>CM077347.1:3066272-5466272 GCA_039655645.1 Ammopiptanthus mongolicus | reverse complement strand
CTTGTTCAAGACGTTAAAGAAATTAGGTACGATCCGCATGAAGTACCCCTGACAGTCGGACACAACTCACGGCTCCGAATAATGGTGGTAAGAAAAATGCATGCTAATATGGAAAGGCTATGCCTAGCCTATTTATTCTTATGCCCACTGAAGATCGTACGTCATTGATGAGCTGCAGAATGTAAATTAGCAATAGCACCCTAACGTTAAAGACCATACAATATATGGGTGGGGATGATAATTTGGACCCTATCCATTGGATATTTGTAAAAAATATTCATGATGGGTAGGATAAATATCCGTTTTGTGGGTACGGATACAGATCTGGATAATTACCCGCAAATAAGAAAGGGTATGGGTGCGGGTACACGTACTCTAGTACCCATCCCGCCTCACACCCGCACCCGCACCCGCATATATAAATATATATATTAAATATATTTATTTATTTATATTAATACATATAATTATAATGATATATCAAGTTTTAAAAATAAAATTAATGTAACCTACGGTTTCTTAACTATTTTTCCCTTTCAGGCTTAATCACCTACTGACCTAAGCACTAACAGCCACCGTTGATGTTTTTTGTGTTATTTTTTCCTTTTTTTTTAGTTAAAGCACGGGTAATGGGTGAGGGTATGGGTACTTAGGTACTCAGAGGGTACGGATAAGGATACTTAAGTTGTTATCCACGCGGATATGGGTCCGGGTACGGGTATTTTTTTCAAACGTGGATATGGGGATGGATATTATAGTACCCTACCCAGATCCTACCCATTGCCATCCCTAATATAAGGGCATATATCTTTTAATATTTTTATCATTTATATAAAATTTATTAAATAAGAAATAAAGAAATAAACCCGCATGATTTAATAGATTTCATATAAAATCTATTTAATAATAAATAAATGTTTTTTTTTGCTGAAATAAAGAAATGTTAAAATATTTAAAAAAATATATTATTAACATTTTTCTATCCACGGCAAATAATATGGAGCTAAAGTCGTATGCATTATTAATCAATATTATAACTACTTTATGTTAATAAAGTTAATTTTTTTTTTGTACCCATGTGATAGGTGCGAAGTATCCACCGTCGTTAATAGTGACTAATCTCCGTCAAGAAACCTGAAGGCACACAATGTGGGTAGTCCCCTCCGATCCCAACCAAGCTTTTTTCATTCACAAGAGATAGGATTCGAACACTCATCAATTGCTTAAGGGGCCCAAACCCTTATCACTTGGATCAATCTAAGTTGGCGTTAATAAAGTTATTTCACAAAGAAAAAACGTACCAACCAATAAGAATGGATTAGTCTGTGTTGATTTGGATCGAACAATTTCAAAGAGGTGTTTAGCGACCGAAACCACCAAATTTGGTCGTTAAATATGGAAATTCGGTCGCTAAACCATTTAGCGACCGATCGATTTAGAGGCCAACAAATATGGAAGCAGAATGCCTAGTCGATAAACCGTTTGGTGGTCGCCAAATCGGCGCTAAACTGTTTAGCGACTAAATTTCTATATTTAGCGACTGAATTTCTATGTTTAGCGACCGAATCTCTATATTTAACGACCGATAAAGTGTGATCACTAAATTTAGTAGCTAAAATACCTTATTTTTGTAGTGCGTCAAATTTGAATCAAACCAACACAAATGCTAGCAATTTGGTTTGATCGGATCATTGAGTTGTCTGATGATTTTGTGTGTGTGCAAAATCTAACTTAAAATAATAAAACTTCTACTATTCTTATTTTGCTTGGTAAAAAATAACCGTTACATTATTAGTAAAAAAAGAAAATCTAAAAACTTAACAATATTTTCAAATAAAGAATCACAATCACAAAACAAGTTGTGTCAAGTTAGCACCAATAAAAAACTCCATCCACATTTCATTGAAAACTTCATCAAAATTGAGAACCTCATCCCCATTGTAATATCCCGATTTTCTTAATCTTTTTAATTAATCAGTATTTAAGTAATTATATTTTATTGGAGGGTCTAGAAAATTAAATAAATTATTCCGAGGCCAAGTCACGCTCTACGCTATTGTAGGAAGCTATGGTTAAATTTTGGTCAAAAACTCAAACGAAACCTGATATGCGTTTTGCACTGACAGTAGTATTTTATTGCTCAGACGACTTAATTTGAACTTGTGAACGAAACCATTAGGCTTTAGATTAAATTACGAACGTTATCAACGATTTTGAAAATTTTCAAAATATAAAAGATTTTACGACTTTTGAAGAAACGATTCGAGCCGTGATAGGGTTTTTCGAGACCCATGACCGATAAATTTCATATCAAGGTTGTGTTAAGTCATCTAGGGACTCATGCCAGTGTCGTGAGGATTTTCAAAATGTCGGGACGTGAAATGATCAAATTATACTTGGTTATTTTTACTAATTACCTTTTTACCTTTTTTACCTTTCTTACTCATTAAGTCACTAAGAAAATATCTTCACCCACTCACTTTCTCCCCCCTCACTGGCTGACTCTTTCTTCTTCTTCTTCTTCTTCTTCTTCTTCCTTTCTTCTTTTCCTCTATTTCCATTTTCTTCCTCCATTTTTCATCTCCATTTTTACTCAACTTCTACAAGCTTTTTCAACCCAATTTGTGAAGCAAAGTTGCTCCTCTCATCCTCCTATATCACCTAGGAGGTATATATTTCATCCTTGAGCTCTCAATCTTCATTTTTCTCCATGGATTTTCATGAGTTTCAATTTCTAGATCTAAACTTCAAAAATTTCTAGAAAATTGTAGAAACATCATTTTTATGCCAAGCCAATTTCTATGAGCTAGAATCATCCCCTAATATCATAACCCAAGAGCTTGAAAGCAAATAATCCCTCTAGCCTATTTTTATTAAAGGGGCCGAATGAGTGATTTTTGGGGAAAATGGGGTTTTTGTTCATTGTTCTTGATTTCACCTTTGTCATCCCTTAATCATGTAATCCAAGTGATTAGGAGGCCAAATAAAACTCTCACCTATTTTTCATGGTGATGGCCGAAACCCTACTTTGTTGGTTTAAGGGGTTTTGGTTTAAATCTTTGATAATTGATCATTGATTATGTATTAGGTATACTTAAGGATCATTGATGCAAGAGTTGGTAGAATTTCAACATCCCTAGCCTAATTAATTAAATGGGGGCAGTAACTAATCCTAAGGATTAGGTAGTTTATGATTTAACTGTTTTAATTTCTGGTTGTGGTTTGTTGTATAGAATCAGACAGGACTCGTATGCTCGATCGCGCACCTGATTGACTGTTGCGGAGCCGCATCCGGAATCTCACGGGAGCTTTACTAAGGTGGGGGAAGAACCACAATATCGTCGGGGAGGCAAGCTTTAAATAATATATATTGATATGCGTAGGGCGACCCAAATCCTACTAGAGGTTGTTCGACCGTTAGGATGATTTTACTATATCTGAGGATGTATACTCTGTGATTGGTATTTAATATGATATATGTGATATATGTTATGCTTACTATATGCTTATGATTGATTAAACATGATTTATCTGTAAGTTGATTTTAATGTTGTTTATATGCTGTTGTGACTGCTGATGTCTGAGTAGAGCTAGACAGTGATTTCTAATAAGTTGGGAGATGAATGTGTGGGGAGAAAGTCGAGGTTATATATATGTCGTAGTTCTCAACCTAGAGATACAGCTGATCTGTTGATGTTGTGATGTAAGTTGATACCCGGTTTAGACGGATGAAAGTTGGCTGTAGTTATTTATAAGTCGTGGTTAAGGCATTAAGTGTTGATCCACAGCACAACAAATTTACATCGTATAGCCCACCAATATCGTATCTTCAAGGTACTTTCCATTGACTTGGCTGCAAAATCATGTGCAGAGTGCATAAGGTTTCTTTCTTGGCCACGTCACCATCCATGCCATGTGGGATGCAACTTACTCAATCACTTGGTCCGTGTGTGTGAGAGAGTTGAGCCCCGATAAAGCGTCGTCGCCAGATGCCCTTCATCATGGCATGGTTAATCTCATGCCAGAAGAAATAATATACCGTTTGGTATCCAGATGGTTCATGTAAAGTAAATTTGTTAATTATTCTAGCAAGAAAGCTAGATTCTCGATCGACCAAGCAACCCAACCCTCTATGATCGATACATATATAGGACGAGTGTGATTCTTACATGGCATTAGTGAGCCATTGATGAGAGAAGCTACAAGATCCAAGGTCGGTTAATAATTTCAGTAGTCACATACTAACAGGAATTGATCGACTTATTGGACACGCGGTCTAAGAACGGCTACGGACCGAGATCCAACTCGGGCCATGGCGTAATAGAAATTCCCAAGCCTCAAGTCAAGTATAATGAAGGGGTTTAAAAGCTCTCTTGCACGTCCTATACATAACAAGGCTCTCTCGACCCATGCCATAACAACAATAAAATAAGTAAATGAGTGTATATATATTCTTAAATTATTTTTATAAATTAAAATTATAATGCATTTTAAATTTAATCAAAGATGAAATGACTTTTATTTAATCATTTTATACATAAATATTTTACTTTAGACTATAATTTTTTCAAGTTCCGCATTGCAACATATACCACTACAGCTTGTCTTTTTTTTTTTTTTTTTTTTGGGTAGACAAAAGTTTATTACTAGGGAGGAAATTGTTTGGTTATAAGGTAATAATATCTGAAAAGACGTAAGGTAACTCATGTGGTGAATGATCAGTAATATATAAGAAGCAAACTGAAAGCATTACAAAATTAATTTGATATCACAAATTTAAGTTATGTTTCATGAGTTATGTTTGAATTTGATGGATATATTATTCTCATGAATGCAGCATACCCATTTTTTTCGTACAATGGTGGTGTGGTTGGAAGTTGTGACGTATGTGATTCTGAGGCTGCAAATTTCAGCAGATAAAGATACATATATTGTGTTGTGGGTGCGCAAGGTTAGCTAAGCTAACGGAAGCTGTAGTGATAAGAAAAACAAACTAAAAAGAGGTTAATTTGGTATTAATAAATAATAAATAATAAATAAAATAATACGGAAACTTGATCACATGAAAAGCGTTGATGAGACAACAATATATATACTATGAGATCATGATATGGATCACTAGCTCTCTGATTCCCACGATGTTGATGGATTCCAACAAAGCAAGCAGCCAATTTGATCGTCGGTTACAAGTTACAACCTTAAACTCAAAGGATAGATCGGAAACGGAAAACAGGTTTTGTGCTTCAATAAATATATATATTATCATCCGCCATTTGCAAAACAAAAAAACTGCCACACCTCACAATGAGTTATAATTACAACCCGCACCAACCGCCCGTCGGCTTTCCATCGCCCCAAAGTTCGTCGTCTTCCGCTCAATGTTTTTTGTTTTTTTTTTATACATTAATTCATTTGAATTATGAGTGCGATTTGCAATAGGTTATCCGATGCCAGAGAGGAATGGAAAGGAAGGTTACCCGCCACCGGGATATCCACCACAAGGATACCCTCCGCTGTCGTATGGCTATCCTCCACCCTATGCTCCTCAGTACCCTCACCCTATGCCTCCTCAACATAATTCCAGCTCCGACGACGGTTTCATCGGAGGCTAGGCCGTCTCTCTCTTCCTCTCTCTTAAATTTGAATAACATTTAATTAAAGTAATACTACAAAGTTTGTAAATTTTGAATGGTAAGAGATAAATTGGTAATGGGATGAACGAAGACTCCTAAGGAATGATGAATGTGGTTCGGTCACGTACCCAAAAAAATTGAAGGTCAAATTTGTGGTTGGTCATTAATATCGAAACTCCTATCCACTTAATTTCTTGGATTTTCAATCGGATGCCTATGGAAAACAGATATCAAATTATTGTTAATTATTTATTAATCACTGTGCTGTTGTCCACACTACTGATTTTAATTTTAATTTGTTTATATTTGTAATTGTTGCAGTTTGGCTGCTCTATGTTGCTGCTGCATGTTGGATGCATGCTTCTGAGAAGAGTAGAAGACATTAATTTGCACAAATTGGATTTGTAAGGTTGCGTATGGTTCTTGTAAAAAAAAAAGTTGGGTATGGTTGAAATAATCAATGATGGGAAATGATTTAATTTTACTTAGTTTGATTTAAAATTAGGTCTCCTATTCAAAATTTGTTATTAGACAAATGAAATTTATATTAAATTATGAATCAAAAGTTCAAGTTTGCCACACACGTTAAAGATGAATTCACTAGTGCAAAATATGGATTCTACAACAGGTTTCTAGATCGGTTGAAAAGAAACCGATTTAAAAAAAGAGGCGGTGGCAATTTTGAAAATAAGTTCAAAATTATTTACATCGGTTCAGAAAGAACCCGATGTATAAAACATTTAACATCGGTTACATAGTTCAACCGATGAAAAAAATTTAAATAAAAAACTATTTATTTATTCCCGCCACGTATTTACATCGGTTATTACACAACCGATCTCATTAGTAAACTTTCAAACTCGGTTATTTGACAACCGATCTCATTATTAAACTTTCAAAATCGGTTCTATTAACCAACCGATTTCAAATCTTCATTAAACCCATTTCACGTTCCAACGTTCTTTCATATCTTTCCCTCCTCACTGTTTGCCCTCTTTCTCGTTTGCTCCTTCTCCTTCATCCTTCACCACCGTAACCTAGCACCATCCTTCATCCTTCTCCTTCTCCTCACAAATTGTTGCTGCTCCTTTATCGCTGATACACTGCCTAGTCGCGCACGGCTTCACCCTTTCCTCTGAACCTCTGTACCAAACTTTGCCCACGGCTTCACCCTCTCCTCGGTGGAGAAACTTTGCCCGACACTTTCTATATCCCCCAGAGGGACATTATGGAGATATGCATTGATAGTGAAATGCTTTGCATGACAGTTGTCTCATTATGGTGCACGTAAGTTATGTTATTTCAACTAATTAATTTATAAGTTAACTAATTAAGTTTTTAACTATTATAATTAATATTTATTTCAATATCTTAGGTATCTGCATCGCCTGTGTATTGATAGGGGTAACCTCCATCTTTATGGATTCCTTGACCCTCAACTAATTCAGAGTGAGACACTTAGGTCAGATGAGATTACTGCGTACATGCGACGTGTGCTTGATGAAGGCAAAAAACAGTTCTACCTAGCACCTTACCTCCATCTGTAAGTACAAGTTTTACTAGTGATTTATAATTATCTGTGACTTGTCTGTAATTGTTTCCAAATGCAGTAAACATTGGCAATTATTGATCATCTGTCGTGGTATGAGTGTTGTAGTCTTCTTTTGTTCGTTGGGAAGGAAGCCGACGAAAGAAATCAAGCTTATTGTTGAAACGTAAGCTTTTAATTAATTTAATTTGTACTATATTTGCTTTATTAATTACTCTGAAATATATAACATATTTTAAATTCATATTTTCTTAATTATGATAGAGATATGAACGCAAGTCATGTTTTGGATGGTGGTAGGCCCAGGCCTAGTAGGTGGATTTACCCTAATGTAAGTAGTTTATTAATTAGTACCCGAGATTCAATTGCAGTGTAAAATAGTTATTATTATGTTTTTACTCATTATATATTCAAATTGTGTATTCATTTGTAGTGTCATAGGCAACGTGGCGGCTAGGAGTATGGATATTATGTCATGAAGTGGATGTTCAACATTGTCTCCGCGAGTATTACAGATCGATCGAAGGAGGTAATTAACTAATAATATTTGTAAATAGTTATAGATTAATTATGTATAGTTATAGTTGATTAGTTATAATTAATGTGCAGATTTTCGACAATCCGGAAGCATTCTCTCAAGAGGACATTAAGGACATCAAGGAGCGTTGGGCAAACTTCTTTCTTGAGATGACTTCTGAACATTAATTTATGGATGACATTTTATTTCTTTAATTAGTTTAATTTGTTATATTTCTTTGTTGTTTCTTTGTTATGCATTTAATTAATTAGTTTGAATTTATTACATTATATAATTAGTTGAGTTTGTTGTATCAAAAGCTGACTTTTGCATAATCAATAAAGTATAGTTTGGCTTACTTAGTATATAGTGATTTGGATTCTGTTATTGTTGGGATTCTATTTTGGCTGGGATTGTTCTGGTTGTACATATATGAAATAGGGTTAAGGATTGCCACTGGTTTAAAACAGAGTATTTTAAAAAAAAAAATTGGACTATCAACATCGGTTACAATAGAGAACCGATGTTGAACTATCAATTTCAATCGGTTCTGAGTTACAACCGATGTGAAAATATACTTTCAACATCGGTTACAAGACCAAACCGATGTTGAATTATAACTTTCAACATCGGTTCTATATTATAACCGATATAAAAAGATCTTTTTCAATAATTATTAATCTGTTGAATGAGCACTTTCAAAATCGGTTTGGTTTATAACCGATGTTGAAAGCTAACTTTCAACATCGGTTAAAAATTGATGTTAAAAGGTCTTACATTCTGCATCATCTGTTTCTACATCGGTTCCATAACCGATTTAGAATGATATTTTTAACCGATTTTAAACATGTTTATTGCACCAGTGATTTAATTGATTTTATAGCAGTAATTTAATTACTTTTTAACTTTAATTAGAATTTGTCAAGTAACTTAATTTCTTCGGTCCAATTTTTTGGAAAGCATCTTACAGCTTGTTTGGTTGCGATTATTCTTACCATAAAAGTGAGAAAAACATGTATACCGTTTTCAAAAGTTATGTGAGAGGAACTTTTGGTGAACTTGATTTTATGATAGGGAAACTAAATCAAACAGACACTTAATAGTCTCTTAAAAATGATTTATCCCATAAACGAATAATAAAAAAGTTTAAGGGAAAAATATTAAAAAAAGAAGAAGGGTATTTTTGATAAAAAAAATTACAAAAAAAGAGAGAGATATTGTATTAGAAAATTCAGAGATGGCAAAAAAACAACTCCAATGACCGTGTAAAGTTGACGAGCCCATCGACTAAAAAACAGGTTGACGAGCCCAGGTTCGCGTGAGGTGATGCAGTGTATAAAGTCAGCTGTGTTTTTTTTTTTGGTCGTATGTTATATCTAGATAAATTTTATTGGAGAGTCATATTGATTTGCCATTTGAGTTTAAATTTTTGGAGTGGATCGTGCTCACTTATGACCTCTGTCGCTCACTACCCCTATACCTTATTTATTTATTATTTATTTATTTTTATATAAGAAGTACCCAAAAGAAACGTTGATAGGCTCGTTAAAGATCTACACGCCACACGTTTGAGCTTATGATACTCGGCCCACACTAGGATTTCAAAGCCCGTCTCTCCCCCTACATGTTTAAGTGTGTGTTTAGATAAATATCTGATAAACGTGATTTTGGATAGAATTAAATTTAATATAATTGGGTTTGAAGTTAAATTATTTACGTTTGAATGTTTTTATTTTTAAAATAGGTTTGATGTAAAACTTAGTGTAAAATTTTCAATTCAATGCAGAAGCTACAATTTATAGCTTCTACTAGAATCACTTTTGAAGGCAAAATCAATTTTGTCACACAGTAATCAAATAACTCTATTTTTATCAAAATCACGTTTGACTGAAAATGAAACACTTCTAGTGTCTCCAGAATTGGAACCACACACACTAAATAAACACTTATCACATGTGAAAGCTTATAAAAAGATTACATGTAATTTTTGTAAGCTTTTTCAAAGCTTAAGTGTATATATATATATATATATATATATATATATATATATATATATATATATATCATGATAATGAGAAGAAGAAAAAATAGAAAAATGTTAAAGATAATTACACAGAGCTTTATTTAGGTTTAATTTAATTATATATATAGTATTCTTTTTGTTTCAAAATTAATCATGATGAGAATGAGAAAAAAAAATATTAAGAAAATTCCACAAGAGCTTTATCTAGGTTTAAATGAGTTTAATTATGATGCAATATCAGTATAAAGTTTTTTACACTGTCAACCAATCATAAATAATGGTATGTGTGACTTTTAAAGTAGTTAGGGTAAGAGTCAAATAATTTCACTTATGTAGCAATTTCTAATTAGTTGGCTGTGTACAAAAATCTTTACACTGACAGCGCATACCAATTAAATCCTAATTTAATTATTAATAGTATTCTTTTTGTTTCAAAATATATATCAATCATTTTAATATTTATGTTGTTATTTTAATTGTCCTTTTACTCACCTATGAAGTTTGGTTCATGCCAGTTGGTAAGGATACGGCTCATATCCTAGAAGGATGTGAGTTCGAGTACTGTTGTCGATATGAGAATTTCGTTGGTGGGTAATCTATAAGTACCTCTGTAAGCACTCTTTGAGCCATGAGACTTGTCCTGACCCTAGTGAGCCTCCGAGACTTAACTCATGACCTAAACTTTTATGCATCGAAAAAGCTTATCCATTTAAGATTTATTGTTATTAAACTTATACCCATAGTAACATAAACACATCCATTTAATGTATGAAAACATAAATGTTCAAAGATGTAATTAATCTAAAACTTAAGAAAAGTTGACATAGCTTCTTCAAAAACATTCCTCTCGATCTCACTCTTATTTTCGAATGGGATTTTGTTATGACTGAAGAACTTGAAGAGGAGGATGGACTAGAGGAGGACTATGATGAAGAGCTTGAACCCACTCCAAAATTAAGGCCCAAGCGTAACAGAAACAAGCCCAAATGGATGGGAGACTATGCTATGCCACTAATCAAGAAAACACAGCAGAAACCACCACCCAAAAGACTCACCTAGATAGGGGAAGATTCTTTTATGCTGTGACCGTTATTAGCCTGTGCTGTACACAACTGTCAAGCTGCTAGATCCTTCTTAGATTTTCTTTCAGCTCTCCATGGGTAGGATTCCGCCAAGTGGCTCTTGATCCACACTTGTAGGAGGCGACTGATATTATAAATAAATTCCATCTATCATGAATAAAGCACAGAAGATCATTAAAAGAGCAAAGTCTAAGTTTATTGTTCCTGCATTATTGCATTTATTTCCTTACTCTCTTCTTTACCAAACCCTACATCCTTACATTGGTGCTTTTATTGCCATGGCCTCACCTAACAACAATGATGACATGGCCACTCTTATGCGACAACTCTTCCAAAACCAAGCTGCCTTCCAACAAACCATCACCCACCTAAGCTTAGATCTAAACAACCTCAGAGCTCGCCTCCCACCCCCAGGGTTTCATGGCCTAGGCCACGGTTCCATCCATGACACCGACCCTTTCACACCACCATACTCCACCTCTTCCATCAAGCTGGACATTCCCAGTTTCGATGACACCGACCCACTCGGTTGGATCTTCAAGATCAACCAGTTTTTTGATTTTCACCACACACCAGAGGATCAAAGGTTGCGTTTAGCGTCGTTTTACCTGGACGGCGAAGCTCTGATGTGGTATCAATGGATGCATTCCAACGGCCAACTCACTTCGTGGCCAACGTTCCTTCACTGCTTGGAGCTTCGTTTCGCTCCTTCCCAATATGATGACCCAAAGGGAGCTCTGTTCAAACTTTGTCAAACCCAATCTATGCAGGAGTACCAAAGAGAGTTTCAAACCTTGGCTAATGCACTGTTGGCCTACCCCTACAGTTCTACTTAAGCTGTTGCGTCTCTGGTCTCAAAGCTGAGATTCGAAGATAAGTCCAAGCTTTCCAACCAATTTCACTGTCCCATGCCATCAGTTTAGCCAAGCTTCAAGAGGAGAAGCTCAATGATCGAAATTCGTCCTCCTGGCCTCGTCGAACCCCGAAAGACAACCCCTTTCCCCAAAACAAGTGCAACCCTACACCTGTTTCTCGTAACCCTTTTCGTCCTTCAACCACCATGACTCCCACCAAATCAGCGCCACCCTCACAGATCCCTACTCCTATCAAACGTCTCTCTCCCGCCGAACTCCAAACCCGTCGCGACCAGGGACTGTGTTACAATTGCGACGACAAATGAGTTTCCTATCACCATTGTAAACGCCAGTTTCACATACTCATCGCTGAACCCGATTCCCAGGAGTCACCACCTAACCCACCACACCACTTGTTATTGGCTTCTAGTTCCAAATCCATAGTAGCACCCTCTGACCCAACACCCAAACCGGCCCACATAAGTTTCCACGCTATGACGGGTTACACCGTCCCTCAAACCCTTCGAGTCTTGGCCCACATTGGCCCAAACCCAATTGCAACCCTCATAGACAGTGGGAGCACCTATAATTTCATTCAGGACAGGATCGCCAAGCAGCTGGGACTACCACTTCAACCTGCCAAGGAATTCCATGTTTTGGTTAGCAATGGTGAAGAGTTACAGTGCTCTTTCTCTTGCCCAACGTTCGTCTCCGGCTAGGCTCTCACGAGTTCTTGGTTGAATTATTTGCCTTGCCCATTAGCGGAGCTGAATTGGTCCTGGGTGTTTAATGGTTAAAAACCCTCAACCCTGTTTTGACAGATTATGAGCACCTCACAATGCAATTCCCCAAAGATGGTGTGGTAGTTCAACTCCAAGGCCTACCCATACCCTTGCTCGAAGCAGCTTCCTTACACCAGCTTCGTCGCCTAGTGTCCACCCATGTTGTGGATATATTCTTTCAACTCCACCTACTTGAACCTTCAGCTCCACCCCTTGCCATACCTGAAACTTTGCAACCCTCCTCTATACCTATGCAAACCTATTCACCTCCCCCTCTAATCTTCCACCAAACTGTACCACCGATCATACCATTCCTCTGTTGGAGAGTGCTAATCCTGTGAATGTGAAGCCCTATCGTTACCCACATTTCCAAAAGCGGTAAATTGAAGCTCAGATTCGTGACATGCTTCAGCAAGGAATCATTCAATCTAGTTCCAATGCATTCTCATCTCCGGTGCTTCTAGTGCGAAAAAAAGATGGCACTTGGCGTTTCTGTGTAGACTACTGTGCACTAAATGCCATTACAGTCAAAGACAGATTCCCAATTCCATCAATTGAGGAATTTTTGGACGAACTCCATGGCACAACTTGGTTCTCCAAACTAGATCTCCGATCCGGGTACTAGGGGTGTTCATCAACCGATCCAAACCAATTCAAACCGCAAAAACCGAACCGAAAAACCGAAAACCGAATAAACCGAAAACCGAAAAACCGAAAACCGAAAAAACCGCTTTTTTTTCATTGGATTGGATCGGATTTCGGATCCCCTAGTGAAAACCAATCCAGTCCAATCCAAACCGACCTACTATATACATATACTATTATTTTTTAAATTATAGTACTACTCATACTTAAGCATTGTTTTTCATACTTTTATGAACGAATACTCTCATTCTCTTTAATATTTTTGTTGGAATTGTCAAATACTAGATGTATTGGAATGTGTATAATTATTCATGTACCTAGGAATCAATAGTTATTCATTTACTAGAAGATTTTATACATGTACTTAGGAACTAGAACTACATTAATTCTAGTATATATAGGTTTAATGTTGGTTTTCGACTTAATATAACTATGTAACGATGTATCGGTAAAAACCGAATTATCCAATCCAATCCAAACCGCATTTGATTGGATTGGATTGGATCGGATTTTTTTAAGTAAGCAAACCGATCCAATCCAAACCGCAAGTTGTTTTCATCTTTGGATCGGATGGTTTTTTGGCTCAAAACCGATCCAATCCAATCCGCGAACACCCCTACCGGGTACCACCAAATTCGCATGACCCCAGGTGATATCCATAAAACTGCTTTTCGCACTCATCTTGGTCATTATGCATTTTTAGTTATGCCATTTGGTCTTTGCAACGCTCCCTCTACTTTCCAAGCTACCATGAATCTCATATTTCAGCCTTACTTGCGACACTTTGTTATTGTATTCTTTGATGACATTTTAGTGTATAGCAAAACTTGGGAGGAACATTTAGAACATTTGGAGGCTGTGTTTAAGTGCTTAATTGAGCATCAGTTTTTTCTAAAGCAATCTAAATGCAGTTTTTCCCAAACATCTATGTCCTACCTTGGGCATATTGTTTCCTCTAATGGTGTAGGATCGGATCCTGAGAAGATCGTTGCAATGATCAAGTGGCCAGCACCTCAGTCCATTAAACAACTACGAGGCTTTCTTGGGCTCACTGGATTCTATCGCAAATTTGTCAAGCATTATGCTTTAATCGCTCAACCTTTGACTGAATTACTCAAAAAGGACTGCTTTCACTGGATTGCTACTGCTCAGGCTGCCTTTGATGCTTTAAAAGAAGCCATGACAAAAGCTCCGATTTTAGCGTTGCTGGACTTTGAGCAAGATTTTACCATCGAAACTGATGCCTCTGGACTGGGAATGGGTGTTGTCCTTATCCAAAATGGACACCCAATCTCTTATTTTAGTAAGAAATTTTGTCATAAGTTGCTGAACTCATCTACTTATGTCAGAGAATTGTGTGCCATTGCTGCCGCCGTAAAGAAATGGCGTACTTATGTATTGGGACGTAAATTTACCATATACACAGACCAACGCAGTCTCCGTGAAATCATGACACAAGTAATTCAAACTCCAGAGCAACAATTCTACCTCTCCAAGCTCTTAGGCTATTCCTATGAAATTGTCTATAAACCGGGTGCCCAAAACCACGTAGCGGATGCTCTGTCACGCAGCCATGATCCAAAAGTCCACTGTTTAGCTTTTAATGTTCCTCACCGGGCTCTCTTAGACAAACTGAAGAAATTCTTGAAGGAGACAAGGAATTCCAAGCCCTCTTGCTCAAAATTCAACAAAACCCCATGGCCCACTCAAATTTTCACTCGTCACAGGGGCTATTGTTCTACAAAGGCAAGCTTTATATCCCAAAATCCTCCCCATTCAAGATAATTCTTTTAGAAGAATTTCATTCCTCTCTACTTGGAGGTCACAGTGGGATTAGCAAGACATATGGTAGACGCAAAGAGAATGTTTTTTGGGAAGGAATGCTACAGGACGTCACAACTTTTGTCCATGCTTGTTTCATGTGTCAACAAACTAAAACACCCACTCATAAACCTTATGGTCTTCTACAGCCCCTATCCATACCACAAGGTATATAGGAAGACATCTCACTTGATTTTATTACTGGGCCCCATTCTTTCCAAAACAATACCGTCATTCTTGTGGTTGTTGATCGTCTATCTAAAGCTGCCCATTTCGGAATGCTGCCCACGAGTTTCACAGCCATTAAGGTGGCTGATCTCTTTACACAAATGGTGTGCAAGTTGCATGGAATGCCCAAAAGCATCGTCTCCGACCGTGATCCCATTTTTCTCAGCAGATTTTGGCAAGAGTTGTTCAACCTCAGTGGCACTAAGCTTCGAATGTCCTCTGCTTATCACTCCCAAAGCGATGGGCAAACAGAAATTGTAAACAAAGCGCTACAACAATACCTTCACTGCTATATTCACAACCAGCCACACAAATGGGGTCGCTATCTCCATTGGGCTGAATTTCATTACAACACCTCCATTCACACCTCTAATGGCTTCTCTCCCTATCAAGTGGTTTATGGTAAACCCCCTCCAGCTTTGGCCCAATATATTCATGGTACCAACCAGTTAGAAGCAGTGGATTCGGAGCTCATCTCACGGGATGCCATTTTGGACATGCTAAAAGGAAAACTGGTTAAAGCACAAGCTGCATGGAAGCATTTTGTAGATACACACATGCCCCCTCATCCCTTTTAGGAAGGTGATTTGGTCTTTGTCAAACTCAAACGACACAGACAAGCATCATTACCTGAACAATGCACGCATAAACTCTCCAAAAGGTACTATGGACCTCTAAAAATCTGCGCAAAATAGGAGAAGTACCTTTGAACTTGAGCTTCCACCCAGCAGCAAAATTCACCCAATTTTCCATGTGTCCCAATTAAAACCTTGTCATGACACCACTGCTGTTCCCCTTTCATTGCCACCAAAAGCCATGGCAAATTCCCCTGTAGTGCAGCCCGCAACTGTCCTTGATTGGCAGGACATACCCAACAGTGAAGATAAGCATGTCTTGGTTCAATGGACAGGTCTCTACCTTGAAGATGCTTCCTGGGAGTCTCTGGCAGATATCATGCAAGCCTATCCGGAATTACACCTTGAGGACAAGGTGTTTGTTGATGGGATGAGGAATGTTATGACTGAAGAACTTGAAGAGGAGGATGGACTAGAGGAGGACTATGATGAAGAGCTTGAACCCACTCCAAAATTAAGGCCCAAGCGTAACAAAAACAAGCCCAAATGGATGGGAGACTATGCTATGCCACTAATCAAGAAGACAAAGCAAAAACCACCACCCAAAAGACTCACCTAGATAGGGGAGGATTCTTTTATGCTGTGACCGTTATTAGCTTGTGCTGTATACAGCTGTCAAGCTGCTAGATCCTTCTTAGATTTTCTTTCAGCTCTCCGTGGGTAGGATTCCGTCAAGTGGCTCTTGATCCACTCTTGTAGGAGGTGACTGATATTGTAAATAAATTCCATCTATCATGAATAAAGCACAGAAGATCATTAAAAGAGCAAAGTCTAAGTTTATTGTTCTTGCGTTATTGCATTTATTTCCTTACTCTCTTCTTTACTAGACCCTACATTCTTACAGATTTCTTTTTTCAGTTTACAAATAATTTTTAGGCTTTTAGTCCCCAACTTTTCTAATTGTGCTGTTTTGGTCCCTACAAAAATTTCATTGCACTTTTCGTCCCTCAACTTTTTCAATTATGTGATTTTGGTCCCTCAAAAATTTTAATTGCACTTTTCATCCCTCAACTTTGTGAAATTGTGTAAAATTAGCCTTTTTAGGGACCAAAATAAAGGCTTTTATTGTACAATTTTAAAATGTTGAAGGATAAAAAATGCAATTAAATTTTTTAAGGGATCAAAATCTCACAATTAAAAAAATTAAAGGATGAAAAGTGCAATTAAACATAATTTTTACCCCTTCCATGCTTTTGTCCAAGCTGCCAGATCGCTTGTAGAGTTGATCACATGTACAATGAGGCCTGCGGCAACAACCCCTCAAAGGAACAGTGGCTGCTGAGCTGAAACAGAGTTATAGCACGCTTAAATACTTTTTCTTGGATCATTTCGGGGACTCAGTGAACATTAGTTGTTTTTAGTAGCAAGAGAGAATCTTAACTAGTATGGAGTGACATAAATCTTTTGTTTTATATCATTAGATATATATGCTACATTAATCCATATTACTAATATCATAGCAGATATGTAACACATATTTAACTGTACTAAGCCAAAAAAAAAAAAAAATCTTGGTGAAGGAAGACATGATACTTATCTATTTTTTTTCCTTCAACCTAATATTTTCTCTAGTAATAATTGGCCGTGCCATTTAATTTTCAAAATTCTAATCCATCAACAACTGCTAGATTGTGTGTTTACGTAATAATGTAGTTAATTCGCTCACATTTTAAAGCTTTGTCAACCTAATAAATTTAGGAAATGATTGACAAAATTAATAAAATAAACCTTTGCGAATGGAAATTTTGTGAATTCTTCAATAGGGTTAGGGACCTCTATTTGGGCCTTGGAATTGAGGGAAAATGGGAAATAAAAGCTGCTGAGACATTTTTATCAACTGCTTTCGCATGTAAAAGCAATATAGCAAACATCCCAATTCCCATAGTTTTTGAAGTATGAAAGGTAAAACCTAAAAAAAAGATAATATGTGTGTATACATACAAATACAACGCATGAAAAATTTAACATCGTCATACCACAAACTATCCAGGTTGAAATTGTAAGGACGCTTAAGAAATATATGACCAGAAATCCATAACCGAGTCGGGGATTTGGATTTGGTGTTATAACTGCGTCACGCAGTTAGTGTAGAGTAATAAATAATGTGTAAAGTGGATTTTATAAAGATATAATGTGAGCCGTTGGATCTTAAATCAATGGCTGAGATTGTTTAATGTGTGTAAATGTGTGTTTTTATTAATGCAGGGAATCCGGATCCCCGAGTCCGACTACAATGACCGAGTTAAAAAAAATGTTTTTCCAAGGGTAAACGTTTAACTAATTTATATCACTAAGAATAAAAACAAAACCTTAAGTTTCTTTTATCCAAGTCACCGCTGTTTCAGTTTTATGCCTCCACCATTTTTCCTCTACCTCTCGATTTTTTTTGGCTCCTCTTTTTTTTAGACCATACAATAGTAAAGAATAAAATTTTTGAAAACTAGCTTTTTCCCCTTTATATATTTGATAGAATGTTGCACTTTAATTGCTTTAAATTAGTTTTGGTAAAAAAATATTGCTTAAATTAGACGAAATATAGAAGAAAAAGACAAACGAGATACATATATATAAAATATGGTCAATATTGTTAATTTTCCAACTAAAAAAAACTTTTTTAATTCTATGGTTTGAGAAGATTAACATATGGTTGGTCCGAGTAGTAACGAGTTTGAACCCCTTAAGTAAGTGGTCATGGCTCCGATCCCTGACTCTTATGTATGGAGAAAATTTGATTGAAAGAGATCAACCCTTAAATATCATCCATTATCTCGAAGGATCCATCTTCATAATTGTACTCGAAAAACATCTTTAAAAAAAAAAAAGATTCAGAGGACGTTCCCGGAAATTCAACTATGATGATATTGATACTTTTGATACAACAACCAATAGTACTGTCTGCTTATAGTTTTTTAAGATTTTTTCTGTTTGGTAAACGTAGTTATATATGAATTTTCAACTCAGACGACGTTCCCAGCACGCAAACTTTTATATATATACCTAAAAGATAACGTATATATTAGGGGCCTTATACCCACCCAAAAACAAATATTTTTCTTTTTTTGGATCTCGTGGTCGAAGCTATTAGTCGTCTTACAGAATTAAAAATTAAAGGGTTTTGCAATGGTTCCTTAAAAAGTTTGTTCGTTCAAAATGTATCATTTTAATTAATTAAGTCATATTAATATCATAAAAGACTAAATTTTCATCATTTAATTGAATCATATAGATAAGATTATGTTACCCAATAGATACTATATAATCTTTCAAAAAAAAAAAAATAGATTATCTAGAAGCATGCACCTTTTTTTTGTTGATCAAGTAGGGTTGTTTGTACACATGTACTTAGTTTGCTCAAAAAGCATATTTTGGGTCAAATGCCTTATTTATTTTTTTGTTATTGTTTTTTAGATACTGTTCTCGTATATTTACATATATAAATCTTGTATTATTTGTATTTGTATGTATTAGTTTATTTACCTTCTGTATTTACATGTTATTTGTTTGTCTTTGTGACTTTTTTTTGTATCTACCGGCTTTTACTGCGCCCATTTTCTAACATTTAAAACCAATATAATTTCATAAAAACTAATATGGTTTCATTTAAAATGTAAAAATACTTATAAAGATAATTACAAATACGGAGATGGGAATGTGCAAATACGGATATAGCTTTGTATTTGACTGGGTCAAAAATAAAAAGAATCAAAATTGATGCATGGTTGGCAATTTTCTTGGTTATAATTAATTAGTCAAAGTAGTGAAAGCTTACACCATTTTAAAAAAGGAGCACGCATATATAGGGTGTTCACATGTATTCTAAGGCTCTATTTAGCAAGTCCAATAAGTTAGCTTATAACTTATTTGACTGGCTTATAAATTTGTTTAATTGAAATAGAGGAGTTTGGTAAACATGTTTATCTCATTAGCTTATAATTTTTCTTCATAAGCTATTTTATTTAGCTTATGGCTTATAGCTTATTGACTTTTCTCTCATTTTTATCCTCATTCATTTAATGAAATTCTCACTTTACTATGCTTGTTATAAATATGATCTTTTATGTCATTTTATATTTATAAGCTAATTCAACAGCTAATTTTATCAAATACTACAAATATAATTAACTAACTTTTCAGCTATCAGTTATAAACTTTTAGCTAAAAATTAATTAGTTTATATTATCAATCATTTTTATCAAATAGAACGTAACCTAATATTTCCAGGTAATATTTGGATAATACTATGTTTTGTTTGGTGGGTTCATTCTCATTTTGTATTTAGAAAGCGCTTCTCCCAAGCTAGGCAATTGGCTGCATTGTTAAAATAATATTGTCAAAAGAGAAATATCGAAGGAGAATACAATAATCACGTATGATCACCTATTCTCCAACTTATATATAAATAAGCATATTTTAATCCTCCGGTCTTTCACGATGTTCCCAATAAGTTGATGCTGACACAATGCAAGCACAAATTAACCGTTGTCTGCATATAGTTTATGATATACGTTTAAATTTAGGGAAAACCTATATTACCCTGTAGGTATCATTTTCATATCTATGTGTCCAATTATATTATGAAAATTTAGTCAAATATGATATTAACATGATCATTTAATTGAGGTGATACATTCTAATTGAATATAGGATACTCAAACCCTCTATTTTTCAAGGATATTATAACAATGCCCTTCAAATTAATGATCCTGAAAATTTTTGGAGCTAGCATGGATGCTCTGGCCCTTTTTGGGAGCTGTATATTAAGCAGAGGAAAAAAATTAAGGGTGGGGAATTAAGAAGGGTTACTGGTAGTGGTAGAAGAGGTGATGTTAAGCAAATTAAAATTATAAAATTGGTCCTTAAAATATATGTATACTTGTTGAATCCCCCGCATGTAGGGCTGGTAATGAACCGAACCAACTGGAACATAATTCCAAACTCGACTCGATAAATAGCTCGTTGAACTTGGTTCATGAACTAAATGAGCTGAACATGAGATGAAAATCGAACTTGTTAAATAAATAAGTTGAACTTGAGCCAGGTATAGTTCGACTCGTTTGGTTCATGAATCAACTCGATAATTTATATATATATATATATATATATATATATATATATATATTACTTGATTTATATATATTTATTATTATTTAAATAATATTTAAATATATTATTTAAATATTAAATTTATTTAAATAATATATTTTGTATTAACTTTTAAAACTATTCACATTTTTTTATTGAGGGAGGGGATTCGAACACTTATTTTGACTTTTGATTAAAACGAGTCGAGCTAAGGAGCTGAACTGAACTGCTCATGAGCTAGAGTTGAGATGAGTTCGAGCTGAAAAAAAAAAGGTTCATGTCGAACTCGAGTCGAGCTACAAGCTGAACCAATTCTTATCAAGTCGAGTCGAACTGAATCAAGTTCAACTCGGTTCGACTTATTTCCAGCCCTATCCACGTGTGTGGAAAAAAAAACAGTTAGCAATAAAAAAACTAAATTACTATTTTTAATTTTTTATTAATATATACTTTTTAGTAGATGAAAGTTATCTTATGAATATTTAAAAATTATATGATTATATAAATTACAATACCATAACAGATTAGTATATGAGAAAAATAATAATATTATAATTTATGTGGAGGCCATTTGCGAATCAATGTTACTAACAAAATATTTTAAAGTTATCTCATAAATAACAAAAAATGAACATTATATATAAAGAAATATAATAACAACTAACAATCTTATATCATTGTATAAAGCTAATTTATAAAGTTTGAAAATATACATTAGACATTATGTTCAGAATAGGCTTTTTATAACGTTGCCGTGTGACGTTTAATAACACTTAAAACCACTATCTATTCTCTCGTTATTAAAAGATGGTGTCACTAAAGACAGCGTTTCTAAAGCTTTATCTTAAGTCCCCTAAGATCGCGCTCTTCTTCAAACAAATGCTATCTATTCCTTTTTTTTTCAAGCAAAGTTGTAGAGTTTCTCTCACCAACAACCGTGAGCGGCCGAGATAGGAAAGCATGCATCTGAGCCCCCTTCATCTTCCACCAGACAAGCAAAAACCAAAAAACCATATCTGCACAAAGAAGAAGCAAACAATCTTGCAAATTAGGGTGTACTATAATAATGGTTTTTCCCGTCGTAATCAACACTGAAAATTGACAATTTAAATTAAAGGAAGAGAAAGAAATTAGTTACCAAGTATGAGAGAGATGCGCATATGGTTTGCGAACAACAAGCCAAAAAATCCACACATGCTAAGTCGCTTGGCTTCCATTTTGGCGATGGAGCTTCTAAACAATCAGAAGAGATTTTGCATCTCTGGTGGCCTTTGTAAGCGCATGAACACCAAACCCTTCCATGGACCCATTCGTCTTTTCTAGCAAATTGGCCCTAAAACAAGAATAAGTGAATAAGTTTATCCTTTTAATGTCCATATAAGTGAATAAGTGAAGAGATCTGACGTACTGTTTGTGGGTCAGTAGTTTTTGTAAATTTTAAATTTTTTTTTTTGCACGTGGAGAGAAGGGAAGAGGGAAATGTAAAGGGTTTTGTGTTTTGTGAGGAGTGTGTTGAAGTGAGGAAAGTGAAGTTAGAATTAAAAAAACGAGGAAACATAGCCTTCTTTTTGGGGGAAGCACTATCTTTTCTCGCACCTAAGATAACGTTTCTTCAAGTAAGTGTTATTAAATGGTGAACTTTTCTTATTAATAAAAGGAAAAGATAGTGTTTACTTGAGAAAGCCCCATTATGTGATCTCTTTAATAACGCTTCCTCATGACATCATTATTAAACATTAGTGTGCATTTTTACATAACATATTTTCTTTAAAACGCTATTAAATGAGCGTTATTATATGTCTTTTCTGGCATGGTGAGACTTTGATGAAGAAGACATGTTAGAGTACATAAAAAAAAAATCGAACTTCAGGTTGGCGATGCTACAGGATTGGATAAAGCGGAAATAATATGCATTTATAATTTTGCCGAAGTCGTCAACACATCCTCTTGCTCGCAGCTCAAATGCCCAGTCTTGAAATTTCACTCCAAATCCCGTGCTTTCTACCAATGGAAATTGTATTGTCCAAAAATAGAAGGTCGGTCACAACCGAGCTTAATTAGTAAGACGAGCTATAACTTAGTTTATATGTCGAGAATAATATCTCTTGAGCCGAGAATATATACTCGGCCAATTCGGATACTGAAGCCGAAGATACATATCTCGGCATATTATGACTTGATAGAAGCTGACTTGGACGTCAAGGTGTAACAACACACTTACCCATTACCATGAACAAGGATAACTACCCACTCTCTCATTAAACGATAACTACCCATTATCCCCCACTAAGGGATAACCACCCACTATCTCACTAAGGGATTAATAACTTCCTAATCAGTTATCACATTTACACTATAAATACAGGTACAAGGGGTACATTGGCGGCATCTTCTGATGATTTAACTAACTTAGAACTATGTTAGCTTTGATTCCCATTTGGGATACGTAGGAGCAGAATATCATATTCTGTCAAGCTATATTCACAAATTATCTTTAGAATTCATACCCAGAAACACTTCTGATACTCGGTTCCGATCATATTCCGATTAACCGGATTTGATAAGAACAGAAATGGAGATTTTGTCCCTTGAGTACACTAATCTAATACGAGTACTCGAGAACGTTTTCGTCTCACACTATCAGTGATATCTTAAAAGCAAATCTGGCAATGGTTTAAAATTCGGTTGCTGTCGGGGTCGCGTGGTTATATTGTATTTACTGTTATTACGAATAATTGCGACTGATAAAACAGCAATGCAGTTACGAATCTCAGTTCATAATGTTATTCAATGTATCAACTTCATCTGTGACATTAATGAAATTCCGAAATGTTTTTAAAATTATCAAAAGTTAATTAATTTATTCCTTCCGTTAATAATTTTAGAGACTAGATTGATTAACTTTTAACAACTTTGAAAATGTTTTTGAAATTTTATTAATATTAAGGATAATGCTGATATAATATTATAATTTTAGAAATTAAATTAAAGATATACTTTCCTATCTTTATTCGTAGATTCATTATGAAAGGGAAACACTTATTCGTATGAATGGAATTTTGTACCATCCGAACAAAATTATTTTTATATTTTTTATTGAGTATATCCCAAATAGCAGAGGATCCAAGGTAATTAAATCCTAAGGGAAATATAACAGCTAAAATAAATATCAAATAAAGAATGTCTATAGTAGTATCATTATTTGGTCCACGGATTTTTTTTTTCATATTTTTCTATTTAATTCTTTTTTATTAGGACATTTTTCAAGAGAACATTGTGTCATACTGTTTTGGATCAATACTTGTGTAATAATTGTATAGTCTTTTTAATGATTATTAACAGAAATCTCCGTTGTTCTCCGGTACCTCAATATTTTCGCTTGATTGATGCAAATGAAACTAGGAACATGTACATTAAGAAAATAGAAAGAGATGGCGGAATTGGATGATCAATTATTTTTTTTATGCTCGGAATTGGATGATCAATTATTAACAGAAATCATCTTAACTTTTTAATATAAAAAACTATATCTTAATAATTCTCAATTTAGCATATCCTAATCAAGTCCCGCACATGATGACATTTTTAGTCAATGGGCGATGGATATTCGTTCCCCCAACATAATCTTTTAACACATTCGTTATGACATACACCTTTCTATTGATTAAAATTTATATAGGTATCATTAATTTATATGGGTCCCACTTGAATTTTGTAGGACTCACGTGAATTTCAATCAATAAAAAAATATTAAAAAAAACGTATTAGAAAATGTATTGTTAGAATTTCTCATATTATTATTTCATCTTTGTACAATCTAAATTATAGAGTAACATAATATTACTTAATTATTTATTTTATTTTACATAAAAATCAATACATGCAACTTTATACATAATCTGACTAATTTATAAACTTTATAATTTTTATAATAAGTTCTTTTAAAAAGTGTTAAAAAATAAATCCAATATATAATATTGAAATATAATTATAATTTATAACATGTTAAATATTAATTCAATACCCCACGTAGTTTTGTCTTAGCTTTTGTTTTGTTGCGCTTTTGCTCGGCTGGGTACTAAAAAAAATAAATGTTTAGTTACATTATTGTTTTTTAAAAAGGTCTAATACAATTGATAATTAGTTGAGTTGAGTTTCTTAAATATGTTATTAGATGATTTATTTTGCATATAAATGAAAAAGACTTTATTGATAGATATAAAATTTATTTCGTTGATTTTTATGTCTCGAACGATATTAACTTCCAACTCTCGGCTGTGAAATATCCTTGTGAACATAAATTTTTTTTATTAAAAAGAATAACTCGTTTCAGGAGCTGCTAATCGAGTAACTTAATAAATCTTAAAATAAATTGACGCCAACTAATTGCTATGGATTATGGAATAGGGGAAAAGTGGAGCGCGCAACTAAGCGGTAACAGTAATCCAACCCCAAAAGATAAAACGAAAACGGCAAGAAAAACAACTTCAATACTTCATCGTGTTCATGTCATGTCTCATGACGGTTGTTCGGCCAACAATTTCTTCTTAAGATCATGACGTATTGACGTGTCTTGATCGATATTTACTAACAAACATTTTTAAATGAAAAAGTTCGATAAAGCTCTTGGGGATTTGGTAAGGTACGTTATTTAGATTGGTTTAGATTTTGGAGAACTTAGAATAAATTTTCGGAACAAAAACAAAATCATTAGAAGTGAAAGTTATACTTTTTATATTTGGATTACAAAATCGTGGTGAATATAATTAATTTTGGGATGGGTAGAATTGATTTTGATGGAAGCAAGAATTCCCAGCTTTTCGATTGAATAAAATCAATTCTGGATGTGGGACTCATAAAATTCTTCATATTTACACATCAAAAGTGATTCTATTTTTATCATCTAAAGAAATCAATTCTTATGAACTCACTTTTAAAATATCATTACTAAACACAAATCAATTTTTTTTAACTCAATTATTTTAAAATCAATTCTTTTAAAATCAATTATTCATAATCAATGCTATCTCAATCTAAAACAAACGGACCCTAAATCATCAATCTATCAGTCATTTTTCTAAGAAGTTGAAAAAAAAATTAGAAGGTAAATTTTCAAGTCATAATTTCATTAATTTAATATTCACAAAAAAAAAAACTTCATTAATTTAATAAATTAAATTTATAATTTCATATTGGAATTATAATTAAATGATAATTCAACTAAAAAAATACTTGAATGAAAAAACATAATCAATTTACAATTCAGCTGACAAAGGTTTTGTTTGGCAAAGTAAAACCGCTAACTTATAACGGATGAGTTTGTAACCATGTTTGGTAAATAAAATTTTCACTCACTTATAATGTTTTTTCCTAACATTACTTCAAGCGTTTAAACTTATAGTTTATTGAGTTTTATTTTTCTATTTCATTTTTATCCTTACTGATTTAAAGAAATTCTTTTTTTATCATTTCTTAAATAAAATAAAATATTCTAATGCTAGAATATCTAAGGTCTCATTTTATTTATTAGAAATCAACATTTTAATTTTTTATATGATAAATAATTTAAAATAAAGTACAGTATTAAAAGTGATAATTATTTTAAAATAATAAAATACACACACACACACACACACAGATATATATATATATATATATATATATATATATATATATATATATATATATATAGTGAGAGAGATAGAGAGAGAGAGAGAATTTATATAAAAAACATATAAGCATATTCTTTTATATTATTTTATATTTATGAGTTAGTTCAACCTTTAATTTTATCAAATACTTCAAATTTAATAAGCTAGCTTATTCGATATCCGCTATCAGCTAGCTCATCTGCTATAAGCTAGCTCATCTGTTATAAGCTATAAGCTCATCCGCTATCAGCTAACTTAACCACTATCCGTCAGCTTTTACCAAACAGATCCAAACTTGGTTCAATTCTTAAAACAATGTATCAATTGCTCTTAAATTATTGGCTTAATTAGTCTTTTGGTCCCTTATATTATTTTTAGGATTTATTTTGATCCCCAAATCACCTTTGGGTTTGATGATTCCGCCACATTTCTGTCAACAGTATGATGTTTTTTGTCAAAAATCATTGTAAAAAATCAATGAAATAAAACCCTAAAAACGACACACAAGATTGGAGAGGGGGAAATATGGGGATTTTTTTAATTAGAAGGTCAAAACGATGTCGTATTAACATAATGATAGTATCACATTATACGCTAACAGTCACGCAGAAGAGAAGCTAATGACGTCGGCTAAGAGATGGAAAGGACCACTTTTAATAATGTTTGTAACATGAGAGACTAAAACGAACTTTTTTTTAAAGTTGAGGAACCAAAATGGGTCTTAAAAGCAAAATAAGAGATCAAAAAGACTAATGAAGCCTAAAATATTGAAAAAAATTAAAGAAAAGTAAAAAAATACTCAATTTTAAAATAATAAAAGTATATAATAATAAAAAATATTAAATATTCATTAAATAGTTTTTTTTTTTTAAGGACATTAAATAGTATCCTTGAAATATTTATGAGTGAACATAATAAAAAATAATTTTTATTATTATACACTCTTGATGTAAAAATAATTTTTTTTATCAATTAATTATAAATTGACACATCTATTAAAATATTTAAATGTTATTATAAATATTTTAAAAATTACTCATAAAAATAGCAATTAAACTGATAAAAAATAAAAATAAAATAAGAAAGAAAAGTTGTACTCGGTTACAACCTCGTAGTCAAAGGTTCACAAATCACAATACATCTCCCACCTTTCAGTTCAATAAATATATCTTGGCAAAATAAACCACTCACCCACCAGACTCACACCTTCCTCTCCGCCCACAGCAATGAGTTACTACAACCAGCAGCAACCGCCCGTCGGGGTTCCTCCTCCCCAAGGTCCGTCCCCTTCCGCCTCTTTCCCTTTCTCTCTCTCTCTCTCTCTCTCTCTATAGATATAGCAACTGCTCTTTTTGTTTTTCAATTTAATTTTAGGTAGTTATATTATTTGACATCGCGCATTCGATTTAAACTCTGCACGTCCATGTTCCCGGCTTGGCTTTTCTTCAGTCTATGCCTTAAGGGCTTGTGATTGTGGGGATCTCGGTTTATTTTTTTATTACAAAAGGTTCTATATATGCTGTTTGTTATTTATAATAAATTTTGGGGAAAAATCTGAGTTGCTGAATTTGAAATAGGTTATCCGCAAGAGGGTTATGGAAAGGATGCTTATCCTCCACCTGGATATCCGCCGCAAGGATATCCTCCGCAGCAACAGTATCCTGCACAAGGCTATCCTCCGCCATATGCTCCTCAGTACGCTCAGCCTCCTCCTCCTCAACGCAATTCATCCAGCCCTGGCTGCTTGGAAGGCTGGTTAGTCTCCTCTCTCTCTCTCTCTCGTGTGTGTGTGTGTGTGTATATAATAAAATCAATATAGAATGGGTGAATGTGGCTTCGGCGAGTCAGATCGGGTACGATCTGCGAGTTTACTCAGGCGTCGTTGCCGGCGCAGTATTAGCTATAGTGCGCGTGATGCGTCAGCGGTTATTTTGTTCTACCTCGTTTCGTATGCGTCACGCACGCACGCACGATACTCCAAGTTGATGCCCACTCTTTCGGTGGGCCCGGCCTGGGCGTTACATACAACTTATACCTCACCTGGTTCTTGTTAGAGGGCCTTTTCGTCATTTTACTTCAACAATTATCTTATCTTCCGTTTTTCCCCTAGGTACTTGCGTTCTTGATTTTCATCCTATCCAATTTGGGTAAAAATTCAAGTAATACAGAGTAACCTAAGACGTGTCCACTTTCATTACTTTTTTAAATCACGTGTTTGATAAGAGAAAATTAGGTAACTTGTATCGAAGTTGACTCCTTAGCTAGCAATGATAAGGTCAATTTTGTGGTGGGTCATTAATTAATGAGACCGATCGAGATTACCACCTACGTTGTTGAATTTTCGGTCTCATTTTTTGTTTAACTCATACTACTCCGTTACTTTATGAAAATATTATTTTCCACTAGTCCGTTGTGTAATTCGAACTTGTTTGAATCTGTAATTTCTTTGTTGCAGTCTGGCTGCTCTTTGCTGCTGCTGTTTGTTGGATGCGTGCTTCTGAGAGGACATTACTGTGCCCAAATTGGATTTATATGTGTATCTTAACTTTTGAACACAATGAATTTCGTTCCTAGTTTTTTTTAAACATCTTTTTCTTGTTGGTTGTTTTCTTTTATAAGTAAAATATGAATATGAATTATTGCTTCCAAAGATCAAACTGCATTATTCACGGTAGTAGTCGGTTTTTGTTTGCCTTGTGTTGTCGTTGGATGCCTTTATACTCTGGCAACCGATAAAACACTCTCATCATATAAAAGTTTGCATGATGTAATTTCTTTTGTTGTATGGATTTGAATACGGGTTGCGTTAAGATAAGCAGTTTATGGATGAAGCTGTTTGTGGAAAACATGTGATGAGGTGCTCTAATACACTACGCACCCTTGTAAAAAAAGTCATAGCCTGCCTCGCACCCTGTAAAGAAAAAGACACAGCCTGTGTGAGACACTTTTGTTCCGGGCATTTAGTTTTATTTAGTTTTTAAAAATAAATTTTGTTGATGGAAAAACTGCTCCAAACTGCAATATCATTTCGTCATTGTTTTCGTATAAATCTTTTCTTGGATTGCATTGCTGTTTAATTAAAATGCTGGAAGCATTCTTAAAGATGCTTACATTGGAAACCTCACTCTTATCCCACAATTATTTAACAAGCACAGCATCATTATAACATAGTGAAATTAAAGCATGCAGCATACAACACTCCAAGAATTCTTGTACGTTTAGATATTAAGCAACAATTCCCATGGCAGTGATGTTCTCAGTCATACAATTTTTCTCTTGGTCATTCTCGAGCTGACTGTAATTCCCTTTCTCTTTGAAAAGCTGAATGTGATGGTGTTTGCAGTAGAGCTTTCCCTCATGTGTAACAAAGTTTGATGAGCTTATAGTACAACCTCCATAGGTACACTTGAAGCAGCTCTTGTGGTAGGGAATCCTGTTAATCGTAACCTGTAATAGCATAACACCAACGATCTTAGTATTAATAATAATAAATAAATTAGATGGAGGAGGAATACAACAGTCAAAGAAAAGCTATTGTTTACCCTCTCAGTGGGATAGACCGTCTTACTGCAACCCACACATTTGTCTCTGGTGCCCAAGAATACGTTTGCCAGTACCTTAGCATTCTGTTAAAATTATCCAGTTCCAGTTAGATGTAAGGTTACAAAAGTAATTAAGCATTGAAATCAATGGAAATGGAACATGGCAAGAGAAATGATTCATACTTGCTACCTCACAGGCAAAACAATGTTCAAACAGATTCAAATATTGAAATATAATGAAGAAAGAACCAGAATTCAGTAGAATGTTTATTTAATATGATATATGTCAAAAAAAGTTGCAGAGAAATCACCTCATTACCAGTGACCTGTCTTTCTGGTTTCTGAATTTTGGGTGTTCCTTTGATGATGAGAATAAGAAGCCAGAAAGAAAAATATTAGTCACACTCTAATTTTCACATGGGATTTCTGTTTCAAGTTTACGATTCATTTTTTTTTTTTTTTTTTTACCTTGGAAGCTTTTGTCCAGGCTACCAGTTCGCTTGTAAAGTTGATCATAGTGAGGTCTGCAATAGAGCACCCCCTCAAAAGAACAGTAGTTGCTGAGCTGCAAACAGAGTTAACACACTTCAAATAAATTCTCGAATCATTTGGTCCACTTTGGAGGCTTGAATCCGTGTCATTTCAACATCCTAATTCATAAACAACTACTAGAACTGTGTTTTTTACTAACATCAACTTAACTGGGTCACATTTTGTAAGCTTTGTCAAACTAAGTTAATGAATGAACTTTGACAAAATAAATACAATAAACTTTCTAGAATGATAATTCTGTGATTTCTTGTTTCTTCAATAGGGACCTCTGTTTGGGTCTTGGGATTGAAGGAAATGAAAGCTGCGAGCATTTTTGTCAACTGCTTTTAGCATATAAAAGCTATTTAGCACATGATCGCCCAGAGCCCTAGACATCCAAGCTTAGTTTTTGAATTACGACTGGAAAAACCTATAAGAAAGATAATGACTCATATATATATATATATATATATATATATATATATATATATATATAACTAAGTAATGCATGCATAATCATCATTAAAGGATAAAGCAGAAATGGTTTTCATAATGCATCTCCCTATCAAATCCTCCATTTGATGATTGATTATATATGGATAGACTACGTTAAATATACATGTCTACCTTACAAGTCAAGATTTTTTTAAAAGAAAATTCAAAATTGATGAAACTGGAAAATGTATGTTGTACATTATATACCTTAAGGGTATTCCTGCAATGGTGGCATCGGAAGCAGGCCTTATGATAGATACGGCTATCTGCAGTTAGCTTATCAACCAGATACACGGTTTTGTCACATACCATGCACTTTTGTGTGGTTCCTCCAAAACTGGCCATGACTTCCAATAGAGAGGGAGGAAAGTTGTACTCTTCTGCAAGGATTTCCTTTGTCAAAGTTTCCTTCCTCCCCCTCCACTTCTCTTTCTCTTTCTCCCTCCTATAAGAAATGGGAATGAGAAAAAGGAGACAAAAGAAGTCAGAGGTGAGGAGGAGTTGAAAAACAGAAAGAGAGAATTGTGGATAGCAGTGAATTGCGGATGATCTGAAAGAGATTTATATCTGTAAATTGTGGATGAAATGAACAAGATGCAGTGACGAGTTGGCTATTCAACAACCATTTTGTCCGAATTTTAAGTAATATCATACATCTTTAAGTAATAACTTTTAATAACTATAGGAGAGAGTTTATATTAGGAAGGTTACTCTCTTATGATGCTAGTTTCCTTTGGTTAGGCTGGTGTAAAATCAAAACTAGTTCTGGATTGTAAGATCTAGTTTTTTATTTTACATTTGGCATCTCTTTTAGTTTTTCCTGTATATGGGTTAGAGTACTCCTTGTATTTTTTATCAATATACTTTTTTGCTTATTAAAAAAAAAAAACTATAAGAGAGAGTATTAACAAATTTTAATATTTTAGGCAGGTTCAGTAAAAAAGAAAAACTGTCTCTTTTCTTTTATGAGAAGCAAATCAAAATCAACACAAAAAAGAAAGAAAGAAAGACCCTAAATTAATACAAAACCATCTTACTATATTACAGAGTTCATGTGTGACTTGCTTATAGTATATTCTGTTTATGGCTCATTCACTATTGGATTGCAATTTTCTTTTTCCAAAGTTAGTGGCGTTATGGTTTTCAATTGATTTTTAATTTTATAATATCATAATGAAATGTCAAACTGCCCTGGTGTTTTTAACATTTTGCTTTTCTGTATGGAATATGGTCATCATTGATAATTACATTACAATTTTTTGCACAAATATAATGTAAAACCAGGAGTCCGGAGCATTGTCTATGCAATTATATCATGATGGACCGTACAATAAAAAAACCATGAAACTAATATTTTGGGAAATAAATATTTAGTCTATTATTAAATGTTTGTGTCTTGGTTAAGTTCAATTTTTTTTTTGGTAGGATGAACTCAATTTTTTTTTTTTTAGGAAAAGAAGGGATGTAAGGACATAAAAAACAGTGGAGTTATTGCTGTTAATTGCTAAGTTTCCTTTTAGCATAATTAAAAGAAAGGTTTAAAATCAACATGTGATTGGTCTGAGTAGTAACGGGCTCGGACCCCTTAGACAAGTGGTCAAAGGTTTGGCTCTTGATTCTAATGTATGGAGAAAATTTGGTCGGGAATGGACAATCCTTAAATGTTGTTCAAGTCCTCCAACAGAGATTAATCATTGCTTACAATGAGTTTAACATTGGTTAAAAAAACAGGTGAGTTTAACAATTTCCCGAAAAAGAAACATGAGAGAACATAAGGTAAGTACAATGATAATTAGGGCCTACATATTACCCTGCATAAGAAATTGAGAGAATAGACAGAAATATAAGTGAGGCCTCAATCTCATCATGGTGGGGCTTGCATTGCTTTATCAAAGTGTTTTGTAATGCGTAGTTTGATTAGCCTTTGCATTTTTCTCCTAGAAGAGATGAACTAGGGCACCCTATGTTATTTAGATTCTCATATGAATATTCTTTTGCTTCAGTTCTGATCAGAAAATTCCACACAATAAGCCCCATTGGATATGGATATTAGAAGGAAAATATTGTCATTAATTAATTTGTTTGTTTCTAGCGTTGCGCAAAGATTTGATGGTCAACCTATATGATATGTGAGTAATGTAGGATGGATTAGCTTTTTTAATATTATTTTTCAAAGTGTACTCTTGCGTCTAAAAAAAATTTAAAAGTTACAATACTCCTTAGACATCTGAAAACCATAATAAAAATGTGAATGCTGCCACTTTAGTGATGACATCTAAAATTAAGAGGTATAAATCAGAAACAACGTTTGTAAGCTGAAATAATCTCAACAAACTTAATTCTAATATCGGTATCAAGCAAACAACTTAACCACAGCAGGGCATTTGGTCTAGTGGTATGATTCTCGCTTTGGGTGCGAGAGGTCCCGAGTTCGATTCTCGGAATGCCCCTTTTTGAGGTAATTTTGAAGATCTGGAAGTTGTGACTTGTTAATCGGTTATGGCAATAACCTGTTGACTGGTTTAGGTAAATACCAATAAGCATCATGGGGCTTCAACATTGAACAGCAGTAGTATTGACTGAAAATGAAATAGAAGACTTTGAGTAAAAATTGGTCTTTAAAATAAAAAATAAAGCCAGAGTAATAAATAAATGAACTCTCTTTGACAAGTTAACTAAAAAAACATGTTAGTTTGAGGAATTGGTGGCTTCATCCAGGGTTCCATTTCCATGAAAGGACATAGGTTATGCAGCTGGTTGCTGTTGGAATCATGGAAGAACGACTGAGAATTTTCTATCCAGTTAAGCAGATCTGGTCATTTTCATGCAACCTTACTATAAAACTGCAGATCAATTATAAACAATTTTAGTAGGAAAAACTAGATATTGACTTGACTTAGCCCGTGTCAATTCAACCTGGGCATTTGGTCTAGTGGTATGATTCTCGCTTTGGGTGCGAGAGGTCCCGAGTTCGATTCTCGGAATGCCCCTACTCTATTTAAATTTTGTGTATTATCATTCTCAAATGTGTTGTCAATGACTCTTCAGAGACCTGAAACTGCATTCTCACCAAGAGAAGGAACCAGTTGCATTATTATTCTCATGAGTGTTTTGTCACTGACTATTCACGAAGACCTGAACTGCATTCTCAGCCAGAAAGGAATAATTGCAGTTCCATTTCTGCTACTAACAGGAGAAGATGCAAATCACAGGCAGAACTACCTGCCTATATTAAGGCCTTCAATGTTTGAGCACACGGACAGCTTGCCATGAGGCACTTAGCCATTTGCTTTGATTTCCATATCTCAACAAGTTTGCAAGAATCAGTCAAAACACTGATATTATGGCACATGATCTGAAGTCTCATTACACCACTTGATCTCTACATTCTATGATGAGGTAATATTGCTAGATCGACTATTATTTCAAATAGATCAAGGAAGGCGGTTGTGAATTGTTGTCCATGATGCCTGGCAATCAAAAGCATCAATGTTAAAAACAAATGTATAACAACTACAGATTTGTCAAATTATCAACTATATTAATTAAGTCTAAATTGCATATTTGACATCTTGATTATTTATTTAATTATTTAACACAGTCTTCACTCATTACTCTATCCTTCTATTATCTTATTATTTTAGTCATTTCAAGATCATACAGCATGCATAAACAATTTTAAACGGCAGATCATGCAGCATGCATAAACAATTTTAATAAGAGAAAACTAGATATGAATTTCACTTGGCCCCTGCATTTTAACATGGGCATTTGGTCTAGTGGTATGATTCTCGCTTTGGGTGCGAGAGGTCCCGAGTTCGATTCTCGGAATGCCCCTTTTTTTTAAAGTAATTTTTTAGAACTGGAAGCTGACAAGCTTGACTTCTTCATTGGTTATGGCAATAACCATGCGTTTTTTTTTTTATTTTTGATGATCTGGAGGCTGACAAACTTGACTTGTTGACTGGTTTAGGTAAATACCAATAAGCATCAGGGGGCTGCATTTTATTGATGACATCTAAAATTGAGGTATAAATTAGAAGCAATGTTTGACTTTAGAAGCCATGCTGAAATAATTTCAACAAACCAAGTTCAAATATTGTTATCAAACAAACATATACTCACAGCAGGGCATTTGGTCTAGTGGTATGATTCTCGCTTTGGGTGCGAGAGGTCCCGAGTTCGATTCTCGGAATGCCCCCCTTTTTAAGTAATTTTGAAGATCTGGAAGCTGACAAGCTTGACTTTCTAATTGGTTATGGCAATAAGAAGCATCAGGTTTTTATTTTATTTTTGATGATCCGGAAGCTGACAAGCTTGACTTGTTTAGTTAAATACCAATAAGCATCAGGGGGCTCCATTATATGCCTTGGGATGAACGATGTGATACATGAACAATAAACAGTGGTATTGGCTGGAAGTTTTTCAGTACCAAGTGACAACTTAGCAGTTAGCACTGAAAATGAAATAGAAGACTGTGTTGTGAGTCAAAAGTGGTGTTAAGATATAAGACAAGAAGTATACAGCCAGAGTAATAAATAAATGAACTCTCTTTGACACCGTACCTAAAAAATCATGTTAGTTTTAGGAATTGGTAGCTTCATCCAACTCTCTTTCACATGTCAAGATCATGCAGCATGCATAAACAATTTTAATAATAGCAAACTAGATATGAATTTGACTTAGCCCTTGTCATTTCAACATGGGCATTTGGTCTAGTGGTATGATTCTCGCTTTGGGTGCGAGAGGTCCCGAGTTCGATTCTCGGAATGCCCCAGTCATCACTTCTTTTTTTGCATTTATTATTCTCACGAGTGATTTGAATGATAAGATGAACTACCTGGCTGTATTAGAGCCTTCCCTGTTGAGCACAAGACAGCTCGCCATGAGGCACTTAGCAGTTGCTTTGATTTCAATATCTCCACAAGTTTGCAGGCATCAATCAGAACACTGGGACTGTGGCACGTGATCTTAGACCTTAGTACACCACTTGATCTCGACATTCTATGCTGTAGTAGTATTGTTAGATTAGATCGACTTTATTATTTCAATTTGAATAATGAAAGTAGTTGTGTATTGTTGTTGTCCATGATGTGCCTGGCACACAAAATTATCAATCTTAAAAACAAATGTATGACAAAAATCTCCTAGCACCCAAAAATATCAATCTTAAAAACAAATATATGACAACAATTATTTATTCAAATCCATTACCAATGTAGCATTAGCACTTATCACGCATTATAATTTAAAGCACTCAGATGTCATATTTAATAACTTACATATCAAATCACAGTGTCTGATTTGATGTAAGCCAGTCAAAAAAGGAAAAAAAGAAAAGGAAACGAAAAACTAGTCTTACATCAACAACAGAAGTCCCTTCAGCCAGCTTGATATCAGTCTGTAATACAGTAGACGAATAGATTCATAGGGCAGAACTTGAGCTTCAGTTCTTTGATCTATAATAACAAGCCAATCAACAACTGTATCAATGCTTACCAAAAAAACAACTGTATCAATGTTGGTGGAGTTTTTACTCGAGATCATGAAGCAACAAACTTCTCTATCATTGATGGATTCCAGTTCTCTGCACATGTGAAACAACAATAATGAAACAAAAGTACAAGTACCTTCTGAAAAGCTAAATTGTTGAAATCAGCCACATTAGCAGGTGAGATTAAAATTCATTACTTAGTGCATATCTTCATGGTTAGTGAAGCATGAGATGGTAATAAATTAGCGGCTACGAATTATTTGATATGGAATGATCTGACTTCTAGTTTCTACTTTGCTAAAATGAAAACGCTTAAGCAAAATTTCTGATTTGGTCAGCACCATACTCGGCTAGGTAGATCTGAACTTCTTATATATCTAGGCACAAGACTTACATCTGTTCTGTCAGGTCTTGATTGGACAAAATCCATGTCTTCTCGATCTTATTACCCAAAACCAGCAGGGGAATATCATTTAAGGAAGGCTTGCTTAACAAGTCATGAAGTTCACTTCTAGAGACAGGTAAATTGTCATAATTAGCTGGATCAACAACATAACTGTGAGTTTTAACATAAAAAGTTATTTGTACCTTAACATACTTGACCACATAGATAGTCTCGATCTTATTACCCAAAACCAGCAGGGGAATATCATTTAAGGAAGGCTTGCTTAACAAGTCATGAAGTTCACTTCTAGAGACAGGTAAATTGTCATAATTAGCTGGATCAACAAAATAACTGTGAGTTTTAACATAAAAAGTTATTTGTACCTTAACATACTTGACCACATAGATAGGCTAAAATGAAATTTCTCCAATAAATACGAAAAAACGTATAACGTTGATTTCGGGTGGAAACAACAAAAGCTTAAAACAATTTTGGTCATCTTAATTTCACTACAGTTCAATTTTGGTAGTTCTTTTAATTTAAAATTATTATGCTAATACTTTTCTGATTGATGCAATTAATTCCCTATGTGATGCTGATGTGACATACAATTTGATGATGCTCTTTTTTGTTTACTTTGCTGCTTGGAAATAACATGGCACAATGCAACATCGGCAGAGGTAAAGAGTTCATGCCAATCACAACAAATCTCTTAGTCAAAGAGTTGCAAGGTGAGGTCTGCAGTAGGATTATTCATGGGGGCTTAGTTAGCAGGTTAAATTGAACAATCACTCATAAATTTCAATATAGGAAAGATATATTAATTGCAAATTAAATAAAGCAACAAACTTTATACATCTTTCTAACTAAATACTTCCATGTCAATAATTTTGTTGCTGATGTCGAATTTGCTGTTCCTCAATACTATTTCTTAAGAATTGAAAAATTACATAAAAAAATATTGAAACGAATGAGATTAAAGGCAGGGCCTTGACATCTTAAAGCGGGAAAGGTGTATGAAACTTTTCAATAGATAAGAGATTAAGAGAAGACAATATCTCAGTCACTGATGCAGTGATTGTGAGTTTCAAAGTGTTTAGAGGGCATACACAATTACTGAAACAGCACGGCAGTATCTCTCCCACAACCTGCGAAACCTTGGTTGACCTCCAAGATCCCATAATTTATTGCCATATTCCCTTTAGTTACCTTTTTCATATTAAACCCTACCTGTAAATAAACAACTTTATCAAGTAAATTTCCAGAGAGCAAAAAATAAACCACGAATTTGTGGAAATAGAGCAAAGCATCTGCACGCAGCATGACATCCTCCAGCTGTACAGATTAAAGAAAGATAGTGTACCGTAGAGATCATGTCTTCACTATATCCACCAGTCTTCAGCAGAATCAAACATAAACTCAGCATCAGCATGGTAGGAAAAGAATAAATAAAATAGAAAATACTCATGTAGATGGTCTGGTTACATACTGCAATAACATTTACAAACGATGTTTTCCCAGCATTCTGAAGGCCAATAAGCGATAGGTCCATTTCTTGCTTAAAAAAAGAGACTACCATTGAATACGAGAAAAAACAAAACAAATTAATAATAAAAAACAATCCAGTATTGCATGAATTGAAATATGAAGGAGCATTCCAGTTGAAATGGACGAGGTACATACCACTTGACATAGATACCAACATCAACATAATAGTGTGTACTGACAGTACTGTGTAGTGAAGCTAACCAACTTATGACCAATGCGTGACAAGGTAGACATTTGGTCCCACTTGAAGACTAACGAGAAATAACAGGACAGAAATGAGTTTGAGTATAGATATCAAATTCCAGAATGATGCATAATAAAGCACAAAGGACACCTTTATACATGAATACATACGGTAAATGATTTTCTCATTTATTTATTTAAAATAAACCAAGACTCCTCCTCCAGGCATAAGGCATAACTGATAACACAACATATTCGATTATCACAACACAACGATATCTATCTTAGAATTTGAGTTAATCGAAAAAATAAGGAAGGAAGAAGTAGTTGGCTCACCTGCGTAACCAGTTGACGAAAGCTTCCCACAACCCCCCATCCCTCTCTCTCCCTGAAACCTTCCTTCCAACTTCGATTCAATGCCAACAAACAAACACCTTTCTTTTGATTTCAACTTACTGTCAGCACCATCACTCTCAAAATGCGCCAACACCGAAAGCCTTTTATATTCCCTCCTTATCCAAATAAAAAACATTTAATTGGTATAGACAGTTTAACGGCAAATATTTTTTTTTTTAATAAATTAATCATAAATTATCACATCTTTATTAATGTATGACTTTTATTTCCATGTTATATATGTACGAAGAGTATCCATTATCGTTAGCAGTGACTAACCTATTGGGCTCAAAAGTTGGAACCAAGATTCAAACCTTTGACCACTTGTTTAAGGTACCTAAATCCCTTACCACTCAAACTAACATAAATATATATCATAATTTATTATGGATTGACCGTATAAAAAAGTTTAATTAACAATTCATTCTAATTAAACTCAATAAAAAATATGTCATGTTAGCATTATTTTAAAAAGAACTATAAAAACAAAAAAGACATCTTAGATACAACATAATATATGATAATACTAAAATACAAATTAAATAATAAATTGACTGATAGGAGTTTTATTACTCAATATTTTGTGCAGCAATTATTTTGATAAAATCATATTTGAATGACTCATACGATGTTGGTCTAGAGGAAACATGTTAGATTCGTAAGATATGATGAATATATACAAAGATATTTTCTAGTGAGAGATCTTTGGTTCGATCTCTACCTTATGCAAAATAAATCCCTTAAGGAGAAACCTCATCTATATTGCTCCAGATTCTGGAATGGTAGCTCACTTCCTATCATTTTTTTACAAAAAAAAAAAAATCATATTTGAATGATAAGATCATAATTTAAAAATTTAATATAATTATTTCCTTCATCTATAAACTAATAAGATTTATAAGTATAATAATTATATATTTTATCATAGTTATTTTACTTTAAAAGGTAACTATTTAAAGAAAATCTTATGACAAGGAATATGTCAAACCCACCAAGTTGTGTAATAAAATTATAAAATAGGCACCTGGAACACTTTTTGAAATAAAAAAAATATGTTGTTTCAGAGCCCTCACAAGCCTAAGGAGACTTTGGTTTTATTTAATAATATTTTATTTTGTAGAAATGAGTGACACCATGATTGGAGGTGTTGAAATGGAGAATGTAATTCTCTCTAGTGTCATTATGGGAAGGAAAGAGTCACACCTGTGAAAAAGAGTAAATCCTTGATTTTATCATCAAATTATAATGTCGTATCAATTTAATTTTTAATATTTTTAAAATTTTAAAAATATCTTTAAAATTGTCCAAAGTTAATCAATCCAGTCTCTCTATCAAAGATTAAGTTGATACGAACCTTATAATTTCTGGAATCAAATTGACACAAATTTGATATAGGAACCAAATTGATACGACCTTTAATTTCAAGAACCAAATTAGAGGTATACTAATATGAAATTTTTTTGGAGAAGTTGTCCTCCAACCAAATAGTTATGGATAGATACTCCTTCCACTTTTAATTGTTATCATAGGTGACATCCACTTTTCAAAAATTATTTTATACCTACAATTTTTTGTTTATTATTTTGAGGTCCTTTTACAACTCTAATCATCTTCTACCTTCCATCCACCCTCCAACAACACCCCCCTCTCAGCCACAACAAGATATTGATAGCCTACTGGGATCAATATTTAAGAGGTTTGATGGCCTTTGGGTATCGAATCACAAAGTTCAAGCCCTTGCTCGTGGTTGTCAGCGGTGGGGATGGCTGAAGCTCATCAATGGAGGAGTGTTTCAAATGACAAGATGATGGGTATTTTTGCAAAGTAATTAAAAGTTATAGATTAATTTTAAAATTTAATAAAATTGATTGTTACCACTTGACCTTTCCAATAGTCAATCACAACCATTCTATTATTTAATTAATATATCAACGATCAAGAATGCTAAAGCACCGGTCCTCCGCATTTTACCGAAGACTTTTCCACAATTTTATTAATGGTTCCAAAAAAACTTGTGAAATTTCATTCGTATATAAACGTGCAACTTTAGGCTATGAGATGAAGAATATTATAGGTTTCCATTCTTCGATAAGAAAAAGTGACCCTTTTAATGTTACATTTTTATTATACCTTTATTTATTATGAGCGAGAATATTAAAAATAATTAAGTTAATAAATTAGAAGTGATTAATATAAGAAAATTTATGGAATAAAATTTAAATTTATAAAAATATTAAATGAAATCAACAAATTTCAATATATTTCCTTAATCTTAATGATTTTGATCATTTATTTCTTATATTATGACGGGGAGGGTATTATTATTGTTGACAGTGACCAAGTTAAAACCTCTTTAACCAATGTCCTTGACATTGTCCTCCAACTATGCTACAAGCGATATCCCCCAATCAATTAAGAATTATAATTCTATACCTCAAATTTGTAGTTGCTCCAAAATTAAAATTTCTTAGAGCCTATTTAGCATGTCACTTTTACGAGCTTATAGCGGATAGCTTATAGCGAATGAGAAAGTAGCTCAGTTTGGTAAACGTCTCTATCACGAGCTTATAGCGTTTTTTCACGAGCTTATAGCGTTTTTTCACGAGCTTATAGTGTTTTTTTCAGACGTTACTTGAAGTAGCATTTGAGCTTATATCTTATAACGTTTTATTTTTCTTTCCACTTTTATCCTTATTATCTTCATTTAATTCTACCTTTATTCTCTTTTCTCTCTTTTATGTAAAATCATTAATGAAGATGTCCTTTTATGTCATTTTATATTTTTCAGCTAGTTTAACCGCTAATTTTACCAAACACTTCCACAGAAAATAAGCTAGTTTATTCGTTATCTGCTATCAGCTACTTCATCCGCTATCCGCTATAAGTTATCCGCTATCAGTTAGCTTATCTGCTAACAGCTAATTTTGTCAAACATGCTCTTAGTCAATTTTTTTTTTTTGGTGATAATCAAATTTAACTATTGATAGAATTATAATTGTAATTAGAATTTTGATGCTATGATTTTTGAATTTATACAATAAAAAAAAAAATTGAAAACAAAACTTAGTTTGTCAAATCACACCTTATCATTTATTTATTTTTCAAATGGATTGTTTCCTTTTTTAAACAAAAAGAAAGAGTCTTTAATGTAATTTTTATATTATATATTTTTTACAATTATATTATTATCTAATAATAGGTTATTTTAAAAGAAAGTGATATTTTATGGTTAAATAATAATAATAAGTTTAACATTGTTGATAAAAAACAAAATGAAACTAAAATGCCATTTTAATAAGATTTTGATTATGAAATTTATGTATATAAAAAATCTTATTAGAAAGGGTCGGAATAAGTGCATGATCCTATTCCCCGGGACTTTTTATTTCGAAGGTGGGAATATTATGTGGTGGACTGGTGGGGGCAATAAAATGCCAAATAGAGAATTGCATATTATATTAGCCATACTCTCTTCTCATCCTTCCATTCTTCATCATCTTTTGGGCCATCTTGTTGAAGGTCCAATTATTTAACATCATCAATTTGACCCTCCTTCTACTCTCATCACCACAAACAAACACACACTTGCAGGCCCTTCTTCTTCAACAATAGTAGTAGCTGCACTTCACTTTCACAATCAGGTTCACCTTTTCCGTTGCCCTAGTAATCCTCACCATTATCTTGCACGTCAGATACATCTTCTTCAACTTATGTTAACTGTACATTTCTACTCCATCTCCAATATACTCATTGCAATCTTACCCATCTCAATTAATTAAAATTCACTCTTTTTAACTCAACTAAACCAACACCTACTTCATTTGAGACCTTTGTTCAAACTCAATATTCAATTCTACATTGAAATTTTGTTAACTGCTGAAACCCCAATAAGCCCAGTGAAGGTTTTTATTGAAAGAAACTGGCTTTTCTCAAATCTTTGGGTTTGCTGTGAATGCCCTTTAAATGTTTACTGAAATGTTTCTTGGACTTGTTTATTTACATTGGAAAATTCTTGTGCATTCTGGAGTTATTTATTTCTGAATGTGTTATGTCATAACATAACACAACGGGGAGGAGACATTACATTTCATGGTCCACACCAAGCCATATTATATCCTATTATATCACTGCCTGACATGGGACTTGGTGCTCGCAGTTATGTTGAAAAAATTGAGTTAACCATGATTGAGCTGGCAGTTCAATATGGTGTGAAAGCTTGTACTGGACAAACTGGTGAGACAGGGGTTTGGGTTGGAGATAGGAAGATAGGTGCAATTGGTGTTCGGATATCGAGTGGAATCACTTCTCATGGGATGGCATTTAATATAGATCCTGATTTGACCTACTTTAGGCACATTGTTCCCTGTGGAATTTCACATAAAGAACTGACATCTTTGAGAAGGGAGACTAATTTTGTCCTTCCTGCTGAAGAAATAATACTGGAGCAGTTGATTTCTTGTTTTGCAAGAATATTTGATTATACTAACCTTATCTGGAAGGAGGACGCTTCAATATTTTCTGATAAAAATGAAACTGAATGAGATGTAGCTATTTTACAACATTTTTTTTGTCCTTTTATTCTTTGAAAAGTATTTAACCAATAAGGTACTTGCTTATTTTACATGTACACATTCATTATTACACGCTTGTTTATATGATATGTAAATTGGTCAATTCCTGTGCATCCAGTGTTTCTTTCTTTCTTTCTGAATGTCTGTGATAGACTGATGGTTCATAATGATCAACCTAATTCGATAGATTGATTCTAAAATTTAAATATATAATGTGTGTTGAACGAATATTACTCAGTTATATATATTTGACAATTTGTGACTTGAAAAAGTAGTAATAATAGTTGTATTTTTGTTTTACAATAATAGTTGTATTTTTATAGTGCTGTAGGATGTCCATATAAGCATTTGATTGAAGTTTATATGAAGAGAAGTTGTATGCCAGTGATTGCTTGAGGCTATTGAACAAGCACACTTGTTATTTGGAAATTAGGTTGAATAACTAGTGGCTGCATATCTACGGCACTCTGAAATTTGACATGCATAATGTTCCAGTGCTCGATGGTGCTCAGTGTAATGTTTCTTCCACCATTTGGTGTGATATTACTTGCTGAATGACTCATCTGAAGGTAACTTTATCTTTAGCATTGGCGATTGGTGACCTATTTCAACCTAAGGAATTTCAATGAACTTGTTTACTCTCCCAATCCATGTCTGTGTTAAGCTGGCCCAGTGGACGGTTGCTGCAAGTTTGACCTTCAACTCACTCACTTAGGCAATGGATGAGAAATGTTAGTAGCACATAGTGTGCAACTCACATAACTCACCTAGGGATTGTGCACCGTTGACATTGATGAATAAAAGGGAGAGAAAAAAAAGAAAGAGAAATGGATGGTATGATGAGAGTCATGTAAATTATGTGAGAAACTTTTTATTTGTCAGTAGTCAGTACTACATATCTTGATAAATACGTTGTGGGATACATATGTTTACAGCAAGTACTAGGAGGCAGTGTTATGTAAATAATTGAACGAGTAATACATGTGTTGATAGCAAGTACTAGTAGGTAGTGTGTGGTGACGCTGATATGAGTTGGAACTTGGAACTGGGTTTGAGGTCTATCCATTCCCCAAAAGATTTACCTGCCTGCTTTCATGACCATTTGCTGACTAATGAGCTGTGGTATCGCTGAGGCATCTTCATTTCTCTCCTGATCAGGTGTGGAAAATCAGAGACTGAGACCACCGTCCATATGTTGCGGGATTATTATCATGTTGAACCTATTTGGTTGGCTGTTGGGGCTACAAACTTCAATTCATTTTCTTTTCCGATCTGAAAGAGTCTGCTTCTGTCACATGACCAAACTTATAGCAAGCAAAGAGCAAAATAACTGTAAGAACGAGTTACCTAGTCTCAGATAATTGAAAAAACCAATTACTATCGCTCCATTAACCACCAAGACAACAAGCACATGATTAGATTACCTCTCCAAAAAGGGAAAAAATATGTCCACAACCTCAATTACTCAAGTAAAAGAAATAGAAAAATGTCAACTATACATCACTTTCACACACACCTTCTCATATCTGCTTACGTGGCAATGGCAACCATCTGTAGGTTTAAAAGCAAACTCACTAACTTGAAGAGGCAATTTCTCCTTGAACCAAAAAGCAAGCCGAAGAACCACAACTTACAGAAATCAGCCAACTTTAGCTTAGTAACAACTACCAACTATTAAGCAGAATAATCAACCTTGTAGAAAGGTGCTTCTACATTCAAGGAGAGCTAGCTACAGAATTTGTTAATGCTCTACTCCAGATTATTATCCTTGAACCCTTTTGATTGAACTAGCCAAGTAAAATATTTTGTTATGGCTACTGGTGCAGATTCTATTTTATTCTTGCTGAGATAAACCATATGTTTTTGTCAACAGAAAGAATATTGAAACCACAGTCTTCACATGCAAATTTGATTCTAATCGATTGAGACAACAAAATCTCAATTATTTAAAGTATCATTCAGGAGCCACTTGAGTACACCATCTATTTCAGACCAAATTAAAAGACCAGATCCACTATTGAAATATCTATGTAAGACCTCAAAACTACATCAAATGCCATATAAAAAAGGTTACATACTAATGCAGCAAATGCTGCTATTTATAGAAAGTTATCTCATCTGTGTTCCCGAAAAATTTAATATCATATTGGACATGCAGGAAAGTTTTAAGTATGTCCACAGTCACGATAATATCTGGATCAACATGAAACTAATTACTGTTTCACACACATGCTAATTGTTTCTTTCGTACATTGTGTCTGTGCAAGTATAATTCGTTATTGAGTTCTATAGAATTGCAAGTAAACTGAGTGGTTAGTTATTACTAGTCTAGGAAAAGAATGAACTTGATATACCGCTTATGTTGCATGTGGACAAATACACTTTCCTTGGGAGAAAGGGACTTCACGTTCCTGGAAAGTAATGTTACCCGGCTAAGCTTAGCTGTGCCGCCACACTTATCAGAAGTGGGAGCTATAAATTAAGGAGAATGCTAACCAGTATCCTAAGGACATTGGTTAAGGAATTAAAAGAAGAAATTTTTTATTGGAAAGTGATGTATTTAATATTTTAAGATATTAAACACTTAGATTTTTAATAAAAACTTATTTTTTATGGGTTCCTTAATCAGTGTCCTTAGGACAGTGGTTAGCAAGACCCTTAAATTAAAATGGTCAAGCATATAATGAAATGTTGAAACCCATTTTATATCATGTGATTAGTCACATGACACATATTGGCATTTGATGGAAAGATTGTAAAAATGTCAGAGAAGTTTGGGATTTGATTAAGGATCACACGACAAGCTCCTTCCATGCCATGTTCTACCCCACAAAACAACAAAGATGTGGCAGGTCAAATAGTCCATGTAATGTCCATCCTCCTCCTCCACCCTAAATCTGAATCTTTCACACAACTATTGACTGGCTGAAGAAATCTAAAATATGTTCATTTCATCCTTGTAAAGCAGGCAGCCAACCCTCTTTTTATGCATTACCCTTGTAATTTTAGTACTTGATCAGAGTCTAAGACCCAACCTCTCAGTTATCTAGAAGTCTTCAACTAAATCAGATTGCTGCACATTAAGATTCACCTGCTAAACCCCTTCTATCTTAGACACAAACTACAACAACAACATGCCTTATAACTTTCTTATGGGAATGGTTTCAATGGGGTAGTTCCAAACACCAGAGTTCCCTTCTTTTGCATTTTAATTATCTTCAATTGTTATTTCAGCTAGACCCTGCCATGAAAACCACTCAACGAGCTATGTTGGGTCTCTTTGTCTTGATTCTCATACATTTCATCACGTGCTCTTTAGGTTCTGTCAATTGCGAGACTGGAAGTAATCTGATAAATAGGTGCAGGCCAAGGAAGCTGCTAACGGATGTCTCCTCCTTCACTGCAAGTGCAGATAAATTGAAAATATCTCATGAAGCTTCTCAGAGATCTATAGGCACAAGCACAAGTTTAAAGAAGGCTCCTCCAAGCAGTTCAAATCCAACCCAGAACAAGTGACTTTGACGTGGTCTGTGTAGAGATCTCACTTGGAAGAAGGAATCAAATCTAATCTTTTCTACATTTTTGCAGTATGTCCAGCTAACTGTTGAATAGGTAGGAAAGTTGGGTTTCCAATCAAGATCACATTTTTCTTAGCTGTTAGGACTTTGTTGGATTTTATTTTATTATTTTGGACCACAAAAAGAATTTTCCTAATTTAGGAGTATATTATAGGAAAAACTCTATATGTCAGGGAGAAAATTATGCAGCATTGTTTTGTACCTATGTGTTACTGGATTAGATCACTGGTCCCTTGCAGATTTCTGACAAAAAGAGTACATTTTTGGCTTCAAGATTACTAAAAAAGATAATCTTGTTCATTAGTTATTTAGTTTCTTGACGGAAAATTAGGATTTTTACCTTTTCTTGGTGGATCTATCTTAAATTTAAAGGCACTCCCATTCTTCTTTCCATGATGTCCTGAGGAATAATTCATTTGCAATCTGAATCTTATCCTGCAAATGTCCTACAAACTCTAGCTTTTGAAATTCTTCTCACTTGATCAACTCCTGTCCTTGCCTGCAGCAGCATAACCATCAGAACACAACGACCACATTTTCTTGATGATGCCCTAAAGACTGTAATTGGGAAACTTTTAATTTTAGAGCATTGCTATTGAGTACGATAAATTTCAATACGAAACCTAACGAATTCAAACTTAACCAATCAAGACATAGATAAGCCGCGTAAATAAGGAAATGAAAAACCATCAACCAATGAAAATACTAGTAAGTGCTCATGTACGAAATTCATTTCGTACTCCTTAGCACTTTTGTTAATTTTATCATACCATGAAGATTAGCCTTTGTATGTTTTTTATGTAAGAATGAGGATTAGACGTGAATGGAGTAATGGACTAACGAATCGGTGTGATCCCCATTACCGGACTGTACATATCTTTGGTACGTGTAGGAACTAATAATTCAACCATATACGCTTCTTCTTGATAAGTAAGGTATGCTCATCATTTAATATTACAATTTAATAATGCTAACAACACCTTCTTTAATATATGTCTATTCTTTATTTAGTGAATCTCATATAAAATCTACCCAATAATAAATGGTGTGTTAAATAATATAATGCTAGCATTTCTCTTACAGGTTTGATGTTTCTGTTAGGAATGAAAGTAACTTTAAGGTCAGGGCCGGCCTAACACCTATTGAGGCCTAAAGCAAATTATATGGTGAGGCCTTTTTAAAAAATTAACTCAATAATTTTTTCAAGCACAATGAGGAGTTGATCCCTGGACCTTCAACCTAATGGTAAGTTTTTATACCAAATGGACTAACTTATGTTTGTTGATATATTATACATATCAAAAAACTAATATAAAAAAAATACAAAGTGGGCCTTTTTTTTAAAGAAAAAATTGTTTTATTTTGAGAGGCCTAAAGCAAGGGCTTCACTTGTTTTACCCTTGGGCCGGACCTGTTTAAGGTCCGGATGCATTAATTTTTGGTATTATTTATTTGGTTTAATTACATTACAGGTCCTCAAATTATTTAAAAAATTTTAAATAGGTTCTCAAACTAAAAAAAGTTGTAATTGGGTCCACGAACTTCTAAATATTTTGTAATTGAGTTCCTACACTTTAAACATTTGTAATTGGGTCCCAAAATTTTTAAATAATTTGTAATTAGGTCCCTAAGGTAGCAGAACAATCTTGTAATTAAAGCACCCTACAAACCTCCTTCCATGATTCTTGTCTATCTTAGATGTTAATAGAACCATTGAAGATTTGAATCCCTCATAATGGTAAAGGTTTTAAAAATGTCTACTACCCTAAAGACCTAATTACAAATTATTTACAAGTTCAGGGATCTGATTACAAACATTTAAAGTGTAGGGATCTAATTACAAAGTATTTAGAACATTGAGACACAATTACAAATTTTTTTAATTGGGAACCTACTTAAAAATTTTCAAATATTTTGGGTGTGGAAAGTAATTGAACCAAATCCAAAAGTTATTTTATTGTATATGTAATTGGTTTTACTATAAATCATTTGGGGATGGATTTACCACTCCTAGTCCGAAATTACAAAGCAATTACTTAAAGACGAAAAAACGACATTTTAGTATAAGCCGAGGGGGTTAGCCTAATGGCCAAGGAGGCAAGGAGGTTAGTTTCCAACCTTGATTACTGATCTATACCACATAACGAAAAGTTTTACTATTTTTATAGTCTTCCAAAGTACTCTAAGGTGGGATGGAGGAATAAAAATTTGTTGTCCCAAAAAATGATGTTTCGGTATCCCACCAATTAAATATTGGAAATGAGTACAAATATTTGATCTTCTGTCTCAATTTTCTATCATATTTTCTGTCCCCCACCAATAATAATTTGACACTTAAAAAAATAAAATTACAACTCATTAATATTTATGTTCATTCCCAATATTTAATTGATGGGAGACATCGAGATACCATTTTTTTGAATAGCAGATTTTTGTTCTCTGAGCTGATAAGTGAATGACTGACCTCTGAATTTACGGAAAAAAATATCATTTGAAGGGTCCGCTGCACACACACAAAGTTTAGTGTTTTATATTGGGCCAGTTTTATGGTAGTGCCCATTAAATGGGTACCACCGATGCTTCCCTGCTTTATAACCATTGATTATATATACTTTTCAAATCAATGGTTATTAAGCAATTACTTATAAATTGTCAAACCTTTGACATTTTAAGTCAAAAGTATTTTTATAATTTATGATACAAGTCACTGTAAATTATCTTATTTATACATAACTCCCTTTTATAAATTCTTAAAAGATATCCATAAAAGTTGATATTTATTTATAAATCCCTTGTCATTTTAAATTATTACTATTTTTTTCTCAACCCTTCATCCTGACTCCACTCAGCCACCCATATGATTTCTACCGGAAATTGCCTTTATGTACGTGAAAGGATCATATCTCTATCTCTTCCTTAATAAAAAGTAATATTTTTGAACTTGTTATATGCGTCTGTTTTTCTTAAAGTTGGCACCTTTTGACTATAGAAACCACTCACATCTCCTTGCGATGAGGACGCGTTGGGCTTACGGCGTCACGGATCTGGACCACACGATGATGGCATTGGGATGGGATGACGGCAATGGTATTGGGACGGTGCCGTGGCTGATTTGCACGGTGGTGCGCGGTTGACGGCGGAGCGATGATCGAATGACACAGAGGGCTTTGTGGTGGTTCGTGGTGGTCCTCTTCTTGATGGTTCCGGAGAGAACAACCCAGTGGTGATCCGGGACAATAACGTAACTGTTTTGGTTCTGCTGGAATGAGAGGAGACCTCCTGGAGCAGAGTGGTCTCTACAACGAAGGCGGAGGCGGAGAATATTAGATGGGGTGAGAGTTTGGATATGAGAATATGGGAGAAAACACGTACAATTAATTTGTTTAAAAGATGACTTTGCAAAAAAGGTGTCAACTTGTTATATTTATCATTTAGTCCAAAACTGACCTGAGATACTAGGTAAAAAATGGACACCATGGGTGCTTCCCAAAACCTTGGAGTGCACCATAAAACTGGCCTTTATATTGTGGAAGTCAAATGCGAGTACGTAAGAACAATTGAAAACAGATCAATGTACTCCCCTAAAAATGGCCTACACTGCATAACTGCATAAGGAGCATTGAGCAAAGCCGGGGAAAGTGTTAGGAATTTTAAGTAAGAGGTAAATGAAAAAAGTGTGGCATCGAAAAGAATTTGACTATGTTATATAAGTGAAAAAGACTCGTACATTTAATGCCTTAAAATTTTCGATCAAGAAGATATAATGTCAAGTCCCCTTATGTAATTCTTCATTTGGCCCATGAAAGAATAAGATCTCCCGGTCCTCAAAATTTAGTTTGCTCTTGGTGCTTTGGGTTGAAATTACTGTGTCACACTGTCACCTAGGTTGAAAGGATGCCCCCATGACAATTCGTTTATATGATTTAAGTATCACTTATGTATATTTTGTGTTGGAGCGTGAGGACAACCTTTGATCATTGAAGGATTTGGCAAACATTGATAATGAAACCATGATATATTTTTCAAGCCATTTTCATTAGGATTTTTCAACTTTACACATGTAATTATTGCTTGCCTCAATCAAAGTTATTAGAAGGTGATAGATAGCTGTTTAGGTGTGCAATTTCACATGGATGGTTTCTTGTGGAAAATCTTTCCCTACACTTAGGTTCAGTGTTTTGGAGAAGTGGGTTAGAGGATGTGTGACAGTTACATCATAGTCTCCATGATGTAGTGAAATATCTACAAATCCTGTGCTATCTGCTATGGCTTTCTGAGGTCCAGCTCCCCACTCCTTAATCAGCTTGTCCACAACGTCTCCAGCTGGAGTATTTTGGAAATTTTCATCTGCAAGGGTCGTTTCATTGAAACCAGCTTTTGCTGGACCGGAGAACATTATAATCCCTTCAACAGCAGGATGAGAATAAGCCTCTCTTAGTATCAATTCCAAGTACTCTGCCTGCCCAACAATTAAACAAGAATTAGAAAAACAATGTTCACTCATAAGCTATATATGATACTTTTCATTTTCTGTATTATCTTCTCTTAAGATAAGTCTTTTTGTATTAAATCATGGGGCATTATATTTTGACTTATTGTGTAATAAGCAGATGGTCCTGTTATAAGTTATAACTAACAATTCCCTGAAAGAGGAGAGGTCCATTAGAATCAGGAATATTATTCCTATAGTGGAATTTGCAAACCTACCTTCCATGAATAAAAAAAGCAAGAGAGAGAAAGGGGGAAGGTGAGTTTCACTTACTCCGATCTTCCCCCCATAAAAGGTATGTGTAGAAGGGAAGTGTAGAAGTAAAATTTTTTTATGAGAATACTTTCTGAAGGCTGAGGAAATACCTGATTTGGGTCTGGACCCACACTTACTTCTGTGAGCCATATTGGAAGTCCAGCAGTACTAAGAAGTTGTATAACATTCCTCATGTAAGGCATATTTGGCTGGCCAGAACCAAAATGGCCTTGCAACCCTATTGCTGCTGACATTCCACCAGTTCCAGGAAATAACAGAATCTCATCAAGTTTTTTGAGATAGTTGAGTGGGTTGGAAGCCTCATCCCCACTATATTCAATGGTGTTATACTCATTCATGAACATGGTTGTGTTTGGATCAAGGTGATATGCTGTAGCATAATATGCTGCAGAAGCATTTTCACCGAGTTTATCCTCATAAAATCTGAAGTGAAGATTCTCATTCATTACATCCCATGCAATCAGTTCTCCTTTATATCTTGAAACCACAGATTCTATTCTTTTTGCTGCTGCTTCTTGTAATTCCTTAGGAGATAGGGACTTGACCCAATCAGGCTGATATTTTTTATTGTCCCAGAAAATGTTATGACCTCTAACACAAATTCCATTGTCCTTGGCAAATTTAAGCATGGCATCTGAGATAGTGTAGTTTTCCTTGCCTGGTTTTTTCTCTGTACTATACCACTTCATCTCATTGGTAAAAGTTGTATATTTGAATCTTGACAGAAACCAATTCTGGTAATCATTGCTTGTGAGAATATGGTAGTTAATTCCACATCCAAATGGGAACTCTGACCTTGTTTGTTTGCTGAAGACTGTTGCTCCTTCCAATGCTGTGTCATTTATGTGAGTTATCTGGAATCTCACCTTGCTCTTACGTACCTGCAGGTTATATAAATCAACAAGACTTGTTAATTTTTTCCCCTTTCTTATACAAGCTAGAAGTACAAAAAACAGAAGTAACTAAAACACAGGTATCTAAGTGAAAGTGGTAAGAAGCATAAGCATTTATGTAAATTTCAATGATCTATGACAAAAGGGCATGCACTAGCTTACCCTCTCAATGCTGTCTTCTTGGTGTGATCTCCATTGCTTTTTAGTAAATGGTTGTAAGGAGATACTATCAGCCCATAATTCCACCCTTGAATTCTTGCTCTGCATTGTTAACTAAATTTCAGTTAACAAAATTTAACAGATATATGAAAACATAAAAAATTTAGATCATGAATTTTTTTTTCTTATTGCTTCTTGAGCTGATAGATTGGCAGACGTAAATCCAGAATGTATTAATTTCACCTCAAAAAGAATCTCAGCAGGGCTTGAGAAGTTTGCAACTATGCCTCCTTTTAGCAAAGTCCAACATCCATGCTTTGCTATCACTTGGCCACCTCGTATCAGTTCACTTCCATTAGTTTTGAAAATAACTGACACAGTCTCACTTCCTTCACTGAGCTGAAACCAAGCTGAATGTGGACAAAAGGGGGAAAATAATAATTCACAATGTTGTAGAAAAGTTATGGCTAAAATGGCAAGATGAATGTTGGAGTGAATGAGATGGCATAACAGTAGGGAAAGTGATAGGAGGTCCGGTGGAAGAACAAGTTATAATCACTCTCTATTTTTGTTTCTCTCTCTCTCTCTCTATATATAAATATATATATATATATATATATATATATATATATATATATATGAGAGAGAGAGAGAGAGGGAGGGAGGGAGGAGGAATCCAGTAAACAGGAAAAGTTTGAGTGTTCCAGCCATCCATGGTGCCATTGATGTAAAAATGATCTAGCAGTTTAAAATTATCATTTATTAATGAGGAGAGATACTATAAAAACTTGACTGAAATAGGAAGGATCTTTGTAACAAGTGTCCTAATTACATTTTTAAGGAATTCATAGATAGAAAAATTTATTGGAAAATATAACTTTTAATTGTTCAATGTATTGAATATACATCACATTCAATGTAAAGTTTTTATGTTTACTTCCTTAATCAATGCCCTTAGAGCACTGGTTAACATTTTTCAAATAGAAAAATGAAAATTAAATGATATTTAATGAAAATCTGTTTACCTTAATAATAATTTTTAAAACGTTATTAATCACATATTTCTAAAAACAAATTTAATATTCTCATTAAATTTAATAATTTGATAAACTAAAATAATAACATGTACTCAACAACTTTTTTTGACAAAAAAAAAAGTTGTACTCAACAACTTAAAAATCAGAAATATGAAATATTTATTTTTCATAGCCTCTAAACCAACACAATATACTATAACATTTTTACAAATTGAAATTTCATTTTTTTATTTTTAGTTCTATTTTTATATCTTAAAATATTCTAAAACATACTCCTCAACCTACAAAATAACTCAAATACATATTCAAAAATCCAACTTATTAAATAAATCAACAACATGCAAAAAATATATATTTTTGCCACAATTGATATGAAATAATCAAATTATCAATTTCATTAATTAAATATTGATTATATGTATTATAAATAATTAATATTTTGAGTGAAAATATTATATTGTTTAATGAAAATACATATTTTTTGTGAAAAATAATTCATTTGATTTTATAGAAGATAAACTAATGGGTAAAATTAAATTTTCTATCTTCGTTAAATACAATTTAATTTTACTCTTTCTATTTAAGTCAAGTTTTTATAGTATCTCTCTTCATTAATAATGATAATTTTGAACCATTGGATCATCTTTATATCAACGACCAAAGATATATAGGTACATTAGTATGAGTTAAATTCTTACTTTTTGAGTAATTTGATTTCTACTCTCCTCGTATTCATATGGCATGTTTAGTGAGAGGATGATGTATTTTAAGAATATGGAAGGAGCAAATCTTAATCATAATTAAAATCATATATAAACCATCAATATTAAAATTTACTTAATGGTCGCGTAACCACGTAAAAGAACGTGTTCTCATTTAATATTGTCTATATTGTATATCTATTTATGCCAAAAATATTTGCTACACACATATATAATATTCGGCTTCTTTGTTGGATTAGTGGAGTCCAAATTAAAGTCACTTTCAAATGCCGATCGAGCGCTGAGAATGTTGTCTTTTTGTTATTAATGAATATCGCTTGCTTTTGAATGTCTACAAAGTTTACAGAAATTGAAACAGAAGTTACGTACCTGAGAAGATGTACAGCATTCCCTTCTTAAGTTGGACCTTCTGGGAGAAACTATCTAAAGGATGTGTTCTGTTTCGAGCAACAATGAATCTATTGCCTCCATTTGATATTCGTTCCTCGATTGCTCCTTTTCCAAATACTTTCCAACTCTCTATGTTGTGATCAAATCCTGGATTTAATATAATGCCTCCTCCATACTGAGCTCTCTGGGGTTCTGCCTTGCACTGCTTCATCAAAGCATTGGCAACACAGGTAAGTTTATATATGTATTAATTGATGACAGAAACTAGCACAAATTAACCCATATATACTTAGTTGAATTCGTATATGGGCTGATTAATTAATTGGTTTAAGTACTTATGCATTAAAATATGATGTATTATGAAACCTGGGAAGAAAACTGTAAACAAGTACAACATTAATGTGCGCGCAACTTAGGAATTAGAATACTACTCTAGCTAGCTAGTTTCCTGCTGGTTAATTAGTGTGTGAAACTATTCATGAGGAAGGAAGTGTTCTTGCCTCTGTAGTAGCAGAATAATCATAAGAGGAAGAATAGACGCCAAAACCTGCAGCATGTGTTGAGCAGAAATATTAGTTAGACACTCGATCGGTATACTATTACTGATGAACATTAAAGCTGGCACTGAAAGAGAGGGAGAGACGATGGAAGAGATTGAAACCTGAGAAGATCAGTAAAAGGCAAGAGGTGGTGAACAATAAACTGCAGCCTTCTGCAACCTTCATCTTTTCACTATTCAAAGAACCCTTCTCTTTATTTTAGGCAGTATCACTGTATCAGGGAGATACATTAGAATGGCCCCCTTGTTCAATAATAAAACAAACGGTGATTTTAGCATCTAATGTAGTGAAAAATGATAAGACCAGTATGAAATGTCACATGAAATACTTGGTTGGACAGAAACACACATGCCTTAAGCGATGTCAAATAATTCGAATTATGGACTCCAATGATGTCCCGTGAATCATCTTCTGGTTTTTATAGTGCTAAAAAGTTTAATATCTTTTCAAGTCTTTTAGGATTTTGCCAACAATTGGCTTTGAGCAGGAATAAAAAATAATATGTATTGGATAAAAAATAATACATCTATTTCCTGAATAGTTAAAGTCGGCTATTAAAATGAGTGTCTTTTAAGTAGTAGTTTTTTAATACTTTGTTGGGTAATCGTATTTCAAATTTTCTATATACATTTTCTATTAACTTCTAGGCTTTTATTTTATAATATTATCATTGGTTAAGAAGGATGGTAAATACGCAATTAGAAATAAAAATAGCTAGCATTTCTAGCTATCGTTTTTTACTTATCATTAATTGATAATTTAAATGTCATTAATGATATTCTGGCACTATTTTCTTAACGCATGCTTTACACTTACTACTTTATAATTATTAATTAAATCATTTTTGTTATAAAAACAATAATGAATAAATGATAAATAGTTATGATTTATGTGTAAAAAGTGGCCTGTGAAAATAAAGTGACAAAATAAACATTTGGTTTAAAAATATGCTTATTACATACTCCATTCGGACCTATATATAAGCAAAAAAAATTAATTTTACACGTATTAGAAAAGTTAGTTATGTTAGTTTAATTGTCTTGATTTGTATAAAAAAATAAGTTATAGTTACTAAACTATCCTTTCTTGGAATTTGTTTCTTGGGAGTATATAATGTTCTTGGAAAAGTAAAAAGACAATTAACCAAAGGGTATTTTTGGAATACTGACATTAAATAGAGTTAAACTAGTTGACTTTTACTTATATTTGAGTCCACAAGATCTAAATACTTTTTTTGTTATATATATATATATGAATCCACGGGAGTATGTTCTTATATATAAATTTAGACAAGATCATTGATTATTTACGTTTCCGTGTAATAAATGGAAAGTGGTTGATGCTAAGAATATATTTTCTACCGATGAAACAATAAATATTATTTAAGTTTAATTGATATGTATAACTAGTGTAAAGTTTTTACACTGTCTAACCAATTAGAAAACATGATTTTGGTGACCTTCAAGATAGTTAGGTTAAAAATCAAATATTTTTAATAATGTATTAAATTATTATTAGTTGACAGTGTAATACTGATTATGCATGCCAATTAATCCATATTATTTTATTATTTTTTTATCACATTATTTCTTATACCTAAATCTAATAATTTTTCATCTATTTATTATTATTTTTAAAGCAAAAGTCCTTTAATCAATCATTATAAAGTATTGTATCAAAAAAAATTCATTATAAAATATGTGAAAAAAAGTGTTAAAATAAGGGAAGATTCTATGATATTTCTTAGATAATTTACTCTTCATATGTGATTCAATCAGATAATAAAAATTTGATCTTATGTGATATTGATATAACTCATTAAAATAAAATGATATTTTTTAATTGAATATAAGATACTCAAAATTTCCACTTTTAAAAGATATAATAACAACTTCCTAAGAAAAGGTGCCACGAAAAAACCATGATTCCAAAAAAACAATGTGTCATTGAACGGTGATGCGGGTGTGATGCAGCTCATCTAACGTTTTAAAACTTACATGCGTTGCATCATTTTCTATTGACACATCATTCACAAGAATTAGTTCCGCGTTATATAGCATTTCTCATATTGATAAAAGGATTGAATATGTTTTTATTTCCTAAAAAATAAATTTATTTTGATTTTGATTTTTGTAAAAAAAAAATTTTTTTTTTTTTAAATTTGAAATTACTAATTTTAATTTCTATAAAATGAGTAAATTTTGATTTTGATTCTTGTAAATTATTTTTTTTTTATTTTCATCCCTCTAAAATTTAATATCACTGTTTTTAATCTCTAACATTTATTTTAGGATAGATAAATATGATTCATTTTAGGGTTCAAGGACAATTTTAGGGGAATCATATGCTAACATGACACTATAGAGGTCATTGGGTATCACTTGGGATGATCATATGACCTTCTGTTAGACACATAAGTAGTTAATGGATGTCAAATGACAGTAGGGACCAAAAATAGTAATTTTTTATTTTAAAAGGACCAAAACCAAAGAAAAATATTTATAGGGACCAAAACCAAAATTCGTTTATTTTATGGGGACTTAAAACATATTTAACCCTTGGATAAATATTTGAATTTAATTTTCATATATCATTAGTGTAAAATTTTGTTATAATGTTAACCTATCACTAGTTATTTTCTGTGTGACTTTTTATACAGTTATAATAAGTATCAAATATTTTTAATGATGTATCAATTTATGATTAATTGACAGTTTAATTTTTTTTTAGATTGATAATGCATAATAATTAAATCTTATGTGTTTTAACATATTTTTAATAAAAAAATGTTTAACACAATTTTTTAGGATGAGACATACATATGCCACATAATTATAATAAAAATTTCCACTTTTTAGTTCAAACTACACAATAATAATAAAAGAAAGTAACGTGTAAAAAATTTATTCCAAAAACTACTCTAACATATTATATTTCTATTTCACTTCATTACTCAAGTATATCACATTAATATTATAAATAGAGTTTTGCTAACAAATATCTTTAAAAACACTTTTTGAGAAATAAAAAGAGAAAAGAATTAAACAAAAAGTAAAGTTTTTTAAGTTTTCAAAATGTTGAATATTTTATATTTTTATTTAATACTTATTTTTTTTCCTTAACAAATGATTTAAGAGGGTAATTAGAATACCCTTATAAATATTCAAGTGCCCTTTGAAGAGGAATGCATCTTCGTCAATAAATGATATCTTGTTTTATCTCTCACAAGCAAAAGTTGGTGCAGGTGAGAAGCAAATAGTGGGCATTATCAACTAGGATGAGGATCTTCTATTTTATTTTGATGTATTATATCATGTCTCAATCAATAATATCTTATCATGTAAGTTAAAATTTTATTTAATATTAAAAAAATAAAATACATGATAAGATATTATTAGTTGAGATATAATGTGATATATCATGATGGGACAAAAGATCCCCATCCTATCAACTATCGCTGGTAGTTCACTTAGAATTGTTGCAACAGTGGCACTCGACGTCTCAAAGAGCATGAATCGTTGCCATTCTCAATATATCCAATTAAACATTCTTTGGTGGCCGGATGAACTCTTCTGTCCACATTTACTATTATTTGGGGTTTGATTCTCAAATTTTTTTTTTTATTGATAAAGGATATGTAAATTCCATTAAGCTTTTTTTACTTAGGTGGATGGTTTTCCGTAACGTTGAACGTGTCTTTTTTTAATTTAAAATTTTATTAAAAAAAAAAAAAACATTGTTTAGTGAGTTACAACTCATTTTTTCCAATCAAAATCAAAGATTTAATTGACTTAGGAGTGGCGTGCGTTAATGGAGTTTACACCATATAGAGGTTGCATTTAGCAAACGTATCTAGAATACATTAACTCAGGCTCAAAGTGCACTGAGTATTAGTGGAATGGATTAAATAAAGGCAATGTAGGAGGAGTTGAGTAATGCGGAAAATGAAGAACCACTCACTGAATAGTGAATACACTAAATTCTGGATGATTAGGACGTTAATCACGTTTGAAAATTATGTTGGGAGAAAGTTTCTCTCACATAATTTTTAAAATAATTGTCTTAGGAAGCGTTATTTTCACGTTTGGGTTGAAAATAATCTAAACCAAACAGACACTAGATAGCGCGGGGCACATCAAATCCTCTCAATGAAAACAATGGACAATGCATAGAAATGCTCATGATAAATTAATGCATATATATATATATATATATATATATATATAAAAGAAATTGTCACATTCTTTTTTTCTATAAATGTTAGCAACACATTTTCTTTAACACATTTTAATATTAAATGAATTTCATGTGGGATCCACTTAATAGAGAGTATGTCCATGTGATTTAATAGATCCCATATGAAATCCATCCAATAATAGAAAGTGTATTGAAAAAAGTGTGATAAATAATATGTTGCAGTGGCGGATCTAAGACCCGGAGTCAGGGAGGTCAATCTATTTCCAAAAAGGATAATCTATTTCCAAAAAAATCAATAAAAATTGCTATCAAACATATGAAGATAAAGACATAAAAATTTAATATATATATATATATATATAGTCAAATAAATTACATACCTCATAATTGTCCTGTACGTGATTTCATGTTTTTAAATCATTGAATAATCAACTCATAGCTAACGTTATTAAACACATCTCTCTCAATATAAGTCACTAAACAATCATTCATCCATGCATCTCCCATTCGATTGCGCAACCTATTTTTCACAATTTTTCTTTGAGGAAAATTATGTTGAGTAGATTGGCACGATCCTCTTTGTACATAAATATGCTCTTTGGAAATATGTTCTTCGTATCTTATCTCCTTGTAAATATGTAGAGGAAAAATACAGTAAACACAGACATATAACAATAGAGTAAACAATTTGATTCAAAACCCCAATTTCAGAATAATACAAAGGAAGAAGAAAGAAGAAGAAGAACAAAATCAAAATCCCCAATTTGATTCAAAACCCTAAATTCAGAACAAATCAAAGAAAGAAGAAGAAGGAAGCAGGAAGAAGGAGGAGGACAAAGAAGAGAGAGGGGACTTACGCTGGCGGTCTGGCGGAGGCAGGGCGATGCGGTCGCGACAGACGACAGGCTGAGTACGGTGGAGGGCGCAAAGAGTTGTGAGTGTCGTGAAAGAGGATCAGAGGAAGGAAAGTAGGAAACCTGGAAATGGAAGGGCAAGGCAGAATGGGTCAAAAGGTCTAATGGCATGGGTGCAATTTTTGACAACTATGGGAACATTTTTTTTTACCTAGGATATTAGTAAATGATTTTAAAAAGGTTTAATTAAGTTTTTAGTCCCTCAAAAGTATGTCAGTTTTGGTTTTGGTCCCTGCACTTTTTTTTCGTTGGTTTTGGTCCCTACAAGTTCCAAAACTTTGGTTTTGGTCCCTGCCGTCACTATTCATCTGTTAAGTGTTGACGTGACTAACGGACAGTCACGTTAGCACTGCTATAGAGACTAATTTTATAATATTTAATGTCACATAAGATTAAATATTAAATTTTTACATTCTTTTATAATATTTAATGTCATAGAGGTATTCGGGAACCCTAGAAATGTTCCTAAATATTGCTATTTCAGTTTTTCATTCATTTAATAAAAGTATGAAAAACAAATAATTACATTATAATAAATAAAAATATTATAATAGCCTACATAACAGTGTTGATGTGGCGATCCGCTTGCCACGTCAATGTTGGGGATAATATTCACGAATCACACTCAGGAAGATGAAAGAAAAATAGAATATGTATTGATAAAACCTGTTTTTTTGCTCTGTATATTACTCAAACTGAATATATGCACATTATCTCTATGTACCTCAATATCTTTTATAATACTATACATCACTTAGTTAGTTACTAACTGGCTAACTACTTTATTAACAAAGCTAACTAACTATGCTATGTTGAATTAACTTCAACACTCCCCTTTAATTCAAACATTCATACAATCAAAGCTATCAAAGGATACAACTCCTAAATCCTTCCTAAGCTTTACAAATCTATCAGTTGCTACTGCTTTAGTCAAAACATCAGCAGTCTGCAACTCTGTGGGACAGTAAACCACTTCAAGTATACCATTATTCACTTGTTCTCTCAAGAAGTGAAACCTTGCTTCAATATGCTTACTTCATCCATGGGAAACTGGATTCTTAGCTAAGTTTATGGCAGATTTATTATCAATTAATAATTGCATCGGCTTCTTAACTTCAATCTTCATCTCCCTTAGTAATGTATCAAGCCAAATTGCTTGGCAAGCTGCATAAGAACCCGCTATATACTCAGCTTCACATGAACTAAGGGCTACCACTGGCTGTTTCTTGGAACACCACGAAATTGAAGCTCCTTTAAACTTGAACAAATACCCTGTAATGCTCCTTCTATCAACTCTATCTCCACACCAATCCGAATCAGAAAATCCGAGCAAATCAGCTTTCTGTTCAAACCCAGCAGGAAATAACAACCCATACTTCAATGTACCTTTCAAATACCTGAGCACTCTCTTGGCTGTCATCAGATGAGACTTCTTTGGTTTACTCATAAATCGACTGATCAAACCTACTGCATAACAGATATCAGGCCTACTGTTACACATGTACCTCAATGATCTAACCAGCTGTTTGTACATTGTAGGATCAACTTCTTCTTCAGTACTATTCTCTGCAAGCTTGGTGTTTGTTTCAACAGGAGTGGCTGCAGGATTGCAATCCACCATATTGAATCTTTTCAGCACCTCAACTGCATACTTCTTTTGATGAAGAAGAATTCCTTGTGATGTAGTTATAAATTCCAATCCCAGGAAGTATGCCAATCTCCCTAGATCTGTCATTTCGAACTCTGACATCATTAAGGCTTTAAAACACTCAATCTCTGTTGGATCACTGCCTGTAACAAGTAAATCATCCACATAGAGACAAACTAATAACACAGCAGCCTCCTTCTTCCTTTTAACATACATGCCATATTCTACTGAGCACTTTAGAAGACCATGTTGTATTAAGAATGAATCTATTCTTTTATTCCAAGCTCGTGGAGCTTGTTTAAGACCATATAATGCCTTGTTCAGTTTATACACCATGTCCTTTCTCCCCTTATTTCAAATCCTGGTGGCTGTGTGACATACACTATTTCTTCAACGGGACCATTCAGAAATGCAGATTTTACATCTAGGTGATATAAAGGCCATCCATTGCCTCCTGCCAAAGCAACAACAAGCCTTACTGTCTCGAGTCTTGCTACTGGTGCAAACATATCTGTGTAATCTATACCAGGCTTCTGCAGAAAACCTCTAGCAACCAACCTTGCTTTGTGTTTGGCAACTGACCCATCAGGATGAAGTTTCAGCTTAAAGACCCATTTTACATCAATTGGCTTCTTAGATGAAGGTAAAACAACTAACTCCCATGTTTGATTCTTCTCAATGGCCCTTAGTTCCTCCACCATGGCTGCCCTCCATACTGGTTCTATCATTGCCTCCTCATAATCAAGTGGTTCTGCATTAGCCAGTAAAGCAAAATGCACCAATTCACCCTCTGCTGTTACTGCATTGTCTGACACTAATTCATAATCAGCAAATCTAACTGGCATGTGTCTCTGTCTCTGTGATCTCTGTTCACCCTGAGTAGCTGCTGGTTGTGAACCTTCTTCAGTTTTAATTGGATTATCTACCATCAACAGTGGAGTTACTGATGGAAGACTACTCTTCTGTAGCTGCCAGTCCCATGTCTCTGCCTCATTCACAATGACATCTCTACTCACCTCAATTTTCTGCTTTGATAGATTAAACAGTCGATAAGCTCCAGTAACATGATAGCCAACCAAAATCATGGGCTCACTTTTATCTTGTAGCTTCTTTCTTCTAGCATCAGGCACATGCTTAAAGCATATTGAGCCAAAGATCTTCAAACGGCTTACCATTGGTTTCCTGCCTGACCAATATTCCTCAGGAACCTTCTCTTTGAGTCTCTTTGTTGGACATCTATTGAGCAAGTAGACTGCAGTAGTGACTGCCTCACCCCAGAAAGAATGTGGCAAATTTCTCTGCTTTATCATGCTTCTGGCCATATTGAGGACAGTTCTATTCCTCCTCTCAGCCAAGCCATTATGCTGAGGTGTATATGGTGCTGTAACTTCATGTTGAATTCCGAGCTTCTCACAATATGCTTCAAATTCTTTTGAGGTATATTCACCACCTCCATCAGTTCTTAAAATCTTCAGAACTTTGCCACTTTATCTCTCAACCATGGCCTTAAACTGTTGAAAAACTGCAAACACTGCATCTTTGGATTTGATCAAATAGATCCACATCATTCTGCTGTATTCATCAACAAAAGATGTGAAATATTTGTTTCCGCCCAATGACTGCACCTCAAAAGGTCCACAGACATCAGAATGTACCACTTGTAACACATTCGAAGCTCTCATTGGTAGATAGGAAGTAAAAGCATTTCTTGGTTGTTTACCAATCAAACATACTTCACACATTTTTTCAGGCATCACAAGGTTAGGAAGTCCTATCACCATATCTTTATCTACCAATTGATTTAAACTTCTAAAATTTAAATGACCAAACCTCAAATGCCATAGCCAACTCTCCTGATCAGTCTCTGTTGCTACAAGACATTGCACCTCAGCTGCCTGAATGTTGGTCTGAAAAGTTCTATTCTTTGAAAGTGGAGATCTCAACACCAGTCTTTGGCCAGGATCAAACAGCTCCAAGAACTCATGCTTCATGACCACAGAGAAACCCTTTTCAACAAGCTGTCCAACACTCATCAAGTTACATTTCATACCCGGCACAAACAACACATTTTCAATAAGTGCTGCCTTGCCATCTTTCCTTTTTATCACAATATTTCCCACACCTTCAGCTATTAGGACTCTGCTATCTGCAAGCCTGATCTTGGTTCTCTTGCTTGAGTCCAAATCTCTCAGCCAGCCCTTTTGACCAGTCATATGATTTGAACAACCAGTATCTAAGTACCATGATTCTGAACTGGGGTTTCCATCACTGACTGTGACCATCATCAGCACAGGATCTGAGTCAGAATCATCATGAGCATCATGAGCCACGTTTGCCTCCTCTTCTCTGGTTCTGGAAGGCTTTCCTTTGCTATGCCAGCACTCAGAAGCATAATGACCCCACTTCTCACAATTAAAGCATTGAATCTTCCTTTTGTCTTGACCCTTTTTCTTCCTTTGATTGCTAACAAACCCTCCTCCTCTTTTACTAGAGGATTCGGATTTGTCATCAACCTTTGGCTTAACTTTACTGTAATACCAGTCTCCTTTTCCCCGTTCTTTTCCTTTCTTCCATCTTCTTCGATCAGCATCCCCTTTCTTAACCACTTGAGCTTGTAAAGCCTGATCTGGTTCTTTCAACCCCGATCTCTCATTGAGCCTTTGCTCATGAGCTTCAAGTGAACTTTGCAGCTTCGACCTTTATCTCTGAAAGATCTTTAGACTCCTCAATTGCCACCACAATGTGGTCAAATCGAGGAGTTAGGGTTCTCAAGATCTTCTCCGCCATTTTCTGGTCAGTAAACGATTCTCCACATATTGTCATTGAATTCACAAGCAGCTGGAGTCTGTTGAAATACTCATCTATGGACTCTTGATCAACCATAGACAATAGCTCATATTGTCTTGTGAGAGACTGCAACTTCACTTTCTTGGTCTTCTCAGCACCCCCATACGCCTTATGCAGGATGTCCCAAGCTTCCTTAGCTGTCTTAGCCTTGGAAATCTTTTCAAAGTTGACAAGATCCACACATTGGTGAAGAAAACATCCAGCCTTACAATCTTTCTTCTTTGCTGCTGCTTCATCTTTATCAGAAACACCATCCTTCACAATCTCCAATATTTCTTGAAAGCCAAGAATGGCTTCCATTCTAACAACCCAGTGATCATAGTTCTTACCATCAAGAACTGGCATTGAAGATAAGAAGCTTCCATTGCCATTTGTGGAAGTCATGGCTGCACAAGTACAGGTCCCTAATCTTTCTGCTACTGATACCAATTTGTTGGGGATAATACTCACGAATCACACTCAGGAAGATGAAAGAAAAATAGAATATGTAATGATAAAACCTTTTTTTGCTCCGTATATTACTCAAACTGAATATATGCACATTATCTCTATGTACCTCAATATCTTTTATAGTACTATACATCACTTAGTTAGTTACTAACTGACTAACTACTTTATTAACAAAGCTAACTAACTATGCTATGTTGAATTAACTTCAAGAGTCAATACTTAACGGATGAATAGTGACAACAGAGACCAAAATCAAAGTTTTTGAATTTACAGGGATCAAAACCAACGAAAAAAAAGGAGAGAGACCAAAACCAAAATTGATTCACTTTTCAGGTACTAAAAACTTAATTAAACCTTTTAAAAATCTAGAGGTAAAAGTGCATCCCTGGATAGCACACAGATCTGCCCCTTGTTGCTGGTATTGCTCGTTTTCATATCTCTTTTTACTGATACTTTATAATCGTGGTGCATCTACCATTTTGCCTTTAAAACAAAAATGGATATATAATTAATGGTTATAATGTAGATGTAAAAAAAGGTGTGAACAAATAGGGTGAGAATATCATTACTCCAAAAAGTACTTCCAATTAAATAATTAAATACCTTTTACCAATTTCTTCATAAGCCTTCTATGGAAGAGCATAAACAGAGGCCTATTTTTTATGCACAACATGCAAAAACTGCTAAATAAATTTCATAAACACCAAAAGAAATGATAGAGAACAGATATATTAAAACCAAAAGAAGAGAAAGTATTCCTAAGACTACGTAATAAACTTGTGCTCAATATGTCTTGTGATCAACTCAGCTCCCACGTAATCTACAATCAGCGGATATTTTATTCTTAGCAGGTTTTGAGTAATGAAACCACTAGAAGATGCACAACCACTTAGTCACTCATTGATTTCAGGACAATGTGATGAATGGCTTTTCCGGAAGAAGGTTTGGCTTGCTCTGATAAATGAATAAAATTAGGATTTAATTGGTATACACCGTCAGTATAAAGATTCTTTATACAGACAACCAATCAGAATTTGTCATATAAGTTAAAGTGTTTGACTCTTATCCTAAATACCTTAAAAGTCACGCACTATGATTTCTGATTGGTTGTCAGTGTAAAAAAACTTTACATTGAAAGTGTATATCAATTAAACTATTAAATTTATTCCAACATTTCATAATATATGTCCATTAAGAGGAAATATTTTGTTTTATTTTATGTTATATTAAAAAAAATCAAGAGCTATTAAATTTTTTTTAACTTTCTCCTGGTCTCTTATTATATCTATTTAAAGGGAATAAGAAAAATCTATTTATTAAATACTTTAGTGATTTTAATTTTGATGCAGTGTGACAAATAATCCCATATCAATTTTTTTTTTTTAATGATGTGGCTATATATTATTGATTAACAATGTGATAATTTTTTACACTGACAATATATTATTATTAATTTTTTTAATTGTTCAAAACTTTAATATTGCTTAGAATAACCTTCACTTTTTTAAGGATTTAATTGGTATGCACTGTCAATATAAATATTTTTTATACTGTTAAGCAATCACAAATTATCGCATCATTAAAAATGTTTGACTTTTATCATAACTAACTTAAAATCATTTTTTAATTGTTTAAAATTTAATATTGCTTAAAATAACTTTCAAATTCCATGTAGTGGTAAGTCCTAAAAAAAGATTGAAGTTCAAATTTTAAGTTTGAATTTTGCATAAAGCAATTGTTAGAAGGATTTTTAGTATTATTCTCAACAATATTAATGGGATATTGACCAAAAATGAAAATAACTCTTCCAAAACGTGTTTGTCTTGAAATAAGTTAAAAGATATATACTTTTAATTTGATTCAATAAAGTATATCATTATCATAACTTATTAAATAATTCAAAGAATAAATATATTTTTGTCATTTTGGTGGGAAGAGTAATCACTTTGATGCTAGAGCTTGATGCTTTTAATAAAATTGCACTCGTGAAAAAAAAAAGATAAGTTTTTTTCTAAAAGGTTAAGCTAATAATTTGGTCCCAAGATATGACATTGATTTTGAATTTGGTTCCTATACGTGGAATTTTTTGAAATCAATCTCTATATATACAATTATTTTTAATTTGATCTTTATTGTTTATTAGTGTTATAACGCTGTTACATGATAAGAATCAAATTCAAAATAATTATCACATCTAGGACCAAATTCAAAATGATTGTCACATCTAAAGCTAAATCAAAAAAAAAAAAAAAATTGAATTCGATCCCGAGATGATATTCATTTTCAATTTGATCCATATACTTTAAATTTAACAAATAACATTATAACACCAATAAATTAAACGATTACGATCAAATAAAAAATAATTATACGTATTGAGACTGATATAAAAAAAATTTCATATATAAAAGATCAAATTTAAAATCATGTCACTAAAGGCACTGTATAACCTTTCTAAAAAGACAAACCTTCGTTAATTTATTAATTTAATAAAATAAGTTAATTATATTTTCCCCTTGGAATGTTGTATTTGTGAATTGTGGTTTTGGACTTCTGGTTACCCAGTCGGTCCCGAAGCTAACACAGCAATGCAAGCTAAAATTGATGTTCCCTTTTATGCAAATGTTCCAATTTCACAGTGCTTCTCTCCTCCCACTTGCATCTCATCCTCCCTTCCAATTCAAAAGAAGAGATTCCCATGTGTGACGGCTGCAAAGGTTAGCAACGAATCACTAATTATGCCAACCATGTCTGAAATACTAGACGCATCAAGAGCACAGAAACTGGACATTCAGCTCCAAACTCTTGGACCCTTTTTCAGAATCACAGCCAAGAGCTTGGAAACCGAGAGAGAGGTTGGAAGGGCTGAGGGATTGATAAGAACGTGGATAGGAGCTGGCAGAATTCTTCATTTGGACTCAATCAGGCTCCGCAGAGAAACTCTTGGCATGGAGAAATCAATATTTGGCCTTGGCCTCTTCATTGGGGCTGTGGCTATTAGACATGGTTATGATTGTGGATGCAAAACAGCTCAGTTACTGGCTATCAATGATTCAGATCTTTACCATTCTAAGGTCCTCTTCTTACCAACCTTATCCAAAACTTAATAATTATTATTAGTTGATCATTTTCTTATTCTATTTGGATCTCTCCCTTTTTTTTTCTTTCACGTTAAAGAGACAAAAGTAGATGAATTTGGATCTTTTCCTTTTTCTCTTATCTTATGATAGAAAGACACAATAATCTATTTGGGAGTCCATTCAATTTTACTTTTATCTTTTTCTTTCCCATAACATCAAAGGAAAGACCAGAGAAAAAAAAAAAAAAAAAAAAAAGAGAGACGATCTCAATCTATTCTGTTTTTTTAAACATAAGAAAAAAAAAAAGGAGAGGATGTTGTTATATTTATCATGAGACTACTAAGAATAGTTAAATTTGATTTGTGTTTTACTTTAACAGTTGGTTAGGTTCTACACAAGACTTGGGTTTAAACGTGTGTACGAGGTGACTGGGTCATCGGTTGCGGATGTTGCGCACATGCTGGTTTGGGGAGGTGTTGGTACTCGCATGGATGCCAGTGTTGAACAGCTGATGATAAAATGGTGTACAAGATTCAGAAAACCCCCGGAGTGATTTAATCACACTCGCCTCACGATATAATTGGCTGAATTTCCTACAAGATAGCCACATCAGACTAGAAGTAGAATGACACAAATTTCTGAAATACTCTTTCAAAGTTATGTAATCTCAAAATATTTAGAGACAAAAAATTTTGTTCTTGTTAAGGACCATCCCTTGTTGACTTTAGTATTTTCATCCGTCTCTTTAGGTAATCTCAAATATAATAAATCTTATACAATTTATTTGTTTGTATATTGTATTTCATTATTTAATATGCAATATATAAAAGTGTGTGTTTAACCTTAAAGAACAACAAAATCCGGCATAATTGGTAGATAGTTGGGTTTCTTAAACATGGAGTTTTATTTCTGTCGTGTGTATGAAAAATGCTTTGTTGGGAGAGATAAAATTCATTTCAGTGATCTATATATCTTGAAAGAAATTAGTCTCCGACTATTGATTAGGGATACACTTGTGTACACCAATCTCAAACTAACTAAACTCATGCAAATAGACTAAAGAATAAAGTCCTAAAAAATAGAGTAAAGACTCCATTTCATCCCTCAAAAGAAATGTGATGAACTTCTAGTTTATTGAAAAAAATAATTACTTAGTCCATCATTTTTACAAAAGTCGAACACATTAGTCACACTATATTTTTGTTCATGTACGTCCGATAAGTCTCCTAGGTGGTTTGTTAAGAGTCTCGTTAAGTGTCATACATGGCACGGTCAACATTTCCACCGTGAAAAATAAAAAAACGCAAAAAATACAGTAAAGGGATTTCGTTTTGTGTATTGTGTGGGGATTGAAGAAACAAACTCAAAAAAGTGTCACAATTTAATCCTTAAAATTATTATTAATGATCATATGTAGTCCCTGAAATATATCACGAAGGAATAATTTATAACGATTTGGAGAGGATCTGTACCCCTTAATAAGCCATGTAGGAGACTTAATGGAAATACAAAAGGATGAGAGACTAACGTATCTGATGTTTGTAAAAATGAGGGATTAAGTGGTTAATTTTTTTTATGGGTACTAAAAGTGTCCCGCATTTTTTTTTTTTTACCAAAATGAGTCTTTAGTCTAAAAATTAGGATAAGGCTCTTATAAACTAATGTCAAGTGTAAAGAGAAAGTAATGATATATAAATATGAGTAAAGGCTCAAAGATAAAAATATATAGTGACATTTTGGTTCCTGAGAAATAAAAAATATTAATTTGGTCTTTAAGAATGTAAAATATAGATCAAAATAGTTCCTGACAGGAACTAAAATATCCCTAAAAATGACTAATATGACTCGTATTTTATATTCTTAAAGATCAAATTGATATTTTCATTTCTCAAATCAAAATATCAGTGTATTTTTTTTGGTGCGGATCAATTTGAGTCTTTATTCAATAAATAATTAATTGATTAAAATGCATTAAAATGTCGGCCCATGGTGATAAGAGTGATACATAAGTTCGTAACATAGAATAGAAATAGAGAGAAGTTTAGCCCTAAAGTGGAGTATTGGTTCATTGAATTGAGATTAAGAGAAAAACCCAATGTCTGGTCGAGACTCCGATTCGAAGCGTCGGCACTCTAAGTACGATCGTGAAGCAGCAAGGTACTTTCTCTTCTGACTCCCTCTTTTCCACTCAATTGAATTTGAGACTATGAATTGGATAGGGTTGGTTCAAATAGACGCATTCATTCATTCATTCATTATAGTGTAATATTGATATGGTTTGTTGATTTATAGTCCTAAGAGATACAGAAGAGATGGAAAAGGAGAAAGGGATGAGAGAAAGCATTCTAATCAACAAGATGCACTTGTCAACAAAGATGCTGCTCACAAGAAATCAAATCTAGATGATCCTTCCGAGCCAACCAAACATTCATCTCAACCACCAAGATCTCGCTCTTATTATCAGGTCAACTACATACATACATAGGAATTGTTTTCTATAATTGAATCCATAAACTGTGCTTGTTTACCTGTGAACTGACTTCTGCTCGTAATCATATTAAAACTTGTGTATCGATTTTTATCACCCGTTGTTTATCCCTTTTTAAGCTCCTAAGTCATTATGGAAGCTTTAGTCCCCAATATTTCTAGTTAACTTGAGTTCGTAGTTATTATATTTTCTTGGATTGCATACAATCAGTAGTCATCTTGTGGCTAAACAATGGTTATATTAGATATTGGAGTATTTATGTATGTAGACTAGATACACACCTGTACAGCTCATGTAACTGAAAGCTAGAGAGGGTATTCTGTTAGCCTTTCTGTTATTCAGTCACTAACTAACTGATGTTTAAATAGCTTGTATTCATGAAATATGAATCATAAAACACAATTACAGAAAATCTCTCATCTCTATTCTCTTTCACTTTCTCTGCTCGCACGAGTTTCTTTATGTTACATGAGCTGTACACGTGTGGATCTAGTCTACATACTAGTCTACATACATAAATACTCCGATATTAGTGGGCGAACTGGTAGAAAAAACACAAGAAACCAATGTTTCCATTTTGCTTGGTGCTATTTACTGTCAGGTACAAATTGTAAGTGATTTCATTTGCTGACCTTTCAATCATAATGCAAATTCTTGGCCATAACCTTTTTCTCTATGTTTAACTGCTACAACATGTGTTGGCTCATGGCTGGCAAGTTACTTATTCGAAATTGCCACGATTGCTGTGTAGTGTGCTTATATATACTAGGTGAAATATGAGCAACAAATTTTAATAAAAGATAACGACTAGAATTTGCTTTGAGGCTTAGGGTTAAATATGGTATCAATAGTTTATACTGCATAGTTGATTGTGCTAGTTGTATAATATCAAATCCTTTGCCTGAATTGTTGAAAATAGTTCTTACAGCCCTTGATTTGTAAGGATTTGAAGTATAAATCATCACATACCATTTTATATGCAGGATTGACAAGAAAATGTCTTAATACTCAGTTTCATGATGACTTAGAAATTCTTTTCCAATAACAGATTTAAAATCCATTTTATATGCTTGATTGTTATTTAGTATATGCAAACTATTTTTATGTGGTGATGTAGTGGGATTCTTGTTCAGCCCCATGCCTTCAAGTGCCTCCATCTATAACCATCTTAGGCTTGCCTATGCATGTTTTATAACAGCATGGTGAACGAGGTAGTACTGGGCATGCTGGTAGAAGCGCTGGTCGAAGGGAAGCTGGTGGTCAGTTTCCTTAATTTTATTTATATATATATATATTCATTATCTTTGGCTTTATTGTGTCTGGATGATTCATAGATTGACTCTGTACACAATATTCTTCCATTTCATGCAGGAAAGGTCTTTACTCAAAATAGAGAGCATAACGAAAGAGTGGAGACAGGTCAAAGTAGAGAACTAAGAGATGAGAAATCACAGGCTAAACTGGATGATAATTTCCAGCGAAGGGATGGTTTTCCTGAAAGGAAAGATGATCCACTTCCTGCTATAAGGAAAAGGCCAGCATTTAGGGAGAAGAAGATTACAGTGGATTCAGGAGATGCTAATCCTGCTGCCACAGTTGCAGCAAAGTCAAGCCATGCTGACCGCCCTCCAGAAAGGAATGAAAGGAGGGAGGAAAGAAGCAGCAACCCTCGCCATCTGAGTAGACCTGAGAAGCAAATTGCAGATGACAGAGCACCCAACAAGAGTGAAGCTCGGAGGGATGGCTTTTCATCAAGAGTGAGATATGGGGGCAGTGGAGGTAATAGCAATTACAGGGCAATAGATAAATTTAATGGAAGACAAGGGTATCATCCTAGTAAGCCTCGAACAGAGAAGTGGAAACATGATTTGTATCAAGAGGTGAATAAGGATCCTATTCCAAAGAGTGAGGATGACCAGATTGCAAAGCTGGAAGCACTCTTGGCTTCATAATATCAAACAGCAGCCAGTATTTACTAAGCTTGTTGTGGTTGTTTTTGCCATAATTATTATTTCAACTCCAGGCTTGTCGGACAATTACCAGATATGATTCACTTCATTTACCAATTTCATGATTTCTTTTCATCTGGTTTACATGCTTAGGTTTTATGGCATGTGCTGCACTTGAATTGCTGAATCTGTTCATTATAATGTCAAGTTATTACTAACTTCAGCATAGCTAATGAGCATGTTGAGCACAATGATTGTCAGTTTCTGCAAATGTTAACAGGGTTCGATTCCTAATGACAGAGGAGGAACATATTTTGAAGCCTGAATTACTCTTGGCTCCATGAGGGAACAGAGCAATATGCAATCACAAAGCTTGTATTACCTATGTTTTCCTAAACCATAGTAAACTTCCTGGTTTGAGGACAATTTCTAGAGCGAGTGTGTGCGTTTGTTTGTTTCGTTTTCCCGTCTACCTAGTTAATATCTAGTCCTGTCTAAGATTTACATGTTCCTAAACTAGAAAGTGTTTTATCTTTTTCACTTTTTGACCGAAGAAAACTGAGAAAACCACCCATAGCCAGAATTCTTGAATGTTTACTTATAAATACATGCACAAGCACGTCTACTTGTAAACAAATGCCCAAGCATTTTATCATATAGTTACAGTTATAATGCTTTTAGTGAAGTGTAAAATTCTAGTTATCAATGTGACAATGATAGTGTAATTTTTATATAGATAACGAATTTAAACGTAAGTTCCTTGGGTAAATTTTATCTATTGCCTGCAATTTGTTACAATTGAGTGCAATAGCACACGCCACACGTTGAGTAGTTGAGTGGAAGAGCGTTGTCTTGCGTACTTAACCAAGAAAGGAATATACAACCAATATGGATCCGAAAGGTGTCAATAGTTAGTAGTGCAAAACTGCGTAATCAATTGTTGATTCAAGCATCAATGTATCTTATCTTCAAGGTCTTAATTTTTTAGTTTGTATTCAAAAGGGTTTGGGATGCTATAACTTAATTATTATTTGGTTTAAAGGGACGGAGTCGGTTTTCTTTGGGGGGGGGGGGGGGGATGCAGTTTGTTTTTCTTTTCGTCTTGTTCAAACTTTTGACTGTGCAATTCGAGGTCCTAATCCGATTGCCTTCTTTTCAATGGTTGGTACCACGATATTCAATCACGAAGCTAATGTAATCATAATTTTAGTTTAGTACTCTGTAATCATTGCTCAATATTGACCTGTAATTGAAGAAAAAAATAATTGTTTCTCTTCAAATCTCTTCACATTCATTGAAGCAAACCAAAGCTAGTGGTATTGATTGCAGTTGATCCTATAGAAATTAGCTTACAAATCAGAAGTATACACAATTACATTACAAATGATAGTTGTCTATCATTAAACAAATAAATCAAACATTGGAAGAGACATATTATAATATTTAAAACTTCAAAAATATTTTTGAAAAAAAATGGAAAATCGAAGATATCACTTGCGAATGTTGTTGAATTTGTTAAGGGGCTGGGCAGCATAAGAAGAGGTAGCATTGGCAGTGGGAGGAACAGCAGCAGCAGCAGTGACAGGACCTCTAGGGCTGACCAAAAAACCATTAACACCATATCTGTGCTCTGAGAACTCAGCTGTGGGTGGCTGGTAATCAGACCTGGTTCTTCTGTGAGAAGATCCTGTTAAGGACTCAGATTCCATTAGCAAATGGTAGCTACGGTTGGAGCTCTCAGAATGGGAGAAGCTCCTCCTGTAGCTGTGGTGATGAGGCTTTTGCTTCTTCATCACATGAATAAGGTATGGAATCAAACCTTCCATTGCTTGATTGATTGCTTAGTTTGCTCTTCTTTCTCTAACAATCACAATCTTTGACTATGAAAATTGAAAAAGCCTTGAAGTGAAGTTTGATTTATTGTATAGCAGAAGGTTGCAAATGAGGACTTATATTTATATTGCTGTGGAGTGCTACCAAGGCCTTAGATGGTGCAAAACATTTTTGCTTCTAACAAAAGGAAGGTAGTTTTTGACTTTTGAGGGCTGTTTGAATAATTTCACTCGATATGGATCATTGCAATTGTGATATGGATGACAACTATGACTCTGACTACTGCTTTATATGGATATTTGAAAGCTTCCCGTGCTCAGTGTCTTTATCTCATCTTAATGAATAATATTTCGACAGAGGTTTGAGACTTTGAGTACATGATTTTCCTCGGGCGGCTATGGCATTGCGCGTAGTAAGGTCAACATCTCAACTACATTTTCAAAAGGAATATGTTTGACAATCCTGGAATGCAAGAAACCAACAACATCAAAACACCACGAAGATCATAATAATAATAATAAAGATAAATCACGATCAATGAAGTTTAAGTTAAATATATTCCATATTTCTCTTATTTTAAAAATTAAGTTTATCTTTTTTAACATTTATATTGTTATTATATTTAGATTTTGAAATTTCATGAATTCTCTCGTACCTCAAGTGTAATTTATCATGTCTAGATGGTCCAATCAAATGGTGATAATTATTTGAGTTGACCCATTAAAATAATTCATTTAATTGAGGTGACACATTCTGATTGGGCAGGGTAATTTTTATCCCAAAATTATTAAAGGTATCGGAGAAAACACCTTCAAATTTATGTTTTATTATATTTACACTCCTTATAACATAAATATCAAGAGATATCAATGTAATTTTTGAAATAAAAAGAATGTTTAATAGATTTAATTGGTATGCAATAGTGTAAATATTTTTTACACTGTAATAAATTGTCATTTCACTAAAAATATTTGACTTTTATTATGACTATCTTTATTACATATAAGATGATTTATAAGTAATTGATGGTATAAAAAACTTTACACTAACAATATATCAAAATTTGAGAGGTTTTGGGTCATTTTTTTTGGCTTGGAATCACCCCTTTACATTGTTTTTCTCTCCTTTTATCTAAATAAGTGGTTTTTCCACAGATCTGATTTTTCTTTTATGTTTTTCCATAATTTTGCCGTCTGAGTGTGGCGTTGTTTGGTTTTCCGTCTTGTTGTGGTGTTCGTTTGGTTTAGATTGACAGATCAGCTTCGATCCATTACAGATTCAATCAAAACTTGGACGTCAACATTACAGATCCAGAGACATGGATATTCCGGTCACATTTGTAGGCATTTTACCGTTTTATGCTATTAACCTGGGTGCTATAAGTTTGTTCGCAGATTCATCCTTTTTGAGTTTTAGCGATGTTGAATTTGTATTGTTTTCAATGTATTTTATCGATTTGAATAAATGGATATCTTTTTTAGTCCAAAAAAAAAAACAATGTACCAAAATTAAATTTATATTCAATTAATATAAGTCAAACCTTATAATAAGCAGCAGCCGCCATTCCAAGTCTTGCTAGTGCGACTTTATTATTAATACAACTTTTTTTATCTTAATTGTTGCGAATCGAAGCTAATTTTCAGCATTTATAACTTTTTTTGTGCATTTTTTCATTTTCTTGACTTATTTGTCCTTTACCAGCATCGTTTATAAGAAACAGATCAAGCTACGTTACTTTTTTTTTGGGTGCTACAAGCTACGTTACTTTATCCTTAAGGAAATAATCGTTGTAGAGTTTATGATAACGGTGACGACGCTGAACATGCACTAAAGATTAAGATCAAGATTCAAATCTATTAGTATATCTATATAGATTTAATTGGGGGCACAGAATTAACATCTGGCTTTTTTAATAGTTTTTTTCCCTGTTGGTGCGTGATCTTATTTAATGTGTAACTCTATGTCAATAAAAAAGATAGATTTATTTCCTTCTTTTAAGATTCTGAAAGTTTTTCAAAAATAAGAATTTTATTTAATTTAGAAAACTTTCACAACTGATTGTTGATATCAATCAGTTATCTTCATGAAATCTTACCAAAATCCAGTGATGATAACAAAAATTTAATTAAATACACTTTCTTATCTTCATTTACCAAAATAAAAAAAAAAAATCAACATGTGTTGACACATGCAAGTAGAAGAAACTTGCATTCCTTTAACCATATTGCATGTTGAGGTTCTCGGTTTAATTAAACGTCTCACTAACCGTAGGGTGTGTTTGGTTCAAATGAGGGGAGGGGAGGGAAGAAATTTTAATTAGTTATTGTGTTTGATTGAGAGGAAGGGAGGAGGAAGGGAGGGAAGGGATTTTAATGGAGGGGAGGGAAAGTAATATTATTTATGTTTGGTTCACAAGGGAAAGGGAGTGATTTTAAAACTAACTTACTTTATATCCTTATAATTTTAGATTTTAAAATACATAAGTAGGGTTATTTTAGTCATTCTATACAAATTATTTTAAAACCCCCCTCCCCTCCAAATCTCCCCACTTTTGGAGGGGATTCAAAATTGGGTGAGGAGGGATTTTGCTCCCCTCCCCTCCCCTCCTAAAAAATGAACCAAACAACAAATGTTTTAAAAAATCCTGTTTCTCCCATCTATTTCCCTCCAACCAAATACTATGTAAGAGACTAAATTTTCATAATATATACTTTGTAAAACAAACAAAAAAACACTTAGATAAAGTATTCGATGGTATCACAAGTTATCATAATTAACTTGTGTTAAAATATAATAATACCTTTTCTACATAACGATATCATCGTAATAGTAATAACATCTTTTTTAATAGTAAAATATGTACAATTTAGCCATTATGAACTAAGCCTAATAAAATTCGTATATTCACCGAAGAGGAAATAATAGTGAAAATATGTATAAATTTTTTTTTTTTAGTAAAAAAATATGTATAATTTAGCCATTATCAACTAAGCCTAATAAAATTCGTATATTCACGGAAGAGGAAGAAACTTCTTGCTTTGAGTTATGATGGCTCTTTATTTTATTTTTTTATATTCAATATTTTTTTTTTTTGACAAGATTTTTTATATTCAATATTGTTACCTCACATATTAATAATTAAATCTGAGGCCAACAAATAAATGATATACTAAGATCATCAATTCGGGTTTTATTAACTAGACAATCAGCCCCATATATATATATATATGTGAGGAGGGATCAAATTATATCGAAATAATACTTGAACTTTATTATAACATTCAATAATATACCACCGGATAAATATTTTTTAAAATCAACTGTTAGATTGAAAGTTATTATTATATAGGTCATATCTATAAATTTTTACACAAATCTATATTTGAAGATTAACGTCAATGGTGTAATTATATATAACGTTAATCTTGATGATATAGCAAATGATTATAGAATAGTGTAAAAATTAATAGATATGATCTATATGATAGTAACATTCAATCTAGCGATTGATTTTAAAAAATATTTATCCAATGAGATGTTATTGAATGGTATAACAATGTCCAAATATTATACGGGTGTAATTTGACCTTCCTCTCTCTCTCTCTCTCTCTCTCTCTCTCTCTCTCTCTCTCTCTCTCTCTCTCTCTATATATATATATATATATATATATATATATATATATATATATATATTATTTGAAATGGATTCTTTAAAATTCAAATAAAAAATTGAAAATTTGAAGATAATGATTATTTTTTTTTTATGAGCATTTGAAGATAATGATAATAGATAGAGTGAGAAGATAAAAATAAATAAACACGGTTGGAGGAAGTTAATTAAGAAGATTTACAGATACATTAGGATTGTAGCAGCTAGTCTTACAAATTCTCCTAAACCGCATCCTAAGGTTCACGGAACATATAATCTCTTGGTCTTGGCACTGCCATAGTTGTCTACAAATACTTGATTCATTGAAACGCTCGCTCTTCGTGATCTTATTTACCGATGAAGGGAGGCTCGTTTTACAATCAACCGATGAGGAGAGGACCAAAGTATGGAACACGGTTCAAGAGTGTTACAAACATTGATGATGATGATGATGATGATACTATCACTGCAATGGCTCCTCCTAGGAAGCCTAAGACATTTTTGGATTATCTCCTCGAACTGGAGCAGAAAAAGTATATATATCCAAGTTTTCTTTATGTTGTTTTATTTTTATGTTATGTTCTATTGTTTTTTTTTTATATATGTTATGGTTTTATTTTTTGTGGCAGGGCTTCTGTTAGGGAGCATGCCCTGTCATCCATTATTAGGATATTGAATGAAGGAAAAAAATGCGGTAGATTGGAAAATTAGTAAGGCCATGCATACTTGTTTCTTTATTTCTCCTTTTGTTTTCAAAGTTAAATGTTTGGTTGCACAGATGGGGAGAACCCATTTTGTATGTGCAATAAACTTCCCGACAGAGATTAATCACTATTAGCGGTCAATACCTATAACATGATTACAAAAAAATGCAATTTTTTCCTTATTACCAATTAGTGTTGACCGCGGTAACAAGACAATATTTTACTTTTTTTTTAATGAGAGCTGAAGATTAAGAATTGGTTTTTGTATATATTAATGCTTTTTTTTGTTTACAGCTCTGCCACTTCCTTGTATCACATTTTGGGTCTCATTAAAAGAGGTTCAGCCAAAGAGAAGCCACTAGCTTCTCAAGTTCTTGGTTTGTCTGAAACCCTTTCCCTAATTTTACTCATCATATACACATATTTATTTCTTGCCATGCGTACAAGCCAACTCAACCTTATAAATTATATGCAATGCAGGATTGATGGCAATGACCCTCTCTGGTACTGACAATGCGCAAGAAATTTACAAAGAAACAGTCCCTGTACTTACAGAAGTACTTACTACTAAGGTATCATAATGCAGAGCTTAATGTTACTTTAAAGTCGTTTAATTAATAATTATTTGAGAAGTTGTTTGAAGACTAAAAATTGGAAATTTTCACACAGGTGGTGGACCCTTGGGCCTTTACCACTCTATTGTACTCTTTGGCCATGGTTACCTTCTTCTGTGCCAATGATTCAGTAGAGACTCAGGCAACCATGCAAATAATATGGAAATTTATTCTTCCTGAATCAAAGCTTGATGTAAGTACTTTAATCAAATGCATTACATGTTTTCCTTCTTGTTGCATATAATTTATTTACTTACTGTTATACATTGTATGCAAAATTAGGGAGATTTTGTACTATGATTTGAGGCCATAATGTATGCACAAACAAATGCCACTATACGGTGTTCCTAGTTTCTAAATTATAGTTCAAGGAAGGCTTCTTAACATTATCCTAAATCTATCAGTTTTTTTTTTTTGTAACCTGTACATTTTTACATCTTAAATCTATGAAGCTAATTGAGATTGACATGTTTCTTTTTAGGTGTCTGCAAAAGTTCCTATCATTATTTCAGCAGCAATTTCTGCTTGGTCATTCCTAATTACAACAATAGATGGATGGGAACTTGGCTACCACTGGCAAGGGTATGTGAATTAATATAGAAGTTGATGTTGACCATTTAACACTGCAAGCTTGTTTGTTTAGGATTGTCAATGCAAAAGGAGAGAAACACATTTTCTAGACACTTTTATATAAAGCAAATTTTTTTCTTATGTCAAATCCCAACATAAATGTTGACTCTGTAAATGATGCAGGGCAATTTCTCTATTTCTAAACATGCTAGAATCAGATGATGATTCAGTGTGTGTTCCAGTTGCTGAAGCATTGGCTGTGATATTCGATAGTGACAATATAGACAAGTTCTTCAAAGCTGCATTGAACTACTCAGAAATGAAGAAACAGATTAAAGACATTATTCTAGGGCGATTGGAGAAAGTTTCAAAAGCAAGGAGTGTTGTTTCTCTGAAACAAACCTTTTCCATTCCTGCTAGAGCTGATTGGGATGTCTTGAAGTATTTCAAGGATGACATATTTCCACAAACTTCAGAAAGAATTAATGGAAATAAATTAACTCTATCATCATGGTCTTCAATGATACAGGTAAATTGGTTATTTTTCATTGCTCCAAGTACCACTCTTCATATTCTTATTAAGAATCTCATTTAATCTATTACATTATTTTTCTCCTCTTGACAGTTCAAGTTCATGAAGAATTTTATTGGTGAAGAAGAGTTTTCCAAACATGTGTTGGTTAGCTCCTACTCACTTGTATTTGCTTCAACCACTTAACGAAAATAATTTACTTGTCAAATATTTAAATTCTTTTTCATTGTTGAAACAGGAAAATGAACTCTTCCATCGTTTATTTAATTTTATCCCAAGTTACGAAAAGAATGACGTTTCATGTCTTTATGAATCTACCATGGTAAAGGTCAGTAACTGTAGTGTTGTTTCCTCTTGTTTTTTTCCCCCGTGAGTGAGTTTAGCTTTCATTAGATGAACTCATACACATTCAAATTTTCAGTTTCCTAATTTGTTACCCGTAATTTCGAATAGATTGAAGCTAATGTATATTTACCTGGAGAACAAGATCCCGAATTACTAACCAGTAAAAAGAAGAAGCAAGAACGACAGCTGGTACATACTATTTTTATTTTGCTTTAAGTTGAGATTTTAATGTTTGAATGTTTTTTTGGTGAAGCATGTTCAAATTTTATGATAGCTTTTGCCGTGTCAGATCACGATGGAATGTGATATATGGATTATGTTCTATTCTATATTTGGTATATGTTATAAATATAATAGAATAGAATAAAATATGACATAAGAATAAGGCGTTTGGAAGAGTTTACAGATAATTTATTTGTCTTTGTGAAAATAATAATTTATCAAAATAATCTTATGAAAATAGTTTATGACATTTTTAGAAGTTCTTTTTAGCTTGACTCAATAAATTTATCAGAGAAGTTTATGAAAATACAATTTTTTTAGCTTATTTCAAAAAAATATTATTAAATAAGAGCTTAATTAAGATATTTAACGAAACATATAATAAAAGTAGAATATTTTGCTTTGATGGAAAGGGATGTAACCAAAGAGACTCTATTATGTTCTGTTTGCAAGTCAAACACCATCTTTCTTTTAATTTTCTTTCCTACTTTGTATTATGAAAAATGCTAACGGATGTTCTAAGGATATTGATTAAGTAAGCAAAATAACAAAGTTTTCATTGAGACTTGATGTATTTAGTATTGAAAAAAGTGATATACTTAGATTTCTAATGAAAACTTGCTTTTCTTGAATTTTTTAATCAATATCCTTAGGACACTCGTTAACATGACCGAGTATATTTCACTTGTGTTAATCTTATCATTTAATTTTTTCAGAGACAGTCAATTATTGACAAATCAAAGACAAAAGTGTTGAATAAAAGGCGCATGTTTGCGGAGGTAATTTTCCCTTGATTATTCTTTTCATCTATTAGAGATATGCTCAATTAACTAATTTATATTCATGATTTGTTTATTTTAGGAGAGGAAAGGCAAGATGTACCAAGTTGAATCAGAGCTGTGAAAACTGTCCAATAATATTTCTTCCGGCTAGAATATATTGTTTCAATATTTTTTTTAACACATTATTTATTTTTTGGTGGAAGTCAATGGGATCCGCTAAATAGATAGTAGACTCATGATTTAATAGGTTCTACATAAAATACATTCAATTATAAAACTTACGTTAAGGTGAGTGTTTAAAAAAGTGTATTTTTGACATTTCTTATATTTCTTTTTTCCACTGCCTTATTTTATATTTTGTTTTTGTTTTAATATATACTCCTAATTTTACATATGCTCTAACTTCTCAATCTTTCAATTTTGGGGGTTTTTATAATTCTGATTGCAACTGTATTAACTATATTTTTTTTCGTAATTACTCATAATTATAAGAAACATAATCGGGACCTCAATTACAATTTAAAATCATAATAAAAAACTTAAGTTGCTTATCAAAAACAAAAAATACCAAATGGATGAACTGATTTAATATTAGGATACATTTTTTGGGTCTATAGAGTACATTAGGTTTGATAGATATACTTCCACGCCATTGAATATATACGATGCATTTTAAAGATCCTATAAAAACTTATTTGAGTTTATGAGAATAATATATGAAAATAAACTTATATAAATAACTTATGAAAATAATTTATGATATTTTTAAGCTCTTTTAAGCTTATTGAATAAGAATTTAATTAAGTTGTTTATCCGAACGCGTCAATAATACTAATTGTACTTCGATGCCATCATTTAAATGCCATACGAATATTCTGGATTTGCGATTGCACTTTCTATTTTTTCTTGTTTAAGGCTAATTTGTGGTTGCATTTTGAATAACATTATAGGTGTATTTGGGAAAACGTTTACGCAATTGAGTTCTAATGAGTTGAGTTTTACAAACTTGATTTTAATTACAAGTGAGTTTGTAATAATTGATTTAGTTTTAGATACTTGATTGTTAAAAGTAGTTATAGTATAATAAATATTGTTTAATTTGTGTCATTCAAACTGAATTTTAGATATGTAATTACCAAATTCTTCTTTAATTTTATTTTATCATTTATTTTTGGCTAAATTGCACTTTCTATCCCCCAAGTTTTTCATTTTGACGAAAATAGTCCCCCAACTTTTTTTTTTGGCGAATTTAGTCCTCCTAAAATTCAAATATTGCGAATTTGGTCCCTATATTTTTTTTAATTGCACTTTTAGTTCCCTAAATTCATGGATTTTTTGCAGTTTTAGTCCTCCACTTTTTCAAAATCCATGATTTTTAGAGACTAAAAGTGCAAAATCCCCACAATTTTGGGGGACCAAAAGTGCAATTAAAAAATATGGGGACCAAATTCGTAACATTTGAATTTCAGGAGGACTAAATTTGCCAAAAAAAAATTTGGGGGACCATTTTCGTCAAACTGAAAAACTTGGGGGATGAAAATTGCAATTTAGCTTTTATTTTTCTAATAGTTTTTTAAGAATAATATGGCAAGAATAATAATTGAAAATCCAAATTGAATTTTGGCTCTCAGAAAAATAAAAAACAATTCACTCCTACTTCAATCAAGGTTTGAAACTCAGACATTTACACCTAACGGACTTTTACCGAGGCGAGTTCTAGCGTGCATAATGTTAATATGTCGCTCACTATGAGCCATGTTTCAAAACCATTAGATCAAGATGTCCCACTAGATCCTATCATGTACCATCCACACCAGATTTTTTTTTTTGCATTTCGTCTCTCTCACTCTTGCTCTGCTTGACTGTCACCGTCTTCAACCTCTCCGGCATCGTTATCCGCCACCGCCGTGATTTTCACCATCGCCGGCTTGACGTCTGCGTAGAGCAGGCTTCATGGAAGAGAGGCCACTCCGACCTCCTCGCCACCTCCTCTCTGACCTCTCTGCCAACCTCGCCGACCTCGCTGCCCCATCTTCATCGAAAACAGAAAACATCCGTGACCAACAGAGGCAGTCCACCACGCTAGGTCCACCGTGCTTGTCGTCTGGTCGCCGAGCACCGCCTTGCTCCAGCCACCCTTCACCTCGTCATCCAACCCCCATCTAGAAAGGTTCCAGAACCTCGAACACCTTTCCATCGCCAACATCGGTGCTTTCCTCTTGAATCTTCAGAAGCTACCCTCTCTGAAAACAAAATCGCCGGTGACCATGAATTCCTCGTCGAAGTGGGGCTCGATTCTCTTCAGGACCTCGATCTCTCCAACACATCAAAGATCTCATGCCGCTTTGTTGCTTGAAGCTTGTTTCGTTGGATCTGGGTGAGATGAAAGGGGTGAAAAGGCAGATCCCCACGGTGCCGCCATCGCCATGTCTTTGGTACGGTCCTCGAGCTCCCATTCCGCTCTGATGCTTCCGATTCGTGGCAGAGATGGAGCACCCCAATTGCTTCTGATACGTGTCGGAGACAGAGGACGACATCGGCGACATGATGTGACGGTGGTGGTGCCATGGTGAAGGGAGACAGATTGGTTGGGAGGAGGGACTATGAAGGGAGTTTGGAGAGAAATCTAATGTGGAGGGGTATAGAATATTATGGTGAGATTTAGACAAATCAATGGTCAATATTAATCTCTCACCGTGAGAGACATGTATCACATGCTCACCCTAGCGAAAGCCCTTTTACAGACACCTAACATGTTGATTCCAAACCCAATTGTAAAGCTCTCAAAGAGCATGCCAATCATATGCGACAATAGTTGCAAAATTGAAATGATGCTTGTACTTTTTTATCACACTAATTTTTATATTACTTTTTTATCACACAAATAAAATTCGCGGGCAAAGTTAAAAGAGACCTTTAATAAAAAATAAAATTAGTGTAAAATTTACACAATATATAATGTGCCAATATCAATTAATGTTACACTCTCATTGACGCGCTTTCGGATAAAATCAAATACTCTCTGACCGACTCCATGTATGCAACAGTTTTGTAAAGATTATTTATAATTGAGAACAAAAATAAATATATATCATCTCGAGGACATAGCTGGAATAGCTCAGTTGGTTAGAGCGTGTGGCTGTTAACCACAAGGTCGAAGGTTCAACCCCTTCTTCTAGCGAAGTTGTATTTTTCTCAATTTCTTCTGTTCTTTCTATTCCAATTTCCAAAAAAGTAACGAAACTGTTCTATTGATTTAACATCAATTTGTTTTGTATAAATATAGATATAGATATTAATATTTAGTATTAGTATCAGATACAGAGGACTCTCCCACCTTCACACACTATAATCAAACTCATCACTTCCAGAAAATACATGATATATGTGTTACTAGGTAGCAGCACAAGATAATTATTGCTATGGCTTGTAGCTGTAGGCAAAGTTTTCTTATTAGATTCACTCAGACATGAAGTCTTCTCCATTTACACTCCCAGCAAGTCTAACATCAATGTGGTGCCTCACTTGGCTTTCATTGGTTGAGCCAACCAAAATGGTGTGATGTCCAATGACCAACTTTCTTTTCCCATCACTATCCACAATACTTAGCTCTCGGCATATGTCTATTTTCACTGTTACAAACTCTTTCATTCCCACCTTAACTTGTGTTCTTCCAAATCCTATCAATTGTATACTTGGAGCCCCAGTGACCAGGCCTGAAGTTGGTGGCTCCCAAAACACTAGCACCACATGGGATCCATCAAAGGGTCCATTGTTCTTCACACTAATGACAAGCAAAAATGTCAAATCCTGGCAACTTATGGTGGAAATATCAATTGCTTGACTGTCAGAGACAGACTCAAGTTGGGTGGCTGAGTTGGATGAGAAGATATTATGTGTGGATGTACTGTTTTGGATCAGTATGGTAGAGGGAGCAGATGCTATATAGGTTGAGAATGTGGAATAGCTTAATCCATGGCCAAATTCATAGAGAGAATTCCCATTGTAAAACCTGTAGGTTCTTCCAGGGAAATTTCTACTGCTATTGGCTCTCATGTTCATGTCTGTCATGGGAACTTGATCAGCATAGGATTGTGGATACCATGTAAAAGGGGACCTACCACCTAAAAATTAATAATACTTCACAGTTAGTGTCCAAAAGATAATACTGTAACAAAGTATCAAAAGATAGATGCAGGCATTTAATACAAAAACAGTACCTGGGTTGTGGTCTCCAAATATTACTTGGGCTATGGCATCCCCTCCAGCTTGACCAGGATACCCTACCCACAATATCCCCCCTATGTTACTGACACTAGTAGTGAAAGAAATGTCAATTGGGCCAGCTGCCATTATGACTAAAATCACTGTTCCTTTGGTAGCATTAGCCACATCTTTCAGAAGCTTCTCTTGAAATCCAGGTAATGTCAAGTTCTCTCGGTCAAGGCCCTCTGCTTCAATAGATTGGTCTAATCCCACAACCACCACCACTGCATCAGCAGTGGCTGCAACCTTAGTTGCTGCAGCAATAAGGTTCTGATTACCACATTTAACATTGCTACAACCAGGTGCATAACTTACAGAAGAAATGTACTTTTGTAGCCCTTGTAAGGGGCTAGTGTAGCGGCAAGGTATGCCAGCATAGTTGCTAATCATAACTGTGGTAGCATTGGCATTCGGCCCAATCACAGCCAGTTTTTTTATGTTAGTTTTGGATAAGGGAAGGGCCCCACTATTTTCAAGCAAAACTATTCCCTGCTTTGCAGCATCTAGGGCCAATTGCTGATTCTCTTGACTACATACATCGGATGGGCCAAGGTTTGCAAATGGAAGTGTCTTTGGGTCATCAAAGAAGCCCAATCTCATTAGGACTATGTAGTTGTACACCAAGGCCTGGTCTACAGTTGATACATCTACCTTTTTCAACTTTACTGCATTTGCTGTGTATTTTTTTAGAAAATCGCCACAGTTCATGTTTAATCCTGCATGATATAAGATACCATTTAATAATGGAAAACCAGCCATATATTTTTTTCCCCTATACCAAAGTTGTATAACTTTTTGCAGGTTCAACTTCATTTCTACCTGCTTTCAATGCAAGAGCCACTGCATCTTCGGGAGTTGGAGTGTAATGAATTGCGTTGTAATAGACTTCCACTGAATCACAGTCTGAAACAATATATCTGAATAGAAAGCAGAAGATGTCAGTGAGCTTCACTTTGTTATCTCAAATTCCAAAAGCAAAGAATTGACACTTTGACATTCTGAAATTATGTGTCATCATGGCTAGCAAAAGTAAAAATTGTTGCTTAGTGTTTAAGCTAGCCTGATATGTTATGAAAAAAACAATGAAATGACTAGTTGGGGATGGAAGACAAACCCGTCTAGACCCCATTGGCCTCTGATTACCCCTTTAAGGAGGTCTGGGTCAGCACATGTAGGAATTCCATTCACCCTATTATAAGAGCACATGACACTGCTAACATGCCCATCCTCCACACAGCTCTTAAATGGAGGCTGATACGTGTCCTCTAAGTCTTGCTTTGTCACCTGCAACAAGCCCAGTTATGAAAAGTTCATTGTTGTCTAGATTAATATGCATCTTAGTAACACTACTACTGTTAGAGTCATAAACATCTTCATTTCCTCTCATACCACTTGTCCATATTTCTCAACTCTGTCAATTATTAGAACATTATTTTATAAAAAAAAAAAAAATCACCTACATTGATAGACCACATTTACACTTGTAACTATTTTGTAAAGAATCCCATGTGAAAAAGACGTGAATAGAATACTGCTTTCATCATTCATGATCCAATTGCATGTGCATTAATTAATACTTAATCAATCTACATTTTCTGTCGATCTTTACCTTTGCATCAAAATGGAACCGATCAATGCCTTTCCAGTTGTCAAGGTCATAAGCAGTATAATGCTTACAACAGCTTGAGACCTTAAGCCTATCAGCTTTAGCACTTGCTTCATCCTCCACTTGTTGTAGGCCACGGACATAGTTCACAGCATATGTAGACACTACCAATGGGTCTTCCCCTGGAGTTTCCTGGCCACGGCCCCACCTTGGGTCACGGAACACATTCACATTAGGACTCCAAAATGTCAAACCAGCCAAGCCCAAATTGTACATGGCTCGAGCCTCCGTTGACACAACCTGGCCCATCTTGTACCATAGTGTTGCATTAAAGCTCGCAGCCGATAGTATCACTGCTGGGAAGCTGGTGGCACCAGGGACCCTGCTGTCAAAACGTGTACCTGGCCCTACGTTGGAGACACCATGAAGTGCCTCTGACCACCATTCATAAGCAGGAACACCAAGCCTTGAAATACCAACGGAAGGGTTAACTAGTTGTTGTGCCTTTTCTTGGAGTGTTAGGCGTGACACCAAGTCCTTGGCCCTGGCCTCATAAGATAGGGAAGTGTTGCAAAATGGAAAGTTGCTAGTCCGAGGAGAGCCCTTGTCACATGCATGTTTTTGGCTAGTAATTTGAAGTATCAGAAATGAAAAGGAAATGCATAAGAGCACAAGTTTATTTTTCATGGTATATGGTTTGCCTAAACTTTATGTTATTTTATGTTAAGTTGTAGAGAGGTGGTATATAAGTTGTAACTTCTCTGCTTCATTTATATACTACGAGTTTTAGGCCTAAGACAGTGTGCATTTTTCCTTTTTCATGCTAAAAGGTGGTTGCTTGTGGATTGAGACATAGTCTAGAACTAGAAGGTAGATTATTTCGTTTAATTGGTCCCTGCTTAGGCAATAGTACATTTATAATGATTCTAAGATGCTTAAACGAAACAAAAGCATCTTTGGCTCTTCCATGACACCACTAGTACTTTGCTACATTATGGTCCAACATGTCCCTATCTTGACCGTAACATTAGATAGTGCCAACAGTAGTTATTGGGTTACTATAGCTATAATAATTAATGTGTGTGTGTGCATTTTATATATTAATAATATAATGAACATGGTGTTTTACGTAGGAATGGGATAGGATTGTTGACATTAATTATATTGCTCAATATGTAAGCTAACAGGACTAGTGTCGATCGATGTTGCCAAGTAATGATCTATTTCTTCGCAAATACGCTACACGTTCATGCGTGAACCAGATTTAGATCGATGGTGGCCTGTGAAAGAGAAAGAGGTACTCGTGTCTCATGGAAGGGTGCCTTTGAAGACATTGCAGATATTTGGCCAAATTCATCAGCTTTCTATGATGACAGAAACCATCAATTGATAAATTCATCAGCTTTCAATTAATGACATCTACTAATTGTTCAGTCACTGATGAAATGCATTAGTACTCCACTAATTAAGAGAAAATGATGGTGATCCAAGTAGCCCTCCCTGATTCTGCCAGCGAGGGAGTAAAGCTTACATTGGAGAGAAAGAGAAAGCCAAGTTCTTCCTGGATCAAAGCGGTTCAGGAATCCTACCTTAGACCAATTTCTAATTCCCATAAAGCTGTTTCTATGCAGGCTATATTTTAGGAATAAAAATAAAAATCCGTGATTCTAAAAAATGATGTCTCGATGTCCCCCATCAATCAAATGTTGGGAATGAACATAAAATTTTAATGAGTTGTAATTTTATTTTCTTAAATGTCAAATTATTATTGGTATGAGATAGGGAATATGACAAAAAATTGGGAAATATGATCTCCATCCATATTTTAGATGCAGTTGCTCAGCTGGCAAGTATTTTGCAAGGATATGTTAGAAATCATGGTTGTTTATAAAAAAATTATTGTATAACTCGCATGCTTTGGTATAGATAGTTAATGACATCTTTTAGTGAATTTAAGGACATATGTTTTTTTTTATAGATAACTAACTATCTTTTGTATGATAGGATATATTATCTGACGGAAGTGTGCCTCTAAGGCACATCTTTAAAAATAAAACACCCTACTGTTAAAAAAGTTAATTAAGGTTGAGTCAAGTAATTTCTACAAACATAAACATAAGAGATTTAGAAATTTCTTTAATATTGTTAATTAAATAAGGGTCATGCTAATGAGTGTCCTACGGACACTACTTAAGGAAACTACCAAAAGCAACTTTCATTAGAAAACTAAGTATATCACTTCTTCAAATATTAAATACATTAATTTTTAATAAAAAAATTTTTTTTTTTGTTTCCTTAACCAGTACCCTGAAGGCACTCGTTAACATTCTCCATTACATAATTGACAAAATCTTGATTGTATCTTGGGAGTACTGCCTAAACTCGTTGACAAACTTCATCTGACGACATATAATTCTTTAAGAAAAAATAATTTATGGTGGCTAAGTTTTAATTCCAGTTCCGTTTGTATCCTCCAACGATATTTCTTCGGATTTAATTGATATATATTGTAAATATAAATTTTTTTTATACTAATAATTAATCATAAATTATTATATCATTAAAAATAGGATTTAATTGATATATACTGTCAGTGTAAAAATTTTTTACACAGACAACCAATTAGAAATTGTCACATAAGGTAAAGTGATTGACTTTTATCCTAACTATCTTAAAAGTCACACACACCATGATTTTTGATTGGTTGTCAGTGTAAAAATCTTTACACTGACAGTGTATAACAATTAAACTCTTAAAAATATATGACTTTTATCATAATTATTGTAAAAGTCTCACATAAAATAATTTGAATTTTTACAATGTAATTTTTTTTATAATAACTGTATATCAAAATTAAACTCTATTTTTCCTAATTGGATGAATATGGTACAAAATTGGTTCTTAACAGCGGGTGAAAAGAAATATTTAATATGTAATTATTTTCTTTTTTAATCACTAATTTTTTTATTAAAAGTAGATTGATTGTTACTTTTATCATTATACTTTTATGATAAAATTTTCTCCCCCAAAATAGTCTAAATCTTTTTGGATTTAATTGATATTCATTCTTAGTGTAAATATTTTTTATACTGTCAAATAATTATAAATTGTCACAACATTAAAAATGTTCGATTCTTATTATAACTACCTTAAAAGTCACACGTAGGATGATTTGTGATTAGTTGAAAGTGTAAAAAACTTTATAACGACCAAAATTAAACTCAACCTTTTTATATAAGTCAAACAAATACCCCAGTAAAATGATAAAAAAATATTACAAAATTTTTTTTAGCCAACATATATAGAAGAAATAATAGATAATAAAATAAAAATGTTAAAATAATTATGAAAAAGGATATTAGAATTCTTGCAAACTCTACTAAGGGGAAAAACTAAAAGTGAGGACGAAAAATAAGAAAAGAATAAGTCAATGAATAAAAAAAATAAAATGAAGAGGAAAAGATTACAGTACAGTATAATCCAATTAAAAAATGAACAATATATACTTTTTAATAATTTAGTGAAATAATAAATTATAATCCAATTAAAAAATGAACATTATATGCTTTTTAATAAATTTAGTGAAATAATAAATTATAATCGGCCCCGTGTTTTAATAGTTTACAATAAAAAATATTTGATAATGATACTAAATATATATAGTTAAAACGACTATAAAAAAAGAACCATGGATCCTAGATTCCCACTGTGAATTAGGCTACGCAGGTGTCCTCCATAATGCTGAAAGAACTACCATGCCTTTGGAATATGCATGAAGCACATTTGAAAAGCAATTTGATTATAGATACAAGTTAATGCTGATAACATTGGTGCTTATAAAATAAAATAAACATACCACGTCGAAAGCAACGTGCTTATATGGTATGATTATTTTATTTGATAATAAAGTGTATAAATAATTGGGTTTATATATCGGTGATATAGGATGTGTTTGAATTTACGTTTAAAATATCGTTCAACGAAAAAATATAATTTACAGAATATAATGTAAAAGCAAAAATTTATTATTTTAACTCAAATTTAAGTTTTAAATTTATTTCAACTTAAATTCAAACATATATATTTGTGGATTTAAATCTCAAACACTTTATTATCAAATAAAATAAACATACCACGTCGAAAGCAACGTGAATGGCGAATCCCTCACTCACCAGTGGCAGTCATCAACCCTCCTAGCTCCCTAATCTTTGTCTTGATGCTCTTTTCTCGGCTTGGTCATGTACAGGGGGCTATTCAAATGCATTTAAATAAAGTTTATTTACAAAGAAAGAGTGTTGCTAACCATATTAGGAAAAATTACATATATCATTAGCACAAAAAAAAAGACGTACATATATCATTTTTATAATATATTAAATATATTATTTTAAATAAAAATTATCTTTTATGACTCCTTAACCCTTGCTGTTTTACATTTGTGAATAAATTTAGTTTTGCTACATTTTTCTAAAAATTTCCTAAAAATTTGTTAAATAAAAATAAATATATTCAATATCTTATAAATATATAAGTCTTACTAACCAATACGGATCCGATCCAATCCGTGAATCCGGTGGATCCGAACCAGTCCAAACCAATTTTGGTGGTTTGGATTGGTTCATCGGATCAGATCGGAATTGAAATAATGAATCCGAAGATAATCGGTTCGGATATCAGATTCAAAAAATTTGAACCCGTACCAAACCGATCACTTAAAAAATAATATATTATTATTATTTTATTTTTATTATAATAGTATTAGCTTTATTAACAAAATTAATTTAATTTTTTTATCTTTTTATTAACAATTTACTCTTGTTACTGTATTTAATTTATATATATATTTTAATTTTTTACTATTTTTTGAAATTAAAATTAGATTAAATTAAAAATAGGATAATCCGATGATCTAATCTGAACCAACTCGACAATCCCATAAATTTTTTTTTGTAAAATTCGATCTCATCCAAATCCGATCAAATTTAATCAGATCGGATGCTAAATTATCCCAAATCCGATCCAAACCGATCTGATTACACTTCTACTAACCAATAACCTAATGACACTAGTTAAGGAATCAAAATATAAAAAAAAAATTATTAAAAAATATAAATTTTAAATTTTAGATATATTAAATATATTAATTTTCAAATTCATTAACAAGAACATTGATAGGAACTTTCAATATTTTTTAGGATTTTGATAATCAGTGTCCTTAAGATACTTGTTAAGGAATCAACAAAAGAAAACTTGTCTTGAAAAGATAGGTATAAAATTTTCAATACATTATAAATACAACATTTTTTTATACGATTTTTTTTTTATTTCTTAACCAGTGAAGGCACTGGTTAACATGTTTCTATGTTTTTATAAATGTTGTTAATCAGAACACCGCTTAATAAATCTAAAAAAATAAGTTTTCATCATAAAGCTAAACATGTCAATTCTCATAAAAATAAATATGTCACTTTCCCCTAAAATATTAGTTTTCTTTGATTTTTTTACCAGTGTCATTTCTCGTTTTTTTATTTAATAATTCCTAAGACATACAACATTTCTTAATAAAATTTAGGTTTTATTAAGTTTTTAGGCCGTGTGTTAGTTTTGATTTTGATCCTTACACTTTTTTTTTTTGGTTTTGATCCCTTCAAGTTTCAAAACTTTAGTTTTGATTCTTGTAGTCACTATCCATCCGTTAAGTGATGACGTGGCTAACAGACCGTCATGTCAGCACTGGCATATACCGTCATGTCAGCACCGACATGTAGGCTATTATAATATTTTATTTTTATTATAATATTATTATTTATTTTTTTATACTTGTATTAAATGAATGAAAGGCTGAAATAATAACATTCAGGAATATTTCTAGGGTCCTAAATATCTCGATGACTGTCATATTAAATATTATAAAAGAATGTAAATAATTAATATTTAATCTTACGTAACATTAAATATTATAAAATCAGCCTCCATAGCAGTGCTGATGGGACGGTCCGTTAGTCGTGTCAACACTTAACAGAAGGATAGTGACGACAGAAACCAAAATCAAAGTTTTGAAACTTGCAAGAACCGAAACTAATGAAAAAAGTACAGTGACCAAAACAAAAATTGATTCACTTTTCATGGACTAAAAAATTAATTAAACCTAAAATTTATTGATAGTTTGGTACTTGTGAGCGGGCAGTTCTCACTTTCTTATCGTGAAGTTTTTTTCTAAAGGTGAATTTTTTGGTATTTTAAGTGTAATTTTAGTCTGTCTAGGTGGTCCAATCAGATGGTGAGAAACATTTGATTTGACTTACTAATATGATTCATTTAATTGAAGTGGTACATTTTGATTGGATAGGATAAATTTTACTCCAAAATTATTGAGGGTACCACAGAAAGCACTAATTTTTAATCACTTGCCAACAAAATAAATGAAAAAAAGCTTTTTTAAAGTGTATCTTTAAAATGAACAAGTAAAGATATTTTCAACCTTAATTTGATAAAGTGAGTTAAAATGATTATGCATTTTATTAAATGAAGAATGAAAACATATTTAAGTATCGACTATAATGAGAAAGTCTAGACTGGAGTAGTCTTATCCGAATAAATGTTAGCAAAAAATTTATCTAAAGTGAGTTTTTTTCAAAAATGAGTAAATAAATATGTTTTTATCATTGATTTAATAAAATGAATTAAGATCTCTATACACTTTATTAAATCAAGGATGATAACACTCTTACTTGTGCATTTTAACAGAGAAATTCATTATAGGGGAACCTTATCCTAAATGCTACTGTAGTAACCGTTGATTTTGTGGACCACTGACGGTGCTGGTATAGATAAACCTTGTGATTACTGCCATACATATAATTTATGTTTTCTTCTCTCTTCGCTACTATTATTAAGCAGCAAAATATAGTGTCGTCCTAGGATTGGTCGATGTGTGTCATGGAGGAGCACATGTCACATAGTTATTGGCTGAACACGTCATTTGCAGGAGTCAAGGCTTTTTTTTTTTTTTTTTGACAGAAGGAGCCAACGCTAAATACGCTTATATATATTTTAATATGAAAGGTTTTCTGCATTCAATTAAATGTCAAGAAATTTAGCCACACCCCACTCAGACACAGTCATGCAACATTTAATTTTAATTACTTGAAATGTAAAAAAAAAAAATAGGTATACAGTCTTATTTATTAAATAAATACATTTTTATTAAATTTTTAAATTATTAAAATGATATGATATTTTTATAATAATAAAAAATATTTTTATATGAAGAATATATTTTTAAATTAAAATAAGTGTTTATTGTTTGCATTTAATTTAAAATCATAACATTTTGTAACTTTGTACAATAATACTAACATAATTCTGTATACAATTTCTTAGAGAATCAATATAAACATGGCAATTTTTTTTTAAGTGTGTGATTAGTATTAAAAAACATAAATTAATTTCTATGATATTTAAATTTAAGTTTTGCTTAGGCCTTTGGTAACTGAGGTAGTAAAAATCTAAAGTTCATGAGAAGCACTTCCTAAATAAAAATAGTGGTTAGCACAAAAAAAAGTGGTTTTCTATAATCTAAATACTCTTTCTCCATTAGTTAATTTATACCACTCACGACCATAAAACATAAGAGGTACTATACTAACAATAGAGAAAATATATCATGTTCAAATGTATAAAGCGTAGTAATATAGCATGATCATAATCTAATCATATCATCACACATTATTATAACATCTTCTAAAACTCAAGTGGTGTAGACTGAACTTCAGTTTGATAATCAAAGTCTGGAAATAGTCAGGATAATGAGCCTTGGTAAGTAAATCAACTCATGTGAATATTAGTGGGTATCAATATCTCATATTTCAAGATAAAATAAATATATTGTATTCGAATATAAAATAAAACGTAAGCTGAATGCCGTTAAATAAAGCAATTGTAAAAGGAACTACTAGCTCCATCTTTGCCTAATAATTCAGAATATACATACATATTTAACCGGCCATTTAGTTAAATATTTTGGAATATAAATGCATCAATCCGCCATTAAGTTGTATTTTAAAAATACTGGGCACCAAAAAAAATACCATCTTTCCGTTGGAGCATTTAAACAAAGAATAATAATATATCATCACCTAAAAAGGATAAGAACAATGGCTAACTAATTGCAGTTTCTGACAAGTCAGAAGAAGAAAATTCTCAATTAAATCCTAATTAGATCACGTTTGACTCATAAAATATTTTATTCAATGTAAACTACATCTAAAAAAATCTCATCCATATGAATATTTATTCCCCACCTTTACATTAGGAATGAAATTTCAACTTTTATTGACAAATTTTATTTCCAGTCATCTTTTATGTCCGAGAATGAATTTTTATCTCTTATATTAAACACAAAAACTTTTTATTCTTATACCATTTTTCGAAAATGTTACAATATGACTGCTACCAATCACTACCTTAAAGAAATAATTAGATTTAATTTGCACATATTGACTTTATTGGAAAAAAGTTCTTATAAAAAGTTAATTTGTTTTTAATGTGGGTACATGAGAATATATTTGTTTAATCCATTTTATAAAATGAAAATGAATATATTATACCTTTTTTGTTTTAAAAACGATTTTAAAAAAAATTCAATTCTTTTGTTAACATTGGGCTTCATATCTTGAGTGATTATTTTATTGTAGAATTTATCTGTTGTACTGGAAAAAAAAATCACTGAAAGTGGATTAGTGATCAACCTTTTTTTTTTTTAAGGATTTAATTGGTATATACTGTCAGTGTAAAGATTTTTTACACAGACAACCAATCAGAATTTGACACATAAGTTAAAGTGTTTGACTCTTATCCTAACTACCTTAAAAGTCATACATATCATGATTTCTGATTGATTGTCAGTGTAAAGGTGTATACAATTAAACTCTTTTTTTTAAACCAACTATTAATTTAAGTAAGTCTCGAGAGGGATCTAAATTTTCATATTAAAAGGATGAAGAAAAAAGACACCAATTATTGAACTTTCATAAATAAAAGCTAAAGATGAGTTTTTCCAGTTTATCTTGGAGGCAATAATTAATGAATTTTAATAAAAATTTATAGTCACAAAATCAATTAGCACCACAAGAATTCAAAATTATGATGTTGAGCCAACCCATTGGCTCGAATTTCGTGGACAATTTATCAAGTGTTAAATTGAAAAACAAATAAATTAGCTGATTAAATTGAAAATATTTGAAAAAAATAATTGACACATTTAAAATATAATAAAAAGAACATTCTTATGTGTGTATATATATATATATATATATATATATATATATGCATATAATAATTTATTAAATAATGATAATTAAAATATATTAATTTTTATTATTATTATTATTATTATTATTATTATTATAGTTGAGGCCTTCTGCAAAATTGAAAGTACAAAAAAATATATTAATATTCTCTAGCTTAATTTGAGTTTGAAAAAAAAGGAAAAAACAACACACCTCGGATGGAGGGCCTTTTCACTTGCGCACAAATAAGCTTGAATTGGATAACCAAATTATCACTTGAAGCTAATAATTTATGTAAAACGAAAGAAAAAAATCAAAATAATTACACAATTACAATCTAAAAAAAAAAAAAAGAAACATAAGAAATTTAGATCAGACTTACTTGATGGAGAGAGGTTAGGAAAGAGAAGGGTGAAACATGATGGTCTTGCTCGGTGTCGTAGTGCCAACAGGGAGGGGGGACGTGAGGGAAGGACTAGAGCTTGATATACGGGTCAGTTTGATCCATTTAAGTCCAATCTGTATTAGTTCACACTTAAACGGATCAAACCGTATTAGTCCGCGAAAGAAATGGACCTATAGTTATATAGTCTCTATCCAGCCTGCAAAGTTCGCGGGCTAAACGGGCTGGTCCATGGACTCATTAATAAATACATATGTCTTTTGTCTTTATAGTAACAGTATAGCAAATTTGAATTTAAATTTCAAAATACCTACAATGATCAATAACATATATCAAGCACCACAAGATTGATGTAAAATTTGCAAATTCAGTATTACAGTAACAATACCAACAAGCGTCACAAGATTGATGCAAAATATCAAAATTGAAATGCAAAATAAGAAACAGAAACAATAGTATTACAAGTTTGAAGTATGGGTGGCTTCCTTTCCGCCTACGAAAAAATATGGCCCAAGGTGGCTATTTTCTGTTAACAAAAAAAATGTACATGGATAATCCGCTTATTCGCAGACCAAGTCTGTTTAACCCACGGGTTAGGCAGATCGAACTGGAAAAAAACCCGCATTTAAATGGTCCTATAATTTACCTAGTCCAAGCCTGCATAGACTGTGGGTTAAACAGACTGTCCGCTGGCCCAGATCCATATACTCAGCTCTAGGGAGGACGATCATGGAAGAGAGAGGTGAGACAAAAGGATGTGGATTTCTTTTAGGAAGCGTAGAAGAATGTCATTTTTGGAAACTAAGGGGGAAAACTTGTGTGGTGGGGTGGGATCGTGAGGTCCCTAATTTATTTTTGTACACTACCTCATATTCACTCTAGGTCGTGTTTGGCAATGCATAAGAGTAGTTTATAAGCTAGTGGAACTGTTTGGTAAGAGAGTTTTCTGATATGCTAGTGGCTCTGTTTGGGACAACTACTTGAAAAGTTTGCAAGTTAGTTGAAAGCTAGTTGATGTGTGTGTGTGTATTATATGTGTGTAAGGGTGGATTCATTTATTTTCACTTACACTCACTTTCAGTGGTCGATGTTATTTTTAGCCAACAATTACTAAAGTTGAAATCGCAAACACTATTACATGAAAATAAGATCAACGGCTAAAAATGAGTTCAAGTGAAAATTGGTTTACATTGATGCAAATAGATCCCTCTTTATATATACTTATTAAATAATAAAATAATAATTAAAATATATACAGATTATTGTTGATGTTGTTGTTGAGGGAGGATTATGATAGTTTCTTTTAGAATTATTTGACATCAAGGTTGAAAATAGGGGTATCAATTAGGAAAGGGTAAAAGGTCATTTTTTTGAATCTAACATAGGGTAGAACCGAAAAAAATCGTGCAACTTCTAATTTATTTACGTAAGCTACCTTTATTTTTTCTTCAAAAAAACCCTCTTACCAAAAAAATTCTACTAATTTCTTTTGATAAAGAATACTAGCACTTATAAGCTACTTCGATGTCTTGCCAAGCACTACATATCTCTGCTAGCTTATTAAATAAGAGAATTTTTTTAAAACATCTCTTACCAAAATAACTCTACTAGTTTTATTTTTTTTTTTGTAAAAAAGATAGTTGACTACCTTATAAGCTATTTTGGTCCTTTGTCAAAATGAAAGAAGAAGAAAAAAGACTTTCATTCTTACATGAAAGAAAAGAGGACATGATGGATATGGCAAAAGCAAACATGAGGAGTTGACAAAGGGTTTGTTTTATATAACTAACTAAAAAGTTAGCTAAAAGCTAATAGGTTAGCTGATTGGATTGAAAATGTTTTATAAAATTAGCTGATGAACTAATTGACACGTATAAGATGACGTAAAATGATATGTTTGTGTGTCTCTCTCCCCTCCCCTCTCTCTTTCTACATATATAAATTTATTAAATAATAATAATTAAAAAAATAAATATTATTATTATTATTGAGAGAGGAGAAAATGAATTCCTCTTAGGGTTATTTTTTTCTTTTGTTGACAAAAGCAAACTCATATCCTTTCATTATTTATCAAAGCAGCAATACAAATGGGAACATCAATAAAGTCTTGAGGACTAGCCATAAATGGAGCCACCCTAGCTAGAGTGTGGGCAACTACATTGGCTTCCCTTCTAGTGAACTCTACCAAAGAGTTTATAAGATAAACTGAAAATAAATTCCTACAATCATTAATAATCGCACCAAACTCTGAATAGTCTTCCTTAGGATGATTAAAAGCATCAACAACTGTCTTGGCATCAAGTTCGAAAACAGCCACTTCAATGTCCATCTCTATCAACCAGTTAATAGCACAAAGCAAACCCAATGCCTCACCTTCAAGCACCTGAACTTTTGGAGAGAATCTGATAGATCTTGCCATAATGAATTAGCCTTGATCATCACGAATACACAGCCCAATAGCAACACTATTTGGTTTGTCAAAGGAGGCATCAATGTTGCATTTAAAATAGCCTATGGGAGGCGCTTTCCAACTAGTAGTAACAACTGGTTTTGAGAATTGTAGAGCAGCTGGAACTGAGTTATTCGCCCAAGTCCAGTGGTTGAGAACAGTTATAGCACGGTTAGATACTTGTTGACAGGTCTCCAACTTGTTTTCCCATAGCATTGCATTTCTTCTTCTCCATAAACTCCATAACAACATACACCATCTTTGTCTCCTAACTCCAACCAGAGACGTCAATAAAGACCACACCACATCAGCCATGTCCTCCCCATCGTGAAGTGCACCCTCCATATCAAGCCAAAAACCTTCCTGCACCCATAAATCTGTGCTCCTCGGGCATAACATGAAGGCATGGAGATAGTGTTCTATATCATCTTCACACATTACACAAGTGATAGGACAAGAAACCCCACGCCCATGGATCTTGCTTCGAACTGGGAGACATCCTCTGCATAACTGCCATAGGAAAGTCTTGACTCTTGGTGGCACTTGCAAGTTCCAAATTAAATTCCACTCCCCCTCTGCATGAAAAAGCGTTGCTTGCATGAGGTTATTTAGGCAAAGATGGTAACCAGATCTGACACTATAGCTACCATTCTTATTGGCGCTCCAGATCATGATGTCTTCCCGCACCGCAGCAAACAAAGGGACACTTGAGATAGCTTTGACGTCATTTTGATTTAAGAAAGAGTGCAAGAGAGGCAAATTCCAATGCTTCGCGTGTGGTAGGAGCAGATCCTTTACTGTTAAAAATTCCAAATTCTAGTCATGAGAGCTTGTTAATGTAGGATAATTAATGTCTCGAAGCCATGGTTCCTTCCAAATATTAATTTTCTCACCAGTACCAATCCTCCACCTGTATCCTTCTCTTAAGATGATTCTGGAATTCCATATGCTCCTCCAAGTAAAGCTAGGATTGTGGCCAAGACTAGCATCTAAAAAAGAACACCTAAGGAAGTATTTAGCTTTGAGAATCCCAGATGTAATACTATTTGGATTAGTCATCAACCTCCACCTTTGCTTACCAAGCATAGCAAGATTAAAAGCATGTAAGTTTCTGAATCCCATACCTCCTTTTGATTTGCTAACAGAGAGTTTGTCCAAAGACATCCATTTAATACCTTTTCTTTCACCGCCAATGGAGCCCCACTAAAAGGAGTTCATCATTTTTTCAATCTCCTCACCTAAAGAATCAAGTATCATAAAAATGCTCATAACGTAAGATGGAATGGCTTGTAAAACAGATTTGATGAGAACTTCTCTACGTGCTCAAGATAAACACCGACCACTCCAAGAATTTATTTTCCTCCAAATAGAGTCTTTAATAAATCAAAAGGTGGCTTTTTTACTTCTACCAATCATGGAAGGGAGTCCAAGATATTTACCAGTACCAAGACAAACATGAACTTCTAAGATAGTGGAGATTTCTGACTTACAATGTGTAAAAACATTCCTGCTGAAGAAGACCTCTGACTTCTGAAAATTAATCATTTGCCCAGAAGCTTCCTCATAAGTCTTCAATATATTTTTCATCACATTAGCTTCACTACCTTTGGCTTTGAAGAACAAAAAGCAGTCATCTGCAAACAGAATGTGTGTTATAGTCGAAGCCCCACGACAAATTTTAGTACCATGTAATTCCCTTCTTCTTTCAGCTCGCTTAATAAGAGCAGTAAGGTCCTCAGCACATAAAATAAATAAATAAGGAGATAACAGATCTCCTTATCTAAGGCCTCTTCCTGGCTGAATAGGACCCACCCGATCCTGATTTACTAGAATATTATAGGAGACAGACTCAACACACATCATAATTAAAGGAGGTGAAAAGGTTGCCATTTTCGCAACTAGAAGTGAAGTAGGTGAGCTGACCGAGATTTTAGACTGCTTTTAAATTTCATAACCAACTATGTCTCTTGTATCTATATTAAGGGAATAGATTCTCTTATGTAATCTCAATCCTTCATCTAATATGTTGAAGGAGAGAGAGAATATGTTTAAAAATGAGGAATAGGGAGATTAAATGATGAAAATTAAAAATATAATTCCCTCATATCTTTTTTCCAACATAAGAGGATCCACTCCGCTATGTTAAAGATAATTAGAATATGTGTAAAATTCAAGAAAAATGAAATAAAAATTTAACTAAAAATTAAAAGTAATATTAAGAATTTAATTGGTATATATTATATATTGTTAGTATAAAATTTTTTTACACTTTCAATCAATCATAAATTGACACATCAATAAAAGACTTCAATTTTTATCCTAATTATTTCAAAAATAACTCATAATTTCTAATTAATTGACAATATAAAAAAATTTATATTGAAAATACATATAAATTAAACTCTAATATTAATATGATGGGACTATGTAACTATATTTGAACATTATTTTCTTCTCATAAACAGTAGCGGCAGGTTAGGTGGGTGGCTTGCAAAGTTCCAAATTGGTAGTTTTATTTTTTCAAAATTAACTCTGTCATTTTTTTTCTTTCGAAATTAACATTTTTAATATTTTCTACACAACTTGATCTCACGACTCCAATGATTTACGGTCATGAAAGTACAATAATTTTGTATAAAATAAAAATGATTAAAAATACAAATAACGTTCTTAATAAAATATTAATAAAAACTTTTGAGATATATTGATTATGCAATATATATGCTGTAAAATAAAAAAGAATTGTATTCATCCCCTGTTCCGGTTCTGACATGGTGATATGAATTTTCCGAGCCGTATCCGATATGTTGTTTGGAAGAAAACATTCACAGAAAAAAAAAAATCAAGGAGAAAATATTAAATATTTAAAAAAACAAAAGCAGAGAATAAAATTTAACGAACCTAACTTGAATGACAAAAAAGAAAAAAGAACCTAACTTCAGTTTTTAGAGTTCAATTTTAGAATTTTGTTGCTATATATATTAACACTGTAAAGTCTTTTTACATATATATCTGATTATAAGTTGTCATATCAATAAAAAAATTTGGCTCATATCCTAACTATGTTAAAAGTCACTCATATCATAATTGGTGATTGGTTGACAGTATAAAAAGGCTTTATATTAAACTCTTAATTTTATTTAGTCTTCATGTTAATTTTTGTACACTATTATCTAACTTTTGTGTTTTAATTTTATTAGATGAGCTTGATTATGCTTTGTTTGACACAATTAGTTGAAAAGCTATGTGAAAAAATGGCTAACTTGCTGAAACTTGATAAACTAATTGGTTGAATTAAAATTGTTTAATAAAAATTACTGATATACTAAACTAATTGGTTGAATTAAAATTGTTTAACAAAAATTACTGATCTACTAACTGATACATGTAAAATTACGTAGAAAAACATATTTATGTGTCTATATATAATAACAATATATATATATATATATTATTATTATTATTATTATTATATTATTATTATTGAGTGGACGAGATGGGTATCTTTCAGAATTATTTGATATTAAGGCTGAAAATAAGGGAATTAATTAAGAGATAATATTTAGTGTCCTACAACGCAACCTAGTACCATAGATCCTGATTGGTCAAGAAACATATCTCTCATTATTAATTATTGAATATTTAAATTAATTTACTAATCAAAATATAATATGGCCCAAGTTTGTGACACCCTTTATAATTAGGGAAGGATAAAATGTTATCAATTTTGGAAATTAAGGGGGCAAAATCGGAAAAAATTATGCACCCTCTAACATATTGATAAATTATCTCTATTAACTTATCAAATAAGGTTCAAAAGAAGCTCCTTTACCAAACAACTCAATTAGCTTTTTTGGGTCCAAAAAGTTAGTTCACTAGCTTATAAACTATTTTAATGTCTTGGCAAACACCACCTATATTAATATATGAAATGTAAAATTTATCAAATAGTATGATAATATATTTTTGGGCTTTGACATAAGATATCCGAAAATTATTTGGAATTTCATTAATTGGAATGAAGTAAAAAGATGTATTAGAAGATAAAGTTATACTTTCAATCAATCATAAATTAATACATTAATAAAAAATATCGACTCTTATTTTAATTACCTTAAAAGTAACTCTTATGATGATTTCTAATTATAATTTAAACTCTAATATTAATTTGACGTGATTATGTAACTATATTTGAACATTATTTCCTTCTCATAAACAGTAGTGGCCGGTTAGGCTGGGGGCTTGCAAAACTCCAAATTAGTAGTTTTATCTTTTCAAAATTAACTCAGTCAATTTTTTTTTTCTTTCGAAATTAACATTTTTTAATCTTTTCTACACAATTCCTCAAAAAAAAAAAAAAAAAAAAATTTCTACACAACTTGATCTCACGACTCCAATGATTTACGGTCATAAAAGTTCAATAATTTTGTATAAAATAAAAATTATTAAAATACAAATAACGTTCTTAATAAAATATTAATAAAAACTTTTGAAATATATTGATTATGCAATATATATGCTGTAAAATAAAAAAGAATTGTATTCGTCCCCGGTTCCGGTTCTGACACGGTGATATGAATTTTCCATCCCGTATCCGATGCGTTGTCTAGAAGAAAATATTCACACACAAAAAAAATCAAGGAGAAAATATTAAATATTTAAAAAAACAAAAACAGAGAATAAAAGTGATGAACCTGTTTACCAGAAGAAAAAAAGTTAATGAACCTAACTTTAATTTTTAGAGTTTAATTTTAGAATTTAGTTGCTATACACTGATATTATAAAGTCTTTATATATATATATATATATATATAATTATAAGTTATCATATTGGTAAAAAAAATTAACTCTTATCCTAATTATCTTAAGTCATTCATATCATGATTGGTGATTGGTTGACAGTGTAAAAAAACTTTACATTAAACTCTTAATTTTATTTAGTCTTCATGTTAATTTTTGTACCCTATTATCTAACTTTGGTGTTTTAATTTTATTAAAGGAGCTTGATTATGCTTTGTTTGGCACAATTAGGTGAAAAGCTAGCTAAAAAACTTGCTAAGTAGTTGAAAGTTGATAAACTAGCTGATTGAATTGAAATTTTTTAGTATAAATTATTGATCTACTAGCTGATACGTGTAAAATTAAGTAGAAAAACATATATATGTGTCTATATATAATAACAAAAAATATATAAAATTATTATTATTATTATTATTGTTGTTGTTGAGTGGGACTATCTTACAGAATTATTTGATATTAAAATTGAAAATAAGAGAATTAATTAAGGGATAACATTTGTTGTCCTACAAAGTTTGGTGCAACCTAGTACCATAGATCCTTATTGGTCAAGAAACATCATCTCTCATTATTAATTATTGGATATTTAAATTAATTTACTAATCAAAATATAATATGGCCCAAGGTTATGACACCCTTTATAATTAGGGAAGGATAAAATGTTATCATTTTTGGAAATTGAGGGGGCAAAATCGAAAAAAATTGTGCACCCTCTAACTAGTTAAATTACCTCTATTAACTTATCAAATAAGGTTCAAAAGAAGCGCCTTTACCAAACAACTTAATTAGCTTTTTTTGGTCCAAAAAGTTAGTTCGCTTGCTTATAAACTATTTTAATGTCTTGGCAAGCACAACCTATATTAATATATGAAATGTAAAATTTATCAAATAGTATGATAATATATTTTTGGGCTTTGACATGGGATATCCAGAAATTATTTGGAATTTCATTAATTCGAGTGAAGTAAGAAGATGTATTAGAAGGTGAGGTTATCCTAACATCTATTTTTTTTTCTATAAAATTCGAGCAAACATTTAAAAGAACATAACTTATTGTGACTCGAATCAATATGAGTTGATAAACAATATGATAATATATAAAACAAGTAAGAAATATTTCACATGCACATTAAAATTAAATTATTTTGTAACCCATTAATTAACTATATTTTGTTCAACATTAACAATCAAGTTTAGTTTTTTTTCTAATAAAAAATAAGTCCGCGAGTTAGGACGCTAACCATGGAAAAGTGTATGCTTGATAGTTAAGATTTAAGAGGAAGATTAGCGTTTTGTCACAGTGCAAACAGAGTCAGAGAGAAAGAAGACAGAAGGATCTTTGCGTTTCCACTTTCCAAGTCTCCCAAGTCCTTCTACCCTGAGACTTGTTTCAAACACAACCCCGTTATTCAACAAACAAAATTAAGTATCATAACGCAACTTCTCAACTTCATTTTGCTTTTTTCTGAAACAACAACTACAAAAATTTCCCAATTTTTTTATAGCAGAAACTGAGAATAAAGGTGCAATTTTTATCCCTAATCGTTCACAGAATTGATCTCTGAAGCCGACCCATTTTAGAATTTGGGAAACCCCGTTGCTTGCTAATCCCAAAATGAAGCTTCGGAGATCTTCCATGGCTTTCTTTCTAGGGTTTCTATTGCTGTCCTTTGCACCCTCGTCAATGGCGAGATTCGTGGTGGAGAAGAACAGCTTGACGGTGACGTCGCCTGAGAAGATCAAAGGCACGCACGACAGCGCAATTGGCAACTTTGGGATACCCCAATACGGAGGTAGCATGGCGGGGAACGTCGTGTACCCAAAGGATAACCAGAAGGGTTGCAAGGAGTTCGATGAGTTCGGTATTTCCTTCAAATCCAAGCCCGGAGCTCTTCCCACCATTGTTTTGCTCGATCGCGGAAGTAAGATTCATCTGCTTCCACTAATTTCATGTTTGATTTTGAGGTTTGAGGTTCAGTTGGTTTCTGTTTTTTGTATTTTGTTTTTTTTTCCTAGTAGATTTTTTATTCATAAGAATTTGTAGCTTGTTTTGCTTTGTTGCAGAATCTTTTTATGACTTCGTTGATTGTTGTTCTTGTTGTTGAGCTAAAGTTGGTTGCTTTTGTCAGTTTAGTTTCAATGCCTTGCTATTTTGTTCTCAGAGAATATGCTGTTGCTTCTTCATGTCTGCTTGAATTAATGTTATGTGACTCTTCTCTCCTTGTTTATCCATGTTCATAGTTCTCTGTTTTGTTTGGATTGGGTTCTTAAGTGTAACTTGATTGTTTTGTTTGCAAAGAGTCTCTAATTAATTTGTATTAACTCATCAGATGCTATAGGATTTATCCTTTATTTGTTAGGACGTTGGAGGAAAAAAATTTGCTTCCCCATCAGTTTGTTTTGAATGGATTGATGGTTAAATATGGGTCTTTAGGTTTTACTTGATAGTTGCATACGTATGAATTTAAATTTGTGGTTTACTTTTACATGTGCTTGTGTTGGATGAGTGGGCATACAAAAAAAAGTTAAGTTTTAGGAACGAATATATTAGGGGGTAAGTAGGACTGTAGGAGTGGCACCTAGTGAGGAAAAGATGGTAGAATCACACCTAAGATGGTTTGGGCATGTGATAAGAAAACCAATAGAAACCCTAGTTAGGAGAGTTGATCAGATGAAGGATAGTCCTATAATTAGAGAGAGGAAGACTGAGAAAAACTCTAGGTGAAACCATTAAAAATGATTTAGACTTAAATGGCGTAGCGGCAGATTTGGTTTTTGATAAAATACAGTGGTGTCGTTTGATTCATGTAACTGACCTCATCTAGTGGAAAAAGGCTTTTGTTGTTGTTGTTTTACATGTGCACTAAAGGATTCAAGTATCATGCTATACCTATGTATGACCAAGTCTTAAAATGTTCTCTCTGGTGTATTCTTAGTGCTTTTCATGTGTTCCTTGCAGATTGCTTTTTTGCTTTGAAGGTCTGGAATGCCCAGAAGGCTGGAGCTTCTGCTGTTCTTGTTGCAGATGATATTGAAGAAAACTTAATAACTATGGACACACCTGAAGAAGATGGATCAACTGCGAAATACATAGAGAACATAACAATACCATCAGCTCTCATTGAAAAAAGTTTTGGTGAAAAATTAAAGAATGCCATAAGTGGTGGGGATATGGTCAACATAAATCTTGATTGGAGAGAGGCTGTCCCCCACCCAGATGATCGTGTAGAGTATGAGTTGTGGACCAACAGCAATGATGAGTGTGGAGTTAAATGTGATATGTTGATGGAATTTGTGAAGGATTTTAAGGGTGCAGCACAAATACTAGAGAAAGGTGGTTACACTCAGTTTACACCCCATTACATAACTTGGTACTGTCCTCAGGCATTCACATTAAGCAAACAGTGCAAGTCCCAGTGCATAAATCACGGAAGATATTGTGCTCCGGATCCTGAGCAGGACTTCAGCTCTGGTTATGATGGGAAAGATGTGGTTATTGAAAATTTAAGGCAGCTATGTGTCTTCAAGGTGGCAAACGAAACCAAAAAGCCTTGGGTGTGGTGGGACTATGTCACTGATTTTCAAATTAGATGCCCAATGAAGGAGAAAAAATACAACAAGGAATGTGGAGATGCTGTCATTAATTCACTTGGTACGTGAATCATTATTGCTTATTATGTTTGCCTTGGGTGGTTGATAATGACTTTTCAAATATGATTATTAAATATCTGCAGGTCTTGATCTTAAAAAAATTGAAAGGTGCATGGGAGATCCAAATGCTGATTCTGAAAATCCTGTATTGAAAGAAGAGCAAGATGCCCAAGTACTGACCTTCACAATTTTATTTAGTTTGTTATCATTTAACTGATTGTATCAGATAGTTATGCATAGATGTTTAACAAACTAGTTTTTGTAGGTTGGGAAGGGATCACGAGGTGATGTTACCATACTGCCTACTCTTGTTGTCAATAATCGACAGTATCGAGGTTTGTACTGTATTCTTCTCTGATAGGTCATAGGTGAGATATAGATTCCCAATTCTTAAATTATTCTTTATTTTATTTTTTCTAGGAAAATTGGAGAAAGGTGCTGTTATAAAAGCTATTTGTGCTGGGTTTGAAGAAACTACTGAACCAGCTGTTTGTTTGAGTAGCGGTAAATGTTTACTTTCTTTTAGTATTGGGAGAACATATTTTGTTTACTTGTTAGTTCTGGACGTGATTCTCTTTGAGTGGCAAACTTTTCTTGGCAGATGTGGAGACAAATGAGTGCTTGGACAACAATGGTGGTTGTTGGAAGGATAAAACAGCTAACATCACTGCTTGCAAGGTATTTATATTTGGGATAAGGCTCCTCTAAATTGAGATGGACTCTAAAGTTAGCAAGTGATGGTGCATCCACCATTAACTGTTAGTGGGTTAATATAACAATATACTTTAGATTAAACCAAGAGTATATACATTTTTACGTTCTCACTTCAGAGGAGATTTTTTCTTGTATCTGAGTGAAAATAACTATCTAATAAGAGAGAATGCGGATTACAGTTTTCTATATTCCTATTTACATATGTGAATATTTTCTCAGGATACATTCCGTGGGCGGATATGTGAATGCCCCCTTGTGGACGGTGTGCAATTCAAAGGAGATGGTTATACAAAATGTGAAGGTTAAAATGCAATAAGTTTTACTTTTCTGTTTTGCATAAATTCCACCAGGACTTTATCTAATTCTGTCCATGTTATTTGTAATTGAAGAAAAAGAAAAGGGTGAAATTATAAGGATGCATATTCAACATTGTTCCATAAGTAGTTTGACAATGGACAAAATACGCTGAATGTTAATATGTGTGTGCGCACGCTAAATCTCTTTTCTTCCCTTACATATCCGTTTTTAAGTTTTGAATGTAATTTAGGAAAAATATCTGGTTTAAAGTAAGCTTTTCTTTTCCTCCATTTATTACTACACATTTGATCATGGAGGGACTAAGTTGAGGTGAATTTTGACGACTTAGGGACTAGATTGCAAGAATTGATATTTAAGGGGCCGAATTGAGAGGAAAAATTGTGAGGGGCCAAAATAATGATTTTTGTCTAAATCCTTTTTTTGTTTTCTTTTTTGGTGTGGGGTTAAATTTTTCTAAAGGGATTAAAATTCTATATGAAAACTTCAGGGGTATTATTCAAATTTTTAAAGGGTCACTGATCTTGTTACATTGATGTGGCCAGTAACAGTGTCAGTCCTTTATCTTCGTATGAATAACTCATAATTCCTCATTTATATTTTGCAACTTTCTTACACCTCACTTAAATGAAGTAGAGTGGTCGACTAGTTAATTATTTACTCATTGCTGAACTCAGTACTTCAGGTAAGAGGGTGTGAAGGTCTTTTAGGTTTAGGACATACAATTTTTTTTAAATGTGTATCCATAGTTTCATTCAACTAGTTTCTTCTGGATTTGCAGCTAGTGGGCCTGGGCGGTGCAAGATAAACAATGGAGGTTGTTGGCATGAAGCCCGGAATGGGCATGCATTTACTGCTTGTTCGGTTAGTACTGACTAAGATTCTTGGGACTCCACTTCACTTGTTTTTTCTCCTTCAAATCTTTGATGGTTGAAATTCTATTGCTTTGTAAATCCATAATGGAAGCTGGATTGCGACATAAATTATCATTGCTTCATGAACAGGATAATGGAGAGGTTAAATGCCAGTGTCCTGCAGGGTTTAGAGGAGATGGTGTAAAAAATTGTGAAGGTGAGATATATCAATATTGCTTTTATTGAATGTTTTATCCTGGAGCAAACCCTTGTAGTATATTGAGGTTATCTAGAACAGTAAGGTAAGTACAGCATACACCATGAATAGAATCCTGGATCCTACTTTTATATTTTTGACAGGTGAGTGGCTATTCTCATTCTGGTTTGCACTTTGCAGTTTGCAACCATGGTTTGTGACCCATCAGAAAAGCAACTTTTTTTACTTCCACTCAAACCATTGTTTGAGACCAAAACTCTGTTTGAACACAACCTGACTGAGTTTTGCCAAACATGTAGTTTGAGGATGAAACTTCATTTAAACCCAGGGTTTGGCTTGCTAATACTGTTAATCTACAAAGCACAGAGACTTCAAACTAGTCACTGTGTGTATATGGACACGTATCCATATCAGATACTTCATGGACACTTTCAGATACTCTTGATTATATTTTAGTATTTTACAACTTTTTACTTTACTTTTTGAATTTTTATACCGTTTTAGATGGAAATGCCACAATAGTTAGATAAATGCTAACATTTTATTGTGTTTACAATACCCTTGCTAACTTTTAAAATATTATTTCTTTTTTAGTTTAAGATTTGTGTTTTTATGATAACCTTATATTAATTTTATATCTTGTATCATAGCCGTGTCGTGTCCAATAATTTTAAATTTTGCCGTTTTCTCGTGTTCGTGTCGTGTTTTATCCGTGTCTCATAGCGTATCCTCCTGTCTGTGTCATTTTTATCCATGTCTTATGTCATATTCGTGCTTCCTAGCTGTTAATACTATGACTGCACTAGTACCTAATGCTGAAACCTGGGTCAAATTCGTTGCTCCCTCTTCCTTCCATCATACATAACATCCTCTTCAAATTTTTGTTTTTTAAAATTTAAACTTTTATTCTGCAACATTTTTTGAGCCCAATCAAGACATGAGGGCAATAGAAATGACTTAAAACTTCTATGTAAACTTTACTTGGATAAACCTTGTCTTAACTTAATCTCACCATTAAGTAGTTATATAGTCTTCTTAGTCCTTTGACTTGACATTGTGAACTTAATGATAACTGGGAATGTTTTCATCGTAACTAAAAAAATGAATATCTGAAGTAGAACTCCTGCTTCATGCTTACAGACATTGATGAATGCAAAGAGAAGAAAGCCTGTCAGTGCCCTGAATGTAGCTGCAAGAATACTTGGGGCAGCTATAACTGCAGTTGTAGTGGGGATCTTCTGTATATCAGGGACCACGATGCCTGCATAAGTAAGTTAACTAGACTTGACATTTTCTTCTTGCACATACATTACATTTGAATATGCTTGTTTTCATATCCCCTACTGGGTGGTTATTCTGCAGGTAAAACTGCCAGTCAGGAGGGAAGATCTGCTTGGGTTGCTTTTTGGGTCATTTTATTTGGCTTACTTGTGGCTGCTGGCGGGGCATACCTTGTGTACAAATATAGAATAAGGGTAAGCTTTCTCTCATTCTCAGTTCGGTGATGTTATTGGATGCCCTTAACTCTAAATTCATATAGCTATGAGATCCATGGAATCCAAACCAGCTGAGACTTGAGTTAGAAACCCAAATCTGAGAACATTACATATTATGTAACAGAAAAATGGCTCGAGTTTGCTGCATCAGCATTTCTCCATTCATTATTTTCAGCTTCTTTAAAGAAGCAAGAGAAGTTTCCTTTGTAATAATGTTTTTTGATTGTGTAAAAAATGACCGGTATTTTTGTGTGTGTTTTGCAGTCATACATGGATTCTGAAATCAGAGCCATCATGGCACAGTACATGCCCTTGGACAGTCAAGGAGAAGTTGTAAATCATGTCGATGAAGAAAGAGCATGAAAGGAAGAAGCTCTCAGCCTTCTCTTGGGTTAATCATGTTCATGTGTGATGTGAAGCATGGGTGGGTGTGGCTTACCCTGTACCTTTTTGAGCTGTTCAGAATTCTGAGCTTTGAATTTAAATTAAATAGACTGTACTGTATCATATGCACCATAAAAAGTTGGAGAGTTATTGTTGCCCTGCGTTTTTATTGGGAATGTAGCAAGTTGTATGCTTGAAAGGGCTCAAATTAGGACAGGGTTAAGTTATTTCACTAGATTCTAGGATTTCTGTTCACGCTACGTTTTGGTCCACACTTATGATTGTAACTTATCGTGCTTTTAGTACAGGCTTAAGTTAACATCTTGATGCTATTCGTTTGAGTGTTGCTGTGTTCTTCCTGCCCTTTTTCTTTTGTGGGGTTATTCAGTCGAAAGCATATGACTAATTTGCCTATAAACTAACCTGGAGGGGCCATTTTATTTGTGGAGACTGCATGAAATCGCATTCTTTTTAATATGAGAATTGTTCTACGGCAAAAGCAGAGATGATTTTACCCCACCTCATTCCCTGTTAAGACTTAAGACTAACATTGTTGATCTGCTAGACTTAAAACTATTTTTGTTTTTTTTTTTATACGGAACATCAAATCCTGGTCACCCAAAAGGAAAAAATATTTAAATAATATACAAAAAATTAATTCCCAAACTACACATCTTTCCCAATTAGTTCTTAAAATATACATGTTTTTTTGTTCCATGGTAATCCCTCCTAGTGCCTATTTTTTTTTTTTCTTATTGGGAAGTTGGCATTCCCAACTGTCAACTTCCCTTGATGGCTATTTTTTTTTTTTTTCAAATTCATGTTAGTTGCTGACTTCCCTTGTTATTTTATTAAATTTTGAAATTTAATAAACAATTTTGATAATAAAAAAACATAAAAGAGAAAGGGTGTATTTTGGGATTTTTTTTTTAGTTTATTTTAAGATTTTTGCCAACCCCAAAAAGCCAAAAACCAAATAGGTAATGCTTGCACATGATACCTGCACTCCGAATAGAAAAACACAAGGAATAGCCAAGGCCTAGGAGATTTTCTTGACTATTTTTCATCCAAAAACCATGTATCTTCTTTTCTCCCCCTGATATTTGTTATCCTAGTACGTTGTTGAAGTATTATAGAGGCATGATTGACACAAGAATCACTGTCAGACTTAGCATAATTTAACCCACCAAAAGAAGGCAAAATCAGTTTCCCCCAACTTGATGAGAAAATTACTATTTAGTCCCCAAAAGATGCATAGTTTCCAGGTAGTTCCTGAAAATTTAGTGCGTGTTTGTTTTTGCATTTTCATGGTCTCAAATGTCCATTTAATCCAAAGCAACAAATTGTTGCTTTCATGTTTTGGTGCTTTGAAAAGTATGTATTTATGTTGAAACATAAATCGAAATACACTCTTAATTAATAGAGTCAATGAATGTTCAAATTCATTTTAATTTAGTATTATGCAACTTTAATGCGTATAACATAACCAAACTAAGATGAAATAAAATATTGAACATAATTTATAAAATTAGTCTTTCATTCATTTATGATTTAAGGTTAATTTTGCTGAAATTAAATTGTGACTGTAGATTGAATCTGCATTTGGAATCTTCAAGGATATTATTTAAGGTAAGATTCCAATAACCTGAGGTTAGTGAAACGGTGAAACCAAACATAAAAAATCAAGAAATCAACTGAGAACAATGTCTGATGGTTCAAAAATACACAAGGTTCGCTTCCCTTAGGATAAAATACCAGTTAATAAATACTCATGATCACAACAGAAACATGGAAAATATGCCAAAACGGCACCCTCAGCTCTTAAATTGCAGTATCCTCTTTTATTGCTATGCTAGTTATTTCCTATGATTTTTTGGCTGGGGTAATATTGAGGTCTAGTCCAATGTTCATTCCATTGTAAGCAATGGGAGCGTACATCCACAGATCGTCAGAGCTAAGAAGCTGTTAAATAGTGGAAAAACATGGATAAGTCATTATCTTTCCTAAAGCTATAATATGGAAAATATTTAGTAAGGACTAAAAAGGATCCTCCTCAAGTTGTTACCTTAATTTGGAGCTGTAAAAACTTCACATATCGGACAGCTTCCTCAAGCATAGTGCTGATATCCACCTTCAATAAGCAAACTTGAGAATTTTAGCATCTTAAGTCTCAACCAATGCCAATATAGTTTGGATTGCCACTGAGAAAGTTACCTTGGTTCCATTGGGGACTAGGTTTTGTAGGATTCTCAACCTTTCATTTATTCTTTCTCTTCTTCTCTGCACAATGCAAAAGCAAAAATCTCTTGAGATATAATCCTTCACGGTTTACAGTACATGGACAACAACACAAGATCATAATATTATTAGCATGGAACATGGATATTTTGATTAAATGCACTTGGCATAGGACATACTCTTGCATAGACGCTTTGTGGATCAGTAGCAGAGCCTCTATTACACCTTGATTTGCCATTTGACTTGAGTACTGTAGAATCTTTCGGGCTCAAGCTCAAGCTTGAAGACCCTCCTCCATTTAGCTCCTGAGAAGTAATGGAATCATCCTCTGAGCAGCAACTGCTCAAGCTCAGCCCCTGAAGACCAGCACTTGTATCTTCTTCAGTGTTGCTTATAGAAGCAGATTTTTGTTTCTTCCTAGATTTAAGATTTCTCTTGTTCTTTCGGACCTATAAAACCAAAATGATCAAACCACACAAAATCAAACACATAACCATAAACTCTTCAGGAAAGGCAAATGCTTATCATTAGGACTATGAAAAATCAGTAGAAAGTGATTGATTCATAAAAAAGAAAAGAAAAAAAAAATTGTTATCCTACCTCGATTGAACTTTTAGATCTTTTTCCCGAATTCTCCACTTTGCAGGTTGTATCCTCTTCTGCTGGTTCAGAAAGTAGTACTTCACATTCCTTGTGAGCCTGCAAGTTCTTGTCAGCAATAACCTCTACACCTAACCCTTCAATATTATCATTTATATATTGGCTGCCATTCCCTTGAAAACTATATGGGTTGTATTTGGCATCCGTCAAGGAAAAACCCATAGGCACGTAGCCACTGTTGGTTACTGGATCATTCAAGTAGCAGTTGCCACCACTTGTAGTGGGAAATGTATTACTACTATCAACGGTGGGGTTACTCCCTTGTAAAAAATGCAAAAAATAAGTACTAGCAGCATTTTCAGGACAATATGAACTTTTATTAATGCCTGTCACGCTCACTATTGTTGATTCATGGCCAGGCCATAATGCAGATGGAATTTCCAAATTGGAATTTCCATACAGCTGCTCTGGGACTGAACAGTTATTAAGAAACTGGCTCATAAAGTCAGATTCATCAGCTGTGTGAAATCCACTAAGAGAACTCCATTCTTCAGAAATTCTCTCAGCAGGCTCCATTTTCTTTCTTTAATTGGAAGCTTATCAGAGATAAGGGGTTTCTTCTTTTTCAAGTGTTATTGTAGAAGAAACTCCAGTTTGCTTCAATGCTTGGATGAGATCAATACTCTATTTATACCCAACAGGTAGGTAGAAATAATAATATACCACTAGGGATTGACTACATCCATATAAAATGTTCTCAATTCATAATTGCCAATAATTAGCTTCTGACGAAGTCCTAACACCCTTAAATCCATATGCACGAGTCCTTGATGGGACCACCTATAACTAAAGAGGACACCACTCAAGTAATTAGTTTATATTAGAATATTATTATTAAGTATTAACCATTATACAGATTATACACTCTAGGCCTGAAAATTCCTCCCAGGGTGGAGAGAAGCACAATGTTGAAGTATTTCTGAAGAGAAATAGACTTGTTAATTGTGAGAACGACGTGGGGTTGGCATGGAGTAATGATATTATAAAATAATTCTGTGTTGGAGTTAGGCAAAATGAAAATGACGCGGGCAATGAGATCGTGGTGATGAGTCTGACATTCTAAAACTGGTTTTGAAAAATTAGCTAGACAGCATTATCTGTTAACTGGATTTTGTTCCCTTCAGAGCTGTTAAAAACCTACCACATTCTCTTTAAGATTTCAACTCGGGTTTCAGTTTTAGATTTTCAGACATTATGTGGATGGCCGTATAATAACTGATTCTTCTGCTTCAGAGATTGGACGGTCGTTTTTTATGTTAATGCTCAGTTGGTAATCAAGGCCATAATCCAGATATGCAGTTGTAGGCTAGAAAGAAAACTTTGACAAAATTAATAAATTATGTAACTTATGGGTAATGATATATCATATATTCTCAATAGTATTTAGGGCGTTGGAATACTTGGAATGGACCACAATATAATCTTTTTGACGTTTCCATTAATAGGATTTCATGTTTTTTTATATACCTGTTTACTTGCATATATTCGTTGAGGTTATACTTCTGGCTGAGCATACGAATGACCCGAGATTAAAGGTTCTTAGCAATCTAGACATTCTTCTTAGTTCTTACATTCTATCATTGAGCTCATGCAGTGTGAGTTATTTTTAGATTAATATTATTATTATTATTTTTATAATCAACTCATATAATTAACTTTAGCCACGATTTTTTATTATAATATAATGGAATCAGGATTATGATTGATTCAGGTTATACGCAATTAAGGGCACAAACAGGGAACTTAATGATGTTCCTCAAGGAAGACCTTAATCATGTTGAAGATGCAATGAATTTTAGATTCATATTAGTTAATCTAAGATTTGATTCGCTTTTATTCATGATGAGTTGTCTTAGAGGGCGTTTGTTTCGAGGATTGAAATTACATTCCCGGGAATCATATATTCGAGAATATTATTATCATGAATGTTATTCCTACTAATGTGTTTTGTAAAGTAATTTAAATTCCTAAGAATGTTTTTATAATTTATTTAATTAAAAAAATTTAATAATACAAATAAATATTATAAAATGAGGTGCGAGTGAGAAGTTATAAGTAGTTGAGTTTTATTCCCATGAGAATGTTAGATTCCCACTTAGATTCTCACCCTTTAATATAAGAATAAGAAGTGAACAAATCATATATAAATAACATTCTTAGAAATAAAAAATATCTAAAAATAAATTTTTAAAACTTGAAACAAACATGAGAATGTTGCATTTCCTCCCCCCACTTTCTAGGGAAAAATGTTACAACACTTAAAACAAACGCACTCTTAATGTGAGGGATCAAGAAATTAACTCTTCAAATAAGGGTAGGACAAATTGATGTAATATTTTTAAGTTTTCGTGTCAATCAAGACTAGTTAGCCCTCCTGATGATCTTAAGAAGCATCCCCACATCAAACATTGAAGATCGAGAGTGGGGTTCTAAAGGTTTTGGATTACCACGGGTTCCTAATTTTAGCTTCATGCTTTTCTTTTTTTTGTTTTCTTTTTAAAGAAACGTTTTCCAAAAAGGACAAAATGAAGGATCGAACCCATGACATTTTCATTGTCATGATCGGACCAAACTTAATATTGTCAACCCATCAGGGCACGCAAGGAAGCGGGCACCTTAGTTGACACTCACTTGAATTTAAAATGAAAGTTTCAGATTAAAGGCAAAACTGCCATCTATGAACTTCTCCTTCCTCACCCAGGTTTGGGGTACCCTGAGTTTGGGACGGAGGGACTCTATTGCAAATAAACAAATTTTATAAGTTTGCCTCTATAAAAATAAAACTTTTTACACTTACCACCTAAATTACCTTACATAGGTGATACACCCACATGAACCACTCATGGGATGGTCCATCTTAGATGCTACCATTAAATGGTGGCAAAGAAGTAGTTTTCTTTAGTTACTATACTTTTCTCTTCATTTTCTCCTCACGTGAGAGAAAAAAACTTTTTTCAGGACCCACAATTACGCTGCTTTCTTTCTACGTTGTTTTCTGCCCTTTCCAAATCAAGAGAAAATAGGAAGATTTATCCATTTTTTCTCCCTCCAAACTCTTTCTACCTTAACCCACCCTTCATAGGTCTTGAGAATTGAATTCTTCACTGTTGTCTAATATATGCTTTTGTATGTCGATTTCAAGTCATAAGTAATAATCCCGGTATCAAAATGGTTTTTCTCTTTTATGAACTTTACTTATAGTCAATATTTAGTTAAGCTTTATTGATATCATAGTTCAATGCTTTAATTAAGCTCTTATATGCACATTTGCTTTAATGCTTTAATAAAGGATTAGTACACTCAAGTGCTCTCAATTGTTCTCATTAAGAGTCAAGAAATTAACTCAAATTAATGTCTCGTTGCTCAAAAATACAAAAGGGCTTGTTTCTTGGATAAATCCTGGCCACATTTAGCAGGTATACAAATGAACTCAACAAAAATGACAGTCTAAGCTAATGAATTGATGTACTATTTTAATTTTAGTCCAGGGAGACCCCACCAGGTGGTGGGGCCTTGCTCCACAAGGGGGATAATAAAGAGGAGGAGAAGGGCTTCGAGGAGGGATCCAACTTGGATTTGGATTCAATGCATTCACTTTATCCACATATTCACGCATTCATTGAGATACATCGTGGGATACATTTAAGTGCGTATTAAAAAAAATGAAACAACATTAATTCAATGGTGCATCTACATGAATGCGTGAATATGTGAGTAAAGTGATTGCAGTGAATCCAAATCCAAATCCAAATCCTGACCACCGTGCACAGATCGATAACATAATGTTGGCTGATGTGGATTACTATGCTATATAGACTGTAGTCCTTTGGTTGGAGTACTAGTGAGGTCTAGTCCAATGCTGATACCATTGTAAGCAATCGGAGCATACATCCACAGATCGTCAGAGCTCAGAAGCTGTTACATTCAAATTAAAGAATGAATTAATCATTAATTTTTGGAAATAAGAAATTGTAAAACGGAAAATATCTATCTTTGCACTCAGATAATAAAATTATATGCAGACTGAAGTTGGTTCTCAATTCGTTACCTTAATTTGGTGCTGTAAAAACTTCACGTATTGGACAGCTTCCTCAAGCATGGTGCTGATATCCACCTAAAATTCACCAAGAAAGAAAAGATTGAGAACTTGAGCACCTTAACAATCGTTTAGTAGTGGTTCAATTGCCAACGAGGAAGCTACCTTAGTTCCGTTGGGGACAAGGTTTTGCAGTATTCTCAACCTTTCATTTATTCTTTCTCTTCTCTTCTGCACAATGAAAGAGGAAAAACCTTTAGATATAATGGACTATATTTAGCTGAGAGCAAAGACAAGATTATTAATACAGTGATAATAATTAATCATGATTTTTTTTTTTTTGAAGAAATGGCCTTCAAAGGGGACTTACTCTTGCATAAAGGGTCTGTGGATCAGTGGCAGGACAGCTGGTAGATCTTAATTTTCCATATAAATTGGGAGCTTCAGGATCTTTTGGGCTCAGACTTGAAGATGCCCCTCCATTTAGCTCCAGAGAAGGATTAGAGTCACTCTCTGAAAAACAGCTGCTAGAGCCTTGCCTTTGGAGGCCAGCACTTCTATCCTCTTCATTGTTGCAGCTCATAGAAGCAGATTTTAGATTCTTCCTTGATTTAGCTTTCCTTATGTTTTCTGAGACCTACATAATAAAATCATTATCAGAATCCCACATAATTTTATATATATATATATATTCTGAAGAAAAATTAGCACTAGCTACAGTAGCTAGCAAGTAACAAATTTTTAACTTTGTATTATTCTATCTACCTCTATTGACCTCCTTAATTTTTTTGCTGGGTTCTCTTGGTTTCTGCTTTTATCCTCTTCTGCAGGTTCATAAACCATCATGTTACACTCCCTCTTAGCCTGCAAATTGTAGTCATTATGAACCGGTTTCCCTGGTTCTAGGCCTGATTCTTCATCAGTGCTTACATTTATCTGTTGGCTTAAGTTGTCATTCCATTGAAAATTTTGTGGACTAAATTTAGCATCTCCCAAGCAAAAACCCATGGACATGGAGTCAAAATCTGTTGCTGGATCAAAGGAGCAGGTTCCACTACTTGTAGTGGAAAAGATATTACCACTATCAGTACTGGAGCTACTCCCTTGGGAGAAACAGAAAAAATTAGTATTTGCAACATTTGAAGGAAAATATGAATTGGTATTGATGCTTGTGGATTCAAGGCCTGGCCAAAAGGCAGATGGCATGCCAAAAGTGGAATTTCCACAGTACTTGTCTGTGACAGAATAGTTACCACCAAGTAACTGATTCATGAAGTCAGCTTCCTCAGCTGTGTACAGTCCACTAAGAGAACCCCATTCTTCAGAAATCAGCTGAGCAGGTTCCATTTTTTTTTAAAAAAAATCTATGAGATGGAAGGGTCCTCTTGTTTCTAGTGTGATAAGAAGCTGGGTTATTTTCAGTGCTTGGAAAAGTGAGAGCAGTACTAGTATCTTTATACCCAACAACCTAAGGTAATGCCAAAATGGGATTGGATTCATGTATAGAAAAAGATCCCATTCATAATTGGAGAGAATCAGCTACAGAATGTACTAATACCGTAAAAATAATTTGCACTAGTCCTAGGTGGGGCCAGTTATAACTTAGACAACCTAGCTCAAGGTCTTGATCTGCATTAAAATAGTATTCCTTGTAGTGGGCTTAAAATTCCCCTCTCAGGTGAGAAAGAAGCACAATGGTCAAATATTGCTGAATGAGACTGGTGTGAGACTTGGTACATGAGAGGACATAGAAGGAGAATGAAACCTGTCAATTTTGATTTTTGAGACGTGGGGCTGGCCCTGAGAATATGATATAAGAATGATTTGTGTTAGACAGAACAAACGAAAATGACATGGGCAATACAAGAGCTTGAGCCTTGAGACGTGGTGTCTCATATCTGTCAAACATTCTAAATACTTGTTTTTAAATTGAATCTGACACAGACAGAGTTGTCCTCCAACTAGATTCATGTACCCTCTGAAGCAGTTAAAAACCTATTGAGTTCTTTCAACTTAAGATTCTGTTTTGCTGAGATTGTTGAGCCAATATTCAACCAACATTCTGTGTTTAAGAGTTATTTTTTATTGGTTTGTATAACGTTTTTAAGCTCAAATATCTTCAGAACTTTTTTGAGGGCAGGTGACAAATGACAACCCAATCAATACCCCTGATTCAAAATGGAATGCCAGATACCAATTATGAATTATGAAACGCCTCCTAAGATAATTGCTGATACGAATAGCTATGACGAAAAAGAAACATTTGAAACCTCAATGGGCTAGTTTAATGTGATCGAAGGTTTTTTTTAAGTACTGAAGCATTTGAGTTTGCAGTATTGGTTACAAGGTAGATTTGTCCAGTTGTACAATCATTATAATATTTATAATACTACTTATGCTCATAGTTCAAGTGATTTTTTTAGTATTGTTAACATCTCAGCATTTACACGGGTGCAACCCCTTCATGCGTAATGCGATTCTGAAATACTTTAAAGAAATAAGGTCATATATATCATTGTCATTAGTTATTCACTTATCTTATAGCCTAATAATAAGTACTTAATTCAACCAATAGTACCAGCAAACAAAGGAAAATTGTTGGTTTTAATTTATTAGGAGGGTTCATGACCTTAATAAACACTTGATTCAACATATATGTTGTAAAAATGGAAAACTAGTGACTCAGCCACTTGGTAGTCTGGTTGACCTTTGAAGGGCTTAGTAGTTTATCAATCAAACTTACGGTACGCGTTAATTCAAGTAAAACTCGTTTATTTTTATCTAGAAGGCAGAAACAGTGATTTTAGTGGTGTCGACTTCTGTTCAGTTTTTCCAACTACAAATATATATAAAGAAATCTTATACTAATTAATACTTTTTAATGTACTTCAACGTTAAATTCGAAACTTGTGTCAAAATCATTTTAACAAAGTTTTATATTAACAAAAGGTCAACTTAATTGTTCCCTTAAGTCATCTCATCTGATTAAGCTTCGGAACATGAATCGTGAGTATGTGAGTTCAAACTCCTATATCTTTTATTCCTTTTTCACTCCCCTCCCCTTGTGAGGTCTCTATGTGCCTCCCCTTAAATTAGAAAAAAATGGATCCTCTTATTTTTATATGGTAGCATGTTTGGGAGCTTGTCATTACTCAAACTCTTGGCTCGGGAATTAGGTTTCCCCATACTCTGAACTTGTAGAATATAATTTTCCATTTTTAGTTTTTTACTATTATTTACAATTTTGTCCTACAAAGTATAAATACTCTCTCCCAGATTTTTAAATGTTATCTAACTATGCAACTGCCTTCATAAAATAAGGCGCGCTGTAACACCCGACATAAAACCAAATAAGATAAAATGAACAACAATAATATAATACATGGAATGAATTACAAACAGTACGTCTATCCCACCAATGATGCCGCCGGTTTCTACGCTTGAGTTTACGCGTACAACCTGGCCATGGTTTCTCCAAATCGAAAGTGTGACTAGACCCAAACACACATTATATTTTCCCTTTTAATAGGAGAAGAATGTTAACGAGTATCCTTCGGACACTTGTTAAGAAATAAAAAAGAAATAAAAAAAAAAATCATTGAAAATTGAAGTATTTAATATTTGAAGAGGTGATATATTTAGTTTTCTAATACAAAATTATTATTTTTTTGTTTCCTTAAAAAGTATCCTTAAGACACTCGTTAGCATGACTCTTAAGGACTCGTTTGGTGGTCAGAATAGGATAAGAACGGATAGGATATGAGAGCTGGATAAGGATATGATAAGATATGAGCTGGATAAGCTCTTATCCTATTCGATGTCTTATGCACATCAGATAATGATAGGATATGATATAAAATATCCACAAATGATAAAATTACCCTTATATCAAAATTACATCTGGATTTTATTTTATTTTATTTTTTTATACATTTAAATTAAAATATATTTGATAATATATATTTTTGGCTTTTTAATTATACATTAGCCTATTTTTTAAATTATAAAAAATTAAATAAAAATTAATTTGTGATATTTTTTTCACTTTTTATAAAAATTGTAAATTAAACTACATATTTTAACTAAGAATAAGGTTGACTAACTAGGTTTAAAATCATAATTAAATAATAACAATATTAAGAGTAAGAGATAATTAAAATCATAATTAAATAATTTTGAGTAATTATGTTTTGAGATTGTCAATTTTCAATTTCTTTGCAATTTTTAAGTATTTTAGTCTTAGCTTTATTCTCTTATTTTATAGGTGCGAAGGGATGTAAAATTAGAACATGGAGATCTGAAAGAATTGAACAAATGCCATTCAAATTGTTCTCGGAAGGGTTGTGTTGTGTAGGAAGATTTCACTCAACCAACATTCTGTATCACCTGCGTTGAGCGCAAAATTTTGTGTAAGGCGCAGTTTAATGAGATTGAGTTCGTTCTGCTATGTTTGTGTGGGGCGCATATTTGTTTTGCGTTAGGTGCATATTTGTCAAGTATTGGGGTGGTATGAGACGAGATTTATCAAATAGGTGCAAAATGAGCAATGATCTGATATATTTGCGGTCTTCATAACAAGGGAAATAATTAATTTAGACACCAAAAAGTTAGTTTTATTTTCATTTTTGATTTGTATATATTTGGTTGTTTTCTGCTTTAAATATTTGGTTGTTCAGTTACTGAGTTTTCTTCATTTGTTGTCCCTTTAATATTGATTTTGTTATTTTGAGGTGGGTGCAACAATCAGTGTTATTGAAGCCCGACTTAACCAGTCGGTTTGACCGTAAACTATACTTGTGGCTAGTCCAGACAACATATCAGATAAGATATGCAACTGAATCAGAGTTGATATCATCAAATCACAGTTGAGCCGATTTGAATTGGCTGACTCGGCTCGCGATTGAACCGCTTTGATGTCACAGTCACGTAAATGCAACCAAAATGCCAGCGATTATGCTAATACGCTAGAGCACTCAATTGGTACATATATATATATTACAAATGTATTATATATACATATCTTTAGTATAAATTTGCAAATTTGATATATACTTGTTCATGCTGTTCAACCAATGACCCATTGATCCAATGCTCTAATTGACTCAATGACCGATTCGAGATTTATAACATTGGCAACAATCAGAGGCTATGGCTTACTTTTTTTTATCATTTATCTCATGAAGAAATGAGGATACTACTTTAGCTAACACAATTGAGTTATTTGAAAATCATTATTACGACGCAAAATAAGACACTTATTCAACAGATATCCACGATCATCCAACAGATGAGTAAGGCAAAACCAAGGGGAATGGTCTCATCTCCACTATTGGTAGGCGATTATAGGTGGGGAGATCCATATCCCAACAACTACACATGGGGGGGAATCCCCTATCGAGTGTTTGTAGTGATCAAGAGGAACAATAAGGATCTTATTCACCTTCCTATCAAGTACAATCGCCCCATGTGTATGATGAGTCATCATTGTTGAAATTTACGTTAGAAAATTTCATGCTCACAACAATGACCAATTTTAAGGAACAATTTCCAGATAAGTCGTCTCCCTTAGAATTTGCTTTGGAGAGCTTTATGACCACAACAATGACCATCTTTGAAAATCAAGAGTATGCTATTTGGAGAATTTAGAGGTACAAGTTGAGGAAATCTTCAAACAACTAAGAAGATAGCCACAAGGACAAAGAGTATAAAAACTAACTCTTAAGTTAATAAAATTAGAAATGAAATTAAAATAATGTTTTGTTGTCCAAATGAACATATTATTCTTTATTTATCATTAAAATTACCTATTAATCACTGCAAGATTAAATTAAACTAAATACCTTTCTATTCAATTAATATCTGCATCTCAACCAATGATGATAAAGCTGGGTATTGTTTATTGCACTGAGTCGGCCATCTATGGCACCACCACACGCCCTTTGGTAGAGTGCAAGCTTTGAAGAAAGGAATCAAATCTTGGCACTCTCTCGTCACTTTATTATATATACATTACAAGCCCCTTAAAAATCTGAGATTTTGTTTCTGGCATTGATTGCGATTGCATTTAGAAATGATTAAGTCAATAAAAATAATATGCATATCCATATGATTGATTTTAAGAGTTATATGTTTAACATAGTCGAATAATTTACAAGCCGGCAGGCACGACTTTAAAAAGGCTTTTTATTTTATGTCTGTGTTTATTTGCTAGCCAGATTAATAATATGAAATAGCTGGCACTTGGTTAGCTATTTCTGACCAGTATAATTTTTTTATTACGTATCCTTCATACAAAAGTTTATGTTGAAAAATGAAATGTAACTATATTTTATAATAATCAAGTTTTAATTAATTCCATACCTTAGATGGGAATAACTGGTGGGTTTCTTCTTATTTTTGCAAGAGGTGTAAACTGTCGCTCTTACCTGCATTAGACACGTTAATGCATTAATTTACTTCCACTTTTCTTATTATAAATTTGCTTTTATACGTGGAGTCCATTAAAATTTGATTTTATATCTTTCTCTTATAACATGAGAAGAAAAATGAGAAAATAAAAGGAAAAGATCCAAATCCTTTTTTATTTGTTGAGTATTAATGTTTTTGGTTCATTTATTGATGTATTAATTTAATTTCATGTTATTTGTTTACCTTTTCTTTAAAATTTTTAATTAATTATTCACTTTGCTAAACTTGCTAGTCATTGCTGTTATTGACGAGTAGTGGAAAACTCACTTGAACCTTCTCCCTGGTCATTAATCATTACTAGTTGAATCCCCTCCATTGCGGATATGTAAAAAAAACTAAATTATTATTTTTAATTTTGGTTATAAATATAACTTTACTATATGAAAAATATCTTATTAATATTTAAAAATAAAAAAGTTTATTAACTATAATATTGAGTATGCTTATAAAGTTGACATGGGTCAGTACTAAATGGACTTCCTTCGTAACAAAATATAAGCAAAAATTGGTCCATCTAAATTATAACAAAATATAAACAAAAATTGACTTTTTGCGTCCTATTTAATGATAGTATATCAAAAATGTCCTTCATTTTATTGCATTTAATTGAAAGAAGTTTTCATACAATATAATTAATGTGAATAAACAAAGAAAGGTAATTTAGACAATGAAGTTGAACTTTTAAATGAGATTAACAACATTAAATGTGAATAACTAATTATCTTAATAAGTGTGAATGTGGATAAATTTGCTTATATTTTGTTACGGAGGGAGCAGAGAATAGAGGGAGAGGGGTGTTGGTCTTGGGGTGTGTTTCTGCATAGTCAAAGAGATAAAGAAAAACCAACATTTGGTTGGTCCGAGTGGTAACGAGCTCGGACCCCTTTAGCAAGTGGTCAGAGGTTCGATCTCTGGCTCTTCTGTATAGAGAAAATCTGGTAGAGAGAGGTCAGTTCTTTCAGTATCTCGTGGAATTAGTCTCTGCAGTTAGGAGTGGGAATGAGCCAGACCGCTCATCAGGGACCTATGACCTAGCCTATTTAACAAAAAGGTCAAGTCAAGACTTTTTAAAAAGTCTATATAGCTAAGGTGGCCATGCTAAGGCTTTAAAAAAAAGTCTATTAGGCCTATCAGACCGTCATATTTAACAACACATATATATAATATATAATACTATAATGTATTATTTATAATATTTATAACATTTGAAAATAAAGACTTATTGACTTATTTAAATGTAGAGGTCTATTTGCATATCAATTTTCGAAGGCCTAACATCCTATTTATAGTATAGACCTACCAACCTCTTTATTATTATACGCTTACAAGTCTATTTACAAGTGAAGACCAATGATCTATTTATAGGTGGTGGCATATTTAAAGATCTTGTTGAAGAATAGGCTTTTAAATAGGATTACAGGTCAGACGAGGCTTTGAAGTTGGCCAAGCCAGACCTTAAAAATCGGCCTATATCAGACTAATAGGTCAGGCTCAGGTCTTGAGATTGGAATATAGGTCAGGTTCCGATCTGTCAGGGCCTAGCTCGACCTAACTTATTTCCACCCCTATCTTCAATTATATGCAGGGGATACCTTAGGAAAAAAATATACAGAAAATATAAAAAGGAAAAGCTTGGTGAGAGAATATTAAAAAAAAAATAAAAAGGTTAGTCAAGCTAACTGAGATAGTGATAGAATAGAAGTGCAAGAGGGAGAAAATAAAAAGTTCATATACATCATTTTCCTTTATCATTTTATTATGATAAAATTAAGTAAAAAAAAATTAGAAAAAGAATTTTTAAAAAAATATTCGAAACATATTGGAAAAAAGGAGAACTTGGGCGGAAAAAATTCAGCTGAATAGAGACTGTTTATATATATGATTAACCCAAGCCTTTATTTATATATGTATATATATAAAATACACTATTATCATCAATAATTTTTATAAATATAAAATCCACAATTGACGATATCTCGTTTCATTAAAATTATTAGAAAGTGTATCAATTCTTCAATTTTTTAATAAGATTATGTTATATGGTAATATTTCTCTCCATTCTATTTTTCTATTAATTGGACTCCTCTTAACTTATTTTTTCTCTTCACCTTTAGCTTTATTTATTTTTCAAATAGAGTTATCAGATACTCTAATATCATTTTCTCTAATTATATTAAGAATTTTCTTTCATTATCTATTATTTTTTCTATGTTGACTTAAAAAGATTTATTTGTAATATTTGTATATCACTTTACTCATAATATTCGTTTGACTAATATAAAAAAGATTCAGATTATTTTGGAGGTAAAAATTTTGTTTTAAAAAAATTGATAATGAAAGATGAAAATTAGTTAATTTTTAACAGAAAAACTGGTAAGGCAAAAAAGAAAAATTTACCCAATAAGCCTTTATTTTGGCCCTTTAAAATTTTCCTTTAAGTTCCGCCACCGTTTTAATGAACGAAGAAAAAAAAATTGGTTACTTCTTTTTCAATTGAAATTTGTACATTAAACTCAATTAAAAAAAACTAATTTTATCAAACATATTTATAATAAAAAAAAAAGGCGAAACCTAATTTTGACATTGCAAACAATAATTTGGAGTATCGAAATGATTCCCAATAGGGAAATTATCTCTACGAGGGAGCACTCAACACCAGCAAGAATTTGGATGAGGCGCATTCATTGCAGAGTGGGATGATTGCTGTCACTTATGCTAACAAAAACTAAGGAGCAAAAATTATCTCTTACATATGCTGATACGGATTCATTTTTAGTTTTTTACTTCCATTTCAATTGTTGATTGATTATGTTTGATTATATTTGAGTATTTTGATTTTTTTTTTTTGATACATTTTGAGCATTTTGATTGATTGATACAACGTGTGCCTTGCTAGCTAGTTGCAAACTTGCAATACCATCTGAAGTAAAGTAATAGATTCAGCTCCTAGCTTCTAGAAACAATTATTTGTCATTTGAGATAAAATACAGATAAAAGAAATATATCAAATATATTAATTTATAGCTTCAGAAAATATAAATTGAATTAATAATATATAACCATATAAAATAAGTAAGATATAATAATGTATAGTCAAATTAAATATTGGGTAAGCCTAATATCTTCAATCTACAAAGGGTGAGTTGAGGTGGTAAGCAATATTGATTCACAAAAAAAGGACATCAGTTTAAATCTTAATAAATTAATTCTTATTAATTCTTCTGAGAAGATTTTATAATCCCCATGCATTTTAGACAGAACGAAAATTAGTTTTATGAACTATTCAGACGGACTAACCATGTAAATATACTCATGATCTAATAATAATAATAATAATAACAGCTTCAGTTAGTTTAGCATTGACAGAAAGCGTGTGGAAACTCGTAGGTAAATATGGGAACGTGCTATCCACTGTTGAACCGTGGGAACTCCAATCAACAATCTCAAAACAAAAAAAAAAACTAGAGCATAAAATTTCTTTAATAGTGACCCCCCCTCCCCAATTCTGATTATTTACTCAATTATAAAGATAGATTTTGCATTTGTGTGAAGATAAGAATATCACGTCTGGTTTGAAATATTGTTTTAATCTTATTTTATTAATTTTTGAAATTGGCGAATATTCTTATTTAAACTGAATTTATTACTTAGGAAAGTTTGTCGTAATTTCCCTATAAAAGCAAAAGCAAAACCAATGTTGTAATTAGGGCATTATATATAAATGCAATGAAATATATATCAATTAATTCATCAACCTGGAGGGGCCATTATAGTTGAATAAATATTTCCAAAGGTAATTTTCAATTAATTTCTTGAGATTATATACATAGAATTTTCATTTTCCGGCTTCTGGCTTTTCTTTTTAGGAGGGGGGATTTCTTTTTGCTGACACACAGCTGTGTGGTCCTACTATTGCACCCTCTTTTTTAAAAGAGAAATGTTTCTCATATAAAATTTTCTATAAATTTTTTTATCTACTTGAAAAAAAATATATTAAAAAGTTAAGGTTAATTAATGTTTTACACATATAACATATGAATGTCAACGTTATGTAAGTAGGAAGATTTGTATGAGAATATAACATTACTCTTTTTAAAATGCCAAGTCATTTTCATTTTATACATTACTGCTAACTACAAGTGCAAAGCAATCTCAAGGCAATATGAACTAACCCAATAGTAAAGAAGATGATATCACTTCAGGTTTGTTGAAATTCAGAATCCCTTTGATTTGATCCTACCAACGATTAACGAATAACGAGCTAACACAGCCCTGAGATGTTCTGTTCTTGTCGTCTTCTTTTGTTGGGGTTGGGGTGGTTGTTGGATAGAAAGAAACACTGAAAACCTTCTCCTAACTAAAAGCCCATGCAAGTCAATGAAGGTAGCTATTGTATTAATTTGATTATAGTATGCATATAGTATGCATACTGACTTCAATAGCTTGCAAGTGGAACTCTTTTTTTTAAAAAAAGGATTGACTTATAAGTTCTCAACCCTTCAAATATATATTTTTAGATGATTTCAATTTTCAACTACTGTAACCAATATAAGTCAAAAAGAGAAGTCCAATTTAATATGCAGTTGAATTTTTCTCTTCTTCTTATAAAAGAAGAATTTAAATTAACACTAGACAAAGCATAAATTAAATTGTATTAATTTACTCTTATATATAATACAGTGCCAAAAAAATTTTCACTCTTATAATAATTGGACTTAACTTCACTCTAAAAGTTAGCTTATAGAGGGAGAAATGCCTAAATTATAATAAATAGTTTTTTGCACATATATTCATTCAATGTGAGACTTTTTAACACTCAACACACCCCAACCAATGTGAGACTTTTTGACTCTTAATACATACCCTCACGTCCAAGACTGAACATCTGGAGTGTGAAGTTTACTGGACTGGGCATCTGCGGGTGACCCAACATCGTGGTAGGTTGTGATACCATGTTATAATAATTTAGCTTAACTCCACTCAAAAAGCTAACTCATAGAGGGAGGGATGCCGAAGTTATTATAAATCATTCTTTACATGTATACCCAACCGATGCGACTTTTTGACACTCAACATTCACCGTAAATTAATATAACTTACATGTTAAGGTTGGGAATTTTTTAAGGCATTTGAATTTCATGATAAATTAATATAATTTAGTTTGTGCTTTCTCTAGAGTCAATTTAAATTTGTTAATTTTTATTATGGATCTTCGCACGTGTTTAACAAATTACAGAAGGTAACTTTTACGAAACCAAACATGATATAATGCTCATTCAAAAAGCATATTGACTTCATAATTGGATTATGAAAAGGTCAAAAAGTTTGACATGGATTAAATAATATTCTCTCGCATGCGCATTATCTTAGCTTTCATCTTATTATTATTTTAGTGTTGAAGGAGAGAGAGAATGTGTGTTTAAAATGGGGGATAAGGTGATTGAATAATAGAGATTAAAAACATAATTTTCTTATGTTTTTTTTCTAACATAAGAGGATCCACTCCTCATGGTGATTAACATGTAAAGAACTTGTAATCTTTGTGTATGTAGAGGCTGATGATATTAATGGATGTGTAAATAACCGGTGATCGAGTCTAACATACAAAGGTTTTGAATCAAGTGAAAGAGAATGTTTTCTCAAGCAAGTGTTATTATAGTTATTCCTTTAATAACGTTTGATTTATAAAATGTTATAAAGGTATAACATATAATAAACACATAATACACATCGATCACTAGTTATTTACACATTAATCACTATTTTTTACATGTCCATTAATATTCTCAGTCACTACATACTACACCTCATCACTAATTATTTACTCATGAATCAATCATTATGTAAATGATTTGGGGGAAAAGGGTGCAAATAGTGCACCTGTATATTACATAAACTATTACACCTAAGGTGCACCCTAGTCCCCAATGTTTTACTTCATAACATAGTTTTTGTTACTTTATTCCATTCCTGCTTTCGATTTGTAGTCTTATTCAAGCTGCAGCAGTTGCAGCATTTCCTTTTTTCCCATGGAACTGAGGCTCCAAGATAAGTCCTATCCTTAACCAAAAGGTTAATGGTATTAGCACTCGGTATCCTCATTACAGAAGGTGATCATCTTTTCACATACGTCCTCGTTTCACATCTATCAAAGATGGCAGTATTGCATAACAACTTCTATGAGTTTGCTTTGTATAAAACAACAGATAAAAGTGGTCCGGCTAATAATGCGCAAGTTATATTTGAAATGGTCAAGACAAATTGGTCTTCCAAGGTTTAAGGATTCAAGATAATTACAATTTAAACCAATTAAGAGAATAATATTTAAACCTGAACCTGCAATTACATTCCAAATAGACGACACCAAAACTGAGGGCAAAGAGCAAAGATGGCTGATAAGGATTTTATGTAACACATACTGTCATCGGCATTCAAATGAAAATTATCAACCAGCTACTTGTATGTTTACCAAAAACAGTGACTGGTCCGAATAAAGAAGCCAAACAGATAAGCAGCCGTAACCAGCAATACCGAAAATGGGAGCCAATGAACATCTCCGGACTTTCAGAGCACTCCATGTCAAATTTGTTCATCATTAGAAAGCTCTTCCCCTGGACCCCGTTGCACTAGTCTGTAATACAATATACCCATAGTTGCCATGCACGCCCTGCATATGGATCATAATAACTTCATCAGTTAAAGACTAGCAGTCAATATACACAACTGAAACCCCATATAACTGGAGTTTATATATATGGTAATGGAATTGCAGCATCACAATTTATGCTATGATAGCTTTCTTTTTCTTCTGAGAGCAAGGAGAGAATGGTCAACAAATATATCTTAGATAATGTGGTGTAAGTATTAACTGACATTAAAACAGCCTACAAGTTGCTTTAATCCTGGGGATATATGCTACTTGCTGCAATAATGCCAGCTCACTTACACACTTACCCTAAGTATTATTCCTCAATCCTCCTCATAAAGAATTACTACTGAATCAGATATAACTTTAATTGCAAAAAATTCAGATCCTTGTTTTTTTTATCCTTTCTCCTCTTTGACTAATATATATTATACAGGAAGAGAAGCAAGAGCTATACATAATTGCAATCAGGAGAAGAATTTTTCTTGGGTCCATCCTTGATGATCTTTGATGCCGTGGACGGCCTTCTGAGGCTTCAGTTGCATTTGTTGCATCTTTTCTTGGGGGTGCAGTCACTGGTAGAGTAGGTAAAGCACTAGACCAGAATGGAAGCAATGCTCTAAGAAACTTATGGCGGAATGGACCTACACTTTCAAAGATGGAAGTTTGAATTAATAAACTGAACTAGACAAGCTTCAGCATGTAAGAGCAGTGGAAGCCTACATGAACAGAGGAAGACATGTCAAATCAGAAGGCTAATATTTTCTAATAACTTTTATCTAAAACAAAAAAAAATATCTAATCACATCACACAACTTTAAAATATTAAAATTCATTCAAAAAGACTATATCACCTCTCTTTGTATATTTTTTACGATTCCCATCTTCATCGTCAGCAAAATATGAGATTTCAGAATTCTGTCGTTCAACAGAGAGTGAGCCCTTCCTTGTGGTAGCACCAGGCTGAATTATTTGCGATAGATACAACTCACATTAGAATAAAACAAGTGAGAATTCAGACCTACATACTGAAAGGACAGATAAATACAAATACAGAACAAGTACACCGAAACATCTAATTCTTAGAGACGGCAAATGAGAATAAAATCCTTACACCAACAGGACTCGAGCCTTTCATGAAATTTCCTGATGAATTAGGACCATCTACCTCCACGATATCTGTCACAGAAAGTTTAGAAGGTTCTGATCCAGTTGCAGGTGAGTACCCGTCTACTGGGTCTGAGTTTCCATGATGTTCCCTACCAATCAATGGATCGGAAGCAAAAGCAGGCGGAGGACTACGGGATTCTGTCATTGACAATGAAACTGGATGATTACCAAAGAGATTCTTTTCCATACCAGTCTGCACAAAAAACCGATAAAAACTAATGAAAACTTCATTTATATAATGAGAAGAAAAAAGATAACGAAAATAACCCCAGGTGCAAATAAAAGTATAAAAAAAACTGCAAACGTGCATTTACATAACAAATTAAACTAAAAGAAAGGCAACTTTTCGGCAGCAACAATCACAAAAATTCCCAATATAACCATAGATCAGTGGTACAGCACAAATACTGGACACTCCATTTAATAAAAAATCAGACACAATGCCTTGAATGAGTATTCCAGGTGATATAGCATAACCCTTAACATCATCTCTTCTACGGTGACCATATGAAGTATCTGAACAAAAATGAGATGGGCATGACACTGAACAATGTCAGTATAGCGAATTATTTCATAATCCTCACCGAGAAAAGCATGAACACTGACACGAACGCAAGACAACATGGATACAGGCATGGACAGGCTTCATTTTTGAAGTATGCATGCTTCACATGTCTCAATCTAGGCATCCCAAACACACTATACTATGATTGTTGTGGATTTCTGGTTAGTGATTGTATAACATCAAACATTTTACCCAATGACGGACCTAAATTGGTGGGTCTGGGGGCACATGCAAAATAAATTGATATAAGTATAAATAGACTTTTCTACTTTTGTTTCCACACAAAAATTGCCCAAAGTATCAACTAAAACAACAGTTTAATCATGTCTTTGTGTTTGTCTATAATGTTTCCTCACAACTTTTGGATGTTTCCACTTTCCACTGGTGCATTTATAAAAGCTCGAATTCTTGATATTGCAAAGGCTCTCAACCACTGTGCTTAAGCTTGTTTGTCACTTAAGCCACCCCTTATAGATAGATTAATTGTGCATTTGAGACTTTAAAAGGGCTTTCTGCACATTACCCATAATTAGAGAGAGTTTCTTATATTTTAGCCAAAATGTTTCCAATGTGTATTTATATGCCTTGCCCCCATTACTTAAATTTTCTTGGTCTGTCATCACTTCTACCAATAAAACCTTCAATGTACGAACTCATTTCTAATCCATATTCCAAACCCATAACAATGGCAAACACCATTCATGATACATGGTTGTTCTAGTACATCTGTATGTCAAGAAGTCTTCCCTAGTATTATCTCATAAAATAGTAAAGAAGCAATCTCGCCAACGAGTACCCATTTCATAAATCACCTGCATGATAGCTTCCTTCAACTTCGAATGAAGACGAGATCCTGAATCTTTCACACTCTTGGGAGGCCATATCTGCATGAGTTATTTCACCAAAATTACAATGTAAGTTCAACAACTTACATGTATGTAGCTCACAGAATATCAATTTTCAAAACAAACTTTGCTTCTATTTGAATAAGCAACTACACTCACAATAAGTTCCCTAAGGACAAGCTATTAATTAATGATTTTGAAATGGGAAGAGAGAGGGAGGGAGAGAGAGAGAGTGCATGTGAGAGAGGTGCTTTCTCTCCCCTGTTTGTACACAATGCTCTGGGCACCTAGAACACCATGATCCAAACTTTGATTTTCAACATAGCTAGAAAAAATCAACGAACTAACTTTCAGGTAAGAATAACTGCAATATAACTACGACAAGTCATGACAATTTTCCTAAGGCAGACCAATAGTTTAAGATAAATAAATACACTAAATTAATACCCTACTTTGAACCAAAAATCATATTGAAGAAGAAGGATAACATTTGAAGGTAAATCTTACCGAAGTCGAACATGAAGGACACACATATCCTGCTGGGGCAGTATGCGGAGGAAAACTCTTGATATGCGAGACCAAGCAATTTGTGTGGATTACATCTATGTACAAAATTTAAATTCATATTATGAAATTCAGTTCAAGTTCAACAGAATTTATTTCAAAGGCATACATAAGCGAAATCACATACGCAAGCAACCCAGTCGAGTAGTTTGAGATCCAGTCTCCTCTTCTAAAGCAGCTTGGCATTTGCAGCATTTAGGGGGCCAATCATACTCACCATCTATAACCCATTCTGAATATGTACGGACCTGTGAAAGATGACAAAACAAACAAAGCTCAACCCTAGAAACTCTACAGCTTTGTACATTCGTATTTGGAAAAATCACAAACCGTATTATTCATTCAAGAAGCCAAAAGAGGAAAGAAATAAAGAAATTCAATTTATAAATGTATGAGTATAATATCAAGTCAAGATTCATTGCGAATTTTCTGTCTTTTTTATATCACCAAAATAAAACTAAAAGTACCTCCACAACATGGTCCCCAAGAAAACAAGTCAAAACTAAAATCAAATCCAAGCCTTTGATCCCGAAGCAACCACAAATTTTAATAATATAAAATGAAAAATAAGGCCGAGAGTGGAAATGAAGAAGGAAAGAGCAAGAGAAAAACGCCACTTTTGCATTAAGTGGAAGAGGATAATAATAAAAGATACAAAATGAAGAAATTTACCACGCAGATTTGGTGCTCTGGGAAGCAGATACATTCTCCGCAGACAGGAACTTTGTGCACGAAGCAATACAACTTAGTAGCCTAAAACACCATAAGAAACCCATCACATACCATTAGTTCACTTCTAATTATAAGCAACAAAATGGGAAACAATCTATCATGGCTCCAAACAAGCCTTCTAGGTTAACCACTTCTATCAGTTCTATGATGTAACCCGATGGATACACAACACAGTTCAAACACCCGTTTCCATCACGCATTTACATAAAAATATCAAATCAAACAAAATGCAAAAGCACGTAGATCACCCATGATTGATCTGAATCTTCGATTTTCAATTCGATCTACATACCCAGCTAACAAATCAAGCATGAATGGGCAAACCAAATTCAGGGTTTTGAAAAGGGAAACAAAAAGGCATGAACTGTAAGTGAGGAAAGAGAAAAGAGCGAAACCTTGCGACATTTGCAGACCACCATTGCATTGACTGGTATGATCCAAATGAACCTGATATGATATGATATGATATGATGCAGAAAGCTTCAAAAAAATTCAGGTGGATTTGTAGGGATTGAAGCGAAGAGCATGATCAGATAATCATAATCAGGGAGAGAGAATTGTTCAAAGTTTGATTCGCTGAGAGATTGTCCTTTTTGTTGATAATAGGCTCAGGTCACTGCTAACAAAACCCGCTCCTCCTCCTCCTCTCCTACGTTTGCCACTGAGATCCGTTTGAGTTTTTTTTCTTCTTCTTCTGATTAATTAATTAAGGGAAGGAAGATTCTATGATTTACTTGTGTATTGGATCCAATCAAATGACAAGATAGGGTGAAATTTAATTAATTGAAATGATGTATTTTAATTAGATATAAGATATTTAAATTTTTTATTTTTTAAGAATATTATAATAACGCTTTTAAAGGAAATGCTAATCAACATTATTTAAGAAAATAAAGATAAAAAATTTATATTAAAAATTGATATATTCAATCTTTTCTAAATTTAAAAATTACAATCCAAAATTTCTAATTTTTGATTGTTTATAGAATATGTTTACCCATTAATTAATTAATTCCTGAATGGGAATAGAAGATAAACCAAAAAAATAAAAACTCTCCTCGGACAGGGTTGGAACTTGGAAAGATGGACCATACCCACATTCTTTGTCACTTGGCCCATAAAGTTTTTGCATTTTTATAATTATTAATTATTATTATTAATAAAGATAAGGGAAAAAAAAACAAATCAAACATCTCGTACTTAGGGATGACAAAAATATTAGTTTAAAATGAATTTTCTTAATAAATGAACCTATAATTATAAAAATTGTTGAAAAAAATGTATATCATTTTTATAATAATTTATTTAGGTTGAATATCACAAATACAATTGAACTTGGTATATGTTGGTGATATTAGTATTTTAAATTCTGGAAAGATATTAATTCTCAACGTACTTTCTTTGAATTTATTTTAAAGTTTATTTGATTTATGCTTCATTCTTTTTAAAAACTTACTTTGAATTATAGAATAGCTATGAATATCTATGGATGTCAGCCTGTACTTGCAATATAGATGGGGTGGGGGGGTGAGAAAAGCATTACACGCCCTTATCCTATTCCATTGTCATTCCTACTCATTTACTTCTTTATATCATTGAAATTAAGAAATTATGATTAAGTTCCTAAGCAATTAGATAGATATATAATTCTATAGTCAATTCACCGTGGAGGTGGAGGCAAACCTTACTTGCAATGTTACAGGTTAGGAATCTATAATTATACGGAGGATTTGACCTAAGCACTACTACTAATTCCAAATTACTTGAGCAACTCGTCAAAAAAGAAAAGTAAATATAATATATTGCACGAGTAAAAAAAATAAAATTAATCACGAAAAATAAAAAAATTAATGTAAGTTTTTCTCATGTCATCTTTTGCTTACTAAAAAATTACAGTTGTTTTGAGTAAAAAGAAATTAGAATAATTTCACAAAAGCCTAGCAAACAATGATTTTCTTTCGGGTATTGATTTTGTAAGGTAAACAAGGTATCACCAGTAATCTAGACAAGAACAACTCCCACCCTTAAAATGGTGGAACCGATTTCGATCTCTAACTATAATATCTCTTTGATATGCAGCTGATATTAGCTTGGTAATAGCATGGCAATCCCCACAAACACGAAGGTTTTTTATAATTCTTATAGGCAAACTTGAAGTGGATGATGCCATAAGAGCAAATGCTATAGCCAGCCTTTCACTGTGGTAAGAGAGGACATTTTCCTTATCCTCTTCTTCTACATCAAACAATACATCTGATGTTCTTGGCTTGTAACCATATTCTTGTAGTCTTCTATTTATCTCCCCAATCTTCAAATATATTTCTTTAGAAAATGGATGAGTTCTGTCACCTGTGAGAAATTCATTCATGGTACCATTAATCTCCACTAAGCTAAATCCTGGCAACTTGTTAACCCCATGATCTTTCATCAGCATCCTCACTCTCTTCACATCATCCCACCTACCAATGCTAGCATACATATTAGACAGAAGCACATAGTTTCCACTAGTTTCTGGTTCTAGCTCTATTAAGTGTTTGAGAGCAACTTCCCCTATCTCTAAATTGCCATGAAGTCTTGCTGCCCCAAGTAAAGACCTCCACAAAACCGCATTAGGTTTCATGGGCATGTCTTTTAACCTCTCCTCCGCCTCCTTTAACCGCCCGGCTCGACCGAGAAGATCAATCAGGCATCCATAATGGTCAGGTTTTGGTTCCATGCCATGAACCTCCTTGATCGACTTGAAAATCTCCAAACCCTCCTCTACCAACCCAACATGAGAGCAGGCAAACATAATAACCACAAAAGTTGCAGCATCAGGAAGTAGTCCCTCAAGTTTCATTTTTCTATAAAGTTCAAGTGCCGGATGCCCATGACCATGAATTGCAAACCCCCCAATCATAGCATTGTAGCAAAATGTGTCTCTATCAGGCAACTGATCAAACAGCTGATATGCTAGTTTCAGACAGCCACATTTGGAATACATATCCACCAGTGAAGTTCCTACAAAGCGATTCAGCTTAAGATTGTTCCTTAAGGCATAAGCATGGGCCCAAGCACCTTGAGGAAGAGCACCTAAATTAGAACATGCAGTAATCAATGCCACAAGCGTAACCTCATTAGGCCTTATTTGAGAACACAACTGCATGTGATTGAACAAATGCAATGCCTCTAAGGACATATCAGCTTCAAAAGTGGTTGAGTAAGTAGGACTGTGTGCATAGGCAGACAACATTGTATTCCATGTGGCCAAGTCAGGTTGAGTGATTTGATTGAAGAGAGATGTAGAGAGGGTCAAATTGCCATACTTAGCATAGAAATGGAGGAGGGAGGATTGAACAAAGGGGTCATAGGGGGGTTGAAGGAATTTAAAGACATGGGTGTGGAGGGGTGGGCCATAATGTAGGAATGATGGGTGAGAGGCACAAGCCTTGAAGAGGGAGGGAAAAGTGAAGGGATTGGGTTGGAGGGTATGGTGGTTGAGAATTCGGTTATAAAGGGAGAAGGCTAGATGGATTTGGTGAGTGTGATTGTGAGTAGTGAATGAAGAAATGAGTGTGTTGTAGAGGAAAACAGTTGGGGATGGGATGTAGTTAAAGATGGTTAGAGTGTAGGTTAGGTCAAGCTTGGAGGAGATGGTAAGGAGGTGACTCAGACAGTATGTATGGAGTGCTAGACCAATTGTTAGCATTTGGGCATGGGCTTGCTTAAGGGTTTTCAGGGTGTCGCATTTTTGCAAAACTTGGAGAACCGGGCCCTCAAAAATGGGAATTTTGGATTTCATGTTATCTAGTTTAGATGAGGGAGAGGAGCAAATTATAGAGATAGATCAAATCAAATAATCCGGTAGCTGAAATTGCTGTTGATTGTCGAACATAGGCTCAGGCTCAGCTCATCGCCACGAAGAAGAACGAGCACAGAAAAACAAATAAGAAAACCGAATACTAGTATTTGTGGGCCTGAATGATTAGTATTTGAGTGTGAATCCCTTGTTTGAATTTGAATAAACTGTATTCTGAAGGAGCAACTTGAGGATTGCCACCAGGTTGTCTCCTCGAAGCTCTTGATTGAGCAAGCATTTCATCATAATTCTGACCCAGAAAGTTACTATAAGTATATTATGCAAAATATGTTTACAGAGAATAAACATGAATAGCAATGAAATATTACCCGTTTCTCAAATGCAGCATCCCTTGAATCAATGATTTTGTCAGCAATTCCATAATCTATCGCTTCCTGTGATTGAAAATATTTAGGCCTCTGAACTTCTTTAGCAATTTCTTCCTTTGATTTCCCTATTCCTTTTGCCAACAGCTCGATGTAATACTCGTATTTGCCTCCAGCTCTTTTGCCTGCATGTGTTTTGCCAATATAACTAATAAATAGAATGTCTAAAATAATGCCAGAGCCAGACAGAGAAGAGAACAAGCATGTAGACAGTACCTTAATCCACATATCTATAACAGCACCACCTGATTTGTTGACTTTTGGGAGATATAATTTTGCTGCAATGTAAAGCAGTTTAGAAGCAACAGTGAGAGAAGGTAATGAACAAACATAATCCATACAAAACGTAGTAACATTTATCTTTCTACTTTCTTTTTTTGGTAGAAATATTTATACTCCATTTCAAAATCAGCAACTGACAAGGAGAAAATATCCCAATGTAGAAATTTATAGCCTCAAAAAAGGCTTTGCATGCAGTCCAATTACACATATTTCAATTCTATTTCCTGAATTCTCATTGTATTTGTGCTGACGAGAAAATGTCCACAATAGATAACAGTACCAAAAACTTAGGGTATGTTTGCATTGGTGATAAGGGAGGAATAAAGAGGAAATCAATGGAACTGGAATGGACATGAGTACCATTGTTTGGTTATTTAAAATTAGGATGGAATGGAATGGCATGGGGTGGCATTTCATAAACCCTACTCCCCCCCCCCCCCCAAAAAAAAAAGGAATGGAATAGAATGGCATACGAACAGAATTCTTATCATTCTTATCATTCCACTAGAACTTCCAAACAATGGAATGAAAACTTTTGTTCATTCCATCATTAAATATCCAAACAATGGTATGGAAACCATGCCATCACATTTCACCCACCACAAGTTATCCAAAAATAGCTAAAGAAACTAGGTTCTAATTGTGCTCTGGAAAAAAATAATATGAAACCCACAAATAACAGGAAAAACAAGAACTAATTAAAGGGCGTGCTATAGCTTTTCATTCAACGTCATGTAGGCTGTGTTTTTGTATAACATATTGCAGAAGATAATAGCATTAAACAAAGACCAATATTGTTTCATTTGTTCCACGAAAATCAGGGTTGCTTTTCACCAGTCCTATGGCGGCCTTACAGTTTCAATGCACACTATCAAGTACTGTGGTTTAAATTCACACAGATCATAACTCGACCCTCCTTATACGAGGGCTCCAGAAGAACTAACATTTGATAAAGTAATCAACCAGAAAATACTTCTTAACAGGCATATTAGTAGCCATTTGATTAAAAGATGTAATATGTGACAACAAAGTGGATGATTGTGAAATCATAATTCAGGAGCCCGTTCTCCAAATATACTCATGAACCAGATATAAAGTAAGGGCTCTAGAAGAAAGCAATTGTCAAAAGTTCCAAAAGGTCACAATAAATGAGTGAAAGCAATCAACCAAAAAATTTCAAAGCTTTGCAGAGATAAGATACAAAATGAACAATTTACCATGCAGATTTGGTGCTCTGGGAAGCAGATACATTCTCCGCAGACAGGAACTTTGTGCACGAAGCAATACAACTTAGCAGCCTAAAACACCATAAGAAACCCATCACATACCATTAGTTCACTTCTAATTATAAGCAACAAAATGGGAAACAATCTATCATGGCTCCAAACAAGCCTTCTAGATTAACCACTTCTATCAGTTCTATCAGTCCAAACAAACCTGATATGATATGATGCAGAAAGCTTCAAAAGAATTCAGGTAGATTTGTAGGGATTGAAGCGAAGAGCATGATCAAATAGTCATAAAAATCAAGGAGAGAGAATTGTTCAAAGTTGTATGTATTCACTGAGAGAGAATTGTTCAAATTGTCTTTGTTGTTGCTAATAATAATAATAATAATAGGCTCAGCTCACTGCCAACAAAACCCCCCTCCTCTTCCCCTTCCTCTTCCTCTTCCTCCTATGCCACTGCGATCCGTTTGCGTTTTTTCTTTCTTCTTCTTTTCTGATTAATTAATTAATTAATTCCAAAAAGATGGACCATACCCGTAGTCTTTGCTACTTGGCCCATAAAGTTTTTGCATTTTTATAATTACTAATTACTAATAATAAAAATAGAAAAACAAATCAGACACCTCGTAATAGAGATGGCAAAAATATTCATACCACCGGAGGATTACTGGTGGCAGTGGCAGGGCAGGGGATGGGTATCCATTTAATAAATGGGACGGGCAGGGATCATAATATCCGCCCGCGTACCCGTTAAATTTATGTGTTTTTTAACATGTTACCTGCTAAATAAATGGGAAAGATATTAATTTTCCACGTCATTTATTTCAATATGATATTAAAGTTTATTTTATTCATGTTTCTGTTTTTAAAAGAAACTACTCTGAGTTATTAGATACTTACGAATATTCATGGATACCTACCTTCTTCGTAGAGATTATATAAACGAGTACCCACAATATTGATAGGCGAGAGTTAGAAAAACACTACCTGTTCCACCCCCACTCCATTGTCATTCCTACTCGTACACTCCTCTATATCTTTGAGATTATGAATCAATTTCTAAGTAATTAGATATAATTATATAGTCAATTCAATGTGGAAGTAGAGGCGAACTTTACTTGTAAATTAGGGATTCAGAATCTAGAATCGTCACTTTGGGAAGGAATTTACCTAAACATTAGTGCTAGACTGGTTATTAGCATTTGGGCATGGGCTTGCTTAAGGGTTTTCAGGGTGTCGCATTTTTGCAACATTTTGGATTTCATGAAATCGAACTTATCTAGTTTAGATGAGGGAGAGAAGCAAATCATAGAGATGTCTGTTGATGAAATTGTTGTTGATTGTCAAACATAGGCTCAGGTTCAGCTCACCACCACGAAGAAGAACCAACACAGTAAAACAACTGTGGACCAGATGGGCGTGGTATTTATTGTCTAAGAAAATCGAATACTAGTAGTATTTATGGGCCTGACTAATTAGCATTTGAGTGTCAATCCCTTGATTGGATTTGAATAAACGGGTATATTCTACTGTATTCTTCGTCACCCTCATTTTCTAAATTTTCAAATCACCTTCCATACATGGGAATATGAGAAACTTTTACTCTGCAGAATAACTTCTGACCTTTGTGTAGATATGCATTTAAGTCTCACAGAAAATCTCAAGTTCTGGAAGGGCTATAATCTATCCTGTAAATGCAATTGTATTTGTAAGTATCTGATTGTTTTAGATTTCTATCATAGAATCATGTTTCAAAATCATGTTGGTCAAAAGCTCTTCTTACATAGCTTTTAAAAAAAAAATGTTTCGGGATGTGTTTTTCTCACTTTTGTAATGATAATAATCTCAACCTAACAAACTCTAAGTATTTTAGACTTCTTTCTCATCGGGATTTTATCATCTTCTTAAGTAATGAGTAACTCTTAACAGGATTCAAAATTGTTTGCTTAATTGTTTCTCTAGGATTTATAGTGCTAATAGCTGTAATTTGTATCTTTCAAGGCACGTTATATTGAGAAATAGAGTAATGTTACATTTAAAATAGATCGGAACAACTTTCTCTTTATAACGCAAAGGCCAAGTACTTTGCATGAAGACGTAATGAAATGAGAGAAACAAAAAAAACAAGTTGTTAGACTATAAAATACGATATTAATATTCGAAAATATTGTACATATAGTATAACTCTTTGAAGACGAACCTAAACCGTAAGAGCTGGCTCTCCTACACACACACACACATGCTATTTACATAGGCTTTGCTAAGGGCACCCCCCAAATTACTAAGGATACCCCACAATGAACAGTGTATTTATCAACATACCCCCATTAAGTACTCTCTCGCAAATACATATAGCATTTTCGCAAATATTTTCTGCGAAAATTTATCTTCTTTCGCAAATATCTAATTTGCGAACATCACGTATAATTTGTGAGTACTTGCTTTACTCGCAAATATCATATTTGCGAGTGAGCAATTCTCAAAAAATAACTCACTCGTAAATATAGTATTTATGACGCAAATACTATATTTACGAGTATGCAAACATTTTTTCCTTTCCCAAATAACATATTTGCGAGTGAGCCGAATGACAAAAAAAATAATAATTTTAAGGAGATATTTTGATAAATATATTATTCATTAGGGCTGTCCTTAATAATTTTGAAGGTGTTCTTATCAAAGCCCTATCTACATTCGCATTATAAACGAGATTGAGGTCAAACGGAAGCCCAAAATATATCCCAGTCCTCCAGCGTTAGCCTGATGCCTGATGGCCCAATCTGAAAATAGATATTTCCTCTTTATCATTTCTACCGTGTACTTGTTCACTTCTCTCTTGTGAACACAAAAACACTACTTGCTATTGCCTATTATTGTTAAATAAACATTAGCTAATTTCTTGATACAACCTGCGGTGAGAAATGGTTTCTCTATTTTGTGAAGGTAATTCTGTTGTAAATTGAAGCTGATAAGCCAAGGATGACCGGTCACCAGTGTTGTACTTTAATCTCAATTTTCAACTCAGCGTTAAAAAGACACGTGTGGTTGATAAACTAGTTGCATCCAGTTTGTTCTGTAGTCTCTACAGCTCAATAATATAGGGGCGAAAGATGCATCCAATTAATTGCAACAAGTGGCAGTATAATGGTTACCCAAGTAGTATCCGATCTCAAAAGTTATGAAATAGGAAAAACGGCCTGTTTGTTATATATTATGAAAAAATAATTTTCATATAAAATAATTTAGAGATTAAATGAAAATCATTTTTTCATAATCGATACAAACATATTTTCTCTCTCCTCTAGAGAATCAGATTTTATTTAGAAAAGCTAAATGGAATAGCTTCTCATTTTAGCCATAAAAATGATTTTTTTTTTTAAAAATCATTTCCTAAAAATCTTAAACAAACATAATTAAAACCACTAAAAATGATTTTTAGCTTAAAAAAATGATTTTTATGATCAAATAATCTAAAACAAACGCACTCAAAATGCTTCTTCTAAAATGAGATTTTAAAGTAAGCAAATAAAGAGGTATTCACTCTTTTATCATTTCGTGAGTTAGAATTTCTATGTACCTTATCAAATCAATGGTTACTTATTCCGGAGCAACAAATATATAACTACAAAATACCTCATAATTTGCATCAAATTTCGGGCATCTCAACTTAAACCACTTTACAGTCAATATACTTCTATGCGTAGTCATCCTCCGGATCCAGCAAAAAACCTAGCTTCAAGTCAAAGTAAATGTGGCTTTACCAAAAGAACAAAGTTTCCCATGGTTGGATGCGAGGTAAGGAGAAATGAAAGGGAAAAATTACATAAACTCTTATTTTAAAGTTTTTTTAATGAAGGAGCCACTTGTGCAAGATGAAGCTGAATGCTCGCATCAGCTACCAAAATCATCTGATCCAGACAGAAGTTACAGACACTCGCTTAAACACAGTCTCATTCGAAACGAAATGAATTATTGACCCCAAATGAATGGGAAGGGGGGGGGTGCCTGCTTTAGACCATATCATAAAAGAGAGAAAAAAAATGAAACAAAGGTATACTGTATAGAATGCAATGATAGGGTCTATCACATTGATAATGGTTCGATATTTACAAAATAAGAACATAATCCCTCAGCCCTGGTCATTTTCTTTAGTTGTTGAAAGTAAGCATAGGTAATTCAAGTAAAATAAGTATATAACACATTACCCATACAGACTTCATACACTATCAGGAAAAAATTTCCATTTGGCCATATGATATAAGAACAAGATAGCTGCTCTACCTTTATACCGGGAGTCAACTTAAACCAAACCCACCAACACCCTTCAAAGGAATTGGATATGGAGCACAATAAGTGAACCCATGCTTTGTGTGATTACCTAAATCCTGAAGGAGCAACTTGAGGATTGCCACCAGGTTGTCTCCTCGAAGCTCTTGATTGAGCAAGCATTTCATCATAATTCTGATCCAGAAAGTAACGATAAGTATATTATGCACAGTATCTTCACAGAGAATAAACATGAAAAGCAATGAAATATTACCCGTTTCTCAAATGCAGCATCCCTTGAATCAATGATTTTGTCAGCAATTCCGTAATTTATGGCTTCCTGTGCTTGAAAATATTTAGGCCTCTGAACTTCTTTAGCAATTTCTTCCTTTGATTTCCCTATTCCTTTTGCCAACAGCTCGATGTAATACTCGGTATTTGCCTCCAGCTCTTTTGCCTGCATGTGTTTTGCCAATATAACTAATAAATAGAATGTCTAAAATAATGCCAGAGCCAGACAGAGAAGAGAACAAGCATGTAGACAGTACCTTAATCCACATATCTATAACAGCACCACCTGATTTGTTGACTTTTGGGAGATATAATTTTGCTGCAATGTAAAGCAGTTTAGAAGCAACAGTGAGAGAAGGCAATTCCCAAACATAATCCATACAAAACATACCATCATTTATCTTTCTACTTTCTGTTTTTGGTAGAAATATTTCTACTCCATTTCATAATCAGCAACTGAGAAGGACAAAATATCCCAATGTAGAAATTTATAGCCTCAAAAAAGGCTTTGTATGCAGTCCAATCAATACATATTTCAATTTTATTTCCTGAATTCTCATTGTATTTGTGCTGACGAGAAAATGTCGACAATAGATAACAGTACCAAAAACTTAGGGTATGTTTGTATTGGTGGAAAGGGATGGAATAGAGTGGAAATCAATGGAATTGGAATGGGCTTGAGTACCATTGTTTGGTTATTTAAAATTAGGATGGAATGGAATGGCATGGGGTGGCATTCATAACCCTACTCCCTGCCCGCCCCAAAAAAAAGGAATGGAATGGAATAGGAAGAGAATTTTATAATTCTTATCACTCCACTAGAACTTCCAAACAATGGAATGGCAACTTCCCTTCATTCCATTATTAAATATCCAAACAATGGTATGGAAACCAACCATGCCATCCCATTCCACCCACCACATGGTATCCAAAAATAGCTAAAGAAACTAGATTCTAATTGTGCTCTGGAAATAAATAATATGAAACCCACACATAACAGGAAAAACAAGAACTAATTGAAGGGCCCGCTACAGCTTTTCATTCAGCGTCATGTAGGCTGTGTTTTTTTATAACATATTGCAGAAGATAATAGCATTAAATAAAGACCAATATTGTTTCATTTGTTCCACGAAAATCAGGGTTGCTTTTCACCGGTTCTATGGCGGCCTAACAGTTTCAATGCACACTATCAAATACTGTGGTTTAAATTCACACAGATCATAAATCGATCCTCCTTACACTAGGGCTCCAGAAGAACTAACATTTGATAAAGTAATCTTCCAGAAAATACTTCTTAACAGGAATATTAGTATCCATTTGATCAGAAGATGTAATATGTGACAACAAAGTGGATGATTGTGAAATCATAATTCAGTAGCCTGTTCTCCAAAAATACTTATGAACCAGATAAAAAGTAAGGGCTCTAGAAGGAAGGAATTGTCAAAAGTTCCAAAAGGTCACAATAAATGAGTGAAAGCAATCAAGCAAAATTTTCAAAGCTTTGCAGGGATATGATTCGTACTAGATGAATTTGGCTGTACAGCACGATAACCCTTTGTTCCAAGTGACAGAAGCATTGCTGCTTGACCATATGCCATGCCACAATTCACAGTATACACATCTGATTTGACATACTTCAAGCAAGAGGGGGAAAAGATAAATCAGAAGCATGGGTTACAAGGATCAGTTCATAGAGATAAACCAAATCACAGCCTTGAGGTGGGTCTCAAAGTAGGCACATGATTCATGATAACAACTTACAGACATCATATCAGCTATGGAATATGCCTCAGTTTCTGACCCCACAGTCTCATTCTTCTCATTCTAAACAGAAAAAAAGGAAAAGGAAAACCAATTATATAAATAAAAACCTCATACAAGGGAAAATTTTAGAACAATGACTATAACGCTTACCTGAGTCCCTGATGAATTAATATATAAGTATATAGGTTTGTTAGGGTTATCATAATCCAACCACATAAATTGAGCAACAAGAAGCTCTGTCACAGCGGGTACAATCTGTACAAGTCATAAATAAGAATATCAATATGACTGAGATAAAAGATTAAATGTGTATATCTATAATTCCATATACAGAAACTAGTGAAATAATACGTAATCAACAGAACCAGGCTACATGAAAATGAAACACATTATGATGCTTACCGGCATACCCAGATAGCATATTCGAGCATCCAAGAGCAAAGAAGGCAGATCTGGTGGAGCAGTTCTTGGCCTTCCAGCTCCCCGGCCTCCTCCTCGATACATGCTAACACTCATGCTGTATTTTGAAGGACCCTTATTGCCCATGCTAGATTGACTCCACATCCCACCGTGATCCAAATAATTCTTGGCAGATGAGATGCTCTCCTGTCACAATGATTAAAATTAAGAGCACTTCTGAACAGCAGAATATGTTGTCATAAAATTTGGGTGCTTTGCAAAATCAACTCCTCAATCAATAACTGGGTTATCAATGGGCAATTTCGCTATTATAGCATCACAGCACTTAGATGATATCAAAAGGGTATTAACAGTGAAAACCTCTGTAACTCTTTCAGACTGCTGGCGGATAGGATTATCTTCTGTCATGAACATGTCCATTTGTGAAGGATTAAGGCCATATAGAGATTGAGGTGCATTCTTGTAGTTGTCCATCACTACACATGATAGAGAAGATAAAGGTCAAGGATGAGCACCCAATTTTAAACTTTTCAATCCAACTTGAACAAGAACCTCTTCAAGTGTTTTTTGGGATAAATTACACTCTACCCGCCTTCAAGTTATCATCCAAATTAATTTTAACACGCCAATTTAAAACCTTATATTTTCCTTACCACTCGTCCCATCCAATCCTCAAGTTTCAAAAACAAACTTTACCAATTTGACGAAGGTTTTGAAACACAGAAACTGTAATAAATAGTTCAGAGTTCAGACAGAACTGACAAGGAAGATGCCTGTGGTTGTTTTCTTAGTCAAAACATAACCAATAAGTACATAGCTTTGCCCAATGCTCTGCCTTCTACTGATTACAACCAGAATTCATAGCATCTCACTTTTTTTCCTACAATTTATGCACATAATTCACAAACTTCCCTACTAGTGTATTTCAAAAGACAAATCCGAATGCTTCTTATTAAAATCCTTTCGATTTAGGTGAACAACTGATCACTTGCTTTGTTATAAAAAATTCAAGAAGCTGTAATCAATGCTTTTAAAACTTAATGGGTGTAAATTATATGATTCTAAAGTTGGTGTACTAAAGTTGGTTTGGACAAATCTAAGAAAAATGCTAGAGACACATTACATGGAAGAAAGAATCAAAGTGTAGGTAAGCAGAAAACAAGATGAGCCCGGATGTAATCAATAATGAAAACTGTGGAGATGTGAGGTGAGTGTAAGTGTTTGTGAGTATCATTGTTGTTAAATTAAGTATTTAACCTTTTTAAGGGGGTGTTCAAATCCTCAGCAAATATACTCAGCTATGAGCAATAAGAAATGCCCGAACAACTAATCAACTCCTCAAGAAAATTTATGGGGCAAAAACAATGATTATGATAAAACTAAAAGTGAACACAACTATATCTCATACATTCAAATACATGGCAAGCTTGATTGAAGAAACTCTGCGTGGCACAAAGTTAGAAAGTATCGCCATCAATCCCATAAAAAGCAATAAACGAATTCAGACCCAGATACAAAAATTTCATCGTTTTCATTTTTCTGCTCTCAAAAACCACAAGCGTTTCAGGGTTTTTTTTTCTCTTTGTTCTTCCGACCAAAACAAAATTCAACAGGGTAAATTAGCATTAGAAAACATATAAATGATGGGTTCCAATGGGAATGAAAGAAAAAGGTGCAAAAAAAACTCACATCCATCCTTGAGATTTTGCTGCCTGAACTGCTTGGGGATATGCTCGAAGGAGGATTTGGCAGAAGGAGACTTGAAGCATCTGCGTGACACTCTGGTCGTGGCTTGGGAAAACGAAGGAAAGAGCTTTGTGGTTCCATGGAGGAAGGAGGAGTTGCCCACAGAATTGGAAGGGGCAGAGAGCGGTAATAAGATAGCAGAGGCCATGGGTAGAATTGGAAACGCAAAACAAAGTGGAAAAGATGTTTCCTATGAATCAATGAAGGAGACAACACAACACAACAGTGGATTAATGTGGTTTTGGTTCCAACGGCGACGATAATAGGACGAGGAGTGGTTGGTGGCTACAATAGAAGAACGAAGCTACTATCCGCTACTTCTTGTTCAATATTAAACGGGTTCGGGTCTGGTACAACCACTCCACAACCCATTGGCCCATTATCTACAAAACCTTTCTAACCGAAATTTTCGGTTTACAAATGGGTTTTAGTACGGTACTATTCTATAGATGTATGGGGGTAACGTTTTCCAATCAGCATAAAAAGATGTTAAACAAGTTATTCTTGCCATGTTAAGTTTTAGGATGTGATTGGATTTATGTTTGATAGAACATTCAACATAAAAACTTATTTTCTGAGACACCAAATGTGAAAAGCACTAATTTATTACTTTCACTCAAAGGTATATTTGAATCAATTTCAATGTAAATCGAAACATGCATCTAGGATGTGATAGGAAGATGTTTGCAAACTTGATTTTGGTTTTTTTTTTTTTGTTTATAAGCAAAAAGTATATGCAAACTTGATTTTGATTAAAAATGGATTTGTAATAACTGATTTATATTTGAATATTCTTTTATTATAAGTGATTTTGATAAAATAAATATTGTTTAAATAGTGTTATTTAAAATGACTTTTAGATAAGTGATATAAACGTTGAAAATGGATAGAACAACAATCAATTTTCAAATGTTATTTGGCATATTTGGTTTATCGTTGGAAAAATATATTTAGGTCCAAAAGCACGTTTGTCACTAAGGAACTCTATAGATACTTTGCATCAAACATACGTTTAAAATTTCCTAACGGAAAACCAAACATGCACATTATGATTAGAGTAATATATTGAAAATTCATACTGAGTTTTGATGAGCAGATAAATGAAAAATATTTAATGTTTTTTACCAAGGTTTTACTTTCAAACCCAATTACAGCAACTAACAAAATGTTTGATAAACATATGTTCAAAATACTCAAAACTTGAGTTTTAACCTCAAACAGTTTACCAAACACATGTAGAATAGAATGTGGAAGTTATATCCAGTAGTGTCAACACTTTTCTTAAAGCAAACTTAATTAGTGGAAATTGACCTAGCGAATAACATCAAGTGAGGATCCAATCTATAAATATGGCAATAAGAATAACGTGAAGTGAGATAGAAGTTTGGATCATCATGTCATAGACATGCCAATTTTCTTCTTTGCACCATCTGTATTCAGTTTAGTGGGGTTAAGATGAGCTTTACCTCCCTCGCAAAGAAGTATGTTAAGTACGTAATACGTAATTAAAGAATAGCGTCACACAACAAAAGAAAAACAATACATCCCGACGAGAAGTGCTAGCAACATACTTTCTAATATTATTTTTTCAATATATATTCTCATATTGGTTAAAATTCATATGGGTCTCATTAATTCATGTGGGTCTCACTTGAATTTTGTATGGCCCACATAAATTTCAACCAATAAAAAAGTGTGTATTAAAAAGAAAATATTAAAGAATATGTTACTATCATTTTTCATATCAGGATAGTGCTTATCCATCCGCTCATCCACATGACAACTTATCTGATCACTAAATAATATTTTCCCTAAAAGGGTAACACCTTTATAACAATCAGAACATATATGTTAGGTATACCCAATTAAAATCCAAATCTGATCTGTCATTAATACATGGAATACAATATTCTTTTTGATTTAATTGCATTTTCATCCTCTTATTATTGATCATATGCATTTTTTGTCCCTATAATTTTTTTAGCACATTTGGTCCACTATTTTTTCAATGTTTCAAATTCGGTCCTCCTTTCCAATGCCCGTCAAATTTTCAATAATCCATAGAAAGGAACTATTGCTTTAAGCGCATAGAATCTCAGCTCGAGCTTCTATAGTTAAGAACCTTGTGATAGAACAAAAAAAGGTCCGTAGAGGAGGAACGAAGCCGATAATAGCAGAGAGGAACCATTGAATCATTGATGACAACCAAAATAGTGGGTTGCCTTGTTGATGATCTTAGGTTGAATTATCAAGCACAATTGATAAGACTTCCATAAAAACTTAGGAAAACATGTAGTATTCAATTCAAGAAAGAAAGAAACAAGAAAATGGATGGAGATGAGAAGAGGGGAGAGGCGCCACAAATCCAAGGGGATTTGATAAGCCTAGTGAAGATCGCCACAAAAGTCTTGGACTCTTGATAAGATCAAAGAGAGTGGCTCAATCAAGAACCTAAGAGAGACAAAACCCTCACAATTGGAATCAATCCAAAATCAACTTCTTAGTTATCCTTTTCCATTCATCATACGCGAATTATATAGGAGATGGAGGGGTGCATACAAAAGGTCATCACTAGATGACAAAACCTCATTCATGAACATCCCACTAAGTGGTGTAATAAAAGCTTTTACTCATCCACTAAGTAGCTAAATAATTATCCTACTTAAGTAAGTAATAAAAAGTGATTCCACATCTTCTAAAGAAGTTACCTAGGCATGCAAGCCAAAGGTTTCCCTCCTAGAAGCTTCCCATGTTCGTGCATCCTTATGAAGTGGGCTTGGTCATCATACAAACTTAGTGTAGCCCACACTTCATGGACACCAAAGTGAATTTCCCCCAAAATTGGATCCACACAAAGTCTTTTACACTATTCAACTAGAAATAAAACTAGTAAATGGGCTTGAAGAAGGTATGAGTCATGCCCCTCATCATCATATGTCTTCAAGTTGAATAAGATAAGTAACCAATTTGGGCTCCACTCCATCTAGACTTAAACTTGGGCTTGTTTCCATCAAGATGGTCACCATTTGTTTCAAGATCTCTTGGGCTTTCTTGATCGTAGCTCTTGTCATTGGCCCACCAAGTCCTTGTAGTTTTCCTTCCACATACTTAATGAATTCAAGATCACATCAGGCTCCCTTTCTTCAAAAGGATTTGTCCTCAAATCCAAACTTGCATCAAAAGTTAGTGGATTATCTAATAACATCTTTCTTTTATGCCTTCTACCTTTTGCTTGAAAATTGGCTCTTCCATCCCTTTTTCTCTCTAAACTTTTATGGTTCAAGATATATCCCTCACTGTGCTCTTTTTCCTCTACTTTTCTCTCATGGTTTTCATTTTTACAAACAAAAACCTCATTAGTTTCTTTGCCATCTTCTTTTCTCTCACTGTTTTGCTTCTCAACTTCTTTCTCTATGCCCTCTTTTTTTTTCTTCTTTTCCCTCTTTACTCTCCTTTTTCTCTTCACTTTCTTTTACCTCTCTATTTTCATCACTCTCAATCTCATCTTTCTTTTTCTCATGGACCATACTCTCTTGTTTTTCTTTCTCTTCAACACACCTTGCTTGTCGTTGATGCCTCCATGGACGCCCAAGTAGCAAGTGCCTTGTTTTTGTAGGCACCACATCACATAGCACCTCATCTTCATTTCCCTCAAATTTAAACGACACTAGTACTTGTTTGGTCACCATCATGCTACCCATATCACTAAATTCTGGATCCTCGAGACTACTGAGTGAATATGGTTGCGGATGCTCCAGAACATGAAATGGCAACTTCTCCACCAAGGTTGTGCTGGCCATGTTGATGTAACTTTTCCTATCAATGGTCAAGCTGCACACCATGTCCTTCACAAAGCATCTAGCTAGAATAGAAAATATTCTTCCTTTGCTTGAATTCCATGAATAACAAAAAAAGGTAGAAGATGAAGAATAAAGAAAATAGAATCAAGAACACAAACAACAATTCAACCAAAGCCTAAGCTTTGATACCACTTGATGACAACCAAAATAGTGGGTTGCCTTGTTGATGATCTTAGGTTGAATTATCAAGCACAATTGATGAGACTTCCATAGAAACTTAAGAAAACATATAGTATTCAATTCAAGAAAGAAAGAAACAAGAAAATGGATGGAGATGAGAAAAGGGGAGAGGCGCCACAAATCCAAGGGGATTTGATAAGCCTAGTGAAGATCGCCACAAAAGTCTTGGACTCTTGATAAGATCAAAGGGGGTGGCTCAATCAAAAACCTAAGAGAGACAAAACCCTCACAATTGGAATCAATCCAAAATCAACTTCTTAGTTATCCTTTTCCATTCATCATACTCGAATTATATAGGAGATGGAGGGGTGCATATAAAAGGTCATCACTAGATGACAAAACCCCATTCATGAACATCCCACTAAGTGGTGTAATAAAAGCTTTTACTCATCCACTAAGTGGCTAAATAATTATCCTACTTAAGTAAGTAATAAAAAGTGGTTCCACATCTTCTAAAGGAGTTACCTAGGCATGCAAGCCAAAGGTTTCCCTCCTAGAAGCTTTCCATTTTCATGCATCCTTATGAAGTGGGCTTGGTCATCATACAAACTTAGTGTAGCCCACACTTCATGGACACCAAAGTGAAGTTCCCCCAAAATTGGATCCACACAAAGTCTTTTATACTTTATTCAACTAGAAATAAAACTAGTAAATGGGCTTGAAGAAGGTATGAGTCATGCCCCTCATCATCATATGTCTTCAAGTTGAATAAGATAAGTAACCAATTTGGGCTCCAATCCATCAAGACTTAAACTTGGGCTTGTTTCCATCAAGGTTGTCACCATTTGTTTCAAGATCTCTTGGGCTTTCTTGATCGTAGCTCTTGTCATTGGCCCACCAAGTCCTTATAGTTTTCCCTCCACATACTTAATGAATTCAAGATCACATCAATCATGTTGAAGAGAATAGGTAGGGGAGGGAGAAGCTCTACCAGAGGTTTTATACGCTTAAAGTCATGGTTCCTCTTTGATAATCATTGAAAAAATTGATGGACAATGGACGAGAGGACTGAATTTGCAACCTTGAAAAAATAAGGGAATCAAATGTGCTTCAAAAAAAATATAGGGATCAGAATCGCACATGATTAATAATTGGAGACAAAAAGTGAACTTAAGCCTTTTTTTTATTATCTCATACCCCTGAAGTTGTGTTTTATACAAAACAAAAATGACAACTCATGAAGTAATTCTTTGTTGAGTTGGTGTTAGTTCAGACTTGAGGATGATAGCAATTCAATCTGAAAGTGTGTTAATTATTATTTTGTTATTAATAAAAGTTTAGATTAGGAAAGACACACTTGTTAATTATTATTTTTTTATAAAAAAATTTAATTATTATGAATTATTCGTGTAAAATTTTTTATTTTGTTAACTAATTAGAAATTATAGTAGAAGTGACTTTAAAGGTAATCGGTATAACGAAAAATCCAACATTTTAACTTATGCGATAATTTTTTATTGGTTGATAATGTCAAATTTTTTTATACTAATAATGTATATCAATTAAATCTTAAAAAGATATTTCAAGAGAAAATAAGTTATTTCATTTTAAAAGTTAAAATATATCACAAACTCTAATAAAAACTTACAATAACCTTTTAGAGTGTTTAATATTTAGTGATCAGTATATTTTTTGATCAAATATTTAGTGATCAGTATGATATATGATGAAGTTGGTCGGTTATCCTGAACATGTGGAAGGACAGATCAGATGTGGAAGGAAGCAGATCCTCCCGAAAATTCTTATTTACTCTAATAGCACTGTCAACGATTTTGTACCTATTTAAATATAAATTAATAATATTTTATTTTAATTCAACAAGTGTATGGCTATGGAGACTTCACGTCTATTTTTTAATTCAACAATCCTTTCAAACTAGGAACATTATACCGTACCTCTTGAGATAAAACCATCAAATGGACATAATGTATATCGATTAATTAGATGATGAGAATTTATTTTCATATGATATTAACATGATTCAATTAAATGAGATAACTCATTCTATTTAAACATAAAATATTCAAATTCTTTATTTTTTATTATCATGGGAATATAATTTCTTGTGAAGATGAAACTTCAACCGCAACGTGTCACCAATCAGAAGAATCTATCTGGGTTACGTGTGAGCATGTCTATCGCTTTCTTCTTCAGTGCTTCTTCTATATTGCGTCGGTGAGGCCACTGCTCTTCATTTCTCCCACTGCCACACTCGTCTTCAGTCTTTACTCTCTATCTCACTTATCACACAATAGTTTTTTTTTTTTTACAAATCTATCTTTTTTATTAAAAAGAAATATCACTCAATAGTTAATAGTTAATACGTTTCAGTGTTTTTGTAGATAAAAAAAAGGCTATCACAGACACACATTCCAATATATCTTTTTTTGCCATATAGAGCTTACTATACAATGCACCCAAATTTTAATTTTAATCATAAAAAATAGCTGATTGACTATCACAGTCACCCTATTTTTTTCAATATTGTTGCAAATTCTATTATTCGATTCAATATTTTTAATTTTTTAATGATTAACATAAAAAAAAATCACTCTTCCAAATGTATAAAACTCTGGTTGAGGTTCTCCCAACATCATCTTTTTCATTCAACGTGATTTAATGATTCCTCTCAATTATTTACTAGTTTTGTTTTTCCTTTTCGGGATCTTTTTTTGATTTCACCACATGGTCCTTTATTAAAGAAACTCAACCGGATGTTCTATGCACTTAGAATAATTATCCTCTCTATTAATCATTAAAAAATTGACTCACATTAAATGAAATGATCGAATTTACAATATTAAAAAATTAAGAGATCAAATATGCACAAAACAAAACTTTAGAAGCCAAAATCACTCATGTCCAATACTAAGAATAAGATAACTTTCTTAGATACTTATTAGAAAAAACCCAGTATTATAATACACAAAAAGTAAGGAGTGCATGAATAGAGAAAGAGTAATAACATTTATAAATAACAAATTCTATATTAGTTTTACATAATTTTATTTTAAATAAAAAATAAATATATTCTAGTATATACTATCTCTTTTTTAAATAAGTACTCCAGTCGTTCTTCTTTTACTTCATTTATAAAAGTATTTGTGTTCATATTTATTTATTTTTTAGAAACTTAATTAAGAAATAATGTTTTCTTAATTTACCTATGATACTAATAAGTAAAATAAAAATTAATAAAATAATAATATTTAAAATACTATCATAAAAATTAGTTTAATCAAATGTATTTATTTTAATATTCTAATTATTTATTAGTTTTACTAATTCTTATAAATAAATTTAAAAGCCCCTCAAAAAATAAGGGGTAAAATATATATATATATATATATATATATATATATATATATATATATATATATATATATATTATAAAATTGATGTGTGGAAAAACATCACTTATATTTATAAATATATAGGATGTTACAGGCGGGGAAAAAGGCAATACAGGCGGTGAGGTTCATTGCCAATATGAGTTGAGTGGGTAGCAGCCAACGAATACTGATAAGTGTGACTGATGGGAGTAGAAGTGGTTGCCCCAACGGCCAAACCACGAAAAGACATAGAAGGGAGAGTGATGACCATGACCGTGATCAAAGCCATGACGCATAGGGACAATTCATTCCACTTTCCTCACGAGAGTTGGCTTAAATAAGTTTTACACTATATTTGGTATGATGAAAAAAGGAGAGAAAGAAAAAGGAAGGAAAGAAAAAAAGGGAAAAAATGTTTTTCCCTTGTTTGGATTAAAGGAAAGTGGAGGGAAGATAAAAAAACATGTGAGGCCACTCTAATTTTTTTCTTCCATATTTGGGAGGAAAACACGCAAATCGAGGGATCAATCATTGTTTTGGGTGAAAATATCAAAAAACTAATTCTTTTATTTATTTAAATATTATTATGTAGGGATATTTATGACATTTCACAGATATGTTTTTTCTTTCCTCTTACTTTCTACTTAACCAAACAAGAAGAGAGAAAAATTTTAGTTTTCTTTCCTTTCATTTTCTCTCATACCAAACAACTAAACAATCCTCTCATTTTTCACTCTTTTTCTTTCCTTCTCCTTTCTTTCCTCTCACTTTCTCTCCTACAACTAAACAAAATGTAAGGTTCTATAAATAGTGATCTTTTTGGCTTTTGACTCTAAAAAAAAAAAAAATAGTCGATTTTTATTTTTGGAAAGTATAAAATTTTGTCAACATCTCTATTATCAACCAACTAGCGTTAATTGGTGATATTACAAATAGTGTGTCATACCACTCGATATGGATCCTCTAACTTTAGGACGGAAAAGTTACGGTGATTTTTGTATCTATAGAGGAGAGAGAAAGGTGATTAAAATGGGGGGGTAAGGATGAGAGAGAAAATGAATAAAGAGATAGATAGAGAGAAATGTAGGTGACTTTTCCACCCTAAAGTTAGAGGATCCAAATCCCATATCACCAATGACATGTGATATTACTTAAATGGCTTAAATAAGTACTCAAGTACCGCAAATAAGGGTCATTTTGGTTTTTCACCCATGTAATTTTTTAATGATTTCATCTTTGGAAGGTAAAAAAATTAGTCAACGTCCTTACCGTCAGTCTCTATCATCTCTCCATTCTTCTTCAATTAAAAGAGTGACATTCCTTCACTCAAAAACAATTGTGACCACCATTTCTTTCACCAATTCGTTTGAAATAACCCAAACCGTAGCCCCTTGCACTCGAAAAGGCCATCATTTGACACGGGTGTCACCCATGGGTCCTTTAGTCAAACTCCAAAACCCATAATAGGTTTGTAGATGGAGATAAGTTGAACTTATGACATTCAAGAGCAAAACTAACCCTGGAAGACAATTTTGGACTTGCCCTAATTGGAAGGCAAATGAATTTCGTTTCCCCAAAATTTCCCAATGTTGTCCTAAATGAAGGTAAGTGGAGTTGTCCTAACTCGTCATCCCAAATTTTTTTCACATTTGAAGCATAACTGTCACTTTTTAGTGGGTTGATGTTGTGCTATTAGACAATTCTTTAACTTTAGTGAACGAAGGAAAAGTCAAATTTTATTATGTAATTTTTATGCCTTGGTGAACGAATGTGTCGCGATCTTAATCGAAGAAGAAGGGATAGATGGTAATTAAGGTCTGGCAATAAAGACGTTGACGAAAATTTTATACTTTATAAGGATGAAAATCGCCAAAAAAATCGTAGGGTCGAAATCCATACTTGTAAGGACCTGAAACTTTTTTAAAGCCATTTAAGTAATGTCATGTGTTAGTGGTGATGTGGCACACCGTTTGTCACATCATCAATTAACGTCAGTTGACTGACGATAGGAATTGACCAACTTTTTTACATGAAAATGATCAAACATGTCAAAAAAAAAAATCGTACGACGAAAACCAAAACGACCACTATTTGGTGGGACATATTTTGTGAAAAATAATATAGTCAAATAATTGCTTTTTGGTATGGTTCTTAAGTCGAAATTTTCACAGGCAACCAAATGGTATGGACCAAAGCGTACAATCTGCCTCGACGGCTTAATAGGAAGTTAACTTTCATACCCCCTTTTCCAATTTCATACCCCCTTTAACTCACCAAAATTACCAACTCACCCTTCATCAAACCCTCAATCCCCCCTCTATCCATCACCTTCCCTCAGCCTCTTTCTCTTCTCTCGCTTCTCTCTCCCTCTCCCTCACAGCTGCTTCACTGTGCCATTGCATATATCAAGGTTACATCACTCTCCCTCGTATTTTTTTTCTAGTTAGCAATTGCTCCCGTATGAAATCACACGGGGGTGTAAATGATTACACTCCCGTATGGTAGCATATGGTAGTATATATGGAAGCAAAATACAGTACCGTTGTCATTATACGGGTGAATTTAAATATAAAGCAACCGTATGATTACATATGGTAGTGTAATAATTTTGCTAAATACACTACCGTATGGAATCATACGTGTGTAACAATTGTATAGCAAACCCGTATGATGACATACGGTTGGTCATTTTAAATTTTTGTAACGCCACCGATGGAATCATACGGTAGTTTGATATTTTAGTCAACCGTATAATACCATAGGTAGTGTACCAAAAAATGGTATAAACTACCGTATGGAATCATACGTGTGAAAAAATGGTATACAATTGCAAGTAACATCTGGGGTAACTTTTTCTACGTGTCAATTTCACAGCAACCTACACACAAACCACTGCAAACACAATCCATGTATTTTATGCTTAAAAAATTAAACTTTGAACAATCAATGACAATTGAAGCTTATCCGTCTGATGATTATCAGTGAATAAATGATCACCCGTCTGATGACTGTCATAGTGAAGAAATGTTCACCTATCTGATGACTATCACAGTGAAGAAATGTTCACCTGTCTGATGACTATCACTCACAGTGAATAAATGTTCATCAGTTTGATGACTATCATAGTGAAGAAATGTTCACACATCTAATGATTGTCAGTGAAGAACCTTTTAAATTATCACCCGTCTGATGACTATCACAGTGAAGAAATAATCACCTATCTAATGACATCAGTGAAGAAATGATCACCTGTCTGATGACTTATGTGTAGATCTATACGGTAGTTGCTTTATATAAATAAGCTACCACATACAATCATACGATAGTTTATTTATTTAAACAAAGCTACCGTATAGTTGTATACGGTCGGATATTTATGAGCATCAACTATAGTGTGATTGCATATGGTTGCCTATTTATATAACTTTACACAACCGTATGGATATACGGTTGTTTGTTTACTTAGACTACCGTATGACTATACACAGTAGTGTAGTAAACAAGCTCCCGTATAATTATATACGGTAGTTTAAGCTTTAAACAAACTACCGTATTTGACTATATGGTAGTCTATTTATTTAAACAAACTACCGTATATCTCTATACGATTTTTTATTTGTTTAAACTACCGTATATAGTCATGCAGGAAAACGCGATTGGGAGAAAAAAATTAACGCAGACAATGTTACCCTGAGTAGATTGTAATGGATGTTAAGATGTTATTTTTGTTTAGTGAGTGAATTGGCTGAAGGATTTAAGTGGAGTAGAGCGTGGGATAATGAAGTTAAAGTGGGATATAGGGATGAGAGTGGGGTAGAGAGTGGTGGAATAGAGAGAGAGAAAGAGAGTTGGGTGAGAGTGAAAGATAGATGAAGGATAGTTTTGGATTTTTTTAAAATTAAGGGTATAAAAATTAATTTTTTCAGTATGAAAATTAATTCCCGCATAATAAGCGAACTTCTCAATTGGTATGGACTAACGAGACAAGTCCTACTTACTCTTGAGATGGTACAGAGAACATATAGTAATCAATATCTCCACATCCTGTATTCGTTCCGAGATCTTTGGTAAGAAATATTCTCTCCATTGCTTGCATGTCACTACTAAAGATCAAAGGATATAAAACCACACCCACCTTGTAGGTAACTTACATTTTATTAATTTCCGATCAAGTATGATATTTGTACCTTCAGACATTGTGATTAATGTTGGTATAAATCATGATTAATAATGTCATGTGAATATTTGACAAATTGATAAATACTATTGGAATTATGATTAATGATGTACAGAACGTGATTAATGTTATCAAAATTTGTGTGTACAAATTGATTTATGTTTGATAATGATATTTTAAAAGTGTGTTCAGAAGAATTGATTTCGTTTGAATAATAAAAGTAAAATCACTTTTGATGTATAAATATAAAGAATTTTGTGGGTTTCCCATAGTTGATTTTATTTAACATAAAAGTTAGGAATTCTTGCTTCTATCAGAATCAATTTTATCCATCCCAGAATCAATTTTATTCACCACAATTTTATTATTCAAACACAAAAATAGTAATTTTAATTTTATTGACCTTATTTTTGTTATCGGAATTGATTCTGAAGTATTGAGAATCTAAACCAAAAACTTAGTAAATAAAAACAGGTGTTCCAAGAATGAATTTTGTGTTGAGATAATTTCTTGTTGTCAAGATCAAATATATCCACATTAACGTTTATGTAGAATACGTGATGATAACAATAAGAATGGTGAAATGCTAACTAGAAGTCCAGAATTATTCTTCTGAAGAACCGGCGATACATTTCGTTGAAATTTAAAAGACCGAGCTGGCAATGATAATAATAATGGAGAAATAAAAAGGAACTATTCCTAATCTAAAAACGGTAAAAGGGCGCTGCCCAAGATTCCCACGTTTTCTGATCGAAATCGCAGACAGAAAATTCCAGTTATAATAATTATAATTATTAAAAATAAAAATCGTGTTTTACACGCAGCAAGGAAAGTCTGACTGGCACGGTGACACCCTCAAACACGATAACACTAACACCGTATTCCCACTCCCATAACTTGAGAGAGAGTTCATGACCATTACCTTCACCTTTACCTTTATGTGGGGTTAAGCTAATGTACATACGTAGAGGGAAATAAAAGGAAAGGTAGCGCAGACGTATCACGTACCATAGTTTTGACTTGGAAAAAGTCATCCATGTTTTGGTAGCCAAGTTAAGTGAGTCGTCTACTCCTCTCTTCTCTTTAGTTGACCGACTTCACTCTCTTCCCATCGCACCAAGTCATCACCGCTCACCTCCTTCCTCTCTATCCAATTATATAAATTCCCGTTAACTTTCAATATTCATGATTCACTCATTCCTACATTACATACATATTCCCTGGCTATATAAACCACTCTTTGCTCACACCCACTTCCTCATATCCACTCACTCTCCAGCACCACTATTTGATTGGTATATAGATATATATATCTAGTGAGATATATTGTTAATATAACTGCGTGCCTATCTATCTAGCTAGCTCATCACTACTCATTCATTCATCTTTGTGAAATATTTGATTTGATTCCCTTAATTAATGGCTTTGGAGGCTGCTACACCGGCCAATACTCCCTTCCCTAGTAGCTACCAAGAAGAGGATCAGGAGGTTGACCTTCACTTGCATGAGGCGTGGGCCAAGAGGAAGCGCTCCAAACGACCACGTTTCGAGAACCCAACCACAGAAGAAGAGTACCTTGCTCTCTGCCTCATCATGCTCGCACAAAGCGGCAACACCAACAACAAAACCTCCTCTTTTCATCATGGAACAACAGAATCATCATCGTCAAAGTCACAGCCACAACAACAAGCGTCGCCGTCGCCATCACCGACTCCGCCTATGAAGCAGATGATGAGTCACCGGTGCACCGTTTGCAACAAAGCCTTTCCCTCTTACCAAGCACTCGGTGGCCACAAGGCCAGCCACCGCAAGTCCTCATCTGAAAACGCCACTGCCACCGCCACCGCTCCCACAGCCAACAACAGCATCTCCACCACCGTCACTGCCCGAAAGATTCACGAATGTTCCATCTGTCACAAGTCTTTCCCTACGGGTCAGGCCCTGGGTGGCCACAAGCGATGCCACTACGAAGGTGGCAACAGCAGCAACGTCAACACTAACAACAGCAGTGGAGTCACGTTCTCTGAAAGCGGCGCCTCCACCCATAGCCACCGTGGGTTTGACCTAAACCTGCCGGCACCCCTGACGGAGTTCTGGGAACCGTCGAGGTTCGACGGCGGCGACTCCAAGAAGAAGAAGAAGAAGGTTAACATAGGGGAACAAGAGGTGGAAAGCCCTTTGCCGGTAACCACCAAGAGGCCGCCTTTGTTTTCGGGTGAAGATGATGATGAATGAAACGATGTAGCTCTGTTCAGAAAATTTATTTAATTTGTTTAAGTACTGTAGTGCAGTGAATTAATATGAATCCTAAATATTCAACCACTTTTAATCACTTTCCATTTAATTTTATTTGTTGTTTTCTTCTTTTACTTGGCTTGGGACTTGAAAGGATTGGAGTTAGCATCACAATTCTTTCGTTCTTTCTTGTACAGACAAAATTTGTTCATTGCTTTTGGACTCTAGTACTTCTTTGTCATATCAATTCAATCCAACATCTGTTTTTTGTTTTTTTAAATTATTTATGATAAAAATATGTCAATTCCACGATCCCATTATATTCATATCCATTTACTTCAGTGCCTTTTTTTTTCTATACTGGAATAATTGTTATGTGCATCCAACAACTGTTTTGCTTCTTGAATAATTGTATGTGCAATCAACTTAATTGATATACTCTCCTTCTCTCTCTCTTTAAATTATTACTTTAATCACAACAATTATATTAATAATTAAAGTTTTTCTTTTCAAAAATATATTAAATGATTTAAAAATTAGTTGATATACATTGTTAATATAAAAAATATAAAATATGAAATTAAAATCATCCATATCATTAAAAGTCATGTAACAAACTTTACATTGATAATGCATATCAATTAAATTTAATGATTTATTAATTAATAATTAAGATTCTTTTGTTAGAATATAATAAAATATGAAATTAAATCTTGTAACGTACTAGTATGATATTTGAGTAATGCTACACGATTCATAGCACCCAAAAAATATGCTACACGGTTCATAATATTTACACTACATTGACCAATAGGGGAGTAAGATCCTTAATTTGGTTTCACTTTTTCATATTAATTGAAATACAGATTACAAATTAAATATTCTTGGAAAGGGAATGGAAACAGAAAAGTTAAATTTAGACTGTGGTAAATCGGATAAAGATGCGAATAAAGTAATATATGTATAAATTGATAAGTTCTGATATTTTGTCCGTCTTGGTTGGAAGTTTCACATTCATTCCTCAATTTTTGGGTGAGTTTATATATATATGTTGGGTAACTCCATTTAACATCAAATGGTTTTAATCTAACAGGATATCAGAATCAGAGCTCATATTTCACTTAATGCTAATTAAATTTAGGATGAAATGTAACGATGCATATTTAATTATATGCATACATTTTTTGTTTTCCTGTTCAAAAATGGATTATAATTTTATTTTAAACATAATTTACACCCTATAAGAGAGCGCTGAAACCCACCAAAAAATAACCTACCATCACGAAACATAGATGAGATGATCACATAGTATGAGTGATGTCCATTAATGGTGGGTGGTACTGAAACCCAAACTAATTGAGCACTGAAGGGTTGGATTAAGTCAAGGTCTTTTCCAATCAAATAGCCAAAACGGAATGGTTTTCTTTTCTTTCTTTTTTTTTTTTTTTTGGGAGGGGGGGACCCAAAAACATCCAGTGCATGCCGCGTGAACAAGGCAGGGACAGCAGGGAGGATATATGCTTAATTGTTTTTGTTAATTAGTCATTTTGACAGCTTAAACGAACTGTCTCCATTAATGTTTATCGAAGTTTTAGCAGATTTGAAAGACTCACTAACTACTCTTCTTTCTGCTAAATCTGTTACAAGTCATCTTTATCTGAGACAAATATTTTAGAGAGAGAGAGAAAAGATTAAATGACATTTAAAAATAACGTGCTAATGAAAAGGCTAAAACAAACAAGAAACATAATTAGTTGTGCAATGCCAGTGTTAGGGTAATGGGCAAGGTCGGTTGAACGGCAACCCTCCCATGTGGTTCCTGCCTTTAATGCACATGTTGGTATCATTATACCGAATTTGCAACCGCTTTATCTTGTGGCTCAAGGACTTAACGATCAATTATTATTTTTTTGACAAAAACGATAAATTATTACTCACATATTTTTAAATATCTGTAATTAAATTTATAATTAACGGTGAATATTGCTTTTGCACCATTTATTTATTATGCTCCAGAAACAAATATAATATAATTTTTCATTACATTATTGGGTTGCCAAATTTTATACATCCGCTAATTAATACTAATAAAAATATTTTCTGAACAGATACAACATTTAGCTAAAACATTGGGTCGCACATGAGTATAGTTTATTATTTTCATATATCATATATCAAACCGAAATAAATCTCGTATAAATAAATGTGAGTAATATATAATCTAAATATTCGAGACTTCAAATAATAGATCTCAGTTAATGACGAGTGTTAGAGATGTAGATTTTTGTTAACTTTTTAGCAACAGAAAAAGTACGTCCCCAAGTACTAATTGATTATAATTGTTCTTTAATTAATATTAAGAGAATAAGATCGGACTTAGGGTGGATCCGAATAGATATTCGAGTTACCTTCCATTTAAAATAAAAGGTTGTCCAAAATAAAATAAAATAAAAGGTAATGAATAAAAATTATACTTTTTTTTATGCTATACAAAATCGGTAGTTTTTCAATTTTTTTTTATCTAATTTATTGAATTTTGATTGAATTTTACTAAAAGGTACCCATAATCTTAAGTTTCTTAACCAAGTGACCAACCGTGGAGCGTCCGGTTTTTACGAATTTATACGAAGGAATGAGTGAGTATAATAATCTCTTCTAATTCGTAATTATCTTCAGACCGAGATCTATCTGGCAAGACGTGTGGGGAATGCTTCAACGTGGCACTATGTACAAATAATGCATTCAACTAAGCTACGTTAATAGAGTTGTAAGGAACTACATTTTTCCAATTTTTTGAATGCCAAAGTAGCCTTACGCGTTATGTGGCTGTATATCACAGGCCACATGCAGGGGCTTCAATTAAGAAGTTGTAACTTGAAGGAGTGTAAATCCTATGCTATGCGTGTCACGGTGTCGGTTCCTCCAAATACGGCCTTCAGTAAATCTATATTTCAATATCTAATAATGAATAAAATGGAATAGAGTAAGTGTGTGTTTGAGATAGCTTTTAAAATTAGATTATTTCAATTATTGATTATAATTAGAATTAATTTTGTTTTGGATATATTCACTGAAATGCGATTTTAAGATAATATATTTCATTTGGACGATGTAAAAATCATTTTTATGTTGTAAATTACATAAAAAATATATAAAGTTGTTTGTTTATTTGTTTTTTTATTATTACTATGAAGTTGTTTGTTTAGAATATATAATAATATTTATTTGATATTTAGTTATATAAGGCTAAAATGAAAAAATGTGATTGATTTTAAAATAATTAAAGTTTTTTTAATAAGCTTCAAATTTTAGCTTCTCTCAAAATCACTTTTTTTCTATAAAAAAAAGCTTTTTATACTTTAAATTAATTTGCCAAACATGTCAGATGAATTTCAAAACAACTTTTTAAAAAAAAAAAGTTTTTTTTCAATGGAAATAATCTTTCCCCAACATATTCTAAGATGGAAAAAAATAAAACGAAACAAAATTATTAAACCGTTGTTTGCATATTTATGATTTATAAAATAGAATTTTTTAACGAATATATAAAATAGAGTTGATTGGAGATAAGTTGATTCCATCTCATTACGCATATTTTTTATATATATATATATATATATATATATATATATATATATATATCAAAATTGGAAGGGAAGAAAAAGGAAGGTATTAGATAGAATGAAATAGAAATCGTTCTATAAAATTCATTTATTTTTATCATATTTTAAATAATTCAAACATTAAAACCTAGTATAATACTATAATTTCATTATATTCCACTTTATTCCATCCATTTGGTCACGCCGAACAAGCCTAACTATCTCATGGTCCAAACTCCATTATACTTACGCTATTGTTCCTTCCTTAAATAACTTTACAGGCAAATTAGTCGTAGTGGAAGGATATATATATATATATATATATATATATATATATATATATATATAATAAAGTGAATATGATATTAAATGATCTAACTTATGAACCAAGTTAATAAATCATGTTCATGAGTTAGTCCTTTTTTGTCTGAGATGGTACATATGAGCGACTTTTAAGATAGTTAGGATGATAGTCAAACATTTTTAATGATGTGATAATTTATAATTATTGACGGTGTAAAAAATCTTAATACTAACATTATATACCGATTAAATTATTTTAATAATCACTTATTGTTTCATATTATTATTTTACAAAATTATTATTAATTAATAATGTAAAGTATAAATGAACAATTATAACCGTAAATAATCATCAACATGTGGTTGGTTCGAGTAGTAACAAGTTCGGATCTCTTAAGCAGGTAGTCAGGGGTTCGACCCCTTTTCACAGTTTCGTGAGGAGGATATCCCGAAAAACAAAAAAAAATCTAAGTAATCTCACCCTTCTATAATACTAGTATGTGAACTAGGAGGAATTTGGATCTTTGCGTATCTTTCTTTATATATATAAAAAGAAGGAACAAATTAGGATTTTTTAGGGTTGTGCTAAGGGTATTTTGGTATAAATTTTGAAGAATCTTAATGGCAATAAAGCCATCTTTATATTTGAAAGTAACCTATTTCCATATACAAATTTTTCATGATATGATGGCTAGATTTAATACTTTCAATTTATTGTCCATATACAATTTTTTCAATTTTAAGTAACGTAATGATTAAAGAAGGATCAGTAAAAGTAATGTAAGTAAGTAACGTAATATTTTTTTTTTATTGTCCATTTACTTCCAGGTTTGGTATTTATAAGCAATTTATTTGAATCAACCAATTTATAAAGTAAGTTATTATTTGCAACTTGAATTGAAATTGAATTGTTAAATGTAAATTACTATTTGCAACATCAATTGGCCTTAATTTAAATTTATAAGGGTCTCTTTATAAATTATATCCCTCTGGGTTATCATTTTCACTCCATTCCAATAGTCAAAACAAATTTCTGTAAAACCTTCTCTCCACTACTACATTATACCAACCAGTATATTATTCACAAAACTACATATGTGTATTATGTTTATATGTTCATTATTTGCTTCAGATCGATTTTCATTGCTTATATTCTGTGATTTTTGTATGCAGAATGAGAAGCAGATTTTCTTTGATTGATGAAATTATTCCTGCAAAAATGGATTGGAAGATTAGGGTGCGTGTAACTCGCCTTTGGAAAGTTCCTGAGTTTAAAAACCATAAAGAAACAAGAAGTATTGAAATGGCTCTACTTGATAAAAAGTAAGGTTATTTATTTTGAATCATAGAAATGTATACATTAGCTCTGACATTGTACTTTATTCCCTGCTTATTTCCTTAGTGTGCAAGGATACAAGCGACAATGAATCGCAATCTGATCACCCAATTTGAAAATAAACTCCTTGAAGGATCTTCATATGTAATTAAGAATTTCTTGGTTGCTCAAAATGAGTCAAAGTTCAGAACTACTGCGCATAAATTTAAACTTAATTTTATAGGGAAAATCAAAGTTGGGGAAAAAGAGGCAGAAGATATATCCAAAAATTATTTTCAATTTGTTACATTTTCAAATATTATGTCTGTCATGGGCGAAGGATTATTATTTGGTTAGTAGTTATACAGTTTCTCTACTCTACATTTTTCATTTCTTCTATGTGTTTTGTAAAACTAATGAATTAATCTACCACCTTTTTCAGATGTTATTGGACATGTTGTTCAGAAAGTTGACATGAAGAAAACTGATAAAAATGGAAAGAAGAACAAACTCATTGACATTGTTCTTGAAAATTTTGCGTATGACATAATTTTATATTTCACCCACTTTATTTATATTCGCCTTTATTTTAAGATCATTGTATTTCCTTTGCACTAATTTTTGGTTTATTGCATTTAAAAAGGAGCAATAGGGTTGTCTATACTCTATGGCAAGATTTTGCACGGCAAATCAATGATTATCTCATCAGGGAGCACAAGACTAATCCAGTTATAATTATTTTTCAACTATGTAAATTGAAAACCTTTAACGGTACAATGCTTATCATTTTAAATTGTCTTTACAATTGTGCTTGAATTTATTAGTTGTTCTTTAATAATACACTTTATTTCAGGAATCAAACAAATCTGCTTCTGTTAGAAACTTCGAATATCATCGTTATTGACTTCTTACCACCTTTCACAAAGATTTTTTTTTTTTAAACAACCTTTTACAAAGATGAAACATGATTTATTCTATTTTTTATTCAATTTTTTTAATCATAGTAGTTGACAATAATTAACTTTTTCATTTTGGTTGCAATTTCTTATTGCCTCAGTTATCATTATGTTGCAAGGTTGCAGTATTAATAAGCATTTATTTTTTATTAATTAGAGTCTTTTTGCTTGGTGTCCATTTATTGGCATCTATCATTTATTTGCCTTTATTTAAATGAATTTATAAATTTTATTAAAAGCCCTTTCTATTTCTCCTAAACAATAACGTTAGGACATTAAGTTGCCCTTTTTATCAACTCTTTAAATGGCCCTTTAAAATTCTTTGAACTATCAAGTATTTCAAAACCGACCATTTTATACGGTTGTAGCTCCTTCTCCTACTCATGCAACAATTATCAAAGTTTATCTCTCTCTATTGCAACCCCAAGGCAAGAAGTATGTATTATTTCACTTTTTGTTTTGATAGTTTTGTTAAATTTGGTTTATTTAATAAAGAGTATTAGTGCTAAAGCATATGAAAATTTGTGGAGCATTAAAAATTGACGTTAGTATTTGGGATACTCTTAATTACGGGCATACTGTTACTAATTGTTAATTAATGTAACAATATATAATTTTTATTTGACGGATGTAACAATATGTAATATTACTAGATATGTTGATAATAAATATAAAGACATTGATAATACATATTAAAGGGAATTTCTAATGAAAAACAAAACACTAAAATAAAAAGAAAAAGATAAATCAATTCAAATCAAATTGGAAATTAAACGTGAATAGAGCAATTACTTAATTGATTGCATCGGTTTTTAAATATAGCCCCAATTGATTGACTGAAGGCACGTTTGGATAAACAATTTAATTTAGCGTTTATGCAATAAGCCTTTTTTTCAAATAAGTTAAAAACGGTAATTTTTTTATAAGCTTCTCTAATAAGCTTATTGAAATAAGCTAAAAAAACACATTGTCAATTTTGAGAGAAGGACAGAACATTAAAAAGTTAATAAACTGAATCAAATTATTAATGAAATTAAAATTAGATAAGATCAGGAAATTCCATGTTAAGTCAAATGGAAGAGTATTTTAAATACAAGACAATTTTAAAAATAAAAAATAAATAAAATCAAATTGGAACACTTGAAGATGAAAAATCTTCAGAACAAACAAACTGTGCCAAAGTTTTGGAAAATGATAAAAGCAATTCTATGTAAAAATGGTTTCAAACAAAATGATAAGTTAACATTCAAGTTTACAAGATCTTTGTTGAGAATAGTAGAAGTGGAGATTATTGGTTGAAGCAAATTTTTAATCGGTGATTTTCAAACTTTTTCGTAATGATGTAATTTGGAGGATTTGACATATATAATGATCAACATGTAAAATCAGAACAAGCGACGGCTAAGATTCGCGCGGATATACACATGGATATGTTTACGCAATTGGAGATTGATTTTTCCTGGATAACAAAGTACTTTATATTTTGTTTGAACCAAACTAACTTTTGATTCTAAAAATGTGCTAGAGTGGTGGTTTCCTCTTAAAATTTACATTAGAAATATGTGGTGCTCCTCAGTATCGTGATTTTTGAAATTTTATCGAAGCAACCATTTCAACTTTTACAAAGGCTTTTGATTAAAACAATAGAAGGGATTGAATTTCAATGGTTGTTCTCACTTAAGCTTAAAACTATGACATGGAGGCAACCCTATGACACACCCAAAGAATAAACGACAGAGTAAGATTGTCGCCCCTTTTAAAATTATTCTTTACTCATTTATTCTTTAAAATAAATTAGTAATATTTGATTCTAAAATAAATTTTCTTGGAGACTTTGCAATTCTTTAAAATTCTATCTTCATTATTCAAATCATAAAAGTTTTAATTATATTGAATTTAATTATTTTATCAATTGTTAAATAATTGGTTTTAATATAAATATAAATAAAATTATTGTCATTTTTTTGTGGTTTATCAGCATGAATCGTAATTTATTCATATTTAAAAATTTAACTAATTAACATGCTGAATACAAAAATAATTACTACGTTAAATAGTTTTATTGTATAATTTGTCGTGCAATATTAAATTGAAAATGATCAACTTATATTTAATGAGAGACTATCCTGAATTTATCATCAATTAAATTTAGTAGAGGATTCAATTCAAATTTCAGCGTAGACAATTCCCGATTGTTGTTTCTTTTGCAATAACTATAACTAAAGATCAAGGACGATATCTGAAACATGTGGGAATTATCTTATAAACCAGTTTTTTCACATGAACAGTTGTATGTTGCAATGTCAAGGATTACATCCCGTGATGGATTGAAGATCGATACTAATAAGTGATCATGAACAACAAGATTCAAACACTGCTACAGATGTTCTTTATAAAAAAAGCTATCAAAATTTAAGCTAGGTAAGTAAACTACTTTTAAATTATTATATTTCTTGGTTGTTAGAGTTTAAATCTTCCTCTTTTTAGTTCACTTTTATGTTTACAGGAACATCACCGATCGATGTTCCATTAAAATGTATAAACGACCAAAATGTTTTCCTTTTACACCAAAACAATTTATTCATTATATGTAACAAAGCTTAATTCAAAACTTATACTTCAAAGGATAACTCATAAATAAATCATTATTCAGTTAATTAAACAAATATTTTTAATGTCACAATGTAAAATATAAACATATTTAATCAAAACACTTCAATATCTCGTGCAGTGCACGGGTTACCGTTCTAGTAGGAGGTAAATGAAGGAAGCCCTTGGGTCCTTTGCCTTTTCAGAAAAGAAATGCAGCAGTACTCAAATAGTGAGCATTTTCAATGTTTCCAAGAGTACCACTACCACCTTCTCAAGAAACATACTAATGCTCATTAATTATGATTTAAGTAATCTCAAAAGAGCTCATGATAAATAAGATGTAAATTTGAAAATGAATTAGGGTCATGTTAACGAGTACTTTTAGGACACTCTTTAAGAAAATAAAAAAAACAATTTTACAATGAAAAATTAAGTATATCATCTCTTCAAATATTATATGAGTAAATACTCAATTTGGTCCCTGAAATTATAGGGTCGTATCAACTTAGTCCCTACATTATCAATATTCCAAAATGATCCTTGAAATTGCAGAAAGTTAATCAGATTCGTCCCTCCGTTGATATTTGCATGGACTATAATGACATTAAGTTGGTAATATGAGGGATGCATTTGAAACTAAGTGAATAATGTCAGGGATGTATTTGTTACATTTTGCAATTCCAAGGATCATTTTGAAATATTGATAATGTGGGGGACTAAGTTGATATGACCCTATAATTTCAGGGACCAAATTGGGTATTTACTCTATATTATATACATCAATTTCCAATGAAAAACTTATTTTCTTGCTTCCTTAATAAGTGTCAAGTGTCCTAAGGACACTCATTAGTATTCTCCAATGAATTACAGACCTTTAAGATAGGCATGAAAAACGTGAAAGACACGGCAATTGATGAACATTGATCATTTGTATGCAGAGTAAATACCCAATTTGGTCCCTGAAATTATAGGGTAATATCAACTTAGTCATCCACATTATCAATATTTCAAAATAATCATTGGAATTGCAAAATGTAGCAAATGCATCTCTGACATTATTCACTTAGTTTCAAATGTATCCCTGATGAGACACCCCCTAGTGTCTCATATAAACCTGTAACCTGTCCTAAATCAACTAATACATAAATCAATCACACAACAATATAGTAAAGCAATATAAGTCAGGCACAATTTCTAATTAACCGTATATTTCAAATATTCACAGTAATAATTCAAAATATCATTATGTCATCCATCATTGATCTTCCATAATGTCAAGAATGCACAATGCATGTGAAATGAGTATGCATATGTCTGTGTCTAGACCGACTCGACTCCATGGAGCGACAACATCATCGGAGGAGGAGCGATCAGAAGTACATGTTCCATATCACTAGCCAAATAAGTGCCATCAAATCCAAATGTGCGCTAAACGGCTCACCGGAACACTCTTGACTGATCTCGAGTAGTTTAGGGTCTGGTCGGGACACTATTGTGTTCGCATCGAATACCACGACTCGGGGGAGCTACCACCCGCCCCCCTGTGGAGTATCGCACCATGAGTGTCCCCTAGGCCTTCACAACCTTCCCTATTGTACTCTCTTCTGCACTTAGGGTGTAGCTCACTCACAGTTTACCACATGTAACAGATGCTCAATGATCAATGCCTTGATGTGCATGTCGTTCCATAATCATGATCATCATGAAAGTGTAATTATGATCAATTATCATATGGTAAACCAAATACGTACATTTATAGTCAACATAACATCCATCCACATTGATGTTTTCTCAATGGTCATTTTCTTCCAACATTAGATGGGCCAAGCTCAATAATAAGTGCATTGTCATTTCATAATCCATTTGTCTCAAGGTAACATTATTTTAGTCCTTATGACCGCCTTTAAACTGTGGTGGGTTATTCCTACGGAATTCAGAAAGTCCTTGTGCCCCCGTTACAGCGTCATTCCTCTGTGCATTCTGGGTGTTCTGATTAGCTTGTTGGGCCATAGTAGCGGCCATCTCCCGAATAGCTCTCAAAGTGGCATTTAGCTCGTCATCATTCCGACCCACATTGTGCTCTGCCCGACCTTGGTCTCGAATAGACTGTAATGTAGCATTTAATTCATCATCGTTCTGATTCGTGTTAGTGCCTGCACGTCCTCGTGCCATTGCTTCCTACAAAAGCAATGCATTAGTCTTATCTTCATAAGACAAATAATTCTAACCTTTCTGTCATCGTTTACCTATATTGTTCCTCTTTTCAGAGAAACAATAACACAGAGCAAACACAGCACAAACATGACAATCACCAAGAGACATGTAAAATCACATAAAAACCTTGATGGGATGAAATTTTCATCATCCTTCCACCCCTAAAATAATAAATCCGAAAAAACCAATAATTCAAATAAAATCATAAAAATACTCAATATATAAAATTAACTAAGAAGAGAAAAAGGGAATGGGGATTTTCCCTAAAATGCTAAGTCTACTCCAAACCACATAGAAGAGTCATCTTCCTCCCCACCTTCAAGTTGTGATTTTCAGCCACCAACACAACCCACCAAGAAAAATATTGTCTTGCCTCTTCTAGCTTCTAAATATCATTCAAAATCAAGAGAATAAATAAAAAGTGAAAACTTGGTTAGAAAAAAAAAATACCAAAACCGAAATGAGTTTGGGAAAAGAAGAGGGAGAAAGAAAAAGATGATAGCTTTCTCACCTTTGATGCACGAAAATGATGAAAATAGGAAGAGGATGATGTTGTTCTCTTGAACAGGAAGAAGAAAAATGAAGAAAGGAGATGAGAGGGAGAGAACTCGGTTGAGAGGGCTGGAGGAAGAAGAAAAGAAAATGAACGGGGCGGGGGGGGGTTGTGGTGTTTTACCGTATGAGATAAAAGAGTGAAATGGGTGAGAAAAAAAAATTTAAACTGATTGTGTATGTGTGAGAAGGTTCGTGAGAGAGGGAGAGAATGTGAGAGCAAAATATCTATATTGGCTTCTAAGAGAAGCCTCTAAATTAATGGTTAGGAATTAAAGATAAAAAAAAGAAATATAGGGAAGGAAAAGAGAGGGTCACGGCTGAAGCATGGGAAAGGAGGGTACTCAATTCCAATGTAGAGGCAAAAGTGTATAGTTGAATTTTCAAACTGTGTGGGAAATGTGCAATTACAAATTAAAACTTAAATTCGAATTTTAAATTTAGGATAGGAAAAATACTGGAATTTTGGAATTGAGTTCCTAACACTGAACTTGGCACTGTTGTTTGTTTGGGCAGATAAAGCTAAGCTGATACTAATTAAAATAATATTATTTTCTCAATATCGGTTTTCTTCGCATTTTTGGACTTCGGATATATTGTACATCACCTAAAAATATTGATAACCCAATATATCCAGTCAAGTCCAAATTTTTATTCTCCGGTAACTTTACTGACAATACCAATTTATACTGTCGGCGGAACCCAAACTAAGCCAAAAATCAAACTTTTTGGCTTCAAAAATGTTATTCAAGTATTTCTAATATATCTAATTAATTATTTTATATTTTTATTAACTTTATAATTTTTAGGGCGTTACAGGGCGTTACAACTGACATTACCAACTGAATGTCATTATAGTCCATGCAAATACCAATGGAGGGACGAATCTGATTAACTTTCTGTAATTCCAGGGATCATTTTAGAATGTTGATAATGTGGAGGACAAAGTTGATACGATCCTACAATTTCAGGGACGAAATTGAGTATTTACTCTTTGTATGCATGATCATTTTGTTAGTCGACTTCTTTCTAGGTCGATTAAATTTCAGCCCAAGTGCATTTTTATTAATTCAAACAACATATTATTATAGGAGAATGTTAACCAGTGTCCTTAGGGCATTGATTAAGAAGTTAAAAGAGGTAAAAATTTTCATTGAAAAATTGTGTATTTAATATACCGAGAAATGATGGACTTAGATTCCCAATAGAAACTTTCTATTACTTGATTTCTTAACCAATGCTCTTAGGGTACTGGTTAACAAGACCCATTATTGTATGCTATTAAAACACTATCCAAACCGGTTTAAAAAAAAAGAAACACTATCTAAGCCAATGCATGTTGGTTTGAGTGGTAATTAAGGAGTTTGATTCTCTTAACGTAACGTTTGATTTATGAAATGTTTTATTTTTAGGTAAATTACATTCTCGAGAATCTCATTCTAAGGAATATTTCTTTCTCACCCTCACACATGCGAATGAAATACTTTTTAACTTTTATTCACTAATTTTATTCCTGATTATCTTTTATTTTTGAGAATGATTTTTTATCCTTTGCATCCAAACATCGGAAACTTTTATTCCCAACCTCACTTTCTCAGGAATATTAAAATATGTCTGATACCAAACGTATCTAAGTAGTGTCTCACATTTGAATATTGTGAACAAAAAAATAAGCGTTAGAAGAACTTTGTTCTCTTAATTGGATCTTTCCGTTTTGACTCGAATTAATCATGGTTTAAAATAACTTCTGAATATCAAACATCTTTAAACAAAAATCTAAGATTGTTTGCTTTGTTTCCAGATTTCTATTTTTATTTTTTGTTTTCATTAATAATTGGAAAAATATCACAATATTTTTATTCTGCTTCCTGTTTCCAAAAATTTATACAGAAAACAGTGAAAACAACAAATGTGTTGTTTTTAACATTTTCTGTATAAATTTTTGAAAATAGCAAATATAATGAAAATAAAGTGATATTTTTGTAATTACTAATGAAAATAGGAAATCGAAAACAAAGCAAAGAGTCCCCTACTATTCAACTTTTTTTCCAAAAAAAAAAAGGTGTGTTCGGTTCGGCTATAGCTAATTATTTGATATGTATTTCCTCCTTTCTTTTGCTGAAGTCTTTTAAAAAAAATTGTCCTAAATTATAAGTCACTTAAAACGGTATTAATTTAATTTTTTAAATTTTATCTTATCATTTATTATATCAACTAAAATTGAGTCAAAAAAATTTTATCTCAACTAAATTCATTAACCACACACACACACACACACACACACACATATATATATATATATATATATATCAATTGTAAATGAGGAAAACAAAATATCAATAGAATAAGAAAATTGTAAGTTAGTTATATTAAAACATTTTTTTTTTATATTGGAGACTATTTAACTAAAGGTATTGTTCCAAAACCTTAGAAGACATATATAAATATATGGAAAAACATATAATATTAAAGGAGAAGTTTCTTAATTCCTATCAAACAAAGTCATTAAGAAAGAAAGTGAAAAAAAACAACCCCTAAAAATCACTCAATAGTCTCTATTATTTTTTTTGGTTTGGGAATGTATCTTACGCGCGTAACTATAATGACTAATTCTTTAAGATATTGAATAACATTTAAGGGTTGACATCTTTTAATCAGATTTTTTTTATACATAAGAGTCAGGGATTGAACCCTGATCACTTGCTTAAGGATCCAAACTTGTTACTACTTGAATCAACCATGATCGCTAGGCTCTATTATGATGTTATCCTTCCGTCACTTTCTCACCATCATCTTAACTAATCTATAACACAATCATGGATGTTTCCTTTTCAAGGGTGCTACTCTGAGCTTTCTGACTAAATCATCACATTATTGACTTTTTGAATAAATATAATATATAGTTAATCCGGCAATTAACTCAACTACAAAGAACTACCAGGTCAAAAAAAAAAAAAAGTTAGCCGCCTCTCCCTGTATTACTATTCTGTGTGGTAAGCGATATGCATCTCGTTTTATGATGTGCGAGATTGATATTTTCTTCACCAAGTTTAGATTAATTTATGAGTAAACCTATTGAGATAACCTTTAATTTTCTTTTGCTTCCTTTTAGAATTGGCCACCTTGTTTGGGAGGCCGTGACAGAGCCATTTCGTGGCAATAGTCAAGAAACCACAGTTCAGTTCCCCTATCATTCAACTGTGAACTGCAAGTGGATATACCCATTTGGCCTAATGTAATTGTTTGCAACGGCCACAACCAAGCATTAATTATTTGGTCAAATAAGACGATTAGCAAGTTTAATGAATTTTATACACCAGACATTTTAAGTTCATTTAGTTGTTATCTGCAACGTGCCCAATGACCTTTTGGCGGGGGTTTGATATAATTTATGATCGGTTTGTTTAACCTTTAAAAAAAAGTGATTTTAAAATATTCTAGAAAAATAATTTCTGTTATATAACTTTTATGTAAATTAAAAAAACAATGGCGCTTGATTACATGTATAAAAAGTATTTTAGTTATAATTTTTATGTAAATATAAATGTTTAAAATTTTATTGCATCGTTTTTAACTTTGCCCCACTACTCAGCCCAAAATAACTTTGACCCACAACATAGACCCAAAATAATTTGGCCCACCACTTATATTTTTTAAGCCTGCATGTTAGTTCTTAGTGGAGTGTTTGGGAAGGATTATTTTTCTAAAAAAACAGCTTAAAAGCTATTAAAGTGACATATTTGAGGAACCTGATTCAAGCATGAAAAAGTTGTTTTCCAAAGGGAAAAACCAATGTTTTAAAAATCGCTCCAATCGGAGGACCGAAAAGGAGAGCGGTTCAAGGTTTAATCGATTCACCTGATTTAATCGTGTGTGTGATTACAAAAACACATTAATAAAGAGATTAGTCAGCAAGTCAATATTCAATCCAAGTTTCAACTTTCCATATCAAGTCTAAATTGTTCGATTGCATATTCAATAAGCAGTTATAATTTCAACATTGAGCTATATTAACTGTAATATGTAAGAGCCCCAGCCCAGGTGAATTGGGTTTGGACTTGAGCCCCAACCCCCAAACTAATCAGACCAAAAGTATCTTCCTATTTTTTTTTAAAACAAGTGAAACAATGAACCAACTGGTTTTCGAAGACTGCTTTTACATTGGTTTTACGCTTGTTTAACCAGTTTTGCATGGTCAGATTGCTTTTCCGATTCTCTAGTCTGATCAGGAACAGGGAGGCATTCGATTGACGGTCTAACCGGTCCAGTTGGACCGACTTTTAAAACATTGAAAAAAAGACGACTTTATAAGAGAAGTTAGAAATTTAAAAATTTAACCTTTATAGAACTAACTATAAAATAAATATTATTAATTTATTCATACAACTTTATATCTTTTTTTATAATTTACTATATAAAATAATTTTTTTAACACAATCAAAATGAAATATATTATCTTAAAATCGTTTTTCAACAAACAAATCCAAATTTGAAATTGATATTAAAATAATAATCGATTAATACATATGATCAATTATTAAAATAATTTATTTTTCACAATTAATTCAACACTTACTTAATTGTAGGAACATTGTATGCAAGATGTTTAATTTTCCATATTTTTTGGTCCATGGCTTTAAAAGCAAAAGGTGGATATTATTGGGCCGAAAGGGTTGTTACATTACAAAAGCTCAGCAATATCCAGAAGTCCTAATAGGTCATTTTCCTTCGGGTACAAAACTTTGACAAAAGCACAAGCAACTTGAAAGCCCACAATTAGAATGCCTGCATCATATTCCCCGAAACCACTCCAACTGGGCTGCATGGGGCCCCTTTGAAATTTCTTTTGTTAGAGTAATTTACTATTTTTATTTATTTTTTGCCTTTTTTCTTTTGGAAAATATCTAATATAGACTTTTAATTAGCATACCACAAAATGTGTAATTTTGGTAGATAATATTTTTTCTTGTGTGAGTATAGTGTAATTTAATTAAGGTTTTTTGACAGTGAATGTAAAGAAGAAAATGAAGTTCTTTTTTCCTCATTTAGAATTTTGAAGGAAAATTAGTGAGAGAAGGAAGAATGGTAAACGATAGAAATTAATTTCTTTTAACATTAAATCTTACTTACCCTTGCACTTTTTATGGGTAGTACAGAGAGTGAACTAACAATTCAAAAGCAGCTCATAGAGAATAATTTGTATCCACCTTTCCCCCTCCGTCCCTAGGCCCTCTCCAACCCCATGCAATTCTCAAAAAAGGGAATGCCATCTCCTCCCCTCCGGTAAAGGTAAACATATAATGTATGGCTACGTTATCTATAAAAGAGATTTTTTGGTTAGTATCTAACTATACTAGTTGTTTTTATAGATAATTTAGATGTGGATTAGTTGAAGTGTGGCAGTGTCAACTGTTTACCATATGATCACAAAAAAACTATTGGGAGGAAGTGAGCGGAAACAAGTTATGTAGTTGTATATGCATTAAACCTACCGAAGAAACTGTACCAAAAATATAGTGCTGTACCAAAAAAAAAAAAAACCTAGCGAAGAAAAATAAAATAAAACACATGTATTTAATTTTTGGCTTCCCAGTAACATCTCGGAATATTACACAAGCTTCGACCCTTTGGACCGGTTATGATATTAATCCTCGGTCGGCTGCTTGGAACAGATAATTAACTTTAGTTTTTGCAATCTTCCAACTAAAATGTTTGTCACCAGAATTCGAACATGCGTTCTCCTTTTTATGGGATCGAGATTCTTACCGCTCCAACAACCACGGATTGTTAACACATGCATTTAATTGTGATACCTTATTATTTAGTTCAGAAGTGTATCTATAATCTTTACTTGGCTCTTTTATTTTCTTCCTGTTTTGTATATTCGACCTCACTATACCATGAGAAATATCATTAGTTATAGCATCATATGCTTTTTCAGGTTTTGTTGTTGTACGACTACTTTCGTTTTCTTATTCCAGTCACAAAAAGGAATAATGGAGATGACGCTAAAGCTATGCTTAATATAGTGCTCCACGCGGCACACGACCGTCACGTTACACACTCATTTTTCTCCGTGGGAACACGTTGAGTGTAAAACTAACTAGGAACAAAGAACGTCATATGCATCAGCAAACGCATGCTACCATGCAATGATGCTTATAAAGTCATGGGACAGGGACACTATTCCATTATGTGCCGAGATATCAACATGAAGATGATAGCCATAATTAGAGTATCATTTCATGTCACAGGTTTGTATGATTAAGCATTATAAAGAAATCTGTTGTGTTTAAAACTTAAAAAGCAGATCAACACCACTTGCCAGAACTTTTTATACTTAGAATTACAGAGAACATGTCTTTATTAATATATATGCTTTAAATCTCTTTCCAGTTAATGGATGAATGTAATCCCAAGTCTCTTCTTGTGTGTTGGTGAGATTTCTAAATGTGGGATTTAAATCTTAAGATTTTTCCTCTTAATTAGAGTATGAAAATATTTATGTGTTCTACTTCCACCTAGCAGTGTGATCATTTTTTTTACTGGCACTGTTGCAGCAAACGTTATTATAAGCCATGTGAATTCTGGTACACAGCTATATATCAATTAAAGTACCGTACAATTTTCTTTATCTGGCTAGTTTTGTACATGATGAGTTCTAAATGCGATGGCTGTTTTAATTAGTCTGAAAAGGAATCAAGTAGTACCATTGCTAGCTAGCTATATCAGTGTTTATGCACAAAATCTGCAGCATTAAAATGTTACAGGATTCTCACACTCCACTATGATTGCACTGTCCCCCGCCCAGCAAATCTCTTTCTCTCTGTGATATCGTGGTGGTGGACAGAAAAATAGAGTCGATTGATATAGAATATATTGACATTTTCCAATTAAGTTTTTCCTTTATTAATTGTTTATTTAGCCTAAACATTGTTACTGTCTCAAAGATATAGATTTTGGCAAAGATGGGTAAGCGTAAGAAACAGCTACTATATAAGAGCACAAGGCGGTGGGTCAACATTGATAAAGATGAGCAAGAACGGTCAAAATCCATGTAGGGGGGCCCATTTTCCACAACTATCATCGTAAGAGGGTATTATTCTTTTGAGATCCTAATGGTTAAAATTAGGCAATGTTGGGCACTTTTTGGCATAAGCCGTTGACTAATCCTTGTTGGGAATCTCACCAGTATGCGATGAGTTTGGACAAGTTCACCTAAACGGCTAAACCCCATATTTGGATTTGAACCAGCTAGCTCAATCTCAAAGATGAAGGAATCTTGTTCTACTGAAGGAATATACTAAAAGAGTATTTGGTGGTGGAATATTTAGTATTTGTGGTCATACAGTCAGCACCATGTGTAAGAGTTTAGACACCTTCTCAAGACTTTAGGGAAAACAGGGAATGGGGGACCTAAACATGTGCATGAGCGAGGCTGAGTTATTGTTTAAAGAAATCTAGCAGACTAGCACTAATATAGGGATGTGTTCAATTGGGAATATGATATATTCTTGGGTGTTTCTATAATACAACGTGCTTTCTTTCTGTGTCTGTTGGATGGGAATGGGGTTTTATTAGCATTTCTATGCAACAGGCTGAACTTAGCCAGAGTAAATATATTGGACTCAAAAAACCAGTGAAAAATATCAAAATAGTTATGAATAAATACCGAATTTTATTGTTGAAATTGAAGGATCGTATCAACTTAGTCCTTCATATTATCAATATTTCAAAATGATCTTTGAAATTGCAAAATGTAACAAATGTATCCTTGATATTATTCACTTAATTTCAAATGCATCTCTGATATTACCAACTTAATATATTATAGTCCATACAAATATCAACGGAGGGAAGAATCTGATTAACTTTCTGCAATTTTAGAAATCATTTTGGAATATTGATAATGTCGGAGACTAAGTTGATACGACCCTATAATTTCAGGGACCAAATTAAGTATTTACTCTAAAAAAAATATAGTTTATTGTTGTTCTTTGAGTTTAGTTTTGATACACGCTCTGTATAAAAAATTTTATACTGTCAATTAATCACAAATTATCATATGTATGTTTTTTAAGATACTTATGATAAGAGTCAAATCTTTATCATAATGTGAAAAATTATAATCGATTGATAATGTAAAAACTCTTTATAATAACAATATATATCAATTAAAAGGATTGTTTATCGCTTTTCTTTAAGTCTAATATATCAGATTGACTTTTCAACAGAAAACAATTCTTCATTTATAAGCTAGCCATTGTGTCATACTTGAATCAACATGTAAAGTTTTAGCCTAGTACCGTTGGATTTAATTGAGAAAAAGTAAATTAAAGCATTTCTAGATTTTCAACCCTTCTTGTCAGCATTGAGCCTGCATAATTACATTTGCATGTAACTTTTGGCTTATCACCATGTTTAAGCGACACAAATCATTAGCAACATGATCAAAGTAAAGGTGTGATGGTACTCGAGTAATCTTGGTATTGATAACCAAATTTGTCCAAGAATTTTTTTATTTTTGATTTTTTGGTTAGCCTAATGTAAGTTTAATTGGTCAATAAAAAAAAAGTAAATTCCCCCCTAATGTTACATATTAAAATCCTGACGATAGAATAACCATAACTAGCCGGAATAGGTTTCATAAGGAGCGGTGACAGGCCTCAAGGGATACATCTTAATTCAAACATTTTAATTTGTGTTATTTTCTATATTAAAACCCTTTATTTGTTTTATTGTTGTTTATTTATAGCTTCTGTGACCTGTTATGTTAGTAACGGTATATTTCTTTCGATAACTTGAATATTTAAAAAGTAATCTTAATTTATTAATTGTTGAAATTTATGAATGGCAACGTGGGTGAGTGAGCAAGACTTCTGTACGATTACAGTTGAAGGTTTTTACTTTATCCAAAATATCTAAGGTAATTTGAACTTGTGCACTTTAAATTTTATATTCACTTTACATCTCTTATTTCCAATCAATGTGAGACATTTTTTAGTTTGACCTAATTGTGACCTGCCTTTTAATCTTCAGTTATGGTTTGTATTTCAAGTTTTGAGCCTCATAGGTTTGCAATATTTGCTTGGGTCATTTTCTTTTTATTCTTTTTTTAAGCTTTACTTGGTATTTGGATCATCAATGAGCTGCAAGGTCATATGGGCTCTGATACCATGTTGAAATTTATAATGAGTCCAGTCCAAGTCTTGCAATGTAGGTGAGCAGTGGCGGATCTTGAACCAACAATTTAGGGGAGCCTAAATAAATTAGAATGCATAACTCAAAAATATAATTTATATTTCTAAAATTTAAGTTGTAATGTAAATTCAAAGTTGATAAAAAAATAATATTAAAATAAATGATTAGAAATTATTTTAAAGTCCTGCTTTGCGCTCTTTGAGTGACTTAAAATCATAAATAATTAAATCAGAACTAAAACTTTCAGCGGGATACTATGATAATAACTAGAACCTGTTGCTTGTTAACTTTCAGCAGGGTACTATGATAGTAACTGGAACCCACGTCTACTCGTGTATGCTAGTAACTTTCATCATATAATGGAAGAATGACTATTTGCTTCGGTTCAAGTTAAAAATGAGCAGGAGAACGACTAATTATTTTGTCAATGGTTTGGACTTTTTAGTTGTAGGTAACAAATATTTTAAATTTTTTTGGGGGAGCCATGATGATCCGCCACGATAGGTGAGTGAGCTAGGCTTTTGTATGATTGTGCTTAAGAGATGTTACTTTGTCCAAAATGCCTAAGGCGATTTGGACTTATGTATTATAAATTTTATATTCATTTTACTTCTCATATTTTTAACTGATATGAGATTTTCTTTTATTTTCTAACATGAATCTTATGGATTAAGATCCCGACGATAGAATATCCCTAACTAGCTAAAGCAACAACAAAATTATGGTTTTTTAGAGGTGAGGATCACCGTCTTAGCTTTCGCCAAAAGCGTTAACGGAGTCTAAAGGAATACCAATATAATCTTAATCCAAACTTTTTTATATGTTTTATTTTTTTACTTTAAACCCTTTGTTTGATTGTTGTTTATTCATATTTTTTGTGATATGTTATGTTCTTGAGAATTTTTTTTGAATAACTTCAATATTTATAAATTAAACATTTTTTATAAATCTTATGGATTAGGATTTTAACAGTACAATACTCCTAATTAGTTGAAATGACAAGGAAATTATGATTTTGTTGAAGTAAATAGTAAAGGGTATTAATAACGAGTCTCCCAAGAATTTTGATTAAGGAATCAACAAAAATAAAACTTGTACTGAAAAATTAAGTGTAACATTCTTTAATATATTAATTACATCATTTTTTTATATAAAATTTATTTTCTTAATTCCATAAATAATATCCTAACAGTATTCGTTACCATTCTTTAATATTAAATACTCTGTTTACGATTTTAGCCGGAGGGCAAAGGGGCACACTATGGCTTTGAATAGAACCGAGGCATTTAATGAGGTCCATTTAATATTAGGAGTATCGTGGTGAGTGAGTGTGTTGGTGCAGCCTCGAAATTGAATGGTGTGGTAGAAACTTTCTCAAAAAAAATTAAAGAGGAGAATGCATTAGGAAAGTGTAGCAAAGGAAGCAAAAGAAAAAAGTGGTAATGTTGAAGATTGCAAGGCTAACAAAACCACATTGCTTATACAGTATGGCATTTTGTGTGCTTTCTTCAGGTTCCTGAGACTTGTTATTAGTGACTGTACTTGGTTTGAGTGAGAAGCAGCAGGAACATGAGAAAACCAGCCTGTGTTGGTTTATCTTAAGCTTTTTGGGCTTCCGTGAGTGAGTGAATGTGTTGAAAGTTGGGAACTCTTTGGTGCTTCTGACTATACATATACTGTCATGCACAGCAACAGTGCTTGCAGTGCACCACTTCAGTTGTGTTCCTGTTCTAGTGAACTCCGACTGTGTGATTCTCTTCACACTGTTGTGTAAAGTAAAGTAAGATCTTGGGTCACCCATGCTTTCTCACTCTTCCCTCACTCATCATACATTTTTTAAATGGCTTTGTTTCACCTTCAGCTTCAGGGTTCTCATATTCTTTTACTGTTTCCCTCTTAGTAATAGTTTCTTTAGCTCTAAACTTGACAAAGGTAGTGTGTGTATTGGAGGGTTTTTTTGGTGCGGCAATGCGTGTATTTGTACTTGTTTATCTCTCTATCAGATAAAAAAAATTGGGTCTTGGACTCTTGGGTGTCGTTAGAAACTACACGGAGAGTGAAAGTTTGGTACTTGTCATTTGTGATTTGCCCGTTGATTTAAGGCATATTTCTTCATGTGGGGTTGAAAGTTTGAGACCCAACAGCATAAAGTTATGATCTTGCCTTCATTATTTTACTAGATTTCTGTGATACATTCTGGTGGATTCCTCTCTCAGGGCTCAGCTCAAGTTAATTTGTTTATGATATATTCTTGCAAGTAGTAGTAGCTGATGTATGTTTGGTTGTTCTTTTTTACTATAATAGCTCCATACTCGTGATCTTCTTCATTTATTCCATACTTGGAAAAAGATGCTTGCTGTCTACCGTTTTGGTGGTTTTTTCATCTGATACCGAGATGCTGTTTTCAGTTGCAGATTTTCAAACTTAAAAGGGAAAGAAAGAAAAGCATTACAAATATAGAGATAATATATATAGGTATTAATTTTGGAACTTGGATCTTTAAAGGCACTAGTGATGTTGGTGTTATGAAATCTTTATTGGCTTTTAAAAACAAAGGAACAGAGTTATCAGAAAGTGAAAGATAAAGAAATATGGGGAAGTGAGGTGGAGTCAGATTTGTGTGTGGTGTGTCTGTGGGTTGAGAATTATTTAGTGTTACTAGTCTGTTGGCTATGTCCCCTGAGCTGACTTGGTGCGCCCGGACTCCGTGGGCTTTGCCGTCGACCAAGGAAACAATCTCTTGTTGGGGTCTCTTCCCATTTAAGAGAACCTTTACTTAAAAAATTGGACAATCCCATCTTAGTCCATTTCTCTTTCTCTCTCTGATTCAGCTTCAGCATTGTTTGCTGTCAAGATTCTGTATACTCAGCAGCACTATTTAACCTTATTGCTCTAGAAAACCTTTCTTTTCTCTCTTAAAGCCAAGAAACTTGGATACATTTCAGTTGTGAGTTGGTTGTCCTCACAGCTGGGTGGTCCTCTTCTCTTTCCTTTTCTGGTAAATTTACATTGAACTGAGGCTGCTATTTATGCAGGGATGTTCAATGGGGTTAACTATGGCTTATTGGATTTAGCAATTAGTGAAGATTTCTTTTTTTGCTTTTGAGTATTCATCCTCAGAGAGGTAGCAGATCTTATATTGTCAAGATGAAGTTTATGAAACTTGGTTCCAAGCCAGACACCTTTCAGACTGATGGGAACAATATTAGGTGAGATTATAAATTTTCTTTAATTTACACATTGTTGTTCATTACTAGTTTTCTGGTATATTTAGCTGCAATGTGAATTAAATTTATTGATGAGTTGTTGTTGTTCTTTTTTCTTTTAAAAAAACTATTTATAGAAGCATGGTTTTGTCCTACCAACAGTCTCTTTCATTAGTTCCTGTTAGTTTTTTTTTTGGTAATTAAAAGAACTTCCACAGTTCCTGTTAGTCTTTATTTCAACTTTAAGTAATATATTCTTGGAGGTGCTTTTTGTTGATTAAGGAAAGGTTATCTGTTTCATTCCTTTTTCTTCGTTCTTATTGTTTAGTTGGTGACAATAACTTATTTTTCCTCCCCTTATTTCTGAACGGTTTCCACCCTGGTGGCTACTGGTGACTATGAAAGAGATAAACAAAGATAAATGCTTGGAGATGTAGCTTGTTAGAGATGCGAATAATAACCATTGTTGTCACCAGCTTGCACCTAATAGCTATTGGCCTACAACCTTTCTTTGATTGTTGTGCATTTTGCCACTATGGCCAAGACTCAGTCCATTATCATAATGAAAATTAGTCTTGTTTAAATTTTGTCCTGCTATTTATTTCCATCAATTTTGCTCTATTTAGTGTTTTGTAAGTTATATCTCAGTTACACGCTAGGATTCATCCACTATTTATTCAAAATATTACCATGTTTTTATATGACTGATGAAAATTAACATAAGATCTACTTGCATTTTCTATTTTATCTGAAGCTGTACTCTTGGGCAGTGGCATTATCACATGCAAAACAGATCAGTATTACAACATTTTGGCTCTGTATCCAAATTTCCAATATCACTTCTCGTTAGTCTTACAATATTTCAAATCTTTTAAAAGCAATATTGATTTATATCCACGAACGTTTTGACACTAACTTTTGGCAGCACAGAATAGAGACTTGATCTCATACGCCCTAATAACTTTCACTTTTCAGTTTTGAGTACACAACATCTTTTGCTACATAACTTCATCAAGTATACAGAAAATTATCCTGACTTGGCTAATTTTCTGATGTTTTGCCCTAGGACATTAGTAACTCAAGAATTGAAGCTAATTAGCTTCATTGCGGAATCCTTATGGGGCTTGTGAAGAAGGAATTTGGAAGCCATTATATATTAGTTGAATATCCTCTTTAGAAACAGGTTTTATTGTGACAATTATGGTTCTTGTAAAACTACTTACAATATGATTTCAATCATATCGAGCCTGGAATTTGAATATCAGAATTCATAATTTTCGTACCACTTTTTCTCTTCCCTTTCTTTTATTTCCCCCCACGAGCCACTGACTGAGTATAATCTATCCACTTGTAATGCTGAATAAGACATTTTAAAAAGTGTTTAGAACTTATGAACTGGTAAAAGTTTTAGATTCTGAATTATTTGTTTCTTGACCTAGCCACCAAACTTGAATTCTACCCCTCTACTATGTCTATTTTTCATTTTATGTACACTATTTTCAGACAATTCTTAACAACATGCATTTCATTGCAGGTATGTGTCAAGTGAGTTGGCATCAGATATCATTGTTAGCATAGGCGATGTAAAGTTTTATTTACATAAGGTATGCTGTATGCCTCATCCCGGTAAACATACATAGTCTCCAGCTAAGAATTTCTATATTGGCTTTTAATGATTTCTAGAAGTCTCAGTTATTTATGGTAATTTCTTAACTGTTACTATCAGAAATTCATACCTTGATATTATTTTCCAATACATAAATGTTACAAAAAACTCAATAGATCAGCTACTTGTCTACATCACATTGATCTATGATAAAAGTGAGTCATTACTGCTTGACCTTATTAGGGAGCAGAATTTGTTAGGGATATTATTGACTTATAACAACTTAGTTGTCAAAGCTTGAAAATTGAAATAAACAATTTATAAGTTTCATTTCAGAATGAGTTTTAATTTGGTTAGATTTCTGGATAATCTGGTTTGGCCAACCATTACAAATAAGCAGCTAAATCAATTTCTGTTTGCTACAAGTTTTCATCTTGTTTTACTGATATACCAAAAAATCCTTCTATGTAGTTTCCCCTTCTATCAAAGAGTGCTCACTTACAGAAGTTGATCTCCCTCAGCAATGAAGCAAACATAGATGAAGTTCAAATTTCTGATATTCCTGGTGGCATAAGTGCCTTTGAGATATGTGTAAAGTTTTGCTATGGCATGACTGTTACCCTCAATGCTTACAACGTGATAGCAGCTCGATGTGCAGCTGAGTACCTTGGAATGCATGAGACCATTGAGAAAGGGAACCTCATTTACAAGATCGATGTTTTCCTTAGCTCTAGCATTTTCCGCAGTTGGAAGGATTCAATCATCCTTCTTCAGACTTCCAAGTCTATGTTACCCTTGGCTGAGGACCTAAAGGTGGTAAGCCATTGCATTGAATCTATAGCAAATAAGGCATGTGTTGATGTATCCAAAGTTGATTGGTCCTACACATATAACCGAAAAAAGCTTCCGGAGGAAAATGGAATTGATTCAAACCAGAATGGAGTCACGATTCGACCGGTGCCAAAAGACTGGTGGGTTGAAGATTTATGTGAGCTTGAAGTTGATTTGTACAAGTCAGTAATTTCTAATATTAAAACCAAGGCAGTTCATTCTAATGAAGTAATTGGTGAAGCATTGAAAGCTTATGCTTATAGAAGATTGCCAAATTTCAGCAAGAGTATGATCCAGTGTGGGGGCATGTCAAAGCATCGTTTGATAGTTGAAACTATTGTGTGGTTGTTGCCTGCTGAAAAAGGCAGTGTTTCTTGTAGGTTCTTACTCAAGTTATTGAAAGCTGCCATTTTTGTAGAGTCGGGAGAAAGGACTAGAGAAGAGCTGGCAAGGAGAATTGGACAACAGCTGGAGGAGGCTTCTGTAAGTGATATTTTGATTCCAGCACCAGATGGAGAGACTAAAATCTATGATGTTAGTATAGTACAAAAAATTGTAAGAGAGTTTCTTATGACAGATCACAATGCTGAGATTGAATCAGTTGGGGGTGGTGAAGTTGAGGGGATAAGAAAGGCGGGGATTTTATCAGATGCTTCCAAGCTGATGGTTGCAAAACTCATAGATGGGTACCTTGCCGAAATTGCAAAGGATCCCAATTTACCTTTGTCAAATTTTATTGATCTTGCCGAGTTAGTGTCTGGCATCTCTCGTCCTGCTCATGATGGGCTTTACAGGGCTATTGACACATATCTTAAGGTAACTGTTCTTGAAAAGAGAATTCTTTGACTCAATTTGCATATTTCATTACAAATCAGGTATATAGTATACTGCTATACTGTTGTGTTTTAGTAGATTAAAATTCTGTGCTTAATATCCAGCAATGTTTTGGCTCTATCACTAGCATTTGCTGTCTGATAGTAGTTGACACCCTTTAACCAAGTTGTATTAATGCATTCCTTGTATTTAACCTTGCTTGAAAATACTACAGGAGCACCCTGGGATCAGCAAAGGGGACAGGAAGAGGATATGCAAGCTGATGGATTGCCGAAAGCTATCAGTTGATGCATGCTTGCATGCAGTGCAAAATGAGAGGCTACCATTGCGTGTAGTTGTGCAGGTACTCTACTTTGAGCAGGTAAGGACTGCTACTTCATCAGGTACTAGCACTCCTGACATACCTAAAGGAATCAAGGATTTGAACAATGGATCCAATGGTAGCTCAAGGTCAGGAGCAACTAACCCAGAAGATGACATGGATGCTGTGGCCACAGCTGAAGAGCTGAAGGCATTAAGAAAGGAACTTTCATCATTGAGGCTGAGCAATGGAGTTGGTGGTAGTGACAAAGATGGAGATATTAAACCCAGTGGTGACAAGGCTGTCATTGGCAAGATGAAAGGGTTGCTCAAGTCAAAGAAGTCTTTCCTGAAGCTCTGGGCCAGCAAAGGGGGACAAGGGGAAAATAGTGGCTCAGACTCATCAGAGAGTATTGGGTCTGCTAACCCAGAAGAAGCTAAATCTACTCCATCCAGAAATAGGAGGCATTCAGTTTCCTAAAAGTTGTTTGGTTCATTTTCTTGCCTTTTTGTTGTTTCTTTTTAGTTTCTCTATGACAATAGGACCCAACACTAGTGGTTTATTTCTTCTAAATTGAGTAAAAAATTAGGGTACATATAGTTTAAAATAGCAGAACTGTGAAGAATGAAACTCATGTAATCAATGGCATCTATCCTATCAAAGTAGTTAAAATGGTCATGCACTTTATTGAAATTGAAATCTCCGAGACTCCAAGCACACGACCTGCTTTCAGATGTAACTATACAATGAACCTAATGTTACAAACCGAGTTAGTCAACTTGTCATAATATAATAACATCAATTACTGCCAAGTGTTCTTTTGAAATTCATGAGACCTCATGTGCTGTGTTATTCTTGCCAAGTATCAGATTACCAAACCTAGAGTGTGCTATAATAGATGTGCAAGTAGAATTAGATTCATCTAGTATTGAAAATAAAGCTATTATTTTGGGGGATCTGAGCATAGTGGGATGCCAGATAACACGTATCAAAATATTGTGGAACTTAAGCTTGAGCTCCATTATTTTATCCGGAAGTTAACCAATTGTTTTTCATATAATTTGACGGCCACTTGTAGATTCTTTGAAGATTCATTTTCTTTAAATATTTCACAATGGTACAGAAGAATTGGTGCTAGTGTAATCCAAAGTGAGGCTTCCAGCAACTCAATCCTGCTGTACAAATACAACAGTGACAAGAGACAGGTGAGTGCTCTGAAATTGTAATTTAATAACTATCCATTTGTTTATTTAGCATACATCTAGGGGTGGGAATAGGCCCGACCTCTCGTCCCGTTTATGACTTAACCTATTTAAGACCTAGCCTATTTAACAAAAAGTTCAGGTTAAGGCTTTTTAAAAAGCCTATTAGACCTATCAGATCGGCCTATTTAAAGTACGTACACATATATAATATATGATTTAATATATAATACTATAATATATATTATTTATAATATTTAGGTTAAAGCAATAATTTGGTCCCTATACGTGACACAGATTCTTCATTTTGTCCCTAAACGTAAAAAATTTGGAAATGAGTCTCTACATGTGTAAACGTTAGTAAATTCAGTCCCTATATGTGCAAACGTTAGCAAATTCGTCTCTGCCTTAGCAAATTGGTTCTTATACGTGACACAAAATTTTGATTTGGTTCCTAAACCTAGAAAAAAATTAAATCGATCATTATATGTGCAATTGATAATAATTTTGTCCCTGCTGTCTACCAAGGAGTTCGGATCCAACTGAAGATTCTTTTCGTATTGAATATTTTTCATATATTATATCATTCTATTTCTTCTATTGAGAGTAAAAATTGTATAATTTGGTCTGTAAATGGTTTTATATTATGAAATCATCCAAGTTTACTCTCAATATAAAAAATATATTGATAATTAATATAAAAAGAGTCTTTAGTTGGGTCCGAGTTTCTTGACAGACGATAGAAACAAAATTATTACAGATTGCACATACATGGACCAATTTAAATTTTTTTTTCCAGGTTTAGGGACCAAATCAAAAATTTGTGTCACGTATAAGGACTAATTTGCTAACGACAAGGACTAATTTGCTAACGTTTGCACATGTAGGGATCGAATTTGCTAACGTTTACACATGTAGGGACTTACTTCCAATTTTTTTACCTATAGAGACTAAATGAAGAATCTGTGACACGTATAGGGACCAAATTATTACTTTAACCTAATATTTATAGCATTTGAAAGTAAAGGTCTAATGGCCTATTAAAATGTAGAGGTTTACTTGTATATTTATTTGTAAAGGCCTAACGGCCTATTTATTAGTATAAGCCTATCAACTTCTTTATCATTAGAGGCTTACAAGCCTATTTACAAGTGAAGGCCTATGACCTATTTATAGATGGAAGCATATTTAAAGGTCATGTTGAAAAACAGGCTTTTAAATAGGTTTCAAGGCCAGGCCAGACTTTGAACTAGGTCAGGCTGCACCTTAAAAATTGGTCTATATCAGGCTAATAGGTTAGACTCAGACCTTGAAATTGGAACGCAGGCCAGGCTCAGACTTATCAGGATCCAGCCTGACCTAGCCTATTCTCATCCCTACATTAATCAAAATAAACATATTTGCTCCCCTAAACTCCACAGTAACATGCTTCAAAATGCACGTCACAAGCATTGATAATTAATGGTAATCCGGCACCCATTGACCACATACTAGTACCAATCTTTCTGGTGGATTATTAATTAATATAATAAGATTAATAAAATAAATGTTACTACTTCCCTCTTAGGCCAGATGATTGTGCCGCGGCAGCTAGTTGAATCAAACTCGAATGAATAATAGTTATGGAACCAATAGTTACTATGCTGAAGTAGCATTTAATAACCTGCCTGTTAACTTCAGTTAGTTAATATTGTCTTGATTGTACTTTTCTCCTCTTCGTTTCTGTCGCAAGGTGGAGCCACTCCGGAATCTAAAATCAAAATTGAAGCGTTTACTACAAAGAAGTGGCAGAGGTTCAAATCAAAGCCGTAAGAATGGTTATTATTTAATATTACACAAAACAATGGTCAAGATAGCAAAATAGGAAACCTGAAATCATTGTAATAAAAATGGTTATTTAATATCTGCACAAAAATAATGATGTGTTGAATGAAATTGAAGGGTAGAGATTAGAGAAGGGCATCTTCCAACTTCAACTGATATGGGACTAAACAAAAAAGCAACTGAAAAGGTGCCTGCAAGCAAGTAATAATAATAATAATAATAATAATAATAATAATAATGCCCAAATCTAATTTGTCTCCCTAATGCAATGAAGGGACGGATACTGTGTTTGTACACAAGATACACCAATAGTAACTGTCCCTCTCTTTCACAAACTAGGTTTGAAGTAGTTAATCAACTATAAGGTGTTAATTGAACATTTATAAAATCTATTCGACACTTTATATTTATATTTGTATATGAGACTTTTTTTGTCTATCCAAGGGTATCTCCAACCGATAGTCGAAGATTAATCCATTTCGAAACATAAAGATTATCGAAATGAGTTTTGTCTCTCTCAACAAAACCTTTTTCATACACATATACGAGACATTTATTCCAACTTTATATATGATATACAATAATATTCAATTGCACTTACATGTGGTATTCCACACAAATGTGCATTTGAGGTGTAAAAAACTATGTTCTATCAAATAATAAGCAAGGATATATTGGTTCCAGGTAGAGCTGTCAATACAGGTCAATCCAGCTCACCTGAGTTGGCCCATCACGGGTTGAGAAAATTACGGGCCAACTCAACCCGGCTCACTTTTTAGTGAGTCAAGAAATAACCAACCCGGCTTAACCCACCTCGGGTTGGTGGGTTAAACGAGTTGACTCACCTTAAATTAAAAAAATAAAAAAAAATACATAGAATCAAAAAATGCCATAAAAATACAGGCCTTAAATTATTTTCTTTTAATTTGAAATTCGAAGATTTTTTTAAAAATGCCATAATAGGCACAGGTCTTCAATTTCCTTCAAAAAAATTCAAACCATTATTGTGGGTCGAACCAGTGGATGGTAGTAAACACTCCTCTTCTCCTTCGTTTTGTTTGCTTCTAAATTCGTCATAGCCTTCGAAGAGAGAGAGAGAGAGTTGTTATTGATGTTGGCTTGTTGAGTCTACTAGAAATTTCTAAGAGGGCGCAGGATTCTAGCTTAATATGTTAATGAAGAAGGATAAGAAAGAATCATGAGACTATGGAGTTTGCGTTTTGCTTGCGGGGCTTGTTGGTTTTGATCTTTTTGGAGTTTTAAATATCATTTTTCAACAATAATATGATATATTTTTTATTTTTTATAATAAAAAATAGATCCCAACCCGTCTCATCAGACTCGAACCCGTCCAATCCATGGATTAAGTGAGTCAGATCAAAATAATCCGGTATGGTGTGCGCTTACTTTTTACCAACCCAACTCACCAATGAGTCGAGTTGGGTCGGGTTGGCTCACGGGTTTCAACTCATATTCACAGCTCCAGTCTGGCCCCAATTTAAGAATAACAGCCATTTGATATTATGGTGGAGTCACTTATAACCACATCAGATGCATGTATATAAGGCTAAAGTCTGAGCCGCGAAAGTTCAACTTAATTGGAATCCTATTCTCCACAAACATATATATTTTGTTGGAAAACACGCTAAAAACTTTTCATATCTTGATGTAAATGTGGTCCATTTTGGATAACGATGCCAATTGCCACGTATCCAACTTCTGACTGTAATTTCTATGACTATATGCAGCTATATATGCTAGCTTTATCACCATCATCATCCTTATATATGTTTATGCATCATCATCAAACCTCACTGAATTAATCAATCGTTATATTATTGTCCCCACTTTCTGAAGTTATCATTGTTGCCATAATTGTTCAGAACTCGTGTCATCTTTAAGTTGTCAAGAAATAGTAATTCTTTTTACTTACATTTAGTACATTAAAAGAACTTTATAGCATTAGTTTGTATTTTTTTTTATTTAGATTCGGCTCAAGTGATAAGAATAAGGATGGGATATAAATTATAGATTGATCCCTTGTGAATCAAGATATAAAATTATATTCTCTTAATAGCTATGGAAAGCAAATAGGAAGACGTTCAAATGAGATTAATCTTGCAGCAATAAGTATATAACAGATTGCAATGAATCACTATTCAAGAGAACAACAATCATGCCTCCATTTACGTTGATCCGAATTGGGAATTGAATTACTCGAGAATTTGATGGTTAAAGATGTGTAGAGGAGAATCCAACAACGATGGAGAACAATTCCAATGCCAAAATTTGCGGAGAACCTGAGCAGCCCTTAGCACCCATTTCTTTGGAATCCTGCCTAAGCCACCATGACCCTACCCAGGATTAATTAACTCAACCATGGTTTATATTGTATAATATAATATGATATTAATTATTAATTATAATAAACAAAAGTGAACAAAGTGTGATTAGTTGATGATGCAAGTTCCCACACTTTTTCATCACTTTATATACCGTATATGATATGCCTAACTCACTCTCCTTCCTCCAAAACCTGCATCGATCCATTTTTGTTTCTGAAATTAGGTATCTAATCCAATTTATATTAAGATATATAACATATATTATACACTTTCCTAGTGTAGTTGATTCATCTAAATTAAGATAGTTTTGTGGGGGAAGTGTGAGTTGAATTAATTTATTAAGAAGAAGAAGATGAGCTGCAACGGTTGTCGTGTCCTCCGAAAAGGTTGCAGCGACGACTGCGTGCTACGACATTGCCTCTTGTGGATAGAGAACCCACAAGCCCAAGCTCACGCCACCGTCTTCATCGCCAGGTTCTTCGGCCGTGCTGCCCTCATGTCTTTCATTTCCTCCGTACCCACCAACCAAAGATCTGGTATGTGCATGCATGCATGGAAAGCCTGAAAACAAGAACAAATTAAAATTCAAAGCCGTAGCACACATGAAGTCTCTATTTCCTTATACAGTGAATCAATATATAAATTGATATCGTATCATTTATTTCCTTTGTATGTATGTATCTATCTATCTATTCACTACTATCTAATCTTTGAAATAGCTAATATCATGTTATTATTAACTGTGATTGATTTTGTAATGATATTATGATGGATTTGGATTCACTGAGATGTACCTTTGGACCAATGTTGTTTCATTTTTTAATATGCACTCAAATACGTACATCTAAGGATACATCTGAATTAATGCATGAATGCATGGATAATTATAATAATTATGTAATCCAAATCATATTAGGACTGATTAGACTTTTACATGTAATAATAATTATGTGTACATTGAACGTACAGAAAATATAGAAACACTCCTCCTGCGTTTAGAGAGATGATGGATTAATATATGTATATATATTGGATTGGGTTGGCAGCTTTGTTTCAGTCCCTTATGTATGAAGCAGTAGGGCGTACTATAAATCCAGTGAGTGGAGCAGTGGGGCTGCTTTGGAGTGGGAAGTGGCACCTCTGCCAGTTGGGTGTGGAGAAAGTGCTCCGAGGTGGAAGCGTCTTGACCCCACTGCCTGATCACTTGTTGGGTCAGGGCTTTGTAGATAGTTCTATGCTTCATCATCATCATCATCACCAAGTCATGGGTTCAGGATCAAGGAGGATGCTCCACAGAAAGGCTGGTTTCGACGACGTCAAGAAGAGAGTGATTGTTCAACAAGCAAAGAAGCAGCAGGAAGCGGACACCACCACGTTGGGAAGTAGCCCACATGACCATTGTCCTTCTGAAACTACTGAAAGGAAGCCCCTTACACTATTCTTCTGATCACTTCTTACTTATCATTATTATTATCGGATGAGTATTAAATACTACTACTTTGTTCAATAGTACCTACTTAGTTATCATATATATCAAGATGCTACTTGCGGGTGATGCATGTTGATGAGCTTAAAAATGATATTATTATTATTATTATTTACTGCCCTCTCCATTTAGGTCTCTATTCCATGTTTTGTGAAGTTAATTAATTATGTGAATTTATAAAATAACTCAATCTACCGTTACCTCTATTTCTTCTTCCAGTTAAATTCTCTTAATATATACTGTTAAAACTCAATCTACTGTTACCTCAATTAATTGATCAACAGGTGAGAAATTTTATTTGGAACGATAGTTCTATAAAGGTCTCTTTTACCATTACTTATACTTTATCGATATATATACCAAAATTAATGTAATATATGGTTTTAAAATATATAAAATTAAGAGCTATATATTTGTTTACATTTTTTTATTGAAGTTTTATTTCAACCATTAGATGTAATGTATTGAGACACCCAATACATATTGTTATCCCATGCGATACACATGTAGAAAAACTTTGGCGCACCGTGCATCAGCGGCAGGAGGAGACTCTCCATATCCCACACACACTTCCCATACAGAGGTCAGAGGTGCTCATGAATATTATATAACTGAATCGTCCTAAAGAATAATAGTAATAAACGATCTGACTTTACATGACATATGCATCTCTTTCGTGGAATCATATCTGACACTGACTACTGCTACCAAAACATGCAACGTATACTGGAATGTTATTGGCCCTTGAGTTCTTCGAAGAGGCATTGAATCAGATATCGCTAGTTTTCTCTCTTTCATTTCTGTTTATGTTTTCACATGGGCAAACTTTCGGGTTGATTTGCAGTTTTGCACGGTTCAATAACACACGTAAGCAAATTGCATATTTGTAACTCATACCAACATTAAAATATCTAGAACTAGAAAAGGCTCCATTTACCTTTAAAATGAGCAAATTAGGACTATCTTTTTTTTTTTTGGGTGCTCAAAAAGAGCATATCTTTATATACCAAAAAACGGTGACTTAGTGTCCTCCACCAATCAAATATTGGGAATGAATACAAATACTAATGAATTATGATTTTATTTTCTTAAGTGTCAAATTGTTACTGATGGGGATAAATAAGGTGACAGGAAATTGGGACAGAAGATCTTCATTCATTTACTTAGACCATTTAGTGAATTGAAATTTTTATGGACTTTATCAAATTAAAGATCCTTATTTGAAATCTTGATCATTTAAATAAAAGTTAATAGTGAAGATACACTGTTCTCATTTATCACAATAATAATATTCCCACCTGATATGCTCCCATAATTGTTCACGCATAAGCAAATGATGATTTAAATATTATAAGTAAGGTTTGTGGGAGTCGTAGTCCACCTTTAGTCCATCTTCCCAAAAAAATGGCACTGGTTGTGGGACTGCAATAGTGGCAGGGAATGGGCCTTGTGTCCCTTTATGGTTGGGGACTGCCTTTGTTCTCCCCACTCCTGAAGAGTTTTCACTTCTCATGCTTAAAATTGTTTTAAAATCTGTATGTTTGATTTTGGTTACAACAATATATGCAGCTACCATTAATTCAGTGGACAACATACTGACTCTAAACTTGGTTTAATCACTATAAGTGGTTTACGCAATGTCTACACTTTTTTTCATTTCTCTCATCTTATGTTACTTCCTTGTATATTCCGTTCTCACTAGAGAAGCAGAAGATATTTCTTTTAGGAACATTATATAAGCCCAATTGTCTAGGTTTTTTTCACAGAAAATATAAACTCACTTCTAGCATTTACATGTTTGTTTACCTGAGCTTTTACTCAGAAGCCGAAGTTGAGAAGTTAAAATCCAGCTTTTATGAAAAGCTATACTTTTCAACTTCTAAAAAAATAAACACTTCGAATCACTTAAGGTACATTTAAAAGAGTTTATTCGAACTTATAAAAATAGCTTATAAAAATAAACTTATACAAATATCATATAAAAATAGTTTATAATATTTTTATAAAATCTTTTTAACTTATTTTAATAAGTTTGTCTAAAAAGCTTATGAAAATAAACTAGTTTTAGCTTATTTTAAAAACAGCTTATTAACTAAGTACTTAATTAAGATATTTACCTGAACACACCCATAGTCTAAACATATGAGCTCATAATTGTCCCAAAAGCCTAGTTTGATAAATGACTACATTTGCTTTTTCACTTACATCGAAAGAAAAAGATATTGTAAAAGAGATTAATCCGAGCTACATTTTTTGCTATCACGATCACGTTTCAATTATTTACATAGAGGAACATGAAGACATCTTCAATCATCCGTTCTCCGAGCAGCTAGCAATTTGACATTCCCAACGAATAATTGTTCTGATGATATGCAAAACCATGCCTGTGATTGCTAAAACTATAATAACAATAATAAAGCAGCAGAACATATAGAAGGGATTCAAATGTAGATCTAGGACGCACACTACCTAACAAACAATGATTAGTTGATTACATATAATAGATATATACATAGACACTTGCTTTTCCTCAAATGACAAGGTAATTGTATACAAACTAGCTAACTAGTGAGAGAAAAGCCACCTTTTTTCCTTTGTAAATTGTAATATTCAGACACAGATATAGTACACGCAAGACATACAAGGCCACAAAAGGTTTGAAAAATGTCAAAGGAACACCAAAAACCAGCTATTAACTCCATGCCATTCTTTGTACCTTCTGTGTTATCTCCACCCTGTGGAAAATAAAAGGTTGGGTGTATTGTTAGCATTAAGAGTGAGTTGTCAAGTAAGATCAATTCTACACGTGTTGTCAGGTGCTGGAAGTTGGTACACGAGATAGTTGTAACATATGCGTTCTTAAGCTACAATCCTTGACCTGCCAGAATTTTTTAGATACAAAATAGCAATAAGAATATTGATACAGAAATTAGTGTGCAAAAGCTTCAGACAAACATCATTCATTACCTGCATGGCTGCTAAGGTGGACAAAAAATCCTTGCATTGTTCAAGCAAAAACCTTTCCTTTGAGGTCACCTTCAGCATTTCCGCCACCAAGCAGTTAGTTTCTTCTACCTGCTAGAAACTCATGTCATCAGATATACTACTACGAGTGCAAATATGCACTTATCCCTAACCCAATTCCCACTTCCTCGTTATATATATATATATATATATATATATATATATATATGAACCATGCCATGAGTGGCCCAGTATGGAACTAGGTGAACAAAAAAGCAAATTGGCCTTGAACAAAGTTGGTCTCAACTGTTCCATAATTAGGCAAAGGTTCGAGTAGGATTTTGATCATCTGTTTTTTTTTTTTTCAACAACTACTGATCAGATGGTTTTTTTACTGGAAATTTGGTTTTTATGGAAATGAAAGTCAATTGATCTATGTAACCGACCCCACCTAGTGAGCTTAGTTGTTATTGCTACAATTAATAAGCTCATTTTCATCATATTCGTTAAAAAGCTGACCACAGAAAGCAAAACAATATCCTTGGTGACTGCAGAATTCAGAAATAAATGCCACATAAGAAACAATGCATGGGCTAGTGCTTCTTAATGCTGATCCAAGGGATGGTTCAAGGAACCATACATCAATAATTTCAAAAATTAAATATAAATATAAATTTTGAGCATTCAATTCAGGTTTAAAAAATGCAATTGGTATGCTACATTGGAACTCTGAACATTCACTTGGCCCTACCCTAAAGGAAGAAGTAGGGCATAAAGCAAACATGACTAGCATCCTAGTATGTATAAAAAAAAGTTTAGTAGTAAGAGAAAGTGTCAAACAAGTATCAATATTAAATTTAATAGTTTTTGTTGAAATGAATGTCACAACTCAGGAATGCCATGTTTATGTGCCAGGCACGGACAAGACTCCTTTTTTGAAGTGTCCACGCTTCACAGACTTAGACAGAGCTTAAACACAGATAGGTAAGAATATATTACATTTTATAAAGAATATCAAAACCGTACTTGTATAATGATGTCTGACACTGTTAGGGATCCAAGAATCTTGACTAGAAAATGTGAGAAAGTGAGAGAAAGGGGATCATTCGCCCCTGTGATTTTATTGATTATGGAGGGAAAAACGGTTACAAAGCTAGACTCAAGAGGCACTCCTCTTCATCCACTGAGATGCAACTCAGTCAAACTAAACAAATGATAAAGGCTGCCTTCTCTCAGCTAGCTAACACCTATTTATAGAAGTTAGTTAGTAATTCTACAGCCCTTCCCTTATTTCCTAAGCCCCCGACCCTCTTCCTGTAGTAAACTCTCATAATAGGGGGAGAGTTATTCACTCGCTCAGCTGGCAACACAGCACTGTCAACTTGTCTAACAATGCCACCCCCTTCAAAATCAACCTTGTCCTCAAGGTTGAAGTCTGGAAACTGCCCTTTGATGGTGGAATACTCTTCCCAAGTGGCTTCCTCAGCTGGTTTCCCTTGCCACTCAATTAACACTTGCTGGATCCGTGCATTCCCTTGTGAAAGTGTCCTGCAGCCCAACACATTAGTGGGAGTGTATATTGGCATCGAGCCCTGCAATTCTTCTGGAATCGCAGCCTCCACTGGGTGATCTCCTGCTGCCTTCTTCAGTTCAGAGGCATGAAAAACAGGATGAATTCTAGACTGCTGAGGTAGTTGCAACTTAAAAGCCACTGCGCCTACCTGCTTCATCACCAAATAGGGGCCGAAGTATCTAGCTGAGAGCTTAGGGTGCAGTCTAGTAGGCATAGAGGTCTGTCAATGGGGCCTGATCTTCAAATAAACCCAGTCCCCTTCCTTAATATTGATTGGTTTGCGATGAGCATTAGCATACGCGGACATCTGATCCTGTGCCCTGCTGAGATGAAATTTCAACTGTTTCAAGGCTTCATCTCTGTCCATCAAGTCCTGTGCCACGGCCTCCACCAGTGTTTCACCCGGAATATACCTTGCCAAAGAGGGTGGTGGCCTCCCATAAACCACTTCAAAAGGTGTACAATTGGCTGAACTGTGGAAACTGGTATTGTACCAATATTCAGCCCAGGGAACGAAATCAGCCCAAGCTTTTGGCTGTTCAGAGATGAAGCATCTCAAGTACGTTTCAAGAGTTCGGTTCAACACTTCTGTCTGCCCATCCGATTCAGGATGATAGGCAGTACTCATTTTCAGTTTTGTGCCCTGTAGTCAGAAGAGCTCCTGCCAGAAGTGACTGAGGAAAGTGGGGTCCCCATCACTGACAATGGAAGCTGGTATTCCATGTAATCGCATTATTTCTCAAACAAAAACCTCTGCAATTGTCCTAGCTGAATATGGGTGCTTAATCAGAATGAAGTGTCCATATTTACTCAAACGATCGACTACAACTAAGATAGCATCAAATCCTTTGGATTTTGGCAAACCAAGGATGAAATCCATGCTTATGTCTTCCCAGATGGCATTAGGTATAGGCAAGGGCTGCAGCAGCCCAGCTGGGAAGGAAGCTTGGTATTTGCTTCTTTGGCAAATATGACAGTTCGCCACATAAGTGGTGACTGTGCCCTTCATACCTGCCCAATATAGTGACTGAGCTATCCTTCTATAGGTTCTATAAATCCCCGAATGGCCCCCAGTAGGAGAAGCATGAAATTCTTGTAGTAACCTAGGTATCCAAGTTGAGGAGGCAGACAACACTAGTCTCCCTTTATAGTACAACCTGTCATTTTCTAGGGTGATCTGCTGGTGTGAATCGGGATTCTCCTTCAAGTCGCTAAACAACTTGGACAGCATGGGGTCTTGTCTTACCTCTGTATCAATCTCTGACACCTCTTGTCAGTAAGGTTTGGCGAGCACCTGCAGTTCAGTCTCTTCCACAATTCCTTCTTCTTCTGTAATTCTTGATAAGGCATCCGCTACCTTGTTGGCAGCCCCTTGCTTGTACACAATCTCAAATTCATACCCTAACAACTTTGCCAACCAATTTTGCTGATTCTGTGTTGTGATCCTCTATTCTAGCAAATATCTTAGGCTCTTTTGATCAGTGAAAAAGTGAATTTCCTCCCCAATAGATAGGGTCTCCAATGTTGAATGGCAAGTACCAATGCCATCAACTCCTTCTCATATACTGACTTATTCAGGGTACCCTCTGAAATTGCCTTGCTGAAGTAAGCAATTGGTTTCTTTTCTTGAGTTAAAACTGCTCCTATTCCCCTGCCCGAAGCATCACATTCAATGGAAAAGGGCTTGCTAAAGTCTAGCATAGCCAAGACTGGTGCAGTAAGTCATGGCATTATTTAGCTCTTGAAAAGCAGTAGCACTGTCTCTATTCCAATTAAAATTCCCCTTCTTGAGCAAATCCGTCAGAGGTCTTGCAATCTTGCCATAGTTCATGACAAATCGTCTATAATAGCCCGTTAACCCTAAAAACCCTATCAATGCCTTGATGGATTTAGGTTCTACCCAATGAACTATGGATGCAATCTTTTGAGGATCCATTGCCACCCCTTCATGGGAAATTATGTGTCCTAAATATCCCACTTGCCTTTGACCAAAGCTACATTTCTTTCTATTGGCTACAAACTGGTGTTTTTGCAAAGTCATCAACACAGCTTGCAAATGGCTCAAGTGTTCTGGCCAGGTCTGACTATAGATCAGAATGTCATCAAAAAACACAAGAACCCATTTTCTAAGGTATTCTCTCAACGCTGAGTTCATAGCACACTGAAAAGTGGCGGGTGCATTCGTCAAGCCAAAAGGCATAACCAAGAATTCGTAGTGGCCTTGATGTGTTCTAAAGGCAGTTTTTGGGATATCCTGATCATGCATCCTAATTTGGTGATAGCCAGCTCTTAGATCTATTTTAGAGAAATAAGCAGCCTTATCTAATTCATCCAGCAATTCTTCAATGACTGGAATAGGATACTTATCAGGTATAGTAGCTTTGTTGAGTGCCCTATAGTCCACACAAAACCTCCAGCTTCCATCCTTCTTCTTGCCTAAGATCACTAGGCTAGAATAAGGGCTGCTGCTTGGTCTGATGATCCCAGATTCCAGCATTTCAGCTACCAATTTCTCAATTTCATTCTTCTGCAAATGAGGATACCGATAAGGTCTGACATTCACAAGGCCTGTACCAGCTTTGATAGGAATCCTATGATCAACATCTCCTCTTGGTGGTAACCCTTCTGGCACTGCAAAGACTGATTCATACTCATCTAACATTTTCTGCAGTTGTTGCTGCTGTTCTTCATCTATTTCCCTCTCAGAACTGCCCTCAAGTTGCGTGTTGGAATCCAAAACACACAACATTGAAACCTCATCAATTCCTGACATCTGCAGCAATGTTTTGGGGGAAACAAGAGACTTGATTAGGCTAGGATCTCCTCTAATATCAACAGCCTTGCCACAGTTATTGAAGGTCATTGTGAGCTGCTTCCAATTGGCCTTAACATCTCCCAAAGTAGCTAGCCATGCTACTCCTAAAATCACATCTACACTACCCATCTCAAACAGGAAAAAGTCTTCCTGAAGGGAATATTCCCCTAATTGCACTGTTACAGACCTGCAGCACCCCTGAGTTTGCTTCCTTTGTCCATCACCTAACCTTACATAAAAGGTTACATCTTGATCCACCTGTAACTTCAGCTTTTGCACCAACTGAGTGGAGATAAAATTGTGGCTCGCACCACTATCAATCAGAACCAGGACAGTCTCTCCAGCCACTAATCCTTGTAATTTCATGGTTTGAGGCTGTGTAAGCCCCCTTGCAGAGCAAACTGAGAGCTCCAACCAATTGCAACTGAGCTCAGTATCTCCATCAGGGAACTCACCATATCCCACTTCTTGTTCCATCACAGTGATCTCTCCTTGGTCATTGATGTACTCATTCTCAACCAAAATGATTACCCTCAGACTTTTCTCAACACCCCTATGTCCAGGACCAAAAGCTCCACCACAATGATAGCACAAATCTCATTCCTCCTCTTCACAAATTCATCATAAGGAAGAGTTCTAGTTCCCTTTCCTCTGAAATTTTGACTTCCACTAGTCCCTGGTTTGTGCACTGATGACATGGATGAGGCCTTGCTTTCCTCATTGTTACTTCTGTTTCCTGAAACCGAGTTATGAGAGCTGTTTGTTCCCCTATTGAGAACCCCAACTCTGGTCACAATACCACCACCTCCTTGGTACCCGAAACCACTATTACCACTTCTACGCTATGTTCCTCCAAAGTTCCTCACGCTCTTAAGAGATTCTTCAATATCCCTGGCTACTTCCATGGCTTTGGTGACATCTTGGGGATCATGAGGTCTAACTTGTCCCCTGATATCTTGGCATAGTCCAGCTAAAAAGTAACCCAACAATTGATCCTCTGATGCACCTGTGGCTTAAGCCACCAACAACTCAAACTCCTGCACATATTCCTCCACGGTTGTGGTTTGTCTTAATGAGGCTAATTTCTCAAATACAGTTCCACGCCCTAATCCTCCATATCTCCTCAACAACGCAACTGTAAAATCTCCCCAATTAGGTTTCTTGGTTTTTTGGCGCCAAAATCGGAACCAATGTACCGCCCCGCCTTCCATGCTAATGAAAGCTAAGCCTAATTTCTCTGAAGTTTTCACCTGTTGCACTTCGAAGAACTTCTCCGCATGCGCAATCCAACCAAGTGGATCATTCCCTTCGAAAGTTGGTAACTCAACCTTCTTCAGCCACGACCGCGGTACCTCACCATCCGCATCGGAATTGCCAACCTCATCTTGTTGTTCATCCACGATAACCTTCTCCGAAGTTTTCTTCTCCACGAACACCTTTTCTATCTTCTCAGCACGCGTTTCATCATCGTCTTCAGAGTCGATACCGTGCTTCTCCAACAATTTGTGGAGTAATCCGCGAATCCCAACCAATGCGGCCACATTCGTGCGAATTTCTTCAAGATGCGTTCCTTGCTTGCTGGTCACCTTCTTCAACGATTCGACAGAAGATTCCAAGTTAGCAAATCGAGCTTCGATTCTCTCCATCGCTCTGAGGATCCGGCAGGTCGGACCAAACTTGTTAGGGATCCAAGAATCTTGACTAGAAAATGTGAGAAAGTGAGAGAAAGGGGATTATTCGCCCCTGTGATTTTATTGATTATGGAGGGAAAAACGGTTACAAAGCTAGACTCAAGAGGCACTCCTCTTCATCCACTGAGATGCAACTCAGTCAAACTAAACAAATGATAAAGGGTGCCTTCTCTCAGCTAGCTAACACCTATTTATAGAAGTTAGTTAGTAACAGTTAACTAACTTCCTTCTACAGCCCTCCCCTTATTTCCTAAGCCCCCGACCCTCTTCCTATAGTAAACTCTCATAATAGGGGGAGAGTTATTCACTTGCTCAGCTGGCAATACAGCACTGTCAACTTGTCTAACAGACACTTACGCATATTAGCCTAGATATCTATCTTTTATATTTTATTGATTTTTTAAACTTAATTTCTGATCATTATGACATCAAGATCATGTGCCATATTTTGTGTCCATCAGCCAAACTATTGACCCTTTAGCCTTTTTAGTTTCTGCATATATTAAAAATACAAAGTTTCTGCTTAAACTCAACTTGGGTCAAAATTATTCAGTACATTGTTGATTGTATTCATGAAAAACAATAAATTTGATACTTTAAATGGCAAGGTGACTACTTCGTGTATAAAAATTCCATTACCAAGTTAAAAAGAGATGAAAGGGGGATGGGGAAACCAACAAGCTTATAGGCCACACCTCTAATTTTTGTTATATTCTCAAGAATTTAAAGTCCAAGGAACTTTTTTGCAAAAAACTTAGAAAAATGATTACAAGCAATTTATGGTAGAATAGCTTCAACTGGCTTGACAAAATGTGGACCAGCGATTGAACAAAAATCAATCAAAGTATGGTTCTGTCTATGGTGCACCTTTCGAAAAATGGTGCATCCATGCACCTTTCACTTAAAACCATTGATTTAATATTATAAATATTGAAAGGCTAAGATTGGTTACTGGTTACTTGAATAAGTGGTTTAAAAAAATATTTGCAAAATAATCCCCCACCTTAGCAACCCGTGACCCACTCTTCTCTGGCGACCGCCGCCATCACCTCCACCCCACCACCCCCACACTCACCCTACTATCAACACCGCATTCAAAACCACCCTGCAACCATCATAACCACAAGTCCAAAATCAAAACAAAACCCAACATGAAATTCAAAACCGAACAGAGCATGAGATCCAACAACCACCTCCTACTGCACCACCTCCGTGATGTCTCATGCCGCCACCGCTCCTCTTTCTACAAATCCAAAATCCAAAATCAAAACAAAACCACACGAAATTCGAAACTGGACTGAGCAGCAGATCCGACAACCACCTCCTTCCACAACACCACACCTTCTCCGCCGCCATGATGTCTCGTGCCATCGTCGCTCTTCTTTTTTCTTTTTTCTTCTCTCCCCCTTCTTCCCTCCTCCTTCATCTCCTTCTCCGCCCCACCACCGCCGAACCGCCGCCAGCATAGAACACAGATTTGCAACCGCCGCCGCCACCATAGAAGGGTTGTGGTGACAGACTAGGAGAAGGGTCTTGGTTCGATTAGAGATCAGAGAGAGGTAAGAGGAGTAGAGGGTTAGAAAGAGGGTGGTGCACTGGAGCGTAAGGGAGGGGAGGGTGGGGTTGGCGCGGCGGAGGGTGAAGGTGGGGTTGGCGCAGCGGAGGTGATGGGACGAAGAGGGAGATAAAGGAGGAGGAACAGAGGAACAATATTTTAGTTTTGTTTAGGGGTCTTTTTTAATTTTTTTAAAACAGGTTCTGAAATTAAGTAACCTGTAGTAACAGATAAGGTCAAAGGGGAGCATGGGTGCACCATTTTTTTAAATGTGCACCATAGACGAAACCAATTATTAATCCTAACTCAAATCCCAACTTTCAAACAAAAATCCGAAAAATATAAATTATACATATCTTGGCTTCAAGTGGAAGTTTACACACACAACTAAGATGACATTCAGGTGCTGTTTGGGAGAGCTTATTTAAGCTCATTTGAGCTTATCTTATCACATAAGCACTTAAGAACAGTATTTGGATGAGCTTATAGAATTGGCTTATTACATCCGATAAGCTATTTGTGGCTTATTTTCATAAGCTATTGGGAGAAGCTTATGGACACACAACAAAAGAGCTTATGCGGAACACTCTCTAACCTCTCCCCAATTCGAATCCCACCTGACCCATTCCTCTATTTTTTTCTTCTGTTCTTTTATTTTCCTTCGAATCCCATGGTACTCCAACTTTTAGACTTTGGTTGCTATTTCTTCTTCCTTGAGTCTCGTTGAACCTAAGTAGTTGTCCACCGTTCACCATCTACCATCCGCTGTCCGTCCTCAGCCGTCACCGTCCGCTTGCCCCTCCGCCGAATATAGGTCTTTTCTCTCTCTTTCTCTCTTTCAACCTATGCTCCCTAAGTAGGCACTGAAGAAAAGTGTCGTAAAAGGACTCTCTTGATGGTGTTGGCTGAGAATTGGAGTCATGAAGAAGGAGAACAATTACAGATAATCATTTTCTAGATGTATTGATATCTTTTATTGTGGCGGTGGTTAACATGCACATTTTAATTATTGTATATATTGTTTAATTAATTTTTTTCATTTACTTAATATTGATAACAACTTTCAAAGTATATATATATATATATATATTTAAATTTTAAATTCATAAAGTTAACTTTTTCAGTTTTTAAGAATTATGATAAGTGCTTGTGTAATTATGCATCCCAACGCAAATAGCTTATTGAATTTAAGCACTTATGATATAAGCTCTCATGCGATAAGCGCTTACATGATAAGCATTTAATTAAGCTGTTTACCCAAACATGACCTAAAAGAACACATGCACGGATGCGCATTACTGAAAAACACATACAGAAAAAAATAAAAAATCACCTTTGACGAAAGAGAGTATATCGAGGATGCCATTTCCTGCATCACATAAACTGCTGATCCCAAAGCATCCTTTAGATTTGGTACATCAGCCTGATAAAGAAGAAAAGTTTAACATTTGACAGTTTATTTTAAAATAGTGCAGAGTATCTGGAAAAAGAAAAAGTAGCACATACTACTGCTTTTTCAACAACAGGAAGACGGAGGGTACTGGCCCTCAAAGCTTCAGTTGCTCCAAGCAAAGAACTGGAGTGATCTCTATCTAGAAGAGCCCATTCTTCCAAATAAGAAATCTACGACCAAGCACAGTAAACTAAAATTATGACAAATAATAATAATAATAATAAAATAATTAGCATTGTTGATTATGACTCCCATGTAAACGTAACGTTAAATCCTTTTAAAATAATACAATTGGAAGAACCATATCGAGTTGTTAAGATATTACCAAAATTAGACTTCGCATCAAAGTTATAAAAAGGCACATACATCATCAAGGATGCAAGCATTTATAAACAAAAGCAATGTCGTAAAATACAACTTGAATTTTATGAAGCTTATCACCTTTCATGAGCTACATGCATTGCACAAGAGGCATTAATTTAAAATTGAAAGCTCTGAATCATACCTGTCCCTTTAGGATGGAAGTTAGCTTTAACTTTTGCCTCAGCAATACCAGCTTGATTCTTTTAAGTATGACAGAATGACGAAGTTCGGAGATTGTTACCCAAGCATTCCACAAATGTCTCTGGCACAACGAAAAACAATTTAGTTTAGCCTACAGTATATTACCATGTGGTAGTATAGTTATCAGCCAATAGCACAGCCATTCTCATCTTAAACATATTAAGAGTAAATTATTTCACAACACATTAAATTAGAAGTGCACGCACAAACCTAAATGCAGAAAACACAAGTTTTGGAAGTGTGTAACAGACTCGCATGATAAAAACTTCAGAAAATTGACAACATAATCCAAAACCAAGAAAGCATGAATGTCAGTAAGACTAATAGATTTCTGGAGCCTATAATGTGATGTAAAAAAGCTCAAATGGTGCCAACTTTGTCAGATGACTCAGGGTCAATATGATAATACATTAAGCAATGCTACCAAGAATCTTACTTAAGGTAAACTTAAACAATTTCCACCAACTACTTCTATATTCAGTTCATATACTTAATGGTATGTTTGGCTGTGAGAAGAAGTACGGAAGAAAGAAGTTGGGTGAAGATGTAGGAAAGAAGAGAAAATGAGTAGAGAATGAGTGAATTTTTAGATTGTTTGGATTGAGAGATAAAAGAAACGAAGTAGAAGAGAAAGAAAAGTTTGGTATTGGTATAAAGACATTTTTATCCTTATATACAATAATGATAATTTTATCTCAGTGTTGAAAATATAAGGGTAAATTTAGGGTTTAAACCTTTTCTTCCCATTCGTACATTCTCTCCCCACCGGTGGGAAGATTTTTTTATGGGTCCCACTGTTACTTTTCTTTCCTCTCTCCCTTGTTTGCTGTTCCAAAGGATGGAACTTCCTCTTTTTCATGCCACTTCCCTCGTGAGCCTCGTCTTAGGTTCTCTCTTTTGTACTTCTCGTGATCCAAACGAAGCATAAGTGTATGGGGATTCAACACATTCCTTATCTTTGCATGCAATAGTTTTTTCCCGCCATGTAGAGAAGGTTTACATGTTTATGTTTCCATTTGAATAACTTCTTGTGAACTTCTAAATGTAGCTAGTTGTAAACTAGAGCCAACTATGGGACAACGCTACTTGTAAACTTCTACAAACCAACTTTCACATTAGAGTAGAGCATCCTCATCATGCAGCTACCGGTAAGATAACTTCTTGGTCACAACAAAGCAAAAAGTTGTTCTCTGAACATATTTCTGAAGTGTGATTCTAGGCCCAGAAAAAATTGTGTGATTATTGGCCCAAAAAATGGTCAGTGTGATTCTCAAGTCAAAAGATAAGCCATGAACAGCTATCATTTAAGTTTTCTGAAGGCATTTCCAATAGAATGTTAGCTGATTAGTATACTGAGGCTACAATTTTTGGAGAACTCCCTGGTAATAACCTTTATTCACTGTCTACATCTTTTTCTATCCAATGAGCCAGCCAGTATCAGCAATTACAATGATACTATGCAATGGTTGAAATTTTTGAAATCTCTAAGTACTTAGAAGCAAGGAACTCAGAATGATCAATACTATCTACATTCTATAGGTTAAGATGAAAAGTCCAAGAAATACACAATGACTAATGAGTTTCATTATCTTAGTCAATGTGCATTCTGAAAACTAGTATATTCCCTTGAAAATGAGGCATCAAAAGTCCCTTGAGCAACAGGGCCATTCATCATTGACCTTAAGACCTTAGCATCCTAAACTTCCAGAACATGATTTCTCAAATTATAGTTTGATAAACATCTAGAAACACATTATATTGAATGTTATAAGTACGATGAAGATCCCCGTTACTCTAAATCATTACACAAAATGCGCCACAGTACATGAGCATTAAATCACAATTACAAAATAACAATTGAGATATTCATATCAATTACTACGGGTAACAAAATCCATAACAAAAAAGAGGTGTTACTTAAGACAAATTCAACCATACCTCAGCATTCAGTTTCTGAATCATAAAGGTAGCATCTGTCCTTGCATTTACAAATCGCCACTGCACATACCGGTTATACAGAAGCCTCAATGTATGCGCATCATATATTCGATCCTCCCCTATCTTCCCTCTCCGCACCTCAGCAGAGAAGCTAAGAATTGAAGGTGTATTACTAGAATTACTATTGATGGAGCTTGCAACTGCACTTCTTACCCTAGCAGGACTAGCAATCCCCCTTGAGGGGGACGATGCTGCAGATGCCCAAAGTTTACTCGGCGATGCAGGCCTTACATTTCCCCTTATTGGAGAAGCCATAGTTCGAGGGGACAACACAGGACCATCACTATTATACCTTTTCAACTGAGTATTCTTTGTAGGGATTGTCATTCTTGAACCAGGGCTTGTTGATAATGGAGAACCGGGATCCTGCAGGCGACGCAGGCGGCTATTAGTTTCCTGCCAAAACTTGGCAGAGACAACAATGCCACGCCCCTTGGCGGGCGCAGCCCCGGCTCCAACACAGTCTTGTGCTCCTGAAGTGCTACCAGAGGAAACACTGTCAGTATCAGAAGCAGTGAGATCACAAGGCAAAGAACACTCATTCACTGAATTCCCATCAGAACATTGCTGCTGAGGAGAACCCTTCAAAAGTTCATCTTTACCCAAATCCAAACTCAACCCTCCTCCTCCAACAGCATCAAAAGAAGCCCTTCTACCACCAACATCCATCACCATTGACTGCTGCAGTGCACGGACCACTTTCCCAAATCCATTCCCAACAACCACTTTCTTCTTGTTGTCACCACCACTGCAATCCAAACTCCTGGACAAATTGTTAGGACCCGAATTCGGATTCCGGGTCCGACCCGGCCAACGGTGCTGATCCACGGGTCGAGAGTTCTCCCCCTGATCTCCTCCTCTTACAGGAGTGGACCTCCGCCGCTCCGGCGTCGCCACCGCCTTCCTGGCATTACCGGAAACGGGCGTCTTGGCCTTGCTAATCGGAAGCGAAAAGGCTTCCCCTTGAAACGAAACCGATAAGCTCCGAGTAGAAGTGACAAGAAGCTTCGCGGCGGCGGTGGAGACTTCGCCGGCGGCATTGTCGGGGACGGGGGTCATGGGTCTGGGTCGGCGGCGGTCGGCGGATTGAGAGCGTTTGGGGACGAGTGGGGTGGAATTGGTGGAACGAGAGAGAAGTGGGGATTGGAATCTTCTAGAAGAAGAGGAAGAAGAAGAAGTTGTTGTTGTTGTGGTTGAAGTTGAAGTTGAGATTGAAGGTGAAGGAGACATGTACCTAGAAGAAACTTGTCTCCCTTTGGGTCTTCTTGGTATGCTGCTGCCATTCTCTGATGATTGTGTTGAACCTCCTGCTGCTGCTGCTTCAGAAATGGCAGCCACCATTGTTTGTCGCTGCTCAAAAAAGCTGGGAACTTTGCCTCACATTGCCTTGAGGAAAAATCAGAGCTTTAACCATGGGGGATTGGGGTAGATCAAGGGGGGGTTAGAATAGGGTGGGAAATCGCGACATGGGTATGCGCCAGATTCAGCATTGGGGAGCAACAGTGAGAGAAATAGCGCTCCAGATTGTGGGATTTTACACACAGAAAGCGAAGTAGGTAAAATAAAATAAAACACGAGTATTTTGATTTTGAGAGTGTATGTATGTAGAGTGTAGAGAGAGTAGAGTGTGTTTGCACATTGCAGCCTTGCAGGTGAGGCGAGTGAGTGAGCCTTTGGGTTTTGGTGAATCTTTGGAGGAACGTTATGTATGTTACTCGAGTTAATGACGCTTTATTATTTCACTAATAAACCATTATTCCTTTTCTTTCCATCACTCAAATGCAATTTTATTCTATAACAATAATAATAACTACCTAATATATACTACTGCTGTCGAAAATATAATGTAGTTTTAACTTGCAAGGTATAAATTTCTCACTACCCTTTACTCGAAAGGTAGGAAAAACGGGAAAGCAAAATAAAAATTACCATTCAAGTATTCAACCACGAATAAACAATACAATGAAGTAACAAGTTTCATGATAAAAGTTCTTTAGAAATTTCAAACTTTGTATTCATAATCAAACTGAATCTTTAAGATTTCTTTCTTTCTTTCATCGAGTCAACATTCATTTAGAGTAACGTGTTTACGTTATCATCCAATCCCATTATGTCTAATATTGATTAATTTCTTTTCAAGTTTCAATATTCATTTTATCCTTTCTTAACACATAATTAAATATTCATTCCGATCCTAAATACAAAAAAGAAAAATGTCTTTTTCTCGTTCAATATATAAGAAACATTGATCAATTTTTAAATTAAATTTTATTTCTATCCTTATTTATTGTAAAATTTATATTAAAGAGACTCAACAATCTCATGCAAGTGCTTTGGTTTAACTGACTCATCGTCTACTCATTGATCAGATAACATAATGTTTGAATTTAAGAATAAATAAGTTAGTTTAATTAGAAGTAATTAATTAGTGGCATTTGTGGAATAAAATTTAAAATGAATTAATTTCAATAATTTTTTTTAATCATGATAAATTAGAATTTTGGCTCTTGTCTTCAAGACTAAAGGGAGTAGTAATGTACCAAATTTAAACACTCTCGTTCAATATTAGCTTTATTTGGCTTCCTGAATTGGGTAACTAATTATAGATTTCATCAATTCTAACCAATTAATGGAGTCCTTCACCAATTAGTTATAAGGGTTAGATCACATGCATCCCTATCATAAATCGATATTGCAGCAATTTATGTTTTTGATAGAGATTCATTAAAGTGATCTTATTTTCTTCGGATTCTGACATCTCATCCGGTGGATGTGTTTGGAAGAGCTTATAAAGAGGATAAACTTACGCAAATAATTCATAAAAATAGTTTATGATCTTCCTATAAACTTTTTTTTAACTTATTTTCATAAGCTTGTCAGAGAAGCTTATGAAAATAAAAATAATTTCGCTTATTTGAGAAAAAAAAACTTCTTGAATAAGCACTTAATTAAGCTATTTATCCAAACGAACCCAATATTTGGTAAGAGAAGTTTGAAAAGAAAGAAAGCAAGTTGGCCATATATGTAGACATAAATTAAACTTAAACACATTATAAATTTCTTTTCCTTTTTTTCCTTATATTTCTTTCTTACCAACAAAATAACATAAATTTAATGTAATTCCCTTCAAGTCTTCACCCAAGCAATTTTCATGAACAATACCTTTTCATAATCACAAGTACATGGATAAAGAAAAGGAAACATCTTTGGCCCTCCCTTTAAGATGTGGAGGACGAGTCCATATGGAATGAGAGTCGTTGATTTAATATTTAACAAAAGGAACGGCTGAGATGGGAGATGGATTACTGGATAAATAGGTCAAAAAAATGGAGCAAAAGCAGGAGGTTTTTTGGGCGAAGAAGGTGTCCATCTTCCATGGTTGATGTTGCCACAACTTCAAAATTGTTTGGCAACAAAAATGCTGCTTAAAACACAGAACAACTCAAGAAAATTCATCTAACTTGAAATCACTAACAAGAACAATAGAAAGAAAAGAGTATCCTTCAATATTTGCCATATTTACACAAACTTTGAATGGTGTAAACCATAAGGAAAACTCATTTCAACATCCATAAACATGCGCCAATACAGATAAACAAAAGGAAAGGGCAGTTCAAGACATCAAAAGGGATTCAATCTCATCTTAGGAACTGGGTCAAAAAAGGCAACAAAGTTTTGATTTTTAAGGTCAGTTGGTCATACACAAGGGATGCAGAACTGCATTTGCGAGAGAGACTAGCAGAGAGATCGCAGTACTGACGCTCGTACCCTTCGAAAACCTCACCCATGTTGTGTGAGAGGCACCCTTTCATGAAAAAGAAGAAATTGAAAATTAGAAATAAAAACCCATTATTGTAAAATTTGAATAGAGTGATTGATTTACCTTGAGGATCAAATAGGGGGAAATCGCGAGTCTGAGAGATCTAAACAAGATTGAGATTTTGGGTTTGTTGACGATGATGTTGGTTGGTTAAGGTTGATTATAGTAAAACCTGACTCAATATAATTACGAAGTGGTCCTTGAAATATCAGATCTAGATCTGAAACCAACAATTGAATTGAGATCCAAAAGGTTTGTAGAGGTGGAAGACATCGTCGAGGTAAAAGCCTAGCCGTTGGTTCCGGTGCAACCACGGTCTCCACCGCACCAGTAGCATCACCGTCCCATCCCACCAGTAGCATCACCATCCCACCACCATGCAAGCAGGACGTGTAGGCCCCTGTCTCAGTCGTGTCGCACTTCCTAGATCCACCTTCCCTGTTCAATAGCGTCACAATCCCTCTCTTCCTTCCGGCCGCGAACTTCGCCGCCTAATCATGTCATCACCCTTCTCTGCTTGCGTATTCCAGCTTTTTTTTTAAATTCTTGCAACCTGATAATAAGGCACAACCGGTCATTTGGCCTGGAGGATCGATCCTCAACATTTACGTTGGATGACTGTAGAATTCTCCTAAAGAAAAAGCAGCAATTACATATATTTCTGTGGACACATATTATTCTCAATATTAGTTCGGTTCTTGAAAATAAGATATTTTGCACTTGTTTCCTTCTTACATTATATATTTCCATGGCTTGAGGGTTGAGCATTGACTCTACAGGTAACTTTCTAAATTAGTTAGTCCCATAATTCAATTCCAACTAAAATAAAGAAAATGTTATTGTGTGTGTTATTTTAATTAGCTATTTCAACCATGAGGAATAGATGGTTGGCTCTTTCATGTTGGCGTAAAATATTAATTTAGCCGTATACGCAGTAGAGTGTTTGATTTCATAAACAAGAATACAAGAAGTGCATCAGGCTTCACCATCGTACAAGACTGTGGTGTCACCTGTTTTCAACATGTATAAATTGTATGTAGATAATAATGTATGTGTACAGAGATTTGCCACTCTGAGTGACTTGAGATAGATGGAGTACTTCATTGGGAGTGAGATGAATGAACTAACCTTCATGATAGGAGCTCCAAATCAGATACAGTGGTTGATGCTATCAATGAAATGCCGAAAAGGGTTAGACATTATCAACCAGAAAGGCAATGTTGCCTAATGGTGATTTTTGCAAGCTAAGATATAATCAATTTATTATTATAACTACATTAAGATGCCACATCTCTTTCAGTCCCTCTCCATCTACACCACTCATTGCAAGCTTTGAACGCATCTGATTTCTTAATAATATCAGCATACTCCAGTATGTTCTCTGTTCTCTCCAACCTTTAGTTCTCCTCTACCTTTCTACTTTATGTATGTTTCTTTCTGTATCTTCTACTGATTGCTCAGTCCCTGAGTTTCTTACTTAAGATTGCTCATTGCCAAATAATATTAACTATTAAACTATTTATTCATAATTGTAAATAATATATGATGAAGCTCACATCAGTGCATATCTACCGGTGCAGTGATCGTAATTTCCCATTCAGCATTAGAAGACAAAAGATATGGTTAAACCGTTTGATTAACGAATCCTTGGCAAATGTATCATGGAATGATGAGAAAGGCATAACTCTTTGATGGCATGTGACTTAAGGTACACTCAATGGAATAATAATAATCGGTTAAAAAGTAAACACCCACTAAAAGATGTTCGTTTATAGGGTATTAATTAGTTTGCTTCGGAAGTGATTATAGACTTGAAGGAAATAATTGTCTCTCAACCTTAGCTTTCCAAGTTGCTTCTCCTCCCTCCTTTCCACCTCAACCCCACAATGAAAAGTATGTGATTATCTATCAACAGAGGAGAAAAAAAATGTGATATATACCTCAAAGTTGGTATCTGTATCGGCGGCTATTCTGCATGTTCCAAAATGTGGTTATTATTATATTATTATATTACTTTGGGCTTAATAATCCTTGAAGCCAAAGATTCAAGATTCTTGGGGTATTTGATTTGTTGAGCTAAAGCTTTGAGTACTCAAGGAACTCCATTCGATGCAATTTCTTATTTTATGGCTTAAGTCAATTATAAACATTTTGGTATTCATACTTTGAAGGATGAACACATTTTTGATAAAATGTAATCATTTTATTGGCTTCCATCAATGATGTCATAAGTAGTAATAACTATGCTAAGCACATCTCAAAAATCAAATTAAGCAATCCATAATGATACAAGTAGCCTAAATGAGAATCTTTTAAAATGAGTTTGTATATAAAGTGAGTAACTAATAATATATTTACTATTAATTGTTAATGGATTAAGATTAAGAGTGCGTTTGTTTAAGAATATTTCATGATAAAAATCATTTTTTTAAATTAAAAATAATTTTTTATGATTTTAATTATGTTTGTTTAAGATTTTTTAGGAAATCATTTAAAAAAAATCATTTTTATGACTAAAATGAGAAACTATTCCATTTAGCTTCTCATTAAAATCTAATTCTAAAGAGGAGAGAGAAGATATGTTTGTTATAGATCATGAAAAAATGATTTTCATATAATCTCTAAATTATTTTATATGAAAATCAATTTTTCATAAGCAGTAACAAACTGGCCGTAAGATACACTATCATGGATTAAAGGTTTAATTACTCTGCAAGTCCTTGAACTATTTGAGAATTTTTAAATAGATCCATGAGCTAAAAAAAATTGTAATTGGATCCCCAAACTTTGATATACTTTGAATTGGGTCCCTGCACTTTAAACATTTGTAATCAAGTCCCTGAATTTGTTAATAGTTTGCAATTAGGTCCCTGAGATATTAGGCATTTTTAAAATCTTTGCTATTGTGGGGATCTAATGGTTCTATTAACCTCCAAGACCGACAATAAATTTTGAAAGAAACTTATACGGTGCTCTAATTACAAGGTTATTCTCCTATCCCAGGAACCTAATTACAAATTATTTATAAGTTCAGGGACTCAATTACAAACTTTTAAAGTGTAGGGACGCAATTGCAAAGTATTTAGAAGTTCAGGGACCCAATTACAAATTTTTTTAGTTTAGGGACCTATTTAAAAATTCTTAAATAGTTCGGGGACCAATAGAGTAATTAAATCTAGATTAAACCAATATTAAATATATTTTTAATGGGAAATACTAAGTGTTACACGAAGGAGTTGTTTCTTTTTAATTGGTTATAAACCAATTCTACATTGAATTCACGAGGGTGCATTTGTTTCACTTTGTATTGGTTATAAAGCTTTTGTACTTTTTGTTTCAAGAGAGGTTCGTATTATCGAGCAAAACTCATTTTTAATTACAGATAATCTCATTTTACAATAACTTTTTCAAAGGAGTCTTCAGATAATGGAATGAGTTTGGGTACCAATATTTGATTCTTTAAAATGGATTTGAATCCATTTTTCTTTCCTTACGCTATGAGAGAGAAACACATAAAAACAAATATTTTTTTGGTGTAAAAAATAATAAAAAATAAATATGGATGGACCTCACAAATAAAAATAAATTTGTTTTTATGTCTTTCTTTCTTATAACATGAGAAGAAACGTGAGAAAAAAAAGAGAGGATCTAAATCCCTTTTAAGTTTAGGATAGAATGAAATAATATATAATGACATTTTTTTAGGTTTCCCAAGATACATAACTGCGGAGATTAATCTCGTAAGATACTGGATGACATTGAATGACTGACCTATTTCATCTCATCTTTTAACGCTATATTTTTTTTTTTTTCATTTCCCCTCCAAAAAAAAATGGGAATGATTAAATAAAATGAAATAAAATAATAAAAAAAAATATAATATTTATATTTTTTACCACTCCATTTTATTTCATTAAAACTTCCAATCTATCGAGACATATCTAAAACTAAGTCTTATGCAAAAAATCTCTTGGCCTAAAATTATCAACTCGGCATAAACTTCAGTGTAAAGTTCAACTCTCATAGGGAAGATTCTATGGTAATTTTTCGGTAACTTACCCCTACCTATATGACTCAGTCAGATGATGAGAACTTAGTCCCATATGATATTGATATGACTCATTTAATTGAGGTGACACATTCTAATTAAACATAAGGTACTCAAATCCTCTACTTTACAAGGATACCATAGCAACATCCTTCCCATAAACTGCCATTATGATTCTTGTAAGGAAAAAGAGATCCCGAAAAGGACAGCTTACTTGTATAACGAAGTATTCTTTTCAAAAGTCATGCATTACGATTTAAGAGGTCATCTCTTGTGTCGTTACTAATAATCTTCACATTATATAACAGAACCTTATATTCAAGCCTTTCTTCTATCTTGGTTTGTTTAACAGAGTGAAAAACACATTTCAATTTGGGACATAATTTGAATCTAATTCCTTCACCCTAATTTTGAATGGATTAGGAACTGTGATTATCACTCTAAAAATTTTGATACGCAAAGCTATGTTTGGAAGCGAATATTTGAAATGATACGTAATGAAATGAGTGGGATAATTTTGACGATAAGCCCATTGTTTAAAAGATTTTAGGGTGAGGGGGCTTTGTAAATCTTTAAAACTAATTTTTCATACTCCAAAATTAGGTGATTTGCAAACGAATGAGGGAAAAACATGAACTAAAGCTTGACAATCATTTTTTTCTCCCTTTTATCTATTAGATATTATATAAGGACTATTTTGACATTTTAAAAATTATAAGGACTTCTAATTATATATCTTTTTCACAACACGGATCCAGTGAAAAAGTACTGCTCAATCCGCTCAATTATGGATCAGTCCACTAACACTTCCAAGTTAAACCTTTGCATCCATTCATTTTAGTCCAGAATGCAGTAATGCAAGATAATATTATAGAAATATTTTATTTGATCAGCTCATTTATTAAACCTTGTATTGACAGATCATGATCTTCCCTGGATGCACAGTAAATAGCTATGATGGTGACGGGAAAAGGTCCAAAACCAGAAGAATAATATGATATTCGAGGATGGCGAGTGATTCATGCAAAAAAAAAGAATTATTATAAAAAAAAATGTAAGATGCTGAAATGCCTTCAACAGGAAGGAATTTATAGCACAGCATTAGTGGTTGGTACAACTTACTACTAATGCAGGTAACATCAGCGTTTTACTTTGTGCTTTCATTCCCTGTGGCTGTCCTTGGGTCGCATCCCCTGCGGTTAACACGTACTGTAACACATGACAACCACAGTGGCGGGCTTAACTTCTTGTTTCTACGACCAAGGATACCAACTATTTATACTCTTTGCCGATTGGTAAATGCAAATTTTATTCAATTGGAATTAGATAAGATGGTTACAATGTTTCTCACAAGAAAATCATAAATGTAAAACTTGCATCTAAATAACGTCAAAAAAACATAACAAAACCCCTCTTCCTTCTCTCTCCCCTTTCTCTCCGAATCCTTAATCTCACAAATGACAAAACCATCAACCATTTCTATCATTCTCCCCCTCCACACCAAAAACTGAAAAAAAAAAAAAAAAAACAAGCTATCATTACTATTCTTGAATATGTAAATACGTTTGAGTTGATATGTTGAAACCCATTTTGGAAATCAACTATTAGTATGCATTTTTTTTGGTGAAGACTACCTCTTCTATAAATTTCCAGAATACATCTTTTCTCGACAAATCCTCCACTCCATTAATTTTCATTGTGAAAATCAAGAAGCCACAAAGGACAAAACTCTAAGTCTCGATAGTGCTTATAGAAAAAGATCTCCTCAGGCTGAACATCAAGGAACCGCCTGGGTGGGTACCATTTTCATTGTCAAAAACATGGTGGTGGGATGGAATGTTCTCCTTCGCGATATTGAAGGTCATTTGAAGTAACATTTTCTTATAGGCTAGCAAGGTCTACTTGCTCTTTCTATTACAGGTTTGCTAAAAAAATACTGCGTATACTATGTGATGCTTAAACATAGTTTTGTGTTTGATATTTTCTATTACGTAATAACTTTTATCTAAAAAATTAAGCATTTATAATTTCAGAGCATTACTTTCGTTTTTCTCAAAACATACAAATAAATTAGAGCGAGGTGATAAGTACTAACGTCAATTAAAATGTGACAATCACAGACCACAGAACGATTAAAGAATCACGGATATGGAGGTCGATAGTCCACAGAACAATTAATATGAAAATATTTAGTTCAACAACTCAAGTCTGATAATTAACTAGATGCCAAAAACAAGTCTCAAGTTCTTTAAACATAACATCCTAACATCATCCTAATTCCAGAAGCTAAGATAGGTAGGGCAGGTGCCAATAGCTCTTCAGCGATACTGCAACAACAAAAACAAATTAATGAGAACCCATGGAAAAACAATAGCTGATTCAAGGCAAAACCTATCCACCAAGTACCAAAAGAGTGAGATAAAAAGAAATTCACATTGGACTAGCTAGAAGGCTACAATGGGATATAAAATTTCCATAAATTTACCTTAATGAAGCCAATTTCCTTGGCATTGCTACGGAAGCATTGCCTGCAACACATAAGGCCATACTTCCTGATCAATCCATGTGGGTTCCCGCACACACGGCTGCAAGAAGGGGATAACAAGAAACAACAATCACAATCAGCAAAGCTCATCAATACAGTTAAACCACAACAAGTACATCAAACAAACTATGCATCAAACGTACCCAACAACTTTGAATCAATCATCGTCCACAGAATTTCCGAGCATATCTAAAATAGAATAGTCTATACACTATAGCTACAAGATAATCGCATCCAGTTTATGGTACATCTTTAGTAGCAAGATATGTAATGCGAAAGGAAAAGTAGCAAAGAAAACATCTGAACTAATACAAATGTAACAGAGTCTCCAGATAAAAGGTCAACCACAAAATGTTGCATAGCAGACAAGACAAACTACTTGCAAAAGCAACTTCACAAGCCTAACAATGTAGACTACAGAGAACAACACGGGATCATAACACATCGCTGCAACTGTCATAAAAAACAGCTTATCTAAACCTAATTTTTCTATAGGAAAATAGAAAGTCATTGTTTCATGACTCAATAAAAATTTGTAAAAATCACGACTCAGCATCTTTACACCACATCAATTGTTGCAAAACTCAAATCTACCAACATTCTGGTATACCCAAAAACATAAACTTAATTACTTATTACGCATAACATGACTCCTCGAACTCATACATAAACATCTAAAGAGTAATTTGCCTAACATCATCATTATATAACACAAAATAAAGGAAAACAAACAAAAAATAGAAACACTCAGCGATAATTCAACAATATTATATTTGTTAGGTCAAAAGACAAAATTAATACTAAAAAGTAAAAGACTTTAAGAACAACGTCAGCATGAGATTAACAAGAAAATAATCCAAAAAATGACTAAAATTAATGAGAATCGAAAAATGAAGCAGTGACATACCAAGTGCGAGAACCAGGACCATAGCTCTTGGGGTGAGAGTTCCAAACGTTGGAGTGGCCCATTGCTTTGGAACAAGATCGAAACACGCAAAATCTGAAAGCGAAGTTGGTGAAGAATGTGGAGGAGGCTCTGCCGTAGCTGCAAATATCAATTTATATACAAAAAAAATAGGAGGCTCAAACTCAAATTAGGGTTTTCTCGACTCAAATATCGTATTCTTGGAGAAAAATATTGATTGGGCTAAATCTTGGCCCAAGTTACCCTCTTATTGTCGGTTGGTGGGCTTATCATTCACTGGGTCTTCCAAAACACCTCTCTCTCTCCCCTCCCCCCCCCCCCCTCTCTCTCTCTCTCTCTCTCTCTCTCTCTATATATATATATATATATATATATATATATATGATCAGATTGTTGAGTATTTTCTTTTTTGCTAGAGTATCTCTCTCAACTAATACCGAGAATATATGGATTTTGTATGTAATATATGTTACACAAATTAATTTAAATGTGTCATGCATATTTTTTTTATATGAAAGAAATTTTGGAAAAAAGTTTTGGGAGGAGTCATGACTATCTTCGACTACCAAGAAGATCCACCTCGAGATGGAACTCAATAAAATCTAATGAAATACATTCCACCTCATTTCATTACTATCCTCATTTTTCTTCTTCTGTAATTTGGGAGGAATGGGATGGAATCAAAAATTTGATCCTTTAACACCATCATATAATCAAATATATCCATTTTGAAATTGTGCATTACGTGATTCTGTTTTTTGTTTTCTAGTATGCCTATCACCTCATGTATGTCCATCTCTTTGAAGAAATAGGCAATATCTAGAATTAATCAATCCGGTGTTTTAGAAGTGAAAGTGATTTTTCATTCAACTTGCGTTTGATTCGCTAAAAAATAAAAGATTGAACAGTACTAAAAATTGTCCATCCTTTGTTTTGAAAAATGATGTGTGGGACAACACAAAATCATTAACGAGGAACTCAACAAATTCCCAAAAACTTGTCCATTACTAAACCTCAGTACAACTTTTTGTCCGGTGTCTAGTAAAGGTAAAAATACAATAAAGTCCTTGTGTCTACGTTTTCCAGGCCTCATGTCTTTAGGCCTCCTTCTCTGAACCGTCCTCCCTTCAAACCAAAGCTTCTCTTCTGCTGCCATTCTCCTCTGAGAGACACTATCGTTGACGTATGTCTAGCTTCTCTCTCGACTTTCTCTCATTATAAAGTGTCAAGCTTTTTCTCTCTCTTTCTTTCTATCTCTCTTTATAGTTTTTGTATTATAAAATAAAAATTCTCCAAGTTCAATCGGTGGGTTTCATTTCAATCAAGTCTTGATCTTTCAATCATTGGGTTTCAATTCTCTCCTTATTTTTTTTTGTTGCTTTTTTCAATCGGCGGGTTTTTGTTCTATCGTAATTGCTACTGTATTTTTTTTATTAACTTTCTTATGTATTAATTGAAATGTATTCTGTTACTTATCTTTTGTTCTATCATAATTTCTCTTTTTCAAATGGTGGGTTTCTGTTACTTATCTTTTTTTTTTTTAATTGTTTTTTCTCATATAGTTGGAATGGATGACAAACACAAATATTATAATCAAGTTTACGTTATTCTATCCAATACATAAATATATCAAATAAGAAATAACATAAAATTTTTTGTGTTATGCATCGATCATCAAATAATAGACATTATAAAAAGTTATCTTATAACTCAATTACTTATCCCGTGTTGTTTTGTCTTTTATAGTGAATCAAACCGACTCTAATACTTGGCGTTGGAAAAGTTAAGGTATGCTTTTTGAGTTTTGTGGTTACCATTTATTTCAAATTAAATGAATAAGGATATAATATTTAACAATTAAAAATCAATTAAATGGTCAATGGTAACAACGATAACCATTAGAAATAAAGGAGATAAGAAAAAAAGTTTTTTATTAAAATTTGATTTATTTAATATTTGAAGAGATAATATTTAGTTTTTCAATTAAAAACTACTATTTTTTGTTTTCTTAAAGTAAGACCACTTGTTAGCATGATTCTTTTTTTGCTTTTTCAAGATATCCTCCACGTGCGACTGTGAAGACTAATCTTTTGAGGTATCGGACGACATTTAAGGGATGACCTCTCCCAACAAGTTTTCTTTGTAAGTAAGAGTCAGAAATTGAACCTCTAATTACTTGCTTAAGGGGTTCGAGCCTATTATCACTTGTTAACATGAGTCTTGAAATAATTAATTAGTTCTTTTTGTTTACTTCTGCATTATTATCGATTTTTGGGCGTAGGAAAAGTAAAAATATGCTTATGAATTATGTCGTTAGCATTTATTTCAAATTAAATGAATAAGTATATTATATTTAACAATTAAAAACAAATTAATCACGATGACCATTTGAAATAATTTATGAGTTTTTTTTTTTTTTTTTGTATAAGAAGGGGTCTAGGCACAAGAGAAAATATAACGTCCTTCGTTACATTAGTAACCCAAAATAATTAATTTAAATAAAAGAAAGAAAATAAAATTTTATTGAATAAATACTGAATAAATAATTAATATAATATTAATCCAAAATAATTGTTTACATTAATTCAAAATCGGAATAACATAATCAGTAAAACCTTAAAATAAGGCATCTATAACATCTCGCATAAAAAAATAACTAAAAGATAATAAAGGTCCTCCTAGCATATGTCATACAATACTAATCAAGCTCTAAAACTAAAGAGATAGCCTTCAAAATGTCTGGCTGCTCAACAGGATCGCCCTCAGGCTCTGAAAACAATACTATTAAAGAGATATAAAATCCCAGTGAACAGAAATACATTTTTAAAAGGTTTTCACAAGAGCATTGTTCTCAGCCGGTGTGGTTACCGGAAAAACTGTCCATGGTATTCACTATTTTCAAAATAATGTATAGTAAAATAATAATAATAATATAAATTATTATTGACAGCAACAGTCATCACTAACACATCATAAATCAAGTATAACAAGATCTCATATATCAAATAATCTCAAATATCCTCATATGTCATATGACTTTCAAACTGCACATAACAATGGCATCTCATTGCCTACCTTACTCATGAAGGTATTTCGATGTCACATTCTCTTCAGCGACATTAATCATTTCGATACCAACCATTATACACGGGTGGTAATACTCATTTTGACATCCCAACTTATGACGATGTTACTTTCAATACCCCATCATGACGGTATTTCATATTTCGACACCCCAATTCATTGACAGTCTTACTTTCGATACCCCTATCATAAGCGGTAGTGCAGCAGACAACATTCAACATATTACCAGGTATTTTTGACACCCCAATTCATTGCCAGTGTTATTTTCGATGCCCATATCATAGGCGGTATTGCAGCAGATAACATTCAACATATTAACAGTTACTGAATCATGTCAATATCACAAATATCATCAAACAATGCATATATAGCATGTCAATTCAGCCAAATCACGTATGTATCATATATATCATAGCATCAATCTCAATAATAAACATTTAATTGACAACAAGAATACCTTAGAAGGAAAACCCCCAAATTTGTAAAATCAGGATTTGACCAAACGCATGATTATTTTCCAAAAAACGCATTTTGAAAACATAACCCAAACCCTAAATCAATTTTCACCATGGAAAGGGTGAGAAAAAGTATTTCTACTCACCTCTTGAAGACCTCCAAGAATCTCCAAGTGTATCCTATGACGAATCCTAGATGTCGCCTTCCTCAAATATGAATCTCCTTCTCCTTCTCTTGTTGTTGTTGTGGTTGTTGTTCTCCTTCCAAACTCATTGTTTGTTGTCGCCCCATCTCCCAAGAATAAGGATGCTCCGCAGCCGTTACTAAGGTATTTTAGGGTGCAAAAAGAGTTTCTAGCCACACTAGGGTGTTAAAGATGATATATACATAATGTTGCACTAGTTCCCTATTTTTAACGCATTCTGACATAGAGCACGGGCGTGCTCTTGATTGGCACGACAGTGCCAATCAGCGTCAAAGTTTCCGACACGGGCGTGCTGATAGTTAGCACGGTGCGGTTCAGATCGTGCTCTTTTGACACAAGCGTGCCAAACAGCGTCAAATCTGTCCATTTTCCGATACGGCCGTGCTAATAGTTAGCACGGCGTGGCTCAGACCATGCTCTATTCAGCACGGGCGTGTCGATGTTACTGTGACAGTTTTCAACTTAAAATTTATTTCTTTTCTTCTTTTGGTCAAATCACCACCCTTAAGGTTGAAAGTCAACCATTCTAGGTCTCCCTAACATTTTATTAATTTTATTTGTTAAGGTTTAATTTTCTTATACTTTTATTTAATTCAAGGGCTGAAAATATATATTCTAAACCTCTCAAAAACTCTATAATAATCCTCATATTATAATCTCTATTTATTTTTTTTATTTTTTTTAGGATGTTACAGAAAAAACCAAAACAATTACACATGAGTTAATCAGGATAATAAGGCCCTTCAAGCATCACCAAGAACAAGCAAGGCAAGTTCTGAAGGAGGAAAAACGATTTTTGCAAAAGCATAATTTGAGAGAGTGTTGTGATTTGCAAGTCAGTCAGCACATGAATTTCCTTCTTGTAGAAGATGATGAAATTTCAATTCCCACGATAACAGAGATAGTTTTCTAATCCTAGTTATGGGTTGTTTGTTGTTTAATTATGTATTATTGGCGATTTTTCCTTCAAGTATCCCTTAACTATAATTGTGGGAACATAAACTTTATGAAAAATATATAATCAAAAGTATCACTCCAGACATTAGTGGCATGTTCCGTATTACTCCTTTCGTCCCATTAAATATGTCATACTTGACTAAATCACACGGATTAAGAAAAAACAATAAATAAAAGAAACTAAACAACAATTTTACCAAATTAACATTGTTTATATTTTCTTTATTTTTAAAATCATGTTATCATTAATGATAAACTACATTCATCGAGAAAAAACAAGTATTCAAAGACATTGATAATAGAACAAAATGTAGTTATTGATCACTCAAATGCTTCACGTTGAAAATAAAAAAAGTGATGGCTTCGATTAATGCATCACATAACAAAATTATAAAAACATAATTAGGGGTAAAATTGGCAGAACACATTTAATATTACATTAAAAATAAAAAATGACATATATTTTGGGATAATTTTTTTGTAGTAAATGTGACATATATAATGGGACGGAGAGAGTAATAAATAGCAATAAAGGTTCACCCGATGTTTTATTTTTTGTTTTTTCCTATGGCCTTGGTTTAAAAAGGAGCTTGTTGAATTCTAAAAACTAATTCCCGATGTTTTATTTTTAGTTTTTTCCTATAGCCTTGGTTTAAGTCAATAAGTGATTGCATAGTTAAAAATCATTTTATTAAGGTGAATTCTTTGATATCTAGAGAACAGAAAAGTAAAAGTTATACCGCTCAATCAAAATATGTCATCTCAATTAAATGAATCAAGTTAGTGGATCATGTTAAATGATTCTTGCCATCTGATTGATACATCTAAGCAAAAGTAAACTTTTACCCTTTCATTTTCTGAGTATGAGAGAATTCACCATAATATATAAATATTAGTATTTTTAAAATAAGGATATCATGGGAATAAAAAATTTATAATTGGTTTCAACTTCTCAAATGATGATGCAATAACTTTATTATATTTCATCATAAAATATCTAAAGGATGAAAAGATTTTTATTTAATTCCCTTCTAGTTTCATTCCATTATATTCCATCCCTTTTCACCCCTCCAACATAGCCTTTAAGTTCCATTTTGGACAGTGAATGACACAAAAACAGAAACAAAGGGGGCCTTTGTCATTTTTTTTTTTTTTTGGTAGCGGGGCATTTGACATTTATCCCTTAGAAATTAGAAATAGACAGTGAAGCCTACACGGTTGGGGATGTTCGGAAGCTCACGGCTCTTACATTAATCCCTGGTTCTGTTTCTTTTGGGTCTTTCTCATTTTCCATTGTCCATCAGAATCAGAACACCAAAATAGCAATTGGGGCTATCTAAATTCCTAGTCAATTCCACATCGTTGTCGACCCATTTTGGTACGAATCTTTCTCTGCCCTAACTTCATTAAATTTCCTAATTTTTTCAAAGTCTCACAAGGGTTTTCTTTCGTCTTTGACAATCGCTGCTTAAATTTCTCAAATTTTATCACTTCAATTTTTATCTTGATACCAGTGTTCAATGTTCAATTTCACCAAAATGCATGCTCTGTCGCCAATTGTCGTCTGAATTTTTATTCTAATTAACGAATGGTTAGTGAGTTTGATGCTTTGGATGTGTGATAGTTCCTGATTGAGAATTTGATGAATTGCAGATGGAGACTCTGTTAGGGAACTAGGGTTTTTTGTTGGATAATCTAATCTGAGATTCTGATTTACATGTTGCTTCAGTGATTGTGAGAAGGTTGGGTAAAATGACGATTTCCAAACGAAACTATACTCGGATTGACACTTCGAAGCTGAAAGCTCTGATTGTTCGGAAGGTTGGTCATCAGAGAGCTGAAAAGTACTTTGATCAGCTTAGAAGATTGTTCACTTCAAAGATTAGCAAGTCTGAGTTTGACAGGGTTTGTATCATGACAATTGGGAGGGAAAATATCCCTCTTCACAACCAAATCATTAGGGCAATTCTCAAGAATGCTTCTCTGGCTAAAATCCCACCTCTGAGAGGTTCTGCAAGAATAGGGGCTGCCTTCAGTGTAAAAGTTTCAAATGGGGATGCATTTTTTCCTTCCCCGCAGAGGGGTGGCTCTTTGGTTGTTCGAAACCACAAGTTTAAGGGCCGCCAAAATGCTCTGGGCCCACCGGGCAAGCCCCAAAGTCTTGCATCTGAAGAATTGATCTCCAAGACACTAGAGCAGCAGAGTGCAACAGAACTGAATTCCCTTGGCAGTAGACCTCCTGTTTCTGTTGAAGAAGGAGAAGAGGTTGAACAGATGACTGGAAGCCCCAGCATCCAAAGTAGGAGCCCAGTTACAGCTCCTCTTGGTATATCCATGAATTTTGGTTGTGGTCGGAAACTTCTTTCTAATGTATCTTTGTGTAGTAAATATTATCCAGAAACCTGTCACAGCAGCAGAGACCTCCCTGACTCAAGATCTTTGAGGAGTCGATTGGAACAGAAGTTGGAGAAGGAGGGTTTAGCTGTGACAGTGGATTGTGTAAATCTATTGAATAATGCACTGGATTCATATTTGAAGAGGTTGATTGAATCCTCTATGAGTTTAGCTGGGTCAAGATTTGGAAATGAGGACCCAAGACAACCAAATGAACAATCGGTGGCTGGTTCAAGCGTATTGCTTCCTGGAAGATATATGCAAACAACAACACAATCTGCTGGTACATCTGTCTTAGATTTTCGTCTTGCAAATGAATTAAAGCCACAAGTTCTTGGACCAAATTGGCCCATGCAGCTTGAGAAGATTTGCATATGTGCTTCTGAAGAATGAACAGCCTTTGTTATCAGCAGGTCAGAAATTTACTAATAGATGAAATCAAAAGGCAGTAGTTACTAGCCCACATTTGTTGAAAGCTTCGGATATTGAACTGTTTTACTTCAGCTGACATAACTTTCGAATTTTCTTTTATCCTGAAGACACACAATTTGCCCGAACAGAATAAGCCATAGCATTTTAGATATAGAGATTGATGATTGTGAAGGAACAAATCATGTTTATACAAAATTATGTGAACCTCTAGATAGGATTAAGAAGTTCATTGTTTCAAGAGTGTGAGTTGTGTAACATCATTCTTCAATGATATCCAGTTCTCATTCTTGTTCTATCTTCCTTTTTTTTCTTCTCTTTTACTTGGTTCAACTAAATTTTTGTTGAAATAAAGCAGTGTTGCATTCTATCTGAGTGCTAAATCTCATCTATGGCTTGTCTACTAAATCAGTTCATCTAATTTTTATTGAAATAAATTAGGTTTAGGACTTGATCATGAATTACTGTGTCAACTGTCCTTATCTTACTTCTCATGGTTAATTTCGAATAAATGAGTTAAGCAATTTACAATGAATATAAGGGGTATTTGTTTTGGCAAATTATGGAAATCGTATTGAATAGCAAGGGAAGTTTTGTTCTTGATTATGACATCTTTTTTGCTCTTCTAGAATAATATTGAGTTCAATTAAAATATCTTCTTATGATTGTCGCAGTGTAGTCTGGTATACCTGTTAAACATATCAATATTCTATGTCTTCTGTTTCCCACCGTAGTCTGACATGTTGAGGCTGCTGTAATGGTTGTGCTTCATCATTATTTCCCAGGAGCTAAGCAATATCAGAAGATTTTCTGGAGCATGTTGTTGATTAAAGTTAGCCTTATGGTACAGTACATGACACAGGTTGTTCTCTTCGGAGATAACTTCCCTAGGGTCAACTTGTTTGCGAAGCTGCTTGCTACTAGTAGCCTACTACCGATATCAATAATCCTTTTTGGACACGTTAAGCTGTAGTATTAAAATACGAGGATTCGAGTAATGATATTTTAAAACTTACACTCACTCCCCTCATGCTCTCATGGAAATCACTGAGTAACATTCTTCAACTTTTTCTAAAAGGTCCAAATTGCGTATGTAGTAGTTTGTGTAAATATTTTATCATTCATTTCCAAGACCACGTGCGTTTTGAGATTAGCCTTTAATGTGTTTTGATTTTTTTTTTTTTTTCATTGACACTATGATAGAACTACCCTAAATACAATGATGCTTTTAGGAATTTTCCTTATAACTGAAAGGTGAAAAATTCTATATCCTTCAAAAAAAAAATTAATAATCTTGTTAATTACTTTAAAAAAAAAAGGGGAACCATTGTGCTGACTTTATGGCTAAGACGGACACTTCTCAAGATGATAATTTCAGACTCCTGGAATTGGAATTCCAAATTACAAGTCTAATTTCATGGAATTGAAAAATAATTATTTTATATTATTTTCAATTCTCATCCAAGCATAACTGCCGCTGCTGATGCCACCACTAACATCACCGCTGTGAACTCTAGAGAATTAAATTTAGAATTATAATATTAAACCCTAATTCTTTAGGCAACCCTTAATCTACAGTTTCAATGAAAAAGGACTTGAGCCTTACACCCCGTGGATTGTGTTCGACTCTGATAAACGGATTTCCTCCTCTTTTCTCTTCTTCAGTAAAACGGACAACCAAATGTGAAATAAAAAAAGTGAAGGAAATGCTTCTTGAAAGTATGACCCAAAAATGTCTTCAATAACAAACTATTATAGTATATAGAGCTTCTACAAGCTGGTCCATTTAATAAGTAAAAGGGGTTACACAACCAAAACAAATAAGAGGAAATAAATCCAAAATATGGATGACACTGAGTGTCCTGGTTAGTAGTATAGCCATGGACAAATGTGGGATCAGAATTATTCCCTGTACACCCCCAAAATATTTGATTGTATATCACAGCTTCCAGATAAACTTTACAGTCAGTCCAAATCTCGATCATGAATGAAACAAGAATTGACATTGCTGGCATTGATCAGTTAGCTGTCTCTGCTTTCTCTAGGCTTGCCATATAGGTCAGATAAACGGTCCACAAGTATGAAAATGAATTGCTGACTAATGGCTGTCAAAATGAAAAAATGCAGAAAATCATGAGTTAACAACCAGTAGAATGCAAATCTTTTGGGCTATTCATAGTGCACATGCCATGCATCATCCAAACTTAATTTTCATGGCGTGCCTAATGGAAAAGAAGAAATGAACACATACCTGTAACTGGACAGGAATGAATCTAAATGTAATAAAATCACATACAGGCCAGTACATAACTCCACTTAACATTGTAGGAAGCAAATCACGCTTTAAACGTGCAACAATTTCTGTAAAGGTTTCTCCTGGCAACCAAAGGAAACTGTTTAACAATCACAAACTTAAAGAATTAAAGAGAAAGTACAATATGAAATGGTCTTGAGACAACTTAATTTTGTTAAGAAATTTTGAAAACGTAAAGTAAGCGCAAAGGTTTTGTCCAATAAATATGGATAGAAAAAAACAGTTGGACACAAAATTCTGCTCTATATCTACATCCCTTCGCTCGAGCCTTTCTCATATTAAATGTTCAATGCACAAGACACAAACACCCAATGCGTGAAACAATGAGACACATAGATAAACAATGAGACAATCTAGTCACCGGCCTCAATCTTTGTGGTTTTAGTGGAATCACTAACTAAAGTTCCACATATCAATTTTGTCAGTACTTCATTAACATCCTGAACTTTTGGCCTTTTGTGTTGCAATCCAAGTGGAGTAGTTAGCATAATAATTTGAAATACAAGGCCAAATAAATTGAACACCCCCCAACACACACACACACACAAAATCAAAGCAAAGAGAAGCAAAGGAAAAAATATAGTTATAAAAAGAAATTTCGTGATAAAATATTATGCTAAGAGAATTGGACATACCCTGCAAACGTGCATTCAAGGAGAAGAAAACAACAGTCATGGCAGGTCCATAAAGTGTCTGGCCCATGACCATTTTCTTCAATGTGGAGAGAAGATCCCTCTTTGGCAAAAGCTTTGACACGAAATTGAACCAGAAATGGAGCGTGGGCCCTAATATGACCATCCCATATCCTGCCATGCGTAAAGTCCTTACAAAATCAAAAGGCTCTGAAGATTGCCGCACAATAATCTGAAGGAATTAAATATCAAATACCATGTCAGTATGACGAAGACATTAGAATGAGCATGAAGTCTGCAATATAAAACCATACAAAGCCACTTAATTATTTGACAATATCTGTTTACTAGACTCAACAAGGCATCAACTCTGCACAATAATGTGAACTAATATATTTATTGAAAGAATTTTAGAGGGTGTCAATGTCAATCTTGAGGTTCCTCAAAAAGGTTACCCGTATAATTTTCAGAAGGTTAAAGTGAGCAGCGAAAATTTTCACCATATTGCATAGAAAATGTATGCACTTTCAACGTCTTGTATCACCACTGCATCCAAAACATACAACGGCAGCAGAAGCACTATGTAGAAAATGAGGCTAAATAAATAAATCTTATTATCTATTACTTTCTTCGTTCCTTTCTCATTACGATTACTACTTTTTTTTCATAAATTAAAAGTGTAAACCAGTACCAATTTCAAAACATACTCCAGTACTGTAGAGCATATTGATAGAACTGGACCAGATATGGGGAAAAAAATGATGAATCTTTGTTACGGAAACACTCTGATCAGTATCACTGTCTGTGATACAGAATCAAAAATTAAAAATGGAACTGTCTTCCTTCTATCTATTTCCTCAGGTATTCCAGAGACCTGGTAACTCTTCAGTAACTCCTCTCTAACCCAAAATAATAACTGCCTAACTAATATTTCCTCCTCCCTTTTATTTCTCTCCCAGGCCCATTAACTGTCTATTGGACAGTTATTATAGTTAATAGTTCCTAGGGACTTGATTCCCTTATTCTCCCTTTTATTCTTCCTACTGTAGACCTTCCTAATATGTTCCTACTTATATGCATTCTAGCTCAGAGCAAAGTGCCTAGAAGCAAAATATGTATAGATGAGCGTTTAGTGATTGTGCAGTATAACCAAAAATACAACAAAAGTTTAGCATGAAAGTGAACGATATGATACTAATACAAAATAAGTGCCAACAAGTCAACAAACAAAGATCTATCTATCGAAAGAAGACAACAGCTAAGGTTCTCCAAATCAAATGTGCTACTACGTGAAGGAGAAAGCAGAAAAAACTTATTCCCATCAGTATTCTCCAAATATTGAAAAAGGTGCAGGCTGGCATCTCTGTAGGAAAACAATTAATCACTTACACGTCAAAAAGAAAAATTAATTAGACAAATTAGAGCCTACAAATTGAAGATTGAATTGCAAAACAATAATTAATTCCAGGTCATACAAAGACAGCAGAAAATTCCAACAACATTTTAATTTTTAAGGCAATGTTTTTTCTTTTAACAAAAAGAATAACTTCATTTGTATTGCTAAAATTTAGCATACAGCCAAATCACATCTCGAACAAAGTGACAAACCAACCAAGTGGGTACTAGAGAAACAATGTAAATAACAAAGAGAGACAGATTAACAGCTAATGACCAAATGAAATATGAACTGCATTAAAAGCCTAAGAAAACCCCCCAAAAAAATGGTCTCCCATGCCATCCCCTCTAAAATTTCTTGCTGGGTCTCCCTTCAGTTCCATTTCAACGATTGATGCTTCCAATTAACACCGGATGATTACATTTTGTAATTTTCATTCCACACATCATGCCACAACCAATGGAACATTCTCAATACAATAGTAAACAGAATCATTCCATTTGAAAAAATAGTGATGCTCAAACAGAAGCCCAGGAAGAAAGAGCCAGGGGGAAGTAGAAACTTTCAGAATCATAGTTTCACAATTCACAGCTAAGGCGTTGCCGAAGTTCCCATGTTATTAAGAGAATACAGTAAATACAGTTCAGTCAATTGGAACTTTCAACGAATCAACAACATTAGACAAAGCATTGTTAGACATGTAATGACAACTACTTCGATTGCCAAATCAAAACCCTACATATTTTACAAGAAATATAATGCAACAACTCAACAACTTTGACCTTTTTCCTTTTTAAATTTTCAGTGACCACAAAAACTGACAGGTCCATGAAAAATAAGCAAACAAAGTCGATAGACTTAAAAAGAAGCATGGTGGGGGGTTGTTACCTCACTTACCTGGGAGGATAAATCAGCAGCAGTGTAAATAAGTGCTGAAGTAACACTTTTTGTGAGAATGGGCCACGACTTGATCATCCCCAAATACCAACCTACAAAGCCAACCTTGGAGAGGGAAGTTGCTGTAGCAGACGAGGAAGAAGAAGAAGAACAAAAGGAGGAAGCAAACATAGAAGAATAGATTTTATATTCTGTGGGTTTCCTAATAAAATAAGGTCTGAACTGCATTTTGTTGCAGAGAAAAGGAGGAGGTTTGATTGGATCATTGATGCGGTTCATGAACTGCCTCTGAATAAAGATATGGGAAATTTTGGTTGGGTTCTTCAGAAAAGCACTAGTCATATTTTCTATGGCCTTTGGGGTTAACTGGGGTTTTCTAAGCCTTACAAAAGAGGAATGAGAAAAAGGTTGAACCTTGAAGTCTCAGAGTTCCAAGTTGCTGGGAGTTTCTGGTGTCTCTTCCTCCTCTCTTCTCTCTTCTCTCTCTCTGATGTTTGTTGATGTCAGAAAAGAAAAGGGGTAGTTTTTACTTGCGTTGCGGGCGGCTTTAAAATCCCACCACCCTTTCTTCTTCTTCTTCTTCTTCTACATCATCTATATATATGCAAATGCAATTGCAAACCTACTCTCTTGTTTTCTCTCTCCTCTAATTTTTTTTGATCAAACTATAATTTTGCTGATTAGGACATGAAGCCCCGGCTGTGTCACTATTATTGTGCCACGTTTCTTACATGTCCTCTCTTTTTGTGCCGCGTGTATGTGCAACCTAACACGTCGTCAGGTGATCAATGTGAATTTCTACTACAACAACGTTGCCAAAGTTGAAATTAGATTTCGTTTGGAGGAATCAAGCACGTTTGAGACGATATCACTTTATTTCAGTTTAATTAGTGATTTCGAACGTAAATATGAGTTCTGAAAATACTGTAGTGTTAATCAATGAATTGCCTGTTTAAGGAATTAATTTCTACGGTTGAATGCATAAAAATAATATTCTGAAAAAACCAAAAAAAAGAATTCGTTATGAGGTCCTTGTTCGCCGAAACTTTATTCATTTGATATATTAAGTCCTAAGGTGAGACAGCAAGTAAGTCGTTTACCTGTGAGGGGATAAAAATAGTCATTGGATATATTAATTAAATATGTGGATGGCTATGATTATTTAATGTAAACCTAATATCTCGGTTGCTTCAACAAATTGACCCAATAATTTTTGAACGGCGACTCGCTAGAGGATCTTGCCGGGATCTTGAAGGAGAAGTCTAAAATGGATGCAGTAGCATTCATAACCAGAAGCATATAACAACCAGTAGAGCCACATTCATATAACAAGTAATGAATCCTGAATCTTCTAGATAGTGGTAGAGCCACATTCATATAACAACAAGTAGGGATCAAGAACAGAACAATAGTTGACGAACAACACTAAATAATTTGTGAAATAAGAAACTTCGAGAATCACGGTTTGTGAACGACATACTCGTGGTCTCATAGATGCAGCTGGAACTATACAAAATGCAACTTGTATTTATTCCTTCATACATTAATGGAGCCTAATGGAACCAAACAATATCAAATTAAAACTAGAACCATACAAAAAAATAAAATACAATAATAAAAAACATGAAAAGCTCTGGTTGTTGTGCTGAGATGGTGATCATGCGACGGTGGTGCTCTAGTTGTTGTGCCGAGATGGTGATCACGTGACGGTGGTGCTCTAATTGTTGTGCCGAGATGGTGATCACACGACGGTGGTGCTTTGGTTATTAAGCAAGAACAAGTGCGGGCTTGTAGATCTAACTACATGCTCATCTCCTCTCTCAAACCCACCAAGAACAGCCCCACAATGGTTCCAAAAATCACAGGCTTGGAAAAACCTGCTTCCACGGAAGATTTGCTGAGGGAAAGGCAAAAAGTGAAAGAGGCAAATTTGGGTCGCGAAGCTTCTCCACTGCATCACCCGGATCTGGGTCGCGAAGGGGTTGGTCGTCGTCGTCGTGGCGTTTTAGGACCACACACCGCACCATCATGTGAAGCTCCTCGTTGCAGCGTAAAGCTCAAATTTGGTCACCACCGTGGAGGAACTTGGAACGACATTGTCGTCGCGTGAAGCTCAGATATGGTCGCTATTTGAAGGGATGACAATCGACGGTGGACGGTGGTGTCAGACTGGCAGTGGGTGGAAGAGGAGTTTTAGAAGGGGAAAAAAACCTTATGTTTACCGGGAAACCGGTAGTCCACAGGTGAGGGAATTGTTTTCTCCCTCACCGTAGAAGGCACCGTATTTACAACTCTATTTTTTATACAGATATTTCCAACACCACTACAAAATACTTTAACTTTGTATCGATACTATCACAACCCAAAGTCGGGGCCATGACCGGCCAAAAAAAGGACAAGGACCCTCTTCTGAAGCCTCTCAAATACTTATTAAAAGAATCTTGAACCCGTTTTCAATATATATGTATACATAAATCTATCAACACAACACTGAAGTATTCCATTCAAATAGTCCATCAAGGTTTCTCAAAGAGATGTTCGCATAAACGTTTAAACAACAAAATCCTTGGTAACCAATCCTATATCAGAAATAAGCAATAAAAAAGTTAATACAAAAGAGTTTACAGAACCAAGATCACCCCTACGAAAAGTAAAACTCTAGAAGTTGTTGAGGCATAGCACTTAGGAACCCCACTCACTACGTTGGGACAGCTCGGGTTGGTCCAACAACATCCTCACCCGCATCTAAGACACTAAGGGGTGAGTTAAATAAACTTAGTAAGGGCGTCAACCACATAATCAAATACATAATGTATACAGAATTAAGATTTAAGGACATGGTTTGCAACCTCGCATAAAGAACATCTAAGTAGTTTCACAGTGGATCATTCCACCATAGTGCTTGATTCTCAGATCCGTTACCCATACCATATTATTTTTCCATCAACATACTTGACTAACTTTTTAAAAACATCCACTCAATTCTAGAAGAGGACAAAACCATGTCATCTCATTTTGTTATTTACACTGCTTATGGTACACAGTACTAAAACTAGCCAAGTTCAAGACTAAAACATGAGCCCATGTATGCTTGCTTGTATTTAGCATGAGATACAGGAATATCACATTTGTTGATATATAGTTAACTATGCAATGAGTCCCCAGGGAATTACAGCGAGATGCACATAAAGTTTAAGCTAATGATGTGTGACCTCAAAACTCTATGATTTGTTCACTAGTCAATAAGATGTATAGGTTGATGTACTAATTTCTAAGGATTAAGCACAAACATTTATCAAGTGGTGAACATCTTGATCGTAAGACATGCAGATAATAAATCCACTTGATAATAAAAACTGATTGAAAGACTAAAACCATCAACCAATTTGACCAGAAGATAAGGAAAAAGGATTATACCCATAAACCTGTGAACATCTGCTATGAACACAGCAACACGTTTACCCGAAGGATCACATACCATGAACATTTTTTTCTTTAGAACTTAGAATCCTTAAGATAAGCACATATAACGAATAATCGGCCAAGCAAATGATCAATAAGGTAAACACACACACTTCTTCCATTCCTATACATAAAAGATATCCATCATGTTTAAACCCAAATTAGCCAAACTTGAAATCACTGGTTCCCAGCAAGGAACATATCACTTATGAATGCAAACCATACAGAGCATTTGGGAGATAACATGAAAACTATGATTTCACAAAACCCAAAATCAGAACTAATATCTCGTGAAAATTAACTAACCCAAGAAATTAATAGGCGCCGAATTAAATCTCTAAAGTATTATTTTAATTAACAATTTATACAACTTTTTTATTGGACTTAGCAGGTTCCTTTGACCAAGCCTAGCCATATGCCACGCCATTAGGAAAATTTAATCAGAACAAAACATGAAAGCAACATCTACGTAGTAGAGCATTAGAACAACTTGGGCTTAGGTAACTTTAACAGTCATATTCTTCCTCTAACACAATTTATAATCAATTAACATAAGATTACCTTTTTATATTTCCTGTAAGTCCTAGCATTTTATGTATCTTTATAATTCATGTTTCAACAATTCATCTTTAAAGTCTTAACATGTAAGTCTCAACATTTCAGGTCTCCACCACATTTTCACCATAGATGCATAGTCATCAGTATACTCTATACTAGTATCCGATATCCCTTCCTATTAACACCAAATAATTTTTTATGTAAATAAATGATAAATGGAATTGTTTTTGCGCTCAATTAGTCGTACCTTTCTTTAACCTGGTTTATGAAAAGCTCACAAAATTTTCAAAACAATATAAAAATTTAAGATTAGGTTTCTCTGAGTAACAGTATAAAGTGTGAAAGTAAAAGTATATCGACCCTTCATTAGTTAAAGTACATTAACATCAACTCACTTTAGCTAATCAATGGTAAATACATCTTACTTTCTTATTTTACAATTTTGTTCACTTTAAATGAACTTTATCTAAAAATTAAACACTTAATTTAAATAGTTTTTATACTTGATTTATCTAAATTATGCACTTACTGATACTTATTTTGAAATAATTTAAGGATCTTGCTAACGAGTATCCTAAGAGTATTGGTTAAGAAATTAACAAAAATAAAGTTTGTATTAGTAAACTAAGTATAACATTTTATTCAATATATTAATTACACTGTTTTCCCATACAAAGTTTCCTTTATTAATTCCTTAAATAATGCTCTAAGTAATATTTTTTTTGAAGGAAAGTAATATTTTTGTATAGGCTAAATTATAATTTTTGTCCCCCAAATTTTTCAGTTTGGCGAAAATGGTCCCCCAAAATTTTTTTAACAAATTTATTCCTCCTAAAATTCAAATGTTGCGAACTTGGTTCCCATATTTTTTAATTGCACTTTTGGTCCCCCAAAATTGTGGGTTTTTTGCATTTTTAGTCTCTAAAAAAAGCATGGATTTTGAAAAAATGGAGAATAAAAAGTGCAAAAAAATCCATGAATTTAGGGGCACCAAAAGTACAATTAAAAAAAATATGAGGATCAAATTCGCAACATCTGGATTTTAGGAGGATAAAATTCGCCAAAAAAAAGTTGGGGGACTACTTTCACCAAAATGAAAAACTTTGGGGAGGAAAATGCAATTTAGCTTTTTGTATAAATAAGTGATAAATAAAATTATTTGGATGATGAACTAATTATAATGAGTCTTCAATTCCTTAAATCAAACACAAAAATTAACACTTGATTTGCTTAGGTTTCAAATTTAGTGACACTTGGATTAATTTAGACCTTACGATGGCCAAATTGAACGTGTTGGATTAGACACTACGGCATATACTTTATGATCCTCAATCATGTGGAGATTTGAAACTACATATATAGTTACAATGTAACCCAAGAGGTCGCATTCTCTTTGTCTATATATCATCTATATCCAGAAATCATACTAAACTTTAATTAATCTTAGTCGAGTTAGAAAACTTATTTAAGGGGGCAAAGCTCTCCAGACATTTATTTTTTCTATTTACAAAACTCAAATCCAAAATAACCATGCTCCTTACCATTTGAACCCAGAGCCGTTGACATATCCTTCGGACTTTAATAAGCACAATTCTGAACTTAGTACTATCTCACTCTGAGATGCTACGATATAATCCTAGCCTTTCCCCTCTCTTATCAATTGCGTTATTTTTGGAGTATCAAACCCATTTTCACTATGATTCTCCACAAGTCACGGGTGAAACTCTCCAATCACCACCGGCAGCCATTACCTTCGATATCAATGATTTGAATTTCACTTGTATGATTTACTAAAACAAAATTTGTGTGAAATTAGCAAACAATAAACAGTTGAATATGATGAAAACTTTGAGATGAGTGCTCATCTTACTACAGAACTATGCTATGTTACCCGCAACAAGAGACAAGTGGTACTGGTACAATCATTTTATTAGATAAATCAACACGCAAGTAACATATTTAGATTAATTTTCTGGTCAAGCATACAGTTCTGATACTCTCTACGTAAGTAAAGCCTCTTCATTGCTGTCTGTAAGGAGGATATGCGAATTCTATATTTCTTCAGCATCCAAAATCATATGGAACAAGTCCTTTAAGCTCCGGACCATTAAGTCTGTTGTTTTCAAAACTGAAACAAGAGTAGGAGAAAAATAATGTAAATCTAACAGTAGCAAGAAATCTAAATTACTCCAGCTTCAAATTAAAAATGTCAACATCATATACTTGCTAAGAACTCAAGTTCCTGAATGGCTGGCTATTCTAACAAGCAAGATACTTTGCAAATATATTAGTGTATTTTTCTTTGGATATTTCATTCAAATCAGTTATATCTCACGCATGCATGTTAAATATGATCATCTAATCCTGTCGAGAAATAAGCTAGGAACTGAAGTGGTGGACAGTACCTTATACAAATCTATAAGAAATGGTACTTGTTGGGATGCTTAATTAGGGGACGATTCGTGAAAGTTGCGCAGATGAAGTAAGAGAAGGCACTTAATGTTTTCTGGATGTTCATGTTGAAATAAGATAGGTATTGGTTTCACTTGATATTTATCAGGACATGTTTGGATTGGTAAATCATTGTTAGTTGTAGAGAATATACCGACAGGACTAATGGAATAAAATCATAACAGAGTTACGCGGTACCTTTCCACTGGAAAAGATCCGAAGTTGCCGTCTACTGGTATTGTTCCACAGAGGTCATTATTAGAAACATCACTGCAACATTGGGGTTTCAAGTTAGCTGATAAATCAATTACAAAAACAAACAAACAAATAAATAAATAGGACGAAAGAAAGATATTAGTGAAATTGAACACAAAATATCCCCACTCCTTCACATTCCCAATAAATAATAGGAAGAAAACATGAGATGAAAAGAAACTTACAATATTTTAAGATTAGTGAGACGAGTGAGTTCTCTTGGGATTGATCCTGTCAACTTGTTGTTGTTCAGCCGCCTATGGTTATCAAAGCAAAGGAGTGAGCAAAACAGGCAGCAATTTATACATCACTCAAAATCAAGAACAAATCGTCAAAAGCTTTTGGCAAATCAACATAAATATGCTTACAGGAATTTAAGTGACTTCAACTTGCCAAATGACACTGGGATTTTCCCTTCCAATTTGTTACCATACAAATCCATGCTAATAAGTGCTTTCAAGTTACCAAGTTCCTCAGGAATCTTTCCTTTCAAGTCATTCCTATAGAGCTCCCTGCAATTAAGAATTTCAGAATCTCTCATATGGTATACGCTATATAGATACTGTGAATGAGTTTGGTCAAAATGCAACTCAAAAAGGTATATTAGATGAATAAAATATTGTGCGCAGGCGGAGAAGCCCAAGTGACTCATTTTGGCCTAATTGGCTGAGTTTGGCATGTCTAGCTTTTCAAGTTAATACTTGGATCGCTTGATTCATACATATATATATATATATATATATATATATATATATATGGGGAAAAAAAAAACATGATTGGGAGGGGCCTGCTTAGACATCTGATCATATCGGAAGATTAGTCTCTTACCTATCGGAAATACGGAAAACCATAAAAAGGGATGGAGGGATGAAAAATTGGGGATTTCAGGTTTTAGTAGTAATAAAAAAATATTTTTAAGGAACTAAATTGATAAATGATACATCTTTTAGAGAACAAAATAAGGTTTTACTCCATATTTAATTAGTCACAAATTGAACGTGTGTTTGATGGAAGAGGTAGGATTAAATTGTAGGAATAGTTCATAATTTGGTACATTCCTAACGGGCCTGGCAGGAAAATAAAATCCTAAAATCAGCATGCTTTCAAATTAAAGAACAGATCTGAACTTCTGAGCAGTATTAGGCAAGGGAAGACCATACATACAGGTACTGCAGATGGTGTAGCTGGCCAAGTTCTGGGCCCAGAGCTCCAGAAATGTTAGAATTGCCCAAGTCTCTGAAATTCAAAGATTACACAACTGATTAGAAAGCCCAAACCCAATTCCTGTAATTAACGAAAAAAAGAACTGGAAAAAACAAGATTGAAGACAGGAATAAAGTAACAGACAGAAAAGAACAAAGGGAATCTCACAAGCGAATCACATGATTATTATTGGAGTCACAGGTAACATGAAACCAAGTACAGGGATTAACCAGAGTTGGGTCCCAGCTATGCAGCACGTTGTTGGGGTCAGAAAGCCTGCTCCTCAAAGCATGCAGAGCATTCCCTACAAGCAAAAGGCACACCATGTCAAAACATATTTGGACTATAAGTTAAGCCAACAAGTTTGATTGCTAGCAATAAGAGGGCAGAGGAAATTTCTAATTTTTTTTTTAAAAAACAAGAGGTATTTTCATTCCAAAAAAAGAAGAGAAAAGAAAAAGAAAAGGGAAAAGGAAACACAAACAACAAATGATCTAGACTTAAGAAGTACTGTGAATAAGAGTTCTCCCCAGTTTCCATTAATTTTGAGAAACCAACATTAGTACGACATACCTTCAGAGTTGGTTGAGAGGGATGGGAGAGGATATTGGAAAAGGAGAAGTAAGAAAGAGAGGGAAATGAAAGGTGCCATTTTCCCTCTCCTGTGTGAGGAAATCTTAGTGCAAGTGTGAGAAAGTAAGAAATAAGAAAGGTAGAGAGAAAGAGAAGAAAGGCAGAAGTTGGAATTGGAAAGAGTGAGTGGGGGAAGAGAAGACTAAAGAAGAGAGGAGGAGAATTGGAAGAGTGAGTGGACCAAAGTGTTAAGTGGCAGTGCGGTTGGAAAAGATGAATGAATGAGTGAGTGGTACTATCTATAACTATTGGAGTCGAAGAGAGGAAAAGGTGTTGCATTGCTGCTGTGTGAGTGAGTAGACCAAATTGACGGACAGGGTCTTCGGCGCGTTCTGTGGCTGTGGGGCACACCCACCCCTCCGGAAAATTTGGTTACTTAATTTAATGCTACTTATTATTATTATTAGTACTAGGCAACTTGGGAAGGGAATACCACTGACTCCAGACTTTAATGGAGCAGGCACCCTGATTGTGGACTCGGCAACCTGTCTGTCTGGAATTATGGACTTAGTTTAGTTACTTCAACACCTTAGTTTTTGTTTGGCTCATGAGAATACCCAACCTGATCTTGCCCTGATTTTAATAAAAATAAAAATATTTTGATTATTATTAAACAAAATGGATTTTACATTCAAATCTCAGATTTAACTAAACCTATAGAAGATCGCTTTTATGCTGGATTCAAAAATTTACATTAAATTTTATATTAAATTTGCTTTCAAAATAAGAAAATCCAACTATAAATCATTTCACTTGAAACTCAATCGTAACAAAATAATTTTATAAAATCATTTTCATTCAAAGTCACATTTATCATTCATTCATTCAAACATACACTTATCAACATGTGGTTGGTTCGAGTGGTAACGAGCTTAGACCCCTTAAATAAGTGGTCAGACATTCGATCCTTAGCTCTTGCGTACGGAAAAAATCTGATTGAGAAATGTCAGCCCTTAAATATCGTCAAGTATCTCGAGGGACTAGTATATGCAGTTGGACGCGAATGATACATGGAAAACCAAAAACCAAAAAAAAAAACACACACACACACTTGTAATGCCACCGAAAAGACTAAAATACTCCAACTTCTTCTTTATTTGCATCATTTTCCACATATTTTTCTATTTTTAAAAATTACATAAAATATTCTTAATACTTATATAGATATTTTTTGTATTTTGATTAAATATTACATATAAATTTATTAAATACAATGAATTTAAAATTTATTAACAAAGTCTTTAACTAACCATTATAATACTCACACACACAAATTAAAACTCACCCAAAAAAACTAACCATTATAATCTTAAAATGACAGTTTTACTTTTAGCTTCGTAATGTTTTTTTTCCACCAAAAAAACGATTTCTTTTTTTTTTTCCCCCCTTAAAATGTCATTTTTACCATTAATGACATTTTGATATCTTCACTTTTCTTTCCTACACCGAATCTTGTTCAATGTTTCCCTGATCTGTTTTTCTTCTGATGCTCCTTGACTTCTTCCTTTATCCCGTCATGTTTTCATCTTTTTCCAGCCACATAACTTGGTTGGTTCTTGAGAAGCCAAGCTCTCGTGAATAAGAGTTGAGTCGAAATTTGGGCAAGCTAAGCAAATTCTATTTCGATAGTTTTGGGCCTCCTCTGAAGATTAAAAATCATAAAATTGTTTGACAAGTTATATTGGGAGTGGTTGAGTCATGTTGCTTGAATTGTAGAGCTCAACAAATTTCTGCACTTGAGGTGAGTAAGCAATTTCTATTCATGCTTCCATTTGGGAGATGGAAGCTTTTGTCCACATTATATGCCTCAACGCAGAATCTCTGTCTGAATTCAATCGATACATTCTTGGCAAAGTCTATGATCCTCTCCAAGCAACTATCAGTCATTGATATAATAATATAAGTTAAATGAATGGCTGAAATGATTTGTGGGATATAGACACTTATATTGAGGAATTGTTGGAGGACTTTAGCATGAACACCCAGTGTGTTTGGATGTATATATTGAGTCATGTTAATGCTCCCACTTGAATCATGTATTAGTTGTACCGTAGTTTACGCACTTAGGAACTGATGAAGTAGATACTACCTTCTGTTGAAAGAGCCTCCCAGTGAAATGTGAATTTATAAAGTAGAGGAGTATAAATTGACTAGGCGTTTTAACACCAGTGTAGATACATTCCCATTTTCCCCCCTTCCCAATTACCCTCCCACCAAACACAAAATTTCAGAATCTAAAATTAACTCTGAAGTTCATAGTTGATATCGACATAAGGACTTCTTGAAAAGATAGCTTCATTAACAAAGTAAAGTTGATCAACGACGGGAAAGTACATTCATTATAGGCAAATTCCACAAATCTGTATCCGCAAGTTCTTGTTTTGCAACCTAATAATAATAGTCACTTATTTAAGATGCGGAAAACAAGCATAAAGATCAGCCTTCGGGTGCTTTGCTTCAGCATGTTCCCACTTGGGGTACACATGAATGTCTGCATGCACACCTTGCACTGCACTCATTATCCACGGTCCCCAACATTCACCAATTTACAATATATACCAGCAACAACAACACCGGCCATGATGACAAGAAGAAAATAATTGTCATAACCTTTGTAAATGGGTTTAGTAAATTGTCTACAACTCAAGAACTCTTCAAAATCAACAAGAAATAAATTGTCTATAACTTGTTGGCCATTTGAATTTTTGAAAAAAAATACCAAACTTTATATTAGGAAGGCTAAATTATTCTTTTTGGTCTCTCCTTTGTTTTAATTTATTTAACATGATCTCTCTATTTTAAAAATATCTAAGTTGATCCCTTACTTGCTTAACGTTAAGCAATTTAGTACTTTCCGTTAAGTTTTACTGTTTAGTTTTGACTAAATTATTCTTTTGCTCCTTCATTTATTTTAATTTATTCAACTTGATCACCTTTTTAGATTTATGATGGGTTGAACTTAAACATTTTTAAAATAGAAGAACCAAAATAATAATTTAGCCTATTAGAAAACATCCCCTCTTCACAAAGAAAAATTGGAGATCTCGTTGTATAGAAGGCTGTCTAGTGTCTAGGAAGTACACAGCCCACACAAATGATTGCAGATTGAGAGGAAGAGAACCATTAAAAGAAACGCAGTATTCGAAACTTTGAATTAGTAGTATAGGGAATTAAAATAGGGAAAAACAAATTCAAGGAGTATTATTGTAGGAAAAGTAAGTAAAGAAGTGTAAAAGCAAAGAGAGTACCTGGATGGTCATAGCCTTCTTATTGGACTCTAACTGGCCTCCTTCCTACACAAACAATCAATCCCATTCACCAAAATTGAGAAAATAAATACACAGATGTAAGACATCCTAAAGAACAGAATCCAAATGAAGGCAGAGATTATTATTATTATTATTATTATTAAGGTATTGTCTGAGTTGTACCGTCAAAAAAAAGTAGTGCAACATGCACCATCCTTGACAATCAATCCCAGCCATCCATGTGTCATGTAGTGGTTAACTCAGTCAAAGTGCATTTTATTGGTCAAATCTATTTTTTTGGTTGTATTTTTAATTTTGGTCCTTTTAATTTGTGGTATTTGCATGTATATATTTTTTTTTGTATTTCCCTTTGAATTTGCCGAAAATGTAATGGAAACCTGCAATGTGCAGGGGAAAACAAGCATTACCAAAAACCGGTTTTGTTTGAAATAAACCATTAGCAAACAATGAATTTTGCTTCAGTGCAATGTACTCCATTACCCATGTTGATTAGGTATTCGGATGGGGGAAGAACAACGCCGAAAACACTTGCACAAGAAAATGGTAATAGCTCTCGCCGAAGCCAATACCGCACTTTGTGCAGCCATTTTGAGTTTATGTTTCTGGGTTTATCATAGCAAGTGCCCTTCAAAATCTAATAAGAAGAAAAATGTTCAAAGCTCAGGTTTTTATTTATTTGACACTACTCTATTTCCTTTATTCCTGTTTTTGGTTCACTGTTCCGGGTTTCAAGAAAATTCAACAATTAATTGTTAACTTGGTGTTGTTTGAGATTTCTCTTTTTTTTTTCTTTGTTTTTGTTTTTTGAATGTCAAGATGTAGAGAAATGGCTTGCCTAGTACTGAACGCGAACCCGACCTTTTTCCACCACACCAATCACCAAAGAACTTCGAACTTAGGGAACCGGAAAAGCCAAAATGGTTAGCGTCTCCATTCCACTGATGGACTTGTGGAACTCACGTAGTAATTCCAGTGATGGGATGATGAGACATATGAGAAGATGATGAGAGGGGGAGGTTAGGGATTGGGAGAGAAGACGGGGAATAGAGGGTAGGTATAACAAAGCATTTTTTTTAAATAAAGTTATATGCAAATACAATAAATACAACAACTAATGTACAAATACTACAAACATTCAAGCTACTATGACTAACTTTGACTTCGTCAAATTTTCAACCACAAAAAGTAATGACATATGGCAGTTTGATTGGTCCAAAATGGTCAATTTAATGGTGCATAGTGCACCACTTTTTGGATGGTGTATCATAGAAGGCCGCTATTATTAATTACCCTTAGCGGGTGCTTTTTGTTTAATGTATGATGAGTTTTGTTACCCCCTCTAAAATTTGACAAGTATTTAAAAATACAAAATTAAAAGGTTATATAAGCAAATTAGTTTTAAAATCTATCATCTTCCATTATGAATCAAACATAAATAGTGTTCTTTCGCTTATTTTTCAATAAAATCTTTTTCCTTCCCTTAACCAAATACTATATCAAATTAAAATCTCTCCCCCTCCCCTCCATTAAAATCTTTTTTCTCCCCTCTTTTAACCAAAATAACCTAACTTAATTCAATTTCATTAATTACAAAATACTATTACTTTGGGTCATAAATTAATTCTCTAAAAAAATCATTTTACCATAAATTAATTCTTTAATCTTTAAAAAAAATCATATTCTATGTTATTTTTAATGAATTTTTTTTGACAAATTTTTTTTATTTTTAATTATTGAAATACCCTCTATTTGATAGTGTTCTTATGAGGTTTATGCTTTGTTTGGATAGAAAAATAAATAAAAAAGAAAGAAGTAGAGAAGAAAGAAATGGAAGAGAAGAGATAATGAACAGAAAATTGGTAGATTTTCATATTGTTTGGATTGAAAGAAATAAGAGAGAAGTAAAGGAAAAAGAAAAATTAAGTTTTCTTGTAAAGACATATTGCCCTTAATAATATATTTGTACAATGAATAGATTATTTTGGGCTCTTCACATTTTTCCTCCCTCTCTCCTATTCTCTCACCTTTGAATAGATTATCCAAAAATTGATCTCTTTGCTCGCTTCTCTCCCCAACCAAACGGATGAACTCCTCATTCTCTCTTGGAGTTCTTTCTGCATCAATTTTTTCTCTTCAAAACTAGTTCAACCAAATGATGGCTTAAAAGATCTTTTTGTCGATAGATTCTCTTCAACAAAATTGGATTAACCTGTGGCGTATTCTTATTAAAGGGATTCAAATTAAAAAAAAAAAAAAAATAGTGCAGCATGCCTAACGAAACTGCTATTTTTTTATCAAAAATATGTGATTAATCATAAAGCATCACGAGTAAAAAAAACATTTTTTAAAAAGGACACACTAGTTCACGTGACACATGAAGTGGCGCCACGTGTGCTACCGTCTTCCACCTCAACAATAGTTTTTTTTTAAAAAAAATAACGTGGCAACAACAATCTCATATTGTTAAAATGTTTCGAAACAATACCAAAAGATACCAGTTTGGTAAAAAAAAAACCCAAAATATAACTGAATACCCAGGAATGGAGGAGACTTCTGCGGTGTAGATGTGGCTTATAAAAGCTAATAAAGATTTTTAAAATGATCAATAATTATTTCTTGCACTGCGTAAAGCCTACCAAAGAAAATTAGCCGAATGTTTTATGCAAGTAATTATTAGTTTTTGGTTATGTCAAAGATTAGCATATGATCCAGAGCAGCCACATCAGCTGCAATCAGTGTTGGTCAACATTCAAATCATAAAATGGACAAACTAAAGTTATATGAGTACTCAAAATCTTTATTACTTTGATTCCCTACGTTATAGAGAGCTTTGAATATGGTGACAGAGCAATCAACGGATACTGAAATTAGCAGTTTCATGTTCTATCGCAGGATAAAATATTGATGAAGTTGGTGATTTTTCTAACCGTATTTGTTGATTGCTCTGTCAAGTCTAGAGGAGAAAATCTGATCAAACAACTGAAAGAAAAACAAGCATATAACTTTGAGATGGGCTAGTATCTTCTGGAACCAAATACCATTGATTAGTATGAAACAATTCGTCAAGGGTTGAAGTGTATCAAGAAGCGGATATAGGAATTGATCCTTAAATGAAGATCGAAGAACATTTTTATCAACACAGATTATTAAAGGAATTGTAAGGAAAAATACAATCATATTGCTTTCATTGATTGCCCCCTTTCCTCCTGTTCAGCTTTGATCCAGGCAGCCTAGATAAAAGAAAACCAAGCAGATTTGGACAGAGTCAACAGCTCTTCGCAATAGTAATTTTAACATCAGGAAAATTATAAAAAGAATACGAGAGAAAGAATTTAGAGTGTCAAACAACACTGAGACTAACCTTATCTAGTTCAAGCTTAGAGAGATGAGGCTTAATGGAATTTCCTAAGCTCAGTCCTCCCCACGCTTCTTGCAACTCTCTATCCCTTGCTTCACGACGAGCCATAGAAAAACTAATTGGGTTATCTGACTGCTGAGTAGCAGCAACCATCTTTTCTCGCTCAAATCTGGATTTTTGTTTAACCAAAACTTGATCCAGACCACCTTCTTCTTTGGTCTCCAAATGGATGTTTCTGTGACTTCTCTTCACTTCGTCTCTTTCTTCCCCTGAATTGATCCTCATTTTCTCCTTCTCCAGTCTGGAGACATGCTTTACAAATATTTTATCCAAGCTCTCCCAATCTGTAACATTCATTGCTCCATGATTCTTTTTTTGTCTATAATTTTCACCATGGCTTCCCAGTGACAAGGCCTGCATCTTCTCTCTTTCCAATCTGTGCACTGGCTTTTTCAAAATCTTCTCCAACCCATCTTTGTTTTCTTCAATATCATCATTTGAACCAACTGACAAAGATCTACCTCTGTTCAATTTACAGTCTTTTTTCTCTACCTTAGAACTGGTATCAATCTCCTGATTTAGATTTATGTTTTCTTTCCTGTCCAATGCTCCATCGGAATAGAAAGTTGAATTCAATCCACCTGAGGTACCAAGATCAACTTTTTTCTGCAAACTTTTCTCATTGATTGTTCTGGTTTTTGCTTCTTGGACTTCCTTTTCTAGTCTTGAGACATGTTTCACTAAGAACTTATCTAAGCTTGGCACTTCTGTGTGGTCCTTCTGTCGGTTTGGCATGCCTCTTGGAACTCCGGGCGTTTCCTTTCCTGACTTAATTTTTGCCTCCTGGATGTCTTTCTCTAATTTTGTACAATTCTTCACAAGAATACTTCCCAAATCAGGTACGGTATCTGATGGAGTTCCATCAACAGATTTAGGAGAGCTATCCCTATCTGGTTCTGTCTCATTCCTTCTGTTTTTCTTGGCTTCCCAAACCTCTCTTTCAAGTTTTGTCATGTGCTTAACTAAAAACTTATCTAGGCTTGGTAGTTCTGGCTCACCTTGCTTCTTTCTCATTTTCCCATCCAAGCCTGAATTTCCAAATCCCAATGATGACATTCTTCTTGCTGGAAAATTGATTGAGGAGGTATGCTCAGTAGCAGAGCCAGGATTGTGCAACTTGATATTCTGCACTTCAGCCAAGGCAGCGTTTAAACCATAAGTTGCAACTATAGTTGCAAGAGAAGAAAGTTCATCTTCTTGCAAACATTTTAACCTCTCAACCATCATATCCACAAGTTTTACTCTGTTGTCAAGAGACTGTCTCCTGCTTTTCGTCTGACTCACCCCCATAAATGGCATTTTGGAATCCAAGTCTTGGGAGTTGTAGTCTTGAGAAACTGAATCAAGTTCTGACCCAGACTCAGTCTCATGCTCTGCAGAGAACTCAGATAAATCCTGAATACTTTCGTCTGCATCTGGGTTTTCACTAATTTTTCTTAGCAGATCTCTGAATTCATCTTTACTAAATGAAGTGCAGTTTGCGAGTCTGATAAATGCAGTTTTGACTGCTGCAGCTACTTCTTTGTCTACCTCAAAGGCAGATTCAAAAGATGCAGTAACAGTATGGGTAGATGATCCTTCTCCATTAACCGAGGATGTCTCGATTTGACACTGCTTTCTAGGGCAATTTGGCAAGTCAAACATGATAACGCCCATAGCCTGGGCTGCCTCAAAAGCTTCCGCTGCACTTTTTTCTGCCATTAAGAGTTGAGCTTCTGCATCATCACTAGGAATCCTGAAAACACCAATAGGTAGAAAACGGGAGAAAAAAATCCAATAAGTACAAATGAGAAACCAATGCTGCAAAGCATATGTTCTTTGCAGAAAGCTTTACCTGGCAGCACGTAAAATTCGACACCAGCATGCTTCCACCAATGCAGCTCTTCGAGCCTCTATTGCCTTGTGTGCCGCTTCTCTAGCTGCCATTTTCTCTCTCAATACTCTTGAATAATGAGGGTTAGAATTGCCTAGTGTCTGATCAAGTGTCAAATTCATACCATCTACTTCCTGAAAATGTCAAATAAGTTAGAATTTGAATTAAGAAGTAATCAACTAAATACAAATAATAGTGTATGTGCGTCTATGGCATAACCTGAAGCATCTTAATTTTCCTCTTCAAGTAGGAATCCACTTTTTTCCGCGGGAACCAGTTGATAGGAGAAGTTTTACGACGAGGAGGTTTTCTAATTTGTGATGTGAACTTGTTAAGAGCACTCAATGAAGATTGGCCCGCCTCCTTGGTCAATTTATTCTGCACCATTCAATAAAACAAACACATAATTGTTATAAACTCAACCAAACATTTTATTTGAAGTACCGATTAAAGAAAACATGCAAAGCATAAAAATCCATTAAGTGATAGTTTGAAAAGCCAATCATATCATAATCAGTCAGGACTCTCAAATTAATTTATGATAATTGCTACTTGTATTTCCAAGTTCACTGCAAGGCTACTAGTACTATTTAAGAAACTGTAGTATATGATAGGTGATTGCAAGGGTTAAGCAAGTTTCACGGTGGTGTTGCATCTATGCTACTTAATTAAAATTGTGTTGATCAATATAATTGTTAGTGCTACATGAATAAATTCACAAAACCCTGAGACACGTTTCCATCATATCATTATCACATAAAGTAAAAACATGGTTCTACACCGGATCAAGACATGTTCTTAGGACTTGGTCTTGTAAACTAAAGCAGCACTCATCAGTCAACTCCGATTTGGCAGGTTCTTGTTGACTCATGAGTAATTCCACAATCAACAAGGCCTTGTCTAATACCTATTAGTAGTCTATTGTCGAGACTTAGGGTTTCGAACTTGTGGATCAATTCTCATCAATTTAGGGTTTTGAATCAGTAAACACTAAACAGAAAACAAAGATTGCAAAAAATTTCAAAACAAAAAGGAGACCACTCGAATATGGAAATTGAGGATGATTTGGAAGGGGTTGCCTTTGAAATCTTGGAATTGGAAGAGAGGGAGTCGGCTTCTTTGGTTGGAGAATGAAGAACGCCATCGGCATCGATGCAGCCAAGATCCATGGCGTCGAGGAGAGGAGAGGAGAAGCCTTAGCCTTTAACTGCTTCTGAGTTCTGAATGAGATTCACAAAGATTGAAGCGAACACCACAAAAATAATATATGTGTTAATTAGAGCTTTTGAAACAGGGAAGCGATTCACACTCAAATGTGACAGACAGAGACACTACAAGGAAGGAACCCCCCTTTTCACAAATGGAAATGGAAACTAGCCGTTACTTTACGGACCTTGTAACGGCCATTTAAATTATTTATTATTATTTATTAATTATTTTCTTCTTTTCCATATAAATATTCTACCAAAAAGGAAAAATATTCTACCAAAAAATTTAAATTAATTTGGAAAGGAACATGTGCTAGCTTTTTATACCGTAATATTCTATCTTTATTTTTAAAATAATGCCAAGTATATAATAATTGTATATATATATAAATTATTGAGTTTTAAAAATGTTTTTAAGTAAATTCAGCTAAACATGATAAATCGAAGTGATACTTTTTTTTTGGTAACCATTTATAGATACGAAATATCCATCACTGTTAATAATGAATAATTTCCATCGGGAAAACCTGTTGGACACAAAAGGTAAATTCTCTCTTCCTAATCAGGTTTTTTCCATACACAAGAGTCAAGATTCGAACCCCTGACCACTTGCTCGAAATTTACAACTTTAATAAAGAGATAAAATAATTGAATTCATTTGATTTCAATTTTGAAAAGGCAAATGAACACAAATTTGAACAATTGAAATGTGACATGATTACTGGGAATAGATATGTGGTAACGCAATATAAACAGCGGTATTACACCACAATGGAACTTGTAAATTAAAAAAAAATTCGGTATACAGAAAGTTGTAATGGTAATATTCATTAACTATAAATACACTCTGAATATTCCAACCAGTATTACAACTAGCTAACGCGATCTTGAGAAAGGTGCCAGCGGATAGACCCCGTCAATTTCACTAGAGAAGCATATACCTGTTCATACAAATTAGTCCAAGCGACTCTCCTTGTATAATTGCCATGAAAAAAACACTGATGTGCTTATATTGTTCCAATGATAGGACCTCAGCAACTTCCTCACTTGGAAGAAACTGGATATCTTCTTTCTCGGCATACTAGCACACATTTTTGTGGCATTCTTTCACTCCAATACACAGAACAGTTCAATCCCAATTTTTGTGCCACCAGAAATATGCAACAAATGCAGAATGCAAGATGATTTTCTACTCATTCATATAATTCATTTTGAGGGGGCCACCAGTCCGCCACGAGGGAGGGAAGGCAAGTGGAAACAGATGTTGGAGCTCATATCATATACCTAACCTAGATACAACAGGCAACTTCCATGTAAAATACAGGAAGTTGAGCTGTTGTCAAGATATGAGGAAATTTTGATTGTAAAGATAGTTGCAGAAACTTTGAAGTATAAATATGAACTGTTATCAAGACAACGAAGCTGTCCAAGTTTCATCAATTGTCTCTTCAATCACCACATGGAATCTTGACAGCCTCTGAGGAAACTACCATATGGATCAGAGAAGAGACAACTTCTAAGTATTTCTTGAACTGCTGCCATGAAACTGAGGTTCTGTCTCATCCTGCAATCAAGGTAATGTACTACAGACAGTGAAAACCAAGCACAAATTCTGTTATTCCAAGTTCAAATGCTAGGACATGGCACATTTCATGCACAAACCTGAAGGCTATATCCAAAAGTAGTTGCTGGACGAAATTCCATTTGCCCTCCCTACATGAACCAACACAGAATTAGCAAAACTTCATCATGTTAAACTTAAAGTTAGTCAAGTAATCAGACTTCCCAATAATTTCATTGAAAATAATAAAATAAAATAAAAAGTACTCTACCAGCCCATGAATGCTTTGCTGTGTTCCGAAAAACCCATCATGGCTTGGAGCCATAGAATTCAATGGACCCTACAAGGATATCGATGTCAATTTATAATCCTATTCCTATATAACCTTAGAGCAGAATCGTATCTGCAAATGATAACCATGATTAGGACAACTTACCAGGCCTTGCATGCTCTGTTGATTAACATAGTAACCATCATGAGGTGGCTCCATTAAGTTCAACTGAACCTGCTATAAAAACCAAATAAAATTACTTAAGCATTATATTGATTCTTATAATAAAGGATATATGTAATCATTTACTTGTCAACAAATATAAATACCAGTCCTTGCACATTTTGCTGGGTCCCATAATATCCATTAAGGGTTATTGCATCCGAGCTAAGATTATCCTAAAAGAATGAAAGCACAAGTTATAGGAAGCATGGGCAATAGAGATCTCTGGTCTTGATACAATGCAGTAGAGATTCACGAACATTGTGATGCAATTCTCAAGAGATTTAATGCACTCTGCTTATTTGTAAAAACTAACATAGGCAATTGAAACATAGGTGACACAAACCATTTGCTGCAGGCTATCTTGCGCATCAACAAGTATAACATCCTGCTCTAATTGCACCTATAAAAGTGGTTCTCAAATCAATTTCCTGATATTTCAAATGCTAGAAAGCCAAAGCAATATAATTAACACAACCAGATCAACTACAAAACTTAGAACTGACCTTTCTTTTCCTAGCTGTGTTCCTCTTCTTACTTGGTTTCAAAGCAAGGGTACTCTGATTGTCTTCTGCTTCACGAAGGCTGTAAGAATTGTTGCTAGTTTCTATACCATTGTTGTTAGAATTATTCACATGTACACAGTTCTTCAGGGCATCAACAAGTGCACGAAAAACAACATTGTAGCTCTCCTCAGATAATGATCCTTCTTCACTCAAATCAATAGCTCGCTTACACAAGTCATTATAACGTTGCACCCTAGTTTGTATCCCTGGAGTCCTATCTGCCAAGGATTCCCTACTTTTAGCATCTTTGGTCCACCTCTTCATGACATAATGAGATGGAACACTCGAACAACCACAACGTTGAAGAACGCTCAAAGCATGCCTGCAAAGGAAGCCTTTATATTCAAACATTCGACAGAAGCAAGAAACCTCCGAGCTCAACTCATTCCAAGTTACCAAAAACTCTTCATCCTTCTCATAATCTTGAACTATAAATTTTGCAATAGTTCCATCTCCAACCTCTATCCTAGATTGACAGCCAGCTACACCCAAAACTTCAACTTGGAATTTCTTAAATATTGCATGTGTATAAACTGTTGACATTTGTTTTTCCCAAGGTGAAGGGGATTTAAGTGCTGGTTGTTTGTGCAAAGTATCAAAATCTGCAATGGCTTCCTCTTCATACCTATTCTGAAGAATCATCCCATATTGTTTCACAAACTCTTTAAGGGTGATTTTCTTATGAATATATTTGTCAAAGAAAGAGTTCATACTTTCAGAGCGTTGAGGTGTAGATATTCCCGCTAAAAAGGTATCCCCCATATAAGTTGGCACCCACTTTTTCCGGTCTTCATACAATGACTGAAACCATACATCATCTTGGAGTTCAAATCTAGTGACCATTTTCCACCATCTCATGTCAAACTGTTCATCTGTCCATGACTTAAAAATGCACTTGTTAAACTTTGGCAAGAAGCTCTTATACTGTTTGATCACAAAAGACAGATTTTCAGGTATCCTGTCCAGTACGTGCCAAAGAGAAAAGCAATGTCGAACATTTGGGAAGACTTCTTCAATTGCTGTCTTCAAGGCTTTGTCTTGATCAGTGATTATAACTTTGGGAGCTTGACCACCCATCGCTCTAAGCCATGTCTTCATTAACCAAACAAATGTCGGCTTAGTCTCATCGGCAACCAATGCACATCCAAGCAATATAGGTTGAGAGTGATGATTCACTCCAACAAAAGGAGCAAATGGCAACTTATCATTGCTTTTGACGTAAGTGGTATCAAAAGAAACTACATCGTTAAAGGTGAGATAATCGTTTCTACTCTTTGCGTCAACCCAAAATAGATTTCTTAAACGTAGCTCTTCATTTAAATCTATAGAATAGAAGAAGTTGGGATTATCCTTTTGGATGCGCTTAAAATACTCTAGCATAACTTGGGCATCTCCCTCATCCAAAGCCAAATACTGGCCTCTATCAAACTGATAATTTATATCACCCAAGAGAGACCCGATGTTTTGACAGCCACCAGATTGCCTAGACATTTCAACATACATCTTTCTGGTGCGTTCACTAACCGCATGCAAAATATCAATATTATTCTTTTCAGCTAACTTCACATTTCTGTGAATCCGAAAATGATATGCCAAAGCCGGTAAAAGTTCATGATTATGTTCCTTTATAAATTCATGAATGATCCACTTTCCATCCGCCCTTCTCTTCACATGCATGCAGGCTTTGCAATCTGTCTTCTTTACACTTGGTCTTCGACTGCTCCCACTGTCAGACTCAGGTGTAACTCCATACCTAGAGCATGCAAATTTGGCATCAATAAATTCTTTTGTTTTCTTTGAGCGTCTGCTGTTTTTGATGGAAGTGGTGAATCCCATAGATTTGGCATATTCCTGATAAAATAAATAAGCTGCTTCATGAGATTCAAATTCAATGCCATTGTGTGGCTCAAAATCTCTGTCCCCTTCAAATAAAGCAATGTCCCTCTTAGGAGAAACAACTAGCACACCACCCCGGCATTGCGCTTCATTTAATGCATCAACCATATTTTCGTTCACTGCACTACCATGCACTCTGTTCTGAGTATCTGCTACAATATATAATGCACTTTGATTGCTGCCCTGTTACTGAAATATACAGCAAAAGGAAGTTTCTCATAAGTGCAATGGCCAAATTCATCTTGCAATTTATAAATGTGAAGCATACAATTGTTGTGTATCTTGTTATAACTGTCATACAAAGTTAGCCTGCCCACAATTCAAGGACTGATGTTATTTAATAATTAATGACTTCAGATAATTAAGAAATACAAAAAGGAGAATGCTAATCAATTCCCTAATCAAAAAAGGTAAATTTGTATTTATAAGTGTTGTATTTAGTTTTCCAACACAGATTTACAACTTTTTAATTTCTTGACCAGTACCCTTACCCATACAAAAATACTGTTAAGAGTGAAGAGAGACACATGATGAATTACATAGAGTTATTATAATAAATATAAAGATCATAAATATCCTAATTACCGTAATTATATGATTTGGTAATCCTATTAAATGAATCAAAACACTATTTACACAGTTTTCCACAAATACAATGGTTCTAGATGTTTCGAAAGTTGGCCAGCCTAACCAAGAAGAATGCTAAATGAGTGAATAGGGTGCTCAGAATTCACATTTTACTCCAACTTATGTGTTTTGGGTTCTAACTTCACTTGGTACATAGAATTGCAAGACCGTTATGTCACAAATCTCTGAGGTTAATAGAATTACAAGACCCACATCGTGTTTTAACTTTTAACAATTATGTTCAGTTTCTCAGCATTCCAATCATTTTCACAAACCATATGCATCATATTTATTTTACTAAAAAATACACAAAAAGAAAAAAAAAAAATTAGGGAAGAGGAAGAGAGAAGAGAGAAGAGAAGAGAGGGAAAAACCTGAAAGAGCGGGGGCAGATCACGGAGGTGGGAGTTTGAAAGTTGTGTATGGCGAGTGGGGGAAAAGCGCGAGTGGGGGCAGCTAGGGTTTCGAATTAGGGAAAAACCAATTATGAATCGGATGGGATCGGAGACAAACTCGGAAGGTCCACTCGCTTCTCTCACTCGCTCTTCTCTTCCTCTCCCTTTCTGCATTCATCGCGCGTCCTCGTACTTTCTATTTCCATTTATTTTTTTGGTCCCTATATCTTATTTTATTTATATTCTTCCTCACACGCGTGCTCCTCCATCACTCTGTCTCCACCGTAGTCTACGACGACGCAGCGCGTGAGTCACGCTGTTCTCGTATCATATGTGTACATGTACAATTTCTCTTTGGAGGTGTACCTGTAACCACACTCTGCACGACATTGCGTTTAGTTCACTCACTCACGCTACGCAGCATGTTTTCCTGTTTCAATTTCATATTAATATTTGGGAAAAAGAATACTATGCCCCTTATACTTTCGCTTTTTTATAAATTGCCAGGATGAATTTCAACGTATTGTTAAGGTTTAATTATCGGTGGGTCCATGAATTATTTGAAAATTTTTAAATAAATTTTTATATTTTAAAATTTTATAATTGAGTCTCTGAATACATAAAAAATTTATAATTTGATCTCTTATATAATTTCATTATGGTTTCATTAATGGTATGTTTAGAATGACGGTGAGAGCCTTCCCACCGTGAAAGCTACTATTAGTAGCTTCTCTCTTACGTGCGGTAGGAGTGTTTTTACCGCTCAACCAAACATATTATAAGTACATGAACCTATCGAAATTTTCCTAAAAAGTATAAGGACTTATTTGAATATTTTCAAAAAGTTCAGGGACTCACACATAATGAGGAGATGGGTCACTTAACGGATGTTTAACAAAATCCTAAGGAAAAAGTGTATAAGGGATCCAATTACAAATTTTTTATATGTTGAAGTATCCAATAACAAACTTCTTTTAAAGTATAGGAACGTATTTAAAAATTTTCAAATAATTTATGAACCTTCAGATTAATTTAACCTATTTTTTATTATTCCTTAAATTTTAGTTGATGTCTCAACATATAATTCTTTTAGAATAAACTTCAATTTATTCCTCAAAAAATTATGATGTCACTAAATAGGCCTTTGAAATTTTTTTGTCACTAGTTAAGTTGTTAAAAGATTTAAATTAATGTTAAATTAAAAAAAATTTGCCATCAATTAAGTCCTAATAATAATTAATGTGGTGACATTGCCTTTAAAAACTTAATCGATAGACAAAAAAAAATCTTTTAAATACCTATCTAGGGACACCATGATCTTTTGACCACTGAATTGAGGATTACATCGATTGTTTAATTTGAATTTTAATCAATGTCTCAATTCTTGTGGTATACCCCTTAACTTTTAATCCAAATGGAACCATAAGATTTTCGTGCTCCAAAAGAAAGTAGCATTGTTTCAGCCAAAAGCCCCTTTATTTGGACAACCACGAACTACACGGAAGGCAAACTCCAAAATGACCTCATTGCAACACTGGCATAATAGGTTAACAGATCGATGGCGTTGGAATCCATGTTCATTAGTGTAGATCCTGCTACTCCCTCGGTCTCAACATATATTAGTATCTCATGTTTTAATTAAATCATATAATTTAAAAAAAATAAAAATAAAAAAAATGAATAATTTTATCAAATTAACATTATTAATCATGGATGTATTAATTATTATCATAAATATAAAATAAAATATTTAAAGATATAATTAATAAAAAATATTTAATATTATATGTATATATTTTAAAATATTTTTTTTATGAATGTAATATATATAAGGGAATGGATAAAGTATTTGATATGAGCAGAAGGAAAGTTCTTATTCCCTGAATTCCTCTCCTGTGGCCCACACCATTCGAAGCAAGATATTTCTTTATGATGACAATCCCTAGCTAGGTACTCATATGCGGTCTTAATGAAAAAAATGCTTCATTGTTAAAAGGTGATTTTGGATAAATAATTTAATTAAGTATTTATTTAATAAATTTTTTTAAATAAATTAAAAATGATTTATTTTTATAAATTTATTTGATAATCTTATAAAAATAAGTTAAAAAAATTTATAAAAAGATTGTGAACTATTTTCATAAATTATTTATATAAATTTATTTTCATAAATTATTTTTATAAATTCTTTATAAGCTCTTTTAAACGCATCCTAAATCTGTGTTTGGTTTAGATTATTTCTTAACGCAAACTAAAAAAAATTGTCTTCTTGAGACAATTTTGTAGGAAGTTTCAATTTGTAGCTTCTAGGAAACTAGGTTTCAACCTGATTTTAAACAAACGGCTAGTGTCCAAGGAGAAATATCCTGCCCACTTAAAGGGTTAGATGACTTAATACCCGAAATATTTTCATGAACTTGATGTGGACTTCTGTTTAATTTGTATTAATTATTTTACTAATGATAATATTGTGTTTTTGATCAAATGATAATATTGTGTTTTTGATCAAATGATAATATTGTGTAGCAATTCGTTATCTATATTAATATTAATTTTAGACTACTTATTAATTTATTTATTAACATTTAATTATAAATATGTTGTACTCGTGACAAAATAAATAAAAATAAAAATTTAAACAGAAAAAAAATATTTCTTAAGTAATCAAATATACTTAAAATAATGTTTATAAATAATCCAAAATTAATGTTAATACAAATAAAATGTTAGCACTTACTACCATTGTCAGGGAATTAACATATTCAAAACTCAACAATGTTATATATTACGAAAACGAATTCTTACCCATCATTTTGATTGTTAATTTTTTTAAGAGAAATGTTAATAACATACTCTCTAATACTCTCTTTTTAATACACTTTCTCTTATTGATTAAAATTCATGTGAGTCCTATAAAATTCAAGTAGGATCCACATGAATTAGTGGAACTCACATAAATTTCAATTAATAAAAGAAAGTGTGTTGCTAGCACTTCTTTTTTTTTAATACCCACATCTCTGCTACTTACTTTTTACCTGTCGTAAGAATTTGCACAATTAATTCTTAGCAGTAGTGTTAAACAAATGGATCTACTAGGATACTAACTAAAGTTTATGAATTAATTAAAAAGTTTTTAATCACACGCTTATTTTCAACTGGATTGATAAATCTCAACAATATCTGTGTTACTGATATTCCTTATCCGTGTGTTATGAGTCTCACGTTGGGGGGCCTCACCTAATAAGTGTGGTTTATAAGTTTAGAGGTTCTCCCACCTAATGAATTAGTCTTTTGGGATGAGCTCTTTTTTTGGGCTTATACTCATAACATATTGATGCTTTCGTTGAGAGACTGACTTCTCAGAAAGGACTACCCACGAAGGGTTCTAACCAGTGGAGGGTTCTGACCAACAAAAAAATTTAGTGAAGTGTCACTAAGTGAAGTGTCATGGAGTGAAAGCCATTGATAAAGTCGGCTCTCGAACGATGGTATATTATTATGAGTCACACATCAGGTAGTCCTCACCTAATAAGTAAGATTTGTAAGCTTAGAGTTTTTTTCACCTAATGGATTAGTCTTTCGGGATGAGATCGTCCCTGGAGCATATGCTAATAACACTGTGGTATAGATTGTACTGTGAATGGTTATTTTTTTGGCCATCAGAAATTGAACAAAGCATTTCAGAGGCAAGTTTTGTTTGATGTATGCTTGTAAGTTGTATGTTGTCCTATCTTTAACGAACAAAGATTATAAGTGGTCCTACAAAATGAGTTCATTTTTATCGTCCATCCATGGCAGTCTCGATAGTGAGGGACTGAACTTGAGCTTCTCTCTCGTGGATGTGGTGGTATAAATATTGAAAAGTTAATAAGCCTCTGCATAGGATCAAGCAACCAACTGGGCCGTCATTGTTAATAAGCTAATAAGCCTATGCATCTCTACTTCTCTCTCATGCATCGACTAGCCGGAAAATAATGACCAAACCCCACCGTGTTCCTTTATCATCAAACGTGGAACAAGATACAGGGACTCTGCAGGGCAATATCCACGTTACCTAAACTAAAGGTTTCCAGTTTTGTACGCTCCCCTTTGTTGATCACATTCACACGTATCCCGAAATTTTGCTGTTTTGGTTCACCAGTCCGGGTTCTAAAATTTTCCTTGGTGAGGAACTCTGGTAAACCATGGCGGAAATCACAATGAAGGTAACGGCCGGAGGTTGTTGCCGACGTAGAACAGCGCGGAGGTTGTCACCGGCTGTGGGGTTCTTACGATATAAAGATTTTGGGATTTCATATATTTATCTAGTTGCAATTGTTGTTTCGTGACAAATAGCCAATATTCATGGAATGGTTCCAATTCCAAAGAGTTTCCTCCAGATTTAGAAGAGTTTAACGTAAGGAAAGTTTCACTCTTATCATCTGTTTTGTTTGAATTTTGGCAAAATTTAGGATGCAGATGTATGATGACTGTCTCCGCATTAGGAGGGTCAGAGAGGAAAATCTGATGCTCATTTTTTTATGCTCGTTTTTTTATTTTTAAATATCACTATAATGTTTTAAGGTTGTTAACAAAACTATCGGCATACACACACGAAAAATAGCAGAGGTGTAAGCACCTCTTTCCCTCCTTGCTCTGACCATAGATGTTTCAAAGTGAATGAGTAGCATTTTATATAGTTTATTTTATATAGTTTATATGTATTTGTCTATGCCACTAAATATGCCTCAGTTTATCTGTATTTGTATTGGTTTTCTTTTCTCTTTCTCAGTTCACTTGAGTAACATTGAAGATGACTATTTTCAAGAATTTTAATTGTCAATTGATTATGACTTCCCCCCTTAATTATAGTGTGCTAAGGAGTTTATGAGTGTTTCTTTGCAGAGGAGACGTTTGTTAGAGATTTCTTATATGGGGAACCTCTTGGAGTTAGTTAAAACTATGGCCTATTCTAATTTCTTATACCCTTTTGCTTGCTTCAAAATTTGGAAAAAGGATAAGGCAGAATTTAATGTTCCTGAGTTTTTAGAATCTGCTTTTATATTTTCAAAAAGAAAACAACAGGGTTAGCTCTTGAATTTGGGATAATGTTTCTAAATTCCCATGTCTTGAAGTTTCTATTTGTCCAATTGAATAATATGTTGTGTTACTGGGCATTTGGACTTAGCATCATAATGAACAAGGATCTTCATTCAGAATCTTTTGATGGTGCAAAGATGATGCTGCTATCATCTCAAACTGACTGAGGCAACTTAATTTTTTTATGTTCTACTGGTATGATTTTTGTCTTCTTAATTTTAATTAAGTTATAGGTAAATGCTGAAGTAAATATGCAAAATTCTTTGGTCAAATTAATTTTCAGTTTTCCATTATACAATAATACAATAACTTGGAAGAGTTACACAAAAGATGTCAAAGCTCAAAGTTGCTAAGAATCAACAAAAATGGAGTTACATACTAGCTGCGGCTGCCAACAGTTTCATGGACAATGCTATATAGCTCCCCTCCTTCCCCTCTTCCTGCTTCAACCCCATCATCATTAGTCTCATCCCATCCCATCCTCTCCTTATGAACAAATAGATGATGATGTCCCACTACTGTCATCCTTTGGGCGGCTACACAGTATGAGTGATCAAGTAGGGCATTGTTTGATATTCATTCCCATGTCCCACTACTGTCATCCTTTTGGGAGCTTTTGCTGAGAGAAATTCAAGCCAACCCGAATTCTTTTATTGTACAAATTCATATTAATTTGTTTGTGTTCAGTGCCACTACATGAAGATATTAGTGACTGTGATCAAATAAAACAATTATATACTCTATGCTACTTAAAGTGCATGTAAGAAGAAATTCATATTGTGATAAGACAATTTTTGGTCTCTCTAATATGGATTTCTATATATTATTCCGAATTTGGCTCATCTAAAGTGAGTGAAACTCTAAAATAAGAAAGTAAGGGATTATTCACCCTTAGATCATCTAGTGGGTTGAGATTATATGTAATTAATAAAATCAATGATGGATTACCCCTTACTTTTTCACTTTAAATTTTCATTTATTTTAGAGGAGCCAAATCCATTAATTAACCGCGGTGATTAATCTGGATCTTTAAAAAAAAAAAATACTATTTTGGACTCGATTAAAAAATTCATAGGTATATAAAAAATAATGTTATGAGGAGTTCCTTTATTGGAACGACTAACTGTACTTTCGAGATAAGTTTTTCAAGTGATTGTGACCAAATAAAAAAATTATATACTCTATGCTACTTAAAGTGCATGTAAGAAGAAATTGATATAGTGACGAGGCAATTTTTGGTCTCTCTAATATGGATTTCTTCATATTTTTCTATTATATTAATATTAATTAACTAAGGTGATTAATCTGGATCTTTAAAACATACTATTTTGGTATCGATTAAAAAATTTATAGGTATACAAAAAATAATCTTATTAAGAGTAACTTTATTCGAGCGACTAACTGTACCTTTGAAGATCAGTTTTTCAAGTATTGAACAAGTATACTTTGAGAAGCTTTAAAATAATTTTGCTATAAAGTTATATTAAAATATGGTAAATTAAATATGATTAACGTGAATTTATTCGTTATAAATTATGTAATTTGTCAAAATAAATTAAATATGATTATGTAAATTAAATTAATACTCCTTCTGATCCTCAATATAAGAGATAAAATCCTAATTCATCAAGATCAAGAAAAATTATTGAAATCAATTTATTTTAAATTTTATTTCACAAATGTCCCTATTAATTACTTACTTCTAATTCAACTAACTTATTTATTACTAAATCAAGCACTATATGCTATTTGACCAATGAGTAAAGCAAAATCAAAGTACTTGCATGGGAAATTATGGAGCCTCTTTAATATGAATTTTACCATAAATAAGGGTAGAATTGGCACTACATCAAATTCGTCATATACCTCCAGACACTTTTAGTGACAGACGTTAAAACTATAGATATAGGTATTAATGTCAGTCAAACTGTAAGTAAAAATAGATGAACCGTAGGTACAACTTAATACAACTGTAGGTAAATGTATGTGAATCGTTGGTAAAGCCTATAGTGACAGTCATTTTCTGTTGTTATTCGTTGTTCATAATGGATGGTTGAACCAGCTGTAGGTGAATGTAAGTTTTAATATACCTACGGATTTTAAACATATAATGACAGATTTTGTCTGTTAACGAAAGACAAATTTCTTGTAGTGTGGTCACTTTTTCTTATATATTGGACCCAAAAAAAGATCATTTTGTCTCTTATATTAAGGATCGGAGAGAGTATTTGCTAAATTTTTCTTTCAAAATTTTTTGTCAAAATAAAAATATGGACATTAAAAGTTAAAAATAATTAGCTACTATTAGAAGATAGGCCAACTTTCATTTTCCCAATATTACACCTATTTTCAATCCAATTAGATCCCGGCTGTAGTATATATTGAAATTAGAAAGTCATATACTACTTAATACTTTAACTCATGTCATTAAATTCCATTTGCGAAAATTTGTGACTAATTACAATTACAAACGGTGCAATTGAAAACAATTGACAAGGTCCAGTTACATTGGAAACTTTGATTATGAGGAAATTCAATTGCAAACAGTGCGATTGAAAAGCAAAACTGAAATTGTAAATGACAAGGAATAATATGTATTTATATCCGAATCTTTATTATTTTTATATAACATCAAGTGATCAGTCGAACGATCTTCCTATTTTATTTGATAATAGCATAAATATGTATATAATAGTATTTTTATGACAAAATATATAACAGTATTTTTATATTAAAATAGTATAATTATTATATAAATGTGACATAATATAAGTCTAAATGTAGAGCATAATTTGTCAAAAAAAAATAATTGTAGAGCATAATTTTTTTTTGACAAGAATTGTAGAGCATAATTGTTCAATAACTATAACAGTTTGGCGTTTTCATCTAAAGAATGCATTAGCCGCATTAAAGTTTTAATTAAGGTTCTCGATCCTTTAATATTGATCATCTTTTTAAAATTATTATTATTATTTTATTACATTCTAAAACATTTTTTAAACAATACATTGTATACAATTTATGAATAACCATGGATGTTTCTATCCTTAATCCTTTTATATTTTAGTATATTATAATAAACATGCAATAGAATTAGTAATTTATTTCTGCTCACATTTTACAAAATTTCTAGACATAATTTAATATTATTGTCATTTTCATTCACCACTTACTTCACTATTTTTTACCTTGCTTCTTTGTTCTCTAGAAAATTGTTGCAGCTTAACATAGAAATTAGGTAGCTTCAAACATTATTAATCCTTTCTGAAAATAAACAATCACAAACTTCTTAATGCATCAATTAATCGTGATTGACGTTAAAAATTGTACAATCATGATACTTGGAGGATTGAAATTGTACAATCGTGATGTCTAGAGGATCCAGTTGGCGCAATTGAAACCTAACAATTACATCATTCAATATTATTCATGGGATGTGATATCTTCAATTTTATTTATCAATTACAGAGTATGTCATAAAATGTATTACATATTTATTTATAGATTTTGTGCCAAATGTCTTGCTTTTTAGTCAGAATAACTGATTTAATAACTGTAAATTTATTTCAATATTTTCTACTTTAGATCGACTCATAGATAAAATCATTGTTGAATTAACTATACAAATATTTTAAATTACGAAATCTAAAATACAGACAAAATGTATTAGTATATGTTGAATTTTATTTCAAAATTTCAATTTTGTTTCATTTCATTAGTATATGTTGCAAACCATATATAAAATGCATTGTGTCATTCGGGCATTTATTTTTTTTTTTTTCAAATTTAACATAAGTACGTATTGTCTTTTCAAATAATAATAAATTATACCGCACACACATTTTATTAGAAGAAGTCTAAGTCTTCTTAGCTGTCTTATTAGCTATTGGAAGCAGTAGAATTAAATTTGTTATTAGCTTTGTTAGCTTCATAACTGAATCAGTTATGGATTGCTTCCTTTTTGGTTCTGATTTCAGTTATATCAATTATTTCCATATCAGTCATAGCTTTTCTATAAATAGCTTGATAAGCTATTGTTGAACATTTCAATTCATTGTTCAATAATAATCTTCAATTCATACTTTCCATTATGCTTTGCATTTTCTCTGCTTCATATCCGCGATACCAAGATGGTATCAGAGCTTAAGATTGAGCTCTGGTTTCCATGATTTTCTTGGATTCGTTTTCATCTTGTTCTTCGTAGAACCTTCTTTTCATTTGCCTTCTTCGTCTTGTTTCACAAAGATGACAAACCCAGATCAAAACGATTATGCTACTAACCCTCTTAATCCTTACTATGTCCACCCAAATGAAAACCCCTCCATGGTGCTTGTTACTCCTGCTCTTGATGGAAAGAATTATCATACATGGGCTAGATCCATCAAGGTTGTTTTGGAGACAAAGAATAAAATGAAGTTTCTTGATGGAACACTCACTTAACCAGACAAATCTGATCCATTATACCAAGCATGGTGCCGCTGCAACAACATGTGTCTTTCATGGCTTCAACATTCAATTTCACCAACAATTCTCAAATCCGTACTTTAGATGGACAAAGCTTCAGATGTGTGGAAAAACCTTCAAAACAGATTTGCATATTAGATGACATTTTCACCTGGGTATTCCACCACTTCTTCTACTTCTACAAAGGTTTGCAGGCCTTAAGCAATCTAGCAGACAATGGTATGAAAAACTATCTCAAGCTTTGCTTTCAATTGGCTATATCCAATCTACTGCTGATTTCTCTTTTGTAAAGCATTCTTCTTTTGCTATTACTGCCTTGTTAGTGTATGTTGATGATATAGTGCTTGCAGGTAATTCTTTTTCTGAAATTCAATCTGTTAAAAACTTTCCTCATCACAGTTTTAAAATTAAGGATTTGGGATCTCTTAGATACTTTTTAGGTCTTGAAATTGCATGATCTCCTGAAGGCATTTTAGTAAATCAAAGAAAATATGCCTTAGAACTATTAGAGGACACGGGTTACTTAGCAGCTAAGCCTGCTGCAACCTCTTTTACACCCTCAACTAAACTTCAAATTGATTCTGGAAAAACCGTTCTTGATGAGTCAGCCTATAGACGGCTCATAAGGAGATTATTATATCTCACAACCACTCGGCCAGATATTGCTTTTGCTGTTCAACAGCTAAGTCAATATGTTTTCAAACCATTGGAGCCTCATTACAAAGCTGCAACCCAAGTCTTGAGATATTCAAAATCTTCTCCTTCTAAAGGCTTATTTTATCCTACTATTTCTAATGTTGTGTTATCTGGCTTTGCAGACTCGGATTGGGCATGCTACATTGATACTAGAATCACAGGATATTGTGTGTTCTTTGGTCAATCCCTTATATCATGGAAATCGAAGAAACAAAATACAGTGTCGCGGTCCTCTTCAGAAGCAGAATACAAGGCCCTTGCCAGTCTTGCTTGCGAAATTCAATGGCTACACTACCTATTCAAAGATCTTCATATCAGTTTCCAAGCACCAACCTCGGTTTACTGTGACAAAAAACAGCCATATACCTCGCACACAATCCCACTTTCCATGAGCAATCAAAACATATTGAAATTGATTATCATGTGATTCGAGAGAAGATTCAAACCGAGCTTATTCATCTTCTGCTTGTTCCCTCATCTTCTCAAATTGCTAATGCCTTTACTAAACCGCTGCCTTCAAGCTCATTCTCTAATTTTATCTCTAAGCCTAGACTTCGTGACATACTTCGTCCACCTTGAGGGGGCATATTAGAAGAAGTCTAAGTCTTATTAGCTATTAGAAGCAGAAGAATTAAATTTGTTATTAGCTTTATTAGCTTCATAACTGAATAACTGAATCAGTTATGGATTGCTTCCTTTTTGGTTTATAACTAATTTCAGTTATATCAGTTATTTCCATATCAGTCATAGCTTCATATCAGTCATAGCTTTTCTATAAATAGCTTGATAAGCTATTGCTGAACATTTCAATTCATTCTTCAATAATAATCTTCAATTCATACTTTCCATTATGCTTTGCATTTTCTCTGCTTCATATCCGCGATACTAAGACATTTCATCCGTGCATCGTACGGATCCATCGTCTAGTGATACTTAAAGCATGTGACGTGTGAAATTGTACCGTTTTCAATACACCAAAATTAAACATTGGGCATTCATAATGCGAAATCTTTTATCATGGATGCTATTAAATTGTTTCAGCAGAAAAGAGAAAAAGAAAACATCAGTCATGAGACTCATGGTATTTATTCTAACACGGATTTAACACGAGGTAGGAGTAGGATCCAAAACTGATTTAAAAGAACGATATCAATGTACCAAAAAGAATAATTGGGTACGTACAATAACAGTATTCCCTGATGGCCTCATTTTAACTGAAAGAAAACTTCACAAAATTTTTTTTTTTGGGCTGCTAACTTCACAATTTTTAAAGTGATCTCCCTTTAACCATTACTAGAAACATATTAACAGTGTCTCAAAAGCAAAGGTTTATAACCACAGATTGATTTTCCATAATTCAAAGCTCTCACATCTAAAAGCCGCCCTCTCTATCTGGTTTTGTGCTTCACATGTGCAACTGAACTTATTCTCTATTAGATCCATTCCTTACCTTGCAGCACTGGACCATCATAAATACACATTAAGGTCTTCAGTCTTTGAAAAGTGAAAACGTTCGGTGTTTTGAGACATTGTATTGCTACGTACTGCAAAAATTAACATATATTACTTACCCACCTGATTGCCACTGATTCTGCTTTATTGCAGCTCATGGCTAGAGGCGGCATCAACAAAGCAAAGATGTTAATGCTTCTCCGGTAAATTAATTATGGTTGATAACTTTTTTAATTAAAAGGCATTAGAAAGTGCTTGTCATCACTCTAAATACTGCAATATGGGTTGCACTTCCTATTAATTCATTTTCTTCTTAGCAGTCTAGTTGTTAATTTTAAATCATTTCTTTGTGTTCAAACTTCAAAGAGCAAGCTGATCATGTAATAGATAGATAGATAGATAACAAATGAAATGTCAAAGTCATGCAGGGGAGCAAAGCAAGAAGAGAGTGGGCTAGGCAAGTTATCAGGCACAACTACTCAACGGCCTGCTGCAGAAAGGTTCGGAGTTTCAAAGAGTAGCGGGAAGATGAAGGATTCAGCAGCATGCTGGGTTCCACACCCACGCACAGGAATTTACTTCCCAAAAGGTCATGAGTGGGTGATGGACGATGTTCCAGAGGGTGCAGCTTGTTTCGATCAGACTTACTGGTTCAGAAATGTTGATGGTGTGGACAATGCCAACACCAAAGCTTGATGTCCCACGACCACATTATTATTTCCCATTATAAATGGGGTATCAATATACTTAAGCAAGCTTCACCCCCAGCATATATATATATATATATATCCACCATGATTGGATATCAGTAGTTGTGAATCTGAAAAGCTACCAGGCTTAGCTTTGTAATATCAGTTAGCCATGAGAATAAAATTACTGGTTAGTTATAGGCCAATTCAATGGTCAAACAAGTGATTGTGACTATTTATGCATGCATTGCATATATAATGATTATCACAACGAGCTAGGTTATTATGCTTGCTCCGTCTTTTTCTTTTTATTACCTCCTTCATCTTGCTAATGTTACAGTTGCTGAATGGACTCCACACAGTCTTGACTCTTGAGCATCTGATAAAGGAGCCGATGTCAATTACAAGAAAAATCGTCGCACTAGAAGAATAATAAAATTTACACAGTTAAAAGAATAATATGAAAGCCAAATTTGCGGTGCAGCATTCACTTTTTGTTGCACCATCACATTAGGCGATATTTTGTAACCTTTGAATAGAATATTATTAAGTCCAATCATGAAAGCATTTATGCCTAGAGCAAATTTTTATTCAAACTCTAATGTTATCTAATCTTTTAAATGTATATATATATATATATATATATATATATATATATATATATATATATATATATATATATATAAACGGATCCTTTCTGTTTTAAACATATCAATGAGTGTGGTAATTTTTTAACTATAGTATTTGTCATAAATATTAATGTATATTTTTTCATATATATTTTTTATACAAATATATTTTTTCATATATAAATATTGATGTACCAACATGTGGTTGGTCCGAGTGATAACGAGTTCAGACCCCTTAAGCAAGTGGTCAAGGATTCGACCCCTGACTCGTGGAAAAAATCTAATTGGGAGAGGTCAACCTTAAATGTCATCCAATATTTCATGGGATTAGTCTCTGTAATTGTGTGCGAAAAATACATAATATATACACGTTTTATTAATTATCAACTAAAAAAAGGAAACATGATTACACGACAAGATTATTTTAACCACCTTGTAAGAGACCCACCACTAACCCCAAAAAAGAAAAGTAACTAAGAGACCCACAAAAATAAAAATTAGTATAATTTTGATATACTATTACTTTATTTTTTTCATATTATCAACTAATCACAATCATTTTATACGTGACTTTTAAAATAATTATTATAAAAAGTTAAACATTTTTTATAATAATATGATAATTATTGATTGATTTAAAATATGAAAAAAATTAGGCCTCCATAAATAACAAGTAACAACTTAACTAAGGATTGTTTTGCTACAACTTATACCCACACACAATTTATTAACACTTGTTTGATTGGGATGAATAAGGGAGAAAAGAAAATAGAAAGAGAGAAAGTGAAAGAATTTTTCACTTTTTTCATTTTTGGTTGAGGAGAGAAAGAGATATGTGAGAAAAAGTGTGGTGGGACAAGTGTCAAATTCTTTCCCTCTTGTTGTGGGAAGAAAGTGAATAAAAGAGATATAAAGTGAAAGAAAATATCAAATTTATCCCTTATTAAAATTGTCATTATTATTATTATTGTAGTTATTGTTGTTGTTAATAAGGCATACTATTCAAGAAAAATTCACATTCTTTTCTTCTACTTTTTTTTGTGTTTCTTTCGTATAAAACAACTCGTAAAATTAAATTTTTTTTTCACAACTTTCTTTATATCCATAGTCTTTCTGTCTTTTCATTTTCTTTCTCAAACAAAGCATAATAGTCAACCTGAACCATCCAATCTCAACCAGAAAAGACTTTCTGCTCTCCTTGATAGGTTAAATCTATCGCAACTCCAAATTCTCTTGTAAAAAAACAAGAGCATATAAGCTGGTGCATTAACTATTTGACATAACCGTTTGTCAAAATATTTAATATATTTTATGAAAATAGCTAATGATATATTCATAAGCTGTTTTTAATTTATTTTGTTAAGCTCTTTAGGATAACTTATGAAAACAGCTTATAATTTATATGAAAATAGTTTGACTATATTTTCTCTTTGATTATAGAAATAGCTTATACATAAGTACTTATATGATAAACGCTTATCCAATAAACACTTAATTAAGTCGTTTATCCAAACAGATCCTAATTATATTACTAATTATTAATTAATGGATTTTTCTATCATGCAAGCTCGTATAGATTAAAGATTTTAAAAGAGTAAATTCATATAAAAAGTTATATATTTTACACTTTTGTCAAGAAAAGATACTTAACTTTTCAATAAATAATTACTATATTTGGATTCCTTAACATGTGTAAGGTTGCACAAGATAGACAAACCCTTAATTAATTATGATAATTATCTCTCAATGTTTACATATATAAAAATTTTCATAGCGAACGTTCATGTTGAACTTTGGATTTGCTTACGCATTTGTTTAGTATGAATGAAACTAAAAGGAAAGAAAAAGATAAAGGGTAAAGGTGAGAAAAAGTAATGTTCCCTCATTCGGTTCACCATGGAAAAGGCCAAAAGGGAGGGAAGGAAAACATTGTGAGTCCCACCAAAAACATTATTTCCACCAAATTTATGAGGAAAAGTGGAGGGAAAGCCTTATTTTTTGGGTGAAGAATTTAATAACACAAGTATATTAATCTTTTATTATTAAAATCATTATATCATCACAAGAGTTTTATTATATTTTTCAACAAGACCCTCCTGTTAATCTTTTTAATATTAAATCAAAAGTTAATATATTTAATATTTTAAAAATATAAAAAAATATTTAATAATTTTTTCGTCAAAACAAATTTCGTACCACTTAGCATTAGAGGTGTAAACGAGTCAAGCCGAGTCGAGCATTTGAAGCTTGAGTTTGGCTTGTGGAAAAATGGGTTGCTTAACCTTGACTCATTTATTTAAACGAGCCTAACCAAAAACTTGAGCTTGGTTTGTTAACTAACAAGCCGAGCCCGAATAGTTCACGAATATAGCTCAGTTCATTTATATCCTACTTGCGAGTTACGAGACAAAGGAAAAGGAAAAAATGAGTGAGAAACTAAGAACAATTGAAACACTAATTTTTTACTTTATTATTTTATTATTTATTATTTATTTTAAAAACAAATTTATAATCATATATTTCAGCTCACAAATAAAAAACATTTTTCATAAAAATTTATCATCATAAAACTATACAAAAGTGTTTTTATACAAAAAAAAAAAAAGGATATATATAATTTGATAAAATGGGTTGATTTGTCCTATATATTTTTTTTTTTCACATTGATCCTTTTAAGTTTTATATTTTTCAAAGAGATCTTATACGTTATGTTCCATTGACACGTTAGTCCTTTTTGTCAATTCGTACATGATGGTGTCAGTTTTAAGACTAACGTGGAATACATAACATGACATATAAGATCAAAGTAAGAAGCAATGAAAGGGAACATATAGTTTTTTTTTTTCATTTTAGTCTTATAAGTTATATTTCGTCTTCCATATTAGTCATTTCCTTCGATTTCTTCTTGACGACGTCAGTTTTAGGACTAAAGTGGTGGTGAACCATAACGTATTCAACAAAAATACAAAAAATTAAACATATAGGACCAAAGTGAAAAATATATAAAAAAAATTTACAAGACTAATCAATCTATTTTGTCGTATAATTTAATTTTTTCGATGATATATATATATATATATATATATATATATATATATATATATATATATATATATATATATATATATATAGGAGATATATCAAGTGAGATGAATGTTTTTATATGAGAGTGAGAGAAGCAAATCTTAACATTTGGATCAAATCATGAATGATCAAGATTAGAACATAAAGTCACATGACTACTAACCAACTTTTAAGCTTAACCATTCATGTATGATTTTAATGACCAATATTTGTTTCATCACTCTCATATATATATATATATATATATATATATATATATACGAGCTATTCATGAGCTGTTAATATCGATCCTATAAGGCCGAGTTAGCTCATTTAATTAAACAAACGAGTTCGATTAAACTTTTAATAAACCGAACTCGAATAATTCATGAATAACTCAACCCATTTATATTCATACATATTAAGTCGGAGAACATACATTCCCTAACTTAAATATGCTATCTTTATACAATAATTTCTCTAGTACACAAGCATTAATATCCGACGTTACAACTGACTGAATTCTTCACCTGAATTGAATTAAATGCCCAGCACTGCCACTACAAAATTGAGTCACTTTCGCACTACCGATACCTAGTAGCCATCTATTAGCAAAAGATACCTTGCTGGCTTGCTCTCAATTTATTTTATTATTTTATTTTGCTTCGTGGAACTTTCTCAGAAAAAAGAAAAATTAGGATTGGATTTGGGAAAAAATCTCAGTGACTGCTTGGTTGCTTCATCGAACTTGACATTGACCTTTTTCCATTTCTCTTTATTCTTTTTCTCTTTCGTTTTTCCTATTTTTCTTTATCTCTCAACTCTTCAAAATCTCTTTCATCGCATCGTGTCATTCAATTCAAACACTGAAAGAGTAACGCATCGAATCGTGTTTGGCGGTGCATGACGAGCGCTTCGGAGCTATTCCACATCAGGAGGCATCGGTTGGGAGTGGGACGAAACGCTCTCGATCTAAGCTTCGATTCTTCCCCCTCTCCAGACCTTCATCATCATCATCGCCTCCACGACGTCGATTCTCTCCGCCGCAACGAACATGTTCGCCGTCTCCGCCACCGTTCCTCTTACAACCTAGTACTAATCCTATTTTCCAACACTCTTTTTTTTATTGGATCTGTTTTCAGTTTGATCTGATTTGATTCTATATATACTCTTCGTATGTGTTTTTTCTGTGTGATTATGTTTCATGTAAACCTTATTGATATATATACATATACTTGAAACTTTTATATTTTCACTTTTCACAATATTTGTAATGATAATTATTATTAGAAGTTGAAAATTGATACTATTGTATTATTGTGTTGAGGTTTTCTGTTTGTTTTTTTTGTTATTGTTGTTAGGAGCGTGCAGCAGATAGATTTGATCGCAGGTATCGTCGGTCACTCTTAAATGATAGTGATGATTCTGAAGAAAATGTGAGAGGCATAAGAGCGAGTGAGAGTGATAGGCTACCTGTTGGTGTGCTACTTGCAAGGGAAAGACTCCTTGGGAGGTTGAGAGGGGAGCCTGTCTCTACAAACAGGTTTGCTTTTAAATAACACATAATAATTATAATAATAATAATATTCAAGTAATTTCTTATTTTCTTAACAATGCATGGCACATTGACGAACATTTAAATAATTGCTTTCTATGTTGATTTATTGCTATATTTGTGAAACAGAAAGGCTGCTACTAGATTAAATATTAATGCGGCTATTTTAGGTGAGTTTTAGCTGGAAATGCTAACATATGAATGAAGTCAATCTATTTTGGGATGAATGCAAACTTGTTACGAAACCAGTTCATTTAGTTTCGAAAGCTGACAAGCATTTACTTAATTATATGGCAAGCTATTATATTTATACGTTGTCTTACTGTTGTACCCTCTCATGAAAAAATCTAAATAATATGTTTAGATGAAGAGGAGTTGGATGGGAAGGGAGCATATGAGAATATTTTCATTTAAAGTAAATATTATCTGGAAAAGTGGGGCTTGTTGTCCATGGAACGGAGCATATGAGAATATTCTCACTATGCGTGTGATTTTTTTTTTTTTATCATTTGCAGTATATGAGAAGTTAGAACATATATATAGACTACTCTTGTTTGGTCAAAATATTGATGACTATGCACTCTGGATTCAAATTTTCTTTAATAACTTCTATAATTTATTTATTTGTTTTCCTATTTAAGTGAATGTGTTATGTGATATATTACATGCTATTAGTTGTTGAGTACTTATCCTTTTTGGGGTTTTTTAGTACTTATTTTGTTGAGTTTCTCATAGATACATACTTACGTTATACAAAACTTGTTTAATCCTAACGGTGATGCTGCTCTGGCTTCAAATAATCAGACTTTTGGTGTTCTATCATGGTTTGGTGAATTGTAATATTTGCAATAACTGATGTCGTTGTCTATGTCATTTGTGTATCCTTGATTATTGTTGTAATGAATTCCACTGAGAATCTTAGACTTTTTCACTGATATTGTCATTTTCATATTGTCATTTTCTCTTGAAAACCTGCCATTTCCCTTTGATTGAATTTGATTTTATGTTTTTTCTCCGCGTAGGCAACATGTTAGAGATTCAATGGTTGTGGATCAAGAAAGCGATTTATCAAGCGATGTTCCAACTGGAGGCTCTCTAGTTACTGACTTGACTTCCCAAATGGTAAGGGTCCAGCTCTTGCAGGAACTAAACAAAAAGCCACCTGGACTCACTCAGGAGGCCATTGACTGTTTGCATCTGGAAGTTTTTAGCAGCAGGGAGACAGGATTGGAGTCCAGAGTACTGCAGGATTGCAGCATATGCTTGGAATCTTTCACGGATGGAGATGAGCTGATATGTTTGCCATGTGGACATAAATTTCACTCTGCTTGTTTGGATCCTTGGATTCGCTGTTGTGGAGACTGTCCATACTGTCGAAGAGGTATAGTTGTAAATAGTCACTTACCACAAAAAGAGGCTGAGTAGTTTTTAGGTTGATTTTCTTTTATTCTGTGGTTGTATGGAAGGATGTGAATGCTGCAATGAAGTTGGCTTTTTGATTGGGCTCCCACCACATCCATGGAGGCAGATTTTTTTAAAGAGTCAGGGACAATATGTGAAGAAACTAAAGTATAACGCGTTCTCTTCACAGGAAAAGAAGGTGGCGTGGCATTTTATTACAGCCTTCCTATGTCTGGGAAGTATAACTATTTACCAAATAACTTTCTTTCACGTTGCTTAGAGATTCTTGTCTAAACATAAATATCGTGGATACAATTTGTGTACTATATCAATGAAGTATTTGACACAGTTTGTGTATTTTAATGTAAATAAATTTATTCGATAATTCATGACACATTTATATTTTAATTGTCAGGTATACGTAAGTTATGTATATCTTGTTTACATAAGAATCTCCTTTCCTCTTCCATTTTCTAGATTTAGGGTTAAAATGGGGAAAAAAATTAGTAGCATCAATTCTAATAAAGGCAATCCTTATCGCATTGTTTGATTGGGAGGGGAGAAGTGGGAAGGGATTTTAATGGAAGGAAAGGGAAAGGGAGAGAAAGTCTATGCATTTTTTAGTCATTCTTTCTTCTCTCCAAAACAGCACTCTTTTGAGGGGAGCCAAAAATTGGAGGGGTGAGATTTTGACTCTTATTTTTATTTCCCCTTCCATTTTCTTCCAACCAGTGGAAGTGAGTCATTATGCCGTGCTGTCTACCTAAAAGTTTGCAGGAAACAAGTTCTTGTCCCACCGGGGGACCCATGGAAGAGAGCTGTGCCCTTGATTCACAGCCACTTGGTAGACAAGACTTCATATGCTATAATTTTCCCTATGTTTACCCGTTTGATTGAGACTTTTATGTCCACGGAGAAATCGGAATAAGCATTAAGCAGAAACGTTTCAAAAATGAGATACTAGTATGTAGCTTATAAAAATTATACTAGATACTAGATTTTGTGCAGATTATTACAAGAAGAAAATTGGTTCAGACATTATGTGAAAGGATAGGGAACTAATATCCAGGGCAAGACAAAAACGGGGTATGCATTATTGTTTCCTCATGAATTTATGGCTCTTTTGGATGGAGATGATGATGAAAATGTCGCAAGTCTCAAATATAATATGTAGTTGGAGACTACAGAAAGCATGTCTTCAATTCAAAACATGAGTGGATGCATTTGGAGGTCTGTGTTGATTCTTACCACACCAATCAGGTCTACATTTGAGCGCAAAATTTCTGACCAAATTGAAACATCTGATTACGAGATAAATTTTGCAATTACTGTACCTTTTTTTTTTTTTTTTTCAATTTGTTTGGCATTTGTCGTACTTGGATCTAATTGATTGAATGATAATTTGCTCACATATTCTACTGATTTTCTTGTGGCATAAACTAGAGCATGTTGTTGTCCGTGACATAGTCATCTTTTTATCCTCAATTTGATGACATACAAATATTGATAACGATAAGCTCTACAACTAAAGCCAAGTTGACTGCCATACTTACAAAGTTTTATCCGCAAATAGGATTCGAATTGGTTGCGTATTAGTTAATATCCTCCATAAGTTCACTTGCAACAAGAAACCAGAATTATTAGCCTAGCCTTTCTGTCGGGGTACTACTACTTCTAACTCCCTCCTCTACTGACAAAAAGACCCACCGGTTGGTGGAGGGAAATGCGCAAATGCTAACTAATGTCCGCGAAATCAGAGAAAGAAATTTTGTATTAAAAAATAATGTATTCAATACACAGTAAATCTGAAAGATATATTTTTAAATGCAAAATTTTTATTTTTTAATTCCTTAACTAGTGCCCTCAGGATACTGATTAACAAGACCCTATATTAAATAAGCTTAAATAAGTTTTTGATATACATAAAAATCATAATTTTTTTAGTTTAGTTCTTGTTAAAATTTTACTCCATTTTGATCCTCATTTTATAAAAGATAGTGTGCTTTTAATTTTAGTCCCTTAGCACACTATTTTCTAAATTTGAAGGGACTAAAAACGATTAAAACTTTAATAGGTATTAAATCCAAAAATCTTTATATTTATAAGGACCAAATATTTATTTAAATAAACCTACTAAATATAATCACGAAGGGATCACGAACTGGGATCAAAGAATTCAGGTGTTATATTCAACGGGAGGTCGTTACTCCAAGTTTTCGCCCATACTTGCAAGTTTTGATTCCGCGTCAAGGAGGAAGACAAAAACTCGAAAATGGCAACAAAACTCTCGAGTCAACCGTGTTGTGTACATCTAAATTAATTAATGGCTGACAACAAACAACATTTTAAATTGGGTGGGTGTCTTTAATTCCATAAACAAAGAGACACGAGATGAGACATGCCTGGTTAACGTACCAGAGTTTTCTTCATATGGCTCAACAATGACAAACCACCGGTAAATATTCAATTTGATCCCTGAAATTATAAGTTCATGTCAATTCAGTCTTCCACATTATCAATATTCTCAAATGATTCTTGGAATTATAAAATATTAATCAGGTACGTCCCTCCGTTGATATTTACATGGACTATAATGATATTAAGTTGGTAATGTCTAGGATGTATTTGAAACTAAGTGAATAATATCAGGAATGCATTTGTTATATTTTGTAATTTCAATGATCATTTTAAAATATTGATAATGTGAGAGACTAAATTAATATCATCCTATAATTTCAGGAACCAAATTAGATATTTAGTGGAGAAATAAATTCTATGACCTTAGGTTGATGAGTTGCATCAGAATATAGAAACGAAAAGCCTCGCAGCCTAATGTCAAAAAACGGATAAGCTCGCATTCACAACGAAATTCATTGAATCTTATTCGTACTCAGATGTAAAGAAGAGGATAAGCCAACAAAAACTGAACCAAGTTAGCATTAACTTACATTACAACTCAAGCATGGAAAAACAACATACACAAGAGAATTACAACTCAAGTAACACCAAAGTATCGCTGAGACGATTTGGGACGAAATAAATCAACTTTCTGATGACTAAAGTAAACCATAGAAAAATATTAAACTAATGAGATGTATGTATGAACGAGACACGCTTTTATTTATATTCACCCACCGTATGGTCTATGGCATAGTGCATAAACTTGATAGAAAGGGTACATTCACATTGAGGTAAAGAATATGGAGGATAATATTGGATAAATTTTTAAATCACAACACAACTTTTTATTTTGTATCTCATTTTATGTTTATATAGTTTTTATCTTGTGATTATTTTTATTATTAATATAATTTTTTGTCTACTTTTATTCTAATTTGTCAGATAGGTAAATATAAAAGTGATATGTATTTAGCTTTTATCATTCTCTCGATCCTTTAATTCCAAATCATTTATTATTTGAGAATATTTAAAAAATATTAATCCAATTTTTTAATTTTATAATCATGATTTATTATTTCAACTAAACTCATTAACTATACATATCAATGGTGATCGAGGTTAGAAAAAAATATGAATTACGTGAGAGAAATAATGAGTTTATCATATTAAATTATATTTTTTTTATATTGAGATATTTAATAGTATTTGAAAAGTACAAAATAAAAAAATATCGATAAATTAAGTGATATTAAATTATATACTTTTATATTAATATTATTTAATAAATTTTTTAATCTGTATTAAACTTTAAAATCTATACTAATAAAGATTGGGAATGGGAGGTAATAGTAGAAAGGAAAAGTAAAGGAGTATTATAATTAAATGAAGGAAAGAAAAGGAAGTCACACCCACTCGTATTATTCAATGCAATACGCGTCGAGTATGTGTAACCATTAACCAACAACATTACAACATTACATTACATTACATATCTTTTTCATTTCGGTCTTCTTTTCTTCCTCCGCACCCAACTCTCTCTCTCTCTCTCTTTTCAATCTCTCTGTGATTCTCTAGATAGATACCTAACCTAATCGACAAAACAAACTCAAATTTTCCCCAAATTCACCAAACTCAGATATAAATTATCAGCATAGACTCACTTTTGGATCATGCTGCGTTTGTTTTACAGCCCTCTTGATTGTTGCTTCCGACGCGGCAGCGGTGGCGACGGACTTCTTTGGCATACGGACTTGAAACCTCACGCCTCCGGCGACTTCTCGATCGCCGTCGCTCAAGCCAATTACAGTCTCGAAGATCAGAGCCAAGTCTTCACTTCCCCCTCCGCCACCTACATCGGTGTCTACGACGGTCACGGCGGACCCGAAGCTTCTAGATTCGTCAACAAGCGTCTTTTCTCTCTTTTGCACAGTAATTAATCCCCCCCCCTTCGATTTCACTCTTCCGCGTTGATAAATAAAATCGTAGCTTTTTTTTAAGTTTATTGTTGAGTTGTGATTGGTAATTGATGAAATAATAGAACTTGTTTAAGTAATGGATGGATATTGTGGAAAAAACGGTTTTAAGATTCAGAAGAAGTTCAAAGTTCAAACTTTACTTAATTGGGTGCATTTCAATTATTACTATTATTATTATTTTATTGATTGATTGATTTTTCTGTAGTTATTTATGCATAAAAAAAAACTTTTGATTTGTCAGTTTCCTCAATAGAAAGTAGAAACACATAATTTTGCTTATGTTTTTATTATGCAGATACTCACTTGTTTGTTAATTTGATTGTGTAGAATTTGCCACCGAACAAGGGGGATTATCGGTGGATGTGATAAAAAAGGCGTTTAGTGCCACGGAGGAGGAGTTCTTGCATTTGGTGAAGCTGTCTTTGCCCATTAGTCCCCAAATTGCTTCCGTAGGATCCTGTTGTCTTCTTGGTGCAATTGCTAATAATGTGTTGTATGTTGCCAACCTCGGAGACTCTAGAGCTGTTCTTGGCAGGAGGGATACCGAGAGCAAGAATTCTCCGGTAGTGGCAGAGCGGTTGTCAACTGATCATAATGTAGCTGATGAGGAGGTGAGGAGAGAAGTTGAAGCCCTCCACCCTGATGATTCACATATTGTGGTTTATAGCCGTGGAGTTTGGAGGATTAAGGGCATTATACAGGTATAATAATACATCCATGTTTTTCCACCCCGCCAATGATCACTTTAGCCAAATGTGTCTAACTGTAGCATAATAATCTCGTGGACTGTTAATGCTCGTATTCATAATTACAGCCTCTGAGTAAAACCAGCTCATCTATTTTATATGTTTCTCCTTTCAACCTTTCTTTAGCTACTATGAACTTGATGTATTTCCAGGCATTCTACATAAATGTGATATAGGAATCGACGTTTCCTGTAATTAGTTAAAACTCAGTACTTTGATGCTCTAATCCACGATCTCCTGCTTTGCCTTTCATTCGTGCCTGCTTCCCTTGTAAGAGAAGGGCGTTTACCTTATTTGTAGATGAATGGGGTATGGGTAGGTGATCAAAAGAGTTTTGGTTTTGCAGGTTTCAAGATCTATTGGCGATGTGTATTTGAAGAGACCTGATTTCTACAGAGACCCAGTTTTTCAGCAATATGGAAATCCTGTTCCTTTGAAGCGTCCTGCAATGACAGCTGAACCATCAATCATTATCAGGGAGCTTGACTCAGAAGATCTATTCTTGATATTTGCATCTGATGGCCTTTGGGAACAATTAAGTGATGAAGCAGCAGTTGAGATTGTTTTCAAATATCCAAGAGCCGTGAGTTTCTTCTATTGCTCGTGAGTTGCATAGAATGATTTACTTTGTAGATTTTACATGGATTCTAATTTTTGGTTCTGGTACTTGCAGGGAATTGCCAAGAGACTAGTCAGAGCTGCTCTTCAGAAAGCTGCAAAGAAGAGAGAGATGAGATACGATGACATAAAGAAAATTGACAAAGGAATAAGACGACACTTCCATGATGATATCACTGTTGTTGTAATCTATCTTGATCACCGTGAGGGATCCTCTCATGGTAGATTTAAGCAAACTGCTGTTGGCTGTACAACTGCACCTGTTGATATTTTTTCCCTAAATGCGGATGAAGCAGAAAAGAGTATGCTTGGTGCAGTTGCCTAAAGAGTGAAATTGCTTCAGAGGATCAAACATTGGCGTTATTTAGGATTAAAATTATTAATAGGTGAAGAAAGAATATTATTGGTAAATGAAGGGGAATCTTGGCATAGATAGTAACTGGAAGTTTCTGACAGGTTCTTGCTGATGCAGATAAGCATATGTATAGTTTTGAAGTCTCTTACTTTGGATTTGATGATATCAAATTATCAATTTTGTTTTTTCTTTGGAAAGAAATAAATAAAATTTGTATTGATTGGTTAGTCATGATTTTCATCTCCCTGTTTCGTTGGTCATCAAAGATGAGGACCAGGTAAGCGTTGGTGACGTATCACCAGCTTAAAAAGCTTCAGGATGGGCGCAACTTGATTTTTTCATAAGCACATTCGTGATGACATGGTTTGTGCATTGATTACGACCATGGACTGAAGTAGCAGCCATAACCTATTTCCACCATAACATGCGTAAAATTTGTGATAATGGTCAAATTTGTGATTAGCTTGTTGAGTTGGCATTTTTGTCAACCTTATAAAAAACATGAACATGAATCTCACATGATTGATAAATACAATTGACTAATGATAAAAATGTCACGGTATATTTTATGTAGTATTTAAATTAATTTGTATCAGATTAAGCATCACATAGAAATAAATCATAGATAAGAATTACGATATGAGGGTGCCCTGAACGTTGACATTTTAAGGACTGAAATAAATTTAAGAAAGCTACTAATGCAAATACTGAAATAAGAAGAAAGGGAATAGACAAGAAATGCCCAAAATATGGATGTAGGAAGAAGATGCTTTGATCATCTATGGCAAATTTGTATATTTTGTAACAAACTTATCCATTTGCTAAATATAATTAACCAGAATTTGTACTCCACCAAGTTCTATGCCAATCTCTCCGCGAAAACTTGGAAATTAGTTTACCTTTGTGATAATCGGATATGACATTTTTCTTGAAAATAGTTGAGATCGTTAAAACAAAGTCAATCGATATATTCAAAGTCAATGTGTCTGGACTCGGCTGCACGCTTCTTTTCACTTTTTCAAACTGTCAATGTGGACTTGCCCATTTAGGCATTAACGTTTATCACCGGGAATGCAACATTACTTGATTTTCAAGTTAGGTAAATTATCTGATACTTCCAGTATAACTTATCCTGCACAGGTGGTTCAATCAAATGATAATAATTATTTGACTTGACCCATAGCATCACCCATTTAATTGAGGTGACACATTTTGATTAGACAGGATAAATTTTATCCTAAAATTATTAAGGGTGCCGGGGAAAACACCTTCAACTTATGCTAAAGCACTTTCTTATTTGGCGTAGATTATCCTTGAAGCTACAGAGAAACTTCCAAACCAAAAGCAGTGCTTAGTACTTGCGGATTTAATGGAGCACAGTAGTTGGGATAACTGGAGTAAATCAAAAGTTGTCTTCCATTAATTGGGAATTTTCAGGAAGTGCTTTAATGTAACGCATCTTTTATAAGATGTTCTTATTCAAAACTTTACTGGCAAATATGACAAAACGATTAAGTTGATGCTTCCAGACAAACAGCACTAATGCCTGCAGCCTGCAGGAATAAGCTTCTATTAATGGAGCTCCAGAAAACAAGAGCATATAAAATCTTATTTGTTGTTACACAAACAATACATTACAAAATCCTACCGCCAAAAGCCTACACTACCCATGTTTCTTTTCCCCGCCTTGTTTCCTTGATATAACTCTATTTACATAGTATTGAACTATTGATCTTCAAAATCGACCTCCCCCCTCCCTCTACTTGTAATTTTCCACTTCCCTGTAAAATTACACCAGCAAAGCTTCACTATTCTTCAGATAAAACAACCAGATACAACTGCATTGGGTTTATGCAAACCTCCCTACCCAACAACATGGGCAGGAAAGGAAGACTAAGGGCATCTGACTCATGGAACAACTTATTACCATTTCTTTGTTATGCGCTGTAGTAGCCTGCTTTTTTCCTCCTCAGATATATGCGGATCAAGGTTGCCAAGGTTTTTAACGAAATTGTTTACCTCATCTCGCAAATTGAGCTTACAATACCAATCAACTATGGAGTTGTAAGTATTCTGGTTTGGCTTACATCCCTGCTTGATCATGTACCGAACTACATCAACAGCCTCCACTAACATAGATTCAGCAGCATAAGTTGATACAAATGTGTTGTAAGTTACAACATCAGGAATAGGTGCAGGATCTTTCATTTCTCTAAATATCCTTTTAGCCTCTGTCATCCTGCCATGTCTGCAATATGCATAAATAACTATATTGTAAGAAATTATATCAGGCTTGATACCTTTCTCCAGAATTTCCCTCAAGATTTCTTCTGATTTTTGGAAGTTTTCAGTGCGGCTGTACATATACATCAAGCTATTATAAGTAGACAAACTCAGAGTAAATCCACTCTCATACATAAAGTTCAAAATCTCATTAGTTTTAGTTACCATCTTTTTCCTCCCATAAATCGAAAGCATTGCATTCAGAGTAGCTATGTCAGGCGAAATACCTCTCCTCCTTAGCTCCAAAAAGGCACGTTCTGTTTCTAATAGGAGATCAATCTTGCTATTTACTAGAACAAGGGTCTTCAAAAGAACAGCATGTGTTCTAATTGTGCCAGAGTATATCTCCTCTGCAAGAGCATTCATCCTATCAATCTCCTTACCATTGGCATAGGCATGAAGCAAAGAAGCGTATGTTATCTCATTAGGTTTACATTGACCATCCTTCATTTCAGCAAGTACTTTCTCAGATTGTTCCCAAAGCCCTCCTCGAGCCAAAGCTGCTAAAACAGCATTATAGGTAGACAGATCTGGAGTCACTCCAGCTTCCAGCATTCTCTTATAAACAGTCATCGCTTGGTCAAAGGAACCACACCTGCTGTATGCACTTATTAGAGTGTTGAACGTGTCCCTCTCAGGCACAAACCCTGCTCTCTTCATTTCTTTAAATACTCCTGATACTTCTGAGTACATTCCGTTTTGTCCAAATACAGCCAAAAGTGTGTTCCACGTAACAATATCAGGGGAACACTTGCATACCCTGATCTCCTTAAAAACTTTTTGCATTTCTGCAAACTTTCCACGGTCACCATACATCTTAATAAGGGCATTAAAGGTGCATATATTAGGTTTGCATCCTGCTATTCTCATTTCTTCAAAAACTTTCATTGCAAACTCATCTTTTCTAGCCTTGACAAATCCTGACAAAAGAGTGGTGTAGGTATAAACATCAGGTTTAATCCCTTTCTCCACCATTTGGATTTTAAGCTCCAATGCTTCCTCCAACAGACCACCTCTAGCATAAGCAGATATCAACGAATTGTAAGTCACGATGCTAGGAGGAAAACCATTACTTTCCATCTGTTTCAGAACCTCCTTGGCTTCCTTAGGCCGTCTGGACTTACCATAAACGTCCAACAATGCATTATATGTAACCATGTCAGGTGTAAATCCAGCTAACTTGATTTCCTCAAAAAACTCAAGAGCTTCTTCATACAAAGACCCCCGGCGACAACAACTTATAAGTGTATTATAGGTGCACAAATCCGGGGCAAGGGCATGGTTTTTCATGTCCTGAACAATGTCAATGATCTTAATCCAAGGCATGCCCATTTTACCATAAACATTCAAAATGGCATTATAAGTAATCAAAGTAGGTCTACACCCCACTTGTTTCATCTTGTCAAACACCTTCAAGGCCTCACCATACCTCTTATTATTAGCATAAGCAGTTATCATAGAAGTATAGCCATACACATCAACCTCAACCCCATCATTCTCTAGACTGTGCAGCAAAGAAGCCGCAGATGAAACCCTACCCGCTTTACCAAGAATGCTGATAGTCACAGCGATTACAGAACCACTCAAAAGCGAAAGGCAATCTTTTTCCCTACTTCGAACCCATTCAAACACATTCAATGCAAGTTCAAATTTGTTATTAAACCCTAAACCCTTGATTATACCCAAAACATCCCAATACAATGAGTCGGAAACCCCGGAAGAAGTGGCTTGTTTGAATAGGTTATGCAAGATTTCATCGAAGCGATTGGAATCAAAAGAAGGGTCGATTAAGGTTTGGAGAATTCGCTGACCTTGAGGGGAAAGGCGGTGAGTTGAGGAGAGCTTGCGGCTGTTGGAGAGAGGAACGGCGTGGTGTGGTGGAGAAGAAGTGGAATTAGGGTTAAAAAAGAGGTTTTGAAGAAGAGGGGTTATGGAAGAGGATGAGGAGGGTGTGGTGGGAGAATGGTATTGGGGGTGATTAGGGAAGTTAGGGTTTGGGAGGAGAAGAGGTAGAGCAAGGTTTTGTGGCATCGTCACTGTTGCTGTTGATGTTGGAGACGATGACGAATCATCAGCTTCCTACGCTGCCCGCTCTGTACTGTAATCTTAATCTCTTTTCGTATCGTATCTACTCTTCACCTGCTTCTTCGCAGGTTACGGGTAAATTGAATTCAGATTTTAAATAGTATTTATAAATAAATATATGGTTAAAATATACTTTTTGATACTTTATCTTTTGATCAAAACTCATTTTAGTCTTTTATCTTTTCACTTTGATCTTTATCTCCTAACATTACACAAAATGGTCCTGTCTATTACTTCGCTGTTAATGATAGTCTATGTAGGATTTAAGTGATGGATCTGGACAAATGATGCAAAAGGGCGAACTATGACGGCGTTGTGGGGTATGGCCACAACGGAGCTCGGTTGAGGCGGTGCGAGTAAAGGTCGATAGCGACTAAGTTCGCAGCTGTTGTGAGTGGATCTAGTGGGAGAGGCAAACAGAGTCGTGGGTGCACGGCGGAGCTCGCAGCCTGGTTCGACAACATGTGGACGGACAATTGAATGGGGTAGTGGAGCACGACGGAGGAGCTTTGGACAAGGCTCCTTATGTCTCTGTTTGGATTTTGGTTTTGGTTTTGATTTGGGGATGGAATCAGCGTCTTGCTGCTGCTGGTTTTTTGTTTATTGGTGTGTTGTTTGTTGTTGGGGGGTTTGGATGGTTCAAATGGAAAAGAGAGGAGGAGCTCTGTTGATCTTTTTCCTGTGTGGTGGTTCTCCTAAGTCCCTCTGTTGATCTTTTTCCTTTATTTTTTAAAGTTTTATAATTTTGATTTTAAATAAAAATAATTTTCATATGTCACTTTGGTAATTTTTGCCATGTCATGAGCCACTAAGGAGAGTTAACGGTCATGTCAGCTGATACTAACGGAGTTTGCAAGGAAGATGACTGAAATGACCATTTTGTGTTACGTTAGACAGATAAAGTATTAAAATGAATTTTTTAAAAAATGAAGGCTAAAATGAATTTTGAACATAAAGTTCCAAAAGTATATTTTAGTCTAAATATATTTAATGAATTTTAAAAGATTATTTAAAAATATAATGATTTATAAAAAAATTTAAAAGATTTTTACAGTTCTTTGGATTTTAAAAGATTTATATAATAATAAGAATTCATGGAAAAAAACAAGAGAGAACAATCATCACGTCCCAACCATCTACCTATCACTCCACTACCGTCACTCCCAGCTATCTTGCCACCACTCCACTCGCGTTCAGGTCCGCCATCCCCGAGCACACAATTGTGAACCATTGTTGTCTTCTTCCCTTTCATTAGTGGAGCTGCGGACCAGAATAAACGAACTCCACCTAGCAACTGCGTCTCAGCCCCCACGTTGTCTTCGCCACCACAGATCGCGTACCGGGACCGTTGTTCACGATCTTGTGCCGCCATCGTGCTCCGTCGCACCACCACATGGTGATTTCCTCTAACCGTAGCCAAACATCCATATTCGTAACCCATCGTCATTGCTCCGTGGGCGCATTGGTGCGGACCGGAGCCGTTGTGCACCACGGGGGCTCAACTGCCTCCTTAGGTGACCACACGTCCCTTTCAAAACACCTAAGGCATCTTTAGTTCGGTTCGGTTCGGATTGCTCGGTTTCTAATGGAGTTCTGTTTTGCATTATAAAACTTGAACCAATCCGGATTTTCCAGTTTGGGTCGGGTTGTCCGAGTCATCAGGTTGACCCGTGTCCACCCCTAACTCAAACTCTTTTAGAAGTTCACTTGTATTGACTTCTTGGCTTTACTCCTTATTCTTAACTTTACTCTCACTTTGCCTTACACTTGGGGTGCGTTTGGAAGAGCTTATATAGAGCTTATTTGAGCTTATGAGAATAACTTATGAAAATATTTTATGATATCTCTATAACCTCTTTTTAGCTTATTTCAATAAACTTGTGAGAGAAGCTTATGAAAATAAGTTGTTTTTAACGTATTTGAAAAATAAATCTTATTAAATATACGTTTAATTAAGTTGTTTATCCAAATGCCCCCTTAGTCTACCTTTTTCTTCACTTGGCTTACTTGCAAATGCTCTAGCACACAAGTATTTATAATTACTCTAAGCACCTTATGATATACGTGATACAATGAATTTAAGCACATCATTGAAGCTACAAATCTTAAAAACTATAAATTATTGAATGTAGAGAGATACATGCATAAAAAATATACTTTAAACCTAAAAATACATAACCAACTAATTAAATGCATGGATCAAGTTTAAATTTCAAATGGAATCTTCTTCCATGATCTTGCCATGTAGAAAGAATTTGCATCCTTCCCTTTTATTAGGGGAATCGGTCAAAGGCTGAAGGATGAAAGGAGATGAGCGCTGATGCGTCGTCAAAGAAACGTTCGCCATGCACAAAAGCTTGTCGCGAACCCTAGCAAGGATTTGTGATTCGATTAAGGGTTTGTTTTAGAGTTGGGAGGGGAAGGGAATTTAAGAAGGTAGTGATGGGGGGGATGAGGAATGGAGGATAGCCTCCCACCTTGCATATATGGGATTCTATTTTTTAAAAAAAGAACCAAAATCCCCTCATTTGATGAACTAAAAAAATGAACTAGATGAGGGTTTTGGAAGGCTATCATCTCTTCTTCAATCCCTTTCCCCTTTCCTTCCTCCTCAAACCCTTCCTCTCCATTCCTCTCTCCACTCCCAAACAAAACCTAAAAGATTTTTCTCATACTCAATTAAGAGATTTTTCTAATACTCATTGTTCTCAATTGTCTTTTTTAATTTAATGATTAATCTAATTCTGAGTTGTCTTTATCTTATACGATAAGATCACCGACTCTTGTCACTAAAGTAGTGATTCCTGTTTTCTTTCTTATAAGAGAAGGGTGGTGCTAATGGTGCATGTGCACCATTTTAAACAAATAATACGAACCAATGAAAATCATGATAACCTGAAATTAACTTTTGATTAAGTCAAAATAAATCCAAAAGTGAATAAGTTGATATGTCAAAATGAAGGTTTCATATTGATCCAAAAAAAATGATGTAAGATTGCACCAATTTTTAAAAGGTGCCAATTAACTGCATCATGTTGTGATTACCGTTTTAAAAAGAAATTAAAAGACTCAAGAACAATGATATCTATATGCCACCAATAAACCCATATGGACTTCAGATGAAACTTTTTCTTGTTTAATCACATCACGCATTTTACCACACAACCACTTTAGTTAGAAAATATCAAAAGAGTTATATATACTCTTAAGTATTTTTATTATAATGGATTTAATCTGGTTCAACATTACTTCCTAATTAATTACTGCATGTATCTTATCACTCAAATTATCTTTAACTGGCAATTTCAATTTTTTATTTAACATAAGCAATGCGAATGTCTCTCTGAGAAAGGACTATTGATCTAGTAGTGTCAGGAAGCTCATAATAAATCACTATAATACTGTTTAAAAGAAAACGAAGAACTTGTCAAGAAGGAGAGAGAACCTGAAAAACAACGATGTTGCTCCTATAACTATAAGGTGTTGTCAAATTAAACAGCAACTGGAAGGTTCCTTCTTCATCTAGCAGCCAAGAGTAGGATGAAGGCTGTTGATTGACGTCTCTAATATGATTAATGGGAATGAATATAACATAGGAAGGGAAAGAAACCAACTAACAAGAGGAAGCTGAAAAGTACCATCATCCAGATTGCAAAGCATCGACCTTTAAACAAACTAACCAAAACCAAATCTCTGTAAGCTGATTCTGATAGACTTTTTTTTTTGAAAAGAAGTTTTCATAGTCAATAATGTCTCTAAAAGAAAAAACTCGAAAATAGTAAAATTAGATTCAAGCTATATGATTATATTTTTTTATTAAAAAAAAAAATCAAGACACTGCATATGCCGATAATTAAAGAATTTAATTGATATATATTGTCAGTGTAAAGATTTTTTACACAGTCAATCCATCAGAAATCACCATGTAAGGTAATATATTTGACTTTTATCTTAACTACTTTAAAAATCATTCATATCATGATTTTTAATTGATTGATAATGTAAAAAATTTTACACTATCAATACATAATAATTAAATTTATAATTAAAATGCTCAACTTTTTTTTAAAACACTGCAAAATATCACTAGATTCTTTGGCGTGCAACTAATTTCTATATGGGACATGGACTTTGCCCTGATCACAATATGCTTCGAAGGGGATGAGGATTTATTATTCCATTTTGATGTATCATATTTTGTCCGTATCAATAATATTTTATCATATATTCTATTTTTTTTTAAATTACAAAAAGTTTGAATTTATATAATAAAATATTATTGATGGGGATAAAATGTGATATACCAAAATAAAATAGCCGACCTTCATCCACTTTCAACTATATGCAATTTTTGGGTTGTTTTTTAAATTATCCCATTCATCCATTATTGTATCTGTAATTATAACAAGTAACCACCGTTATCAATCATTTCTCATGAGTAAATATCCAATTTGATCCCTAAAATTATAGGATCATATCAACTTAGTCCCTCACATTATCAATATTCTAAAATGATGCTTGAAATTTCAAAATTTAGCAAATGCATCCCTAATATTATTCACTTAGTTTCAAATGCATCCCTAACATTACCAACTTAATGTCATTATAGTCCATGCAAATATCAATGGAGGGACGAATCTGATTAACTTTCTACAATTTCAAGGATCATTTTGGAATATTGATAAGGTGAGGGACTAAGTTGATACGATCCTACAATTTCAGGGACCAAATTGAGTATTTACTCCATTTCTCATGCAATAATGGATAAAGTTAATGACTTTCTCGTATACTCCTATTCTGAGTAATTCTTTTTTTCATTTTTTTTGATTAAAAAAAATATTTATTCATTCAAATTGATAAAATACATCGAAAACAACACAAATTCAACTTTGCTAAAAATCAAAAATGATGAATCTGCGAATAAACTCACATCACCCAGGTTAATAGCATAAATGGACAAAATACCTACAAATATGACAAAATCAAAGTGACCGGAATACCTATACCTCCGGATCTGTAACGTTGACGCCCAAATCTTGTTTGAATCTGTAATTGATCGAAACTGATCTGTCAATCTGAACCAAACGAATACCGCAACAAGACTGAAAACCAAACAACGGCGCACCAAGACGGCGAACAAAACAATGCCGCACTCAAATGAAGAAATCACGGAAAAATACGAAAGAAAAACCAGATCTATATTGAAAAACCATTTATTTAGATAAAAGGAGAGAAAAACGATATAGATGGATGATTACATACCAAAAAATAGCCCAAAACCATCCCCGTCCGACGGATGAGGAAAAAGGAAGAAAGGAGTAGAGAAAAGGTTGAGAATGAGAGAGATATTAAGACTCTCTTTAGCCGATATTTTTTATACTTAGTTTGAGAGGAGTAATTTTTTTTCATTAGATATAGTCTATTGCAAGTATTTAAATTATTATTTGAAATTTATAAAATTATAATAATTATTTTTAAAATATATCAATGTGTACCAAACAAATATATCGATGTAAATATTTTTACATATATTAAATAATAATTTATTTAAGTACATAAATAGATGGTAACACTTAAGAATTTATCTCTTGTTATAAAGGTACATATAAAAGCATAAGCTTGGTGGTCCTTAATTTACACATAGACGTGGAAGAAGGATGAAAATTTGTGAATTCTATTTTGGTGTCTCAGATTCTATCTTCATCAATAATATTTTGTTACATAAATTAAAATTTATTGTTTTTAAAAAAAGATAAAATATGTAATAAGATATTATTGATGAGAATAAAGTATGATGTATCAAAATGAGATAACAAATCCTGATCGGTAAAAGAAACCGTGTGAAATTAAAGTTCAAACAAATGCCGAGGCAGAACTTGGAGAAATCTAATAAGTGAAGCTTAGTTTAGCCTCCTTATATATTCAAGACAACTCAAAACTTGTTTTTGTTATTTTGTAAATTTTATTGTCCCCAATTTATATTTCTTTAGATAAGTACAAATACAACAGGGCGTCTATATTATTATAGATGATAAATACACTCTGTTCATGAAAAGAGATACTGCTAATACGACATGGGACCTATATTATTTTTTTTTTTCAGGCTTTCCTTCTATCTAATAGGTGAAAGACTAATCTTTCGGAATAAAGTCAGACGTCTAAGCAAGGATTCCTATCAATAATATTTTTTTCGTACACATAAATCCAAGAATTGAACCTAAGATCACATGCAACTCAAACCCTTTCCACTTGGTGGGCGCCTATATTAGTGCTAATCATGTTTCCAAAGCCGACTTGAAATTTGGATTGTTATCTAAGCAAAGTTAATTACCCTAGCAATCACTTTTAATTTCCTCCTTAATTAGCCCCGTTCTTCCCATTTAATTTTGAGATTGACCCTAACTAGTTTCATGCATTCAATCAAAAGCAAACAAGACAGGTGAATCCAAATCATCATGTTTTCCACCAGCAGAAGGCTGGAGTCCCCACAATCATAACCGGGTGCTATACCGTATTAAGGGCTATGGCTGTAACTCATCAAACATGCTAAGCTTTAATCATCCATTTTCAGGCTGTAATTTTTTATTAAATGAAAAATCTTATAATTAAATATGAATATATCATATATGATATTGTCATATTGGAACCAACATGGGCATCTGGCCAACCTCAGCTCCACCTTACCAACCAGTCCCTTAACTTTTCTTTCCTGCAGCCACAACGTAGCGTACAAATCACACATGCTATGATGTCCAGTACAAAAATAAAGACACATGAACCACACTTGTCATATTCTTTCTATCGTCTGTTGCTTCTAATTGGAGTACAGATATATAAAAATTCTATAACATATATATGTACTTTCTCCAAGTGTTCATTAGGAACTAATTTTCTAAAACATATTTTTTTTATGAAGTATGCTAACCAGCTATTACTATGCTTAAGTTGGAAATGTCCCTCAGAATCATTTTTGGTGGTTAGAGAGGGTTAGAGCCGTACCATGCATCATAATTCATGGTAGGCCTATCCCCCGGCCCCCATAATTCATAATTCATTTTCAATTAAAATAAAGTTGATATGAAAAAAGTTCTTTTTATATTAAGCTAGTATTGATTTTAATTTAATTTAAAATAAATTAATATTTTAACTCATTCAATATTATAAAAATATATAATTATTTACTACTTATTATTTTATAAATAAAATTACTTTCAAATAGGCTTGTAGAAAATTAAACAGTTTTGTTCATATTCTACCTTGGACTTGAACAGCTATCTATTCACAATTCATGAAAAAAGGGGAAAAAAAGTGAAATCCGAAAAGATTACTGTATTAGTAGTCATGTAATAAATACAAATAAAATTAGTTGATAATTAAAAAAAATCATCATTGCATTAGATTTTAACTGAAAAAGAGGAAAAGATAAAAAGAGGCCTTATTTGAAGTTGATTGAGACGCAATTATATACGACTAGCTTTTTTATTTTACTTTTTTATCTATGAAAAAAAAGAGATAATATGTATTAAAAATTGTTTCCCACATGCCAGGGGCTAGAAATCCACTAGGCAGTGAGAATATGAGATCTTGATTGCATGTGTAGCATTCAAATATATATTGTAAAAATAATAATGTGAAACACATTATTTTATATTTATATAATTTTTATTATTTAATAATTATAATTAAATTTATCTGATTTTTATATAATTATATTTTGATTTTGACACTTCATACAAAGACGATGTAATGTAATTCTAAATAATGTGTATCAGGTGTTTTTTTTTTTTTTTTGGTATAAAGTGACATCCATGAATGGACTTTACCAAATATAGATATGATAAAATACTGATACATGAATATGATAAATTTTAAAATTATAAAACATAATATTATATAAATTAAAATTAATAAAAATAACATTAAAATATATAATATGATATATTATATACTTGATATTTTTTTTTATGAATATAATATACTTGATATTGATGCCTATATTTTGAAGTAGAGTAATATTACTAGAATAATCAATTCAGATAATTTTGTACAACACCAAATAATTTTATATATAAATATGAATACTCCGTTAAAAAAACTAGAAGGTATACAAATTTGTCAGAATAAGTTGTTTTATTCACATTTTAGTTTCGATTAAGGTGCTTATAGATGTAATGAAAATGTTAATAACATATTCTTTTCAACATTTCCTCTACCACACTTATTATTATTGGGTAAAATTCATTTGAGATCCATTAAATCACATGAATATGTTCACAAGAAATTTATTCAATAACAAAGAGTGTGTTGAAGAAAATGTTAAAAAGTATATTAATAGCCTTGCTCATAAATGAAATTAGTGTTGTAAGTGAACTTATCAGCTCGACTTTGATCAATTTGATTGTTTACGGCAACAAACAAGTTTAAAATTAAGGTTTAATTGCACTTTTGGTCCCTCAGGTATCACGATTGTGTAATTTTGGTCCCTCAAATATCAATTGCGCCAATTGGTCCTCCACGTATTATGATTGTGCAATTTTGGTTCTCTAAGTATCACGATTGTGCAACTTTTAACATCAATAACCTACGAAGCACATGTGCGACTGATTTGGCACTTAATGAGACTAGCTTGGCAGCCTACGTGTCATTCTTATGTGACACTTAATGATGTGCATTTGACCATTAAATTATGTGAGATGTCAATGATATCTTATAAGAATGTCCCGTAAACTGTCAAGTTGACTTCACTAAGTGTCAAATCAGTCCCACGTGTCCTACGTAGGCTACTGACGTTAAAAATTACACTATTGTGATACTTGGGGGACCAAAATTGAACATTTGTGATACCTAGGGGACCCAATCGACGCAATTGAAAATTGGGGGACCTAAATTGCACAATCGTGATACTTGGGGGATCCAATTAGCACAATTAAAATCTGGAAGACTAAAATTACACAATCGTTATATACCTTGGGATTCAAAAATGCAATGAAGCCTTTAAAATTAAAGTTAAGCTCCATTATTTAAAGGAATCAATCTCAAATTTATAAATTTGATATTAATAACTCACGAATAACTTATAACTTATGTGTATGGATATTATCTAAACAGTAACGGCTGGGAATTATAAACTATTCATGTTATAGATGATTATAAATACAAAGTTAAATTTTAAAAAAAGTGATACATAGAAATAATGAAAGCTTCCGTAAAGTAAACAACTCAAACTTTATATTTCAAGCTAATAATTAAAGTTCAAGTACTGATTAACTATACTCATTTACTCAGGACTATCCCGGATATATAACGGTGACTGCAATGAGACGCTAGCTCACCAGATCTGTTTGGTAGCGGCAGCAATATAAAGCTGGAACCTTCCTCCTCGCATTGTGATCCAATCCAAACTCATCTCATCTGTTTCTGTTTCTCTCTGATCTCTCTATATTGCTATTTGCTACTAGCCTACTACATACTACATTCATTACAAATAATTATTCTCTCACCCTTCTACCTTCACTCCCTCTTTATAGGAACCCTCTCTTTCTCTACACTCACTCCGTTGCTTGCTCTGACACTGAGACTGCGAGGGATAATACCTACATGACCACCATGGGCCCACAAACCCTTTTCTTCCTTGGTTTCATCTGCATTGTCGTCGCCGGCCAATCTCCCTCCACTTCTCCCACCTCATCCCCCGCCCCTCCCACCCCAACTACCCCTACACCCACCACCTCCCCCGCTCCTCCCACTCCTCAATCTTCTCCCCCGCCGGTTCAATCTTCTCCTCCGCCCCAGTCATCGCCTCCACCAGCTCAATCTCCACCGCCCGCAACTCCTCCACCTGTCAGCTCCCCACCACGCGCCACTCCACCTCCCGCATCTCCACCACCCGCATCTCCTCCTCCAGCTTCTCCACCCCCGGCAACCCCTCCTCCGGCCACACCCCCACCCGCAGTTCCTCCACCTGCAGTTCCTCCACCCGCCCTCACACCAACACCTCTGTCATCTCCTCCTGCGACATCTCCTGCTCCTGCTCCGGCGAAGTTGAAGAGTAAGGCACCGGCACTAGCACCGGGCCCTGTATCCCCGGCATCTGAAGCTCCCGCTCCCAGCTTGTCCTCTCTCGCTCCAGCCGGTGATGATGTAAGTTCTCCATGCAATTCCCTCCCTCTTACTCATTTGTTTTTAAGCTAATTAATTAATGGACGTGTAGTATTTTTGAAAAGTAAAAGGTTTGATTATATTCCATCAGAATATATCATCTTAATTAATTGAATCATGTGAATATTATGTGAAACTAAATTCTTATCATTTGATTGGGCCACGTAAATAAGGATACCATTAGAATCTTCCTTAATTAATATTTACCTAACTTCAAACCACTCATTTGGATTCACTCCACTCAAAACGGCAAACTACATTACCGTTGCATCAGATTCATTTTTTTAATGCACCCTCAAATTTAGCTTCAGTATTCCCATATCCCGAAACGACACCGTTGCAAATTAATGTAGCCAGCAAAACCTGATGATCATAAATTCATAATACTGTATTTTATCGTTTGATCTTTACGTGTTTCGTTTTTTAATTGGTAATAAAGATGTAAATTGATCCTCGTCAAAAAATTATTATGATATTTTGATCCTTAAGAAATGAAAAATATTAATTTGATCCTCAAGAATATAAAACGCGAGTCAAAATAATCCCTGAAAAGGACTAAAGTGTCCCCAAAAATTACCCTAAAAAGATCAATTTGATCTGCATTTTACATTCTTAAAGACTAAATTGGTATTTTTCATTCCTTAAGGACCAAAATATCACCTTATTTTTTGTCAAAGACCAATTTAGACTTTTACTTTTTTTTTAATTTTGTTGTAATACACTTAAAAGGTCTTCTACAATTTAAAAGGTCTCGAGGGATTCAGAAAGTGATCAGGAGTTTGAATCCTTATTCTTGTGTATGAAGAAAATCCGATTGAGAGAGAAGAACTCATTTTTTGTGCCTAACAGATTAAAAATTAGTCACGGCTAACAGTGGTGATACTCTATATATCTATAATATGGATAAAAGAAATCCCATTATTTATATTCTTTATATCTCTATCTATTTCTAAAAATATCATTATTTAAAGTCTTTATATTAAGACAAGTTCTCATACATTTTAAAAAGGTTTCACTATTTATAGTCTTTATATTTATCTATTTCTAGAAATCTCATTATTTAAAATCTTTATATTTTTGTGTTTGGTTCCTTTTTTGACAAATCTGCGACCTTCCCAACCGAAACCAAACAAACCTTTAATATCTATCTCTTTCACGTCTTAAAAATTTGAGATCAGAGAGTTCGTCCCTCACAAGTGCTGGGACAGTGGGTTGGGTATCTGACGCAGGATTGTACTCCTTACTCAGTGGTTGGTGGCCGGATAAATTGGATCTGAACGTGGGAATAATAGCCCCCCCGGACGGATCTACATCTAATGAAACGCGGCAATTGCCTCAGCTATGCAATTTTTTATTAAATTAGAGTATTTAATAATTTTAATCTTGTCCCCACAAAAAAAATAAGATTGACCTCACAGATTAACTTATTATCTAACTTTTGATAAGAACAAAAATTATTTTTGTAAGCTATCATATTTTATTTGATGAATTGATTCTCATTTATCACATATTGATATATGTTTCATTTTGAAATCGGACTATATCATATCTTGTTTATTTATTATCAATTTTTTTTTATCGTTTATATATATTCATAATATTTTTCTTTAGCAAAAATATTTATAAATTATTTTTTGTTTCCACGGACCAAAATTTCTGGCTCCCCCCTAATTTTCACTGCCTTATTTTATAAATTGTTATTTGTACCATAATAATTCTCTATCTAATAGATTAGAGGGTTAGCATGTTATACTCGATATATTTTTCATTTAAAAAATGTTATTAATTTTTTTATAAACTAATTCACGATTTGATTAAAATGGTGTAAAAAAAATAATATAGAATGCACTTTTTATTTTGGTAAAGTTAATCATGTGTTGACATCTCTCTTAACATTTTATATTATACAGAGACCAAATGGAACCGATTCAACTGATGTAATCAATAATTAAGGACTAAATTATCTTACCTCTTATGAAGTTATGAGAGTTAAGTCCTATTTTGAGTGAGCACCATGTAATGAATGATGGCTCAATCGAACTCAGTTATTCCATCATTCATTCTCATAACTCCCACATTTTTTCGTCTAACTTCTAAGAAGTAAAGTTTTATGGCGTAGCATTGTTAGTCTGCCATGTCATGAATTGCATTCTGATTGTTTATCTTTGTGATGGATGATGGACTTTGTTCTCAAAGACACATGTTGGTTTTTAAATCTTCAATATGCCTTTAGTTTCCTAGTTTTTTCTGCTTCTTCAATTCGCACCCCCTCGATTGGGTTTGTTGCATGTAAAATATAAAAACTGAGCTGCTAAACTAATCTACTTTGTGATGTTCCAGAGTGGGGTTGACAAGTTGTGGTCCTCGAAGAAGATGGTCGGGAGCTTAGCATTCGGATGGGCTCTTCTGTCATTGCTGCTCTAGAGATCTCTCTTTGCATCTCAGATTTTTCTTCTGATCGCTGTTATTTTACCCTTTGCCACTATATATTATTTTTTAGCTGTCATATGAGAAAAGATTTGGTCATTGTTGCTGTCATATGAGACTTTATTACTTGTATTTGGTCTATATTACATAAGCTTGCATTCTTTGGGAGATTTGATGAGAGGTATTGTATTTGAAGGGAGTTATTTTCTCTGTTACTATTATTGGTTTATCCTTCTATCTCACTATTTCCTCCTTTTCATTTTCTGTTTAAGCTTTTATTAAAGTAGTGCTATTGACACGCATGGACCGCAATATTTCATGGATTTCCGTGAAAAAAACTTCAAATTAGACCGCTTTTACTTGCACCAATAATAATGTCATGAAACATGACATCCATGAAGGATGAAAAAAGATGAGAGAAATGTGAATATGAAATTGATATAATAGGGAAAGTGATTACAAATTGATTATATCAAGTCTTTAGATAGATTAATGATCTAGTAACTAACTATTAACAAACTAACTACATCTCAAACTAAGGATTAAATAGATAATACAAGAAATTATGTAAATGTGATTATTATCATAACAAGGAAAATGACATATACTTGCGCAGTATATGAATGTCCATATGTCAGATTGGGCTGGATTTGGGCTGGTTTGGTCTTGGTTCGAGATTTTGATCACACTATTTTTTATTTAAGCTTCGCCCTATTCTTGAAAACAAGTAGACTTATGAACCTTTGCTCATATGTGCATGAGGGCTTTACTATGGGTAACCCCAAAATTTTTAGGGGCACCCCCATGAACAGTATATTTATCAAAATATCTTTTTAAATTTTTTTTTGTTATTTGGCTCACTCGCACAAATATGTTATTTGCGAGTACGAAAAATGTTTGCACTCTCACAAATATGATATTTGCGAGTGAGTTATTTTTAGAGAATTGTTCACTAGCAAATATGATATTTGCGAGTAAGTACTCGCAAATATCATATTTGCGAGTGAAGAAAAATTTCTTTCACTCGCAAATACCTTATTTGCGAGTATTGGATGATTTCGCAAATAAGGTATTTGCGAGTGTGAAAAAATTTTCTTCACTTCCAAGTGAAAAAAAATTTTTCACTCGCAAATAAGGAATTTGCTAGTGGGTATTTTTTTTTTTGGAATCTCGCAAATAAGTATAGCATTTTTGTAAATATTTTCTTCACTCGCAAATATGATATTTGCGAGTGAGTTATTTTTTAAGAATTGTTCACTTGCAAATATTATATTTGCGAGTAAAGCAAATACTCGCAAATATCATATTTGCGGGTGAAGCATAAAAAATGCCTCTTTGGTGGAGGTATTTTGATAAATATACTGTTTATGGGGGTATCCTTAATAATTTGGGGGATGTCCTTCGCAAAGCCCTGTGCATGAGGCCATATCAAAACCTATAACATAATCTGGACTTCCTTTTTTATAAACATTGGGGCAAAGCCCAGGAAACCAAGAAGGAGCTACTCTAAAACAAGATACATATATATGACTTAGCATCAGCTAAAACTGCAAGTGAAATAAAAGATGATGTGGCATAGAGAAAAAGCAATGGGGACTCATGATGTGAGTGACCATTCGGGCGAGGAGATCTAAATGACAATCATCCCGGATGAATGAATGGCAACCTTGGAGTCCACTTCTAACAACACTCTCCTATAGAGAAGATCAAAGATGAGGTTAAGGCCATAAGACGGTGCCCAAAGTTCAGCCATGGTGATATTATAGAGCAAACACCAAGCGAAAGCACCAAGAAAGCCACCTAATGAGTTGTGGATGAGACCCCCGCAGATAGCCTTGTTTTGCTGGAGGTAGGCGAACCCTTAGGAGCAGTATAGGATATGCGTCTTGCCGGAGGTAGACGAACCCTTTAATTCCATACACCTGATTAAAATGATAAGCTGCAGTCCCACATGATTTGCAACTTATCTCAAATGGAAAATCCAAACTTACATCTTAGAGTATCAAAGTGAGATATATACAAAATTAATAAAGAAATTCTATAATACCCAAACAAATGCCAGGGTTTTGGTACAATTGTTCAAGGGACCCATAGTTGAATTAACTTCATTTATCGCATTCTTGTCATCCCATTTATTGTAATAGATAAAAAATTTAATATTCCAATTTCATCCCTCGATAATTAAATACGTTTTTAATTTTATGGTGCAAAATTAAGAGAAAAGTTTTTTGAATATTAGAAAAGGGGACAACCCATGATGTCCTTTTATTTTTGGGTGTATTTTTTATATGCGTGTATACCTAAAAAAATAAAAGGTAAGTGAGAGATAGAGATAAACACATATAATATCCATATTTTCATGTTCAAAACTGAAAATTAAATACGTTTTTAACTTTTATATCTTTATTATTTATGGGCTACATCTATTACTATTATCCAGATATGGAATTCAAGCATTTCTTTCCAAAAAAAAATGATTTTATTATTAAATTAAACACAAATCAATTAAATTAAAATGACTCTTAAATTACATTCTCTTCATTTTTAAAATTTTGATAACTGTTAAATTAAATTTCCTTCAATTTTTATATTCAATTTAGAAAAAATATAAATTTTTATTAAGATTATTATCAATAACCGTTAAATTAAAATTCCTTCAATTTTTAAATTAAATTATTATTAATAACATTTTTTAAAATATTTATTAAGATTATTATCTATTAAATTAAATTCCTTCAATTCTTTTAAATTTTTTCAAAAGAATTTTGTTTCAACCCCTATGCTGGTGGCATCTTTGAGCAGCAAAGTATCAAGAAGAGGAGGCACTTCTTCCCAAACTTTCCAACCAAAGCAATGTGTTGCACCATATCTAGCCGAAGCATCACCACAAGAATTTGCCTCTCGTACCAATCACGAGAGAGGAGAGCTACAATATCAGCTGTATAAGAAGCATGTTAAAATGGAGGAAATTCCAACTTATCAATCAACAAATAAAATAAATAATAAGTTAATCTGACAGATGGATTTGAGATTTAACAACCAAATATTAGTTGGTGGCACTGGATGTAGATTGCGATATAAGATGACCTTCACCTATAATATCAGATGTTCGAATCCTGAAATTATTACTCTGTGAAGGGCTTTATTTCATCCCAACCCCCAACTTAATCTAAAAAACTGCTAGAAGTTAGAATAACAAAGCTTTTGTTTTTTGGGCTTACAATAACGGAGCTGATCTTGACTGGATCTTTATATATAAAAGTAAGGTGGTGGTTGGGATAAAATTATAAAATCACTTCATAATGGTTGAGATATATTTGGTTTTTTTTTTTTTCTTAATAGAGGATATTTATGTATATATATTTATGTAATATATTTTTTTTAATTCTCTTAAAAATTAGTCTTCTTAAGTTACTACTTAATGGATCTTTATTATTGTGAGCACTCAATTTTTTGTCTTATTTATTTTTCAATATGTAATTTTAATTTAATTTTAACTTCATAATGGTTGGGATATATTTGGTATTTTTTTTGCTTAATAGAGGATATTTATGTATATATGTTTATGTAATATTTTTTTTTTAATTCTCTTAAATATGAGTCTTCTTAAATCACTATTTAATGGGTCTTTATTGTTGTGAGCACTCATTTTTTAGTCTTATTTATTTTTCAATATGTAATTTTTAATTTATTTTTAAATTTATTTTTTATTTTAATTTCAATTTAAATTATGAATTTTCATTTCATTCTAACGTTCATTTTTAAATTTATTTCCAATTTAAATTTTATTTTCATTGTCATTTTCAGATTTTAAATTTAATTCCATTTTTTAACCATATATTTTACTTTTCATTTTCATATTTCATTTTATGTCATTTTCGTTTTAGTTTAATTTCATTTTATTTATTCTAAAAATAAAATTTCAGTTTTATATTTTATATAAAATTTTAAAATCACTTCATAATGGTTGGGATATATTTGGTATTTTTTTTTCTTAATAGAGAGTATTTATGTATATATGTTTATGTATTATAATTTTTTTAATTCTCTTAAAAATGAGCCACCTTAAGTCACTACTTAATATGTCTTTATTGTTATGAGCACTCATTTTTGGGACTTATTTATTTTTCAATATATAATTTTAATTTAATTTAAATTTATTTTCTAATTTTAATTTCAATTTAAATTACAAATTTTCATTTCATTCTAACGTTCATTTTGAATTTTATTCCCAATTTAAATTTTATTTTCATTGTGATTTTCAAATTTAATTCCATTTTTTAAGCACAAATTTTAATTTTAATTTTCATATTTTATGTCATTTTCGTTTTATTTTAATTTCATTTTTTTATTCAATTCATTTTTATATTTTATTTTATGTGATTTTCCTTTTATTTTAATTTCATTTCATTTATTCAAAAAATAAAAAAGGCTTGAATGCTTCATCTTCCGTATTAATAAAAAATATTTATTTGTTATTCCATAATGGAGTGGGTTAGTCTATTGAGTTACTTCTTTTTGTTTATTAACACACATATGTAAAGATGCAAGAATATGTAAAAATAAAATTATTAATAGACATTATGAAATAGCCACTACTTATGAGTAGTTTCACTTTGCAGTCTCTTCACTTGCATGCCCTTTCCTTTTCTTGCATCAACATATGGTTTGTTTTAGTTTCACTATTGCCACCTAGCTCTATATAAAGCCAACAAGCTCACCTCAAACTCATCCCATAATTTCTACATTTCTATGTATGTTTCTCCAAAAATACTATTATTGTTGCTGTCATCATCCTTCTTCTTGCTCTCATAATAACTTTTGCGTCCAAAGTGGTGAAAGTTCAATATTCCTGGCTATAAAGCTGAAGGATTATTGTGATTCTTTGATGTGGGACATATAAAAGAGTAAGCAAGGGAACATACGAGTACGGAACACAGTTTGCCTCAACAATGGATTATACCACGAGCTTAATATACTCACACTCAAGAAATATCATAAATTTTTTTGAGCATACTACTGGTACGGAGTTCCAAATGTATCAGCTAGTGTACATCTACAATTTTTCACTTCACTGGCCTTTTGTTAGTTTCACTCGGTTGGGGTGATATCTTAATTGTAGTATTCTGACTTTTTTTTTTCTGCTTTAGTTTTGCTACTATGAAGTTTGTGTATTGCAAGTAGTGAGACATTTGAATTTTGAATTTTTTTAGGGATGGCAATTTGGACCCTACCCGCTGGGTACCCGCAAAAAATACCCATGATAGGTAGGGTAAATACCCGCTTTGTGGGTATGGGTGCGGGTGTGGGTAATTATCCGCAAACAAGAGAGGGTATGGATGCGGGTACGAGTACTCTAGTACCCAATCCGTCCCGCACCCACATATATAAATATATATATTTATATATATTTTTATTTATATTAATACATATAATTATAATTATATATCAAATTTTAAAAATAAAATTAAAGTAACCTACGGTTTCTTAATTATTTTTCCCTTTCGGACTTAATCACCTACTGGCCTAAGCACTAACAGCAGTTGCTGATGTTATTTGTGTTATTTTTTTCCCTTTTTCTTAGTTAAAGTGCGGGTAATGGGTGCGGGTATGGATACTTAGGTATCCAGAGGGTACGGATAAGGGTACTTAAGTTGCTACCCACGCGGGTATGGGTCTGGATATTTTTTTCAAACGCGGGTATGGGGATGGATACTATAGTACCCTACCCAGACCCTATCCATTGCCATCCCTAAATTTTTTGTTTTGTTTTCTGTTCTGTTCACAGTGTATCGTTTCTTTGTTGTTGGCGCCCGGCACATCTTGTGTTTTTTTCCAGCTTCCGTTTTTATTTATTTTAATGAAATTTGATTGTACTTTATCAAATCAGATAAATGAATAAATAATATTATTAAATAAATTATTTTCTTTTTCAAAATTCATATTTTTATCTCACGATCTTGTTTTATTGTGCTTTATTTTTTTTAACTTCTATTGTTATATTCCAGTTTCTAATTATTAATTAGAATGAGTTTCTCAGTTTCATCGTAAAATCAAATATTTGTTTCTCAAAACTTTCATTAGAATTTTTCTTCATTTTAATATATGAAATATTTATAAGATATAAAATATTTATATGAAAACGTATTAAGATTTAGAGATAAATACTTGCATCATATAGGAATGAAAATTTATATAAAACACATTAATTTTGAAAGCATAAAAGTAAATATAAATAAAAACGTAATAACCAAATCTACACAAAAAAAAAATATTAACATATATATTATAGGTAAAAGTATACCGCATGAAGAAAATATTTAGTTAATAAAACAAGACTTTCAAAATGATGTAGCAAAAAAAATACTTTTAAAATAAATATTTTTTTTATGGTTAGAACATTTTAAATTACTTAATATTTTTTCCGATACATCACAATTGCTAAAAATGTTGGTAAACATATTAATATACATTGTAAAATTTATATCATGAAATAACAGTTGATGTTTCAAAGATTCAATTTTTTATTTTTTATATTTTAAAATTGGATTTCACATGTTGATATATATATATATATATATATATATATATATATATATATATATATATATCCATTTTTCATATTGCACTAGTGGAAAGAAACAATATACTAGGCGACGTTTTTTTTTTTTTTATTCATGTCTTAAATTATCTTCAAAAGAACAAAGACTGTAGAGATTTTGAATAATGGCATGTTAATATTTTATTTTTTTATGAAGATTTTTTTGGGTTTGGCTTCATTGGTCAATGCTCATGTTGTTGTAGACTGCTATTGGGGTTGGTCCCTATTAAACTTAGGGTGTTACAACCAAGGCCGACTCAATATATATTGAGGCCTATAGCGATTTGAGTAAAAACAATTTAAAACTAATAAAAATATGTCGAGTGAGATTTTTTGAGTGGGGTCTTCTTATAACTAATAAAAATATTGAGGCCCAAAACTAATATTTATATAAGCAAAATTTAAGACTTTTTTGGGGCCTAAAGCTACTGCTGTAGCAGCTTTACGCAAGGGCCGGCCATGGTTACAATAAGGACCACTGATTTAGCTCAAATGAAGATGCAAGTATTAGGAAGGACTGTTCAAACTGCGCCTTTTTGGAATATCCTTTGGAGTTTTGTACTTTTATTTGCACTGATTGAATAGTTCAATGATTAGAAATAGGAAACTAAGGTTATATTTTATCATTTTTTATGTTAATTTTCTCCGTATAAAGAAGCAAACATGTCAACAATGATAGAACAATCATTCAACATTAGTGAAATAACTTAATGAGCGTCTAAGAGAATGATAATTTGCAAACCATAACGTCGTCTTAAGAGTTTGTTCACAAAATTACATTTTCCCAACGATTTAACTTTAATGATTCAAACATATAAACATCTCTCTCAAACCATTTAAATACGACACAAATATATATTCATTCATATTTTAATGTGTTACTTCCCTTTTTTTTTTTAAAACAATCCAAAAAAAATATAAAAACATGATATATCCGTGCATCCCACGGATACATGATCTAGTTACTACATTTAAAAGTAAGATGCGGGCCTTGCCTTTAGGACTTGTCACTCTCTATTCGTAATGTTTGGTCCCCTTGGTACTTGAATGTAAGAAATTTTCTAACAGGCTTCACAGTTGCAAAACTGTGGACCTCTATTAGAAGAGAAGCCTTCTGATGAAAGCCCAACTCCAGTCCTCTAGTGATAACCCAGACCTTAAAAAGATTATAAAGCACTTTGCTACTTAAAATAGTGAACCAGATGTCCTCTGTGGGCCGGACAATAGAAGTTGGCATGTGATCAGAAAACATATGCACTCTGCAAATTACGGAGCTATTATGCAGTTTGTTTATTTAAGACATGGAAGGCTCTCGTCGATGGCCTATTCAGCTTTTGCTTTGCTTATCTACTCGGTACAGCGATGATCAACTAGCTGGGGTGGTACATGTCTCAATTCTCGACCTCAAAGAAGAGACCTCGCAATTGATTGCAATAGATGATATTAAATTAAGCTTCAATGTGCTTAATAATATAAGATCAGATAAAGAGTTCAATAGAACTAAGAGATTCGAAATGCAAGGTGTATATGACTCCAAAATTAAATTCATTTTAAAAGGTAGCGAGAATAAGTATTTTAACTCACTAAAAATTAATTACTAATACAAAAAACTACTACTAAAATATAAAGACTATTTACTATCCCTGTATAATAACAACTTCCTATTTGGCTCCGAGATCCTTTTTATAGTTGTTTAGTGCTTTTTACTTTAGATTCCATCTAAAAAGTTAAAAGTAAAGAGGATACCCGTCCCCATATCCACCCACGTGCTGCAATACCTTCCCTACAAATGCAAGGCTATCAATCAATTAACTATCAACGAAAGAGAATAAAATAAAAACCCAATGGATAAAGAGTAGAGACCACTACTCTTCAAGAATCAGAAACCATGCATGTTAATGGCAGTGCTGCATGTATTCACACTGGGCAATGGCTTGAATATGCAAAGCAATTAATAACCAGTGGGCTACTTGCGGTCCAAATTCTTAACTATGGACGTGGAAATGAGTACATCTCTATCACCGATGGAAACCCATAGCAACCATTTATTGTGCGGTCCAAATTCAATGCAATGTTTTGAATAGTATTAAATCAGAGATCCCTTGGAACAACCAGCAACCACAGCCCAGAAAAATCATTTGAATCCCAAGGTCTAATTGTTCTGGTGAATGAGGAGTAATTGCCAACATTATTAAACTGATAACAAAGACTTCCAGCATCATTTATTACATTTTAGTGAGAAGGCAAGACCAATGTTCAAAGGACATTTTTAACCGCAGAGTAATGCTAGCAATACATTATTTTCAATAGGAGAATGCTAACGAGTGCCTTTAGGGCATTGTTTAAGGAATCAAGAAAAGAAATTTTACATAAGTAAATGGTATATTTAATATATTGAAAGTACTCCCTCCGAATTCGAATATAAGCAAAAATTAAATTTTTCACACGTATTAAGGAAGTTGATGAATTCATTGAATCTTATTAATTTTATTTTAAAAATTACATTCATTTCCTAAAATACCCTTCATACTATTTATTGCTGAGATAAAAAAAGTCTGTGAGGGCCATTGTCTTTTCATTTTCCCATGGTGCCATGCTAATTGATTTTGGTGTGGAATTAAAATTACCTCGATGACTGGAGTACATTTACAGGGAATTGTAATGGAATTAAAATGAATTAGTAGTAACTCAAGGGTAATTTGGGAATATGATTATTAAATAGCAATAATTAATTTGGTTTTTGCTTATATTTTGGACCAAAACAATTCAATTTTTTTTGCTTATATTTCAGTCCGGAGGGAGTATAACACTTAATTTTTCAATAAAAACTTTCCTTTTATTGATTTTTTAAACAATGTCCTTAGGATACTCGTTAGCAAGACCATTTTCAATATTATCTCTAACAGATTCTTTGTTATTAGGTGAATTTCATATGGGACCCACTAAATAATATGAATCCACTCTCTATATGGTGGGTCCCACGTGAAATCAACAAATAATGAATGTGCTGGAGAAAGTGTTGAAAAGAATGTTTTGCTAGTATTTCTCTTTAACTATATAACTCTCCTGAGAATATTATATGGATTCTACCATGCTATCTCATTCCTCTTTATTCTATGCAAATAAAGCACCTCTCAATTCCAATCATGCAACTATTAAAAAATTCATTAAATAAGTCTCATAAATTACCACACATTTTTTTTATTTCATTAATATATTTTTATTTCATGTTGAAATATTAATTCATTTCTATTATTAAGTTTGTGGGGTCATATAAACTTTGTGCAACACTTGTTTGGTTAGAGTTGGCTTCAATACTCACTTGTGAAGTTGGAGGATGCATACTCCTTGAGTTTCTACCGTATATCTATTAATATTATAATTGGATGGGCAAGATTAAAGATGGAGAAACCAGTTAAACACGGTTAATAGTGGAAGCTTGGAAACGGAAAAATGGGAAAACAGGAAAGTCAGACGACGGGATATCTTATGATTCTTATCACATCCAGAGACCACTAAATTGAGAGGGAAGCCAAATCACCAATAACACAAACAAAATTTATGGAACATCATATGGAATTCCAACATAAAACATGATTTTCATTCAATAATGTTTTGGAGAGATTGATTGATTTTGATCTGGTCAAATCCAAAGTGATCGGAACAACAGAAGTTGCGACACAAGCCCATCTAGTAATTTCGAACTCAACCTTCGGCAAGGGGGAGGGATTTTCTGGATTTTTCTTGGAAGAGATTTTTCGAATTTCTTGGATAAAAGGGATTTTCTGGAATTTTCTAGAGATTTTGGATTTCTGAATTTTCTCGGAGTTTTGAAAAATTTTCATAGGTGAAAGTTTTTCTTCTTGTATTCTTTTTTTCGAAATCTCAAATTTTTTATTTTTGGAAGGAGAGATTTTTCTTCTTTTCTTGCTTGTTATGTATTATGAACATTTGAGAAAAAGAGGGATTGAGAGGTGAGAAGGATAATTGTAGCAGTTTTGCATATCCACTTTGAAGAAACTCTGTACATGAAATTTTTTGTTCAACAATACAAGAAGCTCTGTACGGTGAAAATGCAATAAAAGTTAGGGGAGGCAATCCTTCCCAATGGTTGAGAAATGCAAATGGTCTAACTCCTCCAGAACTCTCAATCTCTTAATTTTGCTTGTGCTCTCTGAGATTTTACAAATCAAAGAAACATTATTTGTGTGGGGATGAATTAGGGGGGATGAGGATGGGATGGTGTGTGGCTCGGTGGTGCTAGGGCAGATATAAAGGAGATGGGGTCAGTGGCAAAAGAGGAGTAAAGAAAGCAGATGCATGTATGGTGCGGTTTGTATCTAGGTAGCTGGTTTGGGGAGAGGGGGAGTGGGTACTGTTAGAGATGAGGAAGAGATAATAACCTGATAAATAAAAAAAATTATTTGGCATTTACCTGTAACCGAATTGAGCCGGTCAAAAGATAGTGAGTATTGAAACTCGAGTATAATGATGGAGTATTATAGATTCTCCCCTTATTTGATCGCTGCATACATCTCAGCATACTTGTTGCCTCCGGAACCAATGCAACTCTTGTGCAACAGTTGCACACAACTCTCCATACAACTCTCAGCAACCAACATTGGAGATACTTTAAAGATATTAGTTAAAAAATAGAAAGATAAAAAAAAATTTATTAAAAAATACAACTTTTAAATTTTTAATATATCAAATATGCGATGAGAAATGCTAGATACATTCTATTCTATTGATTGAAATCATGTAGGTCCTACAAAATTCAAGTGGAACCCATATGAATTTCAATCAATAAAAGGATGTGTGTTGGAAAGAGAGTGTTTATTGCTAGCACTCCTCAATATGCGGTTTTCAATTAAAACTTTCTACCTTTATTATTTTACCAAAACCTAAATAAGAATGTTACATTTATTAAATGGAAACCAAACCAATGTGCTTCTAAAACAAAAAGATGAAAATGAAAAAATTAAAATAATGAAAGGGGTGAGAATTGGGAACGCAATGTAATAACTAGATTTTGAAACTTGGAGTTTTTGTGAATTTTAAATAAATGAGATAAATAGTTACTGTGACGTAGGTTTTAAATTTTAAGTATTTATTGTAATCTTTTTAAATTAACACTGATTGAACAAATATTTAAATTAATTAGTTTAAAAAAAATAGTTTATTTTATATAAAAAATTATTATCTCTTTATCCGCTTTAGTTTTATCTGATAATTTAATATTTCTTAAAACTAAATTAGTTTTCAACCAAGATTTAAATCAACTATTTGTATATGAGTTTAATTATTATGTACTGACAGTATAAAACATTTTTACACATACAATCAATCATCAATTATGGTATGAATTACTTTTAAGGTAGTTAGGATAAGAGTCAAACAAATTTACTGATGTGACAACTTATGATTGGATGCTTGTGTAAAAATGTTTTACACTGGCAGTGTATAACAATTAAACTCTTTCTATATTATAAAACTTCTTTGTGTTAGATTTATATAGCCAATTTTTTTAAAACAACTCTTGAACAGTTTTCTATTTTGTCCACAAATTAAGGAATCAAGTAGACAAAATTTCATGGAGAAGTGGTATAGTCAATTCATGGAGAAATGTAGTTTTTACTTTCTCAATTAAAATAACTCTTGATCAGGTTAGTCCTATAATCGGTTCAAATGGTCGAAGCTGTGGGAACATCCCAGTGGACCTACTGGGAGCCAAATATCCTAATTACGGTGGGTTTCGAATAATATAAAACAACTCTTGACCAGTTTTCTCATTTGTCAAATACCACTCAAGACTTATAGTTATGTATTTGGTATTAATATTGTGAGTAATCAATAAATAATGATCCATCGCTTCCTAAACATTGATTGGAATATTTGTGGTGTGGTGACAGATTTTGTGTTATTGTCAAATAGCCCTTTTATGAGGGAAGACTAACGTAGTGTTTGGTTTGGTAGAAATTGAGGGGAGGGGAGAGATTTTTATAATTCTTCCTTATTTTGCTCAATATTTTAGAGAAGGTAGGAACGGAATGGAGGGGACCAAATTTTTACTCACTATATTTTGGCTTCTCTGAAATATTTGGAGATTTAGAGGTGAGAGAAGATGAGTTTAAAACATTTTAAATACATTGACTAACATATTCTTACTTATATTGTAACATTAAAGGTTATAAGATAAAAAAGTAAATTAGTTTTAAAATCATCCTCTCCTTATGAACCAAACAAGGCGAGGGTCATTTCCCCTCCCTTCCCCTACTCTTAACCAAGTAAAATACCTAATTATAAAATTTCTATTTTCTCATCTCTTCCTCTCCCCTCCTTTGAACTAAACAGGGCCTAACTAAACTTTTCATCTGTCAAGCTGATTACTTAAAAAAGTTATATAACTTTATGTTATAACCAAATACCGAAAATAACCTCTTTTACTCTCGTAAAAATATCTCTTTCGCTCAATACATCTTTATGAAAAAAAAAAATGATAATTGAACCGCCTCAAAAATACAGTTTGCATCGAATCAGCCGAAAGCATAGTTCCCATTTCTAGAGTTGGAGCTTGCCAAATTTCCAATATCAACATAATCACGGGCCCATACATATTTCCTTGGTTAGTGTCAATATAATCCCTGGCCCCATACATATTTCAAAAATAATCAACACACATTATTTCCTACGTGTAGAGTTTGGCCAATTCTCTCCTCCCAATCCTCATTCATCGGGCATGAGTCGCAATGTCGCATGATTCTGTTTACATCATTGAGATATTTATTCCACCAATTACTTACGATTTATTATCTAAAAGAAACCAATTAAAACTTGGAAGATTCTTCTATGTGGACCAATCAGATGGTGAGAACTTAGTCCCATATGACATTGACATGATTCAATTAATTAAGGTGACGCATTCTAGTTGGACATAATATATCCAAACCCTCTACTTTCCAAAGATACCATAGCAACGCTTTTAAAACTTTATGGTTAACTTTCATTTTTGTTTAGAGTCACTAAATGCATGACACTATTCATGGAAACAATGTTATATTTGTCCTCATCTAAACCATCTTCCCACAACTGCACAGGAATCTTCCTCAGCACAACCTTCTTTTCATACTAATAATGCCAATACTCCACACTGTGTTTCAGCTCCATCATCGCCTGAACCACAACCCTTAAGAAAATCTGACAGGATTCGAAAATTGCCTACTTATCTTCAAGATTTTCATTGCAATAATATCACTGCATCTCATGCTAATTCTGAAAATACTTCATATCCACTGTCATCTATTCTCTCTTACACTAAATTGTCCTCATCTCATCTCAATTATACCATGTCCATATCCACACATGATGAACCCAACACCTATAAACAAGCCATAAAGCATGACCACTGGATAAGGGCAATGGACTCTGAACTTGCTGCTCTCAACCAGAATAATACCTGGGTCATTACTGATCTGCCCAAAGGTAAAACCCCAATTGGATGTAAATGGATGTATAAGATTAAGTACTTAGCTTATGGAAGTATTGAAAGGTATAAGGCTCGTTTAGTGGCAAAGGGGTTCGATCAAGTTGAGGGCATTGACTTCTTTGACACATATTCCCCGGTTGCTAAACTAACAAGTATTCGGCTTCTTCTTGCTATTGCCTCTGCTCAAGACTGGCACCTCCATCAATTGGATGTCCACAATGCTTTTCTACATGGCACATTGGATGAAGAAGTTTACATGCAACTCCTTCTTGGCATTAACCAGCCAAACAAAGTCTGCAAACTCCTAAAATCAATATATGGACTCAAACAGTCCAGCAAACAATGGTTTGCTAGTCTTTCCTCTTTTCTTATTACACAGGGTTATTCACAATCTAGTTCTGACTCTTCTTTATCCATTAACCATACTAATCTTTTCTATTACTATTTTCCTAGTATATGTCGATGACCTTAATCTTGCAGGCACTGATGTGAACGAAATTGTTCACATCAAATCTGCTCTTAATAGCAAATTTAAATTAAAAGATCTTGGTCATTTGAAATATTTCCTTGGCCTAGAAATAGCTCGCTCCAAGGCAGGCATCCATATCTGTCAAAGGAAATTTGCATTAGAGATTTTATCTGAATGTGGATTACTTGCATTCAAACCTGTTTCCACACCAATGATTAAGGGGACCAAACAATATCAGCATGGAGGCACACCACTAGAGAATCCTGCTTCCTACAGAAGACTAATCGGTAAGCTTTTATATTTGACATCTACTCGGCCTGACATTTCTTTCTCTGTTCAATAGTTGAGCCAGTTTCTGGCAGCCCCAACAAATCTACATCATGAAGCAGCTGTTCATGTGCTACGATACATCAAGCGTTCGCCTGCCCAAGGACTGTTTTATTCCAACCAATCCTCTCTCCAACTCAAGGCTTTTAGTGATTCGGATTGGGCCACATGTCCAGATACCAGAAAATCTGTTACTGGTTTCTGCATATTCATTGGAGAGCCTCTTATATCTTGGAAATCCAAGAAGCAATCAAGGGTTTCTCGATCATCATCGGAAGCCGAATATCGTGCCTTAGCCGCCACTGTTTGTGAAATACAATGGCTCAACTATCTTCTTCATGATTTCTAGCTTCCTTTTATTCATCCCGCTTTGTTATATTGTGATAGTCAATCCGCAAGGCATATAGCTTCCAATTCATCGTTTCAAGAGAGGACAAAGCACATTGAGTTGGATTGCCACATTGTTCGGGAGAAATTGCAATCCAAACTCTTTCATTTACTGCCTATAGCAAGTGCCAATCAGCTGGCCGACATCTTAACCAAAGCCTTGGATCCATTACCCCTTCAAACATTTTTATCCAAGCTGAGATTGCTGAGTATCCACTCACCAGCTTGAGGGGGGTATTGGATATATTTTAGGCAGTTAGCTTATCAGTTAATTTGTTAGTTCTCTGTTAGTTATTTCTATCAGTTTGTTAATCAAGAATCAGTATCAGTTAGTTAATCAAAAATCAGTTAGTATGTGCAGTTCTTAGTTTGTTAGTCTAAGATGCTCAGTCTATTAGCAACACATACTATATAAAGCTCTCATTGTATCATTCCTAATTCAATTAATGAAAAGCATTATTCAGTTCAATATCTTTCTTGTTATAATATGCCTTGACCGGAAGTAGTAGAATCATTAGTCATGATGATGATGAAGAATGAAGAATGAAGAATGATGCGGAAGCTATGTAATCAAATATTCTCTGATACCATATTATAACAAGAAAGATATTGAACTGAATAATGCTTTTCATTAATTGAATTAGGAATGATACAATGATAGCTTTATATAGTATGTGCTGCTAACAAACTGAGCATCTTAGACTAACAAACTAAGAACTGCACATACTAACTGATACTGATTCTTGATTAACAAATTGATAGAAATAATTAAAAGAGAACTAACAAATTAACTGATAAGCTAACTGCCTAAAATATATCCAATATATTTGTCCACAAAAATAGGTACAATGGACTAACATAGTCTTTTTTTCCATATAATGTCTAGGGTAGCTTGTGATATTCCTCACAACATGACCTCAATCAATAGGTAATGTAAGATCATCCTCCGATACAAGTGGTTCAGATGTTGTTTTTTTTATTTTATGTAATGGATTTTCTACCCCCCGTATTGTTTCTGCATAGTTTTTTTTTTTTTTTTTTCTTTTGGGTTTTGGTCCTGATGTTTATAAAAAGCAAAAAAGAAAGTACCACATGCGTACTCACACATCGTCACCTGTAGAAAATTGAGTCTATATGGTTCCGGTAGTGGAAATTGGTATCTGCAAGTTACGCTATGCAATAAGATATCCCCACCTTACACTGTACCGTGCAAAATCTGCTGGTAAGTAGAAGCAATATGTGAGCACACTGTGCTTGTGCAAATGCAGATTCACTTCACACTCCTAGTGACGATAGAGATAACCTATAGTGAGATATCATGTTAGGAGGGGATTACAGGAATAGGAATAGATCATCTGATTATTTATTTTTGTCATGTGGTCATATAAATATATTTTATTAATGCACCTAGTAGTCAGAATTTGTGAAATTTGTATTTATCTCTGTTTTTAACATGATTATTAGAAGGTTTAATGAAATTTTTAGTCCCTAAAAAGTGAGTCAATTTTAGTTTTGATCCTTATACTTTTTTTTTCATTGGTTTTGGTCCCTGCCGTCACTATTTATCCGTTAAGTGTTGACGTGGCTAGCGTACTGTCACGTTAGCACTGTTATGTAGGTTATTATAATATCTTTATTTTTATTATAATGTTATTATTTGTTTTTTATACTTTTATTAAATGAATGAAAGGCTGAAATGACAACATTGAAGAACATTTATAGGGTTTCCGAATACCTCTGTGACATTAAATATTATAAAAGAATGTAAAAAATTTAATATTTAATCATAAGTGACATTAAATATTATAAAATTAGCTTACATAACAGTATTGACGTGATGGTCCGTTAGACACATCAACGCTTAACAGATGGATAGTGATGACAAGGACCAAAACCAAAGTTTTGGAACTTGCAAGGACCAAAACCAACAAAAAAAAAGTAAAGGGACTAAAACCAAAACTGACTGACTTTTCAGGGACTAAAAACTTAATTAAACCTTATTAGAAAAGAAAATGCACATAAAATGATCCATTTTATTAGGATATAACTCTTTTAAAATGAATTTGTTTTAAAAGTGAACAAATAAATGTATCCATCTCTATATTATTGAATGAGTTGAGATCTTAATACAAAGGAAAATGCTAACGAGTACCCTTAGGACATTAATGTTTAAGGAATCAAATAAGTAAATTTTGTATGGGAAAATGATACATTTAATATATTGAAAAATGCTACACTTAATTTCTTAATACAAGCTTTCATTTTATTGATTCCTTAACCAATATTCTTAAAACACGCATTATCAAGATCCTAATACTAATTATTAAATTCCGGATGAATAGATCCTTAATTTTCTCACTTTATAGACAAATGGTTCCTTTCTACTGAGATACTCATTTACACTAGAAAGATATACAACTGTACCAGGTGGGCAGTGTCATAAATATGCATCAATTGCAGGTCTCAGCTGCACTGTATTAAATTGTCTCCATCCCTGTGCAGGCTAAGAAGGGGAAGCTTCCTCTGCCGACACTCCTTAGATACTTGATAATTTCACTAGACTAGAATAATACTACTACTATTTAGAGTTGCACTTCTCGTCATTTGTCCTGCGCATGCATCTCTTTGAAGTGCTCACCATGTCAACCAAATAAAGAACAACTCCTAAAACTCTCCTGTTTTGCAGGATTATGCTAAGACTGTCAAAGAAACTAGCAAGGGTCACAAAGTCAAGGCAATTGCCTTTGACGTGAGTATTCTATACAGTTACATGTTGGCCTTGTCAATTATTTTTGCCCTTAACTATGGGACCCAAATTGATATGCAGGGCAAATTGTTTTTTTTTTTTTTTTTATTATTTTGTCCTAAGATTTTACTAACAAGTGTCTCAAATACTGTTCTAAGAATAAAAAGGAAGTTTTTTAAGTTTTTTCAATGAATTGAGCGTCTTATTTTTATTCAAAAAAATTATTTTGGCTTTCTTAACAAAACACTTGTATCAAAATCCTTTGTCTTATTAACCTTCTTTGCAATTCACATGGGAAATGAAATCCTTGCTTCTTAATCTAAAATTATTCATAGAAGAGCTTCTGGGTTTTGCTAGGAAGGCACCATTTATATAGTTATTAGAAGTTATATAAGTCAACGTTGGAATCTAACTTGTTCATCCAAGGAAGGAGATGTGCTTAAGGAAGTCAAACAAATACTAATTAGGCACTATTATCTAGAATTGGTTTTTGAATTTTGCCACTGCAGAAATATTAAGATTTGAATCTAATACGAAGATCAACAAAAATAATGTCACGTTCAAAATGCCAGGCCTTGTAACCAGGTGAACGTCATAAAGCTGATCAGAAGTTTGCCCCTAACCCATGCCTCCCGGTCCTGAACATTAATTGAGGACCCTAGCTATCTGCAAGTTTGCAAGTTTAATGCTATTTCATGGTTTTCCTTTGATAGCAGTCAGCACATCTTGTTATTAGGGGTTCTTTTGGCCCACGTATGCTGAATGATTAGGGGTGTGTATGGGAGAATTGGGTGAGATGGTTAGTAATTGAATGCAATGGTAAACATCCCTTGACCCATTGCTTAGGAGTTTTTTAAAGAATAGAGTGGAGTGGTTTAATAGTTGGGGATGGGAAGCCAAACCACTCCATAGTCTCTATTTTTCACACCCTCCAATTTGGGGGGTTTGAGAGGGAACAATTCTCTCTTTTTTACTTTTAAATACAAATTTATAATTTTAACCCTTCTAATTAGAATACCTGAATTGTTTAAAAAGGGTAGTATTGAAAATAAAATTTGTAATTCATTTCACTTCATTACTTATCATTGTGACTTCCAAACAATGGAGTGGGATGTTCCTTAATTCCTTCATTAAAATTTCCAAACTATGAAGTGATATATTTTTACCACTTCATTCCACTCTAAACCACTCTATACCATTTTACTTCGTACTTTCCAAAACTCTCCAAGATACCCTAGAGGATGTGAATATTAACGAAGGCCTAGTACGTAGAGGGGCCATGAAGTCACATTTCCAAATAAATTCACACCTACATGTTTATACATATATTTGCAACGTAGATGAGCATCCATTATAAACTAAATATTATTAGGAGGTCCTACTCCTGATAACTAGCTAGCATAGTAGGTGCAGTTCTATATGGCACAAACTTGTTTGGTCCAAGGTTGCGTGACCTATAGAAACTCAACTTCCTAGTTCCTCGACAGCTAAATCCAACCTTCAACTCAATGTGACCCTTAGCAAAGTAGAATTTTCAGTTCTTAGTTTTTACATTAGTTTATGTAGTGTCATGGTAATTATGTGCATGTATATATCACTATCCCTAGTAGTTGTTGAAATATTAAGAGGAAGAAGAAAATACTTTAAATTTTATTCACTTCACTTGTATACACTTGCACTTACTTACACAATCACATTACACTAAGTCTATTTATAATGTACATTATGATAGTTATTCCTCACTAACAAACTAACTACCATCTAACCACTTTATTAACTAACTCTATCAATACTAACTAATCCCTAATCTGAATTATATTCCAACACACCCCCGTAATTCAGATTAGCCAAAAACACAATAGCTAGTATATCTCTTAAGAATACATTTTCCTGGATCCCATTATCTACAAGATGTAGATTTTGTCTTCCTCACAAATTTGGGTTGTAACCCAATTTTCACAGAATCATGAAAAATGAGCCTTAACCAACCAACAACTTTTGTTAAAATTTGGCCGAAGCACACGTCAATTTTTATGATACACCACTGACTCTGTTTGTAGAATTGGGCTTGGCCCATTTGGTCAAAGCCTTGACCCACTTTCAGATATTCCAACTCCTTCCTGTCTCTGCCTTGCACACCCTGGAAGTTGGCAGCTCCACCGATCGGTCGAGAAACCCTCTTCATGGTGGCGCTACATCTTCGCAGCCTGACACCGTCCGAAAGCTCTAACGGTGGCAACCTCATCGAACCTCCATGTCTCAATGCTTTCAGATCCCTCTTCACGGCGGCACTCTTTATATGGATCTGCGATGTAACTGCCATCTCTGATACACCCTGCACCGCCACCATAGCAATCACTTCACCTCCTTTGTCGCCGCAACCGTCGGTATTCATAATCTTGTTATCACTCCCTATTCTTCTTTCCACGCAAGGTTTAAACTTTCTTGCATTTTCTTGACAATGCCGAGGCGTGCCACCAGGGCGTCGTCACCTTCGCCACCGAACGTTGGCCTCTCTGCTACTACAACGTCGATTGAATCAAGAATAGGGAATTTGGGATTAAGGTTTTGAGTGTAAAACGTATCCATGGAAAGCGCTTCGATTCTTGCTTCTTTCTCACCTTCCTCATCTTTCTTTTCCACTAATGCTTCTGGCGCTTCCTCTGCTTTCTCTTCTCCAATTAGCCTTTCTTTACAAGAAACACTCTCTTGTCTATTGCTACTGCGACACTTCTTTCTGCTTTGGACTCTTTGCTCTTCTTCTCTGTTTTCCTTGACCGCACCGTTAGCTCCGTGCACATTTTCCATGCTTCTTTAGCACTCTTTGCTGTGAAAATCTTTTCAAGATGAGCAAAATCCACACATTGATGGATAATAAAGAAAGCTCTAGAATCTCTCTCATAGGCTGCATTGCCAGCCTCATCCTGCACACCATCAACCACCACTTCTAATACATCTTGGAAGCTGAAGATCACTTTCATCTTCGCGATCCACTGGTTGAAGTTCTTGCCATCAAGAACCGACAACGAGATTGGAAAATCCTCATCAAACCCAAGCACAGCAGCCATGGACATACCCTTGTAGGTCCCTAATCGTATAGCTCTAGATACCATGTTGAAATATTAAGAGAAAGAAGAAAATACTCTAAATTTTATTCACTTCACTTGTATACACTTGCACTTACTTACACAATCACATTACACTAAGTCTATTTATAATGCACATTATGATAGTTATTCCTCACTAACAAACTAACTACCATCTAACCACTTTATTAACTAATTCTATCAATACTAACTAATCTTTAATCTGAATTATATTCCAACAGTTGTACAGATCAAAATTCATTTGTTAGATCAATAGGCTTAGAGATTTGTCATTTCTTTTCCAAATTTACCGTTTTAGAATTTACGCCCTCCCTATCTAGGGAATGAAATTAAGGTGGTTAGTTATAAGGACCAGCACAACAAAATTTGGTTGTCTTGTCTACGTCAATGAGTTCATTACATTCACATCTTAAAATGGTAAAATAGAGAAAAAGAAAAGCTACCTGGACTTACTCGAGCGATTAGGATGGATAGAGTTTAAAATTGATACGTAAGAGATAACTAAAGTTTAAGGCAAAGGCCAAGTGTTTTTTCTATCAAGTTATCAAGCCCTTTCACACCATTCTCACAGATCCAATAATCTTCGTATATACCAAGGCACCATCAATCGAGTTTTTCATTGTTTTTAGGCTTAATTACACTTTTAATCCTTTAGGTATCACGATTATACAAATTTAGTACCTCAGGTTTTAATTGCGTCAATTGGGTCCCCCGAGTATCACGATTATATAATTTTGGTCCTCAGGTTTCAATTGCGCCAATTGGGACCCTCAGGTATCATAATTGTGCAATTTTTAACGTCAATAGTTTACGAAACACATATGGAACTGATTTGACACTTAGTAAAATCAACTTGACAGCTTAAATGTCATTCCTAACCCGCACTTAGTGATGTGCATTTGACCATTAAAGTTGTGAGATGTCAATGATGTCACATAAGAATGTTCCGTAAGCTGCCAAGTTGACCTCACTAAGTGCCAAATCAGTCCCGCGTGGGCCACGTAGGCTACTAGCATTAAAAATTGCATTATCGTGATATTTAGGGGATCAAAATTACACAATCGTGATACATGAAGGACTCAATTGGCACAATTGAAACCTGGGGGACCTAATTGACGCAATTACAACCCGAGGGACTAAAATTACAAAATCATAATACATAGGGGACCAAAAGTGCAATTAAACCTTGTTTTTAACTTTGAAGTTGTTAGATTTTTACCACTATTTTGGTCTTTGATTTTAAAAATTATTATTTTAATATCTGAAATTATAAGCACCAATCATATTAGTTCCTGAAGTTATGATCTATCAGTCAAGTAAATTCCTATATTCATGGATTAATATAATTTATATTCATAATTTTAAAGACTAAAATAAAAATTTCTTAAAGTTGGGAATTAATATGACAAATATAATAAATTCAGAGACTGAAATAATTAGTAATTTGTCAAATTGTTACAAAGCAAGTTTGTTAGAAATCATCTACCTAACCAATCCAAGAGTCAAATTTGTGTTTTCTTAACGGTATAATCAATAAATTTAGCAAGCATGGGGTGGTGATGGCCATAAATGTGTACACATTTGACTATGAGCCCACAAAGATGTCAGAACTCAAAATGTCCTTGTGAAAATAAAACAGGATGCTAAAGTTGGAGAGTAAGAAAGAAATTAACGAAGGCTCGAGGAGTTTTATACAGATGGTAAGTTTCCAGATAAACTCATTACTTTACAAATCGCAAATCTATACCATTGAAAATGGGTCAAACAATCATATTAAGCAATAGTATATGGATGCCAGGCAACAAGATCCAATTAGCCATCGCCAAGGAAGAAAAAAGAATATAAACGGAATTTTTTATTTTTCATAAAGAAAAACAAGCCTCGAGTCTTTCTGACTAACCTTCAGAATCTTCCTCAAGAAAAAAAATTTGTCCAATTGGATAAAGAAAAGAAAGGCAATACCTGAAAAGGCAAAAGAAAAAATTAAATATATATATCAGGGAAAAATTGAAAGCTGCATGAGGATTGAGCAAGAAAGCAAAGGGAAGCTGGTACATCACTTGCGTTGCTTTGGAAGCATCAAACCTCGTGGTGTGGTCAATCCATAATCACGTTCCCATCGGGAATAATATCTAATGTCAATTTGTGTCATGTATTCTAAATCTAAATGTTGATTATTGGATATTTAAATCAATTGATTATTAAGAATGTATGATACAAAATTCTAACACACTTTGTGGGACATCACTTCCCAGTTCCCACACACATACGCAAGCCGTTCATACATCAGAAACCCTACCCAGTTTACTTTATTTATTCTGAAACCCCTCTGGCTTCCATTCACTAGACAAAGATAATAAAATAAAGTAATATTCCCCCGTTAAGTTCCTGTTTTCCTTCCTGTGCTCATTTGACCAAGACCGTGGAAAAGAGAGGGAAGCTTCCACGCATGCAGAGAAATATTGCCCGTTGCGCAGAGAGATTCACAAGATGCACTACCTCACGAGTTTTCTTCGATAGAAAATTTACATATATTCAGAGTTTCAATTGAATTAATAAAATAAAAAAGTAAATTCCACTGAGAAGCGTAACTTTTCCCTGAGACTTTCATCTATCCGTAAAATTACACAAACAAGAATAAATTCGCGGAATATATTATATTATCCCATATGCGTTTATATGACAAATGCAAATAAACGTCAAATACGTAAATTATGGTCATTATGTACAATCCATCAGCTTGTATAAAAAATAACGTGAAGTTGAACATAAATCTATTACGAGCATTCATTATCTGACAGCAATGAATGGAGTGTAAACATTTCATTTTCAGGAGCACTGACGAAATAGCATCATCATAATCATTACACAAACAGAAATCATATTAAAAGAGATGTTTGGTACATCACTTAAGACTGAGTATTGTCTCTCTAACCCTACTCCATTATCTCAGCGCTATCAAAAACACCCTCTTTAGTCTTTAGTCTTTACCTTTCCAAACACAGAAAGAACTACTACACCACAGAAGCTGTTAGCGTCAAACTTGCTGTGGTCGGTGGCAGCCTCTTTAATATTACCATCACCGACACTTGACTATGAAGTTGTGAAGTAGTAAAAGTTGAATGATCCTATTCTACTATACCAAAGCTTCACCACCTTCCTCATTTATGGAAGGTAAACTAAAACTTTAACCTCCATTTGCTCTATTCCGAGGTGGAAAACCGAGCTCCAACTCCATAGTTGGTTTCTGCATCGAGTATAAACATTCACTCAGGTTTGTATAACACCCGTGAATTTTTATGCTCTATTTACAGACTGCATAGAGGCATAAACAAACTTCCACAAAGAGCCAACTGAACCCCTACTCTAACATTTAAACGTTAGTAGTCAAAAACTAGTGACTGCTATTAACAATTGCCTTGAATTGATCCTACCCTCGTCGCTAGACTTCCATCTTCCACATCATGTTATCAATGCCGCAATTATGCGATTTCTCCAGTGCAACAACTTTGGCCCGGTGTACTGCAAGTGAGTTCTTACCTCTATCTTCCTGAGGAAGTTCACAAGCCTCACTGACAGAACCAGTTCTCAAATCAGCTGGTGGAATGAAGCAATCTACCGAAAGACCTGGAACATTGAATGCAACCTCATCGATCGTCCAGGCTTCTTCCATTCTAGTTTTGCTATGGCTCATGGCCATCTCCCCGAACCTGAAAAGTGTTACCACAGAATGCCCTGAGTGTGCAATCATGATCCCCTCCACAGGCCTATAATCATCAAGGAATGAATTGATTGTGGTTTCCCAATAAACTGCATCACCCCCATTAGATTGGATGCGGGTCAGGTGAGAATCCTCAATGTGAACTAGAAGTCCAGTCTTCTGGCTAAAGTAGCCAAATAAGACATGCCTTATGATCTCAGCAGGACCCTCACTTCGGGCCTTCAATGTTTCAGGGTCAGTACATAGCTTAAGGATGAAGCAATCCTCACCATTGATATTCTTCTCTCCTATGCATCTGGCATCAGCGAACATACTGGCAGTGGTTCTAGGGTCAAGACCCTAATTATACAAATACACACATTTAGAAACTAGAGAGAAAAAGGGAGAAGAACACCAAAACGCACATGTGCAGTGGGAAAATTGAAAAACAAAGTCCAACCTGAAGTGCACGCCGCAAAGGCCTCACAGGTCCCTTTGCAGTATGAGCACCGAGCCAAGGTGTGTGCCTCCAAACAAGTTTGCCATTGCAACCAGCATGAACCTTGCTTCCCCCAACTGCAAGTTCCACATACCACATGTCGGGATTCATCTGCCACAACACAAATCCACCGGACTCTGCACACCTAGAGGCATTCCGGTTCTTCACCACCCTAGTTGCAGTTTCGAATTCAGAAGCTACCATTCTCACCTTTCCCATTGCATATGCATTTCGTATAGAGTTTTGCAACTTTTGCCCTCCTGACGCTGCCGTATACTGCTGCAATATGTACTGGGCAGATGAAGTTTCCTGCAAGGATACCCAAGAACAATACATCAAAAAGTTAGTAGAAGCTTGGCTGAAATTAAGCAATTTTTACTAATTTAGAGTGAATATCAATTAAAAAAAACTTTAACTACGAAACAGACATCAAAATTACATTTTACTTGGAAGAGGAATGAATTCTAATTAGATCAGGCCTTGATCTGCTTGTCAGCTAAAACATTGAAAGCATAATCAAGGTTTTAATTTGTAGTCCGCAACTGCAATTGTGGCCTCAATATTGCAGTTTTGGTAGTTACAACAACTACATCGGGACCACAATTGTGGCTGCATTTTCTCCCACAAGGTAACCGCAAATGCAACAATTTAAAACCATGGACTAGTTATACATATAATCTGAGTTACCAAGCTTAAATTATCATAAGACATAGAACTGGGTAAAGAAGCTTTTAGTTAAATCCCTGTTCTCATGTGCTTTTTTCCTTCTCAAAAGCCACTATTGAACTCAAACTGAAATTAGACACAGCGTGCACGTGATTCCGTCCGTCTTTCAATGGTAACCATTTCAGCCAGATACAAACATGCAAGTATGCAACAGCAGATAAAACTAGAAATAGCAACATTCGATACAAACTGAATCTTCCACTGAATAAAAACACGACAAACCGCATAAAAAACACCACACAAGTTACCAGAAAAACCAATTTCTCAAGGACTCAAAAGAGAAAGATACAGATTTCCCGCTATTTCACAACAAGACAACGAAAACAAAATGTCCAAACACTTGAAGACACATGCATCCAGAGAGAGAGAGAGAGAGAGAGAGAGAGATAGAAACATGAATACTTCATTCACTCTCTGAAGTATTCATCATCAAACACCAAACCATATTAGAAATTGTTGTTTATTTCGGGTCAAAAATCGAAAGTTGGAGAAATGGGTTTGGGGGGGAAAAAAGGGAACTCACAATGGGAGTGTCCTTGATGCTGAGATGGGGCAATGGGTCAGTGGCAGAGACATGAAGAGGAGCGAGAGGCGCACCCATCACACCCAGAAGAAGCCTCAGATCAGACCTCTTGTACGACATTGAAGACACGGACGGTGCACGTGACAGCTGGCCCTTCATCCAGTGGCCGAGTCCCGACCCGGTTCGTTTCGGATCCCCGTTATCGCTAGGGTCGGGGTCAGGTCCCTCGATCAAGGGCGTGAGGGTCTCTCCTAGGGGCCTCAAACTCCCGGATCTTGCGATGGAAGAGTCGGGGTTGGGGTTTGTGTGCTTCTTCCTTCGGAGCAGACCCGACATGGGGGAGGCGGTTCGGGCGGGGGTGTTGGCCCGAGAGCGGGAGGGTGAGAGGCCGCGAACCACTTCTTCTTTGAGAGCAGAGAAGAAACCCTGTTTCTTTTCCATTTTGGGGGAATCACAGGATGAAAATGGAGAAGCTGAGGACGGAGTAGAGTGGATTGGAGTCAATGGAAGAGGGTGCTAAGAGGAAGAGGAAGAGGCGGTGAAGGGAGAGAGGTTCATGGATGCAGAAGAAGGAGAGTGACAGAGTGTGAATGAAAGAGGTTGGGAGGAAGAAGAAACGGATTTGAGAGTGTGGGAGTAGTAATGCGTTTGTGGGCGCACGGTTGAGAGAGAGACTGTGAATGTGGGTGCGCTCACTGCTTTGCTGCTTTATTGGGAGGGTGAAGAAGGGTGTGTGAGAATATTTTATAGCTTTTTCGGGTAGCAACACTATCTATTGTTATATTTTTATTAAAATAACTTTTATCATTTTTATTTTTATTTAATGATTTCAGTTATGTTATGAATTTAATTGATATGCACGATTATTTTATTAGTATAAAAAATTTTAATATTGTCAATCGATCATAATTTATCATATTAATTAAAATATTTGACCCTTATCTTAATTATCTTAAAAATAGCTCATATACAATGCATTACAATTAAACTTTAAACTTATTTAATAAAAAATTATAAAATAAGTCTACTTTAAGGGTATCAAAATGAGTCGAGCCCGATTAATATGATATAAAGCCTGAGTTGTTGGGTTAACACAATTTATGCACAAAATATTTTTAGTCCGACCCAGCTCAGAGAAAAATTTGTTGGCCCGGCCCGAGTTGGACCTACCCACTAGCTCGAGCAATATTTTAAAAATATAGCAAAAAATACAAGTTTATTTATGTTGCATGACTAATATTATTAGTAGTAGAATAATAGAATGTGCTAGAAAACTAATTAGAAAAGGATTTATATTAAATGCTTGAAAACATAATTTGTATTAAAAGTGGATGGTACTCGTCATGCATTATTGAATTCGATGGATGAATAATATTTAACTTATTTTAATCTTCAATAGTTAAATCAAACATTATGTTTATATTATTAAGAATTGAAAAATCAAAATTAATTTATTTTAATATTTCATTATATTGTTTACATTATTAAGAAATGAATATTTGAAAAATATGAATCCCTCAACCAATTCATTTAAAAAAAATAAAAATATCACATTGACTAAAACATCCTCATTTTGATAATATATTTTAAAACAACTTTTTTTTTTTAATAAATAGTTTGTAAATGGATCCCACTTTGCTCAAAAACAATCAATCATGTAGTTATGTTTGTTTTAAATTGTGTGAAACGTAAACGGAGAAACACAAATTTCAATGTACTTTTTTTAAAGCAAATTATAGTTGCTTCCTTCTAACGTCCGTTCCAGTGGCATGGAACTGGAACGCTAAAACAAACACACTAATATAAGTTGACTAAAACATCTATATCGATAAAAAAATATTTTGAATGAATGAGCAATATTCACACCGCTTGAGTTTTTAACTATATAGTATATAGTATATACATATAATGATCCCATTATAAACATATTTTTGTTTCCGAACACTCAAATAAAATTAAAAATGACTCAAATAATTTTCCAAAAACACGCGAATAAGGACTCAAATTTCCATCTTAATTCAACATTTGAAGTACAAACATTGTCAAACACTCAACGTATGTTTGTTTCTACGTCAGTAACCAAGAAATCACGTCCGTCATGTCATTTTGGTAATTTTTTTTCACTTTTAACTTGGAAGTTATAATATACTAGTTTCTAAAAATCATGTCAGCGTCTAACACACCGTGCCATCAAACACAACACCAAACATTTTACAAATAAATTAGAGCACAAGTCAAATATATATAAAATTTTAATAATATGTATTAAATTCTATTTTTGAGATTGCTACTCATAATAATTATTAGGAGTTAAAGTAATCATTTGATCGATATACGTGATACTGATTTTGAATTTGGTATCTATATATGAAAAAATCTGAAATCGGTTTCTATATGTATAATTATTTTTAATTTGATCATCATCGTTTATTGTTATTATAACGTCGTTTGTGGAAGTTAAAGTATAAAAAACAAATTTAAATTAATTGTCACATGTAGAGACTGAAATCAAAATTTTTTCTCCCTATATATGATAATGATTTTGAATTTGGTTCTTATACATGGTAATCATTTTGAATTTGATTCATATACTTTAATTTCAACAAACCACGTTATAACACCAATAAAGGACGAGTACCAAATTAAAAATAATTATATATAAGGGAGTGATTTAAAAAAGTTTCACATATAAATACCAAATTCAAAATTAACGCATATAGGTGTCAAATGATTAAATTAACTTACGAGTATCTATGAAATGAATAAGATATGTTTGACATAACTCACCTAATTTGAAATTTTGATTACGATATTATTTTAGATTCAACCGGACTCTATCTTGTTTCGATAAAGGTCATTTTACATTTGAGCTAACTCAATATATAAACATGATATATAAATTTAAACATTATGTATAGTTAGATCATGAAATTATAAGACCAAAAATTAAAATTATGGTATATTTGTCAATGTATATTTTAAAATAAATCTTGTCCATTATGCAAAACTTATTAGTTTAAATAAAAATATTATTATATTTTTAACTATTTTTTAGAAATGTAATTTTTTAAGAACTTTGTAATATTGAGTAGAATTGAAGTGATTTGAAAATTGAAATGTAACCCGAACTTAACTTAAAAACATATCAGGTTAAGCTTTTAGAACTCAAACTCATCACAATTGATTTTGATTTGGGTTTTAACACCCATCATCATAACCAAACCAATCACTTTTATTTGCAATGTATTTTCTCAATTTCATATTATCAGTCATTTCAAGTTTTTATAAAAAGATTAATAATCTCATTAAAGAGTTATGTTATTTGTATAATATTTTGAGTTTAATTATTATGTATTGTCAGCGTATGACAATCAATCAGAAATCATGATATATATGACTTTTAAGGTAGTTAGGATAAGAGTCAAACATTTTAGCTTAAGTGACAATTTCTGATTGGTTGTCTGTATAAAAAATCTTTATACGGACAATATATACCAATTAAATCCTAATATTTTTACTCACTGCCTTATTTTTATACTCAAATATGTTTCTCTTTATAATTTTGTCTATCATTCCATCACATGACGTGTAAAAAAAAGGACACATCATATGACATTCTTCTTTAAATAAACTTTTCTCTTATTAAATACCCTCATTTTCTCATTCCACTAGAGTGAGACTATTGATACTCTCAACTGGATTCACATTCCTCATCAACTAAGGGTGATTTTATTAAAAAAAAAACTAAAGGTTAAAATACTTTAATTTTTATCCACTATCTTACTTTTTAGTTTTATTTTGGCTCCTAATTAAGTTTAAAAAGTTCCACTTTGATCATTTATTGTATCTCAATGATAACAAGTTAGTCGTACCCGTCAGATTTCTGTCCAATTCTAAAAAATCTCATCGAAAACTGAAAAAAATTTCCCCTTCTCTCTTTTTCCTCGCCCCCCTCTCTTTTTAATGGCAGTGGTTCAAACAAATGTGATTCCAACACTCGATTGCTTGGTGCATTTGCATGAAATGGTCTCCCTAAATAGTAAGACCAATGACAAGAGATGCTAACAATTAGTTTTAGATATATAAAAAGTTAGTGCTGTATAGGATTTCATTCATTTATAACAGTTACTACAAATTTGGAAGTTATGATTTGTGGCGTTTGAGAACAAGCAATTAGGTTCGAGAGAGAAAAACACTTCAGGGAAATTATTAGTCTATTAGAGGTGGAGGTGGAGGAATAAACCTCATAGAAGTGAGGCCTTCTCAGATTTAACTTTCCCTCACTGCAAGGGATGTCAATCCTCGCAGAGATTGTCCCGAATGGGGTCCCGTGGGTGGAGATTTTTTCCTCACGAGGACTGGGATGGAGGAGAAAATCCCCCCGAAGACACTTCGTAAACAGGGACGAAGAACATGCTCCCCGTCCTGTGAGGCCCCCGACCCCGAAAATATTACTAAAATATCCTTATAAATATATGTGTATATATATATATGTATTCCCCTATTATAAGGGAGCAACTCCAGTGAGAGAAGTGCGTTATTGTGAGAGATGAGATGAGTAAATCTGGACCTTTGGATGACACATGGATGAACAAGATTAGAACATAAAGTCATGTGACTTTTTTAAGTTATCACATGACCACCAACTAACTTCTAATCCGAACCATCCATGTATGGTTTAATGGCCCAGATTTGTTCCTCTCACTCTCATGATAACACACTCCTCTCACTTAAGTCGCCCCCTATATTATAAATATATTTTATTAATTTTAAATATATATTATATTATTAAATAAATAAAATATTAAAAACATTTCAACCCGTAATTCCAAATGCTTCATCAATTCCTTTTTCACATGACATTATGACTAATTATATGTATAATATTATTTTAATAATATCATTATTTTCTTCTTTTTAATAAGATTACAAGAATAACAAATTTAAACTCTCTAACCTTACATGTTGGACATGACAAAAAGAACTGAACTTGGTATTATAGTGTTCGATCTTGTTATAATTTTATCAAATCTTTATTAATACTATTTAAGGTTGAACTTGTTATAATGTCTTGGAGAATGTTTTAATTTTAAATATTTTTATTACTTTTATATTTTATTGGATTTTAGTCAATTATTTGGTTTTTTTATTTTCAGGTCCCCGAACTCCCCGCGGGGATCCGCGAGATCCATGAGATCCGTGAGAAATGGGGACGAGAAGTAAAATTGAGGGCAGCCCCGCCCCGTTGCCATCCCTACTCACTGCCACAACTTAAGCATGCCATTAATCCATCACTTTCTTTTCTTTTTCTCGTTTTTGTTCAAGCAACAAATTTTGAGTAATGTGTTGTAACAAGAATGGGGGAAATAAGGAGAAGGATATGCATACATTGGGGAGAAGAGAAATAGAATTTGAAAAACCCGCGAGCGGAATGAAGAGTTGGTTTGGGCAAATCTATGGAGCGAGCTTTAGCTTTGGTCATTTCTCTTTCATGTTCATTTGAGACTCATTACATCTGCTTTAAATTATTTTTGTGGTTGAAATTAAATTCAAATGAAAATAGAGAGAGGACGAAAGAGGAATAGTGTTCCAATTTCTGACCAATTTTTCCAATTTCCGACTAGATTTTATAGAATCTGACAAAAAATTTGATAGGAATGACTAACTTATCACTGAGACACAATAAGGGATCAAATTGAAATATTTTAATCTTAAGGGACCAAAGTGAATCAACAAAGTAAGATAAATGAGCAAAATAATATTTTAGCCAAAACTAAATTATATTTGCTAGTAAGGAGTGTAGATAGACAATTTGGAATGTCAATAGCACTACCCACTACACTAATATGCTCGACCTTTATTTAGTGGAAATATAAAAAAATGTTATATACAAATAATTAATCTATTTTTAATTTTTTAAATGATATATATATATATATATATATATATATATATATATATATATAATAAAACAAATGAAGTACTATCCAAGAGCACCTGTATGAGATGATATAGGTCTCTTCCAATTTAATCAGTGATCTCGAGTTTGAATCTGAGCCTTGAGAATGCAGTAGCGTTAAAAAGCATATGAATAATGAGTCTCCGCAATTGAATCTAAGCCCTGAGAATGTCCTAGAGAGCTTTACGTCCTTATGATCCTATCCAATTTGAGGAATTAGTCTCCGCACTTACACGCGGTGACATCCTGAAAAAAAAACATAAGAAGTACTAATAACTTATTTTTTTATTCAGGCAGTGAAGTGTAAAAAGGTACCGACTCTTGAGACCAATATATAAATTTTAAACATTAGTTAAGTGAAAATATTCTCAATTAAAATAAAATGAAAATGTCAAACTTTGGAAATGTTTTCCAATAAAATTTAGTTAAAATCAACTTATTTTTAGAATAATCAAGTAAAAGTATATTTATCGTTAATTTAATAAAATACAGCCAAATCTTAACTTATTAAATAACTTGAGGATATATAAAGACGTATTTTAAATCAAAAATTTGGGAGAGCCACAATAAAGAATCAATTTTTTTACTCTTCATCACTATTTTTTTTTAATGCAACAGAACAACTGCATTACAAAAATAGTGAACATTACAAAAATCTGAAAGAAAATGATGAAATTTTATTAGCAATTTACAAGTAGACCGTTTCATTTTTACGTATAGCATTAATAGTTATAGGCAGAATAAAACCAAATTGAACTATAACTCCATAAAGGTCTAGCGCAACATATTTGGAAGCAAAACATATATAAGCTGCTAATGCATAAAATACTTAACTCAAATCGTTACCCTCTCTCTCTCTCTCTCTCTCTCTCTCTCTCTCTCTCTCTCTCTATATATATATATATATATAATTTTGGGATAAAAATTACCCTACTCCACAGAATGCGTAATTTCAATTAAATGAATCATGTTAGTGGGTCAAGTCAAATAGTTCTCACCATATGATTGAGCCACCTAGATAAGATAAAGTTATCCTATAAGTATCATAAATATATATATATATATATAAATAAAAGAAAAATTAATTTGTTTGGGAGAGCCAAGGCTCTCTCGTGTCATGAGCAAGCTCGGCCACGGAGGATATATAGATCCTAATTTTAGTGTCTCTTTGTAAGGCTAAAGAAGATCAATTATTTTATAAGAGAATTTAAAGTATAATTTACATATCGTCTATCAACAGGAGAAATCTGACATTTGAATCCAAGTCACAATGAGTGTGAATGGAAGGTTTAACCGGATGTATCAACCCTTGTTGGTGGTTGGATTGATTTTAAGAGAAATGATAATTTCTAGTTTTTTAGTTAAGTAGAATTGATTAAAGGTATGAGACTTACAAAATTCTTTATATTTACACCTTAAAAGTGATTTTATTTTATCATCTAAATAAAATCAATTATTCTAAACTCATTTTAAAAATATCATCACCAAGCCCATACATTTTTTAACCTCGTTTTTTTTTTTTAAATCAATTATTTTTAATATTAATTCTTTTAAAATCAATTCTATCACAATAAAAAATGAACGTACGATACCAACAAGATCCAACACAGTTGGTAGATAGTTAGATTCCTTAAACATGTTATCATGGGTTCGATTCCTACCGTGTATATGAAAAATGCTTTATTGGAAGAGGCAAAACTTACTTCAATAATCTCTACGTCTCAAAAAAAGATTAGTCGCCTAAAAGCCGAGATATCTTGGTGCACAAAAAAAAAAAAACAAATGGACGGTTACTCATTTAGAGCATATTTAGCACGTCCATTCTGCGAGCTTATAGCGGATGAGAAAGTAGCTCTTTTGGCAAATGCCTCCGTCACGAGCTTATAACGTTTTTTTACGAACTTCTAATATTTTTTTCATACGCTACTTGAAGTAGCGTTTGAGCTTATTGTTTATACCTTATAGCGTTTTATTTTTTTTCACTTTTATCTTTATTATATTAATTTAATTCTATTTTTATTTTCTTTTTTCTCTTTTATGTAAAATCATTAATAAAGATGTCTTTTTATATTTTTTAGCTAGTTCAACTGCTAGTTTTACCAAATACTTCTACAGAAAATAAGCTAGTTTATCCACTATCAACTATCTCATCCATTATCCGCTATCAGCTAGTTTATCCACTAACAACTATTTTTATCAAACATACTCTTAATTTTTAAAAAAGAAGTCAAATATCCAATATTTTCATTTTGCTTGGAACATGGAACTGATAATTACGTGTTAGTGTTACGGTCGATGGTGTCACGCGATTATTGTTCCCCTCGCGTCGCACGAGAGCGAATAGGACTACGTGAGTGCGTGTTTGTACTTATACATGGAAATAATATATGGATATGAATACGGAAAAAGTTGTTTTGTTTTTAGAATACGGAAAAAGTTGTTATAAAGTGAATAAATGATAGATTTAATTAAGGATTTAATTGATATATATTATTAGTGTAAAGATTTTTTATATTGATAAAGTGTTGAATTATTATCTTAACTATCTTAAAAATCACACATACCATAATTTCTGATTGATTGTCAATATAAAAAACTTTACACAAACAATATATAATAATTAAACTCTTTAATTTATATATATTAATAAAAAAAGTAGTATATATTTGTCCATATAAATTTTTTTAGTCAATCAATTATAAATTGACATATCAACTATAATGTTTGACTCTTATCTTAATTACTTGAAAAGTCACTCATATAATAATTTATGATTGATTGATACTGTAAAATTTTTTATACTAACATTATATAAATATTAAACTCGTAAATAATATTATTAAATTTTAATAAATTAAAATTTAAAATACTTTCATTTATTCATATGTAATTTTGGTTCATAAAATATTTTATTGTTAGGTAAATTATATTCCTAAAAATAAGATTTATAGAAATATTTTTTTCTCATTTTGATACCTGACAACGAAATTTTTAATTTTTATTCACATATTTTATTTCATAAAATTATTTATGTATCTGCAGGCTTAGAAGCCACACTCGACCGCTGCACTTTTCTTTTCTTTTTTTTTTTTTTGGTAAAACGACCGCTGCTCTTCTCTAATTCCCAGAAAATGGCTATTGGCAGTTGCAACGTGTCAAGTTTCATTGGGCGCAAATTACCCTCCACCAAACGTGGCCTCTAATATAGATTAGGAGCGCGTTTCAAAATATAACTTAATTAAACAAATATTTAATAATTTTTTCAAATAAACTAATTTTTTTTTTATTTTCAGAAGTTTATTTGTTTTTTTATAACAATTTTCATAAGTTTATTTAGTAAACTTATTGAAATAAAAGGTTATTAAAAGTTACAAATTATTTTTATAAGCCATTTTAAATATTTAATTTCATAAATTATTCTTAGATTAAAATAATAATTTGATCCCTATACGAGACATTGATTTTTCATTTAGTCCCAATACATAAAAAAATTGGAAATAAGTCGCTACTTATATAAACATTAGCAAATTCGATTTTTACATTGCAAATGTTAACAAATTTGTCTTTGTCATTAACAAATTGATCCTTATACATGATATAAATTTTTGATTTGATTATTAAACGTGAAAATTTTTTTGAATCAAGTAATATTATTAAAAATATTATTTTTAATATAAAGTTACTTTTTTTATTCCTTAACTAGTACCCTACAGAAAGTGGTAACGACTTGTGATCAAAATTCTAGCAACATCAAACATAAGTCGATCCACGTAATATTCTATAAGTAATGCATGAATATTTGGAAAAAAATCTATCTTTTTATATATAATTTATTATTTTTTAATCGGATATTGATTTCGTTTGTTAGAACTTCTTTCATTACTTTCAATTCTGAAAATAAATCAAGATGATTAATATCAGAATACTCACAAAAACTTACGAACTTTTCAAGATTAATAATACAACATTTTTACAATTCATTTTCGTCCAAAATTTAAAATATTGGAATTCAAATAAAAAATAAAAAAAGGGGGTTTTATATTCTAAAACTTATTCAAGTTGACTTTTAATAAAAAAAATAGATTTATATAATATATAAAAATAATCTTTAATTGGATTCGAGTTCCTTGGCGGACGAAGCTGATAAAATTATTGGACAGAATAGCGCAACATATTTGCAATGTATCAAGTTTCTTTGGACAGAATTTAGTTTCCACCCAGCAGGGCCTACTATGTAGACCATATGTAGTAAATGTTAACCACTAATGAAGAGATACGTAAAGGCTAAAAAGAATACTATAAATTATAATTTTTGAATTTTTAACATGTTAACTATAATTTTTGAATTTTAACATTTTAACCACTGAGCATCATGGATCAGTGGGTAAGGATGGTATGGGTTGAGTTATATTAATTGGAAATTTCTAAAATCTGATTGGTATAAGCTCAAATTAGATGAGGTTTCTAAAGGGAATCCTGGACAAACTGGATGTGGAGGATTAATTAGAAATGATAGAGGAGATTGGGTGGCGGGTTATGCTTATCATTTGGGCACTTGTTCTTCCGTTGTGGCTAAGCTGTGGGGCATCCTTCATGGTCTAGAACTAGCTTGGAATCATGATATTAATAAGTTGGAGGTTGAATCTGATTCAGCTGCTATTATTATGCTCCTCAAAGATGAAGGAACTGATTTTTGAAGGAATAAGCTTATTTTTCGAATTAAGAATTGACTTAGGAGAGATTGAGATATTATTCTCTCTCATACTTTCAGGGAAAGAAACACTTGTGCCCATTGGCTTGCTAATTGTAGTTTATTGCAAAGATCTTGGTCATCATCTTTTGATTTCTCCTCCTGAAGACCTTCCTGTTTTACTTTTTAATGATGTCTCTGGGGCTTCCATATTCCGTGTAATTCCTCTTTAGTCTTGTTTTTTGTTTTCTTGGGTTGTTTTAGCCCCTTTCAGTCACAAAAAAAATTTATAATACTTTTAAATAAATCATTTTTTTAACTTTTTAATTAATGTGTGGTTAGCAATGAAAAGTCTTACTAATCAATGCTTTAAATTAAAAATACCAATTAAATCACAGCAAAAAAAAAAACCAATTAAATAATTAAAAAAATATTTTTTTATTAAAAAAAATATCTATATCACTTCTTTTAGGCATATATAATAACAATTGTTTGTTGTGAATAATAAATCTTGACTATATAATTATATACGAATGATTATCTGAAGTACTTAATTTTCATATGGCATTTAAAAAAGTCACGTGCATTTATTTCATAATCTTGACTATTCAGATAAGATTAAATGATCAAGATTAACTGTTTTCATTTCTCATGTTAATAAAATGTTCTCACTCAATATATTCCTCACTTCACTAAAAAAAATTATTCCTCACTTCTTCACATATTAAATGCATTTTTATTAAATTAAAAGGTATTAATGGGATTATCAGATAAAATGTATCACAACTTAATGTCATGAATTTTGATTAATCAATTGATTTAAATATCTAATAATTAATAATAATGAGAGATGAATCAGAATATTATTTGTTAACTAATTAGAATTATTCTACCGAAAAAAAACTAATTAGAATTGATGACACAAGGTAGCAAATTTTATCCCACTATTAACTTGCCTCTTAATTGGTTAATCACAATAGTTTCTTTAATACCTGAGCACTTTTGTATTCGGATTCGGCTCTTCTAAAATAAGTTGGGTTCTAAAATGAAAAAGTAAGAGGCTATCTATCATTAATTTGATTAATTACGTAAAGATTTCAATCCACTAAATAATTCAAAGATTGATAATCTCTTATTTTTTCATTTTAGAATTTTACTAAACTTTAAATGAGCCAAATTCTTCATTGTTTGATTGATTAGGCATTCTGACCCTTATCCCGGGTACCTATTCTGACCCGTTATTATCGTCTTCATCCATAACCGAGTCTCAACTAACACATATTCTGACCCGTTACTAACTAGCCTTTCACCCTCACTAACAGCATCACTCGAAGTCTCGAACTCATTTAACAATGCATCCTCATGGCCCCCGCTCCTCGTGTAAGCCAAGGGAGGCTTTAGCCAATGGCCATTCTCAATTTTTCTTTTGGTTTTTTGACGCAACCATTCTCAATTTTTCTAAAATCAAATAGTTTACTTATAAATATTTTAGTTTATTTCTTTTTTAAAGTAACCCCTCACTAGTGTGAAATGAAAAAAAGATGGCCCCTCCCAAACTATCCTAGAAGGGGATCAAGATCTCCGATCTCATTTTGATATATCACATCATGTCTCAATCAATAATATTTTATCATATATTCTATTTTATTAATATTAATTAAAATTTTAACTTATATGATAAGATATTATTGATTGGGACATTATATGATACGTCAAAATGGGACAGAAGATCCTCATCCCATAGAAGGATAGACTAACTCCTTCACTCTGCATCTATGGTGTTTAAAAAAAAACTATTAGCTACCACATGCTAAAAAAATCTATATATCAAATTGAAAATTCTGAACCCATTTATTCCACTTAAATGTCAGGTTTATTCTAAAATAAGTATTTGTCCATAATTTTTTTTTATGCATTATATGCATCTTATATTTGCCCATTAGTCTATTTATTTGAAAGATTGTGTTTTTTTTTTCTTTTGGCAAAAAAAATTAGGGGAAGGCACATCCATTATAAGGTTAGAAAAGACTACCAACCTCAAAGTGAAATTTATATATCAGCTATCTATCTAAGAGATCTGAGAATCGAATTCAAATAATAATAATACATCATTTGGAACACAAGAAGTTTGGGAGAGGGAAGTTGAGTGGATAAACGTAACTTCCACGGTTTGCATCATCAAAGAAACAAGAGAGGAAAGAAGTTTTTTTATGTGGGACCCACAAAAAAAAAAAACTCTTCTCACTTTTGAAGAGATTTCTATTAGACAATATAATATTGGGAAATGTTACGGTACCCTGTATAATATACTGGTATCATGGTATTGGTATTGGGTAGTCATAAGTCATAAGTAAAGGTATTTATTTTTCCAAAGATTTTTTCATCTTGTCTTTTATATCGGGAAATATTAGCTAATCTCTGTTTAGCTTTGTTTAGGATATTTTGTAATATTATTTTTTGATCTTCATTCTGTTCTTGTAAGATCAGTCCTTCAAAATGTTTTATTTTCTTTCTAAGATAATTTATTCCTTCTTTTATTTTGTATAGTAAAATGGTATCAAATCCTTCATTTATGGTGACTAATTCTCCTACTATGTGTAATCCTAATTCTTCTATGTATTCTCCCATCTTATTCTTGTGTTAACTCTTTCAATTGATTCTCTAATAGAATTAATTTGTTTTCTCTCCAAATTATTCATCTTTCTATTAATTTTCTAAGTTGTTCATCAATATAATCTTCTTCCTTGAATTTGAGTAGATTATGTAAATATCCATATTCTTCTTTTATCTGAGTTTTTGCTAATCTAATTTTTTTCTTTTAGAACGTTTATTTGTTTTGTTTTATTCATTTTAAGCAAAAGTTTTGAGTTCTTCCTTTATTCGAGTTTCTATATTAAGGTTGTAATTGATTATTTCTTTTATAACAATTTCATCTAAAAATTCTAAATCTTTTAGTTGTTGTTGCCAATATTCTATATTTTTTCGAATTCTTTTTAGCCATTGTTTTAATTCTTGATATCTTTTCATCTTGCAATATTATTTAATCTTTATCTAAAAATTCCATGTATCCATATAGCTTCTTCTATTTTTCTATATATACTAATTTCTTGTAATTCAGTTCTAGCTGTTTGATTTTTTAAATATTTTATATATTTCTGTATTTTTCATAATTGTATTCTTATTTCGGTAAAAGTTTTCATGTTTCTATCCACGCTTCTAGTTGAGTTATTATTATGTTTATTAAATCTATTATTCTTTCATGTTCTCTACAATCACAATATTGATTATGATATTCTATATGTTTGTTATAAGTATTGATTGCTGTTAGTCTTAATCCTTGTTTTAATTCTTTTAAGTTTTCTTGATATGTTAAATCTAACATACTTATTTTATCTATTAGTTGTTCTATATTATGACTCATTGCGAGCTAAGTTCTAGCTCTGATACCAATTTCTTCGCGCAAATAATGTTCTATTCATATTCTATTTTTCAAATATGGTGTCAAATCATTAACTTGGGTAACTAATTTACTCATATTGTTATCATCTCTAGTTTGTTCAGGTTCTAAAATACTAAGAGGTTTAGGTATTCTTAATGATTCAGACCTTTTTAAGAAGGTTCCAAGTTCGGTAATTTCAGTTCTTTTTGGGTAGTAAATTTTTCCAATGTCTTCAAATAACTTTGGTACATCTATTCGATCATTATTTCTAAAAGTGACACTATGATGTGAATTAGTTAAGGCATATTTAACACAGTATGTTACAGAAAATATCTTATCTCCTTTTCTCATTAAGTTCTTTCTTAAAAATTTATGTTCTAAAGTTAATGATTGATCTAGTCTTTGTGTGTTGAGTGGAATTCCAATATTGGGATGTATTTCAAATTTTAATTTTACGTAGGCTAAATTCCCTTCTATTACTCCTAATATTTTATCTCTTGAATCTGTTATCCTTTCATCCTTTAATATTAATTCTATAGGAGAGTCTATCCCTTCTTGGAAGGTTGCTTTAATTAATATATGGATGGCTTCTGTGTGAATATATCCTATTTTGCTTCTATGCTCTTCTTTCTTTAAATTTTGTTTTAGTTCTGCAAGTCTTTTCCTACTTAATATTTGTATACATGTATTTCCTTGAGCCTCAGTGATATCTATAGGTGTTTCATTAATAATTTTTTCATAATAGATGATATTTTCTTTTTGAGTAAACAAGGTCAGGATTCCTCTAAGTTTCTCTTTTCCCTTCATGTTTGTATTTTTTGCTAAATCTAGATCTTCCTTTTGTATTTTCTGAAATAATTTAGGATTTATTAGAATACTCCCATAATAGTTTCCATCTTGTTCAGTTATTTGTAAATGTTCTATATCAGTATCTTCTATCTTTTCTTTACCTGTATTCATGCTAAGAACTTATAAAACCTATAAAGCTAATAAAGTTAAGTTCATCGACATACCTGGTCAGAGTATTTGGGGATTTTTGGGTCCACTGCTGCTTCCGCAAATAAGTTGATGAATTGAAAGAAGTGTAGTAAGTAAAGAAGAAAGTTTTATTGATTGGTGAAATGATACAGGAAGTTGAACATTCGCAGGTGCTCACCTAATTTCCCTCTAGGGAGACTAGCAGATTTCTCAGGGATGAGAAAATCTAAACGAGAGGTTTTTCTTACTTGAAAACTCTGCCGTAGCCTCAGCATAAGAGGTCTTATTTATAATTCTAAGGGACTATTAGAAATTTACAAAGACATCCCTAAGGTACGTAAGTGCTTACATCATGTTATTAATAATTACATAGTGACGTCACTGCTTACATCACTCTTCTATAATTGCTTCCTCCGAGTCTTTGTCTTCTTGCTGACATTCTTCGATGGGGCTTGCTTTATTGCGCATCTAGTGCATGCATGATTCCCATTATCCTTAATAATTGAGCAGAGCCTTTGGAGTATAGTTGGGCAATAATTCATAGCGGATCCGTCCAAAGCTAGGAATCTCGAAGTTTGTTAGGGGGGCTAAGTTTTTTTCTCGAATCACTCTTCCACTTGTTTTGCTTAAGAGTAAAGTATTTGGACCTTTATACAGTGTTTTGATCCATGATTCTTTCCCTATTCCTTGGCATTGGGTGAAGATACTGGATAATTGATGTGCTATGATATTTTGTATTTGATCTTCCTCATAAGTAATTTTAATTGGTTCATCCATGCAAGGAAATTGGTTATTGCTTACGCTAATGAATACCAAGTGCTTTGCCGGCTGCCTTGTGCTGAAATCAGGGTAGGCTGAGTAAAATTTAAAAAAAAATAGATCTTTCTCCTGCTACATTCTTTTGAAACACTTGTATTGCCTCTTTGAAATGATATGGGAAGAAATTAATTTCTTCAAGGTTTGTACTTAAATAAAGACATTCAATTAATCCAAATTGGAATAAATTGAAAGTCAGTATATTGGGAGCTCCTGGAGTAATTATAGCTTTGGTTCCATATATTTTTCGATCAACTGTATAGAAACGATTGTTCTTTTCTTTATCAGTCCAATGCGTTAGTCTTTTGAGGTGTTCAATAAATTTTTCTTGAGAAAATTGAACTTGAAATTCATGCTCTTTTCTGGTGATTATTTGGTAATTATCTAAGGAAGAAGGAATTCTTCCTAAAGTTTTCATAGTCTTTCTAGGTTCAGGTTGTAGTATTGTGGTTTCAGCAAAGGTTCTGGGTCCAAGATAGATCTCTTTACCTTTCGTTTTATTCTCCGAGTCTTGAAATTCCTACGGTGCTTTTTCTGCTTCTCCTTTTGATGCTTAGGATTTATGTACAGTGCTTGGGATTTTCTAACAATGAGGGGCTGCTTTATGCCACTCGTCATATATTCCTGAAAATGGTCTATTAAAAATAGCATACCATTTTTTATTTTCTTCTCGCTGTAATTTTGTTTCTGTTGGAATTACTTTTTCTGAACTAGTTTCTCCCAATTGTAGATCTAGAACCTTGATATCTGCTTCAATCAAATCCAGTTCTTTCAGTTTTTCCTCTCGAAGTGCTTTTTTATTTTCTCTTTGCCTTCGCAATACTTCTGTCGTCATTTGCTCCATTCACTTGATAAGATATCTGCAAGCACATTCTTTTCTCCTTTAATATGAGATATAGAATAATTATATTCGGCTAATTTCATTTTGCCATCTAATTAATCGTCCCTGCTTATAAGTAACCTTGTGATTAATATTTTTGAATCCTGCAACATAAGTAGAATCTGTTCTAACGATAAATTCTTTATCGAGTACATAAATTCGATGTTTCTCCAACATTCGAATTAATGCTAGTGTTTCTTTCTCATGAGTAGGATAATTAATTTCGCTGCAAGAAAAGATTCCTGACATATATCTACATAGTAATTCTTTCTTTTGTCCAGGGGGTTTTGCTTTCATTACACCTCCCCAACATTCATGTGATGCATCTGTTTCGATAAGAATTAAATCATCATCTGGTGGATGATATAATTCTGGAAGAGTTTGACATAAGTATTTTAACTCAGTAATAATTGCTTCGTATTCTTCTGTCCATGACCAAAGAGCATCCTTCTTTAATTTCTGTTGCAGTATTTTTCGTTTTGCTGCAAGATCTTTAATAAAACCTTCATTTGAAATGTAGGTTAGTAATCCAAGAAATCTTTGTAATTCCTGTTTATCTTTTAATTTAGTTGGAAAATTGAAAAGTTTTTCTAAAACATGTTTCTGCATTATTAGTTTTCCTTTTTCTATTTCAAGGCCTAAATAATTAATTTTATTTTGACCTAAAACTGTTTTCTTTTTACTTAAAACTACTCCATGTTCTAAGCATTTATTAAGTACTAAAGTTACTTTATTATAATGATCTTCTAAGTCTTTATTGGTAAATACCAATATATCATCGATGTATATTAGACAAAAATCCTTATATTCTTTGAGTATCGAATCCATTCTTCTTTGAAAAATTCCTGGAGATTGTTTCATCCCCATAGGAAGTACATTCCATTCATATTGTCCTTGAGGACAACTAAATGCAGTTAGTGCTTTGGATTCTTCAGATAGTCTTATCTGAGAAAATCCCGATTTATAGTCAAAAGTACTAAACTAATGCATATTTCTTATTCGTTCGATAATTAAATTTTTTCTAGGAAGAAAATACGCGTCTCCTTCCATAGCATCATTTATTTGTTGATAATTTATTACTATCCGTCTTTTTCCTCGTTTGAGTTCACTATGATTTTATACATAAAAAGCTGAAGCGGGGTGCTTACTTTTAGATGGTCTAATTAATCCTTTTTCAATCATTTGTTTAATATCGTCTGCAAATTCATCTCTGTCTTGTTTAGTATATATCATGGGCTTACACTTTACTTCTTTTGTACGGCCTTTTAACTTTAGTTCTATTAATTCGGTATTTTTATTATTAATTTTTGGATCAAGTGGGTTTTCACTACATACTTTGTCTAATAGTTCTTTAATATGGGCTGGAATGTTTCTTCCTGGTTCTAAATTAATTAATGTAATGCGAATTTTTTGACAAATTGTAGTAACTAAATCACCACGTTACAGTTTGCTAAGCTCTAATTGTTGGGTAGAGAAAGTGCATTGAAAGGAATGAACAATAGGTATAGTAAGTGTTTCTCGGACTTGAATATTTCTAATGTATGGGATTCTCAAGGTAATATATTCTAAGTATTGTCAAAAAGGCGAGTATAGATGTAAAAAGTTGTTTCCTAGAATTACATCGATTCCGATTTCTTTTTGATATATTGTAGTACAATAAATACTTTATTTTGTATTTTTAACGTTATTCGTTTAGCTACTTGAAATAGAGGATGTATAGATTCATCCGCTATTTGTATTTTCAAAGGTTTTTCTAGTGTTTCCCACTTATTAAAAAGTGCTTTTGTTGCAAGGCAAAGACTTGCACTAGTGTCAATATAAGCTTCAGTTGTTCTATTACTTTTTTCTACTATAATCTTAATATAAGTACTATTCGGATTCTGTTTCTTTTGAAGATAATTCATCATGTTCAGAATATTCATAAACACTTTCGTCAGTAGTACTTAATTCATCTTCTAGTGGTTCTAAATTGTATATTTTGTAAACCTTTTTTATTATCTTAGCTTTTTCTTTAAATTCTTTATCCTTTTTTTGAGGACATTTGTTTGCATAATGGCCTTCTACATTACATATCCAAAATACACATTTCTTTTTACCCTTTAGACAATATTTTTTAGGTGTACGTTTTTTCTTGAAGTATTTTTTCTTTGTATTTTTATATGCCTTTTTCTTCGGATAGGTTTTTCTTAGTCTAGATTTATTCTTATACTACTTTCTTCTTTTTATTGGTTTATTACATCCGTAATTTCCTGGTAGTTCAATTTATGGTATTTCGCTACAAATTTAATTTCTTCCTCTATTTAGCTATCTTATTATTTCTCTATCTAAACATTGATCTCTTAATTCTTTATAAATTATTTGGATAATTCCTCCTAGGATTTTAGCAGTAGTTAATGGGTTAGCTAACCAAATAGTTTTTATTTTTTGATTAAGGGGAAAGGGTAATTTGTCGATAAAGATTTCGTAATAATTTTCTTTTGTCTCAGTATTTAACTGATAATAATATTTTTGGTATTCACAAATAAAGCTTCCTATTTCGCACATATCACAAATTTGCATTTTATTTAGATGTACTTTAGCGCTTTCATGTAAATATCTATTTACTTATGCACCTTGTTCTATGCTGGCGAATCCTATAAATTCTTCATAAATTAAATCCATTATTAGTCTAGCAAAGTCTTGATTTGTTTGTGTAGTATTTATATATTGCTGTCATCTTTCATCTCTTATTCCATTTAAAAAATTTTGTACATTTCCAGTGGTTTTGTAAAAGATAAAATTTTTTATAGCGATTCTATCTAAACCATTAAATTTTTCATCTGTTGCCATGAATAGAGTGAGTTCATTAATCCATTGTAAGAGTATCTCTTCTTTATTTTTTGCACAGTCAAGATTTAAAATATTTTCGGATTTAATAGATTCATATCTTGGTCTAAATTCGTCTGATATTTTTGTCCATCTATTATTTCTTCTTACATAATTCCTATCATACATTGTTTCCCGTTCAAAATTTTCCCATTCTTCTTTTCTTTTTCTTTTAAGTATTATACTATTTGTTTCTTCTCTTTCCATACATATTTCATCGTAATTAATCTCAGAATCTGAAGAGGAACTATAATTTAAAACTACTTCTTCATTTTCTTGAGTGGTATTAATTTGTTCTATTTTTTGCATTTGATTATGTTCTTCTTCAACTATTTTAATTGTTCAATTAGTTGTTGAATTTCTTCTAAATCATTTGACTTTCTTATGGTTTTCATATATTCAGTTTTTAACCCCTCCATGTTGTTCTTGGAGTTAAGGATTCTAAGTTGTATAAGGTTTCGGATTTCTTTAATTTTAATAATTCTTCTAATTCTCCTTTGGTAATAGGTCTATTATTTTCTTCTTCTTCTAAAAGTTTTTCTAGTTGTGCATAATTTCTTGAATTTTTATTATGTTTTCTTCCATATCAGTTAGGGTTTTGCCCTTATTTATATTATCCAATATGTGTTGTATCTGAATTATTTCTGTTTGGCATTTTTGTCTTTTATTATAAGTATATTCTGCAATTTTATTGATATTTTCTATTAATAGAATTATGTTTTTATTTATTACTTCTAATAAATTTCCTAAAATCCCATTATTTTAATGTTAAGGGTACTGGTACCCTCAAATTTGAGGAGGTGCCATAGAAAAAGCCTATAATATTTTGTGAAATGCCAACTTTATGGTTTTATAATTTGGAGAATTAGATACAAGTTTCACGATTGTTATAGAGTTTAATTGCTATGCATTGTCGATGTAAAGATTTTTGCACTGACAACCAATCAAAAATCATGGTATGTGTGATTTTTAAGGTAGTTAGGACAAGAGTCAATCACTTTACCTTACGTGGCAATTTCTAATTGGTTGTCTATGTAAAAAAATCTTTACACTGACATTATATACCAAGTAAATCCATTGTTATAAAGGATAAAAATATCTTCGTACCAAAACTTACATTTTTTTATTTTTTTCTCGATCCAAACAATCTAAAATTTCACTAATTTTCTCCTCATTTTCTCTTCTGTCTCGTACCTTTTTTTCACCATAATTCACTTAATTGATTAGATTAAAGTAAGGTCATAAAGAGTTATTCAATATTCAGTATCTCGAAAAAAGTGAGAAAAGAAAAGGAAAAGGAAAATACAATTCTTCCACTTACACTTATAGTATGCTTGGATATGGGAAGAAGTAAGGAAAAAAAAAAAGAAGTATATCTTTTTATCATTTTATTAATTGAATACAAATTAATTAAGGACCTTCTTGACATATTTCAGCCCAAAGAATTGTGTGAGGGATCACTTTGTCAGTATTAGTAGTAAACAATAAACACGTTTTCGAAATTGACACAAAAAATTCCGTTCGAATTAAAAAATTGTTGTCTACCAAAAAAATAAAAATGATAAAAATAAACAATTGATAATTAAAATAGGTAAATAAGACAAAATCAGAAACTGAAGAGAAAAAATAGAGATATTTTTCTTCAAAAACATTGTATTGTTTGGTTGTTGCTGTTATCAAATTAGACGTATATAATCTTATATATTGTTGCAGTTCTTAGTATTCCATTTGTTTAAAAAGTAGAAATAAGGAGAAAAAAACAAAAAAAAGGAGAGCAATGAGCAATGAAGCATTCGCTTATTACGGTGTTGGGCCCCAAATAAACGCGTTTTAACTTTATCCTTTTGCGGTGCGTACGACTAAATATTTCTGCGAACCAAACCGAAGACTTTGCATACATCTTTGCTTATCTTAGCTCTTCGCCAACTTTTTATTCCCAAAAGATACTCTTTGAGCCTACAATCTTAATTTTGCAAAACAGTATTGAAACGCTTAAAATCACGTTTAAGATGAGACAAACGTAATTCTAAATATCTTCATCGTGAAATTAAACACACACATAAAAAACATAACTATGACGCGCGTTTAAAGTTTCTTCAACTTTGTTTTTGTAATCACATATTGTTATATGTACCTTTACATATGTTGTTATAAAACTAATCATCAGATACTGTTATGATTAGTGAAATTTCTTGAAAAAATATTTTCTATAGAGTTTGAATATTATTTCTCTCTTTACAAGTATAACTTGTTTACTATCACCCTCTTACCTTGTTAGTCACTTAGAAATAAGGCTTTAATCAAGTTGAGTTAGGCAGGTTGAAAGGAGAAAAAAATGGTTGAACCAAACAAAATGAATTAGTTTCAATTGGTTTGAGTTGATTAGTTTCAAGGTGTCAAACCCGAACCAAACCAATCTGAACAGTAACGAATTGATTTGGATCAGCCTAGGTTGTCCTATCATATTTTTTTTCCAAAATGCAGCTTAAAACTTTTAGGCTTAAATATGTCTTTAGTCCCTAAAAAATGAGCGAATTTTGGTTTTGGTCCCTATAAATTTTTTTCTTTGGTTTTCATCCCTCTAAATTATGAAATTACTAATTTTGGTCTCTATAAAATAAGCAAATTTTGGTTTTGATCCCTGTAAATTGTTTTTTTTGTTTTCATCTCTTTAAAATTTAATATCACCATTTTTAGTCCCACAACGTTCATTTTAGGATAGATAAATATATTCATTTTAGGGATCAAGAAAATTTTTAGGGGAATCATATGCTATCATGACATCACAGAGGTCATTGGGTGTCACTTGGAATGACCATATGACCTTCTGTTAGACACATAAGTAGTTAATGAATGTCACATGATAGTAGGGACCAAAAATAATGATTTTAGATTTTAGAGAAACAAAAATCAAAGAATTTTTTTTTCGGGGACCAAAACCAAAAGTCCCTCATTTTATAGGGACTAAAAGCATATTTAATCCAAACTTTTATTATTGTCATAATCAAGTTTTGACCCGGTAAAAAAACAATTACATAATTGATAAAAGGAACTTTTAAAGGAAAACAACAAATTTTAAATATAGATTAAGTATCATCTTGAGTTGAAAGTTAAGTAGCATAAACTTTTATATTACATTTTATATATAATACAACAAAAATCCATAACAACCATAAGAATTTACCTTAGTCCCAACTCCAAATGTGGATAAACATAAAGCATAATTACAATAACAATTAACAAGTTAGCAACACATGTTGGTCCAAGTGGCAAGGAGATTGGTTTCTCTTAAGCAAGGTCTAGAATTCGATCATCTTGTGAATGAAAAATAGACGTTGAGAGAGTTTTGCCGCCATTAAATGGTTCTCCCCGACAGGAGTAGGATTAGTCAGAGTCCAATGGTGCGTATATCAAGGGTCTCAGACCAAAAACAAGTTGTGAAGTTTCATCAAGTCAACACACAATAGATCGAGGTCAAAGTAGATCTGTCAATATGGGTTGGAACCCGTGAGCCAACCCGGCCCAACCCAGCTTATCGATGGGTTGGGTTGGACAAACCTGGCTCACATTTATCCTGGGCCATTTTGACCCGACTCACTTAACCCGCGGGTTGGGTGGGTTGAACCCGATGTGAGCCGAGTTGGCTCACGGGTTACATAATTTAAAAAAAGAAATAAATTTGCCTACAAGATCAAAAACTTACACGGTCCAACCAGAAAAACAAAAAAACCATTTCTCCCCAAAAGCTAAAAAAAAAAACTCATTTCCAATTTGACCCTCTTCCCCTCGTGACTGACCGTTGCCTCCCCTATTTCCATTTCTTTCATATAGCGTTTATGCCTTTGTTGTCCAATCTCAGATACAAGATGGGAACAATGCTAAATCATCACCTGCATTTGAATTTATGATGTCACCTCCACCGTTGCCTCCCCACCACCACCATCTCTGGCATTTGGTTCTCCTCCCCCACCCAGATCGTCGCCTCTACCACGGTGTCATGCTCCCTCAATCCAGCTTAGGAACAATGAACCCACCAAGAGAAGATTATGAAAATATTGGTATTGTTAATTTGGTGGAACAATGAAGCCACCAAGAGAAGATTTGGAACAATGAACCCAACGGTGTTTGAAAAAATTGATCGATCAATTCTTTTTAATTTGGTGGGTTCAGATTGTTGTGGAATTATGGCAACAACATGGAAAAACAAGGATGAAGCGATATTAATTTTTGTGGAATCATTTCGGCCCTCCCCAACATGTATATTTGTATTGTTAGTTGACTTTTCCTTTGTGTTCAGCAACAATCAAAGTTGAAGAATGTGTTGAATTTAATTTAAAGATTTAAAGTTATAATAGTAATTTTTTAATGCTAACATATTACTAGAATTTACTATTGTTTTTTTTTTTTTGTTGTAATTTTTTCAATTTTTTTTTTTCAAATTTAGGTGAGCCAACCAATATAACCTACCAACACGTGGTAGACCGGGCCGAGTTGGGTATCTCCTAACTCACTAAAATGTGAGTCCGTTTGGATTGACCCGTTTTTCTCCCAACTCGTGGTGGGCCAACTCGAGTGGGCCGGGTTGACCCGTTTTGATAGCTCTAGGTCAAAGTTGCCGGCGACGGAAGAATGAACAATGATTGACTATGATTAAAGGCCATCTACTGTGGGGGACGAAAAAAGAGAGAGTAAAAGGAAATTATGGAATAATGCCTTTAATGACATGCAAAGTCTTCAAAAGTCCAAAATGTACAACTTTGTTTATATGTAAAAATTATATAAAAAAATAATTGGGTGATTAGTTCGGGTCATCAGGTTTGGAAACACTCAAACTGAAGCCCAAACCAATGGAGGTCGGGTTTTACTCGATTAGATGCAATGAAATGAACTAAATTGAACCTATTTAATTATTTTGGATCGATTTTTTGGGTTGATCGGGTTAATCCAAATCAAATTGCACTCTACTTGAGGGAAAAAAGGAAAAGGATAGTATAATGTGTTTCTAGTTCCTTTCTTTGGGTTTTGGTTTCCTGAAGCATGGTGGATCAGTAGTAGATAAAGACGCACAATAACAAAAACTCACATGAGTGTTCCCGCTTAATGCTCTCTATGTCTCTTGTTAACAAATTGGCAAGTGCACCAAATCGTGACAAGTAATAGAGTGATAAGTAGAGTTGTCGATCCCACGAGGATTGCGTTTCAACTATCAACTTGAACTAAAGAGTTACCATTTGAACTAATGAACAACATGTTATGATTAAAGTGACACTAGTATTTGCAAGTGAATTAAGAAATGAATCAAGAAACAAGAATGAGGATTTACCAAAACAAAATAACACAAAGCTTATGGTGAAGATTAAGGTAAGAGAGTGGCTAGGCATAGAATCTTCTCAATTTTCATCTAATATAACCTAATTCATCTACAGTTCAAATTCCAAACATGCAATTGACATTCAAATTCACAAACCTAGATTGTCCCCAATCCCTTGGTAGAAAATCCTTTTGTTCCAAATTAAGAACCCTAATCCCTTAAACAATCCTAATTTAAAACAAACATTAAGCACAAGAACTCAGAAGAATGCATAATAATGAAGTCCTATCCCTAGGATCATCATCAAAATGGTAATCAACTTCAGATCTAGCATAATAACCAACTTTCCAATTGTGAAATCACACTTGAAATCAATTCAAAGATGGCCAATCAATGAAAAGCATTAAGCATAGAAGAGATTACTCAATCAATATGAATATGAACTAGATTTAAGAGGAAAAAGTCACTTACATCAGAATCCAATTGAGTTTCATCCTAACCTAACCTAAGAAAATCTAGAAATTCATGCTAGAAGGTAGAGAAATGGAAGAAATGGAGTGGAGATGAGTGAGAGAAGCCATTGGATCTTCAAATCTTGTTCCCAAGCTTGGATCTCCAAAGGATGTAGAGAAAAAATGGTGTTCCTCCTCAAAATCACGCCAAAAATGATCAAAAGATCCGTCCAAATGAGTGAAATCGTGCATTTACAGCTGTCAGGAAAATCGTCCTCGCTGGGCGCTGGCACACAAAAGTGAGCTTCGCTTGGGGAAAAGGCACCTTCGCTGGGCGAAGGGTGCTTATGCCTTTAACTTGCTTTAATTCGCTGGGCGAGCTTCTTCCTTCGCGGGGCGATGACCACCAGTGGCAGCACTCCACTGGGCGAGAAGGCACCTTGGGTTGGGCAAAGGGTGCTTTGTTGGATCATGCCTCTGACTTGCCTTAATTCGCTGGGCGAGCAAATCTCTTCGCTGGGCGAGAGTTCTTGGACTTGAAACTTTTTACACCTATACAATTCATCCAAGAATTCAGCCAAAATTGCACATGAAAACTTTAATCACCCAAGATTATACACATATGGACAACATCTATCAATCTACTCCTAAACTAACAATTTCCTAATCATTTCCTACGAAATCCCTCACATTTGACAGCATAAATCTACATTTAGTGTGGATTTATCATCTCTCTATGTTTTTCTTTTCGTTTCCATAAAACAATTTTTACAAAAAACTACATTAATATATTTTGAGATTTGACTTAATTACATTATGTCCACTTCTTATTTTAGAAATTACACCAATCTTCCTTGATATTTATATTATCATTACATTTACCTCTCTTAAAGGGTTGACGATTGAAGTTACACTAACCTTCAGCGAGAAAAAGTAAATGTATTTTTTGAAATATAAGGGGTGTCAAGTATATATATAATGAGAACACTTCTCATTTTAAGAATACGAGAATAATAAATCTTGACCATACAACCATACATGAATGGTACAGATTAAAAGTTATTTAGTGGTCGAACACTTTGTTATGGTGGGAAATGAGAACAATGAATCTTAACTATTAGATCTTATTTGAATAATCAAAATTAAAAGATAAATGCACGTGACTTTTTTAAGTGGTCATGTGATCACTAAACAACTTTTAATCTTGATAATTCATATATGATTGTATGGTCAAGATTTATTATTCTCACATTCTTAAAAAGAGAATTGTTCTCATTACATATGTCTCATATATATACATACATACACACACACACACACACATATATATATATATATATATATATATATATATATATATATATATATATTGTTTGTTTGTTTAGGCTTAAAAAAAGTGAGTATCTAAAAATATCTTTGGAAAATTTTATTTATCTAAATCAAAAGCTATTTTACGTTTGTCTACAAGTCTAAAGAGTGGTTTTATATTGAAACTTGAAAAGTGATTTTAAACTATTTGGGCCTGATATTTGAGAAGTGATTTTTCTTATTAAATTACATAAAAGACATAAAAAAAATACTTCTTAATAAACATGTTTGGATAAAAAAAATGTTTTTGTTAGAATAATTGGATCTAACTCTAATCCAAAAGCTATCTCATAAAGGGAGGGTTGTAGTCATGTTATTATAAATGGTTCTTTACTCTTATTTCCATCTAATGCGGGGCTTGTTTATTTTCCAACAATCCCCTTCAAGTCCTTCTGACTTGATCCAACTATGACTTACCTTCAATTTTCAGCTTGGACTTGTACTCCAAGTTTTTAATTTGAGCCTTAGAGGCCACAAGTTCATCTTCATTTTATTGCTTGGATTTGTGCTTATTTTCTAGAATTAAGTCTCAGAGGCTGCATGTATGCGATATTTGCTTGAGTCTTCTTTTTCTTCATCTTTTTTACGAGCTCTCGTACCAACTTGAAAAATAAGGCAAATAGGTTGTATCGTGTGTCTTCCGTTGATCACACAAGAATTCATTATATAATGGTCTTGCCATTAATTACAATAATATACAATCCTAATTTAATAAAAAAATAAATCTTAATTTATCCTAATCGATTCGAAGTTATGTACAAAATATGACAATCACATATCAACACATATATTTTAAAGTCTTTTAAACATGTTAAAAATAATAATATAGTTTACAATTACGTATATTCATAATTTTCAATAGAAAACAAATTAATTAAATAATTTACTTAATAAAAAATCACTTTAAATTTATAAAAAAATTATTAGTCAATTATATGCTTTAAACAAATCGAGTTAGCTTGATATTTGCATTGCTTTGTTCACTTCTTGAAACGTTAAATTTTTTTTTTTTAATCTGACATTCTCAATTTATCTTAAACTATTTGTTTTTTCGTTTGGTACATTCTTAAACTATTTGTTTTAAAGAGTAATTAAAGTAAAAAATATTAAAATTATGTCAAAAATAAATGTTAAAATCATCTCAACAAAAATATGTTGTCTAAATCAACATCCAACTAAATATCAAAATTATCTCAAAAATAAATGTAAAAAATAATTACATAAAAGAATGAGGATATATAAGTAGGGATTTTGTAAGATTTGAAGGGATAATTTTGTCAAAAAAAGTTATAAAGTTTTAACGACTCATTTCTCTATCCTCTTTGGTAAAAATGTTTTTGCTGGACGTTGCCTGTTTGGTTTGTTTCCAATTTCTTGTTTTCATTTTCTAACTTCAGGAATAATTGGAAAAAGTTCATATTGCTTTTTGGTTTAATTGCAATTTTCGTCCCTTTATTTTTTCAATTGTGCGATTTTGATCCCTCAAAAATTTTAATTGCACTTTTTTGTCCCTCAACTTTTTCAATTGTGAAATGAAAGCCTTTATTTTGGTTCATAGAAGGATTTATTTTACACAATTTCATAAATTAGAGGACTGAATGTGCAATTAAAATTTTTAAGGGACGAAAAATGCAATTAAGCCTTGTTATTTTTTTGTTTCTTGTTTTTATCATTCTATTCACTGTTTCCAAAGTTTTGTACAAGAAAGGTGAAAATTGTTTTCGTTGTTTTCTGTACTAATTTTTAAAAACAAGAAACATAATAAAAATAATGTGTTGTTTTTGTAATTATATCTGAAAATAAAAAATGAAAATATGAAACTGGAAACAAAGCATACAGGTCCTAGATTTTATAGCTTTTCCTAAAACCATTTTTCTTAAGAAGTGATTTGTTAAAGAAGACCAACCAAACAATATTAAATTGTAAAAAGTGTTTTTTAAGGGAAAAAAAGCCTAACCAAACAAACTCGCAGTCATCCTCTATTGAAACACTAAAAATATTGATCGCATTGCCATTTAATTGTAAAAATTATTTTTTTTTTTTAAACTATAAACATTATCTATATACTTAAAATCTCATTTGAATCATAAATTCCTTTTTTTATAAAATAAAATAAAATTTTTAAAATTATAAATTAATATAATTGATATAATAAATACTTCCAAATTCAAACATCGAAAATATGGTTTTATCTTCTGAGTTCTAAGTTCTAACACTCATAGCTGTACACTTAGGTAACGTTTGATATAAGTTTTATTTTAATATTTTCGGGAATGTGAGTACGAGAATAAAAATTTCTCATATTTGGTACAAGTTTTAAAAAACTATATTTCTAGGCATAAAAGGTGCTTAGAAATAAAATTAGTGAATGAAAGTGAAAAACTCTATTCCTTAGTATGGAGGTGGGAAATAAACATTCCTGAGAATGAGACTCCTGAGAATGTAATTTTCCTGATAATAAAACATTTTATAAATCAAACATCACCTCAATCTTTGAAGAGCATTGAAAATTCTGGAAAGAAAAGGTCGAGGGAGAAGAAGGAGAATGAGAGTAACCGATTACAATGAGAGACACCAAAAGCTTCGTTTTTATTGTTAATTTATTATGCTGAAGTGGTTTTAGTGGTTGTTGTACTTAAAGTAATGTGATGTATTAAACTTGTATAAATCATTTCTAGTGGGGTTGCTAGAGTTGCAAGAGTTTTGTGTAACTATGACACAAGAGTTGCATGATTAAAGATACAAAGGCTCTGTTTGGTAAAAATGATTGATAAGTTAGCTTCTGGTTGATAAGATAGCTTATAGCCGATAAGCTAATTTTTAGCTTATAGCTAAAAAGCTAGTTGATTGAATTTGAAGTGTTTGATAAAATTATCTGTTGAGCTAGCTTATAAATGTAAAATGACATATTTATGATAAACATAGTAATTGAGAATTTCATTAAATGAATGAAGGTAAAAATGAGAGAAAAGTCAATAAGCTATAAGCTATAAGCCATAAGCTAAATAAAATAGCTTATGAAGAAAAACTATAAGCTCATGAGATAAATTTGTTTACCAAACACCTCCATTTGAGTCAAACTAGTTTATAAACTAGTCAAGTAAGGTATAAGCTAGTTTATTGGACTTGCCAAACAGAGCCAAAAAATATGTTGAGATACATGCAACCGTTGCATAGTCTTTTGCCTATAGTTTATGTAATATTTTAAGTTGAAATAAAAATAAATGTTAGTGAAATATAAAATTATGGGTAAGTTGTAGGATTTATTTGATAATTTTTTTAAGGATGACATAGTTGGAATAAGATTGAGATCCTTTTTTCCCCCTTATATTTCCTCTCATGTTTTTGGGAGAGAAAAATTGAGATACATGCAATGTTTTTGTGTTTTTCTCTCTCATAAGATGAAAGGAAACCTGAAAGAAAAATTATAGAATCCAAATCCATTGAAATGGATAGTTATATAAAATAAAAAGAAATGAGTTGCTATGATAGGTCCGTGTAACACCACTTGATAGTTTAGGAGAGTTGCATGGATGGGATGCTGATAATTTGTTTTGGTTTTTTTTTGGTGAGTTATAATTTGTTTTGGTAAACCTAAATATTATAACTAAAAAAAAAACATAAAAAAACAAGTAATAAATAATAATAAATTCTTCATATAGTTATTTCAGATTCTTTTATTAATCACCGTAATTAGGGTTATTGGCTTCCCAATGATGTTTCGGAGTATCCCATAATCTTCAAGGCCCTTTGGACTGCCTATGAGACTAATCCTCAATCGACTGCTTAGTACAAGGAATTAACTCTTAATTTTCTCAATCCCAACTAGAATATCTATCATTAGTATTCGAACTTGTGTTCATATTCTCTTTACATTGATCCAACTATAAGCATATATTGTTGATGGGGAAAAAAAACTTTAAACATATATAAGATGTTCATGATGGGAATCTGTTGTGTATCAACTGGCACCCGGTGTGGTTCCTGAGACAATAGTAGGGCCAGTTGTTTGATTAGATATTAATAAATATGATTCAGAAATCAGAATGTTGCCCCATCGTCCAAAAAATAAAGTATCTGAACTGCTATTTTGCTAACATGCACCCAAGTGTGAGTGTCCCCAATTAAGTAGTGCTCAAACTCGCTGTATGTATTTTTCTCGGTCACTGGCGTTTGCATGATCATCAAACCCAATCACATATGATAAAGGGGTGGGCCTCTGGAAAAATAATGTTTTGTACAACTTGATTTGATATTTTGTAGGATAATTATACTTTCATATAAACTAGCATTATGTAAATTTAAAATAAATATATTATGAATTTAATTGATATGTATTATTAATTAATATAAAAAAATTTATATTATTAATCAATTATAAGTTATCATATCTTTAAAAATATTTGATTTTTATCATTATTATCTTAAAATTATACATATATTGATTAATCATTGATTGATAATATAAATTTTTTTACACGGAAGAATATATCAAAATTAAACTAGTATACCTTAAGCATATATTAAGTAAAAAGTATCACCTAAATGCTAAGTACGGTAACACAAATAACGAAACTTTATGCAGAATTACTACTAAATGAAATGAAATGATTACTGATTAGTGGGCCAATCTTAGTTTTCTGTATGCAGTAGACAAAATTGTTGTTCCTTATCGACAAAGGCATTCTCTTCCCATCGACCTTTTTCTTCATCTTCTGTATAGTTTTATTCATTACTTTCAAAAAGTAGGAGATCGACGTAACATTTTTTTTGCGTTGTGCCCCTTCAATTGGATTTGATGTTGCACCCTCCTAGCTACTTGCAATGCTGCAATACTTTCCACTTTTCTCATAAACTTAAACTTGTCACTGTCAATTAGATAATTAACCATAAGTGATCCAAGTGAGTCCAGAATGGACATATAATTATTAATTATAGCTGTATACAATTTGATTAACTTTCTGTACTCTTTTCAAAGATTTCTTCAACCGCTGACTTAAATAATAATCTACCACAGGATCTTATAGCTTAGTAATTAATTGAAGGGTTTCTCCTATGAGTTTTGTGACAATAACATCATAAAGGTTTGAGACCTGATTATCGTGGGAATGGAATTAGGACAATGAGGCTTGTACCAACCATTGTTGGCCATTAAATGACTTCCGATCACTAAACTACATTTTTGGTACAATGCATGGCAGAAATTACCCAACTTACACATATCTTGTACATTGTGTTGTAACTGGACCGACCTAAGAGTGAGTGAGATCTAAAGTAAACTTTAAGTAAAGCTTTTTTTGTTTTATGTGAGACAATATACTTGGTTCAGATTGTGTTTTGGATCTGACATTTTTGTCAGTACGTGTGATTTTTTTGCTTTATAAAAACTAAAAGTAAATATTTTTTTTGTTGGTGAGTCTAAAGTTAGGGTTTTAGCTGTCTCACCCTTGGATCGACTTTGTGTTGTACGTTAGGAAATAACAAATTATTAAACAAATGAATTGTTCACTGTATTTTTTTTTAAAATTAAATCATAACCCATCTCATATGCTTTAATTTGTCTCCAACAATCATTATATTAATTAAATTATGTCGAAGCACGTGAATAATAATGAATTGAATAGGAATGGCTATATCCTTAGAAGCTGCAGGATATAATTAAGCTGGCAAAATTAATGGCGATTTTTCTCTAGGCATCTATCTAGTGATGGATGTTTCACTTTCACACGAGTATGGGTTACCAGTAAATGTCCTAAAAGGACTAATTCCACATGCTAGTAGTAACTCATTATACTCTTAATTTTCTCTTGCTTCTTGTTCAAAAATGACATTGCAGCTACTAACTTCTTCAAACTGCCATGCTAAAATATTCTTTCCCATTTGTTGCTACTATATATGTTTCTTGTTTTGACCAGAACAGCAAAAAAACATTCATGTTTTCTACTTCTATTGTGCTTTCTGAATCAGTGTAGCGTAATAATTTATATATGAATAAGCTGATACATTAAAGCACGATTTATTTTTCTCTCGTTGGGTCCCAAAACCATATGCTACTTACTTTCTATGGTCTAGCCAGCAACCTTCCTCTTTACGCGCCATAGCACGTGCAGCACAGATTTCGGTTCAAAAAGAAAAATATGATGACACAGAGAGATCAGAGAAGGGCACCTAGCTAGCTTCATGTAAGAGTTAACGTAGTTAAACCGGGTCATCTTCTTCATCTTGACTCATGAGGATGTGTGTGGTCAGTGGTGGGTTCAGCTTTACAACTAATCTTAGATGAAGAAGAAGAAAAACAAGAGCAAGAAGAAGGACTTGATTTAAAAAAGTGGATAGTGGTCAACTTTTTTCTCGTCTTTTTTAATTTTTTCTCCTACTTGTGTAGCTGTCAAGTCTGATACGACGAAATGAGGGGGGCCTACATGGTTAGGTTCTTGAGTGACAGAATTGGCAAATTGGCAATCAGATTTGAAAGTTTTAATCTCACATTCAATGATGGCTAGGGGAAATAAAAGGATGATAACTTGATATTTTTGCAACTTTTTTTTATTAAATATATACTTCTATGATATTTTATTTTTGAGATTATTTAATTCTTGTCCACAAGACTTACCAAAAAGAAGAAAACATTACCAACGGCTACATCTGCTGCTTTATTTGACATTTCCATTTGCTTTTCATTATCATGGTTTCTTCTATTCGGTTGTTGAATTAGTTGGAGGGCCCTTGTAGCCTTGTCATTCATTGGAGTTGAAATTAACATCATTAACAGAATGTGCTCTATCTCTAAGTGGCCAAGTTCTCAATATGGTTTAAGTCAAGCTCTACTTTGACAAGCAAAATCATCACTTTTTCCCGGGCAAACAATTTCTTCTCCTAGCAATCCCTTCGAAATTAATATTGAATTTTTTTTAATCGGTTTAACTGATAAAGTCCATTGTAATGGTTTAAGTTTCATCTTCTCAGTAGACTAACATAATTTTAAAAAAATATATTATATTGTATAATAAATTAGAGGTGACATCATGTCATTCCATTTTGTCCCACCCTACCTAACCCGCCAAAAAGCGGGGTGAGGTGGGCTGGCCCGCCAACCCTTTTGTTTTTTAGAAAACAAATTTTGTTTTTACATATGTTTATGGTTGATGACAGTTGTTTGAGTCATGTGATATGCCTTTATGTTAGTATTTTTAATTTTTAGTTGATGTATGTATGCTTGTATTTTTAATTTTTCAATTTTATATAATTTTTCTTGTCAATTTTTTTTTAAAAAATTTTGTTTTTTATTTTATTTTTTAGTGGGTCATATCCGCTAATCCGTCACTAAACAAAGTGGGTTAGGAGATCATTTCACCAAAACAAGCCAACCCATCTGGATAGGTCAATAATGGGTCGAGATGGATTGTCCCGTTTTATCACCCCTAAATAAAGAGAGATGTTATTTGAACATCTAAATCAAACACCAACACCATATTTATCTACTTCCTCACAATTTTTTATCAATTTTTTTTTATCTCTCATCATACATTCTAGAACTGCAAAAAGCAAGGATAGATACTGTGTCCCAAGTACAGTGTCACAATGTGATGTTCGAACAACATTTTTCTAAAATAAATTAAGAATAAGGTGTATGAAAAACGTAAGAAAAACAATAAGAAAGAATCACCCAATAATGTGTGTTTGCGCTACTTGCCTTCATTTTCAAGTGGGCTTCATCTCATACTAATTTAAATATAGAACGTGGGCTTATTTGGACTCACCTTCATCGGTGCTACTCTGGAACCCTTGTCTCGGATTAATCCAGTGAGGCCCAGAATCCATAAGAACTAAACGAGGAAAAAGAGAAGAATCAGTAAAAGGGGAAGAAAAACTTAAAAACCAAAAATAAAAAAAGTGTGTGAATGGGAACCTGTACTTTGTCGTTTGCATTGTGACATTTTCTTATCCCTTTTGGTTTCTGATCGGAGAGTTATTCCAATCACTGTGTGATCGCCATGGCCGTCGACATTCAAACCTTGGAAGACAGGTACACTTTATCAACTCAAAATGCGCTGTTTATGTTCTTCCACGTTGTTGTGTGTTTTTGACAATGAAATTGCATGTAAAGAGATACTTCATTTATATTTCCAGCACGTGTTTTATGAAATTCATCACTGATTTTTTTTTCCCAGTTAATTTCGGATTCCTTTTGGTTATATAAAATGTGGGTAGTGGTTAGTTTCAGTCATTCCCTCTTGATTTCTATGAAATTGAACGTTGCTTGTTGTAATCAGGAATTTGATGTTCACAACTAAGTTTTGTGTTGTTGATGCTCCCCTTTTTTTCGGGGACATATATGGTAATTATGGGAATACCCTTTCATAAGGATACTGAATTTTCATCTTACTGAGGTTTTGCATGCATAGTTTGTTGTCATTTTGATGATTGTGGGAGTTACTCAGGTATTAGTTGCGGTTGAATCCTGACTCAAGCAGTAAGCTGAATTCACTGCTGCTATTTTTGCATAGGCAGTTTTTGTTGAATCAGGATTTTTGGGTGGTAAAGAAAGATATAACAATAGGAAACAAGCTAGTTTATGCACAGGCTGTTGATTAAATTCATTGACCACGGTTGAATAGATAGTTCCTACAGTTGCTAATTAAATCATTGTTTGTTTGCCCTGTTGTTTGTTGTTTCTCTGTATTCTTGGCTCCATTCTGATTATCTAATATTGGTTTTGGTTCTAGGTATATTGCTTCTTGCAGGATACATGGTGTTCTACCTAATACTACTATTTTGGCAAGCTTTTTCAAGGTATGTTGTTTATTCCATCTCAAGATTTGCTGCTAACATGGTGTTTTACCTAAACACAACTTTGCTCTTGTGTCCTGGTAAATGCAGTAAATGCGGACAAGAGATTTATACTTACATCAAACTTTGGTCTCAATTCTCAACCAATTTTTCATTTTATTCTGCTGCATACATTTTTTTCCGTTTTACTCCATTTGTTCATGTGGTAACTCTCTTTGCACAGAGGGCAGTGAATTTGTTCCATTTTCTGCTTTATCCTTTTCATGGGAGTAAGAAGCTAAACCTGACCATGGTCATGCAGGCTGAGGTCAAAAATTCCTGCCAAGAGCTGTGCAGCCTGGAGATTTTAATTGATGACCTTAAGGATATTGATTTTGGTCCACTTTTTGACATATGTATGAACCTTGATACTTCTGAAATAGAAGCTATTGATGTACGTAACGAATCACCATGTGTATTAAACGGAGAATATGCATTATCATTGATGCGTGCTATTAATCAAAAGCTTCGAGTAGTTGATCTACAGGATCTGTCATTTGGAAAAGACTTCCTACGGTATATTATGGTGCTTGTTATGGATTATCTTTGTATAAATGACATAATTTTATCCTCACCTTTTCAGCCAGTTTAAGATCATAATATGGAATTTCTAGCCTTTGGAATTCAGGCAATTAAGAACAATCACCATTCTTCATTTTACTGGATATGGGAGTTGGGTTTTCAAAAGATTAGATTGAAGTTTGTGCAAGGTGCTTCTATAACGGGGTGTGGAATTATTGTCTTGATACTAGCACTTCAAAAAAGCACTTGGGTCCATGTCTTACATGTACCAACTTGTATTGGATACTGACACCTATCTGACATTTATATTGGAAGTTTGTGACATTTTTTGGAAAAAAAAATTCCAGTGTTTTGCACATTTTAGGTGCTTCCTTAAACACATATCATAAACATACAAATTGATACAATAGATATATTTTCGTAAATTTTTTGATATTATCATACTTATTTATATCAAAACTTTATATTTTTTTACCTATATTATATATCAATGCCATGCCAGAGCTTCATATTTTCGATTTTGTTCATGTCATTTTGTGTCCTTTGTCCAGTGTCTGAGTCAGTGATTGAAATTAATTATGGATCTTTTACTTCTGGTATCATAAAATAAACTATTCATGCTCCAAATACATGGACTCTTTTTATTGCACTATGTGCCTCTGATTTTCTGGTCTCTGGTTACTATTACCTTTGGCATTTACAGTAGCCATACTAGCCAATTAACATAATTACATGAGGTGCTTTATTCTTTTTGACGTTATATACTGACTCGGTTTAGTTGTTACAAGTCTAAACTCTAAATATGGGTGGTTCATTCATCATGGGGAGACCTTGCCTCGATGGATGCATTTTCTGGGCATAGGTTTTTGTTGCATATGTTGCTATTCGTGAATAATATTGGATCTTATCATTAGGGATATCTCGCAAAGAGGTTTGACATGCCAAGTTTTGACATTGAGGTCTTCGCATTTCCGGAAGCTGAACTTGATGGGGGAGTTCATGCAGATGCACACCCTTAATCTTGATTTCAGTTCTTCCCTCACCAGTTTCCAGGAGGACTGCTTTAATTGCATGCCCAATCTAATGCGCCTCTCAATGTGTGAGACACGGATTACAAATCTTTGGACAACTGTTGCAGCTCTCTCTAAGCTTCCTTCTTTGGTTGAACTAAGGTTTCAATATTGGCAGTGCTGCAATGATTCAGGGACATCTTTTATCTCATCCAGTGGGAAGTCAGATGGCAGTGTTGATTTTAGTCTGCTTAATAGAGTTCCTTTTACTGGTGAATCCTGCAATGGTACAATGGTACTGACAGATCCTAACTTAAGTGCCGAAGATCCACTGAGAAATTTTTATTCCTTTGATGAAGTTGTTATAAATCATGATGTTCAAAGCATGGTTGAGGATTCATCGGACGATAGTGAAGTTGACTTTTCTGGTCGTCATCATAGATACAGGATGTCAGATGTGTTTCCTGGGTGGAATATTCAAGTGCCTCTTCAGAATGAGGTAGTCAACTTGGCCTTTTCCCCCTGAGTAGTTTTCCTTCAAGGTGGTCTCAGACTCTCAATAGGAGAATAACAATGGCTTATCTGTCTCACTCTTGCTTTCTCTCTCTCACTAAGATATCATTCTTTCTTGTAAGTTAATATAAATTATATGCTATTAATTCGTGACAATGATAATAGGTCAGATTCTAAAATAATCATATTCATTGCAAGTTTGGATTCCTGAGGTTATGGGGTCAACTTGCATTTTTTTCCTGTTCAGTTCTCTCATCTCATGGCATTCTTAATAAGAGAAAAATAATGTGATCCCCCTTCCTTTTTCTAAAAAAAATCTTATATCCTTTTAAATATTGAATAACATGCTATTTATTTGTGGTAATGATAATAATTTGGATACGGAAATAGTCATATTAATTGTTAGTATTATGTTTTTCTATTTTGGCTATTTCCACTTTGTTTTTATGGTCATATTGCATTTTGAAAGTTTAGTAAATGACTCTATAATCTATATGCTTTAGATTATAATATGCATGCTTTAAGGAAAACATAAGCTAAATGCTTACTATTAAATTGCATAAACGTGACTCATGTTATTATCCAAGCTGTAACTTCAAAATCATTTTCGATCTTCAATTTTGGCCTCTTACATTACAGTATGAAGATGAAGACGATTCATCGCGCGGTGCCTTTACAGGGCATATTGCTGATGTTTCTATGAAGTATATGTCTTGTCATGCATCACCAATATGCTATGAGAAACATTACAGAGAATTCATGATAGCTTCATTATCAAATCTGAAAGTTTTAGATAATTTGTCCATCAGAAAGAGTGACAGGGAAAGGGCTACTGGAATATTTTCTCAATACTTTGAATATCTTCCATATGGATGGAAGCACAAAGAGAGTGTTGTAAGCATCTTACAGAAGCGAGAAATAAAATCAAGCTACATTAAGGTGCAGTCTTCTAAGTGTAGACCATCATATCCTTCTGGAAAGTCCAAATACTTTTATACTAGATCTCTTTCTGCTGCTAAAATGGGGTCTTCAACTTGGCCTTTCTTGCATCCTCTTTCTCTATCAGGATGTGGTTTGGATAGGGGCTTTCGTCCAAGGCAGTTTGAGTACCATCCATCTGACTCTAGCTTGATGGTCTTTGGAACTTTAGATGGTGAAGTAGTTGTCATCAACCATGAGAATGAACATATTGTGAGTTACATCCCATCACTTGGAGCAATGAATAGTGTCTTGGGCCTCTGTTGGCTCAAGAAATATCCCTCTAAGGTATGTGCATGTTGCATGAAAAGTGATTTGGTAGAGACTGTATTTATCATGGTTATTGTCTTATTTGGTGAATACTAGCAGCTACACATATATATTTATTGGCAATTATTGAAGTGGTTGTCCCAGAATTCTACATAATTAACATAATATGTTCTTTGTCAAACATAGCCTTTAAGAGGTTAAAGTGGTTTTAGTGAGACAAATAAGGCATTCTGTGATTTTCTGCAAGAAAGCTAGTACAGCCTTGCTAGCTGCAAGTATAATTAGTATTTAGTTACTATTATTGGCATTAATTCTGTGCAGCATTCCATTCTGTATAGTTAGAGCCTGTTTGGCAAGGCACTTCAACGAGCTTATAGCGGATGAGAAAGTAGCCCCGTTTGTAAGCGCATTTGTCACAAGTTTATAGCGTTTTTTCACGAGCTTATAGCGCTTTTTCCAGACGCTACTTGAAGTAGCGTTTGAGCTTATAGCTTATAGCGTCTCATTTTTCTTTCCACTTTTACCTTATTCTCTTCTCTCTCTTTTATGTAAAATCATTAATGAAGATGTCCTTTTATGTCATTTTATATTTTTCAGCTAGTTCAACCGTCAGTTTTACCAAACACTTTCACAGAAAATAAGCTAGCTTATCCGCTATCCGTTATCAGCTACCTCATCCGCTATCCGCTATCGACTAGCTTATCCGCTAACAGCTAATTTTATCAAACAGGCTCTTAGTGTTACAGCATTTGCTCCTCCAGTGATTTTTGTTTGAATAGGAATTTCTGATTCTATTTTTTTTCCTTGTTGCATGTCAGCTTATAGCAGGTTCAGACAATGGTTCCTTGAAATTGTATGACATCCGTCATATACCAAGAAAAATTACTGGCACATATGGGAATTCTGGTTGTGTTACCTTTGATGAATTTGACCAGTTGACATCTGTTCATGTTAACTCTACGGATGAATTATTTCTTGCAAGTGGTTACTCAAGAAATGTTGCTTTATATGACATCAACAGTGGAAAGCGCTTACAAGTGTTCACCGATATGCATTGTGGGCTTATTAATGTAGTCAAGTTTGCAAATCATTCCCCATCAATTTTTGCCACTTCTTCATTTGATCAGGATGTCAAGATGTGGGACTTGAGACAGAAACCAATATACCCTTGTTTCACTGCTTCAAGTTCAAGAGGGAATGTGATGGTTTGCTTTTCTCCAGATGACCAATATATTCTTGCATCTGCAGTGGATAATGAGGTAATTTTTACTTAATAATGTGGTTAGTTACTGGTAACTGTGCAAAGTGCAATAACTGGGATAGGCCATGCATGCCTTGTGAAATCTGGTTCAGCTTTAAAGCAAGTGACAATTCCATCAGATTATTGTTGTCTATGTACAGTAATTTCAATTGAAGAGTCAGGGTGCTTGTCTTTCTCTTTGTTTGGAAAATTTTATGTTAACAGTACATTGTTGGTGGCCATACTAAAATGTAAATTTTGGCAGGTTAGACAACTTTTGGCCGTTGATGGTAGGCTTCACTTGGTTTTTGATATAGCTCCCACTGGAAGTTCTCAGAACTACACCCGCTCTTATTACATGAATGGGAGGGACTATATTATAAGTGGGAGTTGTGATGAACATCTTGTCCGTATTTGCTGCGCTCAAACAGGGAGACGCCTAAGAGATATATCCCTTGAGGTAGGTTAATCATTAATCATCTAATTGATGCGCTTTACTGGCGGGGACAGATTTGTGTAATGATGCTACTGAATTGCTTATTCCATTCCTTCACACAGAATATGAAAGAAATATATAACTATATGATAGGTCATAGGACTGTACCATTTATGAAGCTAATCTGCACTTTCCAACCTTACCTGTATGTTCAAATTTCCTCCCTTTTTTCTTACCAAACAAGCAACGTCTCAAAAGCCAGCTTAGAAAGGAACACGAATGACTGATATCTGACCATTTTGCTTTCATTTCACTGAATCATTGTTCCATTTTATGAAGATTGCTTGTTAACTTCTGTGCAGGGGAGAAGTTTGGGAAGTTCCATGTTTGTTCAATCTTTGAGGGGTGATCCTTTCAGGGTAAGTTCTGTTCAGCTTGTTCCAGCCTTCTCTTGGTAAAATGAAAAGGCAACCCTAATTAGCATGCTTACAGGGGAGGTGAACAATGTGGGACTTTTTATGGTTACTTGGACACCTTATGTTTTTTCTCTTTAATTTTTATTTTCTTTGCTCATCTTTTAATTTCAGCCTACTTGGATTGGCTGTTTTATGCTGTCCTTGTCATATTCTCAGCATTTATGTCAAATGTCTTACACTCTCTTTTCCTTGTACTTTTATGTGTATTTTTGTCTTCCTAAGTAAAGATACCTTTCACCTGCTGATTGTTGTGGTTATGCCAAAGTGACTTTGACATGCTTGGTGTCACAACAGTTCAGTCACCCTTATGTGTGACCCTTCTTCTTGTCTCTCTTTTCTATAGCCATTTATAAGTGTCTTGAAATTTCATTGATGTCTCTGTTTCCTAAAATTCCATTCGGCATTAAAATTGTAATAGCTGTTTTGATTTTATGCATGTCAGTTACATATTTTTGAAAAAAATGTGATTGTTGTAGATGGTTGCTTTCTCTCTGGTGATGTATTGCATTTTTTCCAAAAAATTCCTGGGGTTGAACTGGACATAATTAAAAGTAATTGTGTAGGTGGGACACTTACACTTTCTGAATGTTTTGCTGAAAAACAGGAAATAGTTATTTTATATTTTTAGCCTTTTGAAGAAACTCATTTCTTCAGCATCGTATATTTCTATTATTTCTCCCTTGTTATTACGAATGGGATATAGTACCACGGTGTTTCTTTAATTTGAAATTCAAATGATGTATGCAGGATTTCAACATGAGCGTGTTAGCAGCATACATGCGTCCAGGCTCCAAGTCTGAAATTGTCAAGGTTTGTACCTTGTTTCCTTCTATACATTATTCTAAAGCACCACAGTCTCAATGATATTTTCATTCCTCTCAGTTTTCTTTTGTCTGGATGGAGAGGAGAAAATGGAGACCCATTATTTTCAAATCCTTAAAATTCAAATCTAGGAAGAAAAATGGAGACAAAATTACTCGCAGAGGAAAAGTGAGACACATCACAAATTTATCCCACTGAGTTTCATTTTTTAAAATATTTACATTTTATAATCTTATTGTTTTGAGTTTAATTGCTATACACTGACCGTGTAAAACATTTTTACAAAAACATCCAATCATAAGTTGCCACATTAGTAAAAAAATTGACTTTCATCCTAACTACCTTAAAAGTCATCTATACCATGATTGGTGATTGGTTGTCTGTGTAAAATATTTTACACTGTCAATACATAATAATTAAACTCTATTGTTTTTATCTTATATACTTTAAATATTTTAAATAAACTTTTTTGTTATACGTTTGAAACTTAAAAGGCTTCTTCTCGAAGGAATTAATTTATTATTTCCATTTGCTGAAGGTAACTTTTGATATAATATGTAAAAAGTGTTTCTACTATATCTTTAAATTAAAATGCATATGGTTTACAGAGATAATAGAGATACATTAGTAATTCAATTTTCTTTCACAATTATATTGTAAAATGTTATTCTTTTCGTTATTCATTTTTCACTCGCTTCCATTCCGTCCAAACATGAGGAAAAAAATTGCGTTCGCACTCATTATTATTATCTTTTGAGATTCAAAATGAGAGATGAAATATTCAATTAGAACTTTGCTTAGTGGGAGTGCAAATTTCTCAAATTTGGAATATATTTTTTTTTTTTTTTGGGTTTATATTCGCAGATTAACTTACTAGCATCTAGTGGCCATGCCAATGATGATTCCGATGAGCAGCGCCCTTGCCCGTCCCACAGAATGGGAGCTTGATATACGATTATGTATGTACTATGCATTATGTATGTATAGGTGATTTTGAATTGCTGTTTTGTAAATTGTAATTTTTGTTAAAACGCGGTTCACCAAGCTTTGCCTACAGGTAATTTGAACAATCCAACGTGAAACGAGTGGTTGTGAAAATTATGTGTGGTAGTTCGATGAAGTTGATCACTTGCTCATGCAGTTCTTTAAATTCCTTTTGAACCAGGGTCCTGTTGGGAATAATTTTGATTTTTAACCTGAAAAAATGGAGTGATATTGACCATTCTTTCGCTTTCAACTCCGAATAAGGGAGTGTGTTTTTTCGTCCATTGTAAATTGAAGCCAACTGTAATCAAGTGCAGTTGCACAACACATACTTGTAATAAATAAAGAACACATGTAACCAAAAAAAAAGAGAGAACAACACGATAAGCACAAAGGACAAAGGGAACGGAAAGCACCAGAAACCTTCATAGGTGCGGAAAACTCGTGGGATGAGAGCATGAACCATCGCAGGCTGTCTCTTCCTGGCTCGTACATGCCACCGACTCTACCTATACTTTATTGTATATGCCATGAAACTCCGAGTGATCCTTCTGCTTTACACATTATTTTATTATCACCAACTTTGTTAAGGCTATTCCCTAGTTGTCACCAACTTTGCTAAGGCTATTCCCAAGTTGCCACCATTTTACAAGCTCCATCAATATAAATATATGCTATCACAAACCTCTTCAAACACACATAGCAACTCTCAAAAGTCTCACCTCACGACATTTGCCATTTTCTTTTTCTTTCTATACTTTCTCACCCAATATTAGCAAATCATACAAAAATGAAGCTTGTCTTTGCCACGCTGCTATTTTGTTCCCTTCTTTTAAGCTCCTCTTTCTTGGAGCCAGCCATAGCATACGAAGATTCATGTAAGATTTTCTTCCAATGTTCTAAAATTAAGATCTGTTTTTATTTTTTGGGGTGGGGTGGTGTGGTGTGTAGTCAGTGAACATTTTGAGCTTGAACATATATACTTACTCGCTGATACATTAATTACTTTACATCTATACTGGTTTCATCATCTTATTACAATTAGTTGATTAGTTCCATCTCATCTTCTATATACCTATAACCTTACCACATATCCTAGATGGAAATGATATGTTTCATAAAATACCATTTCTCTTTGAGCTTACCTCTTTGGTGTGATGTTTTTCCCCCTGTGAATGGCAGCATATTGCAGCAAGAAGTGCTCGGAGAGGTGCTCTGCTGCCGGAGTTCAGGATAGGTGCTTGAAGTACTGTGGAATATGTTGCGCAGAGTGCAAATGTGTTCCTTCTGGGACCTATGGGAACAAGCACGAATGCCCTTGCTACAGGGACAAGCTTAACAAAAAGGGCAAGCCCAAATGCCCTTGAACTCAAATGAAGAGCAAGCCCCACTAGAAAAAGAATGTGAGCATCTGTGTGCTGTGAGAAAGAGAAGTGTGTTTTGTGCTAGTGCAAGTAAGAAACGATTTCATGAATTTTAGCAGTGTTAGTTCAATGAGTTGGCTGCTATTATCTGTGTCAGCGGTTCCTAAGTACTATGTAGGATTCTTGTTGGTATTCCAATGTCCGTTGGATGTTAGATTTGACGTGGAATAAATTTGACATGGAGTGTTGACTTTTGATCTCTTGCGTACAAAACAAACAATAGTTTATGAATATGATTCCCTATGCCTAGGATTCTTCTGTATGATTCTACTTCAAAACCTAAAGCAACGTGATGTGTCGCATCGCACTTGCATACATGTCACATGTCAGTGTCATGTAACATATAAATCTGCCATAATATATATATTCTAATACTATGAATATCAGTCTCTCACTAAGGCAGTTCCGTTATGGCAGAGAAAAAAGTCAGTTCAATGCTAATAAAATAATCTCCGGTAAAAAAAACTAATGCAGCCTCTTTCTAACACAATCACAATTATTATATTAACCTAAAGAGATTGGGTGTGTGTTATGATCCTAGAGGTCCAGCTTTTAAGCTATTTTTAGATTTTTAGAAGGATTCATTATGTATTTTATTAGTTTTTTATTAGTTAGTTATTAGGTATAATGTTGTGTGTCGTAGGGTGTATTAGCATTGCTATGGATATGCACCAATCTATATAAACACTGTATGAGCTCGCAATTAGTATCAATGAAGTAATAATCTATTTCCCTCTCTTATTATCTTCCTAGGAGGTTCTCTATGCCTCAAAGCAATATTAATCTACTCGGCTCCTAAGAGTGTGTGTCTTTTTCTTTTAACTCAGAGAGGATCCATACACAAAATAACAACAATATAAAAAGGGTAAAGAAAATTCAAAAAGAAATTATTTATTTATTAATTCATCCATTTAGAAGATAGATCAGGGCTAAGTCTGCCTTTCGAAAACCATTGCAGGGAGAGGAAATGGAAATTAATGCTATGTTTGTTTTGAGGGAAAATTGAAGGAAAGAAAAGAAGAGGAAGACAAAAGAAGAGAAAAAGGTATTTTCCCTCGTTTGCTTGACAAAAGAAAAGGAAAGGAAAGAAAAAATTTTTGTGAGTCCCACATAAAAAAGTTTTCCCTCCAAAATGGAAAGAAAATGGGAGAGAGAGGAAAGAAAAAGGGTCAAAAGACTTAAAACACCCCTAACCTTATTATATCCCATTTTTACGTAAGGATATTTACGTCATTTCACAAATATATTTTTTCTTTCCTCTCCCTTTCTACCCAATCAAACAAGAGGAAATTTTTTTTTCTTTTCTTTCATTTTCTCTCATACAAAACAACTAAACAATCATCTCATTTTTTACTCTTTTTTCTCTCCTTCCCCTTTCTTTCCTTTCACTTTCTTTCCTCGTATTTTCTTTCAGGAACCAAACAAAGTGTAAAGCTACAGCCTCCGCATTTAGGAAATCATCTCACTTTTCACTATTTTTCTCTCATTTCTCTTTCTTTTCTTTCCCTTTCTTTCTTCCCATTTTCTTTCATAAACCAAACATAGCGTAAATTTCCCAAAAACACCTATAAGAATAAAAAAAAGTTATTGTTCTAGTAAAGCTCTTATGTTTGAGTAATAAGATGAAATAATAAAAACATCTTTTCACTTTCCAAAAATAGTTATTTCTTGCTATCCGAAACTTTGGGCGTTAACCTTTTTTCTTGTAAACTATTTCTACCAAAACACCTTAGTTTCCAATTGTATCCTTGGTCATTAGTGGAGTGAGTCTCACTTTTTTGTACTTTCTTCCTTTAAGTTTCTTACTTTTCTCCTACAATGTCAAACTCTACTTCGATCAGGTTTCTCACCATTCATTGCATTTTTATCTTTCTTTTTTTTTAAATGAAAAAAAGATTAATAAACAAGACAACAAATTGTAATTTAAAATAAAACTTATATGTTTAAAAAAAGCAAACATTATTAATCTAAATAAATAATTCCACACCCTTTTTATAATTTTACTATATAAAAGTGGTTTTTTCTAAACAATTCAAATAAAACTGACTATCTTAAAATCGATTTTAAGCAAATATATCCAAACACAACTTATTCACTTTACACTCAAATTCATTTTAAAGGAACTTAATTCGAGGAGAATATATTCATACATTCACAAATATATTTGTTGGAAATAGACTTTGTCTACGAGTGTTTAATAACCACTTGGAAAAGTATGGATTGTGATTCTCTTTTTTCTTCTCATATTATAAAAGAGAAAGAGACAAAAACAAATTTGAACGGACCCTACAAATTAAAGCAAATTTGTTTTTGTCTCTTTCTCTCTCATAACATTATAGAAAACATGAGAGAGACAAATATGAAATGATCCAAATCCAAAAACTATACATTATAGGGGTTGGTTTTTTTATAGTGATAATGTCACAACCGACTCAACGATTCGGTTTGGCTTTAAGTTGATAAGGTTTAGTTGAGTTATTGAAAAGGGCAAAACTTATTACACACAGTATCATAGGTCCTTGTGGTACTGTTCTTCTATTGGAACTGGACACGTGGAATTTTTTTCCACCTCAACAGTCACTCTAACTTAACAATGTTAACGATTTCCAGTCTCATTTTCCTTCGTTCTTTCCTCTTTCTCACGTTCGAATCCCGTCAACATTCACCCCCCATCGTCATTTTGCCTCTCATTCCTTCCCCCAACATCTTTCATCACCATTGTTGCTACTGCATAATCTTCCTTTTATTTCGTTTACTGTTGTGAGTTCCTCTTAAACTTTTGTTTCTACTTGTTTGAAAAGGGGACAAGATCTAGTGGTCATCACCTGCACAGTCTCATGCTCTTACAGTAAAAAATTTTGCTGGGCCTTTCTCAAATTTCATTAAATTTCCCAAATTTCTATTGGGTATTTCTCATTTTTCATTATTGTTCACTTCTTTGTTTGTTGTTTCTGCTTACCAATGTTACTTCAGTGGATGTAATATGTTTTGAATGATCCAAATTAGACACATAATACATTCATACATATTTTCCATTTAGAAACTATATTCCAATGGTTATGTAGTAAGAACCATTGGATTTTCCGTATACATAAGCCAATGGTTTGAGGCTCTCGATATGGCAAAACTCTCATAACACATATTTTTTCTATTTACAAAATTTGAATCCAAAACATTGCTTAAAAAGAACTGAATTTATTGCCACTCAGGCAATCAAGCATAAATCTATGTGTCACTTTTCTTACTAGACGAGAGATTCTCAAATTGCACGATAACTTTTCTTGACTATGGCACGGAAGAAATTATAAAACGTTTATTTACATTTAATTGAATAGTTTATGAAAATGAAGATGACTTATAAACATAGTTTATTATATAAACTTTTTTTAATTTATTTCAACAAGTTTATAAAAAAAGGCAAAACTATTTGATTGGTCCCTTAAATTTATTTCTTTTTTTGATGTGGTCCCTTAAGTTTATTTCGTGTCAAGTAGGTCCCATAAATTAGGTTCGGGTGACATAGTTTGGCTTTTTTTACCATTCCTTCTAAATTTGTCAGCTCCTATCCTAGGTGGCATTCCAAACCTAACTGACATGCTGACGTGTCAGTTAATTTAATAATTTAATAATTTTTAAAAAAAAGGAAAAATTAATAAATAAATACATAATTTTTTTTTCCATTATCTCTTTATCTTCTTCAAGAAGCCCACCGTATACCTAGGGGAGTTCATGTTCTTTGCCCAGAGCAAGAATTAGAGCTGTCAAAGTGGGCTAGAAACCGTGAGCCAACCTGGCTCACTGGTGGGTTGGGTTGCGAAAAAGCTGGCTCATTTTAACCCCGGGTCATTTTGACCCAGCCCACCCAACCCGCGAGTCGAGCGGGATCAACCCGTGGTGAGCCGGGTTGACCCGCGGGTTTGCACAGTTAAAAAAACCAAACTTTTGTTAGTGAGTCGGCCCAAGAAAATGCATCAGACTTGGGTTCACTTTCCTCAACCCCCATTCTTGTTGAAAACTCCCCATGCCAAGAGCCAACCGTCGAACCCTAGACCCCATTTCTTCTTCTTCCCGTTCTGAAACAAACCAGCCGTCGCGCCTCACCGGCTCACCGCACGCTGAGTCGCTAACTCACCGTTGGGCGTTGGGCGACATCGATCTCCACGACGTTGTTTCTTCTCTCTCACCCCCTCTCTGTTTCTTCTTTCGCCGTTGAGATTGAACACCGACGCGCATCCAACCCTGAGCCCAGGCACTCGTCTCTCGCCGGAAGACGAAGTGGAACACTCTTAGGTACGTATAATAGTGTTCTTCCCTCTGAGGTTGGTTGATTGGTGTTTTCCCTCTCTGATTTTGGTTGATTGGGGTTGATTGATGTTCTTCCTTCTCTGATTTTGTTGTTCTTCCCTCCCTGATTTTGTTAAATTTTTTGTGGTTGAAGGTTTTGGAAGGAATGATGGAGGTAGGCATCGGGTGAAAGAATACTGCAAGAGAATGGTAGAGGAAGATCCTGGGAACCCATTTTTTATTTGAGGAATTATGCTCAGTTTCTATCACAGTATGGGAAGCTAGTTTGGGAGCAAATCGTGGCCAAGAAAGAGCCTCATTTCCTCTGATTTTGGTTCGTTAGGGTTGAAGTTTTTTTTTTCCCAATTTTTTTCAATTTTTGGTGAGTCAACCCGTATAACCCACCAAACCGTGATGGGTCGAGCCAGGTTGGCTATTTTCCGACTCACCAAAATGTGAGCCGAGTTGGTTTGACCCGCTTTTCCCTTAACCCGTGGTGGGCTAGCCCAGGTGGGCCGGGTTAGCCCATTTTGACAGTTCTAGCAAGAATGGGGGCATGACCCAAACTCAACAAAAGATTTAATTAAAGTCAAAGTGTGAAGGAGAGGGGCAGTAGCTACTGGGTCACAACGATAGCAAGCAAATCGACAGCGGATCTTACGACGATGGTGCAGCTGGATGCATACGGGGTGGCGGAGGTCTTGCGACGGAGAGTCGAATGATGGCGGCTAGGATGTGGCTCACAACAGATCTGAACCGCATAGCGATGGAGGCTTTGAAATGACGTCTTCGAACTTCATATCCAAATTTAATGGAGTTAATCCCATATCTTTGAACCTTGAGACTCGCAGAACGAAAACGGGGAAGAAGGGATCAAGACGAGGACGACGCATGGAGGAGACCAACTCGCGATTGTGAGTAGTGTAGCGGCTCAAGGCTGGAACTGTCGTTCTGCTACGTGTGGAGAACAGCGAAGCAAGGTTGGCAGAGCTGCTGGATCGTGCTTGGTTCGTGTGGAGGAGTGCAACTCGACAGCAAACCACGTGTCGCAGTGGTGGTGATTCCGATGTGGTGGTTATGGAGGACTGGACTCACGTGGTGGTGCACACAACGGTGATTGAGGCGATGCAGCGGTGGAGGCCGTCAGTGGTTGAGATGCCCAACAACACGGTGGAGGACGCGATTAGGACTGTTGAGTGGCAGCTGGACGTGCGCAGAAGGACGACGTTAAGGGGCGATGGTGGTGAAGGAAACAATTTTCCATAATTATATATTTTTTTAATTAATTTTTTTTCTTGTATGGATGCTCAGTCAACAATCCAACTTGGTTCGGAAATGCCACCTAGGACATGAATTAAAGGAACGGAGCGAAAAGGTCCAAGTTGTTATCCGAACCTAACTTATAGGATCTACGTGACACGAAATAAATTTAAGGGACCACATCGAAAAAAGAAATAAATTTAAGGAACCAATCAAATAGTTTTACCTAAAAAAAACTGATGAAAGTAATTTTTTTTTCTTATTTCAAATTTTTTTATTAAATAAACATTTAACTAAGTTTTTATTCAACTTTTCAAATGCGCACTTGCTAGCGGGTCCTTGCTAGGCCCACATATCCAAAAATAACGGTGCTTTGCGCTCCCTACACCGTCGATATTGTTTTAATGAAAAGTGTACGGGTGAGATTAATTCAGTCCCCATCACACAAAGACATTGAAACGGCGTCGTATGGAACCTCACCGCTCCAACCTGGCGAAGCTGTTGCATTCCATTCCATTCCATTCCATTCCGTCGTGGTTGGGATTTGAACTTTGAAGTGCAGCCAGGGAGGAGGGAAAAAGGTTGAGATCTGAAAGAAGAAGAAGAAGAAGAAGAACGAAGATGGAGAAGGCGAAGATCGAAGAGGTTATCGAGAAGCAGGTCCTGGCGGTGGCTCAGGCGGTGGAGGAAAAGATCGATGACGAGATCGCCGCCCTCGACCGTCTTGACGATGACGATCTCGAAGCACTGAGGGAGCGCAGACTGCAGCAGATGAAGAAGATGGCGGAGAAGCGCAGCCGATGGATCTCCCTTGGACACGGCGAATACTCCGAGCTTCCTTCCGAGAAAGACTTCTTCTCTGCCGTCAAGGCCAGCGAACGCGTCGTATGCCATTTCTACCGTGAAAACTGGCCCTGTAAGGTAACACGCCAATTTCATGCTTTTCAATGGAACCAAGATCGCGTTCCTTTTACTCCGTCATTTTCAAGTTTTTGATATCAAATGATGAGAATTTAAACAACAAATGTGAAATTGAATGCAATTTGTCAGAGGTGGTTTGTTTCTGTGAAGATTGTGATGCATTTAGTTTTTAGCTTTGAACGTAAAGGCTGAATGTTGCTTCATCCATGATTTTTCGGGAAAAACAATAGTAAGAATTTTCTTTTTGTTTTTGTTTTTTCTATGGAGAAAGAGTTTACTTTCCAAATCCCTGATTTACTTTATCTGGCTCTGCGCAAATATTAGTATTAGGAATTTTTCCCCCTGAAAATAAAGATGAATTATTAAAGGTGAATTATATGATACCCAACAAACGGAAGGGACCCAGCTTAGGTAGCAGCCCAATCAGATGTCGAGAATCATTTGACATGATCCACTAACTTTCATTTAATTGAGATGACACATTCTGATTGGATAGCTTAACTTTTACTCTTCCGTTTTCTGGGAGAGAATTCACCGTTACTCAAATCCAAATTGTAATTGATAACCGCAACATAGCAAGGGTGAGACGGTATACATTGAAAGTATGTGTGTTAATATTATGTATGTTACTGCCTGCTGCAAGATAGATCTTTCCGTTTTCCTTTGAGCATTCTTAGGGCAGTGTTGTTAAATAGCGGCCATGACCATGGCGGAATGGCGTGGCGGATTTTGTGTTAGCTGCCGTAAGCAATTTGTGAAGCGCCACCCGCCATAGGTCGCACTCCCACGTTTATATGGCGGAATTTTGGCCATCCGCTATAAACCGCCATTGACAACATTGTCTTAGGGCCTGTTTGCTGGGACGGTCTGCTGTGCACCCCAAAAATGGGATGCATGGTGCTCTCTCTTTGGTAATGTGTTCATGACTTTTGGATTGACAAAAATTTAATCAAGTGTTAATTGGTTATCTGTTGATAAAAAGTGGGATGCACCATACACCCCACTCATGTTTGGTGCACCATAGAAGCCACCCTATTTGCATTGTTTTTAGTTTTCTGTTTTTATTTCCTGTTTTCTATTTTCTGTTTTCACTGCTTATTGTACAAATCTTTATAAACAGAAAACAAAATGAATCAATGAAAACAAGGTATGAGGTTTGTTATTATTTCTGAAAAAGGGAATTGAAAACGGAAAACTAGAAACAATGCAAACAGTCTGTAAGTATTTGGAAACATATCGGTTGTTATATGAAGGTACTTTGGATATACGTTTCCTTTGAAGAATTATTTAACTTAACTTTGAACTCCATGACTGCATTTGGACTGGCTTTAAAAATATATTCACCTGTTTGTATGTATTGGATTGCTCATTGTATCAATTACAGCCATAAAAAACAATGTGAAGCTGTTTCATTAGTATTATCATCGTAGTGAACAGGCAATTTAGACTCAGCTACACGCGCAACATTTTGAATATAAATTCAGCAAGTGTTAATAACTAATAACGCTCCGGATTTTGGTGTTTTCTTAACACTGACATTCTTTCTACATAGGATATGAATGTAGGAGAATCAATTCATGTGCACAGTTCATTTACAGGTTATGGACAAGCATTTAAGTTTATTGGCAAAGCAGCATATCGAGACTCGATTTGTGAAAATTAATGCTGAAAAAAGTCCATTCTTGGCTGAGAAGCTCAAGGTCATCGTTCTTCCGACCCTTGCCCTCATAAAGAATGCCAAAGTGGATGATTATGTGGTATGTATATGAAGGCACTTGATGATATATAGTGCCAGTGACGTTTTGTTTGAAGGGGTTTCTCCCCTTGATTCATTCGATTTTAGCACCATCAATTTGATAATTGTATGTGTATTAGGTGGGATTTGATGAACTTGGTGGGACTGATGAGTTTAGCACAGAACAACTGGAAGAAAGATTGGCTAAAGTTCAAGTAATCTTTTTTGAGGGTGAATCATCAATGAATCATGTAAAGTCCAGTGCGCAAACCAAAAGAAGTGTTCGACGGAGCACAAAGGCAGACTCGTCAGATTCAGAATAGTTGCTTTTCCTGATAAGTTTTATTTTTATGTTGCTCTCGTGGAGGACTGAGGACTCAGGTCACCCTTCAACTTAGTCTCGTTGTCTATGTCTTCAAGAATTTATCATGATTCTAGATCTAGTTCTTGTAGATCTAGTGCTTATATCATAAGGAAACTGTTGTTGAGATATCTTTTTTAGCTGAAATATTGTTGAGATACCCTGATTGTATTAATGATAATTTTACGAGCTGAGATTGACACAATCCGTGATGTATTTGTGCTATGGTATTGCTGCAACTCTGCAAGTATTACTGTACACGGTCCCTCCACTAGGGATGCCAATGGATAGGATAAGGATAGGGTACTATAGTATCCCTCCCCATATCCGTATTTTAAAAAAGTATCCGTATCCGTCCTCATATCCGTGTGGGTATTAATCTTGATACTAGTACCCTCACTCATTGGATACCTAAGTATCCATACCCACACCTATTATCCGTACTTTAGTATAATAAATTGGTAGGTTTTGAAAATAAGATAAGTAAATATGTTATATCAAAATGTTTTTCGATTGATATAATTTTCATATTATTCACTTTAAATAATAAAATGACTTATTTTTGTACTTGCGTAAAGTTACATATTTTAGTTATACTAAAAGTTGCATAAAATACTTGCTATATCGGCCTAAAATAATGTAATTTTTTTTCACATTTTATATCAACATTCCACATTATAAAACTCCTGCATACCAAACTAAAAATGCAATCCATAGATTTAATAATCAATTCGTGAACATGAAATGTATGAAAGGAAGAGTTTGCATAAAGGGAAAGTGAATCAATGACCGGGGAAGCAAACAATACGTTTAAACCTAGGTTTTTTTTAATTGTTTTAATTTAATATAATATATATATATGTAGTGCGGTTATGGGGCGGAGTGGGTACTAGAGCACCCGCATCCATACCCATTAAGCGGGTAATTACCTTACCCATTATGAGTAGTTTTTGAAGGTACCCATAGGATCCAATACCCATTGCCATCCCTACCCTCAACCCATATCGTAACGGGCGGCTGATTAGCCATAACCTATGAAGCCCATATACTCCAAAAATGGAAATGTATCTGTGGCATCTCTATATCCGATACCGATACTCATAGGATACTTTCGGATATGTATCCAAGAAGTACCTCTTTATTTTATTTTCTTAAATTTTCTTTTACCCGATACTCGTAGGATACTTCCGAATAAGTATCCAAGAAGTATCCCTTTGGCAGAGTAGCAGATTTAGAAGTCATGCTTTTTCTCGATGACGGGAACGGGAGAGAGGAGACTTAATCAGTTAGTATTAGACAGTAATTTAGTAAAGATGTTTTTGAATTGTTAACAATTGTATAGAGCCAAGACTTGTTTTGAGTTCTACTAAAGATGTTTTTGTTAATATTCTAACATAAGGGAAAAAATACATTATGATATAGGCAAAAACTGTATTTTTTTGTTATGATCACAAGTATCTTCTGATAATTTGTGATCATCATAGTTATATTAGAAATTATCAATGTCTCTTTCTTTTTATTCCGCATTTATATAAAATATGTTTTTCTATAAATTTTTATTAACGTATTTAGGTAATACCGTATCTTGAATTTCAAAAAATTATCTGTATCCCCGTATCCGTATTATATCGTATCCGTATCGTACTAAGTATCCGGGCTTCATAGGCCATAATAGGGTGCAATTAATAGAATTATGCAGAACAAATAATGCTGTAACGCCTTCGTTCTCTGTAGTAAAAACCATTGGCATGTAGTTTCTAAATGGAAAATATGTACGGGTGTATGGTGTGTATAATTTGGATCATTCAAAACATATTACATCCACTGAAGTATTGCATCAGGGGCAGTAGGGGAGAGAATCGTGTAGTATTTCAGAGGATCTGATAAAAAATAGATGATCACCACCGTATTATGAAACCAAAAACGTGGGTAAAAAGTGGTTTAAAACATAAAAAAACTGAGGTAAAAACTGTTTTAAAAGTTGACTCAACTTCAGAAGAAAGCAAAAATTAAGCATTCTAAATATGGGGGAAAACAGATATACATCACTTTTCACATCTATTTATACGGCAGAATAAAAATGAAAGCATATAAAAAATGAGGTAGGATTCGATATAATTAAACAATAACAATTACGGTAGAAGTGTGTATGGCTTAGAAGCCATGTAAGCTACAAGAAAACTAGAAAAGTAATGATGCCCTAGGTCTATAGAAAAAAGATTTAATTGATATGCATTATCAATGTAAAGATTTTTTACACTGTCAATCAATCAGAAATTGACATATCATAACAATGTTTAACTTTGTTCTAACTACATTAAAAATCATTTGTACCATAATTTTTGATTGATTGACACACTCACACTACATACCAATTAAACTTATAAAAAAAAAAAAAACATCGCAAATGGCTCCTAACAAGCCAAAATTCCTCAAACTACCTAATAAATCATTGGCAGCTATGCCAATTTACGAATGTTTTGGGGATTCTTCTCTGACAATTCCTACCTAAAACAACAAACCAGCCAACATATCACACTAAATTATCGAATGAACTACTACCCACAACAAGCTAAACAATCCAAACATTTCCAGTTACATCAACAAAGCCCAGAAGCTGTTTTAACAATCCAAACATTTCCAGTTACATCAACAAAGCCCAGAAGCTGTTTTGTGATCCTCAGAAACGGATCTTGAGTCTTTTGGCACAATCCAGCACCCTTTTCCCGTAAACATGGTTACACAGATTTCCGTGATAGGAGAAAACGCTATTTAAAAGCCTTTTTTGCAGGGCCCCCTGCAACAAACAGAAAAGGATAAGCATATATTTAAGAACTATATATTTTCACAGAAACAAGTTCTAAATCAAAACATCAATGACAGAGCGTGCTTCTATGTTAGGTAGAGATTCAGAAGAGTTTTGGAGGGAGGAAAAGAAAAGCAGAGGGAGAAACAAAGGATGACATATATATTTTTAAAAGGATGACAAATATTAAACACTAAAGCATGCTACCAAGAAATACTTATTTTCTATTATAATATTATTTTTCAGTACTCATCCAACATTGTATTGTATAACATAATAGGAAATCTCCCAGAAAGTTTCTTTTCTTCTTTTTTATCAGCATAAAGTTTCTAATTTTGTGGGGAAAACACAAATAATTTGGACAAAAAAGGATACACACACATATGTATATATATATAGCAGTCAAACCTTGGAGCATTCCAGTGCAGTCTGAGAAACATAATTTCCGAAAGGGTCTTGAAGAACATGCAAAAATTCATGGCTGCCCACTATCTCCAGAACTATAATCGCAGCATGCTGCACTTCAGAATACTTTAAGAGATGTTGCACCACATTGCTCGCATACTTGTTCATAGATAGTTCAACATATTTACCGCGAAGCTCTGATATTATCTTTGCATTGTTTAGAGGCATCCCCATCTCAACTAGAAACTTCATCACATAGTTTCTGTGGATGTAATAAAGAAAGAAAAGTAAATCATTTAGATACATCAGAGCTACTATATATATAGTAGTTTCGATACATGAGTTTCAAAATGAAGGAACAGTCAAACTCAAAGAAATACATCATTTAGATAATTTTGAAGGACGGAATTTTAAAGAAAATTAATGGAGGATATCATGATAACCTTCATGGTTATTGTTCTTTCGAAGAAATAATTTAGTGTGATGAATCTTTAAGGTATATGAAGAGAGAAAATAAACCTACAATTTCTGATATGTCTATCTTAAGATATTATACTTCTATGTAAAATAGAATTTTTTGAAAAAATTCAATTAGGTCCTAAAAATATCATTGTCGGGTCGTAAAAATAAATTGTACATAAACAATAAAATATAATGTATTGTTCAAGAGTTGAACTCAAACCCATATTCATCTTCTGCCAGGACTGCTGCATTTGAGATTATTGCTTGAACAAGCGGTATTATAGCTTCTCCTACAGCATGGATCATACATTTTTGAATAACAGAACATCCGCTTTTATCTGTTGCGATTTCAACACAATTCCTTGCTATTTCATTCAAAATAACCTGAAAGGAAGTTTTCAATTAAAGAGAAGAAAAAAAAAATTACTGTCATATTCATGCTCACTTGTGACATAATTAGTATTACTGAGAAGTGTGGACAAACAATTGCACTCTCTAGACGTGTAACACTAAATATCAATAGAAAACCACCGACTTTGCTATATCTTAAAATCTTGTGTGCCCATTCTAGGATACGTAAACAAGTTTTTCAAAATATCAGAATAATTATCAAATTACAATATCATAAGTAATCGAAAGAAGCATAAGAATATAAGATAAGGATGTGGTGGGCATTACTCTCTTATAAATAGTTGGGAAAAGTTTTACGCATTGCTGAATGACATAACCGCCATTAACATTTTTCATCAACGGGACAGTAATTTGCCACATAACACGTATAACTTCATCCATCTGCATTTGGGTTTTGAGATTCTCTATCATTCTCTGAATAGCCCGAGTTCTGTAACAAGAAATTACAAGAATAAAAAAAAGTAGACAGTAGATGTTAAAGTAGAGCATCACATAAAATTCAACCATAAAAATTTGAAGAGAAGAAATATTAAATCTAGCAGTACCCATGATTATTCATGCACACATCCTTCAGCTTCCGCACATCTTGAATAACTGAGAGAAAAATATAATTCATCTGAGCCTCACTTACAGTTCTTGCTTCAAAAATCTTTTGAATCAAGTAATTGCCAAAATGGTGTGTCATTAGGTCATGCATGTGATCCTTCACTTCAGATAGGATCATATCAATATCCTGTGGTGTCCCCCTATCAATCTTCATCTGCAGAAAACGGCATCCACATTGATCCTTTGCCATTGAAACCACTTTTCCCCTCACACCTTCAAGTGAACTGAAGTTATGACGTTGTTGTTGCACCTGTGGTGATGACCAAACAAAGGATCTTGAACGGTTCATTCCAAGTCTATAGTTATGATCATAAGAACTGCTTACTCCATACCCATGAGACATATGAGAATTTCTATTAAAAAGTTGAAGAAAATTTCTCTCAGTCATTAAATTTGAGGTATTGGGGTGGTAGTCACTATGACTAAACAAATCTCTCCCCCTCAGCGCTGTGGCTGCAGCATGAATCCTCTTCTGAAACAACAATTGTCTCTCATAGTCATAGTCAAAGCCAGCTTCATTCATGAACAAGTTATTAGTCCCAAAATCATTGGAACCAGAATATTGGCCAACACTATGTGTAGTGTTTCCAAAAGGGTTCCCCAAGCTAAGTCCTTCCATAGCAGACTCAAGTTCTTCAAGTGTATGATGAGTACTGTTATTAGTACTGCTCTCAACACGGTCCAACCAACCAAACCCAGAATCATGATCATAGTAGTCAGCAACATTCCACGGAGGAGGAAAGGATTCAGGGGTTTCCACCACCGTGGGGTTCAAAGCAGCACGATTTTGAACGGCAGAATGATCATAAAAATCATAGCCATGTTGAAAAGGATGGTCCTGCTTCTGCATGAAGGGGTTCGAAGCAGTACGATTTTGAACATCAGAGTGATCAGAAAAATCATAGCCCTGTGAGGAGCTGGTGCCATGTTGAAAAGGATGGTCCTGCATGAAAGGGTAGGGATGAAAGTAGCTAGGGGAAAGAGAAGAATCCATGTCCGCCATTGAAAAACAAAAACGTTTTGTTTTGAAGGAGAGACAGGGTACAATAAAACAGAAGCACACGAGGGTTTATATAACAAGGATTTTAAAGAGATACGTTTTTTAAATCAATTTGAATAGAGTAGTTTGAATACTTATTCAACCACCTGAGAGATAGAGAAAATTTCTAAGTGATTGAGGAAGGTTGTTACTACTTATCACATTGATTGTGATACAGTCATTAAAGAAAAACAGAATAATTAATCTATGATGTTGTCCGGATATTATAATTTTATAATATATCAAAAATAATGCATAAAAGTATTTATTTATTTTTATTTCTTTTAGTAACATTATCACGTTGATTTTTTTCTCCTTTTAATGTTCATATCTTTTTAAATAAATATATGGCATTCAATTCTCTTGAAAATTTCCTTTTCAATCACACTACAAATTTTTTTTGGGTGCTCCAGTACCAAATTCTTAAATGCCACAAATTAAGAACTTAATTTAAAGTCATTCTTAGTGTTATTTTTTCTGTTTTATTAATTAACTACATCCCACATATTGACCCTCGTTGGTAAAACCTAACTGATAGCGGATAAACTAATTGATAGCGTATGAGTTTATAACTGATAGCGAATGAGAAAACTGATAGTTGATAATGGATAAACTAGCATATTGGATTGAAAGTGTTCCGCTATAAGTTATTTGTTATAAGCTAGCGGCTTGACCTTACCAAACAGAGCCATTGTGAAATGTGGAATTTTATTTTGTATTAGCATGGGTTTCTCTAAAGTAAATAAGTAAGTATCAATGTGTGTTGATCCAAGTTAAGGGATTTGGATCCCTTAAGCATATCGTACTAGGTTCGATCTTTGGATTCATGTGTATAGAAAAACATTGTTGAGAGGGGTCCCTGCTTAGGCGTCTGACAGTACTCCAGAAAATTAGTCTCTCACTATCAGGTGAGAGGATACTTTGGGAAACCAAAAGAAGTAAACAAGCAAGTGTATATACTTTTGATTTGATAAAGTGTATAAAGATCTCAATTCATTAAATAATCTACAAATAGATACACATTACGTAATTTAGAGATATATTAACTTTATATGAGTTTTTTTCCTAAAAAGTTTACACATTACTTAATTTGATAATGCATGAAAATTAAAATTAAATTAACTCTACAATTTTTTTCGCAATCTAATACTAAATAAGTTTTTATATTTTCTAATAGTTTAGATTTAGATATTAATGATTTTTTTTTATCCATTCTAGTGTTTTAAAAATTGAACCGAACCGATCAGTTTGAACTAATTAAACCATAAACTATCTATATTTCTAGTTTGAACATATTGAGTTCAATCATTAATTACGATTCAACTAAATGTTTAGCCAATTAAGGGTCTGTTTGGTAAAAACCAGCGGATATGAGATAAGATAGCTGATAGCAAATGAGTTTATAGATGATAACGGATGAGCTAACTGATAGTGGATAGCGGATAAGCTAGCTTATTGGATTTGAAGTGTTTGATAAAATTAACGGTTGAACTAGTTAATAAATATAAAATGACATAAAAAGACATGTTTATATGTTTTTTATATAAATTATATTTATATATTATTTATTTTAAAATAATTATAATTTTTAATAATTTAATTTATCTTAAATTATTTATCATCTAAAAACTAAAATATTAATTTTTATTTTAAATTATTTTATTGACTAAAATGAGATAATAATATAAATAAAATGACATGTTGATATTATTTTTGATATAAATTTTATTTTTTTATAGAGAAAATTATATTCTATATTATTTAATTTATTTAATAGAGGATATTTTACTTTATTTAATAGAGGATAAAAAAGGGATTTAACTAAAATAGTAAGGATAAAAATGAGGGAAAAAAATAATATGCTATAAGCTCAGATGTTACTGTAAGTAATGTCTGAAAAAAGCGCTAGAGTGAAGGCCCAAATTGGTCCTCGAAAATTTTTGGGGTCTCACTTTTAGTCCCTGAAAAAAATAAACTATTCATTTAGTCCCTCAAATTTACAAACGCGGGACACATTAGTCCCTAGGTTTAGTTCTGACGTCAATTTACTTGCATACGTGTCCCGTTAATCATTCTATCTCACTCGTTAGTGGTTTTGCGTGGCCTATAACGAATTTCTTTTATAGAAAACAAATAAAAATTGAAAAAAAACATCCATAATTTTAAAACCCAAATACTTGAAAATTATGCATTTTTTTACTTTTCATTCATTTTTCATGGTGAAAATTCGTCATGGGTCACTCAAGATCACTAACGGGTCAAGTAGATTAGTTAATAGGACACGTAGGCAAGTAGATGAGTGAGGGAACTAAACCTAGGGACTGATGTGTCTCGCGTTCATAAATTTGAGGGACTAAATGGTTAATTTATTTTTTTCAGGGACTAAAAGTGGGTCCCCGAAAATTTTCAGGAACTAATTTGGGCCTTCACTCAAAACGCTATAAGCTAGTGAAAAAATGTGATAAGATAGTGAAAAAAAAACATTTATCAAATAGGGTTACAAACTCATCCATTATAAGTTTTAAGCTATCAACTATAAACTAGCGGTTTCTTCTTCCCAAACATAACCTAAATCAATTCAACCATCATTGAGAGCTCTCCCCAATAGTACTATAAAGTGAAACAGAATTTAAATAGAATTTGTCTAGATTACGACTATTATATTGAATAATACAAATAGGAGAGGCATCAGTTATCCGGATCGGGATTGCCTGCAGTGGGAGAACCACACAGTTGCCGCAGTTCAATGATCTTAGCCATTAAATTATGATCGAACCACTCATATCCTATCAGTTTTAAAATGCATCTTCGATCCAACAGTAAACATGCATTACTGTACAAATGTGTTAATACGTGGAATCCATATCCCAGTTATCCACTTATCCTTTTTTGGGGGTATATTAAGAGATTAGTCATCATTTGTTTTTTAGGTATGGGATTGGTTATCGATTCAATAGTAATCACCTAATTTGATCCTATTTTGTTAATAATCACGATTTAAACTTGAAATTTCTCTTTCGCGTGGGTGATGATTAAAATATTTACCCTCTTTTAAATATTTACTAAAAACTTATCTTTAGGTATCGAGTAAGACAACTTGGTAACGGATTAGGGCGATTAGCTATATCTATTCAAGAATATACATAGCAATATCAACTTAATAGATCTTATCTGCCAATACTATCAAGACTTAACCCTAAAATTGCTTGTAAATATTTTTTTTGGTACGAAACTCTATATCCAAAATTTATTTTAGACTCCAATTAACTTTAAGTCAAGTTGAAAAGATCTACTGAAGGGGATAAAACTCTCTATTATTTAATTTATTTAATGGAGGATATTTTACTTTTTTTAATAGAGGATCAAAGAGGAATTTAACTAAAATAGTAAGGAAAAAAATGAGGAAAAAAAATAATATGTTATAAGCTATAAGATCAGACGCTAGTAGTGCCTGAAAAAAAATGCTATAAGCTACTGAAAAATTGTTATAAGATAGTGAAAAAAAACATTTATCAAATAGGGCTACAAACTCATCCGTTATAAGCTTTAAGCTATCAACTATAACAAGCGGTTTCGTTTTCCCAAACATAACCTAAATTAATTCAACCATCATTCAGAGCTCTCCCCAATAGTACTATAAAGTGAAGCAGAATTTAAATAGAATTTGTCTAGATTACGACTATAATATTGAATAATACAAATTGGTAAGGCATCAGTTACCCACTTATCCATTTTTGGGGGTATATTAAGCGATTAGTCATCATTTGTTTTTTAGGTATGAGATTGGTTATCTATTCAATAGTAATAAACAAGAATGTCACCTAATTTGATCCTATTCTATTAATAATCACGATTTAAACCTGAAATTTCTCTTTCGCGTGGGTGATGATTTAAATATTTACCCTCTTTTAAATATTTACTAAAATCTTATCTTCAGGTATTGAGTAAGACAACTTGGTAACGGATTAGGCCGATTAGCTATATCTGTTCAAAAATATATATATATACCAATTAATATCAACTTAATAGATCCTATCTGCCAATACTATTAAGATTTAACCCTAAAATTGCTTTTAAATATTTTTTTGGTATGAGACTTGGTATCCAAAAGTTATTTTAGACTTCAATTAACTTTAAATCGAGCTGAAAAGATCCATTTAAGGGGATAAAACTCTCTCCACACATATTTTCTCCATTCATAAGACTCAATCCCGAAACAGGAAATCGAACTCTTTGTCACTCAAACCAATAAATGTTGGTTGCTTGTAAATATTTTGTTGATATATATGATCATTAAATATTTACAATTCCCCCGGCCTAATAAGGCATGGGTGAGGAAGATCCAACAACAAAAAGTGGTAAGGGTGAATATCCAAGTATTCATGTAAAAAAAAAAAATTAAAAAGAAAAACTTAAGAAAATTGTTATAAAAGAACGGAAAACTTCTTGTAGTTTCAGCTTGTTGGAAAGATTTTCTATGGGAAGGCATAAGTTTTAAAATCTAAATTGCTAAAAAAAATGTTGCATTTTTTTTTTTTGGTAACTATGTCATTGGTACGGAATATCCATCATCGTAAACAGTGACTAATCTTCGTCAGGGATCTGGACAACATTTAATGGTTGCCTCTCCCAATCAAAATTTCTTCATACACAAGAGTCAGACGTCGAACCTCTAACCATTTGCTTAAGGGGCCAACCTCCTTACCACTTGGATCAATTACATATCGATAAAATGTTGCTTTGCTATAGGCACAAGAAAAAACCACTTTTAAAACAAACAATTAAGGATGTACTTAGGAAGTACGAGTAGGGCATGGCAGATGGATGTATAATGATACAGACATGGGAACACGACAAATTTTAAACATTATAGAGCATAATATTTTTTTGGTGCCTAAGAAAAGAAAAGAAACAAAAGTAAAAACAAATTTTATCCAAATATATGAGGATTGTGCAACTGAACAAGCACATGGATTGTGCAACGGAACCTGACTGTAAGTAAATGCTTTGGGAAATAACATTATAACCGCCACTGTTTTAACTGGAAAAAACATTGGAGATAAAATATTTATTCCGAGGATGGATCCGGTACCATCTGATCCTGGCTATCCCTTTAAATTTCGACGAAGGCAGTTTCCGTTGTCTTTGTGTTTTGCAATGATCATAAACAAAAGTCAAGGACAATCTCTCTCTAAGGATGGACTATATCTTCCAAGACCAGTGTTTACTCATGGACAGTTGTATGTTACTATATCCAGAGTAAAATCTCGAAAAGGTTTTAAAATTTTGATTTTAGATGATGAGGGAAGAATATGTACTTGAACAACAAATGTTGTCTTTAGAGAAGTATTTCAGAATGTCTAAATCATGAATGGTAAGTAATTCATCACACTTAAATATATCATGATTCAACTATTTTCCTATGTTAACTATGTTATGTATTATGGATACATTTTTGTTAGTTCTTATTTGTGATTCTTATTCTTATTCTTACAGCAAAGCTAAAAACTACTTCCAGACCCCAAGGATGGCATGAAAGAAAATCTTGCAGATTTTGGATCAAAGAGAGACACGGTTAAAAGCAGCACATTAGAAGTCATTGAGAATGTAATTTTCCTGAGAGATTAAAGGATCATTTGAAGGAAAAAGTGATACTTTATTTCATATACTGATTATGAAGAATTTGATGAATGCAAATTTGTTTTAGGGTGCAACCTTTCATACTGTCTTATGTGTTATTACCCTTGATGTCTTTGATTTTGTCGTACCAGTTCCCTATTTGATTGTGTTAGTTCTTTTGTTACATTTGAATTGGAGATTTTAATTTAATGAAGTGGCAGTTACTTTTAAAACAGGTAATCTGTTTTACAAGTGCCAAAAATTGGGTCCAAGGCAGTGCCATGTAAACCACGCGTGTTTATTCCATGAATGAAGTCCATCACTCTGTCCTCTGACCGTAATATTTACAGGACCATTTTTGTTAACCTTCAACCGTATAATTATAATTATAATTATACGTTTATACGTTTATCTTAAGCAGTTAACAATAATCTTTACAAATTTAGTCACAAAAACAATCTTTGCAAATATATTTCCCTTTCGATGTTGATTGTTTCTTTCTCTTAAAAAATATTACAGAACTTCAATGTTACATTCATTTGTTTTCTTACTCTTCACATGACAATTAAGAATGGAATAAATAAGATTCAGCAACCTGCAAATTTGGATCTCTGGATCTTATCAAATTTAAACCATTTATCTTCTGGATCTCTGGATCTAAGGTTGAAATGAAAACTTATTCCATTTATCTTCTCCCTAAAATTTGATTCTATCGAGAACATACAACATATGTTTGTTACAGATTATGAAAAAACAATTTTCATATAATCTCTAAATTATTTTATATCAAAATCATATTTTCATAACCTGTAACATACTATTTCTCAGTAACATACTATTCTTATCATATACCCCGTGCCATGCACGGGTAACATACTAGTTTTGTTAATAATCACTATTTAAACCTGAAATTTCTCTTTCGCGCAGGTGATGATTTAAATATTTACCCTCTTTTAAATATTTACTAAAAACTTATCTTCAGGTATTGTGTAACACCCCGATTTTTCGTGTTTTCTAAGGACGGTAAACTCAATTATTGAGTTTATATTTTTATCTGTGTTTTAGAAAATGATTTTGGGAAAACTAAAATCATAGTCTTGTTTCATAAAATCGTAGGATCCTTCGGTTAAGTTTTGGGCCAAAAACTCAGACAAAAACCGATCTACGTTTTTCAGATGATAGTGTTTTCTACTATCACAACCTAATCTTGACTAACGGACGAAACCATTAGTCTTAGAATGTATTTCTCTATCTTTTTCCTAAAATGTGTCCTGACGTCCAAAATATATATAATATTTTATATTCGGGCCGATAATCGATCGAGGAGACGATTCGAGCTGTCTTAGGGTTTTTCGAGACCCACGATCAGATGTTTTTCATGTCAAAATTGTATCAAGTCATGTGAGGAATTCATACCAGTGTCGGGATGATTCCAAATATCGGGATGTGAATTGACCAAATTGTCCTTGGTTAATTTTTATTACAAATTTACCACTCCTATTATTAAACTAAGAAAACCCTAAATATCTATCAACTTTTACTCTCATCCTCTCACTTTTCTCCCCTCATTTTTTCGGCAGCCCCCTCCCCCTCAACTCCATCTTCTTCCTTTCTCTCATTTCTCTTTTTCTCTCATGAAAAATCTCCATTTTTGAAGGTAAAAAGTTTGGCTTTTTGTGAAGCAACCTTCATCAAACTTGGAGTGGATCATCATAGGAGGTAGTATTCCATCTCTATCTCTCTCAATCTCTCCTTTCTCTCCTCATATTTTCATAATCAAGGATGTTAGGTTTTTGTCCCTAAATCTTTGAAAATCCATGAAAAATTGTAGGAAAATCGTATCTGTACCAAATCAATTTCTATGGCCTAGGTTCATGACATACTTGTATGATCCAAGAGCTTAGAGCCAAGAAATCTCCCTAGCTATATTTTCTAGGTGGAGGCCGAAACCCCCTAAGTGTGTAGGGTAGGGTTTTGGTTGGTTTTTGATGATCTGATCTGATATCTAGGGCTGTCACACTTAGTTAGGGTGTTATCCAGAAAATGAGAAATTTTGGAGCTCCTTAGCTATTTTTAGTGTAATAGGGCCGAACCCTAGGGTGGTGCATTAGGAGAAATCTTTGTTTTGTAAGTTAATGCCGATATGTTTTGCGTGTATGTAGTGATCGGCAACGTACCAGGCTAGTGAGCAAGTTGATCGGGTGTTCAAAGTTTAGCTGGAAGCTACAAGAGGTAAGGGGATAAACCTGAGGAATTTCATTCCCGACAGCTATGTGCTGCATCGGTGTTTGTATTGTATGTAAATAGTTGGTATTCTGATGTTGGTTAAATTCTTGATTGACTGCTGTTGATTGGAATATGTATTGATGTAACTGTTGATATAGTTGAATGCATGCTATACTTGCTGAATGGTTATATGGATGTATCGTGTGCCCTGCTGTGGAATTTAGGCATTAGAGGACCTAATTTTGATTAGGATCCGACATCGTGTAACTTAAAAGCTTTAGAAGTCTGAAATGTATTTTAATAATGAGAAGTGAAGTTTAAAAGCAAATAGGGCATTAGAAACCTTCAATTGTCCTAATTTGATAAGTTGACCCTTTGAGCAAAGGCATTTTGAGAAATGTGGTTTTCACAGTTATATTGAGTTTATTCAAGAAAAGTGAGTTTTTACAAGCTTTGTTTTAAGGTTTGTATATTACCGAAAAACAGCGAAAGAAAAAGGAATAGTCTATGGACTACATTTTGTTTTATAGAAAACCGATCTCGATAACTTTGTGTAAGTATCGAAGATTTGGGTTTTTTATTTTCGAGTTTTCAAGAAAAGTGGTTTTAAAAGCTTAGAAACTAGAAACCGAGACGTCAGGGTTCTAGGGTTCTGCAAAACACGTGGATCAAGGATCCGTGTTAGTTGTGGTCCGGTCGGCTTAAGGACGAATCTTTGTGGTCCTGTAAGCTTGAGGATGTTTTTATATCTTGAATCCGGCGTCCTAGACTGGTGCATCGGTTAGGGATGTTGGGATTTGAGTTGTTTTTGGACTAAGTGTCCTGTTTTGAGAAAATGTTGTTGAGGTTTAAAGAGTATAAAACATTATGGTGGTTGTTAGCGTTGATGCTTCAGCGAGGAAATATTAATGCGACAAAGATCAATTATCGGAAACTGGATAGTTTTCTCATGCATTAAATGCGGGGCAGACGTGCCGTGAAACGGGGGACCTTGGTAAGCAAGGAGAACCTGAGATGACTTATTTGTCATGACATTGTGCCTTGATGGACAATGGTGTCATATGTGTTCTGGGAACGTATTGTGCCTTAAGTTGGGTAATATAATATGACCGTATTCTTGTGGAGTACTTATGATTGCGTCCCCATGTGAGAATCACGTAGTGTCATAGGATTCAAAGTACTCGTTTCTGGACCAAATATTGGTGTTAATCATTAGAGCCTGTGGGCCTATGATTTAGGAGCCTGATCAGCTCATTGCGAATGGTGATGGGATTTCCGGAAATCTAGTTTGAATATTAGTTGAGATATATGGAAGTGTCATGCATACGTTTAGGAGATAACGTTGATTGTGGGGTACGAAGCCCTCGTGACTTTACTGCTATTTGTACTTGTTTATACATGCTATACTATATGATGTGTGATGATTGGAGTGAGTTGCATTATATGAATCTGTTGTTTGGATTGGGCATATAGTTGTCGTTTATGGATTCATATATTGGTTTCTCACCCTTACATGTCTTTGGACGGGTTGTCCTTTGGTATATATTATATCGTGTTTACAGATGGAGCCGATGCCAGGTCACCAGCGCACTCAGGGATGCGCGTCGTAATATTTGATCGGAGGACGGATCTAGCCGCGTGGGTTATCCACCCAGGAGTGGAAAGCGCGGCATACACGGGACCGGTTTGCACCGTAAGTGGGACGACTGAGGCGGGACCGCGGAAGAGCACTCGTACTGTGGAGACCATCCAGGTGCCTCTACCTCCCATCGGGTTGATGCTGCAGGCCCTCATGGAGCAGGGTGTGATCGAGTCAGTCGCCCCCGCTGCACAGTCCCCGCAGCAGCAGCCGACACAGACACCTCCCCCGCCTTTTGTTTTGGTGGCGGGCGAGCACGTAGTGAAAGATGTGGAGGAGGAGGAGGAGGAGGAGGAAGACCCTGAGGAGGATCCTCAGGAGGACCCGGAGGATCATCTTTCGGATGCTTCCGATCCCCATCCACAGGGGAACGGGAATGTAGGTTCCAAGGGTTCTTCCCCTGGTTCTGGCATTGGACCTCCCTCCGGGGGATTGTCCAATGGCTTCCATTAGTTGGACCAGCTTAGGGTGTAGACCTTCTTTTGAGGCAGCGGTTTTTGGGTAGTCTGTTGACGGCTACTGATGGCCATAGGTTTTAGAGATATGGTTCCAGACTGTCGCTGCCTAGTTTTATAGCTTTTTAGAAGTTTAGCATCATTCGTTCTTTTGTAAAGGGACGTGTTGTCCATCGTCTTAGTGGATGTACATATATATACCTTGTTATTACTATATATGAGCAGTTCTGTTCTATCTGGAGTGGTGGTTCATAAGTATTAATAAGAAAATTTTTTATCACGATTTTCAGAATCTGCTTATACAAAGGATTTATTTTCCGAAAGTAAAACCAGCGAAACTTGATTTGTCATTTTATTCTATATGTTGAGTTACGAAAGTGACACGGGTTTTGAGGGTGTCACATATTGAGTAAGACAACTTGGTAACGGATTAGGCCGATTAGCTATATCTATTCAAGAATATATATATATATATATATATATATATATATATATATATATAATAGCAATTAATATCAACTTAATAGATCCTATCTGCCAATACTATCAAAATTTAACCTTAAAATTGCTTTTAAATATTTTTTTGGTATGAGACTCGGTATCCAAAAATTATTTTAGACTTCAAATAACTTTAAATCGAGCTGAAAAGATCCATTTAAGGGGATAAAACTCTCTCTACACATATTTTCTCTATTCATAAGACTCAACCCCGAAAGAGGAAATTGAACTCTTTGCCACTCAAACCAATAAATGTTGGTTGCTTGTAAATATTTTGTTGATATATATGACCATTAAATATTTACAATTCCCTCCGGCCTAATAAGGCATGGGTGAGGAAGATCCAACAACAAAAAGTGGTAAGGGTGAATATCCAAGTATTCATGTAAAAAATAATTTTAAAAAGAAAAACTTAAGAAAATTGTTATAAAAGAAGGGAAAACTTCTTGTAGTTTCTGCTTGTTGGAAAGATTTTCTATGGGAAGGCATAAGTTTTAAAATCTAAATTGCTAAAAAAAATGTTGCTTTTTTTTTGGTAACTATGTTATTGGTACGGAATATCCACCATCGTAAACAGTAACTAATCTTCGTCGGGGATCTGGACAACATTCAATGGTTGCCCCCTCCCAATCAAATTTTCTTCATACATAAGAGTCAGACGTCGAACCTCTAATCATTTGCTTAAGGGACTAACCCCCTTACCACTTGGATCAATTACATATCGATAAAATGTTGCTTTACTATAGGCACAAGAAAAAACCACTTTTAAAACAAACAATTAAGGATGTACTTAGGAAGTACGGGTAGGACATGGCAGATGGATGTATAATGGTACAGACACGAGAACACGACAAAATTTAAAAATTATAGAGCACCATATTTTTTTGGTGCCTAAGAAAAGAAAAGAAACAAAAGTAAAAACAAATTTTATCCAAATATAAATAGGACATAATATACGACTATGATACAAGATATCAATTTTTTTTTTTTAAAAAAAAAGACAATGTGATATCACCCTTAAAAAAACTGAATAATTAGTCTCTGTTATTTTCGGCATATAATAATTTTATAACATATAAAAAATAATGCAGAAAAAATATATATTTTTTCTTTTAATAACATTATCACACTGGATTTTTTTCTCCTTTAATGTTCATATCTTTTTAAATAAATATATGGCATCTTGAAATTTTCCTTTTCAAACACACCAACAAAATTTTAAATGCCATAAATTAAGCACTTCATTCAAAGTCATTCTTAGTGTTATGTTTTTCGGTTTTATTAACTGCATCCCACATATTGTGAAATGTGGAATTTTATTTTGTATTAGCCAGGTTTTCTCTAAAATAAATAAAAGAGTGTATCTATTTTTGGTTTGGTAAATTTTATAAAGATGGATGACTGGAATACAATAGGGGTAACTAAATAGTCCATAACTTAAGATGTGAAACTTTACAAATTGGTTCCTTAGAGCAACGGCCCAATTTATTGGAGTTGCTTAACTTCTCTTTTTATGAATCCTAACATGTCACCTCACAATGTTTTACTTTATACTACTTTAATCACTTTTCACTCTAATAATAGAATTTTAAAAAGTTTACCATATGGTCCATAAGTTACCCACATCTTTATTCACATTTATTGTTATTTCAATTTTCAGAGGAAGGTAACCAATGTAACTTTTTTTCTCTCTCCTTTTTTCGTTAAAAGTTCTTATATAAAAACCAGTTGCTTATATAAGCAACTCTTATCGACAACTCATATCCACCTAATCACCCTAATGGTGCAACTGTGCAATGAATGGCTGCTTAACTCTATGCCACCCTTAATCAAATCCCATTGAAGATTCTCTTATAAGTTATAACTGTTTTCCCTGTGTATTTCACCATGATCGTTGTGAGTATCATAAAACGACCCATTTCGGAGTGCTGACCTTAAGTTAACTTGGCACGTGTCCTACATTGTGTAGAAGAACCATCAATGGCAGCATTAGTCCAACCAATCCAGCAAAAAGGAGGGGGAAGAAACCAACAAACAAGATTATGAAGAACTAAAGGAATGAGAAATGTCAATAGCGATAGCTCTTTTGTTCTTGCTAATGAGTTGATTTTTGAAATAAAAAAGAGTACTTACAGAAAGCTTTGATATCCTTCTCATAGTATTCACACATGAGTAGTTGTAATAATTTTTTCAGTTCTGTATTACTGGGTGAAGACATCTAATGAGACAAAGCAAGTAGAAATATAAAATCTAAGTACCTCTATCTAAATTGTTTTATCCAAATATACACTAATAAATAATCAACTTCAGCTTGCATCTCATGCTGCATAGTGGTCACAATATTTCCATAATCTATAATATATTTGCCCAGCAACAACAAATGCCAAATGGCAATCATCTTCGTTCCTTCCGATGGTCTGACATTTAGAAGAGACTGAGAATTGCTACTGTGCTAGGAGAGCAATATTTATTCTACCGTAAAAAGCAATGATATCTCCTCAGCAGAAGTGACTTGCACTTGTGTCTGCATTATAATCTCTTCATGTTGAAAACGAATATCATGTTGAGTCCACACACGTCTATATACAGATTGAACCACCAAAATTTGAACAGCATTCAAGCAATTTGTCCACTCCCAGTGGCATCATTCTCACCATCACTTGTCAAGGATAGAAGTTCCACCAACTCCACTCGGTACTCGAGGCCTCTAAGATAGTGTCCCAACAGCATGCACCTTTGGGAGGGAGCCAGTAAGAAAATGTTAGTTTTGTTAAGAACATTACCATCAAACCACTGACAAATAACCATAAATTAAACATTCCAAATCTTCTTTAAAAATCATCTTTCAAGCTTCACAGTTAAATTCTGTTTCCCTGTTCGACCATTATTAACTCCTAAAATACTCATTTGGGCACAATAAATAAATAAAAACACATGCATAGAAAAGAAGGTATAAAATCAAAGGCGGAAAAAAAACTGACCAAAAGAGCAGGCGGGCAAGATAGTCCCGAGTTAATGAAATAACAGGCTGAAATTGAAGTGAAGAGTTCTCAACAACCTCAGCACAATCCTCATTCCCAGCATTTGCTGTTCCAACTGTTGCATTCTCTGACATAGTTGAAGGTTTAGAATGCATCTTAGGAGAAAGGGTAGCAAGGAGACCATGAACAACAGAGAGGATGATGTCCTTCAATTCGGAGGATGTAAATTCTGATAGCTGAGCTACCTGCTCATTAGCCACATGGATACCCAAATTAAAATAGTAAAATACTAATATAAATTTAAAATAAATGCACTGAAAAACATAGTTGAATGAAATAGGTGTGCACGATTTAATAATGTCACAGTTAAAAAGGAATACAAAGAGAAAATGCTTCTCTAAATGTTCGAATGGATATTTAGATTTGTCACATCATTAGAATTGCCAATGTAATCATGGAAAAACATATAAAATTTTGAAGGGCAAAAAAGTTCCAGAAATCATATGAACTGCTGTATTTTAAAATAAACAAAGGAATAAATTAATTAAACATGAAAATTTTATGAGGGGAAAAAATCCTTATCAATGGTACAGCGAATAAGGAAAAGATGCATCAAAGCAGAAAACACTAATATTAGTTTTCACAAAATTCCAAAATTTTCTTATCTCTAGTCATTTCATACAGTACAGCAATACAACAACAAAGATAAACTGTCATTCTCTGTATGTTTCCAAGTAATAAATGAACACAGATACCGGAATGACAAACCAAGGTCAGATATAATTGCACCATGGTAATACATAAAGATCACACAGCATATAAAGGAAGAAAAAAGTTAAGGAACTTTCTCAAAAAGGCAAAACCTGTTCAGGTTGAAGAGATCTCAAGTAATCCAGTAAATCATTCTTTTCTTCTCCAACAAACTGTTGCATTTGAAGAGCAGCACTTTTCCTCTTCTCTTCATGTAGTTCCTTTAGAAATGTCCCCCCAAAAAAAATGAAAAAGAAAGCAAATGAGAATACAAGTTTATCATAATGGTGGTCTATTCGCAATTAAGCGACTTGAATGCAGATCAATACCTGCCAAGCAGACAAATTAGAGAGCATATCCAAAATTACAGGAAGAACCATGTCATGAGATATTTTATCATCAAGATTTAACTATGTTCAATGCAAAATAGATTTCAATATAACAATTCAATGCACCATGAATCTCATGCTTAACTCTTTCTAAATATGAAGGAAGGATTGTTAATTTTACAACATACCTTTTTCATGGAAGACAAACGAGATTGTAAATTGAAAATATATTGCTGAGCTTCCACAGATATTTCACCAAGGTCTTGAACATCAACATCCTCATGAAGATTTTCAACTTTGGAAGACAAATTATTCTTCCTACAAAAGTCAATTACATTTACACTGTCATGCATCAGCCCGTGTAAGTCAAGCTTAGTATTTTCTGCCTTTGGCTTTTCTAGATCTCCTTCATACATATCAAGGTTTTTCTCAAGGCAAAGCCTATATTCAGCATTGCGCAATGTATACCTGCAATATACGAAGAAGAAAGCTTTTCATATCCCCTCAAATTTGGATAAACATTAATTGGCCATGCATAAAGATAATAACATTCCTTGGAAGTTTAAAATTGAGGACATTTATCAATGTCATTCATGCAAAATTGCAAATAAATAGCTGTGACAACTATGCTCTCACCCTTCTCCAAATGGTTTGTCCATTTATCTAAACAACCCAGTGAAGAGTAAAATTGTAAAGCGACATTACTCCTACAACCATCATAAAAGTCCTATTGACTCCATACAGAGAATATAAATTTTCCACTTAAGTGAGATAGTCATAGACATTGAACATACCCAGTCATCATTGAAGAAATCAGTAACTTGGAGAGGGGTTCCCACAAGGCCTCGATGACAACATGAAATTGATCCGATGGAAGCAAGCCCAGCATACCGGATATAGTCCTTTTCATCGCATCTGCTGTAGTTGGCTGAACATCTTTTTGGATGTGGCTCACGTCCAGAGGTTCTATCTCTTGTATCAACTCTGAAAGAACTGATTTCTAGAAGAATGACACGTTGAAACCCAATTGTCAATTTACTATTATATTTGACATCCATTACGGAGCAAACATACTGCTGACTATATTTAATATCTTAACAGAAAGGAACTTATAGCCTATATCAAATGCTAAATACTATAAATACAAATGCATGTTTCGGATGAAACAACAGATAGAAAAAATGTTAGATACAATGAGTTACTTTATTTTTACGGAAAGGCTTCTTTTCATCCAATTATTTATCTCCCTTCTATGCAGTATAGGAACTTATAGCCTACATCCAATTGTTTGCTTTGTTTCCAATTTTCTGCTTTTAGAAATAATTATAAAATTGTCACCTTGTTTTTCACCTGTTTTAAAAAAATTGACAGTGAAAACAAAAAAAAAAAAAAAAAAGTAGTTTTATAAGCAAGGAACAGAATGAAAACAAGATTTTGTAATTATTTCTGAAAAGGGGAAATGAAAAAAAGTAAACTGAATACAAAGCAAACGCGCTTAAGTTTTGTGACAAAGTACTGAGTATCACAAGAGCATGCACAAATGAGTAGTCAATTTTTTCTTCAAGGCATGATAATGTCTTCTCATGTAAGAAAGTAATAAGTGTATTATTCAAAAAATGCATTTTCTAATTTAATTCACGCTCCACGATATAAGGGAAAAAACTATAGAGACAAATCAAGACAAGGAATACTAACGAATGGCAGAAAAAATTGAAGCACTCATCATAAATTTGTAGAATTAGGTAATTGAAACATGGAGCAAAAAGAATAAGATAAAATAATATAATTCCCGAAAGAGAAAAAGGGGGTGGAAATAATAGTCAGGGTGAAAGGGGAAGCACCTTGGAGGTGAAATCATCGAAGGAGTGAGATGAGGAAGCGAGAACCAAAAGGGGGGTTGGAGATTTTGTAGGGTTTGAGTTGCAGCGGAGAGGAGAGAAAGAGAAAGGGAACGAGTAAGAGAAAGAGGGGCGAAAGCGCGTGGGTGAAGGACGAGAGGAGGAGGAAGAGAAGGAGAGGAGGGAGGAAAGGGTTGTTGCCATGAGAGAACAACCCACCAAAACCACTCTTCTTCCCCTCTCTCTCTCTCTCTCTCTCTCTCTCTCTATATATATCTATTCTTCTCTGTAGCTGTGACTTGCAGCCACAATAAACAAAGAGAGGGGGAGGGGGGAAGAGTAATTGTGGTTGAGGAAAAAGATTCGTCAAACACGCTGGCTGTTCTGATTTCTGTAATTTCGTTACTTTTAACAATTTTGTTCTTATTTTTAGGAGCAGTAATACTCATCTTATTTTTTCAACAATAAAGGTTATATTATTTTTGTGGTGGTCTGATATATATATATATATATTTTGTACCTAAAATGGTAGGAAGCGACGTGCCATTCCGGGATCTGAAATAATATGGGTGAGATCCCTCCTCAAGGAATTTATTTTCCCAAGGTAAAAATCGAATTAGAGACTTCTTACTGAAGAGTACATATGTTAGATACCTTGTACACTATTCTTTAAATCTTTTGAAGGTGTGTCTTATCCTTAAAGCTGTTACAGATTCTTTTTAAAAGAATCAATTATTTTTAAAAAACAAGGCTTAATTGCACTTTTGGTTTTTCAGGTATTATGATTGTGTAATTTAAGTCCCTCAAGTTTTAATTGTGCCAATTGGGTCCCCTAAGTATTACGATTGTGTAATTTGGTCCCCCAGGTTTCAATTGCCTCAATTGGATCCCCCAGATTTCACGATTGTGCAACTTTGGTCCCTAAGTATTACGATAATGCAATTTTTAATCTCAGAAGCCTACATGGCCCATGTGGTGATTTGGCACTTAGTAAGGTCAATTTGACAGCTTATAGTGCATTCTTATGTGATATCATTGATATCTCACACACTCTTATGGTCAAATGCATATTACTAAGTGCAACATAGGAATGACATATAAGTTGTCAAGCTGGCCTCACTAAGTGCAAACCAGTCCCACATGTGTTTCATAGGCTATTGACGTTAAAAATTGCACGATCGTAATACTTGAGAGTCCAAAATTGCACAATGGTGATACTTGAGGGACCACAATTGCATAATTGTGATACCTGGGGGACTCAATTGGCGCAATTAAAATTTGGGGGACCAAAATTGAACAATTGTGATACTTGAGAAACCCAATTGGCGCAATTAAAACCTGGGAGACTAAAATTGAACAATCATAATGCCCAGGAGATCAAACGTGCAATTAAGCCAAAAAAACAATCATCCTTAAGGATGATTTATCTCTTTGTTATAATTTTTGAAAAAAAAATCAGAATTTGAAAAAAAATCATTAATTTAAATAAAGCCTCTGTTTGGTACTGCGTAAAAATGGACTCACTTTCACGTTTTGTATAAAACAAATTACATTTATGCCATTTTAACCGTGATTTCTGAACTACTGTGGTTTTGTACCGCACAGACAAATACACTAAAAATATGAAATTATTTTGAGTAGTTTCACATAAAAATTTATTCTTTCTTCAAGTAAAATATCATTTTTATGATTGTAAATAAACACTATTTTATTTAAAAATCTCTAAACAATCATCATTAAATTATTTTATATGAAAATGATTTTTTCTTTTAATTTTAAACAAACGGGTTGTTAGAATATTTTTTTTAATCTCACAAATTAGCTTCAATTTTTTTTATTATATTTCCTAACAACATAATAAGTAATCCAACTCTTAGCTTTTAAGGAATGATTTGGAAGTCCAAAACAATTTATTGGATTTGGCTTCTCTAAAGTGAGTGTAGCTCTAAAGTGAGAAAGTAAGAGGTTATCTATCATTAATTTGATTAAGTATATAAAGATCTTAACCCACTAAATGATTTAAGGATGGATAATCTCTTATTTTCTTATTTTATAATTTAACTTACATTAGAGGAATCAAATCTCAATTTATTGTGCTCAATGACATCAAATTGCAATCCGCAACAAATTTAGTATTATAACTCAAATGTGGCACTTCTTCTATGCGGACTAAAGATAAACAAGTATTCATTAATTTTTCTACTACTACATTCTAAATTGCAAGTATTGCTTGGCTGACGTTGAAAATAACTAGGATTCACGATAGGGTGTTACATTTTACACCATAATTTTTTTCATACATCACAAATTTTTTTAAGAACATTTTAATATCCTTAAAATATCCTTACCTATCCAAATACATCCATAATCTATATTCAGAAATACACCATTTTCCTCCCCTCTTCTTCCTCTTTCCTTCATCACCTTCCTCACCTTTCATTTTTTTCATCTCAAAATCAAATTTAACATAATTAACATAATTTTTCTCACCACGTAACCCTCGACCTCTCTGACAATTCCTTCTTTGGCCATATCCCCTGGTCACTCTCTTCCCTTTCCAACCTCCAAAGCTTAAACCTTCGCTCCAACTCCTTCTCTAGTTCAATCCCTACTGTGGAAGACCGTGACCATAGTGTTTCGGTTAAAAAACAATAATATATCATAATTTGAACTTTAAAGAAGTCGTAATTCACAGAGTGTGTTTGAGTGTGCTAACCATTTGTGTGCTAACCATGTGTGATATGTCCCTACCGTTTTTTTTGTTTTTAAACTTTTGGGAGTTAAAGTAATTAAGTTTGATAATCATTACCGATACCATTCGATTTTGAGGTGAGAAAAATGGAGGGTGAAGATGAGGGAGAAGAGGGATTGAGGAAGCGGAGGGAAGGAAAGTGATGTATTTTGAATATATGTTATGAGGTGTATTAAGATATTTTGAGAATATTCAAATATTTTAAAAAAATTATAGTGTATGAAAAAAAATTATGATATAAAAAGCAACATCATTCACAATATTATCCAACAAAGCAGGATATGCACCATTCACTGCAATAGAAGCCTTTCTTTGGGTGATAGCAAGAGAGATAGCAGGAAGCCCAAACACCTAGAGGATTACATATGAGTAAATCAATTAGTTACTGATATGCTGAGTCAGTAACCGAATGTTGCATTGCATAAGTTGTTATGATGCATTCTGTTATTTCAATTTCTTTAGATTTCGGTATTTCAGTTTCAGTTCCTCCATTTGATTGGTCCCTTGTATGCATGTTTAAATAGCACTGTTGTGGAATGAAAATAATATGAAAAAGCATTATTCAGACCTTCTCTTCTTCTACTTTCTTAGGAGCTTACCTTGTGCTCGAATTCAAGGCCTATCCTTCCCCTATCACTTGGGTTGAATAATGGAGGAAGAAAATAGAAAAAGCGAAATTATAAGGATTTTTCACCTTTCTGTCCTTCAATTGATGAGAAAAAAAAAGAGAAGAAAAAAATATGGTGGAACTCACTTCAAAATCTTTCTCTTCGCTTATGATAAGAAAGTGGGAAAGAGAGATAAAATGGTGTGAAAAATCAATTTTATCTTTCATCTATCAACATCTCTTTATCTATCAGAGGCATAATTATCTATTAAAAAACTTATAGTTCTTTCCACTTTCAATCATGAATCTCCTATATCAAACAACCCTCAAGTGTTAGTACAGTTTACATTTTTTACATTGTCAACAAATCACAAATTATCATGTGCGACTTTTAATGTAGTTATTATAAGAGTCCAATATTTTTAATGACATAACAATTCAAGGTTGGTTGATAATATAAAAAATTTGCACACGGTTAGTATATAACAATAACAATTAAAATTTTTTGGCTTGAGACTTTTGGTATACAAAAATTACATTGAACTCCGACTAATCCGAGTCGAGTCAGGAAGAACCAGGGCAAAACTTTCCCAACACCTATTTTTTTCATTCACAAAATTCAAACCCGCGAGTTTTTTAAGAGGAACCAAGCTCGTTGATGTCACGGTTGTAAGAATAACACATACCCAACATTAACTCTTATAATAACTACCTCAAAAGTCAAAACATATAATAATATATTATTGGTTGATTGTCTAAAAAACTTTACTATATAAAAATTAAACTGAAAAATGTTGGAACTGTTAAAATATTTATATTTAACCTTTCTTAAATAAATTTCTATTAGTATTTATAACAATATTTTTAAACATGTAAAAAGGAATTGAGACCCTGTTACACGGTCCATATACTAGTATTTATTATTTAAGGAGGTGTTTGTTTTGAGATATGAAATTACATTCTTGAGAATCACATTTTCGGAATGTTATTACCAGAAATTTTATTGCTGGATATTTTGAAAAACATGTTTGATTGACATTTAAAATTATAGAGAATCTTTCTTAAATTTTTTAGAAATAACTTAAAAGTTTATTTGATTGATAATGTATATTGTTGAGAATATATGTCATAGTTCCCAAAATATTTTTAACATATTAAACATTATTTATATATTTTTTTTACTTTTTGATGAAAAAATGAAATTAAGAAATAAAAGTTAAAAAATAAGATTATTCTCTTGTTTTAGCTTGTTTGCTGGTGTCTATATGCAAGACAGGCACAAAAAGGAAGGGGAGAGAGTGAAGATGAATTGGAGGAGGAAGATGATGAAGGAAATGGTGGTAACACTATTGGCGGAACCGGTAAGGGGAAGCTTTGTTTCTCGGAGGCAAGAAATAACGTGGGTAAAATAGAAAATAACCTGGGGAATATTGATTCAACATTTCAAGCTCACTTAAGAAAAGAAATAACAGAGGGTATGGAGGGTGGAATAGATGAACTAGAAAATATGCCGAATTTTTTTTTTTTTTGCACAATAATATTGATGTCAAGGTTGTAAGAATAACACAAACCCAACATTAAAGGCGAGAATTAGGGGTGAGAATAGACTAAACCGAGCTAGGTTTCGACAGGCTTGAGCCTGAGCTGTGTTCTAATCTCAAGGCCTGAGCCTAAACTATTAGCCTGATATAGGCTAATTTTTAAGATCTGGCCTACTTCAAAGTTTGACCTGGCCTAAAAACCTATTTAAAAGCCTACTTTTCAACAAGACTTTTAAAAATGTTTCCACCTATAAATAGATCATAGGCCTCCACTTGTAAATAGGCTTGTAAGCCTCTAATAAGAAAGAGGTTAGTAGGCCTATACTGATATATAAATCGTTAGACATTCACAAATAAATATACAAGTAGACCTCTACATTTAAATGGGTCAATAAACATTTACTTTCAAATGTTATAAACATTATAAATAATATATAATATATTATAGTATTATATATTATATATATGTGTGTGTTAAATAGATCGGCATGATAGGCCTAATAGGCTTTTTTTAAAGCCTTAACCTGACCTCTTTAGCTATATAGGCTTTTTAAAAAGCTTTGACTTGACCTTTTTGTTAAATATGTTAGGTCATACTAGGCCTTAAATAGGCTAGGCCATAGGTCCCCGACGGGCGGCCTGGCCTATTCCCCCTAGTGAGAATAAAGGAGGGTCAAATCCTAGAAATGTTTCTTTTTTCCAGATATCCCGCTCGCAATTGCAAAGATTAATCCCACGAGGTACTGGACAGCATTGTAGGGCTGACCTCTCCCAACCAGATTTTCTCTGTACACAAAAGTCAGGGATCGAACTCCTAACCATTTGCTTAAGGAGACCGAGCTCGTTAACATTCGGACCAACCACATGTTAGTCTACAAATGTTTTTTTAAAACTTTAAAACAAATGTAATATTTTGTTTCGACCTTCACATTCCCTGACAATTTCCCATATGGAACTATAGAGAAACGAGTAAATACCCAATCTGGTCCCTAAAATTGTAAGTTCGTATCAACTTAGTCCCCCACATTATCAATACTTCAAAATGATCCCTGGAATTGCAGAAAGTTAGTCAGATTCGTCCCTTCGTTGGCATTTGCATAAACTATAATAACATTAAGTTGATAATGTCAGGGATGCATTTGGAACTACGTGAATAATGTCAGGGATGTATTTGCTAACGGATCCAAATGGAGGGACGAACCAGATTAACATTTTACAATTCCAATGATCATTTTAGAATATTGATAATATAAGAAACTAAATTAATACGACCCTATAATTTCAGGAATCTGATTGGATATTTACTCATAGAGAAACAAGGAAGGAGGCCCATAAAGGGAAAGATGGCAGTAGGCACATTGCATAAAGGCATTTGTTATTCCCACCTCCTTAATTGTTATTCCCGCCTCCCTTCTTCCAATTTTTTATTTATTTTGTTCACCAAAATACCCCTTCTTCTTCCTACCCTCTTTTGGAATCCTGCACATCTCTTCTTCTTCTCCCACCTCTCACCATACCTATACCCTTCCCCTTCCTTTTCTTCTTCTTCTTCTCTCCCGCGCCATTTCTCTTCGAGCCCAACATCTGTAGTGAAACCCGTTTAATGGCAAGAAGCAAGTTGTTTTTGGTATTACCAACAACCAGCCACCATCCTATTAATAATAGTACGTCATGCCCTAGTACGCACCTACACTCTATCAAGAAAAAATGGAAATGAAGGGGGCAAGGAAAGTACATCTCAGAGCAAAAAATGCTCACAGAATTTTTTAAACAAGATGAGAGAATATGCTTCGGAAGTAAGCAGCCTCATGCAAAGTTTAAATATTCAAAGATTTCAATACATTTACGAAACTAAGATTGTTGCTCCATTACAACAAAACCAAGTTACGGAAACTAAGGGTATTTTGGTCCAAGTATTAATTTTTTTTAGGGGGAGAGGTGAGAATAGAAATACGGGGGTAGGAAAAACAACACCCTTGCATACAAGGTAGAATCAAAGTTGAAACGGACCCTCAGGCCCAAAAAACATGAGATGAAACGGACCGAGTGGCGTTGAGGCTCTGCAATGTGCAAACCTGAAATCTGGTCTGGAGTGAGTGGCATTCACAGACATTTTCACACGGATTGAATTGAATGCAAGCCCTAGCCCCTATGTGGTTCATTCATTCATTCATATATATGTCAAGTAACGGTGGCCCAGATTTGAAGGATTGTAAAGAAAGCACCGCTTTTTTCTCTCTTTGGCGCTGAGATTAAAAAGAAAAAGCAAGAACTCTCACGAAACAACACCTCTCTCTCTCCGCACCGCATCGTGTTAGATCGAAATCCATCGAACCTCGTTCCTCTTCCTTTCATCCTTATCTTGCCCTCATTTGCTGCGGAGAATATGATGTTACTACTGACATAGACAACGTAAGTTCTCTTTTACACCACTTTCTTGATTTCCATTCTCGTATTCACTGTAAGTTTCCGCCGGCATAAAAAAACATCTGGTTCTATGAGCTGTGCTGCTTTTGTTTTACCTTTATCTTATTCTTTAAACTTGTGCTGGCTTTAGATAAATCATTTCCTCATAGCTTCAGAAATTCTTTGTTGTTGTTGTTGTTGTTGAGCAAGATTTAAACAAAATGGGTAGGGTATTGAAATTTACTTCACACTTAGCTTGGTAATTGGTATAATAAAAATGTGGGAAGGTTGAAAGTTTAGTGCTACTCATTTGGTGCTTTGAGCTGCTTCCCTGCCCTAATTTTCTCTGATTTTCTCTCTTGTTGCTTCATCATTATTTGGTTAAATTGTTTATCTGCAGTAGACTTTGTGAACATATGGTGCATCTTTATATTGTCATCTTTGTTGTGTTGGGAAGCCTATTGTGATATAATATTAATTGTGGCTGTGACTTCGGCTGAGTATATTTATTTTAATAGTAATTGTTTCCCACATCATGTATTTTTGTTAAGTGTTCAACATAAAAGCTCAAAGTGGATTGATTCTTTTGTTTGTAGATATTAGCGTTACCTTCCTTACTATGGTGGCGGATGCTGTGGGCATGCATGTTTCCTTAGAACAATGACTAGTCCAACTGGAAATTTGACAAACCACAACGACAGTACTGTCGGCATGCACAAACTTGATCCGGGAACTGAACAATGTGAATTGTATGAGAAAACACCTCAGATGGGCTCTGAATGTTCAGACAGTGAACAAGGGGTGCTTGATACTGTGTTAATCAGTCCTGTTATTGATGAGAAATTAAATCAGGTTTCTGACAATATGGCTGAGAATTATTTTATTCAACTGCCTGCTCCACCACAACATGACTTAGAAAAGAGTTGTCAGACTGGAGAAGGTTCATGCCTTCAACAGAGTACCTTCGAACAAGTCCCTGTTCATTTATCAGGGAACAATCCTGTTATTGATGAGAAATCAAATCAGGTTTCTTATAATATGGCTGAGAATTCTGTTACTCAACTGCCTGCTCCACCACATGACTTAGAAAAGAGTTGTCAGACTGGAGAAGGTTTATGGCTTCAACAAAGTACCTTCGAACAAGTCCCTGTTCATTTATCAGAGAACAAACCTGTTATTGATGAGAAATCAAATCAGGTTTCTGATAATATGGCTGAGAATTCTGTTACTCAACTTCCTGCTCCACCACATGACTTAGAAAAGAGTTGTCAGACTGGAGAAGGTTCATGCCTTCAACAAAGTACCTTCGAACAAGTCCCTGTTCATTTATCAGATGATAAGTCAGAGAACAATCCCGTTATTGATGAGAAATCAAATCAGGTTTCCAATCATATGGCTGAGAATCCTGTTACTCAACTGCCTGCTCCACCACAACTTGACTTAGATAAGAGTTGTCAGACTGGAGAAGGTTCATGCCTTCAACAAAGTACCTTCGGACAAGTCCCTGTTCATTTATCAAATGATAAATCAGAGAACAATCCTGTTATTGATGAGAAATCAAATCAGGTTTCTGATAACATGGCTGAGAATTCTGTTATTCAACTGCCTGATCCACCACAACATGATTTAGAAAAGAGTTGTCAGACTGGAGAAGGTTCATGCCTTCAACAAAGTAGCTTTGAACAAGTCCCTGTTCATTTATCATATGATAAATCAGAGAACAAATGTCAGCCATTCTCTCAAAATGTTCCAAATGAAATGGTAGAAATAAGTGATGCAGTAACTGGCTTTCTTGTTGAGGACCAAAAGCAATCTATTGATTCTATTCCTGCACAAGTGAACATGAGTTCGGAGGATCCATCTTCTGGAGATGTTGCAAAAAATAATAGTTCCGATTGTTTGGAAAGAAAGTCTGAAAGCACAACTCCTTTGCGGTTGAGGTACAAGGGTAAAAGAAACTCAAAATCATTGAAGAAGTATATGCTAAGGTCGGTAGGAAGCAGTGACAGAGCTTTGCGGTCAAGGACACAAGAAAAACCTAAAGCACCTGAACCAAATAGTAGTTTAATTGATGTCAATAATGATGGAGTGAAGAGGAAACGTGGGAGGAAGAAGAAAAATAGAAGAGAGGAGGGAATGCCTGATGAATTTTCTAGAATCAGAGCTCACTTAAGATACTTATTGAATCGAGTAAGCTATGAGCAAAGCTTGATTGATGCTTATTCTGGTGAGGGCTGGAAAGGATACAGGTCTGTGTATTGTATCATTACCTTGTACTTTGGTTAACTTGTAGACTCTATTTGGATTTGCATCCTGATCTATGCTGGATCTTATACTCTATAATATAATTTATATTGGTTAATGGCTAGAAAAGTGGAATGGAACTACATCTGAAGTATTCTTGCCTTGTGTGCTTCAGTAGCCCTGTTTTAAGATTTCAGGATGAGACACCCCTATAACTTGCCTTCTCACAAGTTGGAATGACTTTAGCTGTATGCGTTAGAATACTAGGATTATTATTATGTTAGGAGTTCTGAACAGTATGGTATGCTTATGGTCGTCTGAACATGGAGTAGAACCCTTTTTTGTTGCAGTTGGATAAAACAGTTCCATGGGATCTTAGGTATTTGGATTTGACTTTGTATTCAGATTGTATCATATGATATTTTGATTCATTAAATCCTTTCCAAAAATAAATACAACTATTTAAGAATTTTTTTATAAATACCTCGCATTCCTTGTACCTATCTTTAAATTCCAGCTCAATAATGCAGCAACCATGCATGAATTCACCTAGATTGACAAAAGTATACCATTTACCTTTCTCTCAGTAAATTCATGAGACAATTTGGTATAGCTTTAAGCCTGGCTTAGTGCCACCAAATTGGTTTAAAACAAAAGTTGTTCAGTAGCACCACAATCTTTCTTCAGGATTTAAACGACCGAGCTAGTAATCAGATGTCCCAAGCTTATACTTGTGTGCTGCATCTGTTGAACTAATTCTTTTTACCTTAAGATTTTGGAAATTGTATATACACTTATGCACTTTGATCCATATGCAGTTTTTCTGCTGTATTTAAGCATTTTTAAGTCCTTTATTTGAGTATTTTTATCACGATCCCTTATTTACCTTTTGTTTTATTGTCATTTTGTGCATTTTTGTTTTTACTCTTTGTTAGGACTTCATTTTCTCTTGTTTTCTTGTGAAGCTGAGAAGCATTATATTCAAGGTTGTTAAGATCGCGCGTTTCCTCGTGGGAGCACACGATTCCACGCTTTTTGCAGCACTAGCAGTGTTATCGATGGCGGATGGCGGTCCATGGCGGATAGCCAAAAATCCGCCATACAAATGGCGGATGGCGATGCGGCCATATGGCGGATGCCATGGCGGACAACATAAAAAATATTATATATATATATATATACATAAAAAAAAATGCAGAAAAAATATAAAATCCAAAACATCCCACAATATATGTCAATAACCATATCTAATTTGATAGAAAATATCATATAAGTCTCATTTTTACCTATCATAGGCTACTAAAAAGACTACTTACCATCAAGTTCAAGATCTTAAAATGCAAATAACAATAAAGAGAGATGGTGGGAAGCAGCACTCGAAGAAGCTTGGTCAGAAGCCATGGTGGGAGAAGAGATTCTGGCTGGAGAAGAAAGAAAAAGAGAGATGGTCGTCGGACAGGTTCAAGTTGTTGGTCGCCGGACAGAGACCGGTTTGAGAGATGAGAGAAGAAAGGGGTCCATGGTAAGAGAAGAGAGGGATCGAGGGATGAAAGGGAGAAAGGGATCGAAGAGAAGAGAGGGCTTTAGGGTTTGTAACCCATTTGGGCTGCGAATCGGGTTGGGTCGCCCGATTCGACCCGTGAAAAACCCCCAAAAGTAAGGGTCGCAGCCGCCTTTCCGCCATTGCCGCCTTGCTGCCATGGACCGCCACCGCTATTCGGCCACCATGGACCGCCATAAGAAACCTGCCATGCCACGCCTTCTCTGTGGCTGTTTCTCCATTTGCCGCCACCGCCTCCCACCATGGCGCCGCCATGTCCTCGTTTCGACAACACTGCACCAGTCGAGGCGGCGCGGAGCAGGCGCGGCCGGCGCGCCGGGGAAGATAGTAAAAACGTGGAAGCGGCGCATTACCTCGTGGAATGCCGGTGGACGATTTTTAGGATTTTTTAACCCGTTTCTTCAAAAGTTCGGGTTTTAACCCGTTTTGGAAAAACCCACCTGGCCCAAATTTTAACCGGTTTCCAACCTTAATGAAAAACGGCTGGTTAGCCTTGTTTCGATGCTCTGTCTCTCTCTCTGTCCGATTCTCTCTATAAATGTGAGAATATTTTGGGGAATTTGTCACTAGAGTTATTTCTCTTAATTCCCAAGACTGAAGTGTGTTCAATGCAATGTTTCTCTCTCTCTCTGAGTGATACTTTGCCTGAGCTCTGCCTTCTTCTCAAATTCTTTAAATACTACAATGTTCTCACGTTCTCATCTCACTTACTCTGTTACTCATCTCATATGCTCTCTGTTTTGTTTTTTTTTCAGAACAACACTCTCATTTCTCTCTCTGTTCTGTTTTTTTCTTTACGTGAACATGTCTTCCATCCTTGTTAGTGCCTCTGATTAGCATCTGCACCTCCTAAACTTCAGAAAAATGCTCCTAGAAGCAGGACTGATATAGCATGGAAGCATGGAGTTTCTATTGATGGTGGAACAAGGAAAATTAAATGTAATTACCAATTCAAAATTGGCAAAGAAGAAGCAACCAAGAAAGACGGTTGAATATGACCTGGATGATCTTGCATCCGATGATGAATGGATTGTGGACAATGATGAAGGTTCATCTGGTGTTTGTGATTTAACAATTGACAATGAAGATGATTTGGAATTAGATACTCAAAATGAAGGAGACTTGGCTAGTGGTGTAGCTGCTGCCCCTCCAGATGATTTGGAGATTCCTAATGTTGATGATGAACTTGATGAAGTAGGAGATGAAGATCTAATGGGAGATGTTGGTTATGATCAAAATGCCTTGGATGATTTGCTGAAGTAATGTTTTTAGATGTTTTTTAAGAGTTGGATGCTGGTTATTTTGGTTATGTAATGTGACTTATGATTAAATCAATGCATATTTTGGTTGTGTTTTAAGGTTAATTTTTTTTAATTTTATTATTTTATATGTATATATTAATCATTAAATATAATTTTTTCATTTTGGTGGGATCTTACGATCCATGTTATGATCCCACGATTTACGATCTTCCTTACCCCAAACGATCCTAGGTGGGATCTCGAGTTTGACAACCTTGATTATATTACCGTGTACTACTACAGAAGTCTTTTCATGGTTTTGTGATGGCTAAACCTTCAAATTCCCTGAGCTTGTTTTCTTTTATATTTCTTTTCGAGGTGAATAATTTGTGTCTATTTGTTTGATTATGATAATTTTGCAGCATGGAAAAATTGAAGCCTGAGAAGGAGCTTCAACGGGCGAAGTCCGAAATACTTCGACGTAAATTGAAAATTAGGGATCTTTTTCGAAATTTGGATTCTTTGTGTGCTGAAGGAAGGCTTCCAGAATCTTTTTTTGATTCTGAGGGAGAGATTGACAGTGAGGATGTAGGTTAATCCTTTATTTTTCTTTTCTTTAATGAAGTATCCAATTCTCCAGGATTTTGGAGTTGTGAATACTAATCTTAAATTTTATGGTGCAGATATTCTGTGCAAAATGCCAGACCAAAGAGTTGAGCACGAATAACGATATAATTCTCTGTGATGGTGCTTGTGACCGTGGATTTCACCAGCTCTGTCTGGATCCTCCATTGTTAAACAGTAATCTCCGGTCTATTTGATTGATTGGTCACTTTGTGCTTCCAAGTTATCTATCAATTATGTATTTACTTCTGTGGCTTACAGTTCCACCTGGCGATGAGGGTTGGCTATGCCCAGGATGTGATTGCAAAGATGACTGCATTGAAATTGTTAACGACTGCTTAGGAACAAGTCTCTCTCTTAGTGATACTTGGGAGGTCAGTGGGCAAGTTTAGTGTCTTCTCCATTCCATAATCATTTTTTTGGATCTTTCCTCTCCTGATCATGTGACTGATCCTTGTTCAGAGGGTTTTTCCTGAAGCAGCTGCAGCTGCTGGAAATAACGTGGATCACAACTTGGGACTTCCTTCTGACGATTCTGATGATGATTATAATCCTAATGTTCCAGAAGATGTGGAGGTTGAAGGAGGCGAGTCAAGTTCTGATGAATCTGCGTATGCTTCTGCTTCTGAGAAATTGGAGGATTTACGCCATGAGGATCAATACTTGGGCCTTCCTTCTGAAGATTCAGAGGATGATGATTATAATCCTAATGCTGCAGATCGTGACAATAAAGTCACAGAAGAAAGTTCTAGCTCTGATTTCACATCTGACTCTGAGGATCTTGCTGCTGTAATTAAGGATAACAAGTCCTCTGGACAGGATGAAGATATCATATCTGCATCATTGGATGATGTTAAGAACTTTGAAGGTTCTAGCAGACAAAAATGTAAAGTTGGTAAGAAGCCATCTATAGCTGATGAACTTTCATCTTTATTTGAGCCAGATCCTGGCCAAGAGGGTTCCATTCCTGTTTCTGGGAAAAGACACGTGGAAAGGTTGGACTACAAAAAGCTATATGATGTAAGTTCCTTTTCATGGTATGAGGTTTAAGATACTATTCTATGATGCTGCATGCATGGTCAACCTTTCCTATTTGAAGTAGGGTATACATTACACGAGTTGACGTGTGATACATAGTGCTTGTTCTAATGTTATCTCATATTAACCTCAGCATTTGAATGTGATTCCAATGCTTTGTTACAACTACTTCTGTATATGCACAGACGTGCAAGCTTGTGCAGACACACGAGTGATTTTGTAGAGTCAAAGTTATTTATGGTCCTATTGTTTGGTTTTTTTCTCTACCAATATTTTTTTCATCTATGTTCCTTCTGTAGGAGACATACCAAAGTGATACTAGTGATGATGAGGAATGGACTGCCACTGCTACTCCAATTAGAAAAAAGAAAGTCACTGGCAAAGTGACTCCAATGTCACCAGATGGAAAAGCCTCAAATAATTCAAATAATTCTAGACATACCCCTAGGAGGAATACACATCAGAATAAAGTTGAAAATACAAATAATTCACCCGCTAAATCACTTGAGGGCTCTGGGAAATCTGGTTCCAGGGATAGAAAGCCTGGATCTTCAGCATCCAAAAGACTTGGAGAAGCTGTAGTTCAGGTAATGGTGAATTACCTTGTAAGTTTGATTTGTAAATTTATTTTCTGTTTAGAAGATCATTTTAACCAAGTTCCTAATTTGCATGCTTATCCCCCATTTCTTTCAATTAAATCATGTCTTCTAGATATATTTGTGGTACCAAGATGCAAAATGTAAGTGCAAGAAGGAAAAAATTATATTTTAGGGTGAGGGTGAGGATGGGGGGGTATCTTTGTAGTAGATGACTTAACGTCTGTTTGGTTTAGATTATTTTCAACGCAAACGTGAAAATAACGCTTTCCGAGACAATTATTTTGGAAGCTATGTGAGAGGAGCTTTTTTTCAACGTGGTTTTCAAACGTGGTTTTCAAACGTGATTTTGTCTTTGCAGAATCTAAAACAAACAGGTTTAAATTATTTTTAACGCAAACGTGAAAATAACATTTCCCGAGGCAATTATTTCGGAAGTTATGTGAGAGGAGCTTTCCCCCAACGTGATTTTGCCTTTGCAGAATCTAAAACAAACAGCCTCTTAAACTTTACCCATCAGAAAATTCAGATTTTGCATGAAATTTGGAAATGTGGAAATATATTGGAATGATATTGATGACAAAATATCTTGTTTTACTGCACATACCAGGTCCTTTTTTTAGAATACTGGTTATCATCACCCGTGGCATGCACTGATTTGTGATACATGTTTTGTTTTTGTATTATTGATCATTTAAGTTTTATAAAAAACAGTATTACACTTGCGTATTTTATCTAGATCAATCAATAAGTATACTACTAAAATTTGTTTCTAATAAATTAGCTTGCCGAAATTTGTTATGCATAATTTTATTTTTACAAACTATAGTTTCTTTAAATCCTGTTTATTGTATCATAGTTGCATTAGTAATCTCACATATTTTTCAAGAGCATACAAGGTTATGTAAACTATTAATTCTCTACAAAAGAGAAGGTAGGTTCTAAGAATAGTAGTTTAATATAAATTAGGTTAGTGATTAATGTACCTATTTTGAAGTGATGAGGGGGAATTTGGACTACTTGGAGAATCATTAATGGCATTTATTGAACTAAAGGTTCATCTGAATTGAATAGATAAAATGGATTAGAATTGGACTAGAAAGTAAACAATCTTCTAAAACATTCCTGATCCATTTATATATATAGCATAATTTGCATGTGTATTAGGTGAAGTGTTTAGCTTAGAGTGACTGTTCTTGTATTTTTAGGGACTTTACAAATCCTTTAAAGAAAACAAGTATCCGGATCGAGCGACAAAAGAAAGCTTGGCGCAAGAACTCGGACTCACTTTTCAGCAGGTCATATCTTTTAGCTTTGCTTACAGTGGATACATTTTGAGCTTTCTCTTGGCTTTCTAAATTTACCATTCTTTTTCACTTTCAGGTTGCCAAATGGTTTGACAATACTCGGTGGAGCTTCCGGCATTCATCACATATGGAAACGGGCGCAGGTAGAAATGCTTCACAGCAGGCCACTGATAACATGGATGAAAATAAGGGGGCACTTGGTGGTGACGAGAGGGACCATGAATTAGTGTCCCAGGAGGGCAGTAGAGAAAAATCTGAAACCCCAAGCACTAGAAAAAGGAAGCATATGTCCGAACCCCAGGCATCTGAAGCACGTCTGGATGTTGATAGTGCAGGAACAGTATCTCCCGCTTGCTCACCGACAGATCATGAAATGCAGACAGGTCATAAAATGAAGAAGCCAAGGAAAAGAAAATGATACTTTATTAAGAAGTCAAGCTTAAACTTATCCGAGATCCTCCGAGACAACCAGCTCAGATCTTGACCGATTTGCTTCCCATTCAGGGGGTTAATCTCAAAATGTGTGCCATTTTTTTTTTTTTTTTTGAAAAATAGTTCAGTTATTCATCTCCGGTGAGTTTATTTTAGCGTTGCCCCTAATTCAAACACCAAAATTAGCTGTCAGTTACTAGTTTTAGTCTTTTAGATATATTTTTTGAAAGATTTTTCATTTAGAGACCCCATTCCTTCCTCCAAATGTTTTTCCTTCTCTTTTTGAGGGGGATAGTACCGATACCAAAGGCAAAAAAACAGATTAAAGAAGGGGATCAATTTATTTTTGTACCTCAGTATTCAATGTTATCTTTGTATTAACCCGCAGGCGATCCGAGTAATGTGTTTGATCTGCATCACAACATATAGCGCTCATCTTGCAGTGGTAGGAATTGGATAGTTTCATTCAGGATGGCTGTCTACTGGAATGATATAGCTATGTATGGGATTTATGCTATCACTTTCTTGTTTAAGTTGCTCGCCAATGGAACTGTGAGTTGTGTAGCAAAATGGAATTGGACGATTATATATTCTTAGTTGCCATAAGCTTTTGATTATACTACTGGGAATAAGCTATTTTATCTGTCCAAATGCTGTTCGATCCCGGCTTTTGGTAGAAGTTATGAAAGTTCTTGCCATAGTGGCGGATGCTATATCCATGAAAATGAGTTTTTTCGGTAACGAGATTTAAAAAAAAAAACTAAATACAAATAAGTGTTTGGAAGATGCTAGTTTTAGATTTGAAGATTAATGTCACTGGATGCACTTTGACAAAGTGGTTAGTACTTAGTAAGTGTTAGTGTTTATGGAGTGCAATAAACGAATTTCTTAATTTCTTTTTAAGAACTTTTGATGTAACTTATGAGGATAAAAGGATGATGGAGGAGTTTAAATTGATCTACGGATATTATTAATTTTTTTTTTTTATTCTTTCTTAAAAAACTTTTAAACTATTATTCAATAAGGATTTAATGTTATTTACTAATAATATAAAGATTTTTTATACCAATAATTAATTATGAATTATCACGTTATTACAAATGTTTGATTTTATAGTAGTTATTTTGAAAGTCATATATAAGATGAAATTATGATTGATTGATGGTGTAAATTTTTTTTTTTTTTTACTAAAACAAAGTATTAAAATTCAATTCATCCAATAAATTGTTAGAGTTTGACTATGTTTATGTTGTTAGCAATTATGAGATGTCCAAATAATGTGGTAACATATCTATGAATAATAATCTACTAGTGTATGGACCCGTGTCATACACGGGAAATATGTTATTTTTTTAGAATTACTTAAAAAAATATATAATTGACAATTTCACGTTTTTTGTTTGAAATTTTTGTGTGAAATTATATACTAAAAACTATTACAAAATTATTTCGTCTTAATTGTCGATCACAAAGAGTATGAGATATTTTGATCAAAAAAAAAAAAGAGTAAGAGACATTAATTTAATAACTATTATTGATATTATAATACATATTTTGTCTTTATTATAATATATATATATATATATATATATATATATATATATATATATATATATATAGTTTTGTAAATATGCAATCTAACCTCTTATCCGTGCTACACACATGTAATATTACAATATTTATGCTATATAAAAATTAGATATAAAAAATTTTTACATGTTTGTATAAAAAAAAATGTTTGCAGGTTAAGAAAAAAATAAAGGAAGAATATCGTTATTTTAAAAAAGATGTTTATTTGAAAATAAATTTAATGATAATACGAAAAGATGATGTATATAAACAAACAAAAAAAGATTGTGATTGATCAAAAAGAAGTTGTGTCTTTTTCTAACTACCTTAGTATCATAATTCTCTAAACATTTAATAGAAAATATATATTTGACTTAATTGCACTTTTCGTCCCTCAACTTTTTCAATTGTGCGATTTTGATCCTTCAAAAAATTTAATTGCACTTTTCGTCCTGTTTTCCCATGAAAATTAGCCATGTTTTAGAGAATATATTTATCTATCATATTATTTTTCTTCTCTCTTGAAAATCTATTTGATTTGTTTTTGTTCTTTTCCCCTGGCAAATTAATCATTTTTAGAAAATATGTTTTGAAAACATTTTTGATTTTTTCTCCTCGTTTCCTCGTGCAGGTTAACTATTTGTTTAAAAAATATATTTGTCTATCATATGTTTTTTCCTTCTTGCTTTAAAATCTATTTGATTTATTTTTTCACTTTTCCTCGTGCAAGTTCAATATTTTTAGAAAATAGATTTACTTATCATATTACGTGCCATCATAATCTATTTGGAATTATTTCATATTGTGGTATAAACCTTGTTCAATTACCATCTATCATATTATTTTTTCTTCTCTCTTGAAAATCTATTTGATTTATTTTCTTATAAGAGTTATGTAAGTTAACCATTTTTAGAAAATATATTTATGTATCATATTATTATTTTTATTTTTCTCTCTTGAAAATGTAGTGGATTTATTTCTCCTCTTTTTCTCGTTCAAGTGAACTATTTTTAGAAAATATATTTATCTATCATATGAAAAAAAAAATTGATTTATTTTCCTCTTACTCCGTGAAAGTTAACCATTTTTAGAAAATATATTTATCTATTAGATTATTTTTTTCTCTCTTGTAAATCTTTTAGATTTGTTTCTTCTCTTTTTCCGTGCGAAATAAATATATTGAGAAAAAATATATTTATCTATCATATAAAAAAAATTTGAAATTTTTTTGATTTATTTCTCATTCTTTTGCATGCAAGATAAGCATTTTTAGAAAATATAGTCATGTATCATAAGAAAAAATATCTTCTTTCTTCAAAATGTTTTGATTTATTTCTCTATTTAAGCGAGGAAATCAATATTTTTAGAAAATATATTTATCCATCATATTACTAACCATTTCTTCTTTCACTATCTTAGCATTGTACTTCTTCTTTGAACTTCGAATGTTATATATGTTTCCAAAGCAATAATTTCATTCCAAGTTGATTATTTATTTCTCAACTATACATTGGTATAGAACGGGTGATAATGTAATTTATGAATTTTGTTAATAACTCTTGTTATACTTCTTAAGGATTAGAGTTTTGTTTTTATAAAAATAGATTATATTTGATGCATCAAGATTTAAAAATTATTTTTTTAAAAAATTATGGTTTTAAATTCCTTAAACTCATTTATTATTTAACACATTATTAAATTTATATGCTATTAAGAATGAAGACCTACATGATGCTCAAATGAGTGAGTTATCATGATCGACTTTAATGTACAAAATAAATAATAAATAATTAAAATTCACAAAAAAAACATATTTGAATCGGGATAAACAACCTTGTTGCATGCACAAGTTGTGTACCACTACTGATATGCATTTAACACATGTTTGACAGTTGCCAAAACAACAGAGCAGCAACCCTACAACACAATTTAAAAATTAAATAGGAAAGAAAGCTACTAATAAACTATAACAGCTATATAAGCATTTGATAGAGGGGAAACGCATTATGATCTCCCTTAGACACTTCTAACTGTTTTGTAACAATTCCAACACTCTTTTGAGCATGAGATCCAACATCTCCTTCGTAGCTAGTTAACCCAAATTTATGAACAATAATTCCACAACCATCTATATTTGAAGGAGCAGGAGTTGGTGTCAGTGTGCTTGACTCAATATTTCTGTAAAAGGCAAGTGTAGTATTAAATGTTTGAATAATTTGTTCTAATTAAAGGTTTTTCTCATAATTCCAACTTTTCAAATCAAATATATTATGATTCAATCATAACTTAAAAAAAATAATTTAAAAACATTGGAGGGGAACTTTTTTATATATCAAACTATAACGAAACAGATATAAGAAACAAACATAATGTAAGAAATGATGGTCATAGTTCCATGCTGCTTAGCACATAATAAACATTTATAGTAAAAAACAAAAGCATTCTAACTCCGAAATTATCAAATGTCATACAAATATATATTATTAAGGAAGTTTGTTGCTTGAAATTACTAATAGCTAACTCTCATCCTATTATAGATGGAAATTAAACAGAGTCACCAGTTTCTCAGTTATAAGCCAATTACGATGAACTTTTTCAATTCTTCCTAAAGTTTACCTAAGCGAGAGGTAGCACACATTGTGCCATCTAGTCCATGTTGTTATCAAATGACCTCAGATGCATATAGAACTGTCAGTACTTGTGCGGCAAGTCAATAATATGGCCTGTCATCGAAAATTACATATTACAGACCAAAATACAAAAAAGTCTTATGAAACTTTACATAAGCTTAATTAAATCAACAATATTGTGATAGTTTAAATCTCAAATAAGAAAATTAATAAATTACCTTGTCGCAACATGTGTTGTATCAAATCCACCTACAATGAAATAGAGAGAGTGCGTCAAACAATAGTTGAGTGTATATCATGAGGCAACCAGTTCGGTTAGTGACATAATGGTCAACATCTAGCTTACCAGTGTGAGTGGCAACAACAAACAACTCAAACAATGAAGACAACTCACTTGTAGCATAAGATTCATCCCCATCAAAAGTCCCTTACCACCTTTGATCATTATTAGCAATTGTTCATCCCTTCCTCTCCATCGTGATAATGTCCAAGAGCTAATGTTCCAAGAGTGTCATTAACCTGATTACAATGAATAGGAAATCATGTTTCAAGTAATACAACGAAACAATAAGGATTTATCTCAACAAATATGCATTAATATAAATGACAACCAAAGAGTAGAAACATATAAATAAATGAAATAAATTAAATTATAATAAATTTGGCAGAAGAGAAATATATAAAAAAATTATTCACCAAATAATAGAATCGTTCTGGTTGGCTTGCTTCCTGTTGCCGCTTCCATAACTCTTCTTTTACCCTTTTGATCTTCGGTTCCTTCTCCAACCTCTCTTGCTAAAACAAAAATATGTCAGGGTTTCGGATTTGAGAGAGAAAGAGAAAAGAAAGGATAAAGAAGAAGGGGTTACCTTTTCGCGCTAATGCAGAGCGATCCAGATATGGACCTTGTCCATCGTTTGCCAAAACACGAACGCTATCCCAGTGTCATTATGAAATACGTCGTCACTTTAACCATCGTGAAATATAAATACTCCTGGAATTAACATTGCAGGAGTAATGAAAGAGCTTAAACAGAGGAGAGAAGAAAAGAAATTCTAATTAATAGTGTCAAGCGTCAGATAAATTCTAATAAATTCCAATAACTTCCTTATGCGAATTCAAATAAATTAGAAATTTTCTCAACAAAAAGTAATTATACGAATTCAAATAAAAAACCCGTAAACATGCATTCAAATAATTTTCTTATACGAATTTGAATTATAAATTTTTATTAATTTATTTAAGGATTAAGTTGTTTTGATACTAAATTGACATTCAATATATTTGATTTAATTAATATTATTTGGCAATTGTGTAATTGGTTTAAGCATTAAATTGTTTTATTACTAAATTGGAAATTGGCAATATGACCATTCAAAAATTTATGGAATTTCAAAATTCAAATTATATTCATTATTTTTTTAATTAATGAAATTCTGACAATTTAAAAATTTAATTATGATTCATCATATTTTGGTGATGTCTAGCATTTAAAAATTTGTTTCCAATAATCTAAATCATACGAATTCAAATAAAAAATCAGTAAACATGCATTCAAATAAATTCTAATAATTTTCTTATACGAATTTGAATTAGAAATTTGTATTAATTTATTTAAGCATTAAGTTGTTTTGATACTAAATTGACAATCAATATATTTGATTTAATTAATATTAATTTGCAATTGTATAATTTGTTTAAGCATTAAATTTTTTTAATATTAAATTGGTAATTGGAAATCTGACCATTCAAACATTTATGGAATTTCAAAATTCAAATTATATTCATTATTTTTTTAATTAATTAAATTCTGACAATTTAAAAATTTAATTATGATTCATCATATTTTGGTGATGTCTAGCATTTAAAAATTTGATTCTAATATTCTAAATCATACGAATTCAAATAAAAAATCAGCAAACATGCATTCAAATAAATTCTCATAATTTCCTTACACGAATTTGAATTAGAAATTTGTATTAATTTATTTAAGCATTAAGTTGTTTTGAAATCAATTAAAATCGTTTCTTTATTTATATTGGAAATTCGAATAATTTCACTGAGAGAGTAGAATCTCATATTTAATATGAAATGAGGAAAAATCATTTGAATTAATGTAGGGAAATTATTTCCTTTGTAGGCCAATTGAATAGGTGTCCAACAATCCCTTCTTTTGAGGTATGAACGACACATGGAATATTGCTTATGTGGATAGCTTAAGAAGTTGACACGCGTGAAAATGATCTTTGAGGAACATTCTCAAATGTATTATATATAGATTTTTTTTAAAACTAATAATATGTCAAAATTAAAAACCGAACTTAATAATATAAAGTTTTCCTTATATGTGGCGTTCAATAAAGGATGACATTCTTGTACCAAAAAAAGAACGAGGATGACACCCTGTATGGGCTTAGTACCTGGTTTCACTTTGCGGTTGCAACAGATTGTTTTTAGGATTGGGTGACCATCAAGTCACTAGGTGCAACAATTGCAATGGTTGTGTCAATTCTAATCAAAATTTTAAAATATATAAACTATTTTAAACGATGATTATAATGGTCGAATTCCTTTAATGTATACAACGGAATGATAGCGTAAGATTTTTTTAATAATAAAATCCTTTTTATAGTGTAAAAAAAAATTAAAAAATAATGAAATCTTATTTTTGGACAAGCAGAATAATTAAATCCTCGAATAAATAATAATAGCCATTTATTTTACGTGTAACAAATAGGCCTGACCTGACCAAGTGGAGAGACTTTAGGGCCTGAGATGAAGGGCCCATGTCCAATGGTGAGATCCGAGCCCGAGTGTCTGGAATGACCTGAATGAGCCTCGGTCTGTCTGTCTGTCTGTATCTGTGGAAGTGAAGATTCAGTGGAAGATGGAAGTGGAGATCGACGAGAACGACTTGAAAGCCGCCGGGGCTGAGCTCTTCTCTGACGGCGGTCGGCGCGGCGTTCGCATCCATGGCTGGCTCATCGAGTCTCGCAGGAACTCCATACTCAACTCCTCAACCGTCCAACAGTAAGTAATTTTTGCATCTAATTTCAATTTTTTAGTAACCATTCCCCAATTCGATTGCGTTTAAGAGCATTTATTTCTGGTGGATTTGCCTTGCAGATGGGAAGAGAAACTTGAGACATCTCACTTACCAGAAATGGTTTTTGGGGAAAACACTTTAATTCTAAAACACATGATTAGTGGCACCAAAATTCATTTCAATGCGTTTGATGCTCTATGTGGATGGAAAAAGGAAGCCTTGCCACCAGTTGAAGTTCCTGCCGCCGCTAAATGGAAGTTTAGAAGGTAAGTTTGGATGCACCATCATGTTTTGTTCCTGCTCACAATCACAAATATGCTTAGGTCAAATTATTCCTTTTCTTATTCTATTCAGATGAGTTTCCTTAACTGCCTTGTAATTGCTTCCTGTTGATGAGGATGGATATCCATGAAATTATGAAAGTTTTCTTTTAAGCATGTTGCTTTCTTGATAGTTTTGTTTGCTCCAACAAATTGATCTTGCTGTTAGTCTCACTTTCTTTTGGGAAAAATGTGCAGCAAGCCCTCTCAGCAAGTAATACTAGATTACGATTATACCTTTACAACGCCTTATTGTGGAAGTGCCACGATTGAGATTGATAAAGATCTGGTATTCATTCCTTCTCTCTTTTCCATGGACTGAATATGCCATCCTGAATTGCCATTTTTCTTTTACTTGAGTCACTTGAACGCTATGATTTTTGTAGTATGAGTTTCTGCTGCATACAATTGTTTTACATAATAGTGCTTTTGTTAATGAAAATCAGGAGAATCACGTTAATGTTATTGTTTATGGCTTTATGCCATTCTTCAAGATGTTTAATTTTTGTATGATAGAATGGGAGAGAAATTTCTGAGGAATCCAGGAATATACATTGGGAAGACTGCAAGGAACAAATTGATGTAATTGCATTGGCGTCCAAAGAGCCTATACTTTTCTATGATGAGGTGGGTAGTGAGTACCTTAAATGATTAATTTGCAAACTTCTGTGTACAGAACTGTTTTTATATACAAATATTTTTGTTGGCAAAGCAATTTATCTTTTGCATTGTGCAAGAAAAATGAGCTCAAGTGAAAGAAAGAAAAAAGCATATAATTAAGGTCCCCATCAGATCTTTGCTGCTGTACTCCACTTTCAGAAATTGCTGTGCTTTAATCTGCGCTTATAGTGAAATATTTTAGTGAAATTAAAATATGCTTCATTTTACTTATATTCTACAACCAAAAACAAATGTGTTCATTCTTACTTGTCTGCTGCACATCTCATTTGTAGTAAATTGTCCATATTCTCTTCCTTGACGGCATTTGCTTTTCATCACAAATGAATCCTCATCATGAACAGGTGGTCTTATATGAGGATGAACTTGCTGATAATGGAGTATCACTTCTTACTGTAAAAGTGGTAATCACTAAATTGTTTTCTTTTGTTGACGGGGGTTAATTTTTTGTTATGCAAATTAATATGATTGTCAATGACTGATGATTTCACTTCTTGGTTTTATAGAGAGTCATGCCAAGTTCTTGGTTTCTTCTCTTGCGACTCTGGGTGAGCTACCCCCTCTTCATATACTAAATTAGTAAATTTCTTGATGAAGTTTTTTAAGTGAAGCTACACATCACAGATTGGTTATTCTATTCTACTATAGTTATTATTATTCTTAAGGTTGATGTTGTAAAGCATGATGATCATATAAAATACTGAAGTTATTGCTAAGGATCTATACTGCTCCTGACAAACTTGGATATTAGTGTCATCACATTTATTTACTGCTTGATCTGGCATTCTTACAGCTTAGAGTTGATGGAGTGTTGATTCGACTGAGAGAAACTCGTATGCATTGTGTATTTGGTGGAAGTACAAATCCCATTGTACTTAGAGAGAGTTGCTGGAGAGAATCTACATTTCAAGATTTGGCTGCGGTAAGTTTGTGCTATGCATGCCGATGCTATGTTCCTTACATTAATTCCAAATGATCATCTCATTTTCAGTTGTTGATGCTTTTCTACCGCTCTCTGTGCTGTGTCTGTAGTATGGATTTTAGGGATTGTTTGAAACAGTTGCTATTATGTATGTTTCTTCTTTGGCTGTATAAGATAAAGGATGAAGTAAGTGCTATAGTAGTTACTGAAGCTACTTCTATGTCTAAAGTTCTAGTAACACGTCTCAATCTTAAGTAACTGGAATAGTCAAGATTTATTGTTGATTTGTTGTAAGAGAACCATTGTTTTTCATTGGGCTTCTGATTGAATTACATGTGCCTAAAAATAGTTTTGAAGAAATTAGATTGTAGTTGCCAAGATCTAGCTAACATAGTAACTAGCAGAATAATGGAATAGATAATTCAGAGAATGATTTTTTGAACATCTCACTTTTGATTACCAAGATTTTGCTAGTGTAGTAACTGACGAGAATTCCATAAATAGTTAGTTGAGTATGAGAGGATAGCTCTCCTGTGGAGCTGCTAAATCAAGGACAGGCTACTCTGAATCAAGAAGGGAACGGAACGGAGATACAAATTTAATTTTCTCATATATTTTGGTTTCAGTAGAAAGATAGAAATAGATATAAACTTCTGTTAGCTGTGTAAATAACTGAAGGGAAATGATGTCAAGCTTGTAAAATCATCATTTTGTCCTCTACATAATAAAATGCAGGTCCCGCACAAACAGTGGCATTTTCTTGTTTACTTCTCCACTTAATACCCACTCATTTGGATCTGTTAAAAAACGTGGGCTCCTTTAATGCTTTTTCTCCTAATTTTTCAGGTCTATTTTGTAATTAGACTAAAGGAAACATGTAATCTCTCAATTATTTCTCATTCTTTCCTTTAAAATCTGTCAACCCAGGAAAGCGTCAGTGTTGAAACCTTAAGACAATGATAGCCAGCTGAATGACTAGTGGTAGTGATAAACTCATTAGTTTTAGTTTTTCTTTGCTATGTTTTCCTTTTATCCTTTTACTGCTCTTATTTCTCCTTGAGTAGTTGCTTTGAAAAAAGCTATAATTTACAATTATAGTTATAATAATTTAATGTTAGCTCTAATTGTACTTGATTCTCTGATTGCTTGGAGCAGAAAGGGCACCCTTTTGATTCTGCTGCATATAATGATCCAAGCGTCATCAGCCAGTGGCTCCCCATCATCACGCATAGGACCCAAAAGCTTGTAATTCCCTCTTAAGTTATAGGGCTGTAAATTCCCGTAATGCAAAAGGGATTCTGATCAATTCTTATCTTGTTCATATTTTATTCAAACGCCTACCATGGCTGTTGAAACGATGAGTTGCTTCTTATGAGGTAAGCTCAAGTTGAGATGCGTACTAATCATGTTTTGTACTTAGACTTATACATTATAGAATAAGAGATAAAGAGGGGATTAGGTGTTAGAGAGAAAATTCGTGGAGCCGAGCTAACACCCACATTCTAGTCATCTAGGGAGGCTTTGAGGGGCTTTCTAAAAAGCTTCACATCCAATTGTTTGTCATTCTTTAGTCTCATTCATATATTTTGTTTAGGAAACACTAACTGCATCCAATTAAAATGTCTCTGGCTGCTGTCACTTGCCAACTAATTATATTGTTATTTCGAAGAAAAGCATCGCAATGGATAACAAAGCACCATGTGGGTTTTGCCAAATAGGAAAGCTCGTATTTTTGAAGTGCTGACAAATGTCAGCTTTGCTACCATATGTATATTGCAATGTCACTTCTAAATTTTTAACCGACAACACAGCTATGATTTGAGAAAGCTGTTAAAATTTGAATAGAATGGTAAATCCCATCTTAGGTGATCTTAGAATTGAAACTTTACATATGTCGGAAGCATCCATCTGGAACGTACATAGCATTCACAAAGTTAAAGTGTTGGCGGTAGTACTTGCTCATAATTTTTTTCACCATTTTGTCAAATGAATAATATGTCGTTTGAAAGTACATGCAGGAAGAAAATCAGATTTTCAAGGTTAGGAAACAAAAACTCCTTCCTAAGTAACATGCCAAGTGAGCACTGCACATCAGTAATTATTTCAAGCATCAATGAAATAAAAGTAATATACATAGCCCAGCTGCCATAACATGTATAGACAGTGGAAAACTATAATTCTCCTACCATCACGATGTATGCAGTACCATCATCGTAGTAATTGACTCTTCCAGGACAAGGGTCTCCTACCTTTTCTGTTTCCAGCTTAGATTATTGAGCAAAGCTCTTCAGGGTGAAAAGGATGAAGCTCCAAGCTGAGGCCAAAAACTCCGTCAAAGTCTGAGGTCTAAATCAAGCTTGAGTGTCTCCTGTGGTGGCTCGGGTTGTTGTGGAACCAAGCGAAAGCTGCCTGGCCACACCAGATCCGTTTGTTCCTCAGGCATGAAAGGTGTACATGCCATTGCATATGCATCATGAAAGCTGGGTGCTACCATAGTTCCACCTCTGCATGGTTTATGCATGAGTGCATGGGGTTGCACACCAAGTGATCGAGGCATAGGAGTATTTATGGACAAGCCCATCATTGCCATCGTCCTCTGAGTCTGGTGTCTTTTGACAGCACCTCTCTCCCTTTTGTGGGCATTCTGATGACCTCCTAATGCTTGTGAGCTAAAGAACTTCCTCATGCAGAAGTTGCATGAAAACACTTTGGTAGTAGCTGTTCTTGATTGTGAATCAGGATCTCCTGCTGTTGAGAGTGAAGTGCCTCCTAAGCTCAGGTTCAACCACTCTTCTGGATTGTCACGTTCGCTTCCATCATTGTTCTTGTCTCTGGTTATCATTTCACTTGGTTGTTCCTTGGCTGTTGTAACAGTTGTTACATCTTCCTTGATCATCATTTCTCCCTAAAATTCTCAGATGAACTCTGGTGATCAAAGGAAGTTGAATAGATAATAAAAGGCTTATTGGAATCCTTTTGAAGGTTAGATCAAAAGCAGAGAAAACTAAATGGGCAGGGGTATCAGAGTGTAATGGAAGTGAGATGGGGTGTTTTTTTATTTTATTTCATCCCAATCAGTGACCCCACCTAGTGATGCTTGGTGCTCTAGGGAACAATGCTTATGTCATCTTTACTGTTGCCCCCTTCAAGCTTAGGATTCCCCACTATCATCTTTCTCCTTTTCCTCTTTTCTCCTTACAAAGTTCCAACCTTTCTTGCCTATCTTAGGAATTAGCTATAGAAATACAAGGTTGACAACACTAAATCTTTCCACCCATTGTCAAAATCAGATCTCACAATTTATTTGAACTGCCTGCCATGTGTGCTTCTTACCACATCATGCAACAAATCTATCTGCTATACTTTTTCTGAGTAGGGTGGATATGATGGGTTTTAAGATGGAGTCTTAATGTTTATCCACTTTGGCCACTGGTATATGAATTATTTTGTTTATTACCCACCTTTTATATTCCAACAATTGATAGTGAAAGGAGGATATGACTTCAAAACTTATTTTCTGCATATTATAATCTGATTCTGTGACAGCTCAAGAAGCTTTATCCTAAGCACAAATAGGGTAGGGTTGGTAGGGGTTAGAGTAACTTGTCCCAGCCTAAAGTTAATTATGACGAGTTCAACTTTATGTGATTTTGGGACAGGCTCTGGTTATGTTTTGAGTTGTTTCCATCGGATTCAGTGTCACATTCTTTTAAAACTCACGTAGTTTTTTACAATTATATATAAATAATAAGACTCCTTGAGTTAAATTAAGAGTTTAATGGGCATGTTCTGACATCCAATAAGAGTTCACTATGCTGACACATCAGTTCACTTTGTAACTGCATTTTAAAATTATTTGCACAATAATGAGTTCTCATTGGATATCAGTATAAAATTGGTTTACATTGACGGTGTATGTCCTCTTTTCTCTTAAATTATTTTTTATTTTTCATATCATAATAATTGATACTATTTATTTGAAATATATATTGTAAAATATATCTTATTTTAGTTATTAACTTCTTTAATTCTATGATTTAGTTATCAATATATCACATTGAGCCTATTATAACCCTAATCATGATTAGGTTGAGTCCGTGTCAAAATAAATGGAACGATTAGATTGTCAAGTCAGGTTCAAGGGTTCCGACCCATCCCATAGTAAGGGTTGGTTTGGCCTTTCATTTGCTTTTTGATTTGATGTGTTGTGGTGAAGAAGTACGTTACTCTCACTATGTCCAATTTTTTTTTGATAAGCCCTCACTATGTCCAATAATGGTGGTGAAAAGTTAGAAACTTGTTCTGTTGCTATTTTAGAATAGTTCTCCCTGTCGAGTCAGGGTATCTACGTGGGTGTTTTCTTGTTGGGGCTTCTTAGTGTTCCTTTACAAACTTGTAGTGGGCAATGTATATCTACAGTGGTAGAAATGCATCAAGGACCCACTTGCACTCTTTTTTATACCTTTCAATGGTGCTGGACGAAGCCACTTGTGCTTGGCCTTTCCCTCATGAAACCCAGTCATAATAATAGGGAAGTTCCACGGTTCCCCTGTTACTTAAACGTGCACTTTCTATCTCAAACAGACTATAGAAAAAGAAACACCACCAACCAATCAGTGCTCAGCTCAGTGGAGTGTAAATTGGAGATAGAAAGTGTTTGGTCATGGATTGCATATCACCGAATTCAAGGAACACAGTCGTGGCTTCTGTCTAATGGTCACTTTTAATAGCAACTAGGGGAAGTGACAGATATTTCTAGTTTTGGTTATGGATAATGTCCAGGTAATTTAGTGAGGTAAACAAGAATGAATCCATGTTAAAATGATTAAACAAGCTAGTTTGTCCATGAATCGAGGTCCAACAAGATTCAAGTACAAATACTGTATAAAGAAAAAGATAAGTGCCTACACAAATCAATACCGAAAAGATAAGGGTGAAAAATAAAAGGCAGTTGTAACAAGCAAACAAGTTCTCTTCCTTGTCCAGGAGTTATGTTGTCATCAAACAACAACACATTTTTATCACAATCTCTACGGAATAGTTACTCCAAATTTTGCAAGATAGAACAGATTAGAATGCCATATTCTTGCATGAGAGAGAAAGTGTGTTTAAAATAAGGGATAGAGGAATTGAATGATAAGAATTAAAAACATAACTTTTATGTTTTTTTTTAAGATGAGAGGATTCACTCCCATACTTTTGAAGGATGTACTTAAATATGATTGGATAATAAAAATCCTCTTTTCACCAAAAATATAATTGAATAATAGTATAAAACATTAAGCACACTAAAATTAAATCCATAGCATAAGATAACAATCACAAAAACAAGGTTAAAATAATAATTTGGTCTTTATACGTGACACAGATTCTTCATTTAGTCCCTATAGGTAAAACATTTGGAAATGAGTCCTACATGTGTAAACGTTAGCAAATTTGGTCCATATATGTGCAAACGTTAGCAAATTTGTCCCTGCCGTCAGCAAATTGGTCCTTATAAGTGACACAAATTTTTGATTTGGTCCCTAAACCTGAAAATAAAAATTAAATCGGTCCTTATATGTCCAATCGATAATAATTTTGTCCTTGTCGTCTATCTAGGAGCTCGGACCCAACAAAACATTTTTTTCATATTGAATATTATCTATATATTATATCAATATATTTCTTCTATTGAGAATAAATGTTGTATAATTTGGTCCGTAAATGGTTTTATATTCTGAAATTATCTAAAGTTGACTCTCAATAGAAGCAATAGATTGATATAATATATAAAAAATAAATACGAAAAGAATTTTTAGTTGGGTATGAGCTTCTTGGCAGACGATAGGGACAAAATTATTATCGATTGCACATATAGGGATCAATTTAAATTTTTTTTTTTTCAGGTTTGAGGATCAAATCAAAAATTTCACGTATAAAGATTAATTTGCTAACATTTGAACATGGAAAAACCAAATTTGCTTACGTTTACACATATAGGGACTCATTTTCAAATTTTTTACGTATAGGGACTAAATAAAAAATCTGTCTCACTTATAGAGACCAAATTATTACTTTAACTTTAAACGAATAGTACACAACCTGGTCTCATACTCCAACATATCCAATAGTAGTAGTTTTTTCTGTAACAAAATCTATATATCCGTTTGGTATGAGTGCAGAAGTAAGGTTGAAAAAGTTCTTAGGTAAGTTTTCGATAAAGTTCCAAATAAAAATTATCCAAGAACACTAATAAACCCAACACAATTTGTAGATAGCTAAATTCCTTAAGTATGTTGTCAGGATTTGATTTCTCTACGCCTCGAAAGGAATTAATTTCCAGCTCGGTTGAAGGATATTCTTGTGCATATCAAAAAAAAAAAAAAATTGAAAATTCTCCCATGCCCGATGCTACTTAACCCCACTAATTAAACTACGATGCCGAGTTAATCTTCAATCAACTTGTAATGATCAAAATTTGATCGAACTTCCCATACCTAACACTGAAAATTCACTAAACAAAACTATAAACACAATTCCACCCATTTGTGCAAAGCCTATAATGACAAGTATAATAATTGTATTTGGTTTTTCTAGCAAAATCAGTCTGCTTTCTTTTCCAACTCCATTAAACAATCCCCTCAAAACATGCGATGAAAAACACTGCTATTCCCAAAATCGAAGAAAGAAACGCGAAAAATGTACAGCATTTAACCAAAAACCAGATACAAGAATCAAGAACTAATCTTTAAGGTTGTTGCAATTTAGAGAGAAAAAAAGAGGTTCTTCCCCCCTCCTGAATCAGAAATAACCAAATTAAAAATAGCATAACAGATGAGTCTCATTCAAGATTCCTACAACCTTCCCAGACAATACTGCCCATAACATTGATCCTCCATATTCTTGAAGACAGCTATGGAAATCTAACAGCTTCCTCACGTACCTGCAGCAACAAAGCAAATCATACAAAAACAACATAAGTACGGGAGATTACATGGCATCAAGATTTTAGAAAATTCTGGCTAAACCCAGCAATCAGATCACTTACTTACAAGTTTACATTACATAAAGGAAATTTTCATAAATTGTATCATCATGGGCATGCATGTCATCTTTGACATTGAAATTTGAAACCGCCAAAAGAACAGTAATTTACAAATAGCGTCACACTTGCATAACATAACAGTTCCATCCAACAAGTAGTTTTATTGAGTAAGAATGTAACTAATCCGAAAAGTAGTAAGCAATGTTGATATTAGATCTCTTTTTTTATGATAAAAACACTTATAAAAGAGTTAAAATCAAAAGGAATAAGCAAAGGTTATAATCATCCTTCACATGAAAGGACAGGCTGTAGCTTATGACTAGCATCCCTAGCTGCCTTAAAATTGTCCTCATAAGAAGAATTTCAAGCAGAGAGCAACTTCATTAGCACAAAATTCTAACATCTTTCAGAGCAAAGGATTTGGAGTTGGGTCAAGGAGGTCATTTAAAGTTTAACCATAATAATCAATGGAGAATTAGAACCTCACCTCAGGAATCAGGATCACCTGTGAAAGGAATGTAGTTTACCCATTAGTAGTATTAGAAGAACTGATGAAAGGGCTGGACATACAGCCATTTCAAGCATGACTCTGGCATGGATTTTATTTTTGAGAAAGTAAGCAAATTTATGCATGGAATAAATTAACAACAAATGCCCAAAATTGTCCCATCCCAGTGACTTTTGGTTGGAACTCCATGTTTCTTGTTGAAAAACATAAACTACCATATTTTAGTAATAGCATTTCCAGCATGGTGTAGAAACTCAAAGACCCTTAAGTTAAATACAGTTGACTAGAAAATGAAAAGCAAGCAAAAACAAAATAAGCAGGTACACAATCTTAATTATTCATTCAATTAGAACTAAATCAATAACTGCTCAGAGCATAGTTTTTCAAATGTTAAAATTAAATAGAAGGTACCACTTGCAATGGATTGTCAAAGTGCAATCCCAGGGAAAACAAAATTGGTTTCAAAGAAAAAAAAAATTTGTTTAATCGTCTAGGAAAATCTACTATAGTTTCAGTTCATCTCTAAGAATCATCAACCTCTCACTTGTATATGGTTTAATTGAAAATATTATTGAATTTATAATGTGGAATAAAGGTATAAAAGGTAACCTACTATGCAGCATTCTTCTCTTGCCATTGGATGATCAATGTCCTTGCGCATCACCCATCTTTTCCATTCCTCCCTATAAATTTGAATCTTAATACCTTCTTCTCAACGAAGCTAGACAGACTCACAAAGTTCTACCCAATTCATCTTTTCAAAGTGAGCAACACAGGACTAGCTAATTTTTAATATCTATTAGGCCTACAATTTAAGGTTCTCTAGAGTCTAGACAATATGAATTTCTTTTATTTTATTTTAAATTTTTTTTAAAAAAAGGGCATTTTTGGGGAGTAGCCTGAAAATCAATATGCTAAAAAAAATCGTTTTCACTTTTTCATGTATGCTGGAACCAGCAAGACTCACAAAGAGACTACTAGCGATCTTGACAAGAACGACGGAAGGTACCATGGGACAGCTCGCAACAAGCCCGGGCACTGACAGCAAGGTGTGAAGTGAGACAGGTTACAACCATCGTACTATGCAGAGGCAACAGTGATTCTGTGCAGCCTAATTGCCCCAAGTTCCTGTGCCAAAAAAAATGAAAAAAAAGGGGATACATTCAGAACTTAAATACCAAATCTGCAAGTAAATTAATATAAGAAGCTTCATTGAAGGGGGAGGGGGGACAAAATTACAAAAATGAATTCCAGATTGCAGAGCTTTACATCTTTCTCTTGTTTGACCAGTTATATGCTTGGAAAACTATTGAATTAGCTTATTTTGTATTCATAACACACCTTATGATCAAAATCTTAATGGGAGAACTTAAAAAAAAGAAGCAATTTTTACCTAAAAATAAGCTAAACCAAACATGCAAGAATATAAATTTAAATAATAGTAGAAATTTATCAAGGCAAATAATTATTGAAAAAACGGCATATAAATTGGTGGGTATTTCAAAGAAATTGGCTTTTCATTCTCCATGTAAAATTGTAATTGGTTCTCTAAACTTATAAAAATTTGTAACTGTGCACTCATACACATCTCCGTTCTGTTAAGTGTTCCATCTACTTGTACATGTGTGGGTCCCAAAACTTTATTAGAATATTCAAATAGGTCCCTATAAGGAAAATACAAATAAGACTACTTTTTTTGGGATCCTAAATGATAGAGATGTGTATGAGAGACTCAATTACAAAAATTATTATGTGTTTAAGGACACAATTACAAACTTTTAAAGTGAAGGGAGGTATCTAAATTTACCCAAAAAGTTCTAGACCTAGAGAGTAATTAAACCTTTAAAGAAATTAGCTTTTCATTCTCAATGTAATTAAGCAAAGGAAACTGAACGAAATCACAAGAAACGTTTATATTTGAAGCTCGACATCAACGTCTAAATAAAAGTAAAACAAGAGCTGAAACACCAATGAGAAAGTGTTTTTACCAATTCGTAAATTAAGCAAAAGTATAATGTGCGATGGTGATGGTGATGGAAACGAGAACGTGGAATGGGGAATTAGGGATGGAACCTGGTAGCAGGGATGGAAAAGCGACGGGACGTGATGCGAGGGGCGGCGAGTGGCGGCGGGTTCATGTGGGGAACGTGCGACGGAGCCGAAGGGCGGAGAGAAGCCCTAGCTGTTGAGATCAAAGACCGAGACACGGATCCTGAACGCCAAGCCATTTCTCTCTCTGTCACTGTGTATTGAAACTGAGGCAGCGATGTCGATTTCGAAAACCACACTTTGAGGGCTTTGCCAGGGTTTAGTGGTGCCTCCTAGGATTTTGCCTGCGATATATCATAACCTAGAACGATGTCGTTTTCACTTCGGGTTTCAACTTTCAGCCTTCAGGATTTTTTTTTCACTGTTTCATTTTTTGTTTGTATAATAACCGAATAACCTATAAATTAACCTATAATAAATTATTATAATAAATGGGTCATATTTAAATTTTTTTTGCTCACCAAATTTTAGGTCAAAAAGAGTGGTGCCATTGTCCCATTAAATAAACTCATTTAATTAAATCGCGGGATATGAATTGTGAATTTCCGCTTTCAAACATTCTTAATGCGTTTCGTCCCATTACCATTCTCATCTTTGTACATAAAAATAGAGTGATAGCATTTAAGGGTTGAGATTTTTTGTCCTTGAACCAAAATATTGTAGTTAAGATTTGTCTAGTGTTTGATTCACTTTGATGGGAGGTGTCCAACGACTTTGACTGCAACCACTTATGGTTGGGTGGTTAAAATTTAGGTATATTCTCTGTTACCCACAATAATTTTGGGATAAAAGTTATTATATTCAATCAGAATGCGCCATCTCAATTAAATGAGTCATATTGATGAGTCAAGTCATATGATTCTCACAACCCGATTGGATCACCTAAGCATGATAAAATTATCCTTGAGGTACCATAGAATTCACCCAAAATTTAATCTGTATTTTACTTTTCTTTTAAGAACAGAATCTAGATTTTATTACTAATATTTTATATTTAATCTAATAACATGGATGTGCTTTAATTTTCGTAGTACATAAGAAATTCTCCACAACTTTGATTTTTTATAGTCTTGTGCTCAGAATACTAAACTGAGTTTGAATCACGTTACTACTACATTTAATCACCACCCAACTATAACCAATGTCAAATCAATTGACCAATTACAAAATGTAATGCATGTTCCTTAAAAGATTTAATAGAAAGGTTTGGGGAAAAAATTTCAAGGATTCACATCAATAAGGGAGTACGCCGTCACACACTTCAACCGGTTATTATATGAGTAAACTATGCCGGGTGATAGTTTTGCTAAGACCATGGTTCCTCTATAATGCAGTCTCACTTGGGTATTACTATTCTGGTTTTCTGACCAAAGCCCAACTTCTTGCAGATCTCCTTCTTTCCAGCACATGTTGACAGTCACTCCGCCACGTGCTTTCAATCCTTTCACACAACCATTTGGCCATTTATCCCGCGGCAACGCAGGAAGCAAGTAAAGATCCTTCATTGTGCTCTGAACAAGCATTTCTGCAATTGCTGCTGAAAAACTGACACCAAACAATATTTTCTCTCAGCCAAATTCATTCAGAATAAAGTAGTAGAGTCACCAAGTGGTTAATTCTAGAATCTAGAGCAACAGTTTCATCACAGGCATGAATTCAACATATGTTCTAAATAAAATTATACACAACAACAGCAACACATCAAAGCCTTTTACCATTAGGTGGGCAGGAAATATATATATATATATATATATATATATATATATATATATATATATTAAAACAAAACTATGATGTCCAGGTCCCATTAAGAGTATAGCATAAAATAGGTTTCTCCACCTTTTTTGAATTGCTTTTCAACAGATTGATTATGTATGAGATATGATTGAAGAAATTAAGAACCAAGAGTTATAATCAGGATGAGATGACAGAGATTCAACTGGATAGAATAACTGCACAGATGTTCAAAACCGGAAAAGAAAATGTTCCTGTATGGGTACTCCTATCTAGCAGACAACACTGAAATTCATAAAACAAAAATTGAAGCTTCAAACTGACATATAGCAATTGAAATTTACCAAGAATATCATGATAGGGAAACAAACTGTTTCTACAACAAAACTACACAACTAAAGCCTCACACCCTGCCTCTTCCTTCTAGAAATGAGAGAGAAGAAATATACTTCAGGCAAGCTTTTATTTGGTAGAAGTGAAAATGACAAGATATCTAATGTTACAGTTCTCACGTAAAGATGGGGGCTTACCCAAAATTTGCATCAATTTGGAAAGGGGGATGTGTTGTGAACAGGTTACTGTAAAGTCCTCCTTCATAATCACTTTCATGATCAGGGTCCACCAAGATAATCAAGTGTTTTATCATGTGATATGCCTTCTCACTGTTGTGAAGATGTGCCCACAGTGCAGCTTTCCAAGTTGTTGACCACCCTGGACCTTCCTCTCCTGTAACACAGTGCAAGAATGGCAACTAATGTTGGATTATTTATTATTATTAAACTTGAAAATATACAGCTTTATGTTATATATATATAATGGTTGAACAAAAAAAGAGTAGCCCCCATTCTAATTATGGTTAAGGCAGCATATAGTCTGCTGTGAAGGCTCTCTCAAGACATAAATATCACTTCAGCCAATCAGAAGCAACAGAAACATGGTACTCTTACACTGCATCTCATATAACTGTCTTCTATTCAGATATTAAGGATTGCATATGGCTGGCTGTTCTAGTTCTTCTAAGATATGGATTTTAACACAAATACATAATAAATAATAGCTATACACATTGCAACAAAAAATAACTATTATCACTGAAAAGAAATTAGCATTGGAAGTTCTCAAAAAAGACCTCTTTTAAATAGACTATAATTCACAGCTTTACAGAGGTCTGGAGTTTGCTCAAGAGTTATTGTGTGCCCTGGAAACAGGCCAAACAGGTGCGAAACATGTCGATGATGTACATCTGGGTCCTCAAAATCTTCTGCCTGCCGAACAAATAAGATGTTAAAAAGTAGTTGCTAGCCGAGAGTAGAACTTGGTTACTGAAATTCAAAACAAAATACCAAATGACAATAACTGGCCAAATGGAAACTAGAGAGATAGAGGGAAGGAATGCACAATATTAAAAACAATTCCTTACCCATTCCATAATGGAACCATCCCTAGCAATTTTAGTTGGTGGAAGCTTAGACTGAGAGTCAATGACTTTTTTGATAATAGCATCATCACGTCTTCCCAAAACCTGTTTTTGAGAAAATTAGTGACCAAGATAAAATTAGAATAGTAGGAAACAAGTGTTGGTTTGATCATTAAGATCAAATTCACCTCAGCAGCAGAAAGGATTGCAGAGAAAACTTCTTTTATGATTGATATGTCCATGGTTGATGAGTAGCTCACACTAGCAGGCTTTCGATCTGGTGCAATGAACATGTGCTCTGGTGAAGTTGATGGGTTGGTTTCCAATAATCCACCACGGCCTTCAATCAACCAGTCTAACAAAAATGATGTACATCCTTCCAACAAAGGATATGCTTTATTTTTAAGAAAATCCTAATATAAAAGAAAAATCAACCATCACTTACCTAATTGCTGATATATTTGACAGCAACACAGAGCAAACTTAATTAGGAATATAATGTTTACAAATAAATAAACATATATGTGCCATCCTAATATGTCAGGTTCTCCATATCTCAATAGTCAGTATCTCGTAAAATAACCTCCATGGTTCATTGGTAACAACAACAGTAAATAAGTTGCATCCTTACTATCAGATTACTTAAATAGTGAAACATGAAGAAATTCACAATACATTTTATGGCCATGGTTTGCAAGTCAATTTGAAGTTCACAATATTTATGTAGCATTTTATTTGGAAGAACTATTAATAATCATTGGTATGCAAAGTATTATTTGGAGTAGTATTGAAATGGTTTTACTTGCTCTTTTTGTCCTCAAATGATATAGAACCACATCATGACTAGAAGATGAATAACAAGTTTCAACATTTCTAGTTTAACTTATTGTTATTATGCCATGAAAATAGAAGCAGATTAGTTTGGCATGAATGGAACACAGCTCTACAAAAAGTATGACAGACCATGATCTGCAAATTCGACCACTCAGGGAGATCTAAAATTGTTAAACCCACCTACACAGACCCTTTTGTTAGAGTTATGAGATTTTACCTTATTTGAAATTTGATTTTTGAATAAGTTTTAGATAGTCTAGATAGAGTTTGTTATTGAATAAGTTTTAGATAGAGTTCTGTTATTGTTGCAGATTTTAGTTATCCTTTATTTTCTATTTTCAGTTAGTTAAATTTAATCCAAATAATTCTAATGCAGATCAGATATTTTAGGGAGTCAAGTTGGTTGTAATCCTATACATAGGCATTCTCTTTTATTAATTGCAATTTTCCTTCTTCAATTTTTAATCTCTCAAACCATTTCTCTACAAGTTCCAATTTTTGCATTTTATCAAATTTATTTCCAACAGTGGTATCAAAGAGCCATCTTCCTACGGCTGTGAGGCAGAGTTCTAATTTTTTGAGGGCTAAACACGCTAAGATTGAGCGCTAAACACAGTGAGGTTGAGCGATGATTTTCCAGGCAGTTGTGGTGCAAATATGTCTACTTGTAGCATTTCTTCCTCTGCAATTCCAATGTTTAATGGTGAAAACTATCACATTTGGGTCGTCAAGATGAAGTTTTATTTAAGGTCTCAAGGTTATGGAACGTTGTGATCTCTGAAGCTGATCCACCGCCATTGAGAGAAAATCCTACAGTTGCTCAGATGAAAGATCATGAGGAGGAGAAACTCAAGAAAGACAAAGCCATCACGTGCTTGCATTCAGGACTTGCAGATCATATTTTCACCAAAATCATGGACTTGGAAACACCTAAACAGGTATAGGACAAGATCCAAGATGAATTTGAGGGCAGTGATAGGGTCAAATATGTTAGGCTCCTCACATTGAAGAGAGAATTTGAATTGATGACGATGAAGGACAACGAATCTGTCAAAGATTATTCTGGCAGGTTAATGGATGTTGTAAATCAAATGCGGCTTCTTGGTGAGGCATTTACAAATCAAAAGGTTGTAGAAAAGATCATGGTGTCAGTGCCTCAAAAGTTTGAAGCCAAGATCTCTGTAGTTGAAGAGTCTTGCGACTTGCAACGTCTCACAATTACAGAGATAACCAGCAAGCTTCATGCACAGGAGCAGAGGGTCTCAATGAGAGATGATGAAGCTATTGAAGGTGCCTTTCAAGCAAAACACAAGGGAAGGTATTTTGAAAATCCACGGTCTTTCAATAACAACATAGGGAAAGCTGAAGGTTCTTCAAGGGTAATTTTTTGCCTTGTTCTCATTGCCAAAGAACCAATCATGCTGAGAAAGATTGTTATTACAAAGATAAACCTCTTTTTCATTGTGATTTTTGCAATAAACTCGGTCACAGTGAGAAGTATTGCAGAATCAATAAAAAAAACAGTCTCAGCAGCAACCAAAGCAACAGGTAAATGTGATTGAAGAAGACAACAATGATGAAGAGCATTTATTTATGGCATCACAAGCACTCAATTCACATGAATTGAATACTTGGCTTATTGACAGTGGTTGTACCAGCCACATGGTCTATCAATATTTACATTCATTGAACGATCAGTTCAACCAAAAGTTAAGTTGGGAAAATTTGAAGTTGTGCAAGCCAAAGGAAAAGGAACAATTGTTGTAAAAACCAATAAAGTTATGAAAGTTATCAATGATGTTCTTTACATTCTAGAACAAGATCTAAATCTTCTTAGTGTTGCCCAAATGCTAAGAAATGGATATGTAGTTTTTTTCAAAGAAAAGTATTGCTTTCTCATTGATGAACATGGAATAGTGATAGCAAAAATTGAAATGATCAGAAACAATTTTTATTTGAAGTTTGATTTAGTTGAAGATCATGATTTTACTGCCAAGATTGATGAGAATGCTATTTGGGACAAAAGATTTGGTCACACCAACTTGAGGTCATTGAAGTTCATGCAAGATGTATTTGAGATGACAAATCTTGGCATTTGGTATTTAAAGACAGGAGGAGTTAAGCTAATTGGCTATGTTAACAACGATTTAGGCCAGGAAATTGATGTGCAAATTGTTGACATGATGCCTAAAGCAATTCTGAAATCAAGATTGCAGTTCCCGAAGCTAAAGCTTGGAATGTAAATGGCAAATCTCAAGGAGGAGTGTTAGAGTTGTGAGATTTTGCCTTATTTGAAATTTGATTTTTGAATAAGTTTTAGATAATGTAGATAGAGTTTGTTATTGAATAAGTTTTAGATAGAGTCTAGATAGGGTTCTGTTATTTCTGCAGATTTTAATTATCCTTCATTTTCTATTTTCAGTTAGTTAAATTTAATCCAAATAAATCTGATGCAGATCAGATATTTTAGGGAGTCAAGTTGGTTGTAAGCCTATACATATGCATTCTCTTTTATGAAATATAACTGCAATTTTCATTCTTCAATTTTTAATCTCTCAAACCATTTCTCTGCAAGTTCCAATTTTTGCATTTTATCAAATTTATTTCCAATCACAATATCAGTTTTAAGTCTATACTTTAAATCAAGACTTAGATAATTTATTGTTAAACCAGAACTTACTTTGTCCAACGTATAAGTATAATGTTCCCACAGATGTGTACAAAGCCAAGCTCCACCCATTGGCCATAAAGCCCAAACAGCCTCACCTCGATCTGGGGATGTTTTAGCCCATATGTCAGAAACTTGATGTGCAACCCAACCATTTGTTTCATAGTTCACCTATATGCAGGATCCAATGATATTCAGGATAGAATATATAAAATTCATCACATGATGGCCACGTGTTGTGCACATGGCAATATGCTAGACTATTTTTTTCTTTTGCCTTTTTGATTTGATATAGATTTTTTGGCAGGGGGTACAAAGTTACTGATGGCTAACAAGCATAAAGGATCGCTTCCTTAAATAGAACGCCAAGAATAATATGAAGGAAGAGTGAAAAGAATGAAATACCTTTGCAGTTTTACCACCATTGACTGACAAAGAAGAAATGTAATCAAACAATGGCTCTTGACACTCATGTAGGTTGCAAGAAAGGGAAGGCCAATAATTCATTTGAAGATTAATATTCAAGTGAGGAGCACCACTGGATAACAAAAAAAGCAGACAAATTACAATCACTGATGAATTCTCCATGAAATTACTTATAGATATATATTCGATACTCCATATCCATCTAGGAACCCTAAGCTACCTTATAATCTAAAAACAGCACATGCTTTTTTTGCGGTAGAAGAGGAATGAACAGAGAAGGAAAACATACTCCCATGCAGGCTCTACATCTTTGTTCCATATACCCTGCAGATTTGCCACCTGAGTTCCAGGACGTGAAGAAGAAATTAGTAGATATCGACCATATTGAAACAAAAGCACAACAAAGGAAGGATCTTCATCAGTTTGAAAAGATTTGACTCTTGCTGAAGTTGGAGCAGTAACATCGCCTCCCGTTTGGGAGATGGTAGTTTGAGAGGAAACCAATTTCCTGTTGTCCAAAACAGATTTTGCTGAAACAGTCTTGGAGCGTTTAGAGAGTTGCAATGAGACACGATGAAATAGGTTCTGATAGTCATCCAAGTGGCGTGAATAAAGACCAGCATATGACAATTTTTTCACAGACATCATTTTACTGAGAGACTCTGAAGTAGGATCCTTCTTAGAGTCTTCAGGCTTAGTAAATGGCCCATCAAAAGAAGAAGAGGCTGTCAGGAGCAAAATAGCCCAATCTGAACCTTCAACTCTTAGCTTATTATCATCCAAAACATGGATAACCCCTTTGTCGTTACTAATCTGCATATCAAGAACTGCAGAAAACAGAATTCCCTTTGGATTGTCACTTGAATTCATAATGTCACTTGAATTCGCTCCCTTCGGATTGTCACTTGAATTCACTCCCTTCGAATATTCACTTGAATTCACTCGCTTTGGATTGTCACTTGAATCCACTTTTGGCTGGATCCTATGGCCAGGGCAGCTTCCTTCCATTATTAACTGATTTTGGCCACTGACTCGTGAATTGTGATATAATTTGCTGTTCAAAGACACTGTAAATGATAAAGACCCTGACTTGCTTGCAGAAATCCTTGTCACTATCACTTGGTCCGGATTAGAAGCAAAATGTTCTCTGGTAAATTCAACATCACCCACAGAATATTTTACTTTTACTGTTGCATTATCCAAATCCAACTCCCTGTGATAAGACTTTTCTGAGTATGCATGATGAGAATCATCAAACTCTAACTTGATATCACCAAGAAGTTGGTATACCTTCACAACAAGAAATAACAACAACAAGTTAGGGATGACTGCCAACATTGTATAAGGCTTCCCAATTCATGCAACAACTTCAAAATCCAAATGAAAACCAATAAGCACACACTAAAGAAAGGAAGGGGGGAGTAGACAACCCAAGAATGAGAATACTGGTTGAACAAAAGCATGCGAGTATGTGACTTATATTGTAGAAAAAATTATCTACTCAGATCCCTCCGTTTAAATATCATGTTATTGGGTTGTTCACCCCAAACATCAGTCTAACAAAATGCATAGTTCATCATAAATTTACGAAGGGATGGTTACATCAATTGTAATATCTTACGTACATCAGAAGGATTTCCTGATAACTTGACAGCTGCTGTCGTAGCTTCAGAGTATTTTCTATCATCAACAAGCTTTCGGACTTTGGCCAGCGCTTCTGGAGCACTTTTGTTGGTGTAGTCGCCAGGCGTCCCAGTCCAAAGTGTGTCCTCTATGAGACAATTTTAAATCTTCAGGTTAGTATGCTAAATGCATGAGAAAGAGATAGCTGGTTAATTTTTTCGCTATGCATAATCCAACATGACCTTATACTTGATATCTCTGTCTCAATTATATAAATTTACAAATTACAACTACAAACGCCTATAGTATTGCCCACCATAATGCAAAACATTGAGTCCAACAAAGATCTAGAAGGAAATACAAAATGATTGATGGTAAAATAAAGAACACATTGCTGTCTTCATATCAAAGTAACTGTGTGTTGTGTCACTCACAGCCATTGTCCCAAACAAGTGATAAGTGATAACAACTAACTTTTAGGGTCCAAAAGAAAATAAAGCACGGTGTAGTATTTCTGATGCCCAAGGTGTCAGTTAGAGTTCGTGGCAACAAATTACAGTGCCCATAGACAGCATTGCATTTGTATCAATCAAAGACAATGAGATTGAAATTATAGTTACTACGAAGGCCGTAAGTTGGTCACTTTTTATATTATTATTATTATTATTATTATTTAATAATAATTATAATAATAAACAGATTCCTTTTGTCTTTGAGTAAAAATAAATGAGAGATCCAAATCAGGGGTTGATTAATTACTTACCATTGAGCTGGAGAAGTTCTGATGGTACACCACCCCAAACCATGGCCCCGAGACGACCATTGCCGATTGGGATGGCATCAGTCCAGTGCGTTGCAGGCCCAGAAAACGTGAGCTTCAAGGGCGTAGGAGCCTCATCATCTTCTTCTGCATTGCTTCTTAAACTTGGGTTCCACCACTGTTTCTGTGGGGAACTTGGCACCCGAACCCATTCTCTATCTTCCCTTGCTATTGCAAAAGGAGATGCTAAGAATGTGTGGAAGATACTAATAATAAGAACAACGAGGAAGGGAGTTGAGCGCGCCAGTGTTGCTGTTAGCGAACGAGTCGGTGGAGCAGATAACTGTGCCCGTTACCTGTTATCTGCTGGCCGGGTAATGAAATGAGTCTTATAACAATAAGTAGCTGAGATTGGCTACAATATCAGACACGCCTCATATTTAATTGAATTCATGGACATGGAGGACCACTCCAACTCACGATCTATCTATAACAACATAATAATAATAATAATAATAATAATAATAATAATAATTTGTTAACTATAAATTGTCAGATATTATTGATATTATACCGCATCAACCTCGCAGATATAAAAAGAGAGTAGAATCGGGAGTGTGTTTCTATCTCCGCTACTTCAGCCCGGGGTAGAAAAAAATGGAAGGGAAAATGTAGCAAGCAAAATGCTACATATTGTATACACTTTTTAAAGTAATACGAATAAGATTTGATAATTTATGATCGATAAATTGTATACACGGACATATTAATTTAATCATAAAATTATAAAGTTGGTTAATATAAATTTCACCTAAGAATAAAAAATATTAGTATATCAACAAAAAGTATTTATACAAAAAAAAAACATCGTTAACCTTGCTAACACGTGAAGGTCCGACAACTCCAATGAGAATTGCAGCCTTGCACGCACCGCAATTACAAGACAACCAACATATTGTCTATCCTCGAGATGTCCCCTTTTATTAGAATTTGACTTGTGTAGAGTGAATGAAACTTTAAGATTCGGTTTGCAAGTTAATTTTTTGGAGGGAAATGGAAGGAAAGGGGAGGTTTAGAGACTCTTTGACACATCATTTCTATGAGTTTGTAACGGATAGCTTATAACGGAGGAGAAAATAGTTTCATTTGATAAGCGTCTCTGTCACGAGCTTATAGCGTTTTTTCACGAGCTTATAGCGTTTTTTTTATACGCTACTTGAAGTAACATTTGAGCTTATAACTTATAACGTTTCATTTTTCTTTCCACTTTTATCCTTATTATCTTCATTTAATTCTACCTTTATCCTCTTCTCTCTCTTTATGTAAAATTATTAATGAAAATGTCCTTTTATGTCATTTTATATTTTTCAGCTAGTGAAATCGTTAGTTTTACCAAACACTTCCACAGAAAATAAGTTAGCTTATTTGCTATCCGTTATCAACTACATCATCCCCTATCCGCTATCAGCTAATTTATCCGTTAACAGTTAATTTTACCAAACATGTTCTTGTTAATGTGTGACCCTTGTTTGAGAGTTGATCAAAAGGAGGGGAAGGTTTTAATAAACCCTTCGAAAACCTCTTGAATGTCATTTTTAAGGTTCTTTCAATCTGAAGTATTTTCGAGGAAAATAATATGTATTTACAATTTACCCTTTATTAATTCTAAAATTTAGCCTTTATTAATTCCAAAAAAATTAGTGCAAGAATCTTTGTTGGAGAAATACTTTTTTTTTCATTAATGTTATTTATATTATTAAATTTTTTAATTAATATTATTTATAGAATATTAATTAATTTTTTCATTAATATTATAAAATATAAATATTATTTAATATTGTTTATATTATTATTTTTTGGTATTATATTATTTATAGAATATTAATTATGTTAACTTTTTTAAGTAAGGACAAAATTATAAAAATATGTCCTTTCATTTCCTTCCTCTCACATAATACATACTCCCCAACAATGGGAGGGATAATGCTCTTCTTCTCCTCTTCTCCCTCCCCTTCCTTCCCCTTTGATCCCTTTCCTTTATTTGCCCTCATAACTCGTAAATAGAGCCTAAAGTAAGAAAGTAAAGAATTATTAGATTATTCAGTGGGTTAAAATCTCTATGTAGTTAATCAAATCAATGATAAATAATTATTTATTTTTCTCACTTTAAAAATCCACTTATTTTAGAGGAGCCAAATCCGTTTTATTATATTTAGTTATTATGCTCCTCTTCCTTCCATGGAGGAGAACGAAGCGGTGAATAAGATTTTTTGTGACTTTTTTTTTTGGTGTGATAGCGTTAAATAAGATAAGTTTTTTTTTCGGTAACAGGGGAATAAGATAAGTTAACTAAGTATATTTATACTATATCTTAATTAATCAAATATTAGTACATATATAATTTTTAAAATAGTTATTAATAAATAAAATATTTTTAATAATATGAAAATTAAAACACTTTTAGTTAAAATATTTTTTAAATAAATTCCTTTTATTAAATCATGTCTTTTTTTTTTTTGATGAATTTATTAAATCACGTCTGATAATATATAAAAAAATGTATTACTATCTTTCATGGATTACTATCAAGATTTTATATTTAATATTTTAAATTTATACATTAATCAATCATGTATTATTATATTAAATAATATATTTTTTATAAGCAAATGTTGGTGTTAATGTTATTATTTTGTTAATGGGTGAAGTTTGAATCATTAACCTACTTATCACTCCACTCTTTAATTCCTCCAACCAAACCACCAAGCCAACATTATGACCCCTATTAAACAATGTATTGCTGTCAAGATTTTATTATTAATAGTTTAAATTTAATCTAATAACATGGATGTGCCATAAGTTTGGCATATAAGAATTGCTCCACTACTTGGATTTTTTGTAGGCTATGTTTAAGAGTTTTGAAGGAAATAAAATAAAGTGATTTAGAATAGAGTAAAGTGAGAAGATAAAAATATATCATTCCATTATTTGAAAGTTTTAATGAGAGAATAGATGGAGATCTCACTCCATTATTCTAGAGTACAATGATAATTAATGAATTAGAAAGGGTATGAAGTGATGTACACTTCACTTCATCTCAACGCCCCCTCCCCAAATTTGGAAGGGTATGAATATTTGAGGATTTGAGTAATATGAGTTCTCATTCTTAACCATTTCACTTCATTACTTAAAAAACTCTCAAACAATGGATTGATAATTTTTTATCATTTTACTCTATTACTTATGACTTCACTTCAACCATTCAAACATAATTGTGGTCTTGTGCTAGGAAGCAAGGTTTTTAAAACCGATTCAATGGGAAGGTTCCAACCGATCGAACACCCTTTGATCCGGGTTGGATAAGTAGTTCGACCACCAAAAAAAACACTAAAAACCAATTCAACCGTCCTAAAACCAGAACCGGAATACAGGCCGGTTCACTTACAAAAATTAACAGTTGTTTTTTTAAAAAAAAGAAAAAGAAAAAAGGGAATGGCTTTTTACTCTTTTGTTTTTCCCGTTGGCATGCACAACAACGGCCGTTGGCCGCTTGCTCCAGCTCGCCGTTTCCAGTCTCCAGTTCGTGCACGCCTTCTTCCCTACCTTCTTTCTTCTTCCCTCCAAGATGAAAATCGCTTATATCAGCTTGAAAGTTGAAAACCCTTCTTCCATTAGCTTCATCTTCTGAAATGGGTTTCTGAAATTTGTGCGAACCTTCTTCCGGTGAGGGAACCATCTCCACGAATCACGATGGCGGCTTGGGCGAGCGGCGGCGACGATGACGCAAAGACCATCTTCACACTGCACTGACTTCTTTGTTTCTGGAGATGCAGAGGCAGCATGAAGACGCAGCCTTGCTCTGCTTCAAATTTCAGATTTATATTTGTGAATTGGAGCAGTATGTGCAGTGTCTGTGTGCAGACCAAATTTTGTTCTGTTGTTTTCAGTCTTGCCATTTATATTTGTGAAACTTAGATTTCAGTAATAAATAAATAAATAATAATATATTTCTCTGCCCTTTTCTGCTTATTTACATTTGTGAAGATAATGTTTTTAGTCATGCTTGTTTCTTTTAATCATTATACACGAGCTGCACTGTATTTCCCTCCTCTTTTCTTGTCTTTTTTCTCTTACAAAGTTACTGGTAATTGAAGCACTAAATTTCAATTGCTCAACACTCTGAAGAAAGATATATGCTCAACACTCTTTTTTTCTTTTCTTGTTTCTTTTGAAGGTTAGTCTTTCTGCATTATTAATGCTACCAATATTTCAGAACCATGCTTCTAGTGCTAAAATATTTCTTTCTTTTCTTCATTTGTTAGTTGATCTTTTTATATATATAGAGGTTCCAACGCCCCTTAAATCTTAAATCATTATCCTTTTGGACTTTTCAATTGGATCAATTTTTAAAACATTGCTATACTATTAAGGCTTAATTACACTTTTGGTTTCCCAGGTATCACGATTATACAACTTTGATCCCCGAGTTTTAATTGCGCCAATTGGGTCCTCCAAGTATCACGATTATGTAATTTTGGTCCCCCAAGTTTCAATTGTGCCAATTGGGTCCCCCACGTATCATGATTGTGCAATTTTGATCCCCGGATTATCACGATTGTGCAATTTTTAAAGTCAGTAGCCAACATAGGACATGTGAGATTGATTTGACACTTAGTGAAGTCAACTTGACAGTTTACGGGACATTCTTAAAAGATATCATTAACATCTCACATAATTTAATAATCAAATGCACATCATTAAGTGTCACATAAAAATGACACGTAAGCTGCCAAATTAGTCTCATTAAGTGCCAAATCAGTGGCACATGTGCTTCATAGGCTATTGATGTTAAAAGTTGCACAATCATGATCCTTGGAGGATCAAAATTGCACGATCGTGATACTTGGAGGACCCAATTGACGCAATTAAAATCCGGGGGACCAAAATTGCATAATCGGGATACCTGAGGGATCAAAAGTGCAATTAAGCCTACTATTAAATAGGGTTTGTATCACGTTACTACTACATTTACATTTTTTAATGATAATTCCTGTAAATATTTAGATGACGGATAAGAAAATGACGACCTAATCGCATACATGATAAATAGGTTGACTCAATTTTGATTTCCTGTCCGTTTGTTTTAGATTTGGATAGAATTGAGTTTGATAGAATTGAGTTTGATAGAATTGAGTTCAAAAGAATTGATTTTAAAAAAATTAAGGTTAAAAAAATTGATTTGTATTTGGTAATGATATTTTAAAAGCAAGTTTAAAAAAATTGTTTTTGTTTGGATAGAATAAAGTAGAATCACTTTTGAGGTAAAATTACTGAAAAGGATATAAGCACTATACATTTTCTTTTCCATTTTTTTGTATCATTGGCTTCAGTAGGTGAGACCAAATTAAAAGTGTTCAATGTAATATATGCAATTTGCACACACCCATGAAGTAGTATTTTTTGGAAGTGATGCATTTTCACCAACACTATGCACGCATCCATGAAGCATCGGGCAATGAAGCATTATGCAATCTAAAGGAACATATAAAAAAGCTACTAAAACTAGGGAGTAGCAGCAAACACACACCAAGTCACCTACAAGAACAATTTTGGATGGCAAATGACAGGGCCGAAACAAGTTATATAAAATCAACACATAAGCTAAAACCACACACATGGAGAATAGCCACACCAAATGCTAAGGCACCAGACCTAAGGTAACAAATAAATGAGCATTTCTGATAACAAAGCCAAGAGGAGCAACTCCAATAAAGATCAAACCAAAGACATATGCAGCAAAATATTAACAAGGAAAATTGCAGCAGGTCTGCACTAAGGCATTTAGGCATAGGCAGCAAGTCTGCACTCAGACATATGCAGCAAAATGTAACAAGGAAAATTGCAACAAGTCTGTATGAAGGCATCATACAAAAAATCATTGCTCAACATAATATCAAAGATTTCTGCAGGGAACTGCAGCAAGTCTGAAGCCAAGACTGTAATAAGGTATTTAACTCTATCATAATCACTAGCAATCTGATAAAAAGGAAAATTATCAGTAAACTGATCAACATAAATCAAATTTGATAAATAGGAAAATCATCAGTACAACAAACTACCAGTCAAGCGGAGCTCTAAACTAATGCTCCATTTGATTGATAAATGATTCTCCCACACAAGTTACAAAGACAAGAGTTGTCAATACATACAAACATAAGTGTTTTAGTACCTACAAGCTAGGACCTTGTATATATCCAAAAAAAAACAAAGTCATAAGCAAAAATATGTATCAGTTTCCAACTTGACCAGCCACAATATCATCTCTAATTAAGTCACGAACGTAACTCATTTCTTCTGATGATACTATGTCAGCATCTGTGCATGTTGGTAAGTTGTGATGACTATCAATGTCTTCCATAGTAATGTCATCTTCCTCTGCATGATGAAACTCAATATCTGAAACATTATTCCTTCTAATAAAGTTATGTATTGTCATTGTGGCCACTACTATCTTAACTTGAGTAGTATATTTAAAATTGGGCATGCGACGAAGAATTGCAAATATATTTTTCCATACCCCAAAGGTCCTTTCTATAGTGCATCTTAAGCTTGAATGAAAATAGTTGAACATTTCATCATGATTGTTGAAGCCAGCTGCACGCCTAAAGTCAGGAAGATGATATCGTTCACATCTATATGGACCCAAGTACCCTGTTGGTGTTGGATAACCACTATCCACCAAATTATATTTACTTAAACACAAACACAACTTATTACGATCATCCTTTACCAAGTATTATTAAAATGTTGCTTGAAATAATGAAGTCAAACCTTGAGGAGGATGTGGAAAGTTATAAGTTGACTTTGTGAGAGCATCCTTAAAAATTCGAGCATCATGAGCCGATCCTTCCCATCCAGGCAAAGCAAATATAAAGCACATATCCCAATCACAAACAGCCATGATGTTTTGTGATGTATATCCCTTCCTACCTATATATTTTACATTTTCTTTGGAAGAAACTACACATGGTACATGAGTTCCATCTATTGCCCCTATGCAATCTTGAAAGTATGGCCAATATCGCTTGTCATCCTGTATTTTCTTGTGCGCATGCCTAAATGTATAATCTTGTGGCCTAATCATTTTAAATGACAACTTCAAGCATGCAACAAGTACATTGTGAAAATGTCTACTTACTGTTTCTCCAGAATGTTGAAACCTTTCTTGAACTATCCTGTTTCCTACTCCATGCCCAAGAACGTGCAAAAACATGGCAATCATCTCCTCTACCCCCATACATTTTGTACCCTTCAAACCATGTTGAACTAATTCATTACAGAACAATGAAAATACATGTTTATCCATCCTAAACATTTCATAACATCGCTTATCATTTCCATTTAAAATTTCATAGCATACCCATTTGTACCCACTTAGTTCACTTGTTCTACATGGCTGTTTGCATAAGCTGCCACACCCACCATAGACACAACCACATTGTCTACTTCATTGAAGTCATCTTCACTAGAGGATATGTCTGACATTCTAATAAAATTCTGCACTAAAAAAACAAGATAAACAACTACTTACTAAAGGCAATAACCATGATATTTATAAATAATAAGTCATACACTTAGTCACACACACATTCATATACGTACTAATGGTTCAACATAGCAACTACAATACATAAATGAGTCATACATTTAACTAAATAAAACACCCTAAGCTTGCTAATTGTTATGGTCGCCGTATGCTGCACGCTTAAGGAAAATCACTTTATGCTCATCATCTGGAATTGCAGCAAATACCTCCATTGCAGCCTTGTTCATCATCAACTCACAACATCTACCATAAAAATCAGCACTCTCTACTACTGCTTCTAGTCTATGAATATCAGCCATTACTATGCCAATACTACAAGGATCTTGTTTCTTTGAAACAATAGCAGAAGTGTGAGACTCAACTGCTTCTGTCATTTTTTTAAGTTGTTGTCCTATAACTGTGGCACTATCCATTTTACCTTTTTTTACCTTATCTCCTCCCCTCTTTCTTTTTTCTCCACTCTTAGTTGTCCTTGTAGTTTCAGAGGTGTTTAAGTTAATATTTGTTACCCCTATACTACTACCACCACCATCTACCCCACCATATAGATCAACACCTATATTTGGATCATCACTGTCTCCTGAACCTTCACTCTTATCCATGCCAACACTCTCAAAACCTTCAGTACAGAGCCCATCTCCTTCATGACTATCTACCAAGACTCCACATGATGGTGCCCATGCAAATTCACCGGTGGCAGTTTTATCTTTAAATAGATATGTCAAGTCGCGTGCAAATGCTAGGCCCTCATTGCGGTATTTAGCAGACTGTGGATTTACCTGTGAGATCAAAATTTTTAATCACATCTAAAGTGCCATACCAGCACTTCTTTAAATTTATAAAATAATGATATAGCATAATGTGTGACTACCTGTTCCTTTGCATCCCACCACTCTGCATCAGCAATCACAGTGTGCTTTTCATTGTCCCATCCTAGTCCAGTTTCATCTTGAAATAGATTATACCAATGCTGCCACTCCTTTTTCAAATTATCCCATTTGTTCTTGATTTGTCCTTTGTCATAACATCTCCCACTGATATTGTTAAACTGAGCCATGACATCTCTCCATCCTTTTTTGGTCAAAGTATGTTCATTGCGTTCTCCTTTGTTTGATTAGGCTAAACAAGCATCAATGAACATCTTTTTGGTGATGCGATCCCAAAAGGCCTTCTGTTTTGGCCTTTCATCTTCAACATTTTTCGAGGTATGTAGTGTTTCTTTTCCCTTAGACTGATTTTTTTTTCTAACTGATATATTTGACATCCTATCTCTTGTATACCAAAACTATTTATTTAACCACATGAATACAGAGAATGCATTAAAAAATTATGGAAATATGGTATGTAGGCAAATAAGGCAAATAAGAACACTATGTTCAATGAATGGCTACAAACCTGCAATGTAACTAACAAGTAGACTCAGCCTTGTTGCCTTGCAATCATTTCAAAGATCTTTTTATTAATCATAACTTCTCACTCTGTTCCACGCAATTTCCATTGTCTCCTTAAGCTTCTAATGAGAAAAATTAAAATAGCATAAGTTTGGCACACAAACACCATCACCAACGTAAAAGACTCAAGTTCCTCAAAAACAAATATCCATATGTTATAGGTTTCAATAACAGAACGTGGATAAAGTAAAAATCAAAGCAAACCCATTCAACCCATGTGAAAAATACCCAACATTGAACCATCACCCATAAAACCCAAATCGCCAATCCATCGTTGAAGAAATAAAGAAGTGATAGGGAGAAAAAAAATAGAATAGATCTATAAAAAAAAAAAATTAAGAACCAACCTTGAGTTGCTTCTACTGATGGAGTGAAAGTGAATTGCTCTTGATGATGATTGTGATGAAACATAGCAAAATGATAGTTGGAGGAAGAAGGAAATAAATCTTGTGTGCAGGTAGAAATAATGATAGCTATTGAGGAGTAAAAAGGGAAGGTGGGTTGTTGGACTACCGTTGAGAAGGAAGGAGAGAAATAAATTATGGCCAGGGTAAATGTGTAAAATAACACTTTCCGTTTGAAGAGCCAACGGAAAAGCTACTCTGGCAGGCTTTCAAATTAACCACGTTTTGCCCATTTCAAACACACTTTTTTTCACATTGTTTTTTATCCAAACAACATTAAAAGTTGCAAACTCAATTTTTTAAAACGCCAACGGAGAAAAGAGACTCTACAATCTGAAACAAACGGGTACGAACTATGTATTGGAACCATTGCAAGACCGCGTACCTTAATTTGGAAAGTCTAGACTTTATTCCCTAACATCTTGATGCTCAACAGAACATCCATTATCGTGTGAAGTTAATAACAAAATGATAGTATTATTAATATTAATAGGTTTCAGACCCTTTTTTTTTTTTTGTTTTTTGGTTTCAGACCCTAAACCGTGCTACAAGTGCATTAATGAAAGACTTCTCCGTTAAATTACATCTTCAGTGGCTAAATGGCTCTTGGAGATTAATACATAGGAGACAAGTTAACTCTATCATGATCCACTCAACTACAACCAAGGCCAAATCCATTGACAAATTGCAAAATGTAATGCATGTTCCTCGAAAGATTTATTAGAAAGGTTTGAAATTTTTTTTTTTTTTCAAGGATTCACATCAGTAAGGGAGTATGTCGTCACACACTTCAACCGGTTATTATATGAGTAAACTATGCCGGGTGATAGTTTTGCTAAGACCATGGTTCCTCTATAATGCAGTCTCACTTGGGTATTACTAATCTGGTTTGCTGACCAAAGCCCAACTTCATGCAGATCTCCTTCTTTCCAGCACATGTTGACAGTCACTCCGCCACGTGCTTTCAATCCTTTCACACAACCATTTGGCCATTTATCCCGCGGCAACGCAGGAAGCAAGTAAAGATCCTTCATTGTGCTCTGAACAAGCATTTCTGCAATTGCTGCTGAAAAACTGACACCAAACAACGTTTTCTCTCAGCCAAATTCATTCAGAATAAAGGAGTAGAGTCACCAAGTGGTTAATTCTAGAATCTAGAGCAACAGTTTCATCACAGGCATGAATCCAACACATGTTCTAAATAAAATGATAAATAACAACGACGACAACAAAGCCTTTTCCGGTTAGGTGGGAATTAGGTATTAAAAAAAACTATGATGCCTGGTTCCATTAAGAATTTAAAATAAAATAAGTTTCTCCACCTTTTTTGAATTGCTTTTCAACAGATTGATTCTGTTTGAGATATGATTGAAGATTTTATGAACCAAGAGTTATAATCAGGATGAGATGAAAGAGATTCAACGGGATAGAATAACTGCACAGATGTTCAAAACCGGACAAGAAAATGTTCCTGTATACTCCTATCTATCAGACAACAGTGAAATTCATAAAACAAAAAAGGTTTAATGAATATTTTGATTCCTGCAAATGAGATAAGATTTGGTTTTAGTCCTTCTAAAATTTTTTCATAGGTTTTGGTTTCTAAACGTTTTAAAACTTTGAAATTCGTCCCTATCGTTAGGGAACCTCCTTTAAGTGATGATGTGGCAGACGGAGTGCCACTTCATCAGTGCTACGTGTACAAAATATTAATTTTTAATTCCATAAAAAAATTTAAATAACTTTTTGGTTCCTAAAAGGTTCACAAATTTTGGTTTTAGTCCCTGTAAAAAAATATTTTTAGGATTTCATCCTTGTAATCTCAATTTTTTTTTTTGTAAATAGTCCTTACCTTATGGGATGCGTATCTATACTTGCTCGAATTGAGTGAAACCATATTAGAATTAAAGCTAATATTCTCATCTAAGTCTGGTAAAATTATTAGAAATTTTAGATGCACAAATTGCTCCCAATAACAGCTAGAACACCGCTGGATTTTACAGAATCCGGTTGCTAACAACCTGTAAATTGTATCACATAATTTTCAATATATATATCCAAATTGAGTGAAACTGTTACAACATTTAATTTTTAGACGTGGCATCGACGTGGTGTTCCGTTTGCCACGTCAGCAATTAACAGCAAAAGGTGACGGTAGGGACTATTTATAAAAAATTTGAGATTACCGGGACAAAATTTTAAGAAATTTTTTTACAGGAATCAAAACTAAAATTAATGAACTTTACAAGGACCAAAAGCTAGTTTAAAAAAATTTGTGGAATTAAAATTTAATATTTTTTACACGTGGCACTGATGACGTGGCACTCCGTTTGCCACGTAATCACTTAACGGAGGTACCCTAAAGGCAGGACGAATTTCAAAGTTTTAAAAAGTTTAGGGACCAAAACTTAAGAATTTTTTTTCGAGGGATTAAAATCAAATCTGAGAAAAGAAGAAATATACTTCAGGCAAACTTTTATTTGGTGGAAGTGAAACTGATAAGATATCTAATGTCACACTTCTCACATAAATGGGGCTTACCCAAAATTTGCATCAATTTGGAAAGGGGGATGTGCTGTGAACAGGTTACTGTAAAGTCCTCCTGTGAAACCATGTTCATGATCAGGGTCCACCAAGATAATCAGGTGTTTTATCATGCGATATGCATGCTCACTGTTGTGAAGATGTGCCCACAGTGCAGCTTTCCAAGTTGTTGACCACCCTGGACCTTCCTCTCCTGTAACACAGTGCAAGAATGGCAACTACTGTTGAATTATTTCTTAGTATTATAAAGCTGAAAAATATACAGCTTGATGTCAAATATATAAAGTTTGAACAAAAACAAAGTAGTCCCTATTCTAATTATGGCACATAATTCCTAGAGTCCCATGACAACAGTCGTCCAAACTTACTAGAGGCTTTAAAACAGCAGATAGTCTGCTGTGAAGGTGCTCTCAAATCATAAATATCACTTCAGCTATTCAGAAGTAACAGAAAGATGGTACTCTTACACTGCATCTTATATAACTGTCTTCTCATCAGATATTAATGATTGCATATGGCTGGCAGTTTCAGTTCTTCTAAGATATGCATTTTAACATAAATACATAATAAATAATAGCCATTGGAACAAAAATAACTACTATCACAGAAAAGAATTTAGCATTGGAAGTTCTCATAAAAAACCTCTTTTAAATAGACTATAATTCACAGCTTTACAGAGGTCTGGAGTTTGCTCAAGACTTATTGTGTGCCCGGGAAACAGACCAAACAGATGTGAAACATGTCGATGATGTACTTCTAGGTCCTCGAAATCTTCTGCCTGCCAAATAAATAAGGTGATAAAGTTAAACAGGTAGTTGCTAGCCTAGAGTAGAACTTGGTCCCTGTAATGCAAAACAAAATACCAAATGCAATAACTGACCAAAAGGAAACTAGAGAGATAGATGGAAGAAATGCACAACATTAAAAACAATTGCATACCCATTCCATAATGGAACCATCCCTAGCAATTTTTGTTGGTGGAAGCTTAGAGAGAGACTCAATGACTTTTTTGATAATAGCATCATCATGTCTTCCCAAAACCTGTTTTTTAGAAAATTAGTTACCAAGATAAAATTAGGATAATAGGAAACAAGTATTGGTTTGAGCATTAAGATCAAATTAACCTCAGCAGCAGAAAGGATTGCAGAGAAAACTTCTTTTATGATTGATATGTCCATGGTTGATGAGTAGCTCACACTAGCAGGCTTTTGATCTGGTGCAATGAACGTGTGCTCTGGTGAAGTTGATGGGTTGGTTTTCAATAATCCACCACGGCCTTCTATCAACCAATCCAACAAAAATGATGTGCATCCTTCCAACAAAGGATATGCTTTATTTTTAAGAAAATCCTAATATAAAAGATAAATCAACCATCACTTACCTAATTTCTGATATATTAGATAGCAACTCAGAGCAAACCTAATTGGGAATATACTATTTACAAATAAATAAACACATATATGTGCCATCATAATATATTAGGTTCTTCATCTCTCAATAGTCAGTATCTCGTAACTGGTCTGTAACCTCCAAGTTTCATTGGTAACAACAACAGTAAATAAGTTGCATACTTACCCAGTTTACCTAAAATGTGAAACCTGAAGAAGTTCATAATACATTTTTTGGCCATGGTTTGCAAGTCAATTTAAAGTTCACAAAATTTACATAGCATATTGTTTCGTATAACTATTAATCATCATAGCTAAACAAAGTATTATTTGGAGTAGTATTGAAATTGCATGGTGTCCATCGAAAAATAGATCAAAGTGGTTTTAGTTGCTCTTGTTGTCCTCATATGGTATAGAACCCCCATAAGGACTCGAAGATGAATAACAAATTTCAACATTTCTAGTTTAACTTATTGTTATGCCATGAAAATAGAAGCAGATTAGTTTGGCACGAATGGAACACAGCTCTACAAAGTTTGACAGTCCATGATCTGCAAATTCGACCACTCAGAGGGAGATCTAAAATTGTAAATCCCCCTTCACAGCCCCTTTCACAAGATCAGTCAATACATTAAATCAAGGCTTAGATAATTTATTGAAAAACCATAACTTACTTTGTCCAACGTATAAGTATAATGCTCCCACAGATGTGTACAAAGCCAAGCTCCACCCATTGGCCATAAAAACCAAACAGCCTTACCTCTATCTGGGGATGTTTTAGCCCATATGTCAGAAACATGATGTGTAACCCAACCATTTGCTTCATAGTTCACCTATACGCAGGATCAAATGAAATTCTGGATAAAATATATGAAATTCATGACATGGTGGCCAGGTGCTGTGCACATGGCAATATGCTAGACTATTTTTTTCGTTTGCTTTTTTGCATTGATATAGATTTTTTGGCAGGGAGGTACAAAGTTACTGATAGCTAACAAGCATAAAGTATCCCTTCCTTAAATAGAATGCTAAGAATAATATGATGCAAGAGTGAAAAGAACCAAATACCTTTGCAGTTTTACCACCATTGACTGACAAAGAAGAAATGTAATCAAACAATGGCTCTTGACACTCATGCAGGTTGCAAGAAAGGGACGGCCAATAATTCATTTGAAGATTAATGTTCAAGTGGGGAGCACCACTGAATGACAAAAAAAGGAGACAAATTACAAACACTGATGAATTTTTCATGAAATTACTGATAGATATATATGTGATGCTCCATAGCCATCTAAAAACATTAAGCTGCCTTATAATCTAGAAACTACAGCAAACGTGTTTTTTTTTTTTCGCTAGAAGAGGAATGAACAGAGAAGGAAAAACATACCCCCATGCAGGCTCTACATCTTTGTTCCATATACCCTGTAGATTTGCCACCTGAGTTCCAGGACGTGAAGAAGAAATTAGTAGATATCGACCATATTGAAACAAAAGCTCCACAAAGGCAGGATCTTCATCAGTTTGAAAAGACTTGACTCTTGCTGAAGTTGGAACAGTAACATCACCTCCCGTTTGGGAGATGTTAGTTTGAGAGGAAACCAGTTTCCTATTCTCCAAAACAGATTTTGATAAAACAGTCTTGGAGCTTTTAGAGAGTTGCAATGAGACACGGTGAAATAGATTCTGATAGTCATCCAAGTGGCGTGAATAAAGATCAGCATATGACAAACTTTTCACAGACTTCATTTTACTGAGAGACTCTGAAGTAGGATCCTTCTTAGAGTCTTCAGGCTTAGTAAATGGCCCATCAAAAGAAGAAGAGGCTGTCAGAAGCAAAGTAGCCCAATCTGAACCTTCAATTCTTAGCTTATTATCATCCAAAACATGTATAACCCCTTTCTCATTACTAATCTGTATGTCAAGAACTGCAGAAAACTGAATTCCCTTTGGATTGTCACTTGAATCCACTTTTGGCTGGGCCATATGGCCGGGGCAGCTTCCTTCAATTATTAACTGATTTTGGCCACTGACTCGTGAATTGTGATATAATTTGCTGTCCAAAGACAATGTAAATGATAAAGACGCTGACTTGTTTGCAGAAATCCTTGTCACTATCACTTGGTCCGGATTAGAAGCAAAATGTTCCCTGGTAAATTCAACATCGCCTACAGAGTATTTTACTTTTACTGTTGCATTATACAAATCCAACTCCCTGTGATAAGACTGTTCTGAATATGCATGATGAGAATCATCAAATTCTAACTTGATATCACCAAGAAGTTGGTATACCTTCGTATCAAGAAATAACAACAACAGTTAGGGATGACTGCCAATAGTGTATAAGGCTTCCTAACTCATTCAACAACTTCAAAATCCAAATGAAAAAACCAATAAGCACAGACTTAAAGAAAGGGAGGGGGGAGTAGATAACCTAGGAATGAGAATACTAGTTGAACAAAAGCATGTGACTTATGATGTAGAAAAAATTAAGTACTCAGATTCCTCCGTTTAAATATCATGTTGGGTTGTTCACCCCAAACATTGGTCTAATAAATTGCATAGTTCCTCATAAATTTAAGAAGGGATGGTCACAGAAATTGTAATATACGTACATCAGAAGGATTTCCTGACAAGTTGCCAGCTGCCACCGTAGCTTCAGAGTATTTTCTATCATCAACAAGCTTTCGGACTTCGGCCAGCGCTTCTGGAGCACTTTTGTTGGTGTAGTCGCCAGGTGTCCCAGTCCAAAGTGTGTCCTCTATGAAACAATTTTAAATCTTCAGGTTACCATGCTAAATGATTGAGAAAGAGATAGCTGATTGGTTTTTTTCGCTATGCATAATCTAACATGACCTTATACTTGATATCCCTGTCTCAATTATATAAATTTACAAATTACAACTACAAACGCCTATAGTATTGCCCACCATATGCAAAACATTGAGTCCAACAAAGATCTGGAAGGAAATACAAAATGATTAATGGTAAAATAAAGAACACAAGGCTGTCTAAATATCAAAGTAACTGTGTGATGTGTCAGTCACAGCCATTGTCCCAAATCAGGGGTTGATTAATTACTTACCATTGAGCTGGAGAAGTTCTGATGGTACACCACCCCAAACCATGGCCCCGAGACGACCATTGCCGATTGGGATGGCATCAGTCCAGTGCGTTGCAGGCCCAGAAAACGTGAGCTTCAAGGGCGTAGGAGCCTCATCATCTTCTTCTGCATTGCTTCTTAAACTTGGGTTCCACCGGTGTTTCGGTGGGGAACTTGGCACCCGAACCCATTCTCTATCTTCCCTTGCTATTGCAAAAGGAGATGCTAAGAATGTGTGGAAGATACTAATAATAATAAGAACAACGAGGAAGGAAGTTGAGAGTGCCAGTGTTGCTGTTAGCGAATGAGTCGGTGGAGCAGATAACTGTGCCTGTTACCTGTTATCTGTTATCTGTTCTGTTAACTGAGATTGCTTACAATCAGACACGTACGCCTTTTATTTAACAAAAATGTTATGTGTACACCCCGTAAAACCATTGGTTAATGGTTGTACAAATTTTACTTAATAGTGTTCAAGTTGATGATTGAGAAATTGATTAATGATGTCGGAATCGTGAAACTTGATTAATGAATGTATAAATTTAATTAATGGTGTTCAAATGGATAGTTAACAAGTTGATTAACAGTGTCAGAATTTTCTGACGTGGTTAATGATATCAACATTTCATATATACCAATAACATTGCTGTTATTTGATTGAATTCATGGACATAGAGGACCACACTCCAACTCACGATGTATAACAACATACGAAAAATGTTTACTATAAATCGTCAGATACTGATATTTTATTCTTTTGGGTACACTTAAAAATTTGTTGGAACACGCTGATATTATATGGCATCAACCGCGCAGATATAAAAAGAGTAGAATGGGGAGTGTGTTTCTATCTCCGTCATCACTTCAGCGTGGGTAGGAAAATGGGAAATGAGTAAGCAAAATGCTATATAAGTTCGTTCTCTTTTAGTGGGACATAAATTCATTGACGTGCCCTGGCCTCCATTTCCGTTTAGGAAGAGAGCTATGTTAATATGACGTCGATTTCAAAATCTGCCCTACTAGAGTCCCTACTGCTACCCACATGTGACTTTTGGGTTCGAATACCGGATTAGGAATTCTAATCTTTCAGCATCATAACTGTTTTGTTTCAAAGTAATATTTATCTTCAAAATAGAAACTCTTTTCTTTTGTCATTTTTTTCTATTTACTTTGTCTTTGTTTTAGAACTTGAAGGTTGGGAATTTTTTCCTCTTTCCTTATAAAAACGACTCACTTCCTTATCTAGAATAGTTGAGATCCTATTAAAATAGGGCATAGTTCTCGGAAAATAGATTTAATGACTTTGAGATTTGGTATCTTTGATACCTTTAGCTATTTTCTCTCTTATTTGACATACTCTCTTATATTATCTCATTTTTCTCTCTCCAAAAAATGTCTAAAGACACCAAAAGTACCAAATCTCAAAGTCATTGAATCCAAATCCATCGCTCTAGTGCCCACTTATTTTAAAGGCACTGATTTCCTTACTATTTGCATCAGTAAAGTTTTTACAGATATGTAAAATTGTTAGATAATTTGTTATAAGTGTTTTGTGAATTCCATTCTATCTATGTAAGTTTGGAAACTTTTACCCGAGCCATCGAATCCCACGAATTTGGGTACCCAATTTTGGATTTTGTGGGTTCAATTCCGTTCTTCTTCTTATATTCTAATTTCAATACTACTTGTTTTCAAAGTTATGTTATTTTGCTTTTGCTATATTATAATCTTAAGTTGTAGTGAATTTTCAAGTTCTGTTCTTTTCCAACGGATTTCATTTGGGTCGATTTCTTTTCTCTTGTTTGTAGCACTCGTTCGGTTATTACAACCATATTAGCACGTTAATAAATGTAAACAGTAACAATAATAATATACATCTAGCTACTTACATAGTAATAGGATCGAATTCACGGTCACTTTTTGGGAGGTGAAAAAGTATAAGTTGCCAACTACAAAGTAGAATTAGTAAAACACTTATAGCAAATGACTTGACAATTTTATATATCCATCAAAACTTTACTAGTGCAAATATATAGTAAGGGCATTAATGTCATTCAAAATGAATGGATACCGAAGTAATGTCCATTAAAATATAATAATAAAGGACTTTAATTACTATACATTGTCCGTCTAAAATCACTTTACACTTACACTGACATTCAGTTATATTTTGTCATTTCTCTCCACACAACTCCCCTAACCCATATCCATCTCCTCTTCATCCCTCCCCCAGAAACAAAAAGTAGTCATAACTAGAATGGAGTTGCAGGCTACACATTAATGTGGGGTCATGTTGGAATTGTTGAAGAAGAAAACAACAACAAAAGATGAATAAAACGATGTTGACGCGGGTGCACCATACAGAAGGATCATCAGCCGCACCTAATTCCCACCCGATGGTTTCTCCAATCAGCATGAAGGGCTTGGAGGAGTGACAGAGAAGGGATGTCATGGTCGAAAAAAGAGTAGTGGAGGAGGTTGCTGACGCCATGGACGGCGATCGATAGAGGGAGTGGAGTATGAGAAAGACTTGGATAGACACAAACATAACAACTCATTCTTAGGCACAACCAATGATTAAGTGACAACTCATCAAACTTTAAAACATTTATTTTTTTGTTAAAAAAACAAAAAACAAAACTCCCTTCTCTCTCTGCTTGCTATGTTTCTTTCTTCCCCCTCCCACCTAAAAACTCCCTTGTCAGTTTGTTACTCCATTGTTTGCTATCGAAACCTTCAGAGTGAAAGAATAAAATTGACAAAATATTCCCATCAAACTCCACATTCAAACTCTTTCCTCTTACTACTCAACCCACTAAACTAAATCCTATATAAACAAACTTCAAATTAAACTAAATGATTAAATTAAGTAGAGAATAGGAGAATCAGAAACTTGGAGTTTCTGCCACATATGATACCCCTTTTCATCAAATCTGCAATTCATATAATACATCAAATATTGAATTGACTAGAAAGTTTTATCTTTTTATGAAAATAAAAACACCAAAATGTCGCTGATTGCAAAGATTAGAGGAGAGTGGGTGGTGGGGTGATTCACCGCATGTGGGCGAGAATGACGGCACCGACGACTCCAATTCCGATGAGAAATGAGAGTTTGAGGTTGGAAGCATTGTCCTTCATCAGCTTCAATGAATTCAACACAATCATCCTCATTCATCAATTACTAATCAGACAAACATAAAGAAACGAAGAGTGGGGCAGTCGGCGTTCACGAAAGGGGTGAGCTATAGGTGCAGGTGGACTTGAAGAAACTCAAAAACTAGATGAAAGGGAAAATGAAGAGTTTGAGTTTGACGGTGCAGAGAGAGAGAAGAGTGAGAAAAGCATAGGAAGTGACGACACAAGCTGGGTTTTTTTTTCATTTTCCAATCTGGATTTTTTTTTATTTGTTGTAATTTTATGATTAGTTGTGCCTAAAGATGATTTGTTAGGTATGTGTGCATGCAAGTATTTCTTGTGGAGTATAGGTCAGGAGGAGTCAGGGGGGTGTCATCGAGGGACAAGTTACCAACAGAGTTATGGGTGCCAAAGATGGATTTGTCAGGGAGGAGAGTAAGGAGCGGGTGGTGGGAGGAGGACGAAGGTGAGACGTTGTGGGACCACTTGATATGAAAAGAGAAATGGGTCCAATGGAAAATTGTTCTTGTGGAATGAAGAGTGTGGCATTGAGAGAAAGCATTGTTGAGATGGATATTGAGAGGATGGCCAGTCACGTGGTGAAGGATTTCTGTAATGGGGGAGATGAACGTGGAGTAATTGACCAAACTGACCCACTTTTAGAAATTATTTACCAATATAACTTTGTTTTGAAATTATTTATCAAACTAACCCACTTTTTGCCAACCTGACATTTTTTTTATTTTTTTATGACACTGAAAAATGCTACTTTGACTAGCGTTTTCTAAAAATGCTACTGTCAGTAGCGTTTTTACCAGATTATGTCACGTGAGACAATCTGGCTCGCTGTAAAAAAAATTAAAAATTTTATAAAGGTCGATGCTAGAGGTGTCACCTGTCTGAAGCTGAAGATCTTCACCCGTCTGATAGTCCCGTCTGAAGCTGAAGATCTTCACCCATCTGATGACTATCAGACGGGTGAAGAAATATATCAGACGGGTGACACCTCTAGCGTCAACGTAAAATTTTTAAATTTTTTTTACAGCGAACAAGATTGTGTCACATGGCATAATCCAGTAAAAACGCGACTGGCAATAGCGTTTTCCAAAAATGCTAGTCAAAATAACATCTTTGGTATCGGAAAAAAAAATAATAAAAAATGTCAGGTTAGCAAAAAGTGGATTAGTTTGGTAAATAGTTTCAAAATAAGGTTATATTGATAAATAGTTTATAAAAGTGGGTCAGTTTGGTCAATTACCCGAATTAAACGTGGGGGTGGGGGAGTTGTGTGGATAGGAATATAAGAACAACAATTATGATTTCTTTTAAAATTTTGAGTAAATTAAAGATTTAATTAATATTTTGGTCCCTACAAATAGGATGAGATTTGGTTTTAGTCGCTCCAAAAAAAATTCTTAGATTCTAGTCCCTAAACATTTTAAAACTTTGAAATTTGTCCCTGCCGTTAGGGCACTTCTGTTAAGTGATGACATCATCAATGCCATGTGTACAAAAATATTAATGTTTAATTTCACAAAAAAATTAAATAAGTTTTTTGTCCTTGCAAAGTTCATCAACTTTGGTTTTAGTCCATGTAAAAAAATTTCTTAGAATTTTGTCCCTATAATCTCAAAATTATTGTAAATAGTTCCTAGCTACCGTCACCTTTCTCTCTTAATTTCTGACGTGGCAAACGGAATACCACGTCAGTCATGCCACATCGGTGCCACGTTCAAAAATTGGATGATGTGACAATTTCGCTCAATTTGGATACATATACTTGAAGTTATGTGATACAATTTACAGATTGTTAGTAATCAGATTCTGCAGAAATCTAGCAATGATCTAGCTGTTATTGGGAACAATTCATGTATTTAAAATTGCTAATAATTTTACCTGACTTAGATGACGATGTTAACTTTAATTCTAATCAGGTTTCGCTTAATTCGGATAAGTATAGAGGAAGATAGGCATCCCACAATGTAGGACTATTTACAAAAAAATTGAGATTATAATGATGAAATCCTAAGAATATTTGTTTACAGAGACTAAAACAAAAATTGGTGAACTTTTCAGGGACCAAAAAATTTTTTTTTTGGGAATTAAAAACTAATATTTTTGTAAACATGACACTTTGTCTGTCACGTCATCATTTAATAGAGGTATACTAATGGCAGGGACAAATTTCAAAATTTTAAAATTTGTAAGAAACAAAACCTAAGAATTTTTTTTGGAGAGATTAAAATCAAATTTCACTCGGGAACAAAATATTCATTAAACTAAATTAAAATTAGTTTAACCAATAAGATGACGTGGCAAGGAAAGTTAAGATGACAAAATATAATTGGATATCAGTTAAAAATAATTTTACATTAACAATGTATAAATAATTAAACTCATAATAAAGTTTTTTTTTTTTTTTTTACTATTCTCGTAATAAAGTTATAATGTTGGTTAATATAAATTTCAACTAATAATAAAGTTGGCTAACGTAATAATTTGCACGTGAAGAACAAGTAAGTCCAAATGAAAGTTGCATCTTTGCACGCACCGCAATGTACCTTCGAGCATATCTCCCACATGTTCATAGAGAATGTTAGTGTCGTAAGAAAGTAAGAAAATTTTTTTATTTATTGAAAATTGATATAATTAATATATAAAAAGATGATATATTTAATTTTTTAATATAAAATTATTTTTTTAGTTTCATTAAAAAGCACCCTTAAAGACACCTATTAACATGACCCTATGTTTAATACTAGTGTTTTCGACACAGGTACAACTTTTTTTCAAAACAAAATAATTGTAATTTTTAATTTAACTAAAAAATAATTGCAATTTTTATTTTGAAGTGAAATTACATTATATTTTATTAATTGAAACATAAATATAAAAACAAATGATACTATAATTACATTATTCTAATTAAGCCATAAATAGAAATTGAATAATAATTCAGTATAGAAATTTCTAAACCTGAACCTAACCTTGAGATCAATCAATACCTACAAAAAATTATCCCGGTACACTATTGGTATAAAAAATTTTACACCAACAACAAGTAATTTTTACACCAACAACAAATGATATGGTACCTGATTTATCAATATCAGAGTTATGATCATAGAAGACATTTTTTAATAACATAATTACTCATGATTACATAACAATGAGCCTGTTTGCCAAGGCGCTTCAACGAGCTTATAGCGGATGAGAAAGTAACCCCGTTTGGTAAGCGCATCTGTCACGAGCTTATAGTGTTTTTTCACGAACTTATAGCGTTTTTTCCATACGCTACTTGAAGTAGCATTTGAGCTTATAGCTTATAACGTTTCATTTTTCTTTTCACTTTTATCCTTATTATCTTCATTTAATTATACCTTTATTCTCTTCTCTCTCTTTTATGTAAAATCATTAATGAAGATGTCCTTTTATGTCATTTTATATTTTTCAGCTAGTTCAATCGTTAGTTTTACCAAACACTTTTACAGAAAATAAGCTAGCTTATCTGCTATCCGCTACCTCATCCGCTATCCGCTATAAGTTATCCGCTATCAGCTAATTTTACCAAACATACTCAATATATAAATTTTTACACTTTTAGATTGTCAACATATATATTCGGAATAAATCTAAACATTTGTTAATAAAAAGAGTATTATAATAAAAAATATATAGTGAAAATATGCTATAATAAGTAAATTTATTTTAATCAGTTTGCGATAAATATTTAAACAATACATATTCTTAGGGGGAAAACCATTATATTGCCCTACATTGAACATATAAAGATATCCAACTAATGTAAAAAAAACACACAAAAACCGAAGTGGGCTTCCTGCAATGGTGGTTCAAGCCATGGGGATTTGGATTTGGTGCAGTAGAAAAAGTACGCATTTGATGCATTTAGACAAAATTTTGTAAAGAGATAGTTTGAAGCAAGATTTATTGGATGCTATAAAGACCAAAACACCCTTGAGACTTGCCTAAATATATCAACTGCATCAAATCCAAATCCAAGCCGTGGCAGAGTGACGCAGAGAATGGAGCGGTGAGAAAAGAGGGAGAGAAGAGAGATGTCACAATGAATGAATGAGTCGTGAAGAAAGAGCTCACAATGAATGAGATATGTCTTTCGCATTAATTATGTTTATGCTATCATGTTTTCAACATTTTCATTTTTCAGTTCTGAGATTTTCATTCAAAACGATGAAAACGTCTTTTTTTTTTATTTCCACTTTTGGGCATATTTTGAAAATGTTTTCAAAAAAATTAACCAAACATATTTTTGATCTCATTTTTTATTTTTAATGAAAATGAAAACAAAAAACATGCATACCAAGTAGGCTCTAAATAACCAAATTGTTTAAATACATCATATTTTTTTGGAAAACTGCTCATTAAACAACATTCTTACAACAAAGCATGTTTTATCATCATTACAACTTAAAATTTTCAGCCCACTCTAACATCTTACTCCTAGACATATCATATAATTGTTCCTGTGAAAACACACCGGGCGTTGCAAATATAAACCAAAATGAGAAAACGTTTGTCCCTAACTCTTATTGATAGTCATTGCAAAACTCAAAACCAATGGAAATTGTCATCTCTAAAATTTAAAAGGAATTATATGATTTGAAGGGACTAAATTCATTATGGGGAAGGTAGACTTTGTTTCCAATGTGATTCCCATTAGCAACTTTAGCACCAATGACATTCAAACCTAACTCAAGATCAATATTGTTCCATTCCACAAAACAGAAGAGTGACCAATATTCCTCATCAACATGCTAGGAGCTCCTTCTTTGAATACTATTTTATGATTAGGGAGACTTGAATATTTGATTTGGTTAAGAAATTTAGGAGTTAACCAATCAGAATTCATTCCAAGAACTTTCTCCATCAGAATTAACCTTACTAACGTGAAAAAAATTAGATTGACAATGCATCAAAATTAAACTAAAAAAACATACTCACATGGTTAAAGTATACACTCCAAGGGTTGCATATGAAACTAGACATGATAGATAAAATATTTGAGTTGTGCACAATGATTTGTGTACATAGTTACTTAAAATATGGTATCGTATATTTTATTGTACCATACACTGTAGGGCAAAAGCAGTCAACACAATCATAATTTTTTTTATCAAAATGTTGTTATTTTCAATTTATTTCCCAAAATCCTCTTTCTTTTTTCAATTTTTGGAAAGTTGGCACTTCCAAAACCGACTTCACTTCTATCTTTTTTTTTTCTTGTTTTTTTCTAGAGTAGTCGGATTTTAAAAAAGAAAGGTGAAATCAACTTATCTAAAAAAAGGATTGGAGGGAAGATAGGTTAGAAAGTTCCGATTTCCAAAAGATTGGGGAAAAAAGAGAATTTTAAAAAATAAAATAGGAATGACAGCATTTTGATTAAAAAAAAATGATTATTTTAATAATTGAGCCTACACTGTAGCCTTACTAGTCAGTGAGGTTAGTTTAATATATTTGCACAAACTTCATCCATTATTATTAAATAATTTGGTGGGAGGGGTTTCAATACTTATATATATATATATATATATATATATATGCTTAGGGTATTATTTTCCCTTGAATTAGAGGCAAATCAACTTCATCGCACCACTCCACACACCTAGTTTCAAAGTAAGAACCTTTTCCTTGGTTGGCCCAATAGCTAACCCAAAAGTGACCCCCTATTCTCCACTTTAACACACTCCCTTCCATCTCTCTGCTAAGCTTCCACCCTACTTCCTCTCCATATTCATCCCCAGCAATAACCACCGACCCGCTTTTAGTAAACGCTCTATTTGCCCCGACATATTGCCCTCTCAAACCATGAACCGGATCGTCACCCATTTGACTCGTGGGCTTCCATGTGGCCACCTCCTGGCCCGTCACGTTATCATACAAAACGGCGTCGAATATGGCCGCGTTCCCTTCCGCATCTTGATCCATTCTCCAACTCTTTGTTCGGGTTCTCGTGGACGACCTAGCTGATGCTTTCACCTTTGAAACCTGTGATTTCTCAAAATTGCCCTTCACAATCTTCTGAACTTCAACTTCTCTCTCTTTGTTCTCCGTGGACCGGCCCAAGCTCAGCCCACCCACATATGTCGCTCCAATTTCCGGGCCCACCCAAACCCGGACACGTGACGGGAAGTGTTTCTCCTCAATGAAATCCACGTCATCATTCCGGTTGAATCCAAGCCTCACCACTTGGAGGCGTATATTGTCGACACGTGCACGAACCTGAATGAATCCATCATAGAATCCAACGGTGTACTCTAGCTGCACGTGTGCCTCGAGTTGTTGGTGGGCCAGAGCGTAGCTTAGTATTGACTCTTTAGCATCGATACCGGGGAATTGACTTTTTTGACCGTTGGTTCGCGCCAGTTTCATAGTCATAACCGGCGCGTAACCTTTAAGAACCCAAAGACCATGAACCTCCGCCGCGTAAGAGAACCTCGGATTCCTACGCGGTGGCGCCGCTGGTGGTGCCATTAATCCTGCGCCCAACTCTCTTATAATGCACCATTTTGCTATTATGTACCCGATGGTGCGCATGAAGCAAAGCTCCGTGTCGACGCCAACTGTGATGAAGAAGGTTCGCAGAACCGAGGCGAGCTTAGACGACGCCGTTTCGAACGTGGGAGCGAATAATGACTGGAAGTAAAGGGATCCTGCTTCACTGGGCGCGTCGCACACGCAGAGCCAAAAGAGGCGCATGGTGAAGACGAGGTTGAAGAAGGTTGAGAGGGATTCGGGTGAGTGTGATTCCATGATCCATGCTATGGGTTCGGGGTTGAGCTTCTGGAGCTGGGACCTCGGGCAGGTGCTATCATGCGCCGTTGGTGACTGGGATATGATTTCTTGGAGGAGTTGGAGGAGCAGAGGGAGAAACGGGTTAACGTTTTCTGATGAAAGGTGGCATTTTTCTGAGACCCACAGAGGCTTTTGTGCGTTGAATGGGTGAAAGCCTTGCAGGCAAACAGTGAAAGTCACCATTGCTTCTGAGTCTGACCCGGAAGTTCGTTCGGCTTTCAGGTGAATAGAGCGAGTTGAATTGTCCTGACTCGGTCCCGAACTCGCCAGTTCCAAGGTGGGTGGTGAGTCTGACTCTTCCCAATCCAACGAGTTGGGAAGTTCAGATATCCATGACCAAATATCCATCGGATGCTGATTACTCTGTAGGGTATGTACTATGTAGGTGAGGGTTGAATGGGCGCTAGGGGGAACGGGGATTTAAGGAGGGAATGAATGGTAATGGCATAGCTAACACTTGGAAGCGGTTCAAGCCACGCAGGGATGAGGAACCGGTGGTTCTAAAGGACTGTGTGTGTCTTATTTGAGGTTTTAGTCTGGATTTATTAATGATGTATGGTTTTCTTTCGCTTTCCATATATGTCAGTCTTCTACTTCTATGGTTGTAGAGTGAATGAAAGGAATTCGCTGTCGTTTACATAATTTCATGTGATAACTGCTGCAGATGCAGATTCGAATTTTGTTTCTATTAGTTTTTAGGGCCTGGCGGCTTACACGTATAGCAGCAAACTTGGCAGCTAGGCATGCATGCATATCTTTGTGAATCACAAAAATAAAGTTAAATAAATAAAGCAAAACTTTGTCTGACTTTCATATAATAATTCTCTAACTATCCCATGGATGGAGAGATGGTTAGACTTCAATGTTTGGAAATGTATAACTCGATTATCTTTTGAGTAATATTATCATTGATTGTAATGCATTGGATATAACTATTTTAATGCATTAGACTATTTGGAGGGCGTTTTATATGACACCCTTCAAAAGGAGAGGATTTGGTATTTTATGTCCAATCAGAATGCGTCACTTTAATTAATTGAGTCATATCAATGTCACGTGAGACCAAGTTCTCACCATCTGATTAGATCACATAGGCAAGGATATGATACCCAAGAGATACACAGAATCTTCCTTATTTAGATAGTAAGCTAAATTGCACTTTCCATTCCCCAAATTTTTCATTTTGACGAAAATAGTTCCCTAACATTTTTTCGGTAAATTTAGTCCTCATAAAATCCAAATGTTGCGAATTTGGTTTCCATATTTTTTTAATTGCACTTTTGATCCCCTAAATTCATGGATTTTTTACATTTTTAGTCCTCCTTTATTTCAAAATCCATGACCAAAAGTGCAAAAAATATGATTTTTAAAGAATAAAGTGCAAAAAATCCATAATTTTTGGAGACCAAAAGTGCAATTAAAAATAGGGCTTTGTTATGGTACCCTTGAAATTTAAAGGGTTTGGGTATCCTATGTCCAATCAGAATGCGTCGCCTCAATTAATTGAGTCATGTGAATATCACATAGGGCTAAATTCTCATTATTTGATTGGGCCACATAAGCAAGGGTATGATACCCAAGGGGTATCATAGAATCTTCCTTAAAAATATGGGGACAAAATTCACAACATTTGAATTTTAAAATAACTAAATTTGCCAAAAAATAATTAGGGGATCATTTTCGTTAAAGTGAAAAACTTGGGGAACGGATATTACAATTTAGTCTAGATAATATCAGTGTGCTAGTACGTAGCCCGTTTGTTTAGTTTTTTTAAAAACAAATAATTTATAAAAAATCACAGCTTTTTTAGTTAAACTTATTAGGCAAATTGATTCTTTAAAAAAACAGTTTTAGGATAACTTCAGTTTTGTAACTTCGGAAAAAAACTTATTTGCAAGGAGGACAGAATTGCTTTATAATTTTTTGATAAAATTATCCCTTTCTAACATCTAAGGTACACCATCCACCAAAGTGATACATCCATGCCCCATCAAAGTGACAAAATCTGGACCATCCAGATTGTCACCATGGGCTATTTGACTTGTCAACATTTTTTATATTGGTCAAATAGTCCAAATAATGTATGCTTTGTTTGGTATTTTGCACATATGGACCACAGTTATCCGTATTTGCACATACTTAATTTTTATTAAATTAGAAATTTAATTTTTTTCACCGTTATTTTTTGGATTTAATTGTCATACACTGTCAGTGTAAAGATTTTTTATACGGACAACCAATCAGAATTTGTCATATAAGTTAAAGTGTTTGACTCCTATCTTAACTACCTTAAAAGTCACGCACACATAATGATTTCTGATTGGTTGTCAGTGTAAAAACTTTACACTAACAGTGCATAACAATTAAACTTTTTTTTTTGTGTTTTAATTTTTTTTTTGTATATTTTTGTGTTTTTATTCAACAACCTCATTAGTCGATTTTTATTTTTCGTATTTCCATATTTACATTTTTATATTAAATGTTGCATACAAAAAAGTGTTTTATCATTTTCATATTAACTAATTAAAAAAGTGTCTTTATGCAAATACAAAAATATCACATCTTTTTTTGTAAATACATAAGTGACTTTGACCCTTTAACCAAATGCAAACAAGTTGAAAAGTCAAACCGCTCAGTCACAATCTGGATAGTCCAAATTTTATCACTTGGGTGATGCATCTATGCATCACTTTGATGGATGGTGCATCATAACCTTCACCATCAATCCTATTGTGTAATATTTTGTACATTTTTGCTATCCATTATTTTTAGGGTAATGATTAATAAATTTAAAACAAATAAGTTATACTGGAAATAGTTTTAAGGTTGTGTATTTAATAGATTAAAGAGTGAAGTAGTTAGTATTTCAATAAAAACTAACTTTTTTTTTTTTGTAATTCTTTAACCATTACCATTACAACGGTGGATATAACAAAATTATATTTAGGTTAAAGTAATAATTTGGTCTTTATACGTGACATAGATTCTTCATTTAGTACCTATACGTAAAAAAATTGGAAATTAGTCCCTACATGTGGAAACGTTAGCAAATTTGGTCTCTATATGTGCAAGCGTTAGCAAATTCGTCTCTGCCTTCAGTAAATTGGTCCTTATACATGACACAAATTTTTGATTTGGTCCTTAAACCTGAAAAAAAAAAGGTCGATCCTTATATGTGCAATCGATAATAATTTTATCTCTGCCGTCTATCCAGGAGCTCGGATCCAACTAAAGATTCTTTTCATATTGAATATTTTCTATATATTATATCGATCTATTTCTTTTATTGAGAGTAAAAGTTGTATAATTTGGTCCGTAAATGGTTTTATATTCTGTAATTATCCATGTTGAATCTGAATAGAAGAAATTAAATTGATATAATATATGAAAAATAATCAATACGAAAAGAATTTTTAGGTGGGTCCGAGCTTCTTGACAAACGATAGGGACAAAATTATTATCGATTACACATACAGGAACCAATTTAAATTTTTTTAAGTTTAGGGACCAAATCAAAAATTTTTGTCACGTATAAGGACTAATTTGCTAATTGCAAGGATGAATTTGCTAACGTTTGCACATATAGGAACCAAATTTGCTAACGTTTACACATCTAGGGACTCATTTCCTAAATTTTAACTTATAAAAATTACATAAAAAATCTGTGTTATATATAGGGACCAAATTATTATTTTAACCTTGTATTTATTACAGTATATCCATCAAATTCGAAGGAATTTGAATTTTGATTATGTTAACATTTGCCTACGACATTTGGAAATTGTCTAAAGTAGCATGATATGTGACCTAACAAAATAATAGCCAAACTGCTTGGCCACTGAAAAATAGTATTAAAATAGTGTATTTAATAAATTAAAGTGTGATATATTTAATTTTTCCATAAAAACTTTACCCCTTTCTTATCTTATTAATGAGAAAGTCAAGTCCCTCTGAGGGGCAATCCCTTCCAATCCCAAATTGCTCTGGACACTTCTCGAGCAACAAGTTAGCCACCTTTCGGTTAAAAAAATTGAAGATTGAAATAGAAGAAGTAAGGTGTGTGCTTATATACATGCAAGGCTGTCTCATTCAAAAAAAAAAAAAAAAAGTTCTGCATTAGTAAATTCCTATTTGTAAACGCCTTAAAGTTTACATGTTTCAATCATGTTATTTAAAAAATGGAAAAGAACATATTGTCCCCTTAAACTATGATTCATTTATAAATAGACATCATCAATTATTGATTTTTTGCAATTGATCCTCAAACTAAAAAAATTAATAAAATTGATCCTTCCGTTAACTCAAAGTTAAATCACTAATGGTGATTGAATCTAACAGCCCATTTTTCATAAATCTCAATCGATTATTTTTTACTTTTAACTCTTTTATGCTTTTAACTTAGTCCATCAGTAACAAGAAACATATTATCTATAGACAGGCTGTCAAAAATACTGATGGCTTTTATAGTGTCCATCGATAACGATTACTGACGAGTGATTCATCAATAATTACGTCATCGTCAATAAATTCACCTTACCGATGGGTTTTTGTGTTACAGACCGCAACTGTCCATAATTCGTTTTTCCTTGTAGTGGTTAATTCACTTTTGGATATAATAATTGTAGACTTGTGAAATTTTAGAAGTCAAGTTGATAGTTTAACAACCACCATCATTTTCATTAGAGGTGACAAAATGGGTCAGTGAAAGGTAGGGTTTAGGCTCTAAAATTTGAGTCCGAATTGAATCTGTGCTTTTTAGCCCAGTCCGATCAAGCCTGAAACTCACATTGGGCTAGCCCGACTATGTTCGGGCAACCCAATTACTTTTACATCTTATAATTTTAATTTGTTTTAATTTATCTAGAAATCTAGAAAATTAAAACATTTGAATTTTTTTTTTTAAAAAAGGGTCAAAAGGCCTAAAACATATTGTTTGGTTATACACCATTTTGTAAAACAACATAATGTACTAATGTTGGACTTTAGTTGTTTATTGTTGTTGGATTTTTCACTATTTTGATTTTTTATTTGGTCAAAGAAAATGAGGTATTAATAGATGGAATTAGAAGTAAAGATGCAATTTTGAGCATATAACCAAGTCGGTCCGAAGATGCCTGCAGTCCGCATTGGGTCGGGCTCAGGCACCTTTATTTCAGCCCGAATGATATCTAATATTTTTATCTGACTCGATAAAGCCCGACCCCTCATCGGGTCGGCCTACCGCAGGCCAAGTAGCCAGTTTTGCCACTCTAATATCCATGACATACTTGTTATGATCGGCAATTGTGCGACACCATCAACGACAATCAACCATGTAACGCGAGTAGCAACCAAACGATGGTGTACAGTGTCCGCAAAGCTACTACCTACAACGATGACTCTATTTGGAAAAAGTACCTAATAAACTATTTGATAGCTAATAAGCTTATTTTTATTTGATAAGCTAATTTGTAGCTAAAAACTCATAATTAATAGCTAAAAAACTATGTGCATGTTTGGTTTTCCGTTAGGGAAATTCCAAACGTATGTTTGGGGCAAAGAATAGGGTTCCTTTGGGGCAAATATACGTTTGGACCCAAACTTACGTTTGCAACGGTAAACCAACATTTACTTACTGATTGAATTTGAATTGTTTGGTAAACTTAGTTGTTGAAGTAGCTTATAAATATAAAAGGATATGGTTATATGATTTTTATATAAATTATTTTTAAATTCTAATTAAAACTTTATAGTTAGGATATTAATTTTTTTAAATTTTAAAATTTTGAAATATTTTTATCAAATAATATAAATGAAATGACATATTCATACTTTTTATATAAATTTTATTTTATGAGATTGAGAACCGAAAAAGTAGGAATTTCATTAAAATAATAAGTATAAAAATTAGAGAAAGTTATTAAGTTATAAGTTATAAATAAAATAAAGTAGTTTATTAAAAAAATTATAAACTAATAAGATAAACTTGTTTAGTAAACATTTTTTCTTGGTCAAACAAGTTTATAAACTAATTAAATATACTATAATTTAACTTATTGGACATGTCCATACCTTTATTTCAGGTTTGTGAGGGGGAAGCGTTAGCTCTCTTGAGTGTTCTCAAATGGGTTAAATCTTTGAACTTGGATAATGTAATTTTTGAAATGGGTTGTAAGGTTGTTGTGAACAGCATGAACCATCAAAAGGAGGATCTTTCTCAGTTTGATGTTATTATCTCCCAATGCAAGCAACTATTTTCCTCTTTTTTCAACTCATTTATAGAGTTTATTAGGAGGCAAGTAAATGTGGTTATTTATAAGCTAGTTAGAATGATCACATCTTTAGCTTCTCCTTACGTTTTTCATTCTATTCCATCCTGTACTACAGATATTATTGTCATTAAAATGAATTAAGTTTGTTTTGCTAAAAAAAAAAAAAACTTATTGGAACTACCGAACCCATATCTTGCTATACCGGTGGCGGTGAATACCATCACTAGCGACAGCTAGCTGCGACACCATTATTACTCAAGGTGGGTGTTAGAAATTTCAAGACTTACATTTGAGATGAATGTTTCATGTTTCAAATCTCCACATTCAGTTGGACCAAAATCGGATTAATATGAATTAGGCTAAAAAAATTACAAAATCAAACAAAATCAATCCAACTATAATTAATTAATTGATTGATTTATTTATTTTAAATAAAGTTGAACAAAATGGAACCGTAAACACGTATGAAACACGTATAATTACAAGTTCATTAGGCTAACAAACAAGTAAGGAATGGTTAGGATGGTGGTGGCGGTGGGTGTAACTGGAAGGGGGTGATGGGAAAATGGGATTGAAATGATGCGTTGGAGGGCTAAACCACGGTTTTCTCGGGCCAGGTGGGTTTGACTATTGGTGCCGAAAACCGAAGCCATCCTTGGAAAGAGCCCAGTCACCCACACTCAGCCCAAGTAATGTAACCGCTGCTACTTACTGCACCTCTCTCTTCCCTTTGTTTTCTTTTGAGTTTTACACATCAACAGTGACATAAACATACTTACCCCATTAATCCTCCCCCCTTGTCCTGTCTCTTTCTCCCTTCCCCCCCTTCTATTTCTACACAGTCTAGGCACCATCCCAATTCCAAGTTCAGTTCTGAGCATTTTCTTTTTAATTTCTTTTTTAATGGAGGCCAAGGAGGAATTCGAAGTGGACCATCTGAACACACCAACGGGGACCAGTTTCTCTCAGTTACTATTCGGTGATGACGATGAAGATGATAATGCATTGGGTCTCGGTGTGGACCAGACTTACAACCTTAGCTATTCTCCTGTTTTCCCCATTCACAAGGCACCCAAAATGCTATGTTTTGGCAACTATCCAAATGAACTAGGGGACCTCTTGCTTCATGAAACCAATGCAACCACTCAGAAATCTGTCATCACTTCTAGTGATTCTTCATCTGCTTCTTCCTGCAACCACACCATCACCAGCTTCAATTCCTTATCTAAGCCTAATGTCTGTTTCTGATACTTTTTTTTTTTTTTTTGTCAGCTATTGGTGATTAATGAGTTGGTTGTACTGCTGACTTTTTTTTTTTTTTTTTTTACCTCATTTGCTTTCTCTTTGGTTATGTTTTTGGTTGAAGAGTTTGCAGAAAAAGCGAAATGGTTCGGGACAAGAACCGGTGATGAAGGTAGGGGTTGGAAGCCAAAGACCGCCTAAGAAGACCAAAGCAGATAACCCCACTTCAGCCGGACATGCAAAGGTGAGGAAAATCAACTATGGTTGGCTTGCATGTCCCTCTCTTTCTCATTATCTCCCCTCAACCATAGTCACAAACACATGACCTGTCCTTTTCCAATTAAAATATGTCATATGATTTTGTAAGTGGAAGATATATATTATAAAGTTTCATAGAATTTGATGCATTATTTGGAAAAGCAGAGGAAGGAGAAGCTTGGGGAACGAATTGCTGCATTACAACAACTTGTGTCTCCCTTTGGCAAGGTGAAAGAGATCCATTGTTTTTAGAATTGGAGTTTGTTAAGTTGTTTGATCAATGAATTTTCCAAAATGGTGTTGATTGAATTGATATTTTGAATATTGAAACTGCATGCGCAGACAGATACAGCTTCGGTGCTTCACGAGGCCATGGGGTACATAAAATTTCTACATGACCAAGTTCAGGTCCTGTGCTCCCCTTACCTGCAACGCCTGCCTTCCTCACACCATCAACTCGTGCGTCCTGTCTCTTATCATTCTCAAACTCTTCTATCTATGTTTATGATTTACCACTAATACATCGTTTGATGTGAGGGTAGGGGTACCTTATGAGAGGGAAAGGGTACTTTGGATGAATGGTTTTTGAGGGAAAAAGAAAGGGAAATTATATTCTTTCTTTCTGATATATAGTTTGATGTATATTTGAGAATTTTTTTTAAAATAAATGAATAAATTGAGAGATGATCATGACCTTTCAAGTTTCAATCACCCTATATTCATTTTTATAAATGTTTTATAATTTTTTTAATTAAAAATGAAAAATAACATTTCCATATACCCAAGTTAGGGGCCCCCAATTAATGGGGACAATACTGCAACGTGACCTTACTTGAAAATGTTGACATGGGTTTGCACTTTGCAACTCTTTGTGGTAGCTCAGCACAGTCAAACTTTGACAGTTTGCTATTTAAGGGGAGTAACTCTTGATGACACAAGATTTTTAATGTATATGCGTTATTTCAGGGGGACGGAGATAACAATGGAGAGGAAGTGACGAAGGACTTGAGGAGCAGGGGTCTGTGTCTGATCCCTGTGGGATGCACCATACACGTGGCCAGTACCAATGGTGCTGATTTCTGGTCACCTGCTGCAATAGAGAACAATGTTTCACCATCACCTGAGCAGTAAAACCAATATCAATGAATGAATCCTTTTCAAAATTTGTATCTTTTGGGAAATGGGTTCCTATGTCTGCCCAAATTGGAGTAGTACTCAATGTGACAGCTTAGTTGGAGATGGAAGGATGAGAAGGTAACCTATAAGAAAAGGAAAATAGGGATAACAATTAACAAGAGTAGTTCAAAGTTCACATATATGAGGTACAAATGAAAGGTCATGATTTTGTCTTTAATTATGTAACATCTGTTTTGGGGGGTCCTTTTATGAGGACATCTATATTCTATAAAAGGTAAGGGGGGAGAAATATTTTATGTAGGACTTAGGGATGTGTGGCCTTCAACTAGGTGTCTAGGATGCCATATATTTTAATATATTTTGTCTCTGTAAATCTTGGTAGGTACAGATATTACTAATTAAATGAAGTTATAATTCCTGAAGGGTTGGCAACTTTTTAGCTAGGAAAAACAATACAATAATCAATTCTTGAAAATGTGAAAATTTCCCTAATGCATATAAAGAAAAGTTTTGCTATTCATTATCTTGATGGTTAAGGAATAAAATCAGAAAAGATTAACTTTTATTAGAAAGTGGTATTAAGGTGATTTGTTTAATAGATTAAGGGTGCGTTTAGAAAAACTTATAAAGAGTTTACGAAATAGTTAATGAAAATATACAAATATTTTATGAAAATATTTTCATAAGCTCTTTTTAGTTTATTTCAATAAGTTTGTTAAAGAAGCTTATGAAAATAAGTTATTTTTTGTTTATTTGAAGAAGAAAAAACTTATTATATAAGCGTTTAATTAAGCTGTTTATTCAAACGGATCCTATCAAGTGATGTATTTTGTTTTCTAATGAAACTTATTTTTTACTCCCTCTATTTCATTATATATGTCATATTTGACTAAATTACATAATTTAAGAAAAAACAATAAATGAAAGAAAAAGAGTGATAATTTTATTAAATTAATCTTATTAGTAATTGATGTATTAACTACTGTCATAAATATAAAGTGAAGTATTTAAGGGTACAATTGATAAAAAACATTTAATATTACATATAGAAAATAATATATATTTTGAGATAATTTTTTTTTATAAATGTGACATATATAATAAGATGGTGGGAATAATTACCTCACCACAATAAATAGTAAAACCATATAAAAAGTAGCATGTTCGAGGTATACAACTAGACAAATATGAATATGAAATGATAATGATATTTTATTCCTTCTGTCGTCATTCAAACATCAATTAACTATTTCTTTTGGTTTATAAACATAATTCCAACAATGAATGCGATGTGCCGTTGTTATGGTTACAGTCTTACTTACGGATGAGGATTTCCTGTCCCATTTTGATATATCACATCATATTTCAATTAATAATATTTTATTATATAAGTTAAAATTTTATTTAATATTAAAAAAGTAGAATATATGACAAGATATTATTGATTGGGACATGATATGATACACCAAAATGGGATAAGAGATCCTCATCCCTTACACAGATAAGTTAGCATGTATCATACTCCTTGGATTTTAATGCTTAAAAAAACAGGTTAACCGTAAAGTAATAATAATATATAATCGATTTTAAAATTAATGAAATATGACTTCAACGAATCATAATTAAAAAATGTCTAAATCATTTACGGTATGTTTGGAACCACGTTGAAAGTGATAAGAATTAAGTTTGGGACGCAAAAACTACTCTATGTAACTTCTCCAAAATTACGTCCAAATGTGATTGTAACATGTTTCCAAACATACATTTAGCCTTTCCCCACCTCCATTGCCTTTCTCTCGCTGTCGCTGCATTTGCATCAAGTCTTGGGAAGTGAATTGGTTCCTATAAGCTATAGGAATGGAAAATGGTATAATCTGCTATTCTTTGCTGAGTGCATTTGTGGAACCTTCGGTTTATATAGGTTTTGATTATTAATAAATTTATGAAAAAGGGGTGGAGTTTATATATGGGTGATCTAGGCAGATTAGGTCATTGTGCTAGGCCCAATAACAGTTATGCATGCAAAAATAAAACATAGGATGTTAATTTTCATATCCCCTTTTCAATTTCATACCCCTTTAACCCACCAAAATTATCAACTCACCCTCCATCACCCTCCATCAAATCCTCAATCCCCCCTCTATCCATCACTCTCCCTCAGCCTCATTCTCTTCTCTCGCTTCTCTCTCCCTCTCTTCACTCTCCCTCTCCCTCACTGTTGTTTCACTGTCATTCTGCTTCACTACTGCTTCACTATGCCATTGCATATATCAAGGTTACATCACTCTCTCCCTCTTTTCACGCGTATTTTTTTCCTGGTTCGCGATTGCTACCGTATAAAACCACACTGGGGTGTAAATGATTACACTCCCGTGTAGTAGGATACGGTAGTGTAAATGGAAGCCAAATACAGTATCGTACGTCATCATACGGGTGAATTTAAATATGAAGCAACCGTATGATTATATATGGTAGTGTAATAATTTTGCTAAATACACTATCGTATGGAATCATACATGTGTAACACTTGTATAGCGAACCCGTATGATGACATACGGTTGGTCATTTTAAAGTTTTGTAACACCACCATATGGAATCATACGGTAGGTTGATGTTTTAGCTAACCGTATGATATCATACGGTAGTGTACCAAAAAATGGTATAGACTACCGTATGAATCATACGTGTGGATAAATTTGATATACAACCGTATGATTCTATACAGTAGTATATTTTTCTTCCAAAATAAACGTACTGTATGGAAGCATACAGTTGAGCAAAAATTTTATGCAAATGTATGATTCTATACGGTAGTCTATACCAATTATTTGATACACTACCGTATGATATCATACGGTTGCCTAAAACATTAACCTACCGTATGATTCCACACGGTAGTGTATTGGCTAGTATATATACAGTAGCTTAAGCTTTTAAACAAACTACCGTATTTGACTATACGGTAGTCTATTTATTTAAACAAACTACCGTATATCTCTATACAGTTGTTTATTTGTTTAAACTACCGTATATAATCATACGGGAAAACGCGATCGAGAGAAAAAAATTAATGTCGAGTCTCCAAATGTCTGATGTGCATTTACCTTAGTTTTGATGAGATTAAAACAGTTATTCAATGATTTAATTGAACCCGTCTGTGGTATTTAACTCGTCTACTTAGTGTGCAGATTATAACATTAAGCGTCTATATGAACTGTTCACTCGTCTGAACTTAGATAAGTTCACCCGTCTGAACTAACTTAAGTTCACACGTCTGAACTAGCTAAGGTTCACTCGTCTGAACTAAGATAAGTTCACTCGTCTGAACTAGTTAAGGTTCACTCGTCTGAACTAAGAGAAGTTCATTCGTCTAATGAAGTCTTCAACCGTCTGATCAAAGGGAGACTCACCTGTCTAAAAGACTTTGCAACTAACATCATCTCTTTGTTAAAGAGTCAACCCGTCTAATGAAGCTACTCATCCGTCTAAAGACTAACGTTAAAGAATACATTGGATGAAAGCTGTCTCGACCCTGATAAAGAACTTCAACAAAGTGCTTTGCCTGAACACAACTGCATCTTACACCAAAAGGGAAAGTCTTCCCTCTGCAAACAAAAAGCACGTATACAGACCTGCTGAGACCAAAGGTATATCAGAAGTCTGCATCACTCTGATGAAAGAGAACAAGCGAAGTTCCCTATGCTTTAATGGCTGATCAGAACGACTCTATTGCATTTATTGAAGATCTACAAGAAGCCAAAGACTTCAGACTTTGTGTCCAACGGCTTTAAAATTTTGAAGCCTATTTAATGAAGAAGACTTTGAAGATTCCACAAGACACAAGAGAACGATCAAAGCAATCAAGAGCAATTACTCTGTGCATTTATATCTTCATTCTTTCATTATTTATTCTTCAATCATTTGAAGTTATTACGCAGTCTTTTAGAACTTCACATTTAATACACTCGTCTGAGTGCTTGTGAAAGACTTGCAAATTGTAATCTTTTTACAACTTCTCTCAAACGAACCCGTCTGAGCCTGAAGAGGCTAAGTGTGCAAATAATACTTGTCTGGAGCCTGGAGAGGCTAGGTGTGAAAACAATACTCGTTGGAGCCTGAAGAGGCTCGGTGTGAAAATAATACTTGTCTGTTCTGTAACCTAAATCAGTTATAGTGAGAAAACTTGGTGCTGCCAAGGACTGGATGTAGCGTCATTGTTAAGGGGTGAACCAAGATAAAACCTGCTGAGTGATCTCTCTTTCCCTTAACTCTTTAGTTTGATTATTTGTCTTAACTATTATCTAACTAAAGGGGTTTATAATTGTGTTTATCAAAAACTTTCTTATCTTGCATGATTGTGTGTTTTCTGTGAAAACCTTCAGACGAGTTATCAGTCTGATTGACCTGTCTGTGTTTACTCGTCTATTACAACCCGTCTGCGCTTGCGAAAAAGTTTCTAAATTCCGCATAAATTTGGCAAACACCATTCAATCCCCTTCTAGTGTTTGCATCTGTCTATTTCAATTAACACAAACAATATTCTTGAGTAGATTGTAATGGATGTTAAGATGTTATTTTTGTTTAGTGGGTGAGTTGGGTGAAGGATTTAAGTGGGATAGAGAGTGGGGCAATGAGGTTAAAGTGGGATATGGGGAAGAGAGTGGGGTAGAGAGTGGTGGGGTAGAGAGAGAGAAAGAGAGTTGGGTGAGGGTGAAAGATAGAGAAAGGGTAGTTTTGGATTTTTAAAAAATTGAGGGTATGAAAATTAAGTCCCTAAAACATAGGTACAATTAGCCCATAGAAGGACTGTAATTTGTAGATAATTCCCAAATATCCAATTGTATACAGACAGACAGTGGACTTAAACTGTTCAACACTAGGGATGGCAACAGGGCGCTGGGTGGACACGGGTAGTCCTCCCCCGCCCCCACCCGTGGTAGGAGAAATTTGTACCCATCCCCGCTCGTCACCCGCGCGGGTACCCAGCGGACGGATATTTGCGGGTATCACAGGTTTTCGCGAGTATCGCGGGTACCCAAGGATATTTATCAAAATCTGCTTTTAAAAAAAATGCACTATTTACTTGGAAATTTATTAAAAACTGCATAATTTCAAATAAAATAACTATAAGTAGATCAACAGTACTCAAAAACTATTTTATAAACCCACAACAGTACTCAATAAACCATGAAAGCAAAACCACATAACCAATAATTTCAAACGGTTGGTAATTTAATCTAATAGGCTCTAAAACATAGCCATAAAAATCAACTACAAATAAACACATGCAACAACTCCAAACATGAGCCAAACAGCAGCTCCAAGGAACTCCGAAGTATAATCTTTATAAGCTTCAAGCTCCAAGAGCATTTTTAATAGAAAGACTCATTTTTAGCTTCAATCGCTCACAACATACACAATTTCACAAACTGAAACAATAGAAAAAATGAAGTTGTAACAGAAGGAACAGAAAAATGTGTCAACAGTAGAACAATTTCACATAGTTTCAGTTTTAAATATGAAACCCTAGTAAAGAAGGAATTGAAAATGAAGGAAAATGAAGTTGTAACAAAACAAAATGAAACAGATGGTGAGAACTTAGGCTCATGTGATATTGACATAATTCAATTGAGGTGACACAATCTGGTTGGATATAGGATACCCAGACCCTCTACTTTCCAAAGGTATCATAACAACGTCTCTCAAACTATCGAAATATAATCGACAAAATCTTGCCGTGATTTGTAATTTTGTTGTCCAAGATTTGTCTAAGCTCTAGACCCACACTACACCAAAATTGAATTTTAGTGGCAATTGTTTAGTGGCCATAAAGTAATTGCCACTAATTCATTAGATAAATTGAAAAATTAGTGACTAACAGATTAGTTAGTAAAAATTGCCGGTAAAAATAAAATAAAACTAGCCTCTGCTCATGGTAAGACTGGATCTTCTCTCTAATACATGGCATTTTTCTTCTTCTTCTTCTTCCTTCGTCTGTAAACTCCACTGGTGCGCTTGCAGAGGCACCTTGAGAGATATAGAGAGAGATTGATTAGTGTCCATATCTCAGAGACTCGCCTACTTCGACGATGGCTCAGCCACTCGTGAAGAAGGACGATTGAGGTGGTTCTTTCATTCTTCACCAATTTCCAAACAACTTTTCTGCTTTTGTAATTCGATCTGCTTTATACCAGGCTTATCTTAGCGTTTTAGTTTCTCTTTGTTTCCATTGTTGGATCACTCTGTTTGACTTCCAGATCCAATGTCTATTTGACTATTTCCCATTTCCAATTGCGATTGCACTAGGGTTCACGTAGATCACCATAATTTCGATGGGATTAGTGTTATTGAACTCCAATTTGCTTCTTCCTATCTTGTTTGATCTGATTGCGGTTCATCATCGTTTATAGATACTTTAATTGATCTAGGCATCTGATTTGCAGTGCAGATAATTAATTCCATGCAATTGCTAATTAGCTTGTTCTTCTGTCTAACAATTTGCTTTCCATGTCAGATCTTTTGCACATTAGCATGCATGGGTTGTTGTTGTATGATGATATATATGGTGGCTAGCTTTTTTCACAGCTTGAGTGCTAACCACCATTTATATTGTGATTAGACTCTGCAATTTGTGTCATGATTGAAGGTGTTTATACTTTATAAGGATGCAATATATTAGCATGGCTTGTGTTTCATATTGCAATGTTGTTTACGATTTTAAAGAATCCTATTTTCATGCTATTGGCATGCTTAAAGGTTAAAGCAATGTTGTTGTGTGTGTTAGACGAGGTTAGCTATTAGCCTTGTAATAAAAAAATGTTATCATATAAATACTACTTCAATTTTGAGATAACTTGAGCTACAGTTGTTCATTGTTTTCCACCTTAAATCCCTTGTGTGACTGTTTTACCAAGTTAACAGAAAGTTTGAGATTGCCAGTGATATGTTCTGGAAAGATGGTCAACCTTTTCAAATCATTGGCGGTGACTTGCATTATTTTCGAGTTCATCCAGAGGTATGCATTTAGCTGAGATCTCTTAGTTTAGGGAGAGGATAAGAATTTTTTAACACTGTGCACAGTGCACATCATAATGGCATTATAAGCAAAGGCAATAATATTGCTTCTTACCATGTGTATTGATCCAAGTGTAAGGGATTTAGGTCCCTAATGCATGTAGTTCTGGATTCGATCCCTGGATATATGATACATTTATATTTAAAGTAAATTCCAAGTCATGTTTATGTCTCAGAATTAAATATTATGCTTAATAGCATAGTCAATTTTAGAAGTTAGTTGCAGAAACGGCACATTTTATATGGTTAGTATAAGTTATTATTTATTAATGAACTGCCAAAGTGTATTATGGCCTGGTCGGTAAAGTGAGGGCAGACTGCCAAAACTCCAAATAAAGTTCCAACGATAGATGATATGGTATGTTTATTTTGTTTGAAATATATGAGTAGGTACAAGAATTTGAGCTACCTGTTTAGAATTGAAAATGGTGAAAACAAAGAACCAACAAGGAAAATCAACAACAACGAGAAATGATATGCGGTGGAATTAATGGATTTTCTGATCTAGGAAAAACAATAATATATGATAATACTTTGATTATTCTAACAAGAATAACCTCGATGGTTAGAGTCTTCTCAAGAACTTATTCACACGATAATTCTTATACATCGACCAACAATATCTCTCATTCTGACATCAGAAGACAAAACAGAGAATAAATGGGAGCTCTTTGATGTACACGAGGTAACAGTACGAAGAAGAAGAAAAACAATAGGGAAATCCTGTTTAGTAGGAAACATTTTTGTACTATTGTTACGAAGGTGCTTTCTTTTAGATTTTGTATATGTCTTCTACTTTTTTAATTTTTTAACCACCCATGAATTGTAAAGCATGTGCTATTGACTTGATGATTACTTTTGTAAGATCATTATTAGAACTAGATAGCATGACTCAAAACAATAATAGAGAGCAAAAAAGACAATCCGGATCCTCCACAGTGATTGCAACTCTCTCCAACGGTTCAAAAACACATTCATGAATGCATATGTGGTAGGTGTTAAATTTAGTCAACAAAATTGGCGAGAGAGAACTACACTGCTGAAGAAGATCTGGATTGCAAAATAGGGCCTAAAAGTGTCTAAACAAGGCGAACATATAGGTATTAAGCTAAATCTAAATTCACAATGCTAGCTCAATATTGTAACATATTTATTCATAAAATATGGAAATGCTAAACTGTTCAAAAAAAATTTGAAAAGCTCTAGGCAAATTTATACACCGTTGATTCACTTGATTTTTAATACCATTCCTTTGCATTTTTAAAAAAAAATAATACTGTAGATAACTTTTCAAGTGATTCACCAAAAATCGTATTGCAGTGTTTCGTACCAAATAGCGGAACTCCATAAAATATATCCATATATCTTCAAAAGTCAAAAGTTTAAAAAATGTAAGATTTAAATCTTAAACATATATAACCACACAAAAGCCCTGTAAGTTTGAAACACTGTCAAACACCTACAAGTCTAACATGTTTTACCTGGTATGCCGAGTAAAACGAACAGGATATGTTTGTTTTAGCTAGCTGGTGGGCTATTGTGTTTGTTTTACCTGTATGTTTCTTTTCTACCAATCAAGCTTGTGTTTTCTATCCAATGTGATGTTCGCCTAGAAGATTTGTCCAGACCATCTCACGTCATGGTTGATCGACCCAAGCATCATTAAAAATATGAGCAGCGTGTGGAATGAGACAATGAGTAATGAATGATGATGCATTCTCTGTGTTTCGTAGTGATCCTAGCCGGAATGCAAGGTGGAACACAGGCAGCTGAATACACTTTCATCAACAACGCCCTCATAACTGCAGGCGGTGTGCGTTTCCGTGATGAAATAGGAGAAGACTACACCAAGCAAACGCTGGACTCTGCCACACAATTCATATATGTGGGGACTCTTCCAGCAAAACGATCCTGCTGACAGAAAAGATGTTCAAAAGATAAGTGTTGAGGTACGAACAAATCCCACATTGTTCAAAAAAGAAAAAGTAATTGGATTTATAAGCATGAAAAATGTCTTCATTGGTACGAGATCTTTTGGGTGTGTCTAAAAGCAAATCTATGAGATTATAAACCCAAAATGGACATTATCAACGATGAGATTCATGTCAGCACAAGCTATGTTGGGAACTATTCTGGGGATGTGAAAACAGAAATCAGTGGGGTGCTCTATCATGAAATGAGCCACGTTTGGCAGTGGAATGGGAATGGCCAGGCTCCTAGCTAGTAGTGGATTAATTGAGGGTATAGCAGATTTTGTGAGGCTCAGGGCTAACTAACTATGCACCTAGCCACTGGGTACAACCACGACAAGGGCAGAAATGGGACCAGGGTTTTCATTTTCTAGACTACTGTATATATAGTCTTCACAAGGGTTTTTGTGGTTCAACTGAACAAGTTGATGAAGAGAGGTTATAGCGACCAATTCTTTGTTCAGTTATTGGGGAAGACAGTTCATCAGCTGTGGCAAGACTGCAAGAACAAATATGGCAATCAAGTCTAGGTAAGATATTGTTAATTTGAATGATAAGATGATGTATATCGCGTTTTTTTTGCACCAATACGTTATCTAAATAAAATTCAGCTGTATACAACTCTTAAGTCATGATGAAATGGAAAACAAAATTATATATGGTTTGCTTGCCGTCTTCCTTCAAGTTTCAACTATACTAAAATTATATAGGTTTTTTCTTTTGGTCTGAATTATGAAGTCTTGAAAATCCATAAAGTGATTGAAATATTGCACATGTGCAGTTGATAAGTGATCGATGCAGATTGCGTTAGTCTTGTCTTGGCCCAATAAGTGTAACGCGGTCTCAAAATTAAACTTACCTACAGTTAGCCCAAAGAAGACTTGAGGACCCCCAATTGTCCAAAGTCTGAACAGATTAGTTCGACGGGCTTACACAGTTCATCTTCCTAGAATTTCTTCACCATTAATATAAAATAGAGGAATGTTAACAACATATTTTTTATTATATACTCTTTTGCACATATTCTTTATCATTGAATGAATTTTATGTGGGACTCGCTAAATGCATGTTTGGTTTAGATTATTCTCAACATAAACGTGGAAATAACACTTTCTAAGACAATTATTTTGAAAACTATGTGAGAGGAGCATTCTCACAACCTGATTTAAAATTTGATTTTACCTTTGCAAAATTTAAAACAATCTGACTCTAAAGCACATGGGTCTACTCTAAATTCAGTAGGTCCCGCATGAAATCCAGTCAATAATAGAGAATGTGTTCAAAAGAGTGTGTTGTTAGCATTTCTCCTGTAAAATATTTTCTTATTATCATCCACCATGTATTATTAAGCTTCTTTAAATATTATAGTAATACATAATTTTTTTAATTAATTTTGACAAAATGTCATGTAAAGGCATCACTATAGAGACTGAAATCTCATCTAGGTTGGCACCCCAACTACTAGCAATCATCTGCGGCATTCATAATTTTATTAAAATAAAAAAAATACAAGAAGCATGGGGGACATTAATCAAACCCATGAAAAAATCATCTAAATCTAAAATGAGGAAAACCCAACCTATTAGGGTTAAAATCATCACAAATGAATGTTGGAATTAAATGCACTAGTGATACCCCTGTATAACAGTACCATATGAGGCAAGCTTATCTGCATAAGTATTACCCTCCTTAAAAATATGAGAACCAATAAAATTCATACTTTTAGTTAAAACTAAACAATTTCTCGACTTATTTCAAAGTCTCCAAGAAACCAACTTGTCGTTGTGAAGAGTAAAAATAACTAATTGAGAATCATATTTAAGCCATAAGTTATTCCAACCTTTTTTGAAAGCTATTTCAATTGTCAACATGCACCGTAACCAAAAGTAGCCATAGTCTTGCGCCTAAAAATACCACCACAAGCAGTTGGACTCGGGGCACACTTTGCAGATTTGAGCATTAACAGAAAATGATTTCATAACCATAAATTCAGAGATGCATGGTAACATATAACCGATGCTGAACTAAAGGGAAACATTAGCAATGATCATATTTATAGTAATACATAATTAAATGATAATATATATAAAAAAAAAAATAATGGAGTCACGATCGATATACTTTTAGAGCCCATATTTCTTTTTTTAACTTACTAAAACGTTAAATAATTCCTTCACAAATTGAATCGAACTTCTAACTTGATGTTTTCCCTGGGGCCAGCACCAACAGGCGCAAGGACTGATTAATCGAAGGGGTGCAGGGTCGATGGCTGGACTGGATGCCACAATGTATCCAAATATCCATTAACTTATTGGGCTGATTGCCTCTAATTAACGGGATGAATATCTGCTATTATAATTTTTTTTTTATCATATTCTCCATTCTCACCAATAATTATTTGACATTTAAAAAATCAAAATCAAAATTTATTAATATTTATGTTTATTCCCAACATTTGATCGATGAAAAACACCGAAACACCATTTCATGGAACAACATATTTTTATTCCTAATAAACGCCATGTCTCAAAAGATCAAATAAATATGAAAAATGGCACTCGTTAAGTAAGTAAAAAAAAAAATTTTTCATTAAAAATTGATGTATTTAATATTTAAAGCGATTAAATATTTAGTTTTTTAATATAAAATTATTATTTTTTAATTTTTTAAAAAATATTTTTAAGACATTCGTTAGTTCACCCAATAATAAATATTGATAGTGCCTTCTCAATAAATTAGGGAACAAAATTGCAAGGCCGATGATGTGTATTGTGCTAGACCATTAAGTTAGTGGCCGATGGTGTGTTGGACTTTTGAAGTTATTTTTCTAGTTGACCATAAGTCAAGCCTGCCAAGTTTGATAAATTTGCTGGTCAAAAGAGACGTAATTGGTTAGATTGTTTTAATGGGATGTGCACCAAATCCAAATCCGTTTTAATGACATTTCTTTCTGACACATATATATTAGATGTCTACACCCACATATTGAATATAAACTTTTTTATAGCTCATAACATACATTACTAGTAGGGATGAGGCTGCTCGTCGGAGGTCTATAATCTAATCTATTTAAGGTTTAGTTTGGCCTAACTTATTTAATAAAAAGGTCAGGTCAAGACTTTTTAAAATGTCTATATAATTAAAGAGATCAGGTTAAGGCTTTAAAAAAAAGTCTATTAGGCCTATTTAACATAGATACACATATGTAATATATAATTTAATATATATATATATATATATATATATATATATATATATTATTTTAATATTTATTACATTTGAAAGTAACAACCTATTGACCCATTAAAATATAGAGGTCTACTTGTATATTTATATGTGAAGGCCTAACGGCTATTTATCAGTATAGGCCTACCAACTCCTTTATCATTAGAGGCTTACAAGCCTATTTATAAGTGAAAACTTATAACTTATTTATAGGTGGAGGCATATTAAAAGATCTTGTTGAAAAACAGGTTTTTAAATAGGCTTCCAGACTAGGTCAGACTTTGAAGTAGGTTAGGCCAGGTCTTAAAAATTGACTTATATCAGGCTAATAGATCAGGCTCAGGCCTTAAGATTGAAACGCAGATCAGACTTAGACTTGTCAGGACCTAGCTCGGCCTAGCTTATTCTCATCCGTAATTACTAATATTTACAATTCAAATTATAAATTATCAGCAAATAACTAAAGAAGTCAGCGAAATCAACAGGAAGCTGGTTTTCAATTTTTGTTGTCCTACCGACCTATTGCTTCCTCCCTAAATAACATTACTTGGATGGTCATGATCAGTGTTCTTAAAATCTAATCAGTCATTGACTTGGTGAGAACACGAGCCATTGGATCACTGATTGAAATGAATGAAACGGTATATATCAAATTATTAATTTTATAATAAAGTTATGCATATATAATATATTTGCTATTATTATAACATCATAGCTCTGTGGCGCAACAGTATAGTTGCTTTGAGTTATCCTTGAGGGCTTGAGGCCCCTGGATTGATTCTCATCACTTGCAAATTTATGGTAATTGTATGCCCATGATTGTATCTTATTATACCATAAAATTTGACTACATCGTGTGACCCTCCAATTGCCTGGAAGATTCAAAATGGGGTTGGAAAATATCAATGCCGTGGAATGACCACTGATTGCCTTTGTTTTATATATAAAGACCCCAACACAATCCTTCTGCAGTGACCAACCACAAACTGATTTTCCAACAACGAGGCTCTAAACACAACCATGTCCATGATGATGCATGCCCTATGTTTCTTAGTATTCCTACTTGGAATGCAGGGAACACAGGCAGTTGATTACACGGTCACCAACAATGCCCTCACAACTCCTGGTGGTGTGAGTTTCCGTAATGAAATAGGAGCAGAATACGCCATGCAAACACTGGACTCTGCCACCCAATTCTTATGGAGGATCTTCCAGCAAAACACCCCTGCTGACAGAAAAAATGTGCAGAAGGTAAGCTTATTTGTGGATGACATGGATGGGGTTGCATATACTAGCAACGATCAGATTCATGTTAGTGCAAGATACGTTGGAAACTATAATGGGGATGTGAAAACAGAAATTACAGGAGTGCTCTATCATGAAATGACCCACGTTTGGCAGTGGAATGGGAATGGCCAGGCTCCTGGTGGATTAATTGAAGGTATTGCAGACTTTGTGAGGCTCAAGGCTAACTATGCACCTAGCCACTGGGTGAAACCTGGGCAAGGACAGAAATGGGACCAAGGCTATGATGTTACAGCTCGTTTTCTTGATTACTGTGACAGTCTCAAAAATGGGTTTGTGGCACAACTGAACAAGTTGATGAGAAGTGGTTATAATGACCAATTCTTTGTTCAGCTTCTGGGGAAGACAGTTGATCAGCTTTGGCAAGACTATAAGGCCAAGTATGGCAATATAGCCTAAGAGGCTAATTAAGAGCTTGTTAATTTAAAGAATAAAGTCATGCATTTCGCATATTCTAAATAAATTTCAGCAGAATATGACAATCTATAAGTTATGGTGGAATGGAAATTTTAAATTTGGTTAAGAAAATAGACCAATTCTGACTTGTCAACCATAAGAATGACAAGTAGGAAATGATTTTACAGATGGATATGTTAAGGAAATCAAAGTTTAGAGGATATCAGCCATTTCACATTACATTTTTATTGATATAATTAAACTTTATGCGCATGTTTCACAATTTTCTTTATTAGCAACATACAGAAAAAAAAACTAACAGAATTTGAGTATGTTTGAGAAAGCTAGAAAAAATAAATTATGCTGATAATAGATTATAATAAAAATCTGTTTTCGTTTGTGTATATTTGCTAAAAAATAATTTTAAGATAATTTATTTCGTTTGGGTGGTGAAAAAAATCACTTTTAGATAGTAAATTACGAAAAAAGTATGAATTTATTTGTATAATTATATAATATTTGTTTGGAAGTTAGTTTTGTAGGAATAAATAGGGAAGAGAGTTTTGACAATGAAAAATAATCAAAACACAACAATCTTAAATTAAAACAAATTAGATGACATAAAACAATTTTTTTCCCCAAAAAAAGTTTTAATATAAATTTAAGCTAATTGTCAAACATGATAGATTATGTATGAAATAACTTTTTAGCAAAAAAAATAGCTGAAATAGGGAAAATTAATCTTTCCCTTCATCTACTACAGATTGATATTCTAATACGGAACTCAATAGATGTGGCTCAGTTAGTTGTGGAGGCTGAGCTAGTGAGGGAGGACTTCCATTTGAATCCCGCAAAACACATCCTTGAGGAGGGGCGAAGAACCTTAACTATGTCTAAGCACCCGAGCAGAAATTAGTCTCATAGCGGATCCAAAGGATCTAAGTTTGTGAGGATACTCCGTGAATCAACTGGAGAGCAAAATACCTTAATTACGATGGATTCCAATAAAAAAAATCATATTCTAATACGAAAAAGATACCACTTAATATATGTAGTGCCTTTTGTTTTTACTTATTTAACAATATATGATTTTTGAATAAAATAAATATATACTTTTTTAAAATTATCTTCCTTTTTTATGATATAAAGTTTTTAATTAATTTTTTATAAACAAATCTTTTTAACATACCTTTTTCAATTGATAATATAGTAAACTCGTTTATTTTATAAATAATTCCTTCTCTAACATATCTATTTAAACTTATCATATAATTAATATAACATTAAAAACTATCTTATTATATGACTTAAGCATGTTAAAGATGAATAATTTGAAAAATAATGAAGAAAATATATATATTTTGGGAAATAAAATTTTTTTTTTTTTAATATTTTTGACTTTTCCGAGCAAGGTCTATCCTTATACCATTCACCAAAAAGAATAAAGGAAAATTCTCTATCCTGAATCTCATCTCATTTTGATGTTGGCAACGGTAGAAGGTCCATGCACTGAATAGAGACTATAGAGTGATGCACTTTATGAACACAAGAACAAGTTTTGAGTGGTATCTTAAACCAACCATGGTTGGTCTTCCCAACAGAAAAGCCACCAACTCAAACCTTTGGTTTTTTAGTGGAGATTGTTTCAAACACGATGCAAGTCATGCAACCAAGCTTCCTGTGTTGAAACAACTCAAAATTGTTAATCTTGACTTGTTTTCATAACAAAAAGTTCATGAAACATTCCTAAATCAAAATTCAAGTAGAAGCAAAGCCTTAAAATTGATCAAAATAGCAAAGATCGAAACCGGCCGGTTTGCGGTACCTGCTACAAGAATATGACAATATTAAAACTTACAAATTGGTCCTTTTTAATGGAACATTTTTAATACATGTGATGGAAAAATGGATACAACCAAACAAAATTTAAAATAATTTAAAAATAATTATAATAAAAACTTTATTATCAGTTTAAATTATTATTTTAATAACTAATAAGTATCTGATTAAATGTGTCTATATTTCTTTTATTCTTTAATACACATAATGGAAACAAAAATTTCTCTACTCACAACAGAAAAAACCTGTTATGACCAATTGTCTAATTATTTGAACTTTTTAATGAAGAAAAAACAGAAAAACTAAACAACAAATTTATAAATAGGGCAAAAGTTCCGTTTGCAACTAGGGATGTATACAGGTCGGGTTGGGCCGGTTTTGGACCAACCCGAAACCCGAACCAAACAATTTTATACGGGTTGGGTTGGGGTCGGGTTTACGCAATTTTTTCAGCAAACCCGAATCGAACCAGCCCGATCAAAACCAGATTGGTTCGAGTTGGCCTTTTTAAGAGTTGCTGAAAACAGCTTCAAAAATTCAAAAAAAAACTGTGAAAAAATCCCAAAAATATAATATTATCTAAACATGAAACATCCCAAAAATACTAAATACACATGGTCTACAATAAGACTAAATGCACATGGTTCAACTTCAATCAATAATACTAAATATTACATCATCACTCTTAGAAATATGTCTACAATAATACTAAATACACATGGTCCAACTCCAATTAATAAGCAAATGAAATGAAATGTGTTTACAATTGAGTAAAGATCCACTCCATTTCTCAAAAGAAACGGAGGGTTCCATTATTATAGTTTTGAGTGTATAAAACACATAAAAACCTGATAAATGTCACCTATTTTAGAAATATATATCTTTATATATCCAAAACTATAGTAATGGAGCTCTCCATTTTTTTTTTGTGAAATGGAGAGGATCTCAACTCGTCTATAATTATATTAAATAGTTGCTCCAATCATTTCCAATTTTCCATAGGCCATGTTGATCATTCTCATTGGAAACAAAAGATCCAATCTTCAAAGTTGCACATAGAATGAAGCCCCAGCAAGCCAAGCACACAAATCATCATTAACAGCAAGCAAACAATCAGGAATGAAGAAGCAAAGCCAGGGATGAACGAAGCAAACAAGGATGAAGAAAAGAAATCAAAAAATCGCAGACATTCAGTGAACATCAAGAGATGAACGAAATCAAAAATCAATGAACATCAAGCAAACAATCAAGAACAAAATAATAATAAAAAAAAAGAACGAAGAAGCAGGGCGATGAATGAAGCAGCAAACAGGGATGAAGAGCCCACTGACCGTGAACAGAGAGTCGAAGACGCTGGCGCAAGGTGGTTAGACGGACGGCGCAAGGTGGTGAACAGTGGACGATGCTGTAATAACTAGTAAAAATTTAATTATAATGTTTAAACGATGTTATGCCCCTTAAGTTTAATTTTTTTTTTTTTGTATAAAGACTACAAAATATTTTTTTTAGTTCAATTTTTTTTATTATTAATAAAGAGCCTATAATTTAAAAATGCTATTAGATGTTCTTTAAATAATCAAATAAATAATTTATGACATAATTGGGGTAATTCATAAATTGACATGCCCTCAGTAAATTTTGTTGGTTTAATTAATAGGTTGATGTTTAGTGTGGACTTTCTATTATGCCTTCGGGCCGAAGGATATTTTGTTCTAGTGTTTGTTTTAAATTAGAAACTCACTTCCCCTTCCCCTTCCCCTCTCATTCTTAGCATTTTCTTAAAACCTAGAGGAAATAGTGAGTGAGAGGGCTTGAGCTTAGAGATGAGGCAAAGAGGAGCTTGTGGTGCCCCCTTTCTTATTTTATTCTCCATTCTACAAGCAAAGTGTGGGACTTGTTTTCTTTTGAATGACTGAGTCTATAACGTTATTTTACTGTTGTGGTTAGTTCTTTCTTTTTGTATTTTTTTGTGAATCACAAACTGTATACGAGAGCCATTTCATTTTCCTATTTTGTGTGCAATAGACTGTTCTCTGCTTGCTGTGGTGTCGGGTATATATACCAGCGCTACATTTTTTTGTTCCTTGTTGTGCTATCTCTCTGATAGCGTTTGGTTTGACTTCTATTTTGTTTTTATGTTTCTCCTTATAACAGTGCTGTGTTCTCTATGTTAATGGCTGCAACTCTTCAAAATAAAAATTGCCCAATTTCTCCTTTACACTCATGGGTATAATTTTATTTTGTTTATTGTCTTGATCAAGTTTTTGTTCCCTAAAAATATAAAATATTTTGGTTTTACTTTCTATTTTTTGTTTGTTTTGTTTTTGATGTCTGTAACTTTTAAAATTTTGTTTTTGATCCCTACCGTTAAAGAGTTAACTGCTAACGTGGTAGATGGAAGTCCACGTCAGCAATGACATGTAGCAAACTAATTATTTTTTATTCCATATGTATGGCATAACAGGGACCAAAGACAAAAATTTAAAAGTTACAGACACCAAAAGCAAAATAAACAAAGACTAAAACCAAAAGTCTTATATTTTCAGGGACCAAAAACTTCAATAAGTCTTTAATAAATATGATTTCCTGTAATTTATGAGTTAATTTGATTTTATGATAGATGAAGAAGAATTGTAATTTTTTTTAGTGGGCTTTGGAAGCAAATAATGCTCCAAGTGTAAATGAGGAAGACGTCACTTTGTTACCTGGAGTACATGTTGAAGAGCTACAAAGAAAGAGACACCGGTTGCTGTTGAAGCTAGCCGGTGAAAGAAAAAAGTCTCAAATTTTGATAATAAAAATGCTAGCAACACACTCTAATACTTTTTTTTCAATACACTCTCTCTTATTAGTTAAAATTCATGTGGATCCTACAAAATTCAAGTGGAACCCATATGAATTAGTAGGACTCACACTAATTTTAACCAATAAAAGAGAGTGTGTTGGAAAGAGAGTATTAAGAGTGTGTTGCTAGCACTCCTCGATAAGAGAATGTGTTTGGGAACAATAGTTGAGTTTTGCTTATTTAGTATTTTCAATTTCAATTGTCAAACATAACACAAACCACTGCAACAAATAGACATACTAGCCATGATACCGGCAATTGAAAATACAAAACAAACAAAACCCAACTAAAGTTCCCAAGCATATTATCAAAAACTGAAACTTTTTTCTTTCACTGGTTAGTTTCAACTGTAACTGTTGTCTCTTCCTCTTAACTCTTCAACATGTGTTCTAAGTACCAAAGTGACATCTTAGTCATCTATATTCGAAGAATTATTTGTTTCAAAATCAGTCCACCAAAAAAAATTACAATTCTTCTTTATCTGTCAGAAAATCAAATTAATTCATAAATCACATGAAATCAATTTTATTAAAGACTTAATGAAGTTTATGATCCTTGAAAATATAGAATTTTTTTGTTATAGTCTCTATCTTTTGTTTGTTTTGCTTTTAGTGTTTGTAACTTTTAAATTTTTGTTTTTGGTCCCTATCATGCCAGACAGATGAAATAAAAAAATAATTATTTTATCACGTGTCAGTGCTGACGTGGACTTTCGTCTGCCACGTTAGCAGTTAACGTTTGAAGTTGACGACAAGGATCAAAAACAAAATTTTAAAAGCTATAAATATCAAAATCAAAACAAATAAAATATAAGGACTAAAACCAATAAACCCTATATTTTGAGAGACCAAAAACTTCAATCCTACTTATTTATCTACGTCCATTTATGCCTATGAAAGCCCGCAGATGTGAATATGAGTCTCCAAATTGAAGACACTTCTATTTGCATAAAAAAACAAAAGGTCATCATTTGCTCTCTGCCGCTTAAGTGCTATTTGGGTTTTTATTTTTTATTTTATTTTTAAGAACAATGAACTTTTGGCATCTATTAAATTAAGTATACTTATATATCTATATAGCAACCCGTGTATGTATTTCCATTTATATTTATATATATAGATGCAATCATATATCTGTATTATACTATTATTATTATTAGATTTAATTAAGTTTTTAGTCCCTAAAAAGTGTGTCAGTTTTAATTTTGGTCGCTGCACTTTTTTTTTCATTAGTTTTGGTCCTTGCAAGCTCCAAAACTTTGATTTTGGTCACTGCCATCACTATCCATCTGTTAAATCTTGATGTGACTAACGAACCGTCACGTATGTAGGCTCATTTTTTAATATTTACTGTCACGTAGAATTAAATACTAATTTTTTTCATTCTTTTAAAAATATTTAATATCACGGAGGTATTCAGGAACCCTAGAAATGTCCCTGAATGTTGTTATTTCAGCCTTTCATTCATTTAATAAAAGTATAAAAAATAAATAATAACATTATGATAAAAATAAAAATATTATAATAGCCTACATAGCAGTGTTGATGTGACAGCCTGTAACACCCCGATTTTTCGTGCTTTCTAAGGACGATAAACTCAATTAATGAGTTTATATTTTTATCTGTGTCTTAGAAAATGATTTTGGGAAAACTAAGATCATAGTCTTGTTTTATAAAATCGTAGGATCTTTCGGTTAAGTTTTGGGTCGAAAACTCAAACGAAAACCGATCTACGTTTTTCAGATGATAGTGTTTTCTACTATCACGACCTAATCTGGACTAACGAACGAAACCATTAGTCTTAGAATATATTCCTCTATCTTTTTCCTAAAATGTGTCCTGACGTCCAAAAATATAAATAATATTTTATATTCGGGCCGATAATCGATCGAGGAGGCGATTCGAGCTGTCTTAGGGTTTTTCGAGACCCACGATCAGATGTTTTTCATACCAAAATTGTATCAAGTTATTTGAGGAATTCATACGAGTGTCGGGACGATTCCAAATATCGGGATGTGAATTGACCAAATTGCCCTTGGCTAATTTTATTACCAATTTACCTTTCCTATTATTAAACTAATAAACCCCTAAATATCTAATACTTCCAACCTTATCTCCCCATTTCATTCGGCAGCCCCCTCCCCCCCAACTCACTTCATCTTCTTCTTCTCTCATTTCTTTTCTTCCTCTCATCCAAAATCTCCATTTTTGGAGGTAGAAAGCTTGAGTTTTTGTGGAGTAATCTTCACCAATCTTGGAGGAAAGCTTCATAGGAGGTAGTAGTTCAACTCTATCTCTCTCAATCTCTCCTTTCTCTCCTCATATTTTCATGATCAAGGATGTTAGGGTTTTGTCCCTAAAATCTTTGAAAATCCATGAAAAATTGTAGGAAAATCGTATCTGTACCAAACTAGTTTCTATGGCCTAGGTTCATGACATACTTGTATGATCCAAGAGCTTAGAGCCAAGAAATCCCTCTAGCTATGTTTTCTAGGTAGGGGCCGAAACCCCCCTATGTGTGTAGGGTGGGGTTTTGGTTGGTTTTTGATGATCTGATCTGATATCTAGGGCTGTCACACTTAGTTAGGGTGTTATCCGGAAAATGAGAAATTTTGGAGCTCCCTAGCTATTTTTAGTGTAATAGGGCCAAACCCTAGGGGTGGTGCATTAGGAGAATCTTTGTTTTGTAAGTTAATGCCGATATGTTTTACGTGTATGTAGTGATCGGCAGCGTGTTGGGACGAGAAACAAGTTGATCGGGTGTTCCGAGTTGAACTGGGAGCTACAAGAGGTAAGGGGATAAACCTGAGGAATTCCATTTCCGACAGCTATGTGCTGCATCGGTGTTTGTACTGTATTCGTATTGTCTTTAAATAGTTATATCATGATGTTAGTTGATTTCTTGATTGACTGTTGTTGATTGGAATATGCATTGATGTGCTGATGTATTGATGTAATTGTTGATATAGTTGAATGCATGTTATACTTGCTGAATGGTTATATGGATGTAATGTGTGCCCTGCTGTGGGATTTAGGCATTAGAGGACCTAATTTTGATTAGGATCCGGCCTCGTGTAACTTAAAAGCTTTAAAAGTCTGAAAGGTGTTTTGATAAGGAAAAGTGAAGTTTAAAAGCAAATAGGGCATTAGAAACCTTCACTATGTCTTAATTTGATAAGAAAATCCTTTGGAGTAATGTGGTTTCCGAAGTCATACTGAGTTTATTCAAGAACAATGAGTTTGTGTAAGTTTTGTTTTAAGTTCGTATTTTATCGAAAAACAACGAAAGAAAAAGAAATGGTCTCTGGACCAAGTTTTGTTTTATGAAAAACCGATCCCGATGACTTTGTGTAAGTATCGGAGATTTTGGGTTTTTGGTTTTCAAGTTTTCAAGGAAAGTGGTTTTAAAGCTTAAAGCTTAGAAACTAGAAACCGAGACGTCGGGGTTCTAGGGTTCTGCAGAACACGTGGATCAAGGATCCGTGTTAGTTGTGGTCCTGTCGGCTTAGGGACAATCTTTGTGGTCCTGTAAGCTTGAGGATGTTTTTTATGATCTTGAATCCGGCGTCCTTGACTGGTGCATCGGTTAGGGATGTTGGGATTTGAGTTGTTTTGGACTAAGTGTCCTCTTTTGAGAAAATGTGTTTTGAGGCTTAAAGAGTCTAAGACATTATGGTGGTTGTTAGCGTTGATGCTACAACGAGGAAACATTGATGCGACAAAGATCAATTATCGGAAACTAGATAGGTTTCTCATGCATTAAATGCGGGGCAGACGTGCCGTGAAACGGGGGACCTTGATAAACAGGGAGAACCTGAGATGACTTATTTGTCATGACATTGTGCCTTGATGGACAATGGTGTCATATGTGTTATTGTGCCTTAAGTTGGGCAATATAATATGACCATATTATTCTGGAGTACTTTTGATTGCGCTCCCATGTGAGAATCGCGTAGTGTCATGGGATTCAAAGTACTCGTCCTTGGGCCAAATATTGGTGAAAATCTTTGGAGCCTGATCAGCTCGTTTCGAATGGTGATGGGATTTCCGGAAATCTAGTAATCTAGTGTGAATATTAGTTGAGGTATATGGAAGTGCCATGCATACGTTTAGGAGATAACGTTGATTGTGGGGTACGAAGCCCTTGTGCATTTATTGCCATTTATACCATGTTATATGACGATTTGAGTGAGTCACAGTATATGAGTCTGTTGTGTGGATTGGGCATATAGTTGTTGTTTATGGATTCATATATTGGTTTCTCACCCTTGCATGTTTTTGGACGGGTTGTCCTTTGGTATATATTGTATCGTGTTTACAGATGGAGCTGGAGCCGGATCACCTAGCGCACTCCGGGATGCGCGTCCTAGCGTTTGATCGAAGGACAGACCCAGCCGCGTGGGTCATCCACCCAGGGGTGGAAAGTGCGGCGTACACGGGACCAGTTTGCACTGTAAGCGGAACGACTGAGACGGGACCGCGGAAGAGTACTCGGACAGTGGAGACCATCCAGGTGCCTCTCCCTCCCATCGGGCTGATGCTGCAGGCCCTTATGGAGCAGGGTGTGATCGAGTCGGTCGCCCCCGCTGCACAGTCCCCGCAGCCACAGCTACCCCAGACGCCTCCCTCGCCTTTTGTCTTGGTAGCGGGCGAGCACGTCGTGGAGGATGTGGAGGAAGAGGAGGAGGAGGAAGACCCTGAGGAAGATCCTCAGGAAGACCCGGAGGATCATTCTTCGGATGCTTCCGATCCCCATTCACAGGGGAACGGGAATGTAGGTTCCCAGAGTTCTTCCTCTGGTTCCAGCATTGGACTTCCCTCCGGGGGATTGTCCAATGGTTTCCATTAGTCGGACCAGCTTAGGGTGTAGACCTTTTTTTGAGGCAGTGGTTTTTGGGTAGTCTGTTAACGGCTACTGATGGCCATAGGTTTTAGAGATATGGTTCCAGACTGCCGCTGCCTAGTTTTATAGCTTTTGAGACGTTTAGAAATCATTCGTTCTTTTGTAAAGGGACTTGTTGTCCATTATATATATGTATATGTATATATCTTGTTCTAAGTATTGCATATGAGTAGTTCTGTTATCCGGAGTGGTGAGTTTATGTATTAATGAGAAAAAATTTTGTCACGATTTCCAGAATCTGCCTACGCAAAAGATATATTTTCCGAAAGTAAAACCAGCGAAATTTTATTTATCGTTTCACTAAGGGTTTTGAGTTACAAAAGTGGCACTGGGTTTGAGGGTGTCACATTAGTGGTATCAGAGCTGGTCGAGTCTTTCGGGAATCCTTGGGGAATAGGTCTGTTGTGTTTGCTGTTGTGTGATCTCTGTATTCGCGAGGCGAAAGTGATTCGCGTCGCGAGCCCGAGAAGTTTCTTAGGGCATGTTCTCTGTCTCGCGTAGCGAATGGGAAGTCGCGTCGCGAGGCAGGGAGATGATGCTCTGTTCCTCGAGTATGTTCTCTGCGTCGCGTAGCGAAATGGATTTCGCGTCGCGAGGCAGAGAGGAGGGGAGTTGCATGCTCTCTGGATCGCGTAGCGAACCGAAATTCGCGTCGCGAGCCAGAGAAATAGTGCTCTGTCTCTCAGGTAGGTCCTCTGCGTCACGTGGCGAATTGAGTTCGCGTCGCGAGACAGAGGAGTGGAGTTGCATGGCCTCTGATTCGCTAAGCGAAATGTATTTCGCGTCGCGAGGCAGAGAAGCTTTCTAGATGTGTTCTCTGCATCGCGTGGCGAATGGGATTCGCGACGCGAGGCAGAGGAGTGGTGTCTCGGACAGGACCCCTGTTTCGCGTAGCGAACTGGATTTCGCGTCGCGAAGCAGAGGGCATGTTTTCTTATCGCGAGGCGAAGGAACTTTCGCGTCGCGAGGCCGAGAGTTATGTAGGCTTCCAGGATCGCGAGGCGAATGAGTGTTCGCGTCGCGAATCCGAGGAGCTGTTCCTTGTTTCTCAGGCAGACTCTTTGGTTCGCATAGCGAATCTGTTTCGCGTAGCGAAACCAAGGGTTGAGATGTTACTACTCTTGGATATGTTGTATGTTTATAACTGCTTATTTGCTTTATTTTCTGGTTGCCATTTGACTGAATTTGGGCCTTGTAGGTCCGATATGGAACTAGAAATTGGAGCAGAAGCAGGACGTGGACGTGGACGTGGACGTGGCCGTGGACGTGGTCGCGGTCGGGGAGCTGGTGTCCAAGCTGAGGATGTTGCTGGAGCAACTGGAATGGATTTTGCTGCTCAGGCAATGGCTAACATGGTTGCGGCTATTGCTGTCCAAACTGCAACCATGAACGCCCACAATGCTCAGGAACAACTCCGTGCTGACCAGGCCGCTGAGGGTCGAAGCTTGACTACTTTCAGGCGTCAGAATCCGCCACAATTTTCTGGTGACGTGGATCCTGAGAAAGCTAATCTTTGGATTCATGAAGTTGAGAAAATTTTTGAGTTGATACGTAGTCCCGAAGAAGTGAAGGTGCCATATGCCACATTCCTACTGATAGGAGATGCGGAGTATTGGTGGAAAGGAACGAAACAACTACTGGAGGCAAATCACGAGGTGATTTCGTGGACGCTGTTTAAAGATCGCTTTTTGGGAAAATATTTCCCTCAGAGTGCAAGAGCAGAGAAAGAGCAAGAATTCTTGCGACTACAACAGAGAGATATGTCAGTCGGAGAATATGCAGCTAAGTTCGAATCGTTGGCCAAGTATTTCCGTTTCTTTCAGAATAACCCTGAGGAAGAATGGAAATGCGAAGCTTTTGAGAGAGGACTGCGGTATGAGATAAAAGAGTCGGTCCTACCGCAAGGAATTAGAAATTTTCAAGCGCTTGTTGAGAAAAGCAGACAAATAGAACTAATGAAGCGTGGGAGAGACAACAGAGAGAACGTCGGAGAGCCTTTCCGATTCAAGGGTCAATATCAGGACCAGAGAGGGAAACAAGTTCAGAAGAAACCATATTCTCGACCACCTGGGAACTTCCAGAAGCAACCTTATCGACCTGTTGCTCGTGCGTCAGGTAGTGGAGGCCGAGGGGGTCAAAACCAAGATAGGAAGTGTTTTAAGTGCGGAGATCCATCGCATTTTGCGAACAACTGTACCGTGAGAAGTGGTCATTGCTACCGTTGTGGACAACCGGGTCACTTTGCCAAGGATTGTAGAGCCCAGAATCCAGTCCAAACTGCGGACAGGAGTGGTGGAGCCAAACGACCGACGGCTAGGGGAAGAGTTTATACCCTGAGTGGTGCTGAGGCTTCGAACTCCGAAGATCTGATACAGGGTGTGGGTGACATAGACGGTAATCTCTTATTAGTGCTCTTTGATTCAGGTGCAACCCATTCATTCATTTCTATGGATTGTGTGAAACGTTTAGAGTTATCTGTTTCTTCCTTGTCATTTGATTTAATTGTTTCTACACCCACTGCTGAACCTGTTGTTGTGAATTCTATATGTCTAAACTGTCCTATTGTTATCCAGGATAGACATTTTCTTGTTGACTTAATATGTTTGCCTTTAATACAATTAGATGTAATTTTGGGCATGGATTGGTTATCTTCCAACCAGATCCTATTAGATTGTGCACATAAAACCCTAGTTTTTCCTAGTACTGAGATTTCTTGATTTTTAACCGCCAACCATGTTAGAACTTCTTCGAAAGAAGGAGATCCGAAATACGTGCTTTTAACCAACTTTGAAGTCGAGGGGAAGACCGAGCTGAGTCAAATGCCTGTTGTGAGAGATTTTCCCGAGGTGTTTCCAGAGGATGTTCCAGGTTTGCCACCTGTGAGGGACATAGAATTCTCCATCGATCTGATCCCAGGAACCGGACCGATATCGATAGCTGCATATCGAATGTCGCCTACTGAGCTTGTTGAGTTAAAGACACAAGTCGAGGACTTGTTATCGAAGCAGTTCATCAGACCAAGTGTTTCGCCATGGGGAGCGCCGGTTCTCTTAGTGAGAAAGAAGGACGGAGGTTCGAGACTTTGTGTGGACTATCGTCAGCTGAACAAGGTGACGATCAAGAACAAGTATCCGTTGCCTAGGATTGATGACTTGATGGATCAACTGCGAGGAGCTGCTGTTTTCTCGAAGATCGACTTAAGGTCAGGATACCACCAGATTCGAGTGAAAACGGAGGATATACCAAAGACCGCTTTTAGAACTCGTTACGGACATTACGAGTATCTCGTGATGCCTTTTGGAGTGACAAACGCACCTGCTGTTTTCATGGACTACATGAATCGGATTTTTCGTCCGTTTCTTGATAAGTTTGTTGTAGTGTTCATAGACGATATTCTAGTTTATTCTAAGAATCGTGAAGAACACGAGGAGCATTTACGGCAAGTCCTTCATGTTTTGCGGGAAAAGATGTTATATGCGAAACTCTCTAAGTGTGAGTTTTGGCTTGAAGAAGTCGGATTTTTGGGTCATGTTATCACAAAACAAGGAATTTCTGTGGACCCTGCTAAAGTAGAAGCCGTACTTTCTTGGGAAAAACCAAAGACTGTAACCGAGATAAGAAGTTTTGTTGGATTAGCCGGTTACTACCGAAGGTTTATTGAAGGATTCTCTAAGATTGTGTCACCATTGACTCAATTGACGAGGAAAGATCAACTTTTTGTTTGGACTGATCAGTGTGAAGAAAGTTTTCAAAAGATTAAGGAACTTCTGACTACTTCACCAGTGCTGGTACTTCCAGAACCGAGTGAACCTTATGAAGTATATTGTGATGCTTCACATCAAGGTCTAGGTTGTGTGCTGATGCAACACCGCAAAGTGGTGGCTTATGCATCACGACAGTTAAAGATTCATGAAAAGAATTATCCCACTCATGACCTAGAATTAGCTGCAGTGGTTTTTGCACTAAAGATATGGAGACACCATCTGTATGGTGCAAAGTTCGATGTCTTCAGTGATCACAAGAGTTTGAAATATCTGTTCGACCAGAAGGAGCTCAATATGAGGCAAAGACGATGGATGGAGTTTTTAAAAGATTACGACTTCACGTTGCAATACCATCCAGGGAAGGCGAACGTCGTGGCAGATGCTTTGAGCCGGAAAGCCGTTCATATTTCAACTATGATGGTGAGAGAATTGAAACTGATTGAAGAGTTTCGTGATCTGAACTTGGGAGTAGAAATAAGTCCTAAGAAACTAAGCTTTGGAATGCTTAAGATCTCTAATGGTTTGATGGAAGAAATACGTGAGCAACAAGCTACTGATGAATCTCTTCAAGAGAAAAGGGTGTTGGTGGAACAAGGGAGAGCTAGTGAGTTTACTTTGGGAGCAGATGGAATCTTAAGGTGTAATGGACGAGTTTGTATACCCAACAACCCGGAGATGAGAAAGATGATTCTCGAAGAATCCCATAAGAGTGGATTGAGTATGCATCCTGGTGCAACCAAGATGTATCAGGACATGAAACAAAGATTTTGGTGGCCAGGTATGAAGAAACAAGTTGCAAAATACGTTGCATCATGTCTAACTTGTCAAAAAGCAAAAGTAGAACATCAGAGACCTGGAGGGATGTTGCAATCCCTAGATGTACCGGAATGGAAATGGGAGAGTATCTCTATGGATTTCGTAGTGAGTTTACCCCGAACACCAAGGAACTTTGATTCGATTTGGGTAATCGTGGATAGGTTGACGAAATCGGCACATTTCTTACCTGTGAAGACAAACTACACAGTAGCAAAGTTGACTGAAGTGTACATAAGAGAAGTAATTAGATTACACGGGATACCCTCGAGTATTGTTTCGGACCGAGATCCGAAGTTTACATCGCGTTTTTGGGAAAGCTTACATCAAGCTTTGGGGACTAAGTTACGTCTAAGTTCAGCATACCATCCCCAGACAGATGGACAAACAGAACGAACGATTCAATCGTTAGAAGATTTGCTAAGAGCTTGTGTGTTGGATAATCGAGGGAGTTGGGATGAACTGTTACCTCTGATTGAATTCACGTATAATAACAGTTATCACTCAAGCATAGGGATGGCACCCTATGAGGCTCTATATGGGAGGAAGTGCCAAACTCCTCTTTGTTGGTATCATGATGGAGAGAGTACAATTCTAGGACCCGAGGTTGTGCAAGAGACGACTGAGAAAGTCAAACAGATTCGGGAAAGAATGAGGACATCTCAGAGCAGACAGAAGAGTTATTCGGATAAGCGAAGACGACCTCTCGAATTTCAAGAAGGCGATCATGTGTTTCTGAGAGTCAATCCAACGACTGGGGTGGGTCGGGTAATGAAATCCAGAAAACTCACTCCTAAATTCATTGGACCATACCAAATTCTTCGGCGTATTGGTCCAGTAGCGTACCAAATTGCTTTACCTCCTTTTCTTTCAAATTTACATAATGTCTTTCATGTTTCACAATTGAGGAAGTATATTCCTGATCCATCTCATGTAATTGAACCTGATCAAGTACCCTTGAAAGAGAATCTGTCTTATGAGACCGCACCTGTAAGGATTGAGGACAAGAGAGTCAGACAACTGAGGGGAAAACAAATCTCTTTAGTCAAGGTTATTTGGGATGATACAACTGGAGAAGCAACTTGGGAAACTGAGGACAACATCAGAGAGCAATATCCTTATCTGTTCACAGGTATGCAATTTCGAGGACGAAATTATTTTAAGGGGGATAGTAATGTAACACCCCGATTTTTCGTGCTTTCTAAGGACGATAAACTCAATTAATGAGTTTATATTTTTATCTGTGTCTTAGAAAATGATTTTGGGAAAACTAAGATCATAGTCTTGTTTTATAAAATCGTAGGATCTTTCGGTTAAGTTTTGGGTCGAAAACTCAAACGAAAACCGATCTACGTTTTTCAGATGATAGTGTTTTCTACTATCACGGCCTAATCTGGACTAACGAACGAAACCATTAGTCTTAGAATATATTCCTCTATCTTTTTCCTAAAATGTGTCCTGACGTCCAAAAATATAAATAATATTTTATATTCGGGCCGATAATCGATCGAGGAGGCGATTCGAGCTGTCTTAGGGTTTTTCGAGACCCACGATCAGATGTTTTTCATACCAGAATTGTATCAAGTTATTTGAGGAATTCATACGAGTGTCGGGACGATTCCAAATATCGGGATGTGAATTGACCAAATTGCCCTTGGCTAATTTTATTACCAATTTACCTTTCCTATTATTAAACTAATAAACCCCTAAATATCTAATACTTCCAACCTTATCTCCCCATTTCATTCGGCAGCCCCCTCCCCCCCAACTCACTTCATCTTCTTCTTCTCTCATTTCTTTTCTTCCTCTCATCCAAAATCTCCATTTTTGGAGGTAGAAAGCTTGAGTTTTTGTGGAGTAATCTTCACCAATCTTGGAGGAAAGCTTCATAGGAGGTAGTAGTTCAACTCTATCTCTCTCAATCTCTCCTTTCTCTCCTCATATTTTCATGATCAAGGATGTTAGGGTTTTGTCCCTAAAATCTTTGAAAATCCATGAAAAATTGTAGGAAAATCGTATCTATACCAAACTAGTTTCTATGGCCTAGGTTCATGACATACTTGTATGATCCAAGAGCTTAGAGCCAAGAAATCCCTCTAGCTATGTTTTCTAGGTAGGGGCCGAAACCCCCCTATGTGTGTAGGGTGGGGTTTTGGTTGGTTTTTGATGATCTGATCTGATATCTAGGGCTGTCACACTTAGTTAGGGTGTTATCCGGAAAATGAGAAATTTTGGAGCTCCCTAGCTATTTTTAGTGTAATAGGGCCAAACCCTAGGGGTGGTGCATTAGGAGAATCTTTGTTTTGTAAGTTAATGCCGATATGTTTTACGTGTATGTAGTGATCGGCAGCGTGTTGGGACGAGAAACAAGTTGATCGGGTGTTCCGAGTTGAACTGGGAGCTACAAGAGGTAAGGGGATAAACCTGAGGAATTCCATTTCCGACAGCTATGTGCTGCATCGGTGTTTGTACTGTATTCGTATTGTCTTTAAATAGTTATATCATGATGTTAGTTGATTTCTTGATTGACTGTTGTTGATTGGAATATGCATTGATGTGCTGATGTATTGATGTAATTGTTGATATAGTTGAATGCATGTTATACTTGCTGAATGGTTATATGGATGTAATGTGTGCCCTGCTGTGAGATTTAGGCATTAGAGGACCTAATTTTGATTAGGAACCGGCCTCGTGTAACTTAAAAGCTTTAAAAGTCTGAAAGGTGTTTTGATAAGGAAAAGTGAAGTTTAAAAGCAAATAGGGCATTAGAAACCTTCACTATGTCTTAATTTGATAAGAAAATCCTTTGGAGTAATGTGGTTTCCGAAGTCATACTGAGTTTATTCAAGAACAATGAGTTTGTGTAAGTTTTGTTTTAAGTTCGTATTTTACCGAAAAACAACGAAAGAAAAAGAAATGGTCTCTGGACCAAGTTTTGTTTTATGAAAAACCGATCCCGATGACTTTGTGTAAGTATCGGAGATTTTGGGTTTTTGGTTTTCAAGTTTTCAAGGAAAGTGGTTTTAAAGCTTAAAGCTTAGAAACTAGAAACCGAGACGTCGGGGTTCTAGGGTTCTGCAGAACACGTGGATCAAGGATCCGTGTTAGTTGTGGTCCTGTCGGCTTAGGGACAATCTTTGTGGTCCTGTAAGCTTGAGGATGTTTTTTTTGATCTTGAATCCGGCGTCCTTGACTGGTGCATCGGTTAGGGATGTTGGGATTTGAGTTGTTTTGGACTAAGTGTCCTCTTTTGAGAAAATGTGTTTTGAGGCTTAAAGAGTCTAAGACATTATGGTGGTTGTTAGCGTTGATGCTACAACGAGGAAACATTGATGCGACAAAGATCAATTATCGGAAACTAGATAGGTTTCTCATGCATTAAATGCGGGGCAGACGTGCCGTGAAACGGGGGACCTTGATAAACAGGGAGAACCTGAGATGACTTATTTGTCATGACATTGTGCCTTGATGGACAATGGTGTCATATGTGTTATTGTGCCTTAAGTTGGGCAATATAATATGACCATATTATTCTGGAGTACTTTTGATTGCGCCCCCATGTGAGAATCGCGTAGTGTCATGGGATTCAAAGTACTCGTCCTTGGGCCAAATATTGGTGAAAATCTTTGGAGCCTGATCAGCTCGTTTCGAATGGTGATGGGATTTCCGGAAATCTAGTAATCTAGTGTGAATATTAGTTGAGGTATATGGAAGTGCCATGCATACGTTTAGGAGATAACGTTGATTGTGGGGTACGAAGCCCTTGTGCATTTATTGCCATTTATACCATGTTATATGACGATTTGAGTGAGTCACAGTATATGAGTCTGTTGTGTGGATTGGGCATATAGTTGTTGTTTATGGATTCATATATTGGTTTCTCACCCTTGCATGTTTTTGGACGGGTTGTCCTTTGGTATATATTGTATCGTGTTTACAGATGGAGCCGGAGCCGGATCACCTAGCGCACTCCGGGATGCGCGTCCTAGCGTTTGATCGAAGGACAGACCCAGCCGCGTGGGTCATCCACCCAGGGGTGGAAAGTGCGGCGTACACGGGACCAGTTTGCACTGTAAGCGGAACGACTGAGACGGGACCGCGGAAGAGTACTCGGACAGTGGAGACCATCCAGGTGCCTCTCCCTCCCATCGGGCTGATGCTGCAGGCCCTTATGGAGCAGGGTGTGATCGAGTCGGTCGCCCCCGCTGCACAGTCCCCGCAGCCACAGCTACCCCAGACGCCTCCCCCGCCTTTTGTCTTGGTAGCGGGCGAGCACGTCGTGGAGGATGTGGAGGAAGAGGAGGAGGAGGAAGACCCCGAGGAAGATCCTCAGGAAGACCCGGAGGATCATTCTTCGGATGCTTCCGATCCCCATTCACAGGGGAACGGGAATGTAGGTTCCCAGAGTTCTTCCTCTGGTTCCAGCATTGGACTTCCCTCCGGGGGATTGTCCAATGGTTTCCATTAGTCGGACCAGCTTAGGGTGTAGACCTTTTTTTGAGGCAGTGGTTTTTGGGTAGTCTGTTAACGGCTACTGATGGCCATAGGTTTTAGAGATATGGTTCCAGACTGCCGCTGCCTAGTTTTATAGCTTTTGAGACGTTTAGAAATCATTCGTTCTTTTGTAAAGGGACTTGTTGTCCATTATATATATGTATATGTATATATCTTGTTCTAAGTATTGCATATGAGTAGTTCTGTTATCCGGAGTGGTGAGTTTATGTATTAATGAGAAAAAAATTTGTCATGATTTCCAGAATCTGCCTACGCAAAAGATATATTTTCCGAAAGTAAAACCAGCGAAATTTTATTTATCGTTTCACTAAGGGTTTTGAGTTACAAAAGTGGCACTGGGTTTGAGGGTGTCACACAGCCCGCTTGCCACGTCAACACTTAACGGATGAATAGTGACAGCAGGGATCAAAACCAAAGTTTTGGAACTTGTAAGGACCAAAACCAAAGAAAAAAAAGTGCAGGGACCAAAACCAAAACTAACACACTTTTCAGAGATTAAAAAATTAATTAAACCTTATTATTATATACAACCTGATATATATATATATTATAATGTGGAAATAAAGTATAAAGATGTGTTGGATTATAATGAGAATGTTAGGTGATTTTATTGGCTCCCTTCATGATTGAGGTTGGATTATGTGATGAGACTTTGTGAATTGTATTTAGTGGAATGGATTGGCTTGTGAAACTTTGGGTATCCGGTTGGAGGGGGCGGAATCTCCGGAATATAAATAAAAACCGTCGAGATTGGGGACCTTAGTAAATAACTCCGGAGTTGAGGAGGGAGTCTGATGGCCGGAGGGGACAGTATCTCTGGGTTAGAAATTAAAACCGTCGAGGCGGAGGACCTTAGTGAACAACTCCAAGTGGGACCCAAAGGTTTAACTTATGATAGTTATGCTTTGGCTTAGGTTCCTTATGTGATGCAACTTGATGATGTTACTGTTGAGGTTTTATCACGCCATTCCACAAGTACCTTTATTGTTGGATTTATATGTTATCCCTTGAATTATAATCATTATGATATTGAAATGCCTATTTGTATGCCTTTGCGTGTGTGTGTGGACCCTCACTAAGTTTAATACTTACCCCATGGCTTTATTGGTTGTAGGCACAGATAATGATCAACTTGGACCTTCTCACGCCTAGAATGCTTTTTTGGAGTCTTGTATGTCATATGGAGACATCTCTTGGTTTTTGAGTGTTTGCACCCAGTTTTGTTAAAGGTTGCAAACGCCTTTTGTTTTCTTTTGAATATTCAGGACTATGTAATCCTTTGGGTTTGTTTTGTATAACTCTCACGAATCTAATTATTAATATGAAGTATTAAGAATTATGATTTTCTTAACTTTGGATGAGAGGAATTTAGTATGCTTGATAGGTGCGAAGAGGAAAAGTCCTTTTTTCCCCTTTTGGCTGATCATGACTCAAAATTTAGGTCATGACAGACGTGCGGTGGGACACTAGGACGAACGAAGGACACAACTGCTCACCAGGTGAAGATAAGTGAAGAACCCTAACTTTGTTACTAAACGGGGACGAAAATACCAAATGTGAAATACTGAAATGTGTGTATAAGTTGTTTAGTGAGTGAGTGTCGCGTGTATTGTGTTGTGTGGTTGAGTGTGAGTTTTTTTTAAAAAGCAGCGGGTCCATGGGACGGGTAACGGGTTCGCGGGTTTGTATTTATTGAACACGCTACCCGAACCAATCATATCGAATTTTGAATGAGTTGGATCGGATTAGACCTGAAGTCATAAATTGTCCAAACCAAACACTTCGGATTGGGTTGAGTCGATTCTTTGGGTTCAACGGGTTGACCCGGACCCGTATACATCCCTACTTGGAACCCGTTTGGTCAAGAAGCGGGACCACCGTAAAGGCTTAGTATTATACATTATTGTTCCATTCTCTTGATATGGTTCAGATGTGGGCTTTTTCTAAAGGATGGGCTATTATACTGGAGTGAATATAATTGCTCGGCCTCTTATGTTGTTTGAGGCTATAACATGCTATGGCAAGTGTTTGGGGCTAAGCTTCAGACGAAGGGAACTTCTACACCATATCCCCCACAATCGGTTATGGGTACGTTTGGAAGAGTTTATAAAAAACTTATAATAATAGTTTATGAAAATAAATTTACACAAATAGTTTATGAAAATAATTTATGATCTTCTCATAAGCTCTTTTTAGCTTATTTCCATAAGTTTATTAGAGAAGCTTATGAAAATAAATTATTTTTAGCTTATTTAAAAAATAATTTATTGAATAAAAGCTTAACTAAACTGTTTATCCAAACACATCCCATATCATCTGTCCAGTGTCCTCGTTAAATGGGTATTACTGGAGTGTGTGTCAAAATATGGGAATTAACCACTTAAAAAAGTCATGTGACTTTATGTTCTAATCTTGATCATTTATGTTTTGATCTTTTATATATATATATATATAGGATCAAAACATAAATGATCAAGATTAGAACATAAAGTCACATGACTTTTTTAAGTGGTTAACGAACTTTTAATCTTAACCATCCATATATGATTTTAATGGCGAAGATTTGCTCATTTCACTTTCACATAAAAAATCTCTCTCACTAGATATGCCCCCTTTTAGCACACGCGGAACTCAAACCGAGCTTTGTTCATGCATAAATGTCGGAGGAATTTGATTTTAAGACCTAGCAATCAATTGGAGGAGTCCTTATCAGCTAAGTTAGATAGCACCCACTTTTAGCACAATTACTTTGTCAAGGAATAGATATTAGGCTTAATTGCACTTTTAGTCCCTCAACTTTTTTAATTGTGCGATTTTGGTCCCTCAAAATTTTAATTACACTTTTCGTCCCTCAACTTTTTCAATTGTACGATTTTAGTCCCTCAATAAATTTAATTGCATTTTTCATCTCTCAACTTTGTGAAATTGTGTAATGAAAACCTTTATTTTGATCCCTAGAAGAACTAATTTTGCACAATTTCACAAAGTTGAAGGATGAAAAATGCAATTAAATTTTTTGAGGGACCAAAATCGCACAATTGAAAAGTTGAGGGACGAAAAGCGCAATTAAAATTTTTGAGGGACCAAAATCGCACAATTAAAAAAGTTAAGGGACGAAAAGTGTAATTAAGTCTAGACATTATCGTGAATATACTTCTTATTTCATCAAGAAATCTAAAAAATAGTTTAAAAAATTTAAAAACTATACAAATATTACTTCCATATATAATGTATACAAATTTAAATTGTATATATTATTTAGCGTATGTTTGGTTTTACGTTTGCAATGGCAAAATCACGTTTAGAGTGACAATCCTATAAATTTTTACTGTCAAACGTGAAAACAAGAATTTTTTGCGATGGGTGAACTTACTACTTACTTTTGAAACGCAAAATCAAAGCACAACCTTAGTCAATAGCAACCATCATATGAATACTTAATATAGAAATCAACATAAATCTAAACTTCACAGCATATATTTTCTTGACTATTATAAATTAAAAAGGGGAAATGTGTTCATCATAAAAGATCTTGCTGTTATTTTGGAAAGAGACGAATCATTTCCTTTAAATATTGGCATTGTCAGAGAAGATAAAATATTTTCTCAATAACCATTTTAAGTTGTCAGTCCTCTTCTAAATTTTTAGTCACAACGACTATGAGTACTCATATGGATGAAATGATTCTCAAACTAAACACTGTTTCCCATGTTTAGAGGCATCAAATCAGCATGGCTTTCAACAATACTATCTAGCATTTCCCATTTTGTGAGGCACTGAGGTGAGTGGTTGAGATCCAACTGGGTTGTGGCTTTCAGTTTTCAAAAGAAAATAGAGTAAACTATTCAATATCAATTTCGAATCCGACTTTCTTTCACAATTAAATATCAATTTATTATTGTCATGCACCCATAACTTCCTTATTTCTCGCTGTTTTAACTCCAAACTCCTCCTATAAAAACTTTATTGTGCAAAATCTAATAAAACAACACAACAATGGCTCAATACCTTAAGCACGTCGTCCTATGCTTAGTACTGACTCTAGCTGCTGCTTATGGCAGTAAGGCAATGGACTATGTTGTGTCCAACAGTGCTGAAGCCAGCATTGGTGGTGCCCGCTTTGACAAAGAAATAGGTGCACAATATGCCAAGCAAACACTGATCACTGCCACGGACTTCATACACAGACTCTTTCAGCAGAACAATAATGCTGCTGACATCAAAAGTGTCCAAAAAGTCAGCGTGATAGTTGAAAACATTGATGGGGTTGCATTTGCTAGCAACAACAACATTCATGTTAGTGCAGGTTACATTGAAAGGTACCCTCAAGATATCAAAAAAGAGATCACTGGGGTGCTATATCATGAAATGGCCCATGTATTGCAGTGGAATGGAAATGGCCAGGCACCTTCAGGACTCATCGAAGGCATAGCTGATTTTGTGAGGATGAAGGCTGGGTATGCAGCAGACCACTGGAATCCTCCAGGTGTAGGGGATGATTGGCAACAAGGATATGAAGTCACAGCTCATTTTTTGAACTATTGTGATAGTATCAAAAATGGGTTTGTGGCTGACTTAAACAAGAAGATGATGACCAGTTACAGTGAGAGTTACTTTAGTGAGCTGCTAGGGAAGCCAGTTACTCAGCTGTGGAGTGACTACAAGGCCATGTATGCCAACAACTAGGGAATCAATGGTTTGTGATATAAGATAATAAGAATAAGATAATCTACCTGTAAACACTGAACAAATGTGTGAATAAATGCCCTTGCTGGTTGCTTAAAAAGTTGCAGTTGAACATATTCGGGTTTGTATGTTTTGTTACTCTACCACTTCACCTGCCAATTCGTGCCATGCACATTTTTTTCTTTTAAAAGAACTAAAAAACCCAAGTTGTGCATCCATGACTTAAAATGATCTTATTGTAGCTGGAGAAGATCGTGAGTTTGTATTCACATGATGCGGTAAGACAGGTGCTTCCCAGGTTTATCTTAATAAACTTAAAAAAATGTTATTCAATCTCTTCTTTATATCAGGTACATGCCTACATTATGTATATTCTGGAGTAAATATCCTTAAGATAATAAAGGTAAAATTTTGGTTCAAAGCCCTGACACTTATGGCTGCAGCTTATAGCAGACCAATCTTATTATAACCTTTTAGCCCTTTAAGAAAATTTGTAAAACTAATAAAATAGTATATCATTCTCTTTTAACAGATCAAACTCTCAATCTGGTGGATTTGAATCCAAGAGCCGAAATTAAAATACTGAATCAGTAGAAGCAATGCCTAAAGGATCATCTTTGATTATCACATCAAAAATAATAATTTCAAATAGAACATTATGTGATCACACAAAACTCTTGCACAAAACCCATTTAATAATGGGGAACATACACTAATTACTAATTAGAAACTGTTAGTAGTAAGAACACCCAGGGAGAAGAAATAGAATATTTTATTTTATTTTTATACATAATGTTGACAGTGAAACAGTTATCTATTGGTACACACTCAACCAAAATGTAAGAGAGAATATATTGTAAAGCACGATACATGATGGAGATATCCATATAGCAAAACCTTGTCATGACTAGAATTGCCGAATTGCTGAAACAATATCAATAATGCCTTCAAATTTTCTTCTTTCTTTGAGAAGCGTCTTAGCTAAATCAAGTGCCTGCCGTTCACAGGCTGCCCGTTTAGCAGCATCAGTAATGGATTCAAAATCCTCAACATGTGCCACACCAACAATTCTCCTGTCCATCAAATAATTAAAATGTAAGTGTTAGCCATGCCACCTAAAATAAGTATTTTTCTGTTCTTTTATGAACAGTGGTAACATAAATCATCTCATATTTGATTCCAACTCATGTTGCTCAAGTAAGATCAGGGTACAAACTACAAAGGTAGTCTGGACTTGACATCAACGAGTGTTTTGAGCATTATAATGTCAAATATATTTTTTTAATTTCATCAAATATAGCCGTGAGTGAATATAATATCAGAACATAAAATGCAAGAAGGTCGGCCTTTTAAAATTCAAGGTACAACAAAAGAATGCACAGCAATATGATAAGGTTAAGGTGGATATGTTCCATTAAAGAGAAATAATATTGGTCCAGGAGGTAAGGAACCTCTAAGGTAGGGTTAGCCACAACTGAACATGAATCTTTAGATGACTCTTGACATCTAACGCAGGAATCCAAACATTCTTGTGCAAGAGAAGCTTTTTCAAAATTGATTGTATTCAAAGCAAATCATTCAAACTTAAAGGACAAAAGGTCAAAAGCATTGGTAATAAGAAAAGACATGGATGTAAAGGATATCAACCCATAATTTAGTCTGCAGGCACCACCCCCATCCCTGTATCTGCGCGGGCGCACATGTGTGTAAATACACACACCCACATGTTAGATAAAGTGCACTAAGAACTGATGTCAAATATCCAATTAGTCCCAACTGAAAAATCATGGACCATACTCTGATGTAAAGCCTTTTTACATTAGTCACAAAAAAAAGGTCGGCAGAATTTTTTATGAAGATAAACACCAAACATAGATATAGACATTCTTGTTTTTAAAATAAGTGACTGTGTGTTAGGAACCTAGACTAGAATTCTGAATATAGAAAGACAAGAAGAAGAAGAAAGAGAAAAAGAGAGGAAGATTGTTTTCTGTTATTCAAACTAGGAGAAGAATCTCCCTAAGGGTATCCCCTTTCCACTGAGCCACTGCTCCAGGTTACAACTCTCCACCGAGCTACGGCTCTAGGTTACAACTCTCAACAAAATGACTAACTCCCCTTCCTGTTACAATTGTCTCCCTATTTATTCAGCTGACTAGCCAGCTCCTTTAACTAATTAACTTTCACAGTTCTCTTTATTCCTAATTGGGCTGGGTCCTAATAGAGTGCAACGGTGAGATATAGAAATGGAACTCTGAGCAATGAAAATGGGAGAAGATACAAGGTTTAATTGATGAATCAACTATACAGATCACCAAAAATTCCCAAGGATTATTTATGAATATTACGATAATGAATATTTAGTTACAAAAACATTATGCTTACTGCTTTAAAACCTCTTGCAGTGGAACTTTATCCCAAAAGCTTAATGGTTTTATAACTAACATGCCCCTCATGCAAGAGCCATTTGAGCTTGAAGCATGGACAAGGCACAAGCCTATTTTACCATGTGTTGAAATTACAACTTTTTTGTTAGAAGCATGTGTACTAACCATTAGGTGGAACTTCATAAATGGTTTTATATCTAACGTATACAAAAGAAATCCCAGAAATCATAAACACATAGCATTCTAGTAAAAATGATGACATGCAATCTTACTAATTATAATTGATATAAGAGGAAAAATTATTATTATTAGAGAGGAAAAGTCTAACCTTATCATTTTGGCAGCACCAAATCCAATACTGTCATGAAATAAATCTGTCATGTATTTCTTCTGTACAAGCAGCTGAACCTCAGGATTGTTATAGATTTCAGGAAGATATGCCTCACCGACACCATTTTTGTGCTCATCCCAAAGTGCAATGAATTTATGGTGGAAAAAATTCCAAGTGTCTGCGATTGTCTTAAGAATCCACTCCTTATATGCCTGCATAACATAGTATGTTTCAGACAAGAAATAATACTCTTTTATCCTATGATCAATGGTCATCAGCAATTATTAAGAATTATAATTCAAATGCCAACTCCCATTATCTCACCCATCCTGCAATGCAAAGCAGTAAGTAACTCAACCAAAAAGAAAACCCTGCCAAATGAGATAAAGATATAACATAAACACTCCAATGTTAAAGCTGACAGCAGACTAAGTTCCAACCAAGTTTTATCTTGTTACTCTGATGCCTCATCAATACGCCTACCATGAGATCTTTCTATTAATTAGGATAACAAGGGACCAATTATTGACACTATACAGAAAAAACAACAGAACAAAACAAGGTCATTCAAAATTATAAATAAGCAAAAAGGCAGAAAACATAGGAAACTTAGTTTCTGATGCAACTGCCTTGATATTTCTAAGATAGACTACTTAAGCTATTAGCCTCTGCCATAAAACCAAAGTGAAATATAAACTATGACAACACGCATGCGCGCTGCACATAGAGAGCTGGGGGGAGATGAAGTGCTTAAGTTAGATCATGGAGAATAAGTTTCTTTAATATAAAATTATGGACAATAACAATACTGAATACAAAGAATATAAGTAAAAGACATGTCAAAAAGAGGATTTACTTTTCGATCATTTGCTTCGTTAGCATGTCCATCTTGGGCAAAGAAAGCCAAAATCAAGTTTCCCAAGAATGCTCCAATATCAAAACCCATTGGTCCATAAAATGCAAACTCTGGATCAATGACTTGAGTCGATTCTTGAGTAACCATCACAGAACCGGTGTGTAGATCTCCATGAATTAGTGCTTGGGCCCTCTCACAGAACCTACAGAAATATAAATTCTAATTAAAGAAAAAAAAAACTCAGAACAGAAATACTGCATATAATTGGACAAACAAAGAGTGTGGGTCATAATACTTAGATTTCAGCTCAGCAACTTCAAGCTTCAGCAGATTGTCTTCCCGAACAGCCTCAGCGTCATGATCAAGATAAGGGGAACTCCAACGATTATATTGAGAAACTTTATAAGGGTCAGAGAAAACGACCTGCTCAGTGAGCCTGCATAATTCCACATTCCCACAAAATTCGGCAACTGCATGAAGCCAGTAAGAACTCAGGCTAATGATAACATGTTGTAAGGTAACATCAATAGATAATTATACCAACAATATCTTGTGTAAGAACCTTTTTATAGTCACAAAAAGAGAATATCATTCATTGCACCCATTTTCAAATGAAGTGCCTAATAAGGTGGTAAATTTTGTTTTGGTCTACCACCCTCGATATTTAAAAATCACGTTGGACTCCGACTAATCCGAGTCGAGCTAGGAAGACCAATTTAAGAGGGCAAAGCTCTTTTAACACTTATTTTTTTCATTCACAAGACTCGAACATCTTACTTAACAAGAACCAATCTCCTTGTTACTCAACCAACAAGCGTTGTTAATAATAAGGTATTAAATTTTATCAAGGACAAAGAAGCAAAAGCACAAACAAAATTTTCCAACACAACCAAATGAAAAATTGACGAATATAGATAGCAATAACCAATGGAAAAGTGAGAAGAGTGAGGTCATACCGTCCCGTTTATGCTGAGTGGTGGAACGGGCAAGGAGAGACGTAAAGAAGAGTGTGTGCGCCATGAAATCAGACATGTGTTGTGCCAGGAAAGGGTACTGAACCCCAGCAATTAACCCTTTTCTGAGGATTATGTGTGGGGGCTCCAGGTAACGCATGCCGATCAAAGACATGGTACGGTCAAAGTGATACACTTCTGGAACATGCTCAGGGCTTAAGCGACCCTCTTCTTTCAGCGCCAGCGACTCAAAATATGCTCTCTCCTTCGTCATGGGCCATGATTCTCCAATGCAACGAACGTATGGGAGAGCCTACAATAACGTCACCAGATCCAAGACGAGGCCCAAATAAAAAGTTTGAACTTTGAAACAGAAGTCGAAAAAGGAAACGTAATGTGTGATTGGCGACGAATAAGTGAAAACGATACCTGTTTGATGACAAGAGAACCTTCGGAGTTGAGGACAATGAAGACAAAGTTAAGGTTGCCATCTCCGACTTCTTTGATGGTTAAGTTGTCGAAGTTGTTGGCGAGCTTGGAGGAGAGTGCAGGGACGGATTTTATGTATTGGATGAGGGACTGCTCATCGAGTGGTCGGAACTCCGAGAAAGCCATTGTTACTTTTGGAAGAGAGACGCTACGGAGGGTGGAATTTACAGGAAGGGAGGGTGGTGAATGATTTGATTGATTGAAAGACTTTCAGGAAGTGCAATGAACCTGGTCAGAATTTTGATTAACGCCACCAGTCCTATGATAATCTACCATCTACGCTTTCTTTGGAATACCGAATAACAGATCAATGGTAATACATGATATTCAAATTTTTTGTTATGAAAATCGAACTCAAGTGGTGGGACCGATTGAACCATCATTCGATCGCTCTAAAACAATCAAAATCGGTTAAAATCCCGATTGGATCGGGTTAAATCATATCACACGGATTTTTTTAAAAAAACTTAAAATTTAACAATTGGAAAAAAGCTGAAGAATTAAAATAGAAAAGATAAAACTTAATCGATCACCTAATCCTCTATTCGAGATGTGGTATTTCATCCTATGTAAATGTGGCGATGCAAAACAATATAATTTCTTGCTCTGTTCGGTCATTTGTCTCATCCCTTAATCTTTGTCTGAGTCTGCCCTTGATGCAGTCTACTTGACCTCTGTCTCATCCCTACACCTTCGTCCCTACAACGTCGCTCACTGTCATGATCGATTCATCCGCGTGCAGTCGCTCATTCGCTTGCCTCATCGATCTTCATGCACTTGACTTGAGTAAGAGTTACAAGATAGTAAGAAATTGTGAATACAGATAGACTCCTGAATCCTCGCAAAATGAAAAGTTAAAATGTATGAAGTTATAAATTTTATAATAATATTACTATATTACAGAGATGATAAGTTCACTTCTTAATTTTTGTTTTGACTTTTAATTATTATAATATTTTATTGATATTGCATGTTATAATTTTATTGAAAATGTTATGTTATATACTATCCGATTGAACCTGAACCGAAACCTTTTCCGATTTGTTGTCCAGTTCGACTTTGGCAAGATTGCTTTAACACACTCTCTATTATTGGGTTTTATTTGGGATCACCTAAATAGAGAGTAAATTCATATGATTTAGTAGGTCTCATATGAAATTCACTCAATTATAAAGGGTGTGTTGAATAGTATGTTGCTAACATTTCTAAAAAAAATTACACCATAAACCAATAACAAATTACCACATTATTAAAAATGTTTTAACTCTTATCCTAACTGCATAAAAAGTCATCACTACTATGATTTGTGATTGGTTGACAATATAAAACACTTTATACTGACAATACACACCAATTAAAAAAGCAGTTGTGTAATTTGACCATCAGAATTTAGACATCATATGTGACATCATATCTCTTCATCTATATCTCTCACTTACTTTTTATCTTTTTTGTATACACGCATTTCAAAAATATATCAAAAAAGCAAAGGGACACCTAATGTTGTCCCTATTTAGATGTTCAAAAATCATTTCTGTTAAAAAAGTGATGTATGTTGTTTTTTATTTTTTATTTTAAATTATTATGTTAGTTAATTTTGTATATCTTTTATAAAATTTAATATTTTTGGAACAATTTTATCTTTTATTTATATTTTCTAAGATTATCTCTAGTCTTATAACCAGACAAAAACGTGCACCCACCATCCGGATTACGCACTCATGTTGTTGATTTTTTGAACGTGATAGGTCGTCCAAATCTCAAACGGTCAACAAATCTTTGAACGGTCATAACATTTGATCGTGCAACAAAAATATAGTTACACCGGAAATTTATCCCAATTTCAAAGGTTACATGAGAAGACCATAAGGAATTGAGTGTGTTTGAAATTTGGAGTGAGTATAGGACTTTTAGTTAGAAGTCAAAGGTATTTGGTACTACAAGTATACAACTACAAGTTTAAGATACAGAATGACAGAATGCGAAGAAAATATATACAAGAACCTTTTTAGAGGTTCATTCAAATTCAATCATGATGATTTAAAATAAATTAGAAATAAAATTTATATATAAAGAAATAACTAAAAAAAATTAATACTTAATTAACTACGACTTATGAGCATGGAGTGGTGGTCTTAGAGCATCTTCAATAATGCATCTCATTGGATTTGCTTTACTTCTTTTTTTTTATGGATCCTATTATTTTATCTCACAATTTTTTACTTTATACTCTTTCAAACAACTTTTAACTCCAATATTGCAATTTTAAAAAGTTTACCAAATAAATTCCACAAGTTATTCAGATTTGTTCTTTATATCATGTACATGTCTACATTATATATATTCTGGAGTAAATATCCTTAAGATAATATGTAAAGTTTTGGTTCAAACTTTGGATGGCAATGGGTACTAGCTCCGCTAGGAACCCGCAAAATTTACCCGCTACAAGTAGGATAATTATCCGCTAATTGGGTAAGGGTACGGGTACGGGTAATTACCCGCAAAAATTAATGGGGATAGGTGCAGGTACGGGTACTCTAGTACCCACCCCTAGGGGTGTTCAGATCCAAACCGGACCGCTAAAAAACCGCAAACCGATCCAAATTAATCGAAAATCGACAAAAACCGACTCAGTTTGGATTTTTTTGGATAACATTTGATGAGAACCGATTGATTCGGTTCGGTTTGCGGTTTGCGTTCCTAAAACCGAACCGAACCGCAACCGAACCGATTCATGTCATATAACTTTGCATTTTGCGTTTTATTACCCACACACATGACACACCACTGGTCACTCACTGTAGTTTGGAACTTTCTTTTTGGAGCATCTTTACTCTTTAGGCTTAAGTTAGTAACTTTTCATTTTCAAAAGAATCAAATATATAGAATTCAGTTTTTCCGGAATATTTATTGCTTGACATAGAACGTTTTTATAGATACAAATATTTGTCCAAGTAGTAAGATTATTATCTTCAACAAAAGACACACTATTTACTTGATTTATGGTTTTGTGCCATAGTAATATGAAATAAATTAGAAGAGTGGAAAGAGAGCAAATCATATTTAATTGACCAGGTTTATTTTTACCAAACCGAACTAACCGAACAAACTGAATCGATCCAAACCGCATTTAATTGGATCGGATTGGTTCGGATTTTTTTAAAGAAGCAAACCGAACCGAACCGAACCGCATGATGTTTTACTCTTTGGATCGGATGATTTTTATGCTCAAAACCGAACCGATCCGCGAACACCCCTACCCACCCCGCCCCATACCCGCAGTATATATATATATATATATATATATATATATATTATATTTTATATATATTTATTTTACATATTTATATAATCATAATCTGATATATTAAAATATAAAAAATTAAAAAGAAAAATCAATTTCAACTAAGTTTCACTCTCACTCTCTCGGTCTCGTTCTGACCTAATCCCTTTCAGGCTTTCCCTCCCAGTTTCACTTTCAGTCTCGTTCTGCCCTGCTTCATCTTCACTACGCCGCTGCTTCATCTCCACGGCGCCGCTGCTTCATCGTCACTCGGCCGCCGCTTCATCTCCTCTCCGGCTCCGTCCTTCCCCTTCATCCCCTTCATCGTTTCATCTCGTCAGTCCAGCGCCGCCGCCGCTTCAACTAGTCACTTAGGTGTGTAACTCATTCTTCACCTTCTTTCTTCTGAGGAGTGATGAATGTACTTCCATTTTTAATATCCTGTTTCATGACTGTTTTAATAGGCAGATTCATGAATGTGCTTCCATTTTTAATACCCTATTTCACCTTTGTTTTAATACCCTTTACACATACTTGTATAAACTGATATAGAAATATAGAAATATCAGTTTGTATACTTGTATAAACTGATGTAGAAATATAGAAACTGTTTTAATAGGCAGATTCATGAATGTATAAACTGATATAGAAATATAAATTTGTTGACTTTAATGATAATGCATGTTCATAGATGGAAGGAGTCACTCAGCCAAAGGAATCTGCAAGTAGCTCTTCTCCAATTATATCTACTACTCCCACCCAACCTGAAAGTGTACCATGTGATCAAAGGGATAGTTCTGAAATTAAAGATCAATCTCAAACAATTGCAGTTGCAGCTCCTACTCCTCTTGCTGTGGATGATAATGATTTTGAAATAGGTGATGATGGCAAGAAAAGGAAGACATCAGTTGTTTGGAACCATTTCAAGAAAAAAATAATTAACGGAGAAGAAAAAGCTATATGCAATTATTGCAACAAGCATTTGGCAGGCAAACGAAATGATGGAACAACTCATTTGCATAAACACTTTGCGACCTGTAAGAGAAGGCCATATAGGGATATAAGACAATCAATATTGTTGAGAGAACAAAAGAAGGTGAATGGCTCATCTAGTTATTTGAGTAACTATCATTTTGATCCAGAGAAATCAAGAAAGGAGCTTGCTTGTATGATTATAGTTCATGAGTATCCACTTTCAATGCTGGATCATTTGGGGTTCAGAGCCTATTCTGAAGGTCTTCAACCTTTGTTCAAGGTTCCTAGTCGAAACACACTTAAAAATGATATTCTCAAAATTTATCAATATGAAAAGGTGAAGACTATGGGACTCTTAGACAAGATCAGAAATAAAATTGCTTTAACAACAGACTTGTGGACAGCTAGCAACAAAAAGAAAGGGTTTATGGCCATCACAGCTTCTACATTGATGATGATTGGGATATGCAAAGTCGCATATTAAGGTATAATTTTTTTGTGATATGATGTTTATTAAATTTATCAATTACATATAGTATTTAGGATTGTATTAATATTTAATAAACTCTTTTAAATGATAGGTTTGTGTATGTAGAATGTCCACACACAGATGAAGCTCTTTCAAATGTGTTGATAGAATGCATGCTAGATTGGAATATTGATAGAAAGTTGTCCACCATTACTTTGGATAATTGTAGCACTAATGATTGTCTTATTGGTTTGTTGTTAAACAAACTTGATTGTTCTGCTCTTATGCTTGATGGTCAATTATTTCATATGAGATGTTGTGCACATATTCTGAATTTAATTGCTCAAGATGGTTTAAGTGTTCTTGGAGAAGGCATAGAGAAGGTTAGGAATAGTGTTGCTTTTTGGACAGCCACACCTAAAAGAGAACAAAGTTTTAGGGAAGTAGCACGTCAAATAAAAGTTACCATCACAAAGAAATTCATTCTTGATTGCAAAACGAGATGGAATTCTACTTATCAAATGCTTGTTGTTGCATTGGCTTACAAAGATGTTTTTATTCATTTGAAGACAAGAGAGCATTTGTGTACATGCTTGCCGACAACAAGTGAGTAGGAAATTGCAAAAGAGATTTGTAGTAGGTTGGAAGTCTTTAATCGTGTGACTGAGATATTTTCAGGTACACAATATCCTACTACAAATATATTCTTTCCTTTGGTTTGTGAAATAAAGCTCTCTTTGCAACTATGGCAAACTTGCTCAATTGAGGCTATTAGAAATATGGCTTCCAAAATGATTGCCGAATTTGAGAAATATTGGTCTGTTATTCATGGAGTTATGGGGATTGCCATTGTTTTGGATCCGAGATACAAATTGAAGTTGTTAGAGTACTTCTTTCCCAAGCTTTATGGAAGTTCATCTTCAATTGAAATCAGCAATATCAAGAAACTGTGTTACTTGTTGTTTGAATATTATCAAGCTAAATCCAATGGGATAGTGGAAAATTCAACTGAAATGTTAAATGACAAGGAGTTGAATTTAGATACAAATGCTAGCAATTTTCTTAGTGGTTATGATTCATTTGTCAATGATCCAAATGATAGTTTATCGAAGTCTGAGTTAGATCAATACTTGGAAGAGAAGGTATTGGGGGAGAAGGTATTGCCTAGAAGTGCTACATTTGATATTCTTGGATGGTGGAAAACAAATGGAATCAAGTATCCCATATTACAAAAAATTGCTAAGGATATTTTGGCCATCCCAATTTCAAATGTTGCTTCAGAATCTGCTTTTAGCACGGGAGGTAGGTTGTTGACTCCTCATCGTTCTAGGCTTCATCAGGATACCTTAGAGGCACTTATGTGTGCACAAAGCTGGTTGAAACATGAAAAGGAAGGTAATAAATGTTTCATTAATGTATTTATTTATTTAAATTTGTGTTCATTACTTTTAATCAGTTAGATTAATCATTTACTTTCTTGTTATGTTCTAGCTTCTATTAGCATCACCGGACCAAAACAATATTTACATCTGAAAGATAAGCATTTGCAGACTTTTGGGGATTCTGATTCTGATGATGAGGTAATTTAATTTATCATTGTTTACTTTACAGTGTGTTACTAATTTTTACTTTACAATTACAATTAATTAGTGTGTGTATCTTTTTTTGCAGATTCTTGAGAGTGCCAGCACCTCAGGAGCTCCAAATTTATGAATTAATTATTTTTAGAAGTTTATTATAATGTTTAATTGATGCTTTGGACATTGATTATTATATATTTTGTATTAAAACATTTGCATTTTATGTCCACAAATTAATTATTAGATCCACGAATTATATTTTTAGTTTGGAATGCAAGAGTTTAGACACATTTTAAAGTTTAATTCAAATTTCTTATATTAAAGTGCGGGTAACGGGTGCGGATACGAATACTTAGATATCCAGAGGGTAAGGATACGGGTATTGAAGTTACTACCCACGAGGGTATGAGTCCGGATACAGATATTTTTTCAAAACACGGATACATGAACAGATACTATAGTTACTGCCATTGCCATCCCTAGTTCAAAGCCCTCTAACTTGTTGCTGCAGCTTATACAGACCAATCTTATTATAATCTTTTAGCCCTTTAAGAAACTTTGTAAAACTAATAAAATAGTATATTATTCTCTTTTAACAGATCCTATTCTCTCAATCTGGTTGATTTGAATCCCAGAGCTTCGAAATTAAAATACTGGGTCAGTAGAAGCGCCGCCTAAAGGATCATATTTGATTATCACATTAAAAATAATAATTTGGAATGGAACATTATGTGATCACACAAAACTCTTGCACAAAACCCATTTAATAATGGGGAACATACACTAATTAGAAACTGTCACTTATTAGTAAGAACAGCCAGGGAGAAGAAATAGAAAATTTATTTTATTTTTACACATAATGTTTACAGTGAAACAGTTATCTATTGGTACACACTCAACCAAAATCTAAGAGAGAAAATAAATTGTAAAGCACGATACATGATGGAGGTATCCATATAACAAAACCTTGTGATGACTAGAATTGCCGAATTGCTGAAACAATATCAATAATGCCTTCAAATTTCTTTCTTTCTTTGAGAAGCGTTTTAGCTAAATCAAGTGCCCGCCGTTCACAGGCTGCCCGTTTAGCAGCATCAGTAATGGATTCAAAATCCTCAACATGTGCCACACCAACAATTCTCCTGTCAATCAAATAATTAAAATGTAAGTGTTAGCCATGCCACCTAAAATAAGTATTTTTGTGTTCTTTTATGAACAGTGGTAATATAAATCATCTAATATATGAATTCCAACTCATGTTGCTCAACTAAGATCAGGGTACAAAGCTAGTCTGGACTTGACATCAACGAGTGTTTTGAGCATTATAATGTCAAATCTATTTTTCTAACTTTCATCAAATATAGCCGTGAGTGAATATAATATCAGAAGATAAAATACAGAAATGCATAAGAAATCTCTAAGGTAGGGTTAGCCACAACTGAACATGAATCTTAGATGACTCTCGACATGTAACACAGGAATCCAAACATTCTTGTGCAAGAAGCTTTTTCAAAATTAATTGTATTAAAAGAAAATCACTCAAACTTAAAGGACAATAGGTTAAAAAGCATTAGTAATAAGAAAAGACATGGATGTGAAGGATATCAACAAAATGACTAACTCCCCTTCCTGTTACAATTGTCTAATTGTCTCCCTATTTATTCAGATAACTAACTAACTCCTTCAACTAACTAACTTTTACAATTCTCTTTGGGTGGGCCCTAACAGAGTGCAACAGTGAGATATTGAAATGGAACTCTGAGCAACGAAAAGGGGAGAAGATACAAACAAGGTTTAATTGATGAATACATCAAGTAATCAACTATACAGATCACCAACAATTCCCAAGGATTATTTATTAATATTATAATAATGAATATTCAGTTACAAAAAACTTATGCTCAGTGCTTTAAAACCTCTTGCAATGGAACATGTAAATGAAAATATATCCCAAAAGCTTAATGGTTTTATAACTAACATGCCCCTCATGCAAGAGCCATTTGGGCTTGAAGCATGGACAAGGCACAAGCCTATTTTACCATGTGTTGAAATTACAACTTTTTTATTAGAAGCATGTGTCCTAACCATTAGGTGGAATTTCATAAATGATTTTATATCTAACGTAAACAAAAGAAATCCCAGAAATCATAAACACATAGCATTCTAGTAAAAATGATGGTATACAAGTTTACTAATTATATTTGTTAATTAAATAGATGATGTTAATAAGTCAAGTCAAATGGTTCTCACCATCTGATTGGGCCACCTAGGCAGGGTAAAGTTACCCTTGGGATACCGGAGAATTCACCAAAAAATTATTAGAGAGGAAAATCTAACCTCATCATTTTGGCAGCACCAAATCCAATACTGTCATGAAACAAATCTGTCATGTATTTCTTCTGTACAAGCAGCTGAACCTCAGGATTGTTATAGATTTCAGGAAGATATGCCTCACCGGCACCATTTTTGTGCTCATCCCAAAGTGCGATGAATTTATGGTGGAAAAAATCCCAAGTGTCTTCAATTGTCTTAAGAATCCACTCCTTATATGCCTGCATGACATAGCATGTTTCAGACAAGGAATAACACTCTTTTACCCCTATGATCAATGGTCTTCAGCAATTATTTAGAATTATAATTCAAATGCCAACTCCATTATCTCACCCATCCTGCAATGCAAGGCAGTAACTCGACTAAAAGGAAAACCCTGCCAAATGAGGTAAAGATATAACAGAGATAAACACTCCAATGCTAGTTAAAGCTGACAGCAGACAAAGTTCCAACCAAGTTTTATCTTGTTACTAGTGTTGGGTTAAGATGGCTCATAGTTGTTAAAACTATCTCTAAGACTCCTTAGATTTTCACATGATCTAATGCTGATGCCTCATCAATACGCACACCATGAGAATATGAGATCCTTCTCTTAATTAGGATAACAAGGCACCAATTATTGACACTAAACAGACAAAACAAAAACAACAGAACAAGAAGAGGTATTTGAAATTCAAAATTATAAATAAGCAAAAAGGCAGAAAACATAGGAAACTTAGTTGCTGATGCAACTGCCTTGATACTTCTAAAGATAGACTACTTAAGGCTATTTAGCCTCTGCCATAAAACCAAATTGAAATATAAACTATGACAACACACAGACACACACACACACACACACAAACACACAGAGCCGAAGTGCCTAAGTTAGATTATGGAGAATGAGTTTTTTAAATAGAAAATTATGGACAAAAATCCAATTGTCCACCATTTATCCAGTCCATCCAAATGAAAATCCATCTAATCCATCCATGACAAAAAAAAAAAGTAACAATGAACTAGATGGATTGGATAACTTTATTTTATGGATGGTTATGATCCATCCACCATTATTCTAAAATCCATAGGACCACTTCATAAAACAAAAAAATAATCTATTGGATAAAAATGAAAAAAATTAATAAACGATAAAAAATCATAAATTCAAAAATTAAATCAATTTGCTGCAATTATAAGCAGAACAATATATTTTTTGGTGTTTTGCTAACACGATTCGCATTCCTTATGCAGGTGAATTTGTGATGAATTGTTAATTACAAAAAAAATTGGCAAAAAAATTATTTTGGAATTTTTTTTTTGTGGATGGATGAGAGATATTATTTGGAAATAAGAATAAAATTATTTAATTTTTTAAAATATTTTTCATGGATGGATTGGATATCCATCCGTAAAAAAATTGTTAATGAATGAATTAATCCATCCGTAAAAAAATTGTTAATGAATGAATTGGATGAATTTTTTTAAATAGATCATGGATGGATTGGATTATTTTAATGAAATTTTAATGGATCATAATGGATTAATGGATTATATTTAATCCAGCCATTATAATCCGAATAAAAATTTATCCAATCCATCCATTTGTCACCCCTAACCCTAAATTCAAAGGATATAAGTAAGGGCCCCAAACGTATTGTCAAAAAGAGGACCTACTTTTCGATCATTCGCTTCGTCAGCATGCCCATCTTGAGCAAAGAAAGCCAAAATCAAGTTTCCCAACAAAGCTCCAATATCAAAACCCATTGGTCCATAAAATGCAAATTCTGGATCAATGACTTGAGTTGATTCTTGAGTAACCATCACAGAACTGGTGTGTAGATCTCCATGAATTAGTGCTTGGGCCCTCTCACAGAACCTACAGGAATATAAATTCTTATTAAAGAACAAAAAAAACTAAAGAACAGAAATTCTGCATATAATTGGACAAAGAAAGAGTGTGGGTCATAATACTTAGATTTCAGCTCAGCAACTTCAAGCTTCAGCAGATTGTCTTCCCGAACGGCCTCAGCATCACGATCAAGATAAGGGGAAGTCCAACGATTATATTGAGAAACTTTATAGGGGTCAGAGAAAACGACCTGCTCAGTGAGCCGGCATAATTCCACATTCCCACAAAATTCGGCAACTGCATGAAGCCAGTATGAACTCAGGCTAATGATAACATGTTGTAAGGTAACATCAATAGATAATTAGATTTTTTTTTCAATAACCCAATATATATATTTCTAAATACCCCACTTTTCCAATTATGTACCAAACTACCCCATTTTTGCATCTAATAGGCAGTTATTGTGTTGCATGTGTTGTGTGGCCAACATACGGGCTACGTCTACCCCGTTCATCTCATGGGTCTTGCAATTGTTGTTGAATTGACAAGTAAGGTATTGAATTTTGCCTAAACCACTCCATATACTCCTAGGTTAGATTGCCTCCATTAAGAGGTTATTTTAGCTTTCACTCCAAATTGGACAAATAACATTATGACGCTCTGACCCGCGCGCAACAACTTTGATTCAAATCGATGCAATCTCGTCCACTCATTTTACTTGTACACAACGGACAAATAACATTATGACGCTTTGACCCACGCACAGTATCTTTGATTCAAATCTGTGCGATCTAAACTATTCGTTTTGTCGGTGCGATCATCCCCTGTTCACATGTCATCGCTGCTTGTTCACATGCTGCTTTCTTGACGTATGTAGCAAATGTATACAAGTTGCATAATGTATTCAACGTTTATAGGGAACAATTTGGTGTGGTGGCCAACGAAGCATATTGGCCACAATATAATGGAGAAACGATGTGCCACAATCCAGAAATGCAGAGAGATCGAAGGGTTGACCAAAATCTACCTGTATTCGTACAGAGATGGACTTCAGAGAAAAAGGTCACCTAAAAAGATGTGGACCGTATCAGAATGAAGGTCATAGCAGGAATAATTGTCCTAACCGTGTTGGAACTTCTACGCAACCCTAAAAATGTTTTTCAATGAATTTTTTGTAATAAATTATCAATAAATTTATAACTAATGTTTTTAATTATAATTATTTTGTTTATTTTTTATTCTTTTAATTAATATCATAAATAACAAAATTAATTTAAAAAAAAAGAAAGTTGAGAAGTCGCCACCCCAAAGCCGACTTCTCAACATTAAAAAAAATTGATGAAGGGAAGTCCGCAACAGCAAAGCCGACTTCGCTATTAGATGCAAAAGTGGGATAGTTTGGCACATAATTAAAAAAAAGTTAAATTAATAATTTGGTCCCTATACGTGATACAGATTCTTCATTTAGTCCCTATATGTAAAAAAATTTGGAAATGAATCCCTCCATGTGTAAACATTAGCAAATTTGGTCCCCATATGTTTAAACGTTAGCAAATTCGTCGCTGCCGTCAGCAAATTGGTCCTTATACGTGACATAAATTTTTGATTTGGTCCCTAAACCTGAAAAAAAAAAAATTAAATCGATCCGCATATGTACAATCGATAATAATTTTATCCCTACTGTCTATCCAAGAGCTCTGACCCAACTAAAGATGCTTTTCGTATTAAATATTTTTTATATATTATATCAATCTATTTCTTCTATTGAGAGTAAAAGTTGTATAATTTGATCCGTAAATGGTTTTATATTCTGAAATTATCCAAGTTGACTTTCAATAGAAAAAATATATTGATATAATATATGAAAAATAATCAATACAAAAAGAATTTTTAGTTGGGTCTGAACTCCTTTACATACAGACAAAATTATTAGCGATTGTACATACAAGGACCAATTTAATTTTTTTTTTCCAGGTTTAGGGACCAAATCAAAAAATTGTGTCACGTATAAGGACTAATTTGCTGACGACAGGGACGAATTTGCTAACTTTGCACATGTAGGGACCGAATTTGCTAACGTTTGTATATGTAGGGACTCATTTTCAAATTTTTTACGTATAGAGATTAAATGAAGAATCAATGTCACGTATAGGAACCAAATTATTACTTTAACCTTAAAAAAAGTGAGGTCTTTAGGAAATTTTTTTTTGAGTTATTTAAAAAAAAAATCAAATATTTATACCACCAATATCCGGTGTAAGAACTTTTCTTATATTCACAAAAAGAGAATATCATTCATTCCACCCATTTTCAAATGAAGTAGCTAATAAGGTGGTACATTTTTTTTTGTTCTAACACCCTCACTATCTATCCAAAAATCAAATTGAACTCCGACTATTCGGAATCAAGTCGGTCAAAGCTTTCCTAGCATCTTTTTTTTTTAATTCACAAGACTCGTCAAACCTGAGACATTTCTCGAGGGAAATCAATCTCTTACTACATGGACCACCAAGAGTTGGTAATAAGGTGTCAAGTTTTATTAGGGACAAAGAAGCAAAAGCACAAACCAAATTTTCCCCAAAAAAATGAAGAGCCTAATAGGGAAAGTATCAGAATAAGAAAGGTAATACTGTCACATAGTGAAGAATGCTAATAAGCTTGTTAGAGTAACGAAAAGTTGATGAATACAGATAGCAATAACCAATGGAAAAGTGAGAAGAGTGAGGTCATACCGTCCCGTTTATGCTGAGTGGTGGAACGGAAAAGGAGAGACGTAAAGAAGAGTGTGCGTGCCATGAAATCAGACATGTGCTGTGCCAGGAAAGGGTACTGAAACCCAGCAATTAACCCTTTTCTGAGGATTATGTGTGGGGGCTCCAGATAACGCATGCCGATCAAAGACATGGTACGATCAAAGTGATACACTTCTGGTACATGCTCAGGGCTTAAGCGACCCTCTTCTCTCAGAGCCAGCGACTCAAAATATGCTCTCTCCTTCGTCATGGGCCATGATTCTCCAATGAGACGAACGTACGGAAGAGCCTACAACAAGGTCACCAGACCCAAGACACCCCCGAATAAAAAGTTTGAACTTTGAAACAGAAGTAAAAAAAAGAAACGAAATTAGTGATTGTCCATGAATGAATGAGTGAAAATGTTACTTGTTTGATGACAAGAGAACCTTCGGAGTTGAGGACAATGAAGACAAAGTTAAGGTTGCCATCTCCGACTTCTTTGATGGTTAAGCTATCGAAGTTGTTGGCGAGCTTGGAGGAGAGTGCGGGGACGGATTTTATGTATCGGATAAGGGACTGTTCATCGAGTGGTCGGAACTCCGAGAAAGCCATTGTGTGCGTGGAGGGAGGGAGGGAGGTATTAGCGGCAGGGTTTTAACTTAAGGAGCGATATATGGTTATGGAATCTTGTTTATTACTTTTGGAGGAGAGACGCTAAGGAGGGTGGAATTTACAGGGAAGGTGGGGAATGATTTGATGGATTCAAAGAGACTTGTAGGAAAAAAATGGGAGTGCAATGAACCTGGTCGGAATTTTGATTAACGGACCAATTCTGGGATTTTAGGCCACCAATTCAAGATTCATATTTCATTTTTTTCTCTTCACACTGAAGTCACTCTCGATTATTTTCTGGTATGGTATGGTGTATTAAATATTATAAAATTAATCTAGATAATAGTACTGACGTGAAGATCTGTTAGTCACGTCAGTACTTAACGGAGGGATAGTAAGGATAAAGATCAAGATCAAAGTTTTGAAACTTACAGGCATCAAAACCAATAAAAGAAATGTGTAGGGACTAAAAGTAAAACTGACTCACTTCATTAAACCTAAAAAAATCTCCAAATGATTTTATGGAAAAATATTTTTTACATACTTAATTATTTACATTATTTTTTGGTGAAAAAAATCTTTAAATAAGTAAAAGAGTGAAAACACAAATTGATCCATGAAAAATTTCGAGGACTCACTTTTAGTCCTTGAAAAAAAATCATCATTTAGTCCTTCAAATTAACAAATGCGGGACACTTTAATCCCTCAGTTCAGTTCCAACATCCATTTATTTGCCTACGTGTCCCATTAACTATCATACCTGACTCGTTAGTGATTCTGCATGACCTATGACGAATTTCTTTAGTAGAAAAAGAATAAAAAGTGAAAAATCATACACAATTTTAAAATCCATATAATTGAAAATTATGTATTTTTTTAATTTTCATTCATTTTTTACAGCAAAAATTCATCACAGATCACACAAGACCGCTAATAGACCAAATATGATGGTTAATGGGCACATAGGCAAGTAAATAGACGTCGGAACTAAATCTAATGACTAATGTGTTCCGCGTTTGTAAATTAGAGTGACTAAATGGCTATTTTTTTTAGAGAATAAAAGCGGGTCTATACAAATTTTCAGGAACCAATTTAGATCTTCGCTTAATGTAAAATTATATATCTATCAGAGTGGATAAGTGCCGGTGTGTTTTCCTTTTTATTTTTTGGTAAAGTGCTTGGTTATTTCTACTAATTGAGTAAACTACATCAATTTGGGATTTAGATCCCCTAATTTTAAGACGAGAAAGTCATCTACCTTTTTTTATATATCTTTTTATTTATTCTCTCTCTCATTCTTATCTCCTCATTTTTAATCACTCTCCTCTCTCCTTTATAGACTCAAAGTCACCATGCATTTCCCTCCCTAAACCTTAGTACCACAATCTACAAAGAAACCATCCAATTGATCAAGACACACAAGAAAGACCATATCCATACGATTTTGTTAGGGAATACAAATCCATCGATTTGATTCTTGAAATTGGAAACATTAGTCAATTTAATCTTTAATTATTAAAAAAGCAAATTTAGTCTCTAAATTAACAATCATAAGTTAATTTAGTGCAGGTTTGGATTGATGTTGGCACTTGGCAAAGGTAAGTTTAGTAACTTCAAACTTACTTTTGCCATTATGATATTTGGTTTCTAGTTAAAAGAACTAACTTTGGAGCCATACTTGAGTTTGGATAAAAGTAAAAGTTTGTCACTTTTGCATTGGCCAAAACTTAATAAGATGAGTTTTTCAACTACTACTTTTAACATATTATCCTTAAAAAGTAATCACTTTTTATACAAGTCTAAAATTTGAAGGACAATTTGGTAATTACGCATTAAAAAATCAGTTTGAATGACACAATATCAACGTCATTCATTCTGTCAAAACCAATTTTAACAATAAAGTATTCAAACATAATTCAATTCCTACAAACTCACTTTTAATTAAAATATAATTTGTAAAACTCAGTTTATCAAAATTCAATTTCGCAAACGGATTCCCAAACACACCGATAAACCCTAATGTTTATGCATGTTAGATAAATCTAACAGAGAGTTCCATGTTATATGTTAGGTGTCATCTTGACACCAACATGACAGCCCTCAATTGAAACGTCAACGTTTAACCTTTGAAAAAATAAATCCAAAACGCATCTTTGAAAGGATCAAATTGATCGATTGGATCAAATTTCAAATGCCAAAATAACTAATTAAACTAAATTGATATTTTACTCAAATGAAAGAATAAATAAGCTAGGTTGCAGTTTTGGTTGCAAATTTCAACTTCATTTTTCAAAGGAGCTACCTCGATCGGTGTAAGAAGCTGCAAACCAAGGGCCTTTTGCTACCCACTCATCCAACTTTGATTTCAACATAGTTTTATAAGGTGTTTTATCATTTGCATTTTAAATTTTATCTCTTGAATGTTATGATTACCTCTTTCTAAGTTTATATTATTACCCGTTATGTTCGAATCCATGTTTTAGTTATCCTTTCCTTGTTTTAATTAGTTTTTATAGTTGTTATTCCTGATTGTTTGTTGATATTAAAAATATGTCTTTGAATTGTTTAATCAACTAAATGAAACATATTCCATTATTGCTGGAGGAGGTCTATTTACAAGTGAATTCATAAAGAACATTCTGAGATAAACTTGTATGATAAGTAGTTATCATTGTCACAGATATGAAAAGCACTCTTTACCGTCATCTATCTAGAAAAAATCCCATGTATAATAAATTATAAACCTCGACTAGCCATGTTTTAGCCCGTGCCTTTGACTGTCTGCATGCATGGGTGACTGTAAGAAGATCAAAATGCCCTCAGCCGAATGTGGTTCATGTTGAAAATTGCGCCAGATGGACTCCTCTTGCGCATGGTTTCTACAAGTGTAATGTAGATGCATCTTTCAACAATGATTCTCGCATAACTGGCCTCAGTATGTGTATAAGGGATTCAGATGGGGCTTTCCTTCTTGCTAGAGCTGCTATACTTCCCCAACTTCTTCGGGTCCCAGAGGGAGAATGCACTGCTCTTTTAATTACAATCAATATTATGGGCTATTGATCTGGACATTTATCACATGATTTTCAAGACTGACAGTAAGATAATGGCAGATGATGTGTACCAACAGCAGAGAAATGTCATTGAATTTGGAGCAAACTTAGCTGTCTGCAAGGAGATCCTCTCTCACAATCCAAACTTTAAAGTAAAGTTTATCAGGAGACAAACTAATATGGTCGCTCATAACCTTGCTAGAGCTGCCATTCATGATGCTAGTCCACATATTTTTAATTTTGTTCCTACTTATATTGCACACATTATTGTTGATGAAATGAAATAAGTTGGCTTTGTTAAAAAAAGAAAATTATAAACCAGCCAACATCTTATTGTACATAAAATTTTCAAAAGCACCCTTTACAACCATCATTTGAGTCGCCCACATCGGACATAATATTTAATGTAAGTCCCTATCTTATTGTACATAAATTTATTTATATATGCCTGCTATATATTAAACATGTTAAAGCATTGTTCATGCTTTCTATCCCCACATGCTCAACTTTAAAGTGTGAAAATCATATTCAATGCATATTTGCATGCGCATACTTTTTTCTTTTTGTAGTATTTGACCAGATCTGTAACTCTTCCTAGTTCCTAACTAGGAAAAGGTAAGGAAAATGCCATGTCTTTTTTGGGGTAGGAGGGGGAGTGGATTTAAATTCACAAACAAAATCCGCAACTAAATAACGTTCGACGATACCTTTAATCTATCTCTGGACATGTATCAGCCCCGGAACTTATGGTTGTAGCCTATAGCAGACAATATCTCCTTGTAACCATTTTCTCCAGCTCCAATTGGGTTTGCCTATGGAGTTTTTAAATAGGGTGTTGGTTGTGTTGTTATGGTATTCTTGAAAAGTAGAGGGTTTGGATACCTTCTGTCCAACCAGAATGCGTCACCTCAATTAATTGAGTTATGTCAATATCATATGGAACTAAGTTCTCATCATCTGATTGGATTACATAGACAAGGGGTACGATAGAATCTTCCATTTAAATATATGTGGCAAATAAGGAATCATGGTTTATTTTTTTTCTATTGGAGTTAATCTATGTAACAATGAGAGTTGCTTCAAATAAGACATGGTTGCTTATATAAGGTCCCCAAGAATGGTTGCTTATGAATAAAAAATAATTTTTACTCAAATATCAAGAATGAGTTGCTATTTTAAATTAAAATAAAATTAAGTATAAATAAAAAAATATAAAAAATGTGGATTGCTTAAATGGATACTATTGGAATAAAAATATATTTTATTACTTAAACATGATATGACATAATGGGACATACTTAACTAGATATAAATAATCCATAGAGGGTTACTTAAATATTAGTAAATTACTCATTGAAGATACGATCGAGTGGAGTTAGCTTGTTGCTTCAAGTCAGGCCAACTCGGTCAACAAAAGATGAGGCCGTCGGCCCAAAACTGCATTGCGGGCTGGACCAAAATAAATGAAAACAAGCAAATTGGTCTAACAAAAAAAACTAGAAGGCACATAAAAATAAATTATGAGCCCGACCAACAAAAAAAAAATCTCATATCGAATGGGGCGGTTACAAAATTGCTTATCCCCAATAATTGATACCTAATAATACACTACGAAATAAAAATAAAAATAATGTCGCATTAGAAAGTTTGTAAGAGCAGGAAAGCGACAGTTTGAAGAAAGAAAATGTGAGTGAGTGGATATGAAGAAACTCAATAACTTTTATATTTCACGTCTAATCCTCCAGTTCACTGCGCGTAGATTATTGTCCAACGCGCAGCCATGCATTTTCATAACTGCCCCTGCGGTAGTTGGCCGGCCAAAACTATTTCTACGGACTATTGAATTGAGGTGCTTCATGAAACTTCCCCAACCAAACTACTTCCAAACGTGCAACGAAAATATACCTACACCGGAAATTCATCCCAGTTTCAAAGGTAATTACAAGACAAGACCATAAGGAATTGGACGTGTTTTAACTTTTGTTTTTAACTTACCTTGACGTCATTATGGTTGGTTTAAGTAGTAACGAACTTAGTAACGAATTCGGGCCCCTTAAGTAAGTGATCGGGATTTGATTCCTGATTCTTACATATAAAGAATATCTAATTGGGAGAGGTTAATCTTTAACTTTCGTTCAGTATCTCGAGAGATTAGTCTTCATAATTACACGCAAAAAATATGATGGAAAAGCAAAAAAAACAAGTCATTAGTACTAAAAGTCTATAACTGCACCTCTTGAATACAGAGTGACAGAATGAAAGAAAATATATACAAGAACCTTTTTAGAGGTTCATTCCATCATGATTATTTTGACGAGTAATTTAAAATAAATTAGAAATAAGATTTGTACATACAGAAATTAAAAAAAAAAAAAAAAGGTGATTACAAATTTACAAGCATATGATACAGCATTAGTAGTAGTAAGTGTTTGAATTTTTAACAGGAGTGAGGGAGCAGGGTAGGGTAACTACGGTAAACAGTTATGAGGAGGGAGTGGTGGTCTTATTTGGCAGCTTTACGCGCTCTCAGAGCGCGCGTGATGGATGATTATGCAACTAAGCCCAACCCGCGATCATTATATTGGTGGTGCTATCTCAGCGTGTGAGGATGACAGCCCCTAAGATTAGGCATTGGGATGGGGAAGAGGTTGTTGGTGGCAGTGGCCATAACTGTCTCCATACTATTGGGAGACTCCGTTGACAGCTTCGACGGCGGCAGCCACCCAAAACAACAACATAGTCTGTGCGGAGAGCTCATTCTCCCCGCCGGTTACCCCTGCTCCGAATACACGGTACGCTACTTCTCACACTTTCTCTTCCATCCACTCACTACAAGTCCAAACTACAAATTAAGTGAAGCCAGCCCCGCTCCTTCAATACTTCATATTTTAAATTAATTAATAATAATATTCATTGAGATTTTTACTTTCGTCGATTCCATTATTCACTTTCAATAATAACTACTCCGATTTTTGTTGTTATTATTTTCAGATTGAAACAAAGGATGGTTTCTTGTTAGGTCTTCAACGTGTCTCTTCCTCTTCTTCTCCTCGTCTAGGCTATGCTGCACAAAGTCAACGAGGCCCTCCGGTTCTGCTTCAGCATGGCCTATTCATGGTGACACCACCTTTCTCTCTCCTTATCTACTCTCATCTTCCGGATCCTCACACGTTGGACTATCTAACGGCTGACATGAGATCTCTCTGCTCCGCTTTTAGATTAATGCGACAGCTGACATTTGTCTGGACAGGAGGATAGGGAGAGAATCCATTTTTCTCAGTTTGCTTTTCCTATTGCCAATATATTATATATGTCAACAATATAAAATATAAATTGACAGTGTGAGATGCAACTTTTTTGTTTGAAATCTCAGCATTCTGTTTTCTATCTTAACAAAATTGACTGAGTGCTCATAATGATCATCTTACTTACAATTCTGGGTGTTGATATGTTTCCACTATTTATCTTTCACTCCTGAAGTAGACATATTCATCCAAATGGCACACTTTGTCTGGGTATTTTATTGTTGGAAGTTCCAAAATGTTGTTGCTCACTCCACTTTGTCTTACTTTCAGAGAGGTTTTGGGCAATGTTAGACTTAGTGTTATAACTTTACTCTTTCATGAGATGAACATTTACATTATATTTTAACTCTTTTTTTTTTTTTATTATTTTAGGGGGAGGTTTCTCTAACTCTTTTTAGTGTGAAATTCCTTTTCAATATTTAAACCATTTGATTGAATCTCAACATTTATTTATTGATGCTAGTTGATATGATCAGGGAGGTGATGCATGGTTTCTAAATAATCCGGAACAATCATTGGGCTTCATCCTTGCAGATCATGGTTTTGATGTTTGGGTAGGAAATGTGCGAGGAACACGTTGGAGCCATGGGCATACATCTTTGTCAGAGAAGAATAAGGTTTGTGGCTTGCTTTATCCTTCATGTTATAAAGTATATTGAGTGTCTGTCAGCTACATGTGATAGTTTTTATGGTTTTGTTATTTTTAATGAATAAAGCTGACAACTTTTTTAAAAAAAAATATATATTTTAAAACAGTGGAGAAGTACTTAATTAAACGGTAAGGGTGTGCTAGATAAAATTGAAAAATTTAGCATTGAAAGTTCATTACTGAAATTTAGTTATGAAAGCAAGCACCAAATTTTTATTATTTTGTAACGTTTGGAAAGATTTATACTACAAGTTCTGAATGTGTTTTAAGTTAAGCTATATCATTTAATTTAATTTAATAATTATAATAAATGAAAGGTTTGCTGCTGAATGTTTTCAACACCTTTTCACTTATATTAGTTTTGAGAGGTATTGAATAAGCACCGTTGAATTATTTTCAGTGCTGAGACTACTCATTTTCAGCACCAATTTGAGTTTTCAAACAGGCCCTAGGAACTTAGGAAGTGAAGTACTGATGATGATCAGAAGACGGGAGTAGAGGATGGGGAAGAAGCAATACGTTGTCCAAGAGACTGTTGATACCCATTGATCTTGTGAAGTTCGTTCACTATTTCATTTTTAATTATATTTGTCTAGATTCTAATATTTTCATTTCACTAGTTCCTAGCTATCTTTGGTGGAGCGGTTAGAGTCAGTTTAGTTTGTAATACATTTCACCATGTCTGTGATGTGTGTCATGTGACTAATTGATCTTTGGACCTTTTGTAGCATTTTTGGGATTGGAGTTGGCAGGAATTAGCCCTGTATGATCTTGCAGAAATGATCAATTACATTAATTCAGTAACAAACTCAAAGCTATTTGTAGTTGGGCATTCACAGGTATTTATGACTCTTGTGCATCATCCTTTTCACCTGCTATTTTGTGGTTGCTATAGCATGCATTTTTTCATCCTTCTAGGGGACAATTATGTCTCTTGCTGCGTTCACTCAACCAGAGATAGTAGAAAAGGTTGAAGCTGCAGCTCTTCTATCTCCAATATCATACTTAGATCATGTCAGTGCACCTTTTGTACTTAGAATGGTTAACATGCACATTGATCAGGTATTTCTTACTTTGTTCTATTAATTTTTACTGTAAAAGTTGATCTTTGAGATGAGAAATGATTACTGGTTTGTGCAGATGATTCTTGCTATGGGTGTTCATCAACTGAACTTCAAAAGGTTTTATGTTTCAATTTTCCTTCTGTCCCGTTTTTTCTTTTTTCCTTTTGCATATGTTCTTCAATGTATTTCTAATTTAGTAAATGTTCACTTTATGTATTTTTCTTACCTCATTTTTAGCGAATGGGGAGCCAGTCTCTTGGTTTCCATATGTGATACCCGGCTAAGCTGCGGCGACATGCTGTCATCCATAACAGGTTCATGTCTCTCACACCTGCACTGTCTGCGTTTCTGCGTTTAGAAGGATTTGACTGAGTTCACATGCTAGGCTGTGAGACTTCTTGCTAGTTTATCTGTTTGTTAAGAATGGTATTATCTTCTCCCATTTGGAGAACTCCAATCTGTTGTATTTGTGACAGTGCTAAACTATTCAATCCAAATAATCTTCTCCACATAATGGAGCTGTTAGACATTTGGAGGATGAGGAAGCCACTAATGCTACCCCGCGACTCATGCGAGTCTACTACAGAAGGAAGCGGAAAGGCGAGTAGAAGGATAGGCACTTGTAAGAATAGAAGGATAGGCACTTGTAAGAATTAGTTAGACTTAGTTAACTGCCTGTAGTTAACTAAGAAGGCTAGTCGCATGCACTAGAGTTAGTAGGATGAGTTAGGAAGCGGTTAGGAATGTTCCCGCCTATAAATAACTCTCCTGTAGTTAGTTGAAGTAGTTTTTGAGAACATTAGTTGAGAGACTGAGATTAGGCTCAGTGTGAAGGAGAGTGCTCCTTGTAAAACCATTTGTAACCATTTCTGTGTCATCAATAAACTCAGGGACGAATAATTCCCTTTTTCCTATTGATCGTCTTTGCAAATTCGTTGGATTCCTATCAAGTTTGGTCCGACCTGCCTGATCCTCGAAGGGATGGAGCGATTCGAAGCGCGATTTGCGGAGTTGGAATCCTCAGTTGAACTGTTGAAGAAGGTAACCAGCGATCAACGTTCGCATATTGAAGAGATTCGGAAAAACGTGGCGGGAATGGATGGAATCAGAGAAATGCTTGCGAAATTCATGGAGAAGCAGGGAATTCCCATCGATTCTCATGATGAAGAAGAGGTTCCCACCGAAACGGCGTTTGAAAAGCAAGACAAAGGTGGAGGATCGGAGGCCGAGGAGAAGTAACCATCGCAATCATGGTTGAAGAAGGTGGAGTTGCCGATCTTCGAAGGTAGCGATCCGATTGGATGGATTGCACGAGCTGAAAAATTCTTTGAGGTACAGCAAGTGAAAACGTCCGAGAGGTTGCGATTGGCATTCATTAGTATGGAGGGGATGGCAGGGCATTGGGTTCAATTTTGGCGCCAAAAGGCCAAAATTCAATCTTGGGAAGAGTTCACGGCGGCGCTGATACGGCGGTTCGGAGGTGCAGGGAGGGGATCAGTGTTTGAGAAGCTAGCTGCGATTAGACAGACCGGGACGGTTGAGGAGTATGTCCAAGAGTTTGAGATCCTTGTGGCGCAAGCGCCAAACACTTCAGAGGAGCAAATGCTAGGTTATTTCTTGGCAGGGCTTCGACACGACATCAGGGGCCAAGTAAGACCCCATGACCCTCACGATGTGACTCGAGCCATGGAGGTGGCTATGGATATCGAAGAAGCCATCAAGCTAGTAGGCGGTTCTGGAAACTCTCAGTCTAAAAGTCAAGGTACCGGGTTTAGATATCAAGGAGGGGGTGGAATTACCTCTCGAGTTGGGGCTTTCAGTGGGCCCAATGCAAGTCCCTTTGCCAATGGAAGAAACAAAAATCTTCAAGAAGGTGGCAAGGTGTCCTCGGTGGCGTCTGTGGCTAAACCAAGGGAAAGCAGTAACTCGGGTTATCGGAGCAAAGGCATTCAAACCTTACCTTATCAGGAGTTTGTAAAGAGGAGAGAAGAAGGAAGGTGTTATCAGTGTGGATTGGCTTTTGGGCCAGGCCATAGATGTCCAGAGAAAAGTCTTCGAGTGGTAATATTGGCGGAGGATGAGCAGGTGAATGAGGTAGGAGAAATCACTATGATGGAAAATGTTCCACAAGCAGAAGAGGGGGAGGAATATTCATCAGAGATGACTTGCAGGTGGATGGACCTGTCTGTGTGTTCTGCGGGAGGGTTAACACAACCTCAGACTATGAAATTGTTGGGTAAGCTTCAAGGAGAGAAGGTGTTGATCCTGATTGACAGTGGAGCTAGTCACAACTTCATCTCAGCAGCTTTAGTTCGAAGGTTGGGGCTGCAAGTTGAGGTGTCTGATACCTACAAGGTAAGGTTGGGTGATGGACAAAGGAAGAAAACTCAAGGAAGTTGCAAAAGGTTGGAGGTGCAATTAGGGGACTACAATGTTCTTGGTGAGTTTTTCCTTTTTGATTTAGGAGGTGTTGATGTGATTTTAGGAGTTGCATGGCTGGCTACTTTAGGTGATGTCAAGGTAAACTGGAGAACTCTAAGTATGACTTTTCAGAAGCAAGGAGAAACAATAGAAATACAAGGGGACCCTAGCCTAGCAAAAGCTCTGATTTCACCCAAATCCCTTATGAAGGAATCAGAAATTGAAACTATGGCTATTCTGTGGGTTTTAGAAACTGCCACACAGGAAGATGATTCACCGGGAGGAAATGAGCTGAGTATGGAACAGAAGAATCAGTTGACAGCCGTACTGACTGAGTTTACACGGGTTTTTAATATCCCAGGAGGGTTACCACCGAGGAGGGAGGTGGATCACAAGATCCCTATTAAAATGGGGATTGATCCAATAAATGTAAGGCCATACAGGTATCCCCACCTCCAGAAAAATGAGATTGAGAAATTGGTGGCCGAAATGATGAGTGCAGGGATAATCAGGCCTAGCAACAGCCCCTATTCCAGCCCTGTGATTTTGGTGAAGAAGAAGGATGGGAGTTGGAGATTCTGTGTTGACTATAGAGCCTTGAACAAAGCAACGGTCCCAGATAAGTTTCCCATTCCGGTGATAGAAGAGTTGCTTGATGAATTGAATGTAGCAGCCTATTTTTCCAAGATAGATCTCAGAGCTGGGTATCACCAAATCAGAATGCAAGACTCAGATGTACCCAAAACTGCTTTTAGAACCCATCAAGGCCATTATGAGTTTTTAGTAATGCCGTTTGGCTTAATTAATGCCCCTGCGACTTTCCAATGTGCCATGAACTCAGTTTTGAAACCTTTTTTGAGGAAATGGGCTCTAGTTTTCTTTGACGACATACTCATTTATAGCAAAACTTGGAAGGAGCATATGCAACATTTGAGACAAGTTTTGGCAGCCTTACAGGAGGAACAGTTTTATGCTAATAAAAAAAAATGCAGTTTTGGTCAGCAGAAAGTGGGTTATTTGGGCCATATAATTTCTAAAGAGGGAGTTTCTATGGATCCTCAAAAGGTGGAGGCAGTCTTACAATGGCCAGAACCAAAATCGGTCAAAGCTTTGCGGGGATTCCTTGGTTTAACGGGATACTATAGACGGTTTGTTTGCAATTACGGGAAGATAGCCCGGCCTCTAACGGATCTATTGAAAAAAGGGAACTTTGGATGGAACGAGGAGGCAGCCAAGGCATTCAAACAGCTGCAGTATGCTATGACTACGGCTCCAGTGCTTGCAATGCCAAATTTTTCAGAACCCTTTGCCATTGAGTGTGACGCCTCGGGAAGGGGCTTAGGGGCAGTGTTGTCCCAAAATAAGAAGCCTATTGCTTACTTCAGCAAGGCTCTATCGGAGGCTTCTTTGACCAAATCAGTGTATGAGAAGGAACTAATGGCTTTGGTGTTATCCATTCAACATTGGAGACCCTACCTTTTGGGAAAGAAATTCACTGTTTTCACAGATCAGAAGAGCCTGCGACATTTGCTGGAGCAGAGGATCACAACACAAAACCAACAGAATTAGCTAGCTAAACTACTGGGTTATGAGGTTGAGATTGTCTACAAATTGGGAGCATCTAATAGGGTGGCGGATGCTCTGTCTAGAAAAGAAGAAGAGGCCGAATTGCATAGCATCAGTAGACCATTTTGGCAGGATGTGGAGAGCATAGATGCAGAGGTTAGAGCAGATGTGACATTGGCCAAGATAGTGGGTGATTTGAAAGCAAATCCTGAGTCCCATTCCCATTACACACTGGAACATGATAGATTATATTACAAGGGAAGATTAGTTTTGTCCGCCACCTCATCATGGATCCCTCAATTGCTCCATGAGTTCCATGCATCCTCAACAGAAGGACACTCAGGGATATACCGCACTTTCAGGAGAGTAGCCCAATCTTTATACTGGATAGGAATGAAAAACACCATTACCGAATTTGTGGCAAGTTGTAATATTTGCCAAAGAAGCAAATACCAAGCCTCCTCACCTGCTGGCCTACTACAGCCACTACCCATTCCTAACGCAATTTGGGAGGAAATAAGCATGGATTTCATCGTGGGCCTACCTAAATCAAGAGGCTCTGATGCCATTCTAGTGGTAGTGGATAGATTAAGTAAATATGGGCATTTCATCACGGTTAAACACCCGTACTCAGCAAGGTCTATTGTAGAACTCTTTGTAAGGGAAATAGTAAGGCTGCATGGGGTTCCTATGTCTATTGTGAGTGATAGAGATCCTACCTTCTTGAGTCATTTCTGGCAGAAACTGTTTAGGCTACAGGGGACTAAACTGAAGATGAGTACAGCCTACCACCCTAAGACGAATGGCCAGACCGAAGTTCTTAATAGAACCTTGGAGACTTATCTCCGATGCTTCACTTCAGAGCAGCCAAAAGCATGGGCTGATTTTCTGCCTTGGGCAGAATATTGGTACAACACCAGTTTTCAGAGCGCAGCCCATTGCACTCCTTTTGAAGTGGTGTATGGAAGACCCCCGTCCTCACTAGCCAGATTTATCCCGGGCGAGACACTAGTGGAGGCTGTAGCGCAAGATCTGAGGGATAGGGATGAGGCCTTGAAGCAGCTGAAGTATCATTTACAGAGAGCACAGGAACAAATGGTAAGACAAGCATATGCTCATAGGAAACCGTCCCTTATCCAACCTGGGGACTTAGTGTACTTGAAGATCAGGCCCCATAGGCAAGGATCAATGCCTACTAGGTTGCATACTAAGCTAGCAGCTCGTTATTATGGCCCATACTTGGTACTAAAGCAGGTGGGTGCAGTGGCCTACAAGCTGCAACTGCCGGAAAATGCTAAAATTCACCCTGTCTTCCATGCATCACAACTAAAACGTGCAGTGGGCACCAAACCAGTTGAGGAAGCTCTTCCGGAAGACTTACAGGGGGGAACCATTGCCTACAACCCCACTCAGGTATTGGGGACAAGAATGATTGTGAAGGGGGGTGATTCAGTCCCACAACTGTTGGTCCAGTGGGAGGGGCAGGGTCCCGATGAAGCCACTTGGGAAGACAAAGACGTTATTCAGGGACAATTCCCCACATTCAACCTTGGGGACAAGGTTGTAGTTGAGGAGGGTGATATTGTTAGACATTTGGAGGATGAGGAAGCCACTAATGCTACCCCGCGACTCATGCGAGTCTACTACAGAAGGAAGCGGAAAGGCGAGTAGAAGGATAGGCACTTGTAAGAATAGAAGGATAGGCACTTGTAAGAATTAGTTAGACTTAGTTAACTGCCTGTAGTTAACTAAGAAGGCTAGTCGCATGCACTAGAGTTAGTAGGATGAGTTAGGAAGCGGTTAGGAATGTTCCCGCCTATAAATAACTCTCCTGTAGTTAGTTGAAGTAGTTTTTGAGAACATTAGTTGAGAGACTGAGATTAGGCTTAGTGTGAAGGAGAGTGCTCCTTGTAAAACCATTTGTAACCATTTCTGTGTCATCAATAAACTCAGGGACGAATAATTCCCTTTTTCCTATTGATCGTCTTTGCAAATTCGTTGGACTCCTATCAGGAGCTTTCTATTTGCCAGCCTCTGTGGAGGATTAAGTGACGGTGGATTAATTTGTTTGTTCTCTGTTGGGTCCACTGTTGTAAGCTTGTCCTACCTTTGTTGAGGCTGAGGCATCTTGTTTCTTTTGTTGATAACTTGATATAGCCATAGATTTAGGTGAATGCACAAGACATGTGGAGAATACTGCTCTCTGTTTGCAAGAAAGGCTTTCTCAATTGTTTTCCTCCCATTACCCATTGAAGTGTCAGTTCTTACTACTAGGTAATGCTAAGTTGATTTGTCTGCTTTTTTGAGAAATCATGACACTTCCTGCTACATAAGTGCCAGGGATTTACAATTTGAAACATGATTTTGTAAATGAATTCAACTTGGTCCAAATGAAGGATTGTAAATTTATAAAATTTCTCTCCCCGCTCAATTTAAATTGATGGATCAGTGAGTTGGATATTATTTGAAGTCTGTATCTTCTAGAGTGTGGAGGAGGGAGCCTTCTCTGATTTAGCAGTTGATATTTTAAGTTTAGTCAGAAGATTGTGTGGCAACTGACATGTTCTACCTGTAGTTCAGAGTGTGCAAATTTTCAGTATGCAGATTAAAACTTGAAATCATTAAATCATTGCCATCCACATATTTTATTCATTAGATTGACTTTGAACTTCAGTGTATTGCTTTTCTGATCTTGTGTGTGAATCCGTATGTGCATTCTGCTGTTATTGAGATGTTCCATGGTGTCATATCCTCTGGGTGGGAACAGTTGTCAAGAATAAGATAGACTAAAAAGTCTCATCAAGTAAGTGACTTTAGTGTATTGTTGCTTCAGCTCGCTGCAGTCCTAGACTTGCAGCTAGGTCTACAGTAGAAATTAAGTTATTCCTTGAATAGTTTAGGAAATACTTGAAAGGCGAAAGGAGTGTCATTATGGTGTGGATACTGTGGATCATGTATTAGAAATGGTCATTTGATTTGATTTGGTTTGATTTGATTTTTATTATGGTAAGCAAAAAAATTATGGCATTTATTATATATGTGGAGTAGAAGTTCATAGTTTCATGGAATGGAATTTATTCATGCACGAGATCAGAATGACATTCCTCTTGTTTATAGGTGCTTATGAAAGAGAGAGTAATAATAAGTATGGAAAATAAATAAACAAAACCAATAAATTGTCCTTCTCTTAAAAATAATTCCTGCCATTGCAATTAGTTCACTGGCTTTACCTGAAACAAAATGTGGTGATCAAACTGTTCAGATCTGTTTACATTGAAGGCCTCGGTGAAATTCAAAGGATATCTCTTTAATAGCTGATAGAAGCAGTCTACTAACTGATTAACTATTTCAGTAACTCTTTTGGAACAATTAACTGGAAGTTGCTCTTTCTACATGCTTTGATAATTATGTTGTGTTTCTTATTTCTTTCTTTCGTTTTTGATAAATGCTTCTCTACTCAAGTCATAATGCACTTCAATGAAATTGCAGGGAAGAATTGTTGCTTCAATGAGTCACGTGTGGCATTTTATCTTGAACAAGAACCTCACCCGTCATCCTCCAAAAACTTGTGCCACCTTTTCCAGAGTATGCTCCATTTTCTTCATTTGGTAGCCTTAAGTGACAATTGTGCTGTGACAGCCCCAAATATGTGTGGCTGCTGTTTTTAAGCAGCAGTAAAGCTAACAATCATATTATAAAAAAAAGCTAACAATCATAATTTAATGTTGCTGTTGCTCTTCCTTGTGAATTATCTATTTGTTATTATCGTCAAAGATTTTCATTTAATCATGTCTGATAATGATAATAGCATTTGCATGATGTGAAGTAGCGAAACTGGCCTTTTTAGGGAAGGGAGAAGAAATATTGCGAAATAGGTCTGGACTCTGGAGACAACGTTCTGCTGTGTGCACATAAAGCCTGGGAGATGAATTTGGCAATTTGTCTGCACGTCAACCTTAATTCTTGTTTATTATTATCATTATTTTTATAGTTCGGACTCACTTCGTAGTATTGTTTATCTCTTCATGAGTATGGTTGAACCAATTTAGGACTTAGCAGCATGCATCAAAGTAATGCTTAATATTGCTTATTACAAATGTATGTTTATGAGAGTACGATGAATTGGATGATTTCCACTAATGAGCTACTACAAAGTTGCAAGTAGATTAGTTAAGCAAATTCTAATATATTTTCTTTCTTTCTTTCTATTTTGTAATACATATTTGTTATCAGCATGGAATAGATGCTTATGTTGTGCATGAAATGCTTTATCTTACTAAAAGACCACATCTATACAATTATTAGTTACTAGTTAGCAACTGACATCACTTAACTGGCTGGTGGTGAACCAGCAAATGGTGGACTGAAATTCTTTTATTTATCAAATATCTGATTATTTTCAAGAGCATGTCTTTTGAACTTCGTTCATACATTGCTGAAAGTACATTTCAAGTTTGATCATCTACTTTCACTTGTGTTGTTCTATCTGGCTTTTACTTTTTATATGATGGTTTGTAAACATGTGCTACTATTGCTTCTTAATGGTTCTGTCTCTGATGACCTCATTTGTTCACCAGTGATCCGCAAAGGTACCTTCTCCAAGTATGATTATGGAATGCTCAAAAATCTGAAAGTGTATGGCAAGTTCAAACCACCAAAGTTCGATCTTGGCCGCATACCCAAATCATTGCCTCTGTGGATGGCTTATGGGGGAAATGATGCTTTAGCAGATATAACTGATTTCCAGCACACTCTCAAGGAATTGCCATCCACACCGGAGCTGGTTTATCTTGAAAACTACGGTCATATGGACTTCATTTTAAGCTTGCGAGCAAAACAAGATCTTTATGACCCTATGATTAGTTTTTTTAAGTCATTGGGCAAATTTAGTAGTATTTGAAGTTTGATTCCTTTCAGTATGATGGATGTGATATAATGTCCTATTGTTCGTCCGCGGATCATTCCACTTTCTGTAAAGTTAGTATATTAATATGCTGTGGAGTCCACTTTGCTTTAAAGTCTGTAAAGATGATGAATATTGATGTGATGCAATGATTTCTAGGTATAAATGTTATTTTTCCAAACCCGCGTAACACGAGAAAGACTATAAAGGTTGTCCCTGAAAAAGTTGTGACCACATGGTTAGGGATAAAATGGTAAGTTCATATTTGATTTACCGTTAAAAAATTTTAAATATATGCTTGGAGTAAAGTATCTATAAAATTACCAAACGTGTCCTAAATAATAGGCTATTTTGTGATACAATATTCCACGTGAAAAGGTATAAAAAGAAGTGATTTATTTTATCAATGCTTATATACAAACATAACATTAACATAAACGCAAAATGTTTTATCACCTTGTGAAGAGGTGTATAAGGAAGTGACTTGAAACGAACTTTTCGAGGTGTAGGAGGGTTTGATGATGATTCCTATCTAGAAGCGTACAACCTTTCATCGCCAACATCGCACATTCCAAAAAGGCCAAAATTCAACAGCCACTCATCATTGATTACGAAATCTGGACTTCTGGTATTGACATCTCCACAAACCACCAACCAGTAATTATTGCAAGGACGAAATCATCGGTGTCCATAATGTCTAATTGTATACAGAATATTAAATTTAACATGCTTCCAAAAAGAGGTCCTTAATTGGAAGAATTACTATCTCATAATTAAAAAGTTCCTTGGGCATGCATGTACGCGTCACGTGTCTACCTGCACTATAATTAATTTGTCTATTCCACACAACAGAGGGATGACACAAAAAGATTCTTAACAAGGGGTGTTGATGTTAATAGTGCCACGCTTCTTAATATCTTCAACAAATGCATCAAGATTCCGGTCAGAGGAGCCACCACCGGCCACTGCGGCCTCCGCCGCCTTCTTCCACTTGAATGCATTTTTCTTTAACTCCTCTGCTTTTGGCCCTACCGTTGCTTCCAGTAAGCACTTGTTCACCTCATCTCTGGTCACCAACTTGTTTTCAGCCTGGCTATAACCCAATCTAATCCCTACCCCAAACACATCCACTACGAACTTTGCATTTGTGACTTGGTCACCCCATGCTGGAAATGTCAACATTGGCACTCCTGAAGTGAGTGCTTCCATGGATGAGTTCCAACCACAGTGTGTAAGGAAGCATGCCACTGAAGGATGAGCCAGTACTTGTTCCTGAGGGCTCCACTGCACCACTTTGCCTTTGTCACCTGTTTCCTCCAAGAACCCATCTGGCAGAACATGAGGCTTGACATCCCATTCCTTAGGAGGTGGTTTTAGTACCCACAAAAATGAGACTTGAGAGTTGACAAGGCCATAAGCAATTTCATCCACTTGTTTTTGAGGCAGGTATACAACACTGCCAAAGGATATGTACACCACAGATGCTGGAGGCCTTGAGTTTAGCCACTCGATGCAATCATCTGTCTTAAAGAAATCACCACGGATGTTGGTTTTGCATGGTGCTTTTGGGTTCTTGAACAAAGGGCCAACAGGCCTGATGAGGAGAAACTTGGAAAGATAGTTGATGAAATCATGCTCTAGCTCCTCAAAGCTATCCACCAATACACAGAATGGTTTGGACAAGTTCTTAAATTGTTCCAAGATGAGTGTACCCAGAAATGGATATGGACTAGAAGGATGCAAAAAGTCTGGAATTTCATTGTATTTAAGGAGTGTAGAAGGCAATTGAACATCAATATAAGGTTCAGCATCTGAAGGGAAAGGTACCAGTTTGTGGAAGTAATGATAATAAGCTGTAAAGACAGAAGTAGATTGAACCCAGAGGAGTGCTGAAGGAATCCCATGTTCAGCAGCAACATCACAAACCCATGGGAAAAAGGGGTTGTTTATGATGCAGGAAATTGGCTGTTTTGCCTCAGCAGCATGCTTCTTTATCATTTGGGAGACAAATTTCTTGCCAACAAGTTCAAGATGTGGTATAAGGTCACTAAGACTTTTCTTGATGGGATCATCATGTGCCAAACCATCTTCAAAGAACTCGAACTTGAGAAAACCATCACCAACTGGGGTAACTGATTTTTCAGTGATGTTGTTAGCAGCTCGCATGTCTTTGCCAGCATCCTCTGTGGTAGCGAAGGTCACAAACAAACCCCTTGCAGCAAGGCATTTACCGAGTCTAAGCAAAGGGTTTATGTGACCTTGTCCTGGAAAGGACACTAGGAGGACATGAATGGGAGCTTCCGACCCCATTTTCTTTTTCCTAAGTCTTGTTTCTCCAGACCTACCACTCGAAGATTAAATAATATATCGTAGCAAGTATATTCTCTTAATGCTACATATGCCGACATATGCTCATCACACGTCATTCGTGAGTTAATAAAACATACAGTTGTCAAATTTATAATAATCTTAGCAGAATGTTCACGAGTGTCACTCATTAACAAAAACGAAAAATCAAATTTTTTTTTTTTTAAGAAAACAAAGAAACTTTTTATGTCAAAAAACAAATTAAGAAAAGACTTTTTTTTTTAACTAGAAAAGAAAACTTTTATTAAAAAAATAATGTATTGAATATTTACAAAGTATTAATATTTAGTTTTAAATAAAAATTGTTTTTATTAGATATTTAGATTCGTTCACCGCTACTCTAGAGGCGACGAGTGAGACATATAATATAAATACTGCACAATTTATCCATTATTTAAAATATAATTTAGAATTGGTGAATTTTTTGATAATTCACATAACTTTTATCCTTTTATTCGTTATAAGAGAATTCATCTTTAGAATTTTATATATAATATTATAAAACTTTCTATGCCGTGGAGTGGTTGGAGGTTAAAAAAAAAAAAAGAGGTTGAGGGGCTTTTTAGGTGTTGACGCTAATTTGATTTTTTTTTTTTTACTCAGATGCTAATTCGGATTAATTATATTATTTGAATATCAAAATTTAGATATCATATACGATATTATATTTTTTTATTTTTATTTTTTACTTATTTTTATTTTTTTTATATATATATATTTCAAAAATATATCAAAAAATAAAAATATACCGTATATTATCTTTAATCGAATGCTCAAAAATCATTTCTGAATTCTGATTGAAAGACCCAAAGCCCATGAATTTATTATTGACTATATAATTATTATATAGTAATATAGATGCAACAATCATTGTTGTTTATAAAATGAGAAAAATTACGGCGACAGACGACTTTTGCAACGCTGGAAGGCCACCTCTATCTGTTACAGGACTAGGACGTGAAGGTGAATTTAATTTGATGAATTTTTTGGTGTTTAGGGATAACTTTATTTTATTTAGATAATCGAATCTCATTTCATTTGATTCATTAATATAATTTATTTAATTAAAATAATTTATTCTGATTGGATAGGATAATTTTTACTTTAAAATTATTAGGGGTATCAGATAAGTTACCATTTAATTTTTGAGTAAAGGTCAAAACTTGTCCATGATAAGAAAATATAGGGATATTTTGTCCTTGAGAAATGAAAAATATCAATTTAATTCTTAAGAATGTGAAATACGGGTCAAATTAGATATTTTAAGATAATTTTTAAAGACAATTTACTCCTTATTAGGTACCATTTTAAGTTTTTAACCTGCATTTTACATTTTTGATCATCAAATTGATATTTTTCATTTCTTATAAATCAAAATATCTCCATATTTTTTGTCAATAACCCGTTTGAGCCTTTATTTTTAATTTTTTTCAAAAGAATTTATACAAAAATTATATTGGCCAAAATATCCCAACAACAACAACAGCAGCAGCAATAAGAGAAATGGTTCTTCGGTATCAAATTTAAGATAACATACGGTGTCTCTTTTATTTTGTTATGTATTTTTGAAATGAGTGTATATATAGAAGATAAAAAATAGATAAAAAATAAAAATAAACACATATGATATCAAATATGATATTCAATTCTTGATGTTCAAATAACATAATAATAATAATAATAATAATAATAATAATAATAATAAAATTCACAGATTGAACGTCACGAAAAATTGTTTCCGGGGATGTTCATGTTTTGCTCCGTGAGAGAATTCCACAATGCTAAGCCAACTTCCCATCACCTTATTTTCTTTTTTAATTTGTTAAGGGAAGTTAGCATGGGCAAAGCCCACTTTCCATCTTGGCTTTCTTTTTTTCTTAATTACAAAATTTAAGTGTATTTTAGGGTCAGAGTTTGGATGAGAAAGAGGACTAGAGGAAGGTATTTTGAGGGTTTTTAAAAGAAATAAGGATGTAAAGAAATTTTAAAAGTCCTCAAAAACCCCTTTAGTTCATTTTTTTATTTCCCCTAAATTGGGAGATTTTGGTTCTTTTGTTGGAAAATAAACCCCATACAAGATGGGGGACTATCCTCCCTTTTTCATCTCTTTCCCCCCTCCCTTCCCCTCCAAACTTCCAAAGAGAACCTTCTTCACTAGAAACTTAAAATACAAACTTCAATCGTTAGAAAGTTAACATACAAAGTTTAATCACTAGGAATTTAATTAATACAAACTCCTACACTAGAATACAATTACAAGTTCTAAATTGGTATTATTGTGAGCTTTGTGTAGAAGTGTCACCATGGTTAGGACAACTATTCTTATTATGACCTTGATTTCTGCACAACCCACATCGTTTTGGATGCCCTTTTTCTCTAGAATTCATCTCATTACGAATGCGAGCAGGTTTAGGACGACCACGAGGAGCTCTTCGCATTTCTGGATTATGGCACAAAACATCTCCATTATAATATGATCAATGTCCTTCATTTCCTACTACATTGAACTGTTCATTATAAACATTCAAGACATATTGCAATGTTTACACATGATCTACAAATTGCACACGATCTAAACATACATGTGAACACGCATCAATAACACGTGAGCGAGAGAAATGTCGTCCTTAAAATTTTCTACAGTCACACCACACCATATTTAAATTTGCATTGAACTTCCCTGCAGATCGTCCTTCTCGTGGGTTGCACAACTTTTGTACCAAGAATTCGTTGTTTTCTCGGGTGAAACCACAAACATTATGAAAGTTGGCCTTTGCTCAAGCATCATCCAAGAGAATTTACGTGTAAACACTTCCAGATGAGATCAATCCTACAAGTCATTCCCCCCTTTAGGCAATAATGCGGTCAATCTATAATAGTTTGCTTGAACCAATGACACAATTGGCAGATTTTGTGTCCTATTAAGTACTAAATTAATAGATTCAACAAGGTTAGTTGTCTTGTACCCATAATGTCGTTGTTATCGTATGCTTGAGTCATTTTTCCTTTGGGATACGGTCTAGCCAATTTTGTGGCTTCTTTATTTTCAAAACTGAGATTTTGATAGTGCCACTTGAAAAAGAGTTCATTCAAGGCGTATCCTATCAAGTTGGAAGTAGAAATTGTCAATATAGTGAAAATTACAAATGAAAAAAATAATTTTAATAAAGAGAATGAGGAGTTCGTACATTTGGTTAGGGAGAGAAGTGAGAGAAGAGAGAGAAATTTTTTGTGGGACCCACAACCAAAAATAACCTCCTCTCAGTTGCTGAGTGAATGGGAGAGAGAGAGCGAGAGAGAGAGAAAAACAAGTTTGAAAAGACAAATCTATCTTTTTGTTTTGCATTGTGCAAATATGTTATTAGGGACAAATATGTCTTTACAAGAAAATTTAACTTTCTCTTCTCTTCTACTTGTCTCCCACTTCTTTCAATCCAAACAACCTAAAAGTCAACTCATTTTCTACTCATTCTCTCTTCTCTCCTATTTCTTTCCACTCTACTTCTTTCCTCCCTATTTCTTTTCCTATCCAAACAAAGTAGAAATGTCTTCATGAAATTCTGAGCAATGTGTCGTATGCAATACACAACCATTCACTGTCATGTTGTGCATAAGCACTTGTCATCACCACAATAATTAATACAAGACCCGCGTGGTAGACCTAACCCAGATGTTAGCCACTCTGCAAATGTAACTGAATAATTGCCTATACAGGGACATGGACCATGTTCTGTAGCTCGACATTCTACACCCAGTTGCCGAGAGTGGAATGCAACAGGAAATCGTTCAACCTCCTCGAATGTTATTTGGTTATACTCCATCGCAACAAGAGAGTTCTCAACAACAGTTTGATCTTCGTCGTCACTCTTTGGCTTACAATGAAGATGGTTTTATTAACAATTTGTTTGGTGTAAATGTTAGAACCTCAGTGTCGACTAATGCTTATTTATAAAACATGTACTTATTTGGCGTTCCATCATTTTCTCACCTTGTTGTTGCTAGTTCTTCTTCACCAAATATGGACAGCTTTATAAATGAACAATGTTTTAATTATACGAAACAATAGAGCAAGATGAGCCACGAGTCAAAGGCGAGGTGGACAACGTTGTCAATTTCTTGCACATAACAGACATCTTTCATGATGTGGAACTGGCCATCGTTTAGGAGACTAAATTTGGTGTATATTTTTGTTAGTCTTTCAATAAAATTTTAGTAATAATATTGTACTATTATATATAAATTAGTTGTATTGTATATTTCTAGTGAATTTGCATTGATGCATTAATTACATAATAATATGTATTAATTAAAAAATTATTGTGAGATAAAATTATAGATTTTTTTTTTATACTAATAGATTTAATTACTTTTTACAACAATAAAACACAATTTAAACTCTAAAACACACTTAAATTTCATAATTAACAAAAAAGGGGCAATATATGAAGTCGACTTTGCCATTCACAACTTCTCTTAACAACTTAAAAAAAATTTGTTAGTGGGAGGTCAATTTTAACATTACCGACTTCCCAATGGGATAAAAAAATGGGCATTCTGGAACATAATTCTTGGGATGCGCATTTGGGAATTTTTTTCATTATAATAATATTTTTGCCTACTATATAATTCTCGTACTTATGTGGTTAAATAAGTATTAATTCCATGAATAATTTGAATGCATGTGAAGAGATTTCACGGTCTCAAAAAAATATTACTTTTGAATAAGCAACAAAAAGATATGGATTTAACGCTTTTTTAAATCACTAATTATAGTCGTACAATTTGGTTGCTAACATTAATGTGCTTTAGTTATACTTAGCGAAGTGTCTCACGTGTCACATTAAGTGTTAACCTGACGCCTGCATAGCATCTTAAAACCCACTCATTTGCTTTGATATTTATGAATGTTGGAGTAGGAGAAATTCATTCTCTGCAAATCCTTAAAAACAACTAGCAAGCACTCCAAACTTTCTCCTACTCACGTTCTCCAAATTCCTAAAAACTAAAATCCCAAAAGTTGCTCAAACCTAATTCTGTAATTAAACGTCTTTGGCAAAATTATTATGATTGGAATGTGGAGAGACAATGGGTGATGGAAACTTGCCTCAATTTGTCTCATCACATCCAAAAGAAATCTAGAATGAAAATGTGAGTTCCAGATCTACTAGGCATTAGTCCAATATATACACAATCTAGCTTAAGTTTAAGCATAATTAACTATCTTTCTAACATTTTAAATTTATATTAGAGATTCGAATGATTCTTGTTATTCGATTGTTCTGTGATCTAGTTATTTGCATTCTTCTTAGTGTGTTTGTTTTCTATGTGCAAGGAAGCTTTGTGACCTTGATTTCACAACAATGTTAAACAACTCCCATTAGACATACTGTTCACATACCACACAAAATATTCCATTAAGTAGAACTGACTCGCATTAAAGACAAGAACGAAATTGATTGAAAGTTATGAAAGTCATCAAGTAACTTTTCTTTTACATAATTTTATAAACTATAAACTAAGAAGGGGATCCACTTACTCCAAGAGTAATTTTAAGAGAGTTATTCTCAATTACATCCATCCATTTATTCTAATCCAACAAGGTCATGCGACTTCTTTAATGAATTAATATAGATCCATTGGATTAGAATAAATGGATGGATGAGATTGTGAGTAACTCTCTTAAAATTACTTTTGGAGTAAGTTGATCTCCTCTCATAAACTAATATGAAAAATAGTAACAATTTTAGAGATCAAGACTATATTTGATTAACTGTTGCAAACTTACGTTCATCCCAAATAAATAAGAGTAATGTTTTAGAGTATATTTATACTTTCTCAATTGTAAATCAATCATGTACCTAGATGATGTTTTAGTCTAGTAATTGTGGTCCGCGAATAATTTGAAGCGTTTGTGAGTCTAAGATTCTTCATGAATAGTCAACATCCCGTTAACCACGCATGCATGGCTGTTTCCATTGTTGTACCATCTTTCCTATTAAATAATGTCACCTACGGGCACCAAACCCCTCACCTGGCGGTACAATACAACCCAATGCCATGACCAGGACATGTTCGTTACTGAAACCCACAAAAGAACATGGCAAAGATTTAACCTTAAATAAAGGAAAATGACACCCCATAGAAAGGTAAGCCATACGTTAGGAAATATCGCCATTTCTAATCACTTACATCATATTTGGAAAAAATTAAATTTTTTCATTTCAGTTACATTTTAATTAAAAAGTTATTTCATACATAATTTATCATATTTGATAATTAGTATAAATTTATAAAAAAATATTTTTAAAAAAAAAATATTATTTTATATCATCTAATTTATTTTAATTTAAAATCGTTGTGATTTGATATTTTTCATTTTCAAAATTATTTTTCCTATTTATCCTTAAAAAACTAACTTCCAAATAAATATTATTAAATTATACAAATAACTTCATACCTTTTTTTCGTAATTTACTATATAAAAATAAATTTTTTTGTACCATCCAAACGAAATAGATTATTTTAAAATCGTTTTTCTGTAAATACCCAACAAAAACAGATTCTGATTATAATCAATTATCACAATAATCAATTATATATATAGTCAATTACCAGCATAATCTATTTTTTTCAATTTTTTCAAACACACTCTTAACAAATGGAATGTTGCACGTTCCACTAAGTTGCTAAACAAAGAAGCCAGAGACCTACTGCCAGACTAGGGATGTAAATGAGGCGGAGTGGATACGAGTATTAGCCCCCCGTTATCTGTCTCTTTGGATGAATTTCCTATTCGTCTCCGTCCCATATCTATGCAGGTATCTGTCTTGCGGATTTTAAACAAATTTATTAATATTTGCGGGTATCCATGAATATTCAAATACCTTACAAAATTATTGAATATTACGCTAAATTTTTTATTCAAACACCCCTATCTTGACATAATTCACATATAGTTTAATAAACCGAATAAACAATAATCCATAGCAAGACAATAGACTATTCATTCATATAAAAACAAAAGCATTTATTTTCAATAAATAAAAATCAAACAAACAATAATCAAGCATTTTGTTTATATATGTACAGGATATTTTAGTAATTTTACTTTAATGGGTACCCGCGGATATGAATACTATACTATCCGATCCCGCCCCATTAATAAACGGATAGAAAAAATACCCATTTATTTTATCTTTAGATACCTATTAAGATACTCTTTTTCTATCCGTTAAAAATATTATTTATGAATATTCATCTGTACGGATAAAATTTACAACCTAACGTCAGACAAAGAACAATCTCCTACGTAATTTGGTAATAAATTACGTATTACTTAAAATTTTATTTATTTATTTAATTTTTCTTCACGTACTTTATAAAGCTCCGTCTAGATACATTATACGTTTTTATTTTATATATATATATATATATATATATAATTCAAAGAGGATGTCCGTGTCAAATTGAATATATAATTATACTCTTTATTTTAATTTTGATACATTATCACTATAATTTTTATATTATCAATTATTTATTATTTTGATCTGAACTATCCAACAAATATAAATTGATAACAATCACTTTTTTCATAAATATATCCAATCATAAATCACTTCACTTATAACCCACTTTTTAATCAAAATTAATTCATTCAAAATCTTTTTTTCACCGGCCTAACATCCAAGTACACTAAATTGTCTTTACCCAATAATTTCTCAGATAGTAAAGTTGTACAAGAACCCACACAAGTAATGATTCAGTATAACCGTGATGGGTTCTTAAAGAAAAATTCTATCGGGGCTCTTCCCCAGATTTTGGGTATTTTTTGTGAACTGAAAAATTGATATCATATTTTTTTTTACAAGCATATATATATATATATATATATATATATATATTGATTATCAAAAACATATAAAAAGGTATAAAAAATTAGTTATTAATTATTTTAATATAACCTCAAGTGAAACAAAATATTATATTTATTCTACAAATAAAATTTCACCATCAAGATCATAAGAATCATTATGTTTTAGATAAATTTCAAGATTTTTGCAACATAATTTTAAGTCTTTATCAGAGAATGACCTAAATCTTTGAATACTAAACAAAAACCCAAAAATCTCCTCATATGTGCTATATTGCTCAAATCTTCTATTAAGTGAGTCAATTGCTTGATGTACAATATATAAAAAATAGTGAAATCTAAAAGACTCCTCAACAGACTCAAGGTTAGATTGTGAATGAACCAATGCACCACTGCCAATAGAGATACGTGAGACACAGGGACTGACCGACTGAGATATGAGGTCAGAGCGTCAAACAAAGAGAGAGACGCAGATGTGAGTTAGTGAGTAAGGGAGAGTAAGTCTTTTGAATTTTTTTTTTAATAAAAAATTATTATAGTAAGTGAGGGGAAAACGGATAGAGATACGTAATTAAGGAAAAATGGAGAGTCTTTTGTGTGGTTGTTAATTTTCTTTTTTAATTTTTTTTACTAAAATAAATAGTAAAAGGACTGGGCCCTAAATTTTAGAAAACAATTGGGCCCTTAAGTTTCAAATATAAAATTTTTATTTTAATATCGACATAAATACTAAGTAAAAAAAATTTGGTGCCCTAAAAAATAGGATCCTATACGATCGTACCACTAAATCATGTTTAGAATCATCACTGCCCCGGTTGCTTCATGTTCAAAGCCGAGTTGAGAATTGAGATTCTAATTTTGGATTGTGCCCATCCATGGTTGGGAAATTCCTTTTTATAATAAAGGACAATGAAATAATAATAATAATAATAATGATAATAATAATAATGTCTTACTAACTAATATCTCATGAACACTAGTTAATAATGTCTTACTAACTAATATCTGAAGAACACTAGTTAAAAATGTAATATTTTATAGGAGAACTAAAAATTACACTTAACGATAGATTAATTACATTATTTTTTCATAAAACATTATCATTTTAATTGCTTAATCAATATTCATAGAACATTCATCAATATTTCGAGAAAAAAACGCCGAACATGGTTAGTATTTAAGAACAGGTAGGACACACAAAACTTTTTTGTTTTGAGAAAAAGTGGTTTGAACATCAAAACAGAGATATCATACAGCTAGCGTTTCTTTGTTTTTATATATTTGGAATGAATGTATACAAAAAAATATGTAAGTGAATGATAGATATAAATGTATATAATATAAAATATGATATTCAAAACTTGGTCTTCAACCATGAGAACTCTTTATTTTTTTTATGGGAAGTACAACACATAAGGCTCAAGCAGGCCACATATTGCCATTTATAAAGCAATGAAGATAAATATCACATTGGTAAAAAAAAAAAAAAAGGATAAATATCATGAGGGAAGAGTTTTAGTGGGTGTTTAGGAAAGATTTTTCCCTCTCTTTTTATTTGGGAAAAAAATTATTTTGCATTTAATTTAATATGATTGAAAAACCTGATTAAATTATAAAAAAATATATTTTTATGAGAAAAAAATTATTTTTAAAGAAACTAAATTTGAAACTTATTTAAAAGGTGAATTCTCTTGTTTTTAGTTTTTAGATTATTTGAAGAGTTTAATTGCTATACATTAACAGTGTAAAACATTTTTATACAGACATCCAATCATAAGTTGGCAAATCAATAAAAAATTGGCTTTTATCTTAATTACCTTAAAATTCATTCATACCATAATTGGTGATTGGTTGTCTGTGTAAAAATGTTTTACATTATCAGTATATAGCAATTAAACTCTTATTTGAAACCAATAACATTCTTCTCATTTCACTCATGCAAAACTCACTACCAAACAAATATTATTAAATTAAACAAATAATTTTATACATTTTTTATAATTGATTGTATAAAAGTAATTTTTTATACAACCTAAACAAAATGAATTATCTTAAGAGCGATTTTCGACAGTCAATTACATAAGTTTATAGAGCTGCCTCTCTCTCTCAACCTTCATTCTACTCTTCTCTTCCTTCTTCCACATCCACCAGAGGGGGGAGATTTGGGCCACTTTTTGGCATAGAATCACCCCAACATCGTTTTTTTCCTCTCCTTTTATCTAAATAAGTGATTTTTCCGCATAGATCTGATTTTTCTTTCGTGTTTTTTCATGATTTTGCCGTGTGAGTGCAGTGTTATTTTATTCGTCGTCTTGGTGTACTGTTGTTTGGTTTTCCGTCTTATTGCGGTGTTTGTTTGGTTCAGATTGGCAGATCAGCTTCGATCCATTACAAATTCAATCAAGACTTGGACGTCAAGCCGTCAACGTTACAAATCCAGAGGCATGGATATTCCAGTCACTTTGATTTTGTCACATTTGTAAGCATTTTGCCGTTTTATGCTATTAACCTGGGTGTTGTGAGTTTAATCACAGATTCATCCTTTTCGATTTTTAGAGATGTTGAATTTGTGTTGTTTTTGATGTATTTTATCAATTTGAATGAATGAATATCTTTTTTAGTAAAAAAAAGAGTGATTTTCGACAAACACGTCCAAACATAAAATTGATTTTATTATAATCGATTATAACAATAATTATTATATATATAATCGATTATGGAAATAATCAAATTTTCGTAGCTAATCCAAACACACATTTAATATTTAAACACTTAAAGTATAAAACTTAAATAATATTTTACTTATATTTATATAGAAAATATTTAATTTAATTTTTAATAAAATATATGATAATATTTAATTATACCCATATTAAGTACATTAGTACTAACATGTGGTTGATTCGAGTGATAAGGGACTCATGCAGCTTAAGCAAGTGTTCAAGAGTTTGAATTTTGGTTCTTGTGATGGAGATTAGTCATTATTAATAGTGATGGATATTCTATAACTATAACATGATTAAAAAAATATTAAATACATTAGTACAGTATCTAATCAAGTATTAAATTTGAATTGTTTAATTAAATTTGAGTTATACAAAAAATATTTTCGTGAATTAAAATGTATAAGGCGTTCAGGCCCGCTATTAAGTATTAAGTATTAACTTTCTTTTCTACCTCACCAAAAAAAAAAAAAATATTAACTCATCGCAATATCATAATGACAAGCCTAATTAAGTCAATAAAAAGTAAAAACATAAAATAGCCAATATTGTACTTATTGTCCGTCTGTATCTGTATTGTATCCCAACGTCTGTCGCCCACGGAGACTGAACACAGATGCAGGCTTGGGCACGGCCTCCTGTTAATGCCCAGCCTTGTGTCAGCGTGAATTGTGCACCACAAAACAACAGACACTAACAACAGACAATGTTTTCTTTACGGTATGTTTGGTTATGAGAGAGAAAGTGAAATAAAGAAAGAGAAAATAAAGAAAAAAAAAGTGAAAGGTAAGAAGATTCTTTAGTTATTTATTATGAGAAAAAATTAAATGAAAAAAGTTAAATTTTTTTTTTGTTTGATTGAATAAAAAGTGAGAAAAAAAATAAGATAAATATTCTTATATAATAATATTTAAATAAATAAAAGAATAAATTATTTTGATATTTTTATCCAAAATGTGATTGTTCCATCGATTTTCATGTTTTCTTCTCAAAAGAAGGGGTGTTTTGGATTTTGAGGCAACCAATCTGAAAATATTGTATAAGTTTAAATGTTTGGCTCTTATTTTAACTATCTTAAAAATCATTCATATCATTATTTCTGATTGGTTGACAGTGTAAAAAATTTTACATTGACAGTGCATAGCAATTAAACTCTAACTAAAGGATTTAATTAGTATATACTGTCAGTATAAAAATTTTTTACACTGTCAATCAATCAGAAATTGTCATATAAACTTAAATGTTTGACTCTTATCCTAATTACCTTAAAAGTTACTCATACCATGATTTTTGATTAGTTAACGGTGTAAAAAATTTTATATTAGGTTCATAGCAATTAAACTTTTAACTAAATATAATAAGCAAAAACATTTTTCCACCATCAAAGTTATTTACAGTAATTTCGGACAAAAATATTTTAAAATCTTAATTAATGGATTTCAAACGCACACCAAATAAAAAAAAGATAATAAGTTTAGTTAGTTTTTTTTATGAGTTTAATTGTTATGTATTGACAGTATAAAATATTTTTATACAGACAACAAATCATCAATCATAGTATGGATGACTTTTAAGATAGTTAGGATGAGAGTTAATTTTTTTTTACTGATGTGACAACTTATGATTGAATTTTGTGTAAAAATATTTTATACTGTCAGTGTATAACAATTAAACTCTTTTTTTATTGAAATAGATAAAATTTTATGTATAATATGGCCATTTATTAACCGAATTCAAGCATCTTTAATGGCCTTTGCCGCATATGAATCTCTCCACATACAAAGCTAAGGAATCATCAATATAAATATGAAATATAGATACGAACAACGGATAGATGAATGTTTAGTCAAAAAAAATAAACGGATAGATGAATGTGATAATTTCTAAAAATTATATGATATGATATGACTAAGATATAACTTATAAAATTATAATAATATTATAAAATATAAGTCTTAAATTAAAAAAAATATTTTATAAAAAGTTAATCGTTATATATGATAAAATAATAGGACTCGTATAATCATTAGGATAATAAAAAAATTCGCACAATATTAAAAGATATAGGCTAAAATATCTAAAAGCATCCGAAGATTAAATAATAGGACAGAACGCTCCCCTCCAGGAAAATGTAACTGTGCAGCACTGCAGCGAATGTCTGTTAGAATAATAATAATAGATGTTAATAATTTTCGTTGGAGAAAATTTAGATAAAGTTACTTATATATTTGTGCTGTTATTCTCTCTCTCTGTCTCTCTCTTTCTTTTATATATATATATATATATATAATAATAGTGAGGTGATTAAAAAATAAAATACATGTTAGTTTTTTATTAAAAAATAACACTACACAACACTTAAAAATTTGTTATAAGTTTTGTCGGTTTTCAAATATTTTTTTGGTGCAATGCCGGTTTTCATTTGAATTGTTTCATATATGAAAAAGGAATTAGACTCCTATGAACTAAGAAATGCTTAGTATATCAAACAAAATGAGAAAGATATAAAGTAAAAAAATAAGAGTATATCCATCCGTGATTTGTTAAAGTAAGTTAAAATTTTAATACACTTTAATTAATTAAAGGTGAATACATTCTTACTTTTTTTATTTTATACTTTTACTCATTTTAAATGAGTTTTACCCATGAAAAAAAAACACTGCAGAAATTAATTGGACCAATAAGTCAATAATATGTGATAGAATAGATATTGTAGGAGAGGAAAGAATTGGAGGACGCTGAACACTAGTAGTTAATTCTTACTATACTTCCTATAAAAATTTAAGGTTTTACATTTTTTTTGCCTACATTGTGAAAATCATAACCAACAAATATTTTTGAGAAGGTTAGTTTCATGTGAAATGTGTTTTTTAAAAAATCACGCTAAACATGAAAATTTAACAATCCTAAATTAGGATTTCTAGGAACTAGAAAAGTCATTCTACCAAATGCACACTTGATGTAAAGGAAGTTTCTTGAATTGTATAACACTAAAGGCTTATTTTGGTCCTGAAAAAAAAAAGAACAATTTTGATCACATAAAATAATTATCAAATTAGTCCCTCAAAATTATAATCGTGAGATACATTAGTCCTTCTAATATCTTTGATCAGTTAAAGTTTACGTTTATGCCCACGTGGCACGTCAATTCTCCCCTGTGACTCATCTTTGCAAGGCATTGCCTGGTTTTGATCTTGTCAAAGTGGTCGTTGAGCGAGATGAGGAAGGCTCATTCTCACTTTGATTTGTCGCACAAGAATTCGATGACCATGAACTGGAATCGAGTTTGTTAAAATTGAACAAAACCCACACCTTGTTCATCGGATCAACATTTTGGAAAATTAGTTTTGTGGAAGCTCCACCACACCATTCATTGCCAGTATGCAAACCAAGGTTTGTGTCAACTTTGAATTTGGGATTTGCAATTGGAATCTACGTACGAGGAAGAACAAGATGAAAAATAAAAGATGAAACCAAAAAGAAATCGTTTTGGTTTTACTTTGACATCATATGACACATGACACCCCATTACGAACAATGTGGGAGAGTTCACATGTCAAGTACAATCGTTAACTATAACAGAAAGAAGATAATAGAAGGATTAATATGTCCCACAGTTATAAATTTGAGAGACTAGTTGTTCAATGTTTTTTTTCAGAGACAAAAACCATCCCAATATTTTGTTAGGGATTAGAATGGGTGTTTAGTCATTCTATAATATGTTTGGTTATTTTTCTGCAACGGTTAAACATGTTGCAGTGGTCAAATCAATTCTAGTAAAAGCAATTTGATGGAGCTTTCTCGTTTGCATTGTTAAAACGTGCATTAGTCATCTATCTTGCTATCTTTATTTATTTATTTTTTCAAGATCACTTTACATTTTTTTTGGTAATTTTATTTTTAAAAGTGTTTTTTATTATATTCAAATAAATCCATCTCTTCTATATTAACTTTTAAAATTTCATTCCTAGTCACAAATAAATTTTTACACAAACTTTTTTTTAAAAATCAATTTTGATAACATTAATTATTTTAAATCAATTCTATCAAAATATAATCTAAACATCATTTATCATTCATTACTCTAATGTTGTAATTAGAATGTCACACTATAAATGATACATCAATAAATTGTTCTTACACGAAGTGTTACGAAATTGGGTCTGGATTTTCTCTAGACGCTAGACCATTAAACCACCATTTTTATACAGCCAACATATATCCCGAGGCGAGAATACATGTATCTTCACATACAAAAATGTTGGCTCGACGGATTAGCAGCGGGAGAGAATCCAAATTTTAAGAAATTCACTACCAAGAATATATATCATTTTAAAGAACCAAGTGGAATCTTACAGAAGTTAAAGGATAAACCTTCATTGTCATAACATTTTTCGCTGGACACTTAGATCACTAGAAATTGGCCACTCATTCTTTATCATGGATGAAATCCATGCAAAATTAAAGAGAGATGTATCATATATAAATAAATATTACTGAGATGTGATATTTTCGATATTCAAATAACATATATATTTCCTTTTCAATAGCCCTAATTTGTTTTTCTTATTGGTGACGTACAATTACGAGAAGAGAATTTTTATGATATCTTGAAAGATTTAAAGGTTTTGAAACAAATTTTTATTGACCAATAGAGGAGTAGTTGTGCATTTAATAAAGTCAAGTCAAAGTTTTGTTTTTTTAACCTGAAACTATTCTTTTACATATTTGTCTCTACTAACTAATTGAGTTTATTACCTTTAAAAAATTTAAAGTTTTGCCATTTTTTTAAAAAATTAAAAAACTAAGTTTGTTCTAAAAATATTTTTTTATAAAATCTAAAATAATTAAATTTTGGAAAAAATTAAAAGAATTAAACTTTTCAAACCAGATTTTTTTTTAATTCCTTTTATTTCTTTTATATTTATTCTTTATTTTAAAATTTGTTATGCGCCTCTTATTAGGGGTTAAAATATAAAGAACAAGTATTAAAAAAAATAAATGAATTAAAAGAAATTCCCAGAAAAATCTAGTTTTAAAAAATTTAATTTTTAAAACTTTTTAAAAAATGGTAGGTGACGTTAAAATATTAAAAGTAAAAAGGTTAATAAAAAAACTGGTTTTAAATTTCATAAAAAAAACTGGTTTGAAATATTTATTTATTTTTTAAATTTAAAAAAAAAAATTTATAATGCACGTGGCATTAAAATTTTACAAGGAAAAGTTTAAAAAAATTCTGGTAATTAATTTTTTAAATTATCAGGATAAATTTTTTTTTTTTAGTGAAGGATAAAATTATAAAAAAAACAGTTCAATATACTGAATAATAAATGATATAACATTAAATTGTTAAATAATAGCTCTACATTGATTCAAACCAAAACTATCCTAAAACAGTTAAATTATCCAAATTACCAGGATACTATTTTATCAGAAAACGCAAAACCAGAAGAAGTAAAAAAACTCAACCTTGAATTAATTAAACTGTTTCTGGTCCGACCATATATATATATATATATATATATATATATATATATGTTGGATGTTCACGTCATCTATTACCAAGAATCTCATTAACGAATGAGTGGATATTCTGTTCCGACGAGCCACCGTGAGCCACGGCCTCCCTTGCAGCCCGTTTCAGCTCCCTTGCATTCTTCTTAAATCCCTCCGAGCTTGACCCCTCAAGAACTTGTTCAATAGCTCTTTCCACTTCTTCCATTACAACAAAGCCATCACTGTCTTGCTCGAGCCGAATCCCCATACGGAACACATCAGAAATGAGCTTTGCATTGGTGGGTTGGTCTGTCCATCGTGGATAACCAATCATGGGCGTGCCTGCAGCAATAGCTTCCAACATAGAATTCCAACCACAGTGTGTTAAGAAACATGCAACTGCAGGGTGAGCCAACACCTTGGTTTGTGGACACCATGGCACCACCATGCCTTGCTCTTTGGTTTCTTCAACGAACCCCATTGGCAGTGGAAGCTCTTCTCCTCCGTTTTTGATGACCCAAAGAAAAGGACGGTTACTTTTCTTTAGAGCTTTGGCTATGCTCTCGTTTTGCTTAACAGATAACAAAATGAGGCTTCCAAAGGATATGTATATAACCGAAGAATGAGGCTTGTGGTTAAGCCACTCCATGCATGAGTCTTGTGGCTTCCACATTTCGATTCCAACGTCTTCATTTTGATCTTCCCCTAATAAAGATGGTGGGACTAGTGGACCCACCGTTGTAATAGGGAATACCTGAGCCATAGAATCTATGACATCTTTCTCAAGCTCATAGAATGAGTTTGCCAATACCCACTTCAGTTTCTTCATGTTTTGGAACATCTCTGACAATATCTTAGGGAAGCTTCCAAAAGGGTTGGATGGGAGAACAAAAGATGGAAGGTCTTGTGTTTGTAACAATGGAAGACCTGGTATTTCGACACTCATGTCAAGCTCTGTGAGAGTGGGAAACTGGCTGAGCTTGTTGTAAAAACGGTAGTATATGGCAAAGAGAGCACAAGGTTGAATCCAGAGACAAGCACAAGGGATTTTGTACTCGGCAGCTACATCTGTTACCCATGGGACAAAGGGGTTGTTGATGATGCAAGCTAGTTTTTTGGAACCACCGAGGAAGTGGTCTTTGATGATGTTGGAGAGGTTTGTGGGTCCATATTTTCCTATAACTTCCATGTATTTGTCCAAGTCACCTTGCGGTGTTGTTCCGGTTTGAAAGCCATCAGAGAAGAACAGTACTTGGATTCCATTGGTGGTAATAGAAGTGGGGACGGTGGTGTGGTCACCGGTGGTGGTGGTGGAGGACTTGAACACGCGGTGGTAAACTAATTCAGTGGTGGCGAGTGTGACATGAAGGCCTCTACTTAGTAGGCTTTTGCCTAGCCTGAGTAAGGGGTTAATGTGGCCTTGGGCTGAAAAAGCCACCAATAGAACATGAACCTCTTCTTTCTTCTCCTCGGAAGCCATGTTTCACAAATACCACACAAACAGTGGGAGAGGTTCGATGAAGGGGCTTTGAAGGTTGGCTTAAAGAAGAGTTTCTTTAGTTTTTTTTTGTTCTGAACTCATCTTTGGCTTCCCAGTAGGTCCATTGGATGTCCTAACAGCTTCGACCCTTTGAATCGGCTACGGGACTAATCCCCGATTCGACAACGACGGATGTTCGGCTTTTTACACACAAGGTTGGGATGCCTTCCAAATGGATGACTCCACAAATCGAACTTGCGCTCTTTTCTTTGGGGGAGAGTTACCAACACCATGTTGGCAAGAGTTTCTTTATTTTAACACTAAGAATACTATACACAATTCCTGATTTATACGGATATATTATTTCTATTCAAATTTATATATAATATAACATAAAAAAATTATATGTAATATAAAGGATTCACCATATAATCTAGCGAATATTCTGTGATACCTCTTCGCTATCATATTCTTGTCTATGTGAACCAATCAGATGATGAGAATTTAATCTTATATGATATTGACATGATTCAATTAATTGATGTGACGCATTCTGATTGAATATAAACTACTCAAACTCATCACTTTTCTAAGAGTAGGGTAATCTAATTCCGTCTTGAAAAAGTCCAACTAGGCAACTAGGACGAATATCCACCATAAAAAACGCAACAACGACGGATATATTAATTTGGAACATGCTGGCATGCTTCGGTTGGCAATGACGCAAAGTCGAATTGTAGATGAGACAAGTGCTAAGATCGTAATCGGCGGAAGCAAGAGAACTCCAATTATTGGGTGTGCGTTTCAAAGTAAAATTCTTTAAATTATATCATTTCACTCTTTATTCAGTGGATCCGGATTTTCTCTAGTAGTTCAGCAATACAACAATTAATTTTACACAAATACCATGTGCGGAATCATGAGGGAGTTTTTTTAAATCCAACGGTTGCCTATAGTTCTCTCTAACAAATACCAGCTATAGGAATTAACTAGAGAGAATGAAGAGAATCTAAATTCTTATTCGATAGATCATATAAGAAATTCATCAAATAATAAAAAATGCATTAAAGTGAATGTGATAAAAAATATGTGTTTGCTAATATTTGTCTTAAATGTACTTTTGGTAGCCAAGTTTTACATTAGTGACATTCTGGTCCCTCCCTTCTTTTTGCTTAAATTGGATCCCTCCATTTTTTCAATAGAGCAAATCCACTCCTTCAATCAGTTTGCCATCCGAAGGCAAATATTTTGCCAGTGAGACATATATGTGGCCAGTCAAATGATTAAAAATTTAAAATAATAATAATTTTAATATGACTAGGAACCCTGTTTGCCACACAAACAACCCTTTTGTCCATGCCGTAATCTTATTTGTATATCTAGAATCCCATACATAGATGATACCTGATTAATGGCCTATAAAATTTTGATTAATGCAATTAAGTGGATGATTAACGACAATTTTGAATCTCTGTATCCATTAATCAAGTTCAATACACCGTTAATCATGATTGTGAACACTGTTAACCACTTATGCATCTATTACAATGATGCATATTATTTTTTTGCACTTTCAAATTTGGTTAATTAAGATCGTCCAATTATTTTAATAATATATCTAAGGACTAAAATTGATGGTCCACAGATGAACCACCTATTAGATGGTCTACCTTAGACATCACCTTTCTTTACATGTGTCTTTGGAATATAAGTTAAAGAATTAAAATAACATCTATAATTTTTATGAACTTTTCTCAATTACTTAAAGAATGAATTAGTGGAGATATTAAGAAATAAAGATAAATTTTAAAAATAATAATTTATAATAAAACTGGCAGTTATTTTAAAATAGAACGTGTAAGTAAGATGATTTAATAAAAAAAAGTAGTAACGAAGGTTACCAACTCCCTAATTATTAAACATTGACACTTGAAGAATGGAAACAGTTCAAATTTATTCTTTTATATCATTAGGTTCATTTGAATTTGCAATTAAAATGAAAGGATTTCGGTAAAGGAATAAATCTTGTATGGCCCATAATCTAAGGGGCTCTGAACCTGGTCAAAAAAGAATCACACAAGCTTCTGCAATCTCAGTCCCAGGGCAGTAGTAGAAATCTGGAAGTTAAAGCAACCAAACTAATGGGATTGCACGAACGATAGTGACATTCAGATAAGAAATAGGAGGGCAAAAATTGTCCAAATGCAAGTACTAATGTGGAATGCATGGATTAATTAACCAGACGCATCTCCGCTATCACTCAAGTGAATATATTGCGTTCTCAACTATATAATATATGTATGTACTGTGCATATTTGTTAGAACTCTCAAAAGGGACGGCCCTAACCCATTCAGAGGGGCAAAAGGCCCATAGAGCCAAAAAGGCCACAAATAAAATTTCACGGGGCCGAACCTCTACGGCCTAGTGGGCTAGGGTCAGTGAGTCAGACCATGAGCCAGCTCACTATAAAAAAACTGTAATTACTACAACAGAACCGAAAAAACACTTGCTTTCACTTGTCTAATTATGCTTTGCTTTGCCCAATCACATACTAACTAATCCATGCTTCCCATAAGATAGTATCATTAGTATGGTTAAGAGTTCTGCATAAGCACTGATGAACAAAACCGTAAGCCTTAGGTTTGAGAGTTAAAGGAAACTAATTAAAGCAAATAATAACACCTCTTCCTACTGGTTTGAGAGTTCAAAAATCTCAAATGCTGCATAACAGTTCACTAATCGCATCTTTTAACCTCTTCACTGCCTTATGTAGTCTAGTTATGATCATTTACATACGTGGACCTAAAAAGAACACCTATTCTATCATAAGACTTGAAAAACTCTTCTTTTCTGCACAATGTTTTATTCTTTGAGATTGCTCCATCATTCCTAAAAGTCAAGTATTCATTCACTCCGTATCATGGCAGCAGTTGTTTTCATTCACTCCGCAGTCCAAAATGCGTAACTACTCCTAGACATATACCTAAATCGATTGAAACCGATCTTGAATGAATGCTAACTTTGTATTTGAATGAGATATTTCAAAATTTTAAAGTATTTAAAATATTAGGTAATTGAATTGTATCAATTAAATTTCATTTTCAAATTACTTTGTTTGGATGAAGTAATTCAAATTCCTTATATTTCAAATTCTTTGTTTGGATAAAACAATTTAATTTTCTTTAATTTTAAAATTTGATTTCTGAATATTTATTTTTATTTTTGAATTTTACTAAAAAATGTGATAAATAAATAAACATTAGTAATTTTAAACTGTCTAGTGGTTGAGCTTCACTCTTCCTCCTTGGAAGTCTAGGGTTCAATACCTACTTGAAGGTTTTGGACCAAAACAAAAATAATAAAAATTTAAAATATTTTAATAACTAGCTAATTTTAGGAATAATTAAATGATTAATTATGTTGCTATTCATAAAAAAAAAATGGCGGTAAGTGGTGGTGGTTGACGGTGGTTGGGAGCTGGCGCGCGGTGGTGATGGCCGGAGCTCGGTCGCGGTGGTGGCCGGCGACCGGATCTCGGCCGACCGTGGTGGCTGGAGATCGGTAGGTGGCGGTGGTTGGTCATCGGAGGTTGTGGCCGAATGTGGAGGGAGTGAGAGGAACTTACAAATTTCATCTATCTAGGTCGGAATTTGAAATTCCCTTATTTACACTAAATTAAATACCCCATTAAAATTTTAAGAAATTCAAATACTTTTTAAAAAAAATATCCAAACAACATATTTTAAAATAAAATAATTCAATTGCCCTATAAAATTATTTTACTCTCTATAAATACTCTATCCAAACATAGATTAAGTATGCCCATCTATGTCTGGTAAAAAAAACTTGGAAATTTCAAGTGCATGAATTGTTCCTAGTTGCAACATGAACGCAGCTGAAAATCGGTAGAATTTAGCCCATAACGGCTTGTAGATTTTGTTACATAATTTGTATTATAGATTTTCAAATTAAGCGAAATTAATTTCATTTGAGAGGTAACATCCTAAAGTTTATGTAGCTGAAATTTCAGAATTTATTGACCTGTAAACTAATACCAGATTCAATTTGAATTCAGATTGCATTCTACAGAACTCCAATTCTGAACAGTCTGTGATAAAAATACCATAACTCTTAGCCTAGACGTCCAATTTATACGAGACTCATTAGAAAGATATTCCAAAACTATACTTGTTTCTTGAACTCTAGGACTTGGAGATTGTAATAAACATGAAAATGTTACAAACTGTAGCAAAATGCTTCAAAGTAAATACAAATTACAACGATGAAACAGTGGGCCCAGATCCTAATATTAACCGAACCAACTAAAGACCGAAAAGTCTACGATCAATTAAAGCATTTTGAAAAATATACAAAGATTGAAAGACCAAGATTATAAGTGTAGTATTTCACTCATAATTTAGATGCCAGAACCAAGAAAAAAAATCAATATATGGCATTTGTTTGGCATTCTCCAATGAATAAAACTCTGCTGTCTCAAAAAAATGATGTATCGGTGTCCCATACTAATCAAAGGCTGAGAATGTACATAATTATTAATAAGTTATACTTTTATTTTATTAAGTAATAAATTATTATTGACATAAAACACAGAATGTGACAGGAAAGTGTTGATAGAAATTTTCATCCTACTCCAATATATTCGGATGCATCTGCACAACACTCATTCGTATTAAATAGGATTTTTCAATTTAAAAATATCTCCGAAAAACACGAAATACTTGCTAATTTTCTGTTGCCGCCAACTTAATGTCAAAGTCCATAATTAACAAGTACACTTATAAAGACTCGTTGAATTTGTAGAGCTCCCTTAACCTAAGGATGAAGTCACCATGACCCTAAATTTTATTAACAAACAGTATATTTTGGTTGCAAAATGCAAAGCATGAAGTACTTTGTTTCAATGGGTTTCTTTGTGAGGTCTTACTAAGGAGTGTCACTGGTGAAGAAATAAAAAAAAAATTAGAAGTTTTGTATCAGATAATATAGCTTTTAAACTTTTAATATATTGATTGACTTTTCAATGTAAACATTTTTTCTTTATTATCTAATCTTAAAAGGATACTGGTTAATATTTGTGTTCTTTTTGCCTCAATTATGTTTTGCACTTTTGCAGGCCCTTGCAACAGGTCATAAACTATTAATGGGTTGAAAGACCCATATTTAATATTTTATTTTACAAAATAAGAAATAAAAGCAAAAATCACACTTTGAATTAAGGAAAATGCAATATATATAAGCAGAGGAGTATAACTTTTACAAATCATTATGTCGCTAGATTACATTATTGAGAAGGGCTTGGAGAGTCAGCTTAAGATCTCAACCCAGAAATCACACTTGAAAATGACAAAGACATTCACTGTAAAAAACAAACACCAAAAGACAACGACAATATTGATTGAACCGAATAGTAAGCCACTAGAACTAAATATTTTACGGATTTAATTGGTATACATTGTCAGTGTAAAGATTTTTTTATACAGACAACCAATCAGAATTTGCCACATAAGTCAAAGTGTTGGACTTTTATCCTAATTACCTTAAAAGTCACACACACCATGATTTTTGATTGGTTGTAAAAAAAAACTTTACACTGACTGTGTATACCAATTAAACTCATATTTTAAATAACATAAAAACGTAAATTTTAAAGGAGAGGTAAATATCTTCGTTATGAAGCTTTAATTGTCGGGTTGATAGTATAAAACTGGTCACCGATGATGCCCTTGTCCTTCGGGGCTAGGACCGTTGATGTTAAATTCTAGTTTCCTAATGATATTCTTCTGTCTATGACCTTCCACAATTTGGCTCCTCACAACCATGTGTGATGACTCCAGAAAGGTACTCTTTGTCTTTGGTTCTTTGTCAGCATCTCTATGCAGCACTAGAGTGTTGAGTGGACGTGCCATCCCATGTAGGATGCAGAAGGAGAGAATAATAAGAAAGAAGGCAAAGGATTGGAGTCTTTTAACCATGACTGGTGGTAGTAGCTTCAAGCAACTGAACCAGGTTTTATATATAAGTTTGGACTGGAGGTATATATGATTTGGTTTTGCTTATTGTGAACAGAGCAGCATGGTGCTCTTCTATTTATAGTGTTGTTTGGAGGGAGTATGTTTTGACGTGTATAGAGTAAACTGTTCATTGATAATATAACACCAGTGCCTATTAACTACGAGTTCGCTACACCACATCATCACTAAGGCTATCAATAAATGAAATTAAGTTTCTTAAGCAAAGGGAAAGTACCTAGGAAATTTAAAAGTGGAGCTATGCGATTCAGTTAATCCAACATAAAATTCATGAAAGTATGTTGAATCCTTAAAAAAAATATACTAAAAAGTGTGTTGTTAACATTTTTCAATTTAAACTATAGTTCGATCTCTACAAACAAGCCTAAAGCCAAGGAAACCGGAAATCATAACATTTTACCTCCAATTTTTTTTACAAGATTCTATTAAATATATCAAGCAAAAAAATACATAATCTTCCCAAAATTCCAAAATTAACCGTAATCGCCCTATAATAAATTATAGAAAAGCTTCGGAAATAGGCATATTGTGTTATATCATTAGAGAAAAGCGTTAGACAGAATTCTTGACTGCAACATTACCAGCAAATAAGGTAGGTTATATTTACTATCTTACATATGTAGTTCCCTAAGCATAGAGTGATATGATGTAGAGTTTTGAGTAAAAATTATCTTATTCAACTTGCGTCCAATGTTGTACAAAGCGGCTTTGAAAATAAGGGAGTTGTTATTTCTGAATCCCATGGAAGTGTAAAATTTAGAAATTTGAAACAAACACCTTTAGGACGACAGGGACATATCATATTAGAAGTACTAGAAGAATAAAAATTGTCCGAATGCATGTTGAGTGGAATTAATCACATGGATGAACCACATTCATGTTAGCTAGCAGTCAGGAGGGAGGCTATAATGCACTCTCAACTGTAGCTATACACTGTATACTTTTTCCAGTAAAATGAACCAGGTCATTCTTCTTTTTCATCATACATAAGCCACCAGTTTGGTCGATAAGCAACCTGCATAAATTGCTTCTATTGTACGCAGCAAGTGACTTTATGCATTGTATCTCTTCAATTCTCTAACTATACTGGTAAACGCATTTGTGATGCCGTTTTATGCATGATTTTCCTAGCAAAGCGAGGTGCACCCCAGCTCTAGAACCTCACATTTTTATTATTTTTTTTCAACACAATGTATTAGCCGATTTTTGTTCCATATATGATGAAGAAATAAGTGCAATGGAGATGATACATATATGATGAAGAATATCATTTATTTTCCAAAAAGCATAGTAATAGATATTAAAACAGTGATTTCAAGAAATGGGTGAATGAATTTTCAGTCAAAAAAAGAATTGAGTGACTGAATTTCATTGATTCACTTTCACAATTACAGAGAGTATATTTAAGTGTAGTTAAAAAGGAATGGTTAGGCAACTCTACTTAGTTGCAACAAATAATAACTGACTTAACACCATTACATCCTAATAATTAGGGGTGTTTATATTCAAACCGATCCAAAAGAAAATCGTAAACTGATCTAAAGAAATCGAAAACGGAACAAAATCGATATCTATTGGATTTTTTTGGATCTTGTTTTGTGAGAACCGAACGAATCGGATCGGATTTTGGATCCTTTTTTTAAAACCAAACCAAACCAAATCGCATATATATAAAAATTAATATATGTTTATTATAATTTTGCATTATTAATTTTTTATTTGTTGGTTTTTTTTCCTAATAATACTTACTAATTTGATTTGATGTAATTTTCTACTATTTTAAATGTTCCAAACATAAAACAAAGATGTTCTGGAACTAGATGATAATGATATTTATTTATTTTAGACATATTTTATGAAATGTTATTACATGAATATATCAACAAGTATATACAGGTTTAAACTTTTGTTCAATTTAGCTTGCAATCTTGATCTTTGATGTAATATAAATATGTAATTTTGTGACGGTAAAAATTGAATTAACGGATCCAATCCAAACCGCATTTAATCGGATCGGATTGGATTTTTTTAAGAAACAATCCAAACCGAACAGAATCGCATATTGTTTTAATATTTGAATCGGATGACTTTTTATCTCAAAACCAATCCAAACCGATCCGTGAACACCCTTACTAGTAATTGTCTTCTCCATTTCTTTCTCATGAGAAACGGAGAGGATCTTTTTCGATCATTGATAAATGAAAAAGAAGTTAGAGTTCAACATTATAAATTTAATTTAAGCACATTCATTATCTCAATTAATTTTTAGTTTATTATCATATATTCCCTCTGATTCGATATATATATATATATATAAGAGACAAAACCTTAAAACATGTAAATTAAGGAAATGCATTGAAATAAACTATTTATAATTAATATTCATATAAATTTACAAAATTATCCCTTGTAATTAATGAACAAACCTGCTTGTGTGAAAAATTGATAGTCTCGTAAATATAAATCTTATTATAAATAGGGTTTTTCTATCATGTGCAAATTTGTATAGGTTAAAGATTTTAAAAGAGTAAATTCATATGAAAAGTTGTGTATTTTATACTTTTAAAAATAAGATTGTTAGCTTTTCAATAAATAGTTACTGCTTTTGGGTTTCTTAACATGTGTAAGATTGCACAGGATAGACAAACCCTTATAAATAAAGGTAAAATTGGAAATGATCATTTAATATTTATCAAAATACATATATATTCTTTTATATTTTGGTTGAAAAAAGGTGGTCATTTATCTCATATAACAGGGAGGGAAGGGAGTAATTATGAGCAGTAAACAAAATGGGGTTTAAACTTGCACCTACCTCCTCAAACAATTGCAATACAGCCTCTTAACCTATTCTATTTCTCAAATAGTCCGAACACAACAGGGGAAATCTTGGGCACCGGTGATCCTCGAAGCAAGAAGGAACGCGATAAAAAGCTTGGGTGAACAAGTGAACAAGAACATCCAGCCATGAATCACAATGTCAACATCTCTGAATGAACCTTGAAAGTGCACCGTCCATGTTAACCGAGAACCAATTGGGAGATCATGGGTCGTTGTTCCTCTGGCTGGCTTTCGTGACCGCCCAGTCGTGATGAAGCTTGCCTCTGCTACTACACTTTCCAAAAAGACTCAACTGCGTACAACAATTCCCTCAACTCACCACACACTTGACCATGAACATAGATTTTTAAATTACCATAAATAACCTTGTGATCGAATATAACTTACCCGAAAGTCAAACCTATATACGTTCGATACATAAAATTTATGCATTTAAACAATATCTGAAAAAAAAATTCCTTTTCTATTTCATTTGTTTCTTTAATTTCTTGGCCAAATGAAAAAATTCCTTAAATATGCTTTTTCAGTTATAAAATTAGAAGTTTTTGGTCGTGCATGAAATATTTTATAAATTGTTTTGAGAAAAATGTCATTATTTGTTACAAATAATTTGTTGGTCATATAGGAGTTAAATTGACATTTGTCTCGAGTCAATTCAATTGGTTAAATTATGGGACTTCACTTCTTTTCTTTCTTCTTTTTTTCTCTCCCCATATGAGGCATCTTATGAGCCTCCTTTTAGACAAAGGAGAATGCTAATAAATGTCTTTTGGACATTGTTTAAATAATCAAGAAAGAAAATTTTGTATAGCAAATCGTTGTATTTAATAGATTAAAAATTATTTTACTTAGTTTTTCAATACAATTTTTTCTTTTTTTGATTTTTTAAACAATAACCTCTCATTAACTAAGACCCTTAGACAAAAAAAAGAAAAAGAAAAAAAAACAGTTGCCGCCACCACATAAATTTTGTGAGACATAGAGGTTACAGGCCCAGCCATCAACGTTTCGTCGTCGGCACCTGCCCATTACGATTGGGCCAAGAGAATATTGTCATAACCTTGTCTTGTCACTTTCATTCTTGACATCATGTTTCGTTCCCCAAAAAAAAAAGTCTTCACATCACGTGCATATGACCATTTTGGACTTGTCAATTAATCATCGACCAATTTGGACTTGTTTATGTTTTTTGTTCTTGTACTTCAAGATTTTTTTAGTTTTAGAGGTCTCAAGTCGTTGTTTATTTGTTTATTTTATTGTCTGGGCTTATGTCTTTTTTTTCGAACCTCAAAGGTCACAGGTCTAATGAATTTTTTTTTACTTTGCCATTTTTTTTATCATTTTTTTAATTTTTATTTATGAAGTCAATAGGTTTATATGATCTGATATCATATTAGAATAATTGAGTCTAACTCCATTCTAAAAGCCAGTTCATAGAAGGAGGTTTGTTCAAAAATTATAAATGACTATTTATGCATATTATCAATCAATGTGAAATTTCATTATTCTCCAACAGATAATGAACAAAGGTAAACATAATATGCAGTAGAAGGATCCATGAATCGAATATCTCAAGGTTTTGGATTGAGACACGGTTTCCGACCAATCTCCCCGTGTTGTAGGTTCCTCACTTCTTCCCCTTTTAACTTTAACATGACTTGCCATTAAGTTTCTCTGCCTAATTAATATAACATTTTCCTTCATTTCTTGGGAAGAAAATGAACTAGAAGGGCAACTTATAAACTGTAAATATGTTGAACAAATGTTACAATGCAGCCTCTAAAATGTATTTTCGTAATATATTTGCAATAGCACTGTTATAAAGGAAAATAATCTACAAAAGGTAACAAATGAACTGTATCCATCAAATTAAATGTACATAAGAGTGCAACCCCACTCTGTATTTTCACCATGATCTAGTAGTCAGTAACAACTATAGTGGCATTATTACATGCGCTGAGTACTAGTAGGTTACTAGTACATCAGGATTATTGTATAATAATTTCATATGTACTATATTTATTCATATTACAATAATACTTGTGAAACTATCTTTCAAGTTAAAATAAGAACATCAGTAGTGTAATGCGTTAAAGAATGAGAAGGCATGAGATTTCTAATCCTCTTTATGAAGAATGGGCACTTTAGGAGTGATTGTTGTTGATGTGCTTGTGTCCTTCACCAGGACTGGGACCAGAGTTCTTAATCACTCCAAGCACTTGAAGCTTTTTGAGTCCGTGGCCTTCACCAGGGCTTGGACCAGAGTGCTTCATCCCTCCAAGATTTTGAAGCTTTTTAAGCCTGTGCCCAACACCAGGGGTTGGGCCAGAGCCCTTCAATGTCCTGAAGACCCCATCTACCTCTCTAATAATGCCATCATTGCTTGGCAAAGGCCGGGCTTCTGATACAGAAAGCAAAATAGCAAAGAAGGAAGCAAGAAGAATAAGAGTGAACAAGGTGACAGACTTGAGTGTTGTATTCATGTTGAATGAAGGTCAAAGCTTATTCTATGTGACTCTCAGAAACGTATCTTAGTGTTGATTTGTATTGCTGAAGTGTCATCATGGAGGTTCTATTTATAGGGAAAGAAAGCCTGCTAGCTAGGAATGGAGAACTTAACTATTCAAAACCACGTGAGACTATACAAATAGTGAGGTGCCGCCAGGTCTAGTTCAATTCATACCTTTGCCAAGGAAACACTCAAGGCAGGTTCTTGATTTGAAAAATGAAATTTTTGAAAGTGATAGTACTAATCAAGCAAACTGGTTTGGACGACTTAAAAAATGACATCTTGACACAGAAGTCAAATAAATTTATAATTTTTCATGCAGCATGAAGCTGAGATTGAAATTCCTACTAGTGAGTTGAGTTCCATTAAAGAACTCAATTTCTATATACATAAATCAAAAGATTTCATTTGACCGTGGAAGAATCAAGTGTAGGAAAGTTTTTGAAATATAAGTTATGAGATGGCTTTGAACCTAACCTAAAAGGCCAATTGGTGAATTAATAATGGAGGTAATCTTGAATATATATTATACAAGCAAATGCCTATTTGAGTTAATGATTTTAAAGCCACCATTGTGAGATGGCACGAAAGACAGTGACAACGCTACATTCCACAACAGAGGACAAGAGTTGCTAGAAAATGGTTAAATTCATTAATTAATTTCATGCAAGCAACCTAGTTGACCGCATAGCAAGCAAGAAGCCATCAGTGTAGGTGTTCTGTATACAAGTGATTCGTGACAGATCACTGCCTTTTAACGGTGTAATTTCCATCTGGAAATCACTCCATATTTCTCATTCTTTTATTTTTATTGTTATTATTGCCTTCAAGGGATGGACATGGTACGGTGTCTTTTTCTTTCTGCAGAATTATGTTCTGTATTTTTGGTAAGTTGCCGGATTGTCTACTTTGGCATGCTTTGGAATTTATTTTAAACTTATGATCAAATCAGTTCCCTGTAAATAGAAGGGAGAACAACTTTCACGAGGAACCTCAAACGCAAGAAGTCAAATGATTTCCAAATTGAGGTTTGCCACTTTGGCCACAAGAAAAACATGTATTTGCCAATTCAGCACATAAGAGGTTAATTCCCGCCACCAAGAGAATAATAGATTATTCTATTCAATACTGCATCACCAACTGAGAAGAATTTGATGATTGTGGTAGTTAAAGCTGAAGGAATTGTAGAACCTTGAAGGTTGAAGGTTGAAAGTTGATACTAAGACAGATACATGGGACCTGTTTGCTTTATGTCCAGTTTCGTATAACAGGACCTCCGGTATTCCAAAGCATGCACCCAATTCTAAGAAAAGAGAAACCAAAAGAGGGGAGGGGGGTGAAATGGAGGAAAGGTGTGAACCAAAGTTCTTTTTTCTCCTACACTTAGAGGAAGTGTTCCAAACGAATCTTTTGTAGATTCAGACGGTGAAGCATTTTCGTAATGAAACAGTACAGATCAACCCACCAACAGATATAATGAATGAGGGGAAAAACTCCAATATTGAAAAGATCCACACACTCTAAGACAAAATCTTTAAGCAAATATTGGTTAGCTAATTTAAGAGTTGAGGATTGTACAAACAGATAAAGTGGTCCCGTGAATCTACGATATCTTTGATATCATTATGGAATTTGAGTTTGGATCTAACTCAACTCCAAAAGCTAATTCAAGATATGAGAATTGTCCAAGTCTTATAAGCTCTTATTAGATAATATCTCTAATCAATGTGGGACTTAGGTTTTCTCAATAAACAACACGTACATCAGGAGAAAATGTAGACTTCTGAGTTTTGAGAAAGTATAAATGTTGACAGTGTTTACTGTTGGGAAAATAGCGTATAACAGTTAATTTATAACATTCAGTAAACACATAATAAGCTTTCTAGTTTTTTCATATAATTTTTTTAACTATATATTTATAACTTTTTTAACTAATGTTGTAAGTGAACTATACATTATTGAATAAATAAAGGAAACTCTACTTATGCAGACAAATTGTCTCTGCGTGGCTCACAAAACCAAACCTAAGCCATTGATTATTTGATGGTAGATTAAAAGTGGGAGAGTAAAAAAACAAGGAAAAAGAAAAAGTGAATGGTGATAGGTGATAGGTGATAGGTGATAGGTGATAGGTAAACTTGATAAGATCTCTTATTAATGATTTCTGCCTAAATATCATTCCCCTCACAATAATGTATCTTAAAAGGTGACAAATTTTGATAGTTGTGACACCTCTATCTTATCTTATGTGCTTTATATTGGATCAAGATCTTCTTCAGTTGTGGATGCTATGAAAAAACAGGAGAGTCTTGTTCAACTAATCTCAATGTTACATCTATATTAAATTTTATTTATATTATCTCAAAATAAATCTGTCTAATACATATATAAGGTTCACATTCAATCATGTTTTTCAACAACGAGAGGATCCTGATCATAACAAGTTGGTTCAAATGGTTAGAGTACATTTATACATGTTCGAAATATGCATATTCAACAAGCTGCACAGAAAATGAGAAATAAACTTTGCAATTCTCTTGAAATGAGATTTCAATGATTATTAGAACATTATTTAACGGCGATCTTTTAAGCAAGGACAAGCCAAGATGATAAGAGATTAAGGAAGGGTACCTCAATCCTGTAATTATCAACACTAGAAGACTCCAAAGGAGAGAGCAATATCAACAAACAGAGAGGTGAGGCTGGTGGCTAGGGTTTGGGCACGGTGAACTCTTGGAGAATATTACCCGCACAATATCGAGAGGTCCGGTGGCTGGAGCAGTGTCAGGAGGGGCGGCTCGTTCCCCTTCGTTTCTTCTTTTTTTCTTTTTTCTTTTGCTCTTGTTCAGTGTATTTTGTCTTGGTGCTATTTGAATTTGTTATTCTTATGATTTATGATTTGCAGACTAAGGAAATCAATCATTAATAGGGATGCCTTAGTTTTGTCATTAATCATGGGATTTGAGAATCTGGGCTAGAAGCATTAATCTGCAGATTATTTGCAGATACCGACGAGGCGAGTGAGCTCGGAGCGTGTGGAGGTTGGGTTCGCCAGCGAGGCGACCATGCCAATGGAGAGTAGCGCGAAGCAGAGGATGGGACCTGGATAAGGTTCGAGGAGAGTACGATCGGTGTGTCGCATTTGGAGAGTTTGAGAAGGGAGGTGAGGATGGTGTCTAGAGTTTGGGCACGATGGGTGAACTCGACATAGGAGAGGTGGTGGCCGGTGGCGAAGTCGATAAGGGCAGTGATTGCGTCTGGGAAGGGCGAGTTCGACAGAGGGAGAGCGCGTAGGCAGCGACGGAAATGGGTCTACAAGATTTCTTGTTAACGCTTGGACTCGGAAGCTTCGAAATGGGTTGAGAAGGTTTCTTGTCAATTGTTGGCAGCGACTGAGTCGGAAGCTTGGATTCAGAAGGAATTAGAAGAGCTCGAGAGGGAGTGGAGACGAGGAGAGAGAAACTTGAATACCGGTTGAGTGAGTTACCCACTGTTAATTTGAACCATCCATTTTTAATATTAATAAATCAACAGTCTCCAATGAAAAAGGATGGGTCCTCCACATTTTAAAGGGAGGACCTAAGACGTCCCTTGCAAGACCTCATTGGTCTATCAAAAGCTTGGCAACCCAAAATTAACTCATCCTCTTCCATAACTCAACCAAAAGCTGTTTCCCTCATCCATAAACCTTGCCTCCAATCTTATTAGATTTTCGATTTAACTCAACTCTAAAAGCTAGCTCAAGAGATGAGGATTGCCCAAACCTTATAAACTCTTATTAGGCACTAACTTTAGTCAATGTAGAACTTGGATATTTTTCCAGTACACCCTTTTACGCCCAATACTATTAGGCTTGGTGCGTGGATGAGTAATTTTGATACCATATTAGATTTTGGGTCTAACTCAATCCAAAAAACTGGCTCATGAGGTGATGATTGCCCATACCTTATAAACTTTTATTAAGCACTAACTCTAATCAGCGTGAGACTTAGATTTTTCCCAATAAATCTTACTAGGTTTTAACTTTTAAAAGTGTGCTTGTGGATTTAAACTGCAGAGTGCAGAGTTGCCTAAGTCTTTTTTTTAATGAATAGAGTTGCCTAACTCTATACCAACACATTTTACTCTTGAGATAATTAGATTCCAAATAGAGTTCTCCTCAGTTCTGTAACCCCAAGTCACAAAAGCTCAAAATGGAAAAAGAGAGGCAATTACAATTTACCAGCTTTAATGAAGTCGAACTTTGATTAAGATATTTTCATACATTGATTCAGTCAGTTCTTTGCTAGTCATTGTCATTATTAGCACTTACACAAATATCAATATCAGACTTCAGTTGGCTGCACCGGACCTACTTTTGAACTTTGGAAAATGCTGATAGATATCGAATCAGGTAAATGGCTATTCCTTCTTTACTTCTCAAACCTTCCCAAATTTTTTCCATGATACTAAACGGAAGTATCACATCAACAGTAAAAATCCTGAAAGTGACTCTCAGATTTATGATAATGGATACAACCCTACTTAATTGCTTCCAAGCTTCATCCATCACCAAAGTTTTGAGTAAAGTAAATACATTCTTTGACTTTGAACAGTAAAACTGAAACTGAAATATTTTGTTGCAAATGGATTGGGAATGAAAGAAAGGTGTACTTTCACTTAAAAATAAACCAAAGTGGGTCAAAATAAGTTAGGTGACTGAGATTATGTACCTATGTGTTCCAATAAATAGAGTATAAGAACCAAGACACCAAAAGAAATATAAAAAATAAGCCAAGTGTTGAATTATGTCAAAGTATTATTTGGAACGCATAAGCCTGGGTTTATCGATAAACTATGTCAAGTCTTGATGAAAGTTTACCCAAAAAAAGGCAAAAAACTAAAAAATAATAAACAGTAGATTCTGTCTCTTTAAATCTCAAACTTCAAAGGGATTAAACAACGAGAGTTCAATGGAAAATATAGAAGGCCCAAGTACTTATACCCTTCCCAAATATAATGTAATAATCTTTCAAAAACTAAAATGATGTTCCAAAAATCATTCAAGCATCAAAATGATATGGAAGAAAAAGATGCGGGAATCTTGGAAGCAGTCTTTGCAACAAGTGCGAGATGTAAATGCAGGTAAGAGGTTGACTTAGTCTTTGAATTCTTGGGTGTCGTATAGATTAAGAATGGTAGGAAAAAATATATATCAAGATTCAAGACTTAATTTGTTTATGTAACGTGAGGCAGAAGGTAATGTCGTTGAAAATTTAACAAGAGGCACTAGCATTGAAGCCTGCAGATTGAGCAACACAAATATTAGCTAGCTGGTTGAATTTATTTGCTCTATAGATTGTCAACCAAATTCGAAATTGATGTTGAGAGCCGTAGACAAATGTGCTCAAAACCCTCCTCCTATGATATCTGTAGGCCTCACTCTCCAAACCATGCTAGAAATCAGGAAATTACACGTGCACGATACAAGGTTAAGATCACAGTTTGAGTTTCAATGTCTCATTTTCAAAGCGTGTCATTTTCATTATTTGGCCTACCTTCCTACTTGTTCAAATCCCCAAGTACACTTTCATGCTTTTTCTCCTTTCTACTATTATAGGGAGATCTTGATCGGTGATTAATTTTTGTATAAGATAAATATATTAATATAAAAATGAGTGTATGAAATATTGACAGTAGATTAAGGTGAATGCGTGAATTTTGCTAGTGCAGAGGATCCAGGTCCCTTGTTAGAGAATAAAGAAGCCCCACATTGGTTGGAAATATGAACAAAAAGCCATTTATAATACTTAGACAAACCTCCCTCTATGAGCTAGCTTTTAGAGTGGAATTATTCGGTATCGGAGCACATAAGTCCACTGACATCATAAAAAAAAAAAGTTAAAAAATAATAATAATAACAAAAAAAAGGCTCAAGTAAAAAAAAAATGTTATCATAAAAAAACACTTGAAGTACAAGCCCATACCGAAGAAACAAAAAATAATAAACAGATCACAACTGGGCCAAACTAGTTGGACTTGAGGGGGCATGTTAGAGAATAAAGAAGTCCCACGTTGGTTGGAAATATGAGCAAAGAGTCATTTATAATACTTAGACAAACCTCCCTCTATGAACTAGCTTTTAGAGTTGAGTTATGCTCAATTATTCTAATATCCCTATTAATTTTTTCCTGAAGTACCCACTTGCCCTCCTTTTCTCCCAATACAAACTATAAAACGGATTCTCATAGTTTCAAACTTTGTATAAACATAAACCATTATATCCTTTGATGATTCAAAATAATGTGAAGTGCTGATCTTCTCTACATGGGGTTGAATATGGATAGGAAAGTAAGGCCTTTCTATGTTAGAGCTCTTCTTCTACTTTTATGCCTTGATCTTCAGTTGCTTTATGGGATTGCAGCTCGGCCACTTGAGGTTAAGAAGTTAGGTACCTCTGTTAGGAGCATAGATTCTAAGGCCATTGCAAGAACGTCTCTGTGGACAATGATGCATTCAGGGCCAAGCCCTGGTGGAAAAGGTCATAAAGCCAGGACTGAGGATGCGCGAATTCTAAGAAAGCTTACAGATTCTGGTCCAAGCCCCGGCATAGGACACTAAATAACACCTGATCCTCAGCCATTTTGCTTCTACCACTACGAGAAATTACCATTATTGAATAATAACATGTAAGAGTAATGTCAAGTAGTTCCCTTTCTGTGTCTGATATCTATGTAACTGAGACAGTAGAATGTTGTGATCTTTCTTTTAATAAAACTCATTTTAATGTTACATGTTAGGGTCAAAACATTGAGAATATATGAGAAGTACCAGATTAAAGTTGACTGGGTCATTAGAAAAACACAGCTAAAACAATGAAAGAATGAAGCTACACTATATATCAACCCAAAAGCTAATTAAGTTTGGAATAATTGCCTGCCCAATTGATTATTTCAAAACTAATAATCCAAATCTTCAACAAAAAGTAAATTGCACAACCTTGCTTTCACAAACATATATATATATATATATATATATATATATATATATATATATATATGCACTAACAATATAAGTAGTTCCATCTAATGTAAAGATATTATATCACCCTTGGCTTTACATCATTTCAATTTGCACTTGTTACTTGGATTTGTGAACTAACTATTATGTTGATACTTGAACAAGCTTGTATGTTAGGTACATAGACTAGAGAATGACAGTTCTGCCATTCTGTTGATTGGAAGCACACAGGCAAGTGCTACTGTCCTGCATTCCATCTTCTGTGACAAAACTTCCAGGGCTCAACTTGAGAGACTATGTTCTTCATCAAATGGCTAACTCATGCATGATAAGTTGATAACCTTCTGAGGATTGGTTTAATAAGGTCTAAATGTGAAGTTGCTATTTGTGTATTCACTATTTCCCCTGACCTGCTGCTGCCATTTCATATTACCAAGAATAGTGCTGGTCACTGAATGTCCAACAAGTCCAAGGGGGGTGGGTCTGGAAATGATTGATTTGTGACATTTGGGTGCCCAGGAATAACATAATTACAATCAAGGATGATAATTCATAAATGGTGGTCAGATTAATTCTCTGCAGTTATTTTTTGCAAATTCAGCATACATGACAAAGTTTTGCGACGGATCTTAGCTTAGTCCACATTTGTAGCATTCTAAAACTAAACCGTCTAAGCTAGAGAGCAGAGAGTTGGCCATGTGTTGTAACGAAATTTTGCAACCCTTATTTGGTTTCGGTAGTTTCGTAAACGAGAGATCTGATCGAATAACTATCACTGACAATGCTGCAGTATGTAAAGCTTTCATTTATGAATTATTAAATTTGGATATTGAGAATTCATATTTTTCACAAATAGTATGATAGGAACACTAACCTTTCTCCATGATGAAAGTTGATGTTTTAAATCTTGAAAGAACTTGCAATGACAATAGAAACTCTTTTCTATATCTTTCCTCTCTTTTCTTATGCCTCTATTCTTGATAGAAAATCACTAGACATACTTTAATGGAAGAAACTGGGAATGTTTCATTTCCTTCCTATTTATAATTGCTTCGATGAAGGAATATTTTTTATTTATTGAAAAGACTCATTCCCAATAACCATATCCATTCATTCAAACATCAAATACCATGTCCTTTCTTGCAAATATTAAACCGTGGTCCCATGGTTAATACTTAATAATCAAGCTTATTTTAAAACTTAAGATCAATTTTACCTTCTGTTGAGGTCGGTAAGGATGATTATATCAGTGAGTTGAAGTTTAATTTCATGTTAGGAAAATCGAAGGACTTTAATTTATGAACAAAACATGCATAATTGTACCGCTAGAGGATGTCTTTAGTAACTTCGTGATATATCCCCCCGCCCCCCTGTATATGAATCTCAAAAACTTGTCTCCTCGGGTCTTCTGCATTGAGAAACTACTGTCCAAGGATAGATATGGTGGAGTTGTCCTGTCCCCTTTTAACTGGTTGAAACAGCAGGAAACAAAAAAGAGAAGAAAAAGAAAGGGATTATAAGTACCTGATCCTGGTGCCATAACATGAAAGTTCTATTATCAAGTCGTATGACTGATGAGTGATGACTCACCCAAATTTCTATTCTAATTATGTGTACTGGTGCTACTGCTTCCATTCCACTGTGCTGAGGAGCTAATTAAGAACACCCACCAATCATTTGAAGATTACAACAATGGGTGGCAAGCTCATAGAAAGTAAAACATTTTTTTATCTGTCTAATCTGGAAGACTAATGTGAGGAGCTTCCCAATGAAGAAACACTCCCAATTTGGCCTTAATTTGAACAAGGGGCATCTCTGAGAAGCATCCTTGTTTACATCTTCATTGTGTGCAAGTAGTCTTGCCGAAGGTATCTCAGGCTACCTTTGCCTCCATACATGCTAAGAAGTTGATTGGGATATCACAAATTCTTGAGTTATGGTAAAAATGTAACAGCTTTTCTGATCCACATCATTCGATCAAGGTAATCTTCCATTTGAGTTGCCCTACTATTATTACTACCTATTTGAAGCACACACATGACCAACTACAAATGAGTTGATATTTTGGTGTTCGTGAAGTAGATTGCCACTAGGTTTCTTGAGATATTTATTGAAGACTTTGTGATATGTTAGAGCATGTGCTCCCACAATAGGGTAAAAGCTCTTTTAAAGTGAGTAAATAAGAGTGTTTTCATCATTAATTTGATAAAGTAAGTTAAAATATCTATACACTTTATTAAATTAAGGATGAAAACATTTTTACTTATCCACTTTAGAGACAAACTTACTTTAAAGGAGTTTTATGTGAGGGATTTCTAAAATATGGAAGTCCTAAAACATACAAGAGGAAATGTGTCTCTTCATGAGTTTAAAATCCTTCCTAATAGGTGTGTTATATCATGAGCGTATGTGTCTATACATCAAAGGATACATGCATGAAAGGTTGCATTCCTTCTTTCAATTTATGAAAGATTATTTCCCTTCACCAAGTGGCATGAGTTGGTCTATAAATAGAACCACTTTGCATGTAGGAAAGGTTGAGGAAATTGTCAAGTCTTATCCATTCCAAACCACCTTCTTCTCTCCCTTATGCGCAGAGAGAGTTAAGGAGACTACTGTTCTGTAAACTGCCATTGACGATACGCTTGGTTTAGGATGTGCAAACCAAATCAAGGTTGTTCCATTGTATTCGGAAGGGGATTCGCTGTTAACACATGTTGCATCCAATCTAGATAGAGATTAGTGGGGGCGAATCGAACCTAAAGTCTAGTGTCCTCACACGCCTTGGAGATTGCGCATTTTCTTTGTCTTCTCTTCTTTGTTGCAAAACCACACCCCATTATCTAACAATCTTTTGGTTCGATTATCCTTTCTATAATAATGGTTTCTGCAACATTGAAAAAGATGGTTTCCGACTTGATAAAACAAGAAAGGTTCGATGATAAAAACGGGAGAGGTTCGATAGCAAAACGGTAGAGGTTCGATGGTGGTATTATTCTATAATAGTGGAAAGAGATGCATTGTCTTCTTATGACAAGGAGGGATGAACACTCATATGCTTCCTCAAAATTTTATCTATTTATGACCATGATGAAAGGTGCACAATTACTTTCTATGAATATGACTTGGTTTTCTAAATTCATGTATGTTCAATGCCAAAGGCATTCTATGTTTATGTTAAAGTTAACATGTGGTATTAGACTCTTTGATACATGACTTAGAATCCATTCAAGTATGTGAGTTTTGATAAGCATGAGCATAAATACGTTTGGTTTATGATGCATAAATTAATGAAGTTGTTGTATCATGTAAGAACCAAATATTTTAGAGTTGCCAATCTTATACTATATATAAGTGCATGAACATGTAGATATAACATGAAAATTGTTTTTTGCTTATGTTGAAGATATTAGAAATGTTTTGGATGTGTTATTAGATTGTTCTGAGTTGTCAAAGTAGACATAATATTAATGGAGAAAAGTTATAGAAAATCTTAATGATTTTAGATCATTGGTTTGTTTGTTTTCTATTATGATAATTAACTAGATTTGCCTTTTTTGAATGAATGAATGAACTAGATTTTCCTTAGAACATGGTTAAACATGAATCCAAGACATACAGACAATTGAAATAAGTTTAGATTTTGGGTTGAATAACCAAAAATGAATGTGGGTCAATACACGGTCGTGTGGACCCGGATGTCTGCAAAACTGGTCTAGTTGACCCAGCTGGCTGCAGGGGGTGATACCCAAAAATTGCATATTTCTGAAAAGGTTGCATGTTTATATGGCTTAAATATTAATAACGGTTGATAACAGTAACAAAAAGATGCGACGGTCTGTGGAGAAACAGTTTTTGAATCACAATGGGGACACGGTAAGGCGATGACCACCAGGACATAGCACCAGATGTGCCATCTTTAGGTCGTTACTTTTATACATTTCTAAGGAAAAATTTGAATGTTATTTATAATTTAAATCTGATATTATGGATGTCTTTTTAGTCACAGTTAAGAAAATAATTCTTAAACTGTAAAATTAATTTTAATTACCCATTAATTTTTATGCTTATATGATGTTATACTATGTGGGTAAATTAAAATTATTTGTTGTGAGACATTCGTTAAATGCTTTAAGATTTATAAGAGTAGAATAATTCTATAACCTAGTTATTTTGAGCCTACTAGAATAATTCACCAAACAACTGCACCTTATTCCCTACAACAAAACGATATAGCTGAAAGAAAAAATAGGGTATTAGAAGAAATGTTAAATGTGATGTCATCCTTTTCTGGTCTAGCAAAAGGTTATTGGGGAGAAGCCTTGTTAACGGTTTGTTATATCTTGAATAGAGTTCCAAGCAAAAGGGATAAGATAAACCTCATATGAGCTCTAGGAAAATTAGAAAGCCCAACCTCAACTATTTCAAAGTTTGGGGTTGTAGGACAATAGTGAAAGTTCCTTAACCAAAGAAGAAAAATTTAGGTGAAAGGGGAATTGAATGTGTGTTCCTGGGCTATGCTAAAAATAGCAAAGCATATAAATTCATGGTTATAGAATCGAATAACTCATATCCTGTAAATACAGTAATTGAGTCTAGGGATGCAATCTTTCAAGAAAATAGGTTTAACTCAATTCCAAGTCACAGGGATAATGTTCATTGTAATGCACATAATCCGGACATCAATGTACCTAATAACGATACTTTGGAAGGTTCAAAACTTAGAAGAAGTCAGAGAGCTAGGAAAGAGAAAACTTACGGACCAAACTTTTTCTTGTTCCTTGTAGAAGGAACAAAAGAGTCCATAGACAGTTATGACCATTCTGTTATAATACAGAAAGTGATCCAGAAACATTTGAAGAGAAAATAAGTCTCAAGATGCCGCTTTCTGGAAAGAAGTTATACAATAGGAAATAGACTCAATAATACAGAATAAAACGTGGAAATTAGTAGACCCTCCCACCTAGTTCCAAACCAATAGGTTGTAAATAGATTTTCAAAAATAAAATGAAGGTAGATGGAACCATAGATAAGTTTAAGGCAAGACTAAGTTACTAAGGGATTTACACAAAAAGAGGGCATTTGACTAGTTTGATACATATATGCACTTGTGGCAAGAGTTATCTCAATTAGAGAGCTATTGGCACTTGCGTCCATCTATATGTTTGACATTCATCAAATGAATGTGAAAACAGTATTCCTAAATAAGGAATTAGATGAAGAGGTGTATATGACACAACACGAAGGGTTCATGGTTAATGGTCAAGGAAAGAATGTGTAAATTGTACAAGTCATTGTATGGAGGACTAAAGCAAGCTCCTAAGCAATGGCATCAAAAGTTTGATTAAGTTGTGCTAGCTAATGGATATAAAATAAATGAATCTGACAAGTGTATTTATAGTAAATTCCATAATGGAAAAGGTGTCATGATTTGTTTGTATGTAGATGATATGTTAAGTTTTGATACTGATCTAGATGAGGTAGAAGAAACTAAGAGTTTTCCATCTTGTAATTTTGATATGAAAGACTTAGGGGAAGCTGATGTAATTTTAGGAATTAGAATAATAAAAGATGGTGAGAATATGGGTTTGTCCCAATCTCACTATATAGAAAAGGTATTAAATAAATTTGATCACTTTGGTTGCTAACCTATCACTACTCCCTTTGATCATAATACTAATTTAGTACCAAATAAAGGTAATCCATTAGCACAACTTGAATACTAAAAAAATAATTGGATGTTTGATGTATGCCATGACATGTACTCGACTAGATATTACATATGCTGTAGGTAGACTAAGTAGGTATACAAGTAATCCAGGTAAAGACAATTGGCATGATGTCCGAATAGTATTTAAAATACTTGAAGGGGACAATGAACTATAGTTTAAACTATAATGGTTATCCTTCGGTGTTGGAAGGATACACAGATGCCAATTGGGTAAAGAAGATCATGCTTAAACAAGCATTTGGATTTTCACACATGGTGGGGGGTGTTATCTCTTGGGGTTCGAAAAAAGAGACTTACATTGTCGGTTCCACCGTGGTTGCAGAATTCATAGCACTTACTGCAAGTAAAAAAAAAAGATGCTAAATGCCTAAGAAATTTGTTGTATGGGATATCAATTTGGCCAAAGTCAAGGGCGCCAGTATCCATACATGGTGATAGTTAGTCGACACTATCAAGGGTATATAGCCAGGTATATAATGGAAAGTCCAGACACATTGGACTAAGACGTAGCTATGTAAAGGAATTAATTATAAATGGAGTAATATCCATAGTTTCTATACGAACAGAAAGGAATCTTGCAGATCCTTGACGAAGGAACTGACATGGGAAATGGTGTTGAAGACATCATTAGGGATGGGACTCAAGCCCACATCTAAATGATCACCAATGTTGGAAACCCAACTCACACTTGAGTAGCATCAAGTCTTGAGTTCAATGTGGCCAGAGTACACTATTAGAGTGATTAGATACATCCCAAGGTTAAAAAGTACTTGGACCATAAGGAAATATAGGAGGGAGGATGAGCTTTTGCTCTTAGTGGACCTATAGCATATATATGCTGAAGTGCTTTAATTATGGGGGCGCTTCCGATAGAGTCTACCTATGTGAGAGTGAAGTGAGGCCGTTTCTTAGAGTTAAGGGTTTGACTCTTAAAGCTCTCATGAAAAGGATACAAGACATAAGGCCTCATCAAATGTGTCGGCTTTCACGTCGTTCAATGGTACCGAGATTTCATGTGTAAGTTATGCACACTCCTTCTAATGAATATTTGGTTCAAAGCTTGTTTACCATTTTATTCGGGACGAGTGAAACCCATTTCTTACTAAGCAAATGTTCAAATCCCCGAGATACCTTTGTCTGAAAGCATGAGATTTCCGGAATAATGAGATTTGGGTTTATTTTGAAAACGGTGGAGGATTGTGAGGGATTTCCAAAATATGGAAGTCCTAAAACCATACAAGAGAAAAGGTGTCTCTTTATGAGTTTAAAATCATTCCTAATAAGTGTGTTATATCATGAGCGTATGTGTCTATACATCAAAGGATACATGCATGAAAGGTTGCATTCCTTCTTTCAATTTATGAAAGATTGTTTCCCTTCACCAGGTGACATGAGTTGGTCTATAAATAGAATCACTCTGCATGTAGAAAAGGTTGACGAAATTGTCAATTCTTATCCATTACAAATCACCTTCTTTTCTCCTTTATGCGCAGAGAGAGTTAAGGAGACTATTGTCCTATAAACTGTTATTGACGATACGCTTGGTTTAGGATGTGCAAACCAAATCAAGGTTGCTCCATTGTATTCTGAAGGGGATTCGTTGTTAACACCTGTTGCATTCAATCTAGATAGAGATTGGTGTGGGCGAATCGAACTTAAAGTCTAGTGTCCTCACACGTCTTGGAGATTGAATATTTTCTTTGTCTTCTCTTCTTTGTTGCAGAACCACACCCCTTTGTGTAACATTTTATCCACACAAGAATGCCTCTTACCATGCTATAAGTAGGGATGGCAATGGGTAGGGTCTGGGTAGGGTACTATAGTACTCGTCCCCATACCCGCGTTTGAAAAAAATACCCGTATCCGGACCCGTACCCGCGTGGGTAGCAAGTTAAGTACCCTTATCCGTACCCTCTGCATACCTAAGTACCTATATCCGCACCCATTACCCGCACTTTAATTAAGAAAAAAGGAAAAAATAACACAAAGAACATCAGCGGCTGCTGTTAGTGCTTAGGACAGTAGGTGATTAAGTCTGAAAAGGAAAAATAGTTAAGAAACCATAGGTTACATTAACTTTATTTTTAAAATTTGATATATAATTATAATAATATGTATTAATATAAATATATATATATATATATATATATACATATTTATTTATATATATGGGTGCGGGCGCGGGGTGGATACTACAGTACCAGTACCCGCACCCATACCCTCTCTTATTTGAGGGTAATTACCCAGACCCGCATCCGTACCCACAAAACGGGTATTTATCCTATCCATCAAAGATATTTTTTGTAGGTATCCAACGGATAGAATCCAAATTACTATCCCTAACTATAAGAACTACAAGAGTAGAGAAAGAACCAAAAAAAAAAAAAAAAAACTGTGTCATTCTTTACTGGAGCTGCCTCTTGGATGTAAAAGGTGACATAATTGGCTTTCCGTTAACCATTTGTCAGGAAACGAATTTTTGAGTTCTGATTCAACCACACATCGTGCTTAGCGCGATAAACTACATCGGACCAAAAAATTAAGGTCAGAATATCTGAATATGTAGATGTAGATACACACTGGGATATAAACCGACAGTTCCATGAAAAAATCGTACTAATGGTTGCTGTTGCAGTGCTGCATGCTATAGATCGTATTCTTATAGTAGCGATCACAAAAAAAAAATTAATTGTCCATCATCCATTTAAAAGAAAATTCATTCAATTTATCCATTACAAAAAAAAAAAATAATGGATGGGATGGATTGAATTATTTTATTTTATGGATGGTTGTGATCTATCCACCATTATTCTAAAATCCGTTGGACCATTTCATAAAACAAAAAAAATAATCCATTGAATAACAATGATAAAAAAATCATAACTTCAAAAATTAAATCAATTTGCTGCAATTTTAAGCATAACAGTATATTTATTTATTGTTTTGCTATCACGATTTGCATTTCTTGTGCACGTGAATTTATGATGAATTGTTAATTATAAAAAAATAGGCAAAAAAATTATTTTGGAAATTTTATTTTTGTGGATGGATGAGAGATATTAATTGGAAATAATCATAAAAATTATTTAATTTTTAAAATATTTTTTATGGATGGATTAGATATCCATCCGTAAAAAAATTGTTAATGGATGGATTAGATGGATTTTTTTAAGTGGAACATGGATGGATTAGATTTTTTAATGAAATTTTAATGGATCATAATGAATTAATGAATTGTTTTTAATCCGTCTATTATAATCCGAATAAAAATTTATTCAATCCATCCATTTACCACCCCTATATTATACACTTCGTGTTTATTCTATCCATGTCAACATTAAAACAACTTCGCGACCATTAGTTGTTGTAATTTTAAAAAGCTTTCTCGATGAACAAGTTTTTTTTTTTGGAAGAAGATGAACAAGTTTTAGCTCTTGATCATTATATGTCTGATTTCTTGTGCCAATTTCACTTTGTTTTTCTGGTTTAGTTGGTCTTTTGTTTCATTTAAAAAAAAAAAAATCTCGTATTTAACTAGTCCCATAGTTTTCTCTTGGTCCCACCTTGCCTCAATTATCTGCTTAGGACTCGTTTGGTGATCAAGATAGGATTAAGACGGATAGGATATAAGAGCTGAATAAGGATAGGATAAGATATAAACATGATAAATTCTTATCTTATCTGATGTTTGATGTTCATCAGATAATAATAGGATATGATATAAAATATCCACAATTGATAACATTACCCTTATATCAAAATTACATTTTTTTAAAAAATAAAATTTAATATTATGTGATTTTTTTATACATTTAAATTAAAAAATATTTGATAATATATATTTTCGGCTTTTTAATTATACATTAGTCCATTTTTTAAATTATAAAAAATTAACTTTTTTCACTTTTTATAAAAATTGCTAATTAAACCACATATTTTAATTAGTAATAAGGTTGGCTAATTAGGTTTGAAACTATAATTAAATAATAACAATATTAAAGGTATGAGATAAAAGAGAAAGCATTTTCTTATCCTATCCTGTTGGTTCTAACCCAGCTCCACTCTCAGGATAGAATTATTACTAAGTAACAGGATATGATAAGCTAACAGGATAAACTTATCCTATCCTGCTGGTTCACCAAACTACAGATTAAAGCAGGACATGATAGTTTATCCTATTCTATCTCCCTTATCCTGTCCACCAAACGGGCCCTGATAGTGTACAAGTAACTTGAAAGCTAAGGTTCAAATGAGGGGAGAGGAGGGATTTTAATGGAGGGAGGGAGAGAAATAAATTAAGGAGAGTGATTTTAATTAGGTAATGTGTTTGGTTAAGAGGAGGGGAGGGGAGGGGTTTCAATAGAAGGGGAAAGTAACATTATTTATGTTTTGGTTCACAAGGGGATGAGAGGAATTTAAAACTATTTTACTTTTGTATCCTTATAATTTTAGATTTCAAAATATTAAGTTAGAATAATTTTGTCAACACATTAAAAAAATTTTAAAATCCCTCACCTCCCCTCCAAATCTCCCAATATTGGAGGGGAGTCAAAATTGAGTAAGGAGAGATTTTGCTCCCCTCCAAAAAATTGAATCAAACATACAAAGTTTAGAAAAATCTCTCCCCCTTCCTCCCCTCCAACCGAACACTATGTGTAAGACCATATACGGATGCGTCGATCCTGTCATATGTATGGAAAAGATTTTATCGAGAAAGACAAAGCTCACTTCGATAATCTCTATGCCTCAAACAGGGGAATTAGTCTCCAGCTTATGATTACAAAAAAAGATGTGTTATGTGTCACTTGTGTTTGCATGCATGCATTAATGAGTATTTGCAACTTCCTCATGCTCTAGTTATTTTTCCTTTTCTTCGCTTTCGCACAGAAAATAAAGAATATTAGGCTTAATTGCACTTTCAGTCTTCTATTATCGGCTATTTGTGATTTTGGTCCCTAAAGTTTTGTTTTAGCACATTTGGTACCCCTATTTTTTCAATTTTATAAATTCGGTCCTCCTGTCTCATGTCCGTTAATTTTTTCAATGATCAACATAGACAAACCATTGCTCTAAGCGTATAGAACATCTGGTAGAGCTTCTCCCCTACCTCTCCGCTTCAACATGATTCAATGGTTTCTCTCTACCATTTATCGGTTTCCTTACTCCTTTACAGGACCTTTTTCTGTTCTATCACAAAGTCCTTTACCACAGAAGCTCATGTTGAGGTTCTATGCGCTTAAAGCAGTAGTTCCTCTCTATTGATCATTGAAAATTTGACGGACATTAGACAAGAAGACCGGATTTGCAACATTGAAAAAATAGAGAGACCAAATATGCTTAAAAAATTATAGAGACCAAAATCGTACACGACTAGTAATAAAGGACCAAAGGTACAATTAAGCCAAAATATTAATGATGTCAAATGATTAAGATCCATAATTACTAATACCTTAGAGCATTTAGGGTGTTAAACACTTAAGCAACACATTTTGGGTTCTTATCTTATCATGAGGTGTCCTCACTATGTCACATCATATTTAAGCAATTCACCTATCTTTTACCACAATGGTGCAATCCTTAAGCAACCCTTAAGTAATTCATATTTTTATATTTTCCCTTAATTTTGTTTCAAGCACTTCCCGTGATGGCCTTGACCATGATTTGGTAGTGCGATCGCACAAGGTCCCATTTTTTAGAAGGCACCAAATTATTTTTTTACTTGGTATATATGTATTTATTAAAATAAAAAATTTATATAATAAAATTTTTATGTAGTTACAAATTTTATATTTGAAACTTAAGGGCCCAATTGTTTTTTAAAATCCAGGATCCAATCCTTTTAGTACTTATTTTAATAATTTTTTAAAAAAAATATTAAGAGTTACATAAAAGGCTCTCCATTTTTTCCTCACTCACGTATTTATATCCGTTTTAGATTAAATAATCTTCTTCGATTTCTATTGAAAATGACTTTTTAAAGAACCTTGACTATGAACAAATTATTAACAATTTTGAAGTAAAATCTGCAAGGAGAACAATATTCAAAAATTAATAGGGTATCAATTTCTTTCTTCACTCCTTGTGATTCATTTGCTATCAGTGGAGGATGATACTGCTGGTGTAGAGATGCTGTTGCGACATGTTCGGATTAATAGATATAAATATAACTATTTTTACTATAATTCTATTGTAGTTTGTTATTGTAATCTTTTTATTTTCTTCGTTAATATTTTTTTCGCTTAAGGTTGTATTAAAATTATTAATGACCAACTTTTTACATTTTTTTATATATTTTTTATAATCAATATATATATTGGACTTGTAAAAAAAGTATAATACGAATTTTTCAATTGGTATAGGATACCCAAATTTTAGGGATGGCGTTGACTTCGATGATCGATCATCTACAAAGTGACATATCTCAGCAGAACATATGACAAATTGCAATGACTACTAACTTTCGTTGCCATTGCATAATTTTCATGCTAATAAAATTCGTGCGTAGTTAACCTACTACGAGTGCGTTTGGCCCAGCTTATTTTTAACTTCTCTTCTCCTTAGAAGGAGAAGTTGGGCCAAACATATAATCTTTAAAAGCTCTACAAATAAAAAGAAGCTTAATTTTATTAAAGAAAAGTAGCTTTCAAAAAAGCCCAATAGGGGAGCTTCTCCATAACTTGTGCGGAGCTTTTGTCCTGTGGTGCACAATTCGACTCCTATCAGAGCCATTTTTTCTTTTCTTTTTTTTTTTTTTTTTTTTAGTTTTTACCCTTTCCCATATCAGAGCACATTACCCTCACACAATCACACATACCCTGTAGAACCGCTCAACCGTCCACACAGCACCACCGCTCAACCTTCACCCGCCGCCCCTCACCGTCCCAGCACCTTGCCGCGCCGCCCCTCACCGTTCCAGCATCGCGTCGCGCCGCCCTTCACTGTCGCAGCGCCCCTTTGCCCGCACCGCGTCGCCGCCTAGCCTGCACCGCGTCGCGCCTCCCAGCCTGCACCTCGTCGAGCCGCCCAGCCTTGCACCGCGTCCCGCCGCCCAGCCTGCACCGCGCCACCTAGCCTGAACCTCACCGCCAACCAGGTACTGTATTTCACAAATATAACCAGTATGATGTAATATTGTATAGCATTTCTGATATAATGGACTTCTCTGAAGGGAAACCTTAAATTTTAAATAATTTAATCTTGTTAAAGTTGAATAATTTGGATTGATGTTGATTTCATCTTCAGCCTAGCTTTTTATGTGTGTTTTCATTATGCTTGGTACATTTATCTTTATATAATTTTTATAAATTAAAAGAAATGGGTACAATATATTGTTGTGTTTGGTACACCATAAATTTTGAGGTTGTGTTCTTGGTGCTGTGTTTTGGGATCAGTTTTTGGGCTGTCATGTTCTATTTCATGTATTTGGTTGTCTCTTTTGGTTGCTGGACATGGTTTTGAAAAGATCTTGAAGTTGGTTATGGTGTTCTAATACATTGCAGCCTATGGCTAGCAAAGAAAGCCTTCTGAAAGCACATGCAGCAAAATGGGATTCTGTTAATACCAAAATTTTACTAGACATCTGTATAGAAGAGATTCGTAAAATTGGGAGACCAGGAATCGCATTTAAAAGTAAAATATGGGAAAAAATACGTGATGAATTCCATAAACGTGCTAATAAAGACTATACACAAAAGCAGTTAAAGAATAGAATGGATACTATGAGAGATAATTGGAGTACATGGAAACAATTGCTGGGTAAAGAAACAGGCTTGGGATGGAACCATCAAACAGGAACGATTGAAGCTGATGCCACATGGTGGGATGCTAAGATAAGGGTGAGTATTTGATGCTATTTTATTTTTATATCCATTGATAGTGGCAGAAATTGAATTGTCTAAATGTTGTTTCTTTTTATGGTTATGTAGGAGAATCCAAGCTATAAGAAATTTCGATATCAAGGATTAGAATTTCATGAGGAATTGCGATTCATATTTGGGGAGACAGTGGCTACAAGTGAAAATGCATGGACACCAGCTATGGGTGTACCAACTGAATCTAATCGCAAAAGCATTGATTTAGATGTGCCATATGAAGTTGAATCTGATGATAGGGAAATCAATCTTGATGATGATTTTAGCCCTGGGGAACACTCCCAAACAAACAAGAAAAAAAAGACATCACAAGATATAGGTGACAAAGTGGCAAAGGGTAAGTCAAAAATAGGGACTGCAACGGTTATGCGAAAAAATTTTGAAAGATTAGTTGAAGCTGCAGAAAGTAATAACGAAGTTCAAAAAGAAGAACTTGCAGTCGCATCTCATCTTTATGGCGAGTATTCCATTCCCAATAGTGTTGAAGTTTTGAAAAGTCTAAAGGAAGGGGGGCATTTGAATGGTCCACAATTTATCTATGCTTTAGAATTTATTAAAGATAGTCAAAACAGAGCCATACTCATGTCACTAAAAGATTCAGTGGATGCTTTGGTGGATTGGCTTCTCCACAAGTATGACATGTAGAAGTTATGGGCATTGTGAAATTTGTAGTGACATCTATGTTTATGCATTTGAGTTGTTTATGAGACCAATTTGTAATTCCTTTATGTTTGTTTTTCATATGTTAAACATTGAGAATATATATTTATGCATTTTAATTATTTTTATGAGACCAAAATATATTAGCATACTTGTGTTTAAACTTAAGAGAGCTATTGAGATTAATGTATTATGTTATTCATAGGGTACAATATCTTTGTTTTTTATTTGTGATATTGATAGTGTTACTGATAGTGTCAAAGATGGAGAAAAAAATAAAGAATATGATTAAGTGACAAATTAAAGATGATGTAATGCCCGTTAGATTATGAGAAAATTAAAAATAAACCAATAGGCTTTTATGATTTATCACAATAATGAATGGTTTTGATGTACTATTTTTTAATGTCACGTTTATTGAAACCAACTTGTAATTGCTTTGTGTTTATGTTTCCTACAGATGTCTTCTAATCTTACCAATGAACATTCAAGAAAAGTTAAAAAAAGGAGACGCGCAAAGTTCAATAATATAATTTATGCTGCAGGAGCAATTGCATTTGAATATTACATGAAGTATTTGATGAAGCAAGGTAATAGATTTCTTTATTCTCATGGATGGAATTGGGTTCGTCAAACTCTTAACACTCCAGGTGAAAGTTACAATATGTTTAGGATGGAATCTCATGCTATCTTGAAACTTGAAGGGTTATTGGTGAGTAAGGGATGGTTACATCCATCTAAAGAAATGACATCGTTGGAGGCACTTGCTATGTTTCTTTGGAGTTGTGCACATAGTGAGACAAATCGAAATATCCAAAATAAATTTGGAAAATCAGGAGAGACGGTAAGTAGGAAGTTTGGTGAAGTTCTTGATAGTTTATGTTTATTGGCAAAGGAAATTGTAAGGCCTATAGATTTTAACTATGTAGAAGTTCCAACCAAAATTAAAGATGATCGTAGATATTGGCCTTATTTTGAGGGATGTATTGGTGCTATAGATGGAACACATATTCCTGCCATTGTTCCTACAAAAGATCAGATACGTTATATTGGTAGAAAGGGATATCCAACACAAAATGTCATGCTAGTGTGCAACTTTGACATGCTATTCACATTTGTTGTTGTTGGTTGGCCTGGTACCGCACATGACACACGTATTCTTTCATCAGTGCTTGAAGAAATGAAAAATGTGTTCCCTCACCCTCCCGAAGGTACTTAAAATAAAATTTGTCATTTATATATTTCTTTATTTGTATTTTTCATATAAGCTAATAATAAAATATTTTATTTTTTAGGAAAGTACTATCTAGTGGATGCTGGATACCCAAACATGAAAGGGTATCTAGCACCATACAAGGGTGAAAGATATCACATTCCTGATTTTAGAGATGGCATCCAAGCAGAAGGTATACAAGAAGTATTCAACCATGCACATTCTTCATTAAGAAATGTCATTGAAAGAACAATTGGGGTTTGGAAGAAAAGGTGGCATATATTATGCGATATGAGACCATTTCCTTTGATCAAACAGCAAAAAATTATAGTTGCAACAACAGCACTTCATAACTTCATTAGATTATGTGGTGTTGAAGATGAAGAATTCAACAGATGTGATCATCTTCCTGGATATATGGCTGACTACGAGGAGGAAAGGAACACTGATGTGGAAATGACTTCATATAATGCTAGAAGAGTAGTAGATGGTGGTTATATGGATAGAGTTCGCACTCAAATTGCAGCTGCATTGATGGAAAATAGAAATCGTTAATATCCCATTTTATGGTTGTTTTTGAATTTTTTTATAAAATATTTGTTCAAATATTTTGTTTTTTTATTGATGTATTTTCTTCATTATTTTAAATATTTCATTTATTAGTAACCAATAGAATTTTTGTAATTTGATACCTTATATTTTTTTTGAAGCAAAATATAAGGTATAGCTTATATTTTTGATACCATATAGTATCATTTTTATTGATATCTTATATAAAACCAAAATTTTAGAATGAGTATAAAAAAAGTAGCTTAAAAGTACCATTTTATACCAAACAACTTTTAGCTTAAAAGTAACTTTTAAGTTAAAAAAAATGGAAATACCAAACGGCTTTAGCTTTTAATTTTAAAGCTCTTATTCTAAGCTTCTCCTTTGAAGTAGCTTTTAAGTCCAAAAAAAGCTAGGCCAAACGAACACTACATCGAAGAATAGCCCGACAGAAAGCTGAGAGTATAACAAATAAATTTGCTTTTTTAAGATATATCATTTTTAAAAGATGATGCATTGATTTCATGATAGTTTTTGTCATTAGTAGTTTCTTTTAAACGAATTAATAGTTTCATGATAATTATTAGATTCCGAGCCTAAACTCAATTTCAAAAATTAGTTTAAGAGATGAGAATTGTTTAAATTTTAATAAGTTCTTATAAGATTTTATCATTAGTCAATGTGGGATTTGGATTTTTTTCAATATACCCTTTCACGCCTAGCACTATTGGGTTTGATACGTTGATTATATGGTGGGCGACCCTTTAATGGATCTAAAATAGGCTTTGATATCATATTAGATTTTGGGCCTAACTCAACCCCAAAAGATAGTTCAAGAGGTGGGGATTATCCAAGTTTTTATAATCACAATCATTTTTCCATGTTCCAACGTATATGATCTCAAGAAAATATTCAGGGTCATATATAATCATTTTTTTTTAATAATTTGAAGAATGAATTAAAGCAACAGCAGCCAACATGATGGTGTAAAATGGATGACTGAGATAGCGTATATATATGAGACAGCCGTTAGCCACGACCAACTTTCGATACATAGTTTCAGAAACACTCACACGGTGTGAGTCACATCAGTGACATTATTGGTAAGAATCATTGGTGCCATGGGACCACCTTTTTCCCTTCTCATAAATCATAAATCATAATACATAAATAACCCCAACAAAGATTTTAAAATATTTTTCGTCAAAAAAAAAGATTTAAAAATATTTCATGTGTGAAAATGTAAAATAATGTGTAGTCGCTAGGGACGCCAATTGAATGTGTCTATAAATCTATGAATTCCTAAAATAAATTATATTTTGACATAAATGTACCTAAATAATGTCAGTAAAAAAACATGTGTATTTCTATAACATCTTCATATGTTGCTTCAAAAAAAACATCTTCATATGTATACTCAAAGTATATATATATATATATTTTGAGGTTAACAGATTGAAAGATTTAGTCAACAAAAATAAGAAAGATGCAAAAATCTCTCTACAATAAAGTTCAGGGAGAGTTATATTTGTGCAATGATCATATACTAAAATCATGCACGAAGTTGTTTATATTTCTTTTATTAAGAAATATTGCACGGCTTCGTGCATGATTTTAATTAAATTGTGATTGCTACCGTTGTTATTGTCGATATTACCATAAATGCGATGTGATTAGTGATTGTTGCGGCGTGAAATTTTTGGTGGTTAAAGATTTGTTCTAAAATCTATTGCGATCCGATGTGATCACATTACCGTTTCATTGTGGTGTTTTTCTATGATTGGGGATCACAATGCAATTGTTTGGTAATGTAATTGTGGTAATGATCACAATTGCAATATTGCGACGGCATAAGATGATGTAATACATAATTTAAAACCTTGGTGATTGAGAACTCGTGAATCTTCAAGTGTTATTACATAGAAGAAGGTTCAAATTGTTTTTCCTATCTCTTCTCAAAAAGGAATATTTGCTTGTTTTTCACCCCACCGCCACTACTGTGATTTGAGGATGGACTATTATGGGTCTTGGGGTTTTGAGGTCATCACAGTTGTTTTGTATGAATAAAGGACATTGATACATGCTCAGTCCAAGATGAAGCCAGACAAGTCTCTCAGTTACTCAGTTCGATTGATTGTCTAGGTTCTCTCCCCTTTGGCTTTACTTTATAGTGTAACATTGTAAGCACTATTTGGTATGTTGTTGCAACTGGATCGAAATTACTTGGCGGCTGTAACGGCCAAGGTAAATTTATTGTCATGTCTATTGAATCGTCTTACTAATTTGTCTTATGCTGTCGAGGAGTTCGAAGGACCTGAATCTCTTGGACAGAGGAGATCGAAATTCCCTTGAAGGTTATAACGGCCAGGGGAAATTTATTGTCGTGTCTATTGAGCCGCCTTACTAATTTGTCTTACGATTTCGAGAGCTGGATCTATTGCCACTAATGGAGAGTGTCATAATTGTACAATGTATAGCAGATTACATAATAGTGGTTGTTTGTCTTTGTGTCATGTAATTTTGTACGGGTGTTGTTCATGTAACAGGAAGGGTGTTAGAAGAGAAGGTTACGAGTGTTTGATGTGTTTTTGACTTGAGTCAGACGGGTGTATGACAAGGGTGTATCTTCAAAAGGGTGATGAATGTATCGGTGGAACTTTTGTAATGTTTTTTCTTATCTAGTCTTGAGAAAATACTAGTGTGGTTGTCCTTCAACCCTTTCTAGAAGGTGAAAAGGATAATCATTGTGATACTAAAGTTAGATATTATTAATTAATTTTACTTATCGGAAAAAAAATGGATGAGGATGAATGAGTTTGTTTTACCGTTTGATTATAAGGGATGGAGTTAGAGGGCCGCTTTGACAATGGCTATTGTTGTTGAAAGGGTGAGCTGTGATTTTGCCATTGGAGAGGTATGTCATAAGCGAGAAACCACCACAAACTTGTTGAAAAGACTAAGAGAGAAATTACCATAGTAACAACACTAAAAGATAAATAAACATTAGTGCATAATATAAATGTAAAAGTGTTGTTTGGGACTTATAAATAAATAATAACTTTTAATGTAACCCATTGAACAATTTGTAGGTAACTATCTAACTACAGTTCATTACATTTTTGGCTTAATTGTACTTTTCGTCCCTCAATTTTTTCAAATGTGTGATTTTGGTCCCTCAAAAATTCTAATTGCACATTTAGTCATCTAATTTGTTAAATTGTACAAAATCAGATATTTTTAGGCTGTTTAGACGTAGTCCTTTGTAGGCTGTTTATATTGATTTTGCACAATTTAATAAATTAAAAGACTAAATGTGCAATTAAAATGTTCAAGATATCAAAATCACACATTTAAAAATATTGAGTGACGAAAAGTGTAATTAAACCTACTCCCTCCGGTCTTTATTATAAGTAAAACTTAAATGGAACACACATATTAAGGAAGGTTGTTAATCTCATTTAATGTTGTTAAAAAATTATGTGTATTACCTAAAGTAACCGTCATAGAAAACATCAATTTTTATTAAATGCATCCCATATTAAGTTATTAGAAAACAAAACGAGTATTAAATGAAGGATATTTTAGAAATAATATCATTAAATAGGATGAAAGTAATTAAAATTTATTTATATATTTAATCAAAAAAATTTAAGATTTTTTTATTTATAATAAAAATCGGAGAAGTACATTTTTTTTTATGAAATCAATGGTACATATATACACCTCAATTTTTACGGGGTGAACCATAACAGCGACCCAAATTTATGGCCGACTTTGGGATCCATAAAAGCCGCCCAAAAGAGCAGGAGATGATAAGTTTTGATAAGTTTGAGAGAGAGATGACATGTAAACTCATCTCATTTGCCAAATAATTTGGACATTCAAAATACGGTGCACGTTGTCTGGTACTACAGTTCATCGTTTTATCCCAGCACTAGCATTGTATTTTATTTTTTATTTTTTATCTCTGTTGTTTTTTTATAATTATGATATAGATATGAAATATTTATCATTATTAATAGTGATTAATCTCTGTCAAGGAATCTGTTGGGTACATAAGATGAGTTATTCCCTCCCAATCAGGTTTTCTTTATACACAAGAACTAGAATTCGAATCCTCAATCATTTGTTTAAGATATTTGAATCCCTTACTACTCAGACTAACACATGTTGGTGCATTGTATTTTATTTTGTTATTTGATGTGACGCAACATTATTAAACATAAAAATAAAAATTGGCTATTCAAAAATTAATATTAAAAGTTTAGTGAGTCTTTTTTCTTTGATTTGAGTCCTTCCCACTCTTTTTAAAAATGAACCAATTAAAAAATTTAAACGTATTTATCAATCAAGGATTGATCGGTTGAGTGATAAGCATCTTGAACCCATAAGAAGGAGAATGTAAGTTCGATTGAGGATTAGTCTCATAACCCATTTTGACTTATCAAATGAGTTGTGTTTTTTTAGTTTTGCATGCTTTTACTTACCATAGATGGAAAATCCATGTTTAGTGACTCATTCAAAGTAATCTGAAAGCAGTTTTCTCTTATTGTCTTTAGGTTAAAGTAATAATTTGGTCCCTATACATGACACAGATTTTTCATTTAGTCCCTATATGTAAAAAAAATTAGAAATAAGTCCCTACATGTGTAAACGTTAATTTGGTCAATATATATGCAAACGTTAGCAAATTCGTCCCTACCGTCAACAAACTAGTCCTTATATGTGACACAAATTTTTGATTTAGTCCCTAAACCTGAAAAAAAAAAAATTAAATTGGTCCTTGTATGTATAATCGATAATAATTTTATCCTTATCGTCTGTCAAGGAACTCGGATCCAACTAAATTTTTTTTTCGTATTGATTATTTTTCATATATTATATCAATCTATTTCTTCTATTGAGAATCAACTTGGATAATTTCAGAATATAAAATCATTTACGGACCAAATTATACAACTTTTACTCTCAATAGAAGAAATAGATTGATATAATATATAGAAAATATTCAATACGAAAAGAATCTTTAGTTGGATCCGAGCTCCTAGATAGATGATAGAGACAAAATTATTATCTATTGAACATATAAAGACTGATTAATTTTTTTTTCCAGGTTTAGGGATCAAATCAAAATATTGTGTCACGTATAAGGACCAATTTGTTGACGGCAGGGACGAATTTGCTAACGTTTGCATATATAGAGACCAAATTTATTAACGTTTACACATGTAGGGACTCATTTCCAATTTTTTTAAGTATAGAGACTAAATAAAGAATCCATGTCACGTATATGGACCAAATTATTACTTTAACCTTGTCTTTATTACTCTCACTCAACTTGAAAGTGTATTTAGTGAATACGATGATATTTTTAATTAAAGTTCTTTTTTTATTTATTGATTTTCGTAATCAATTAAAATGCTGGTAATGGATGCGGGTACGGATACTTAGATACCCACGGATAAGGGTATGGGTATTGAAGTTATTATCCATGCAGATATGAATTCGAATACGGGTATTTTTTTAAAATGTAGATATAAAAATATATATTATAGTATCCTACCCAAACTCTATCCATTATCATCCTTATTAAACCCCCATGGCTTAATGAGATATTGTAAAAAATCATTTTAAAAGTAAATACATAAAAGCTAAACATCAAAACAAAATTTCAAACTTAAAGCGATAATATTGATTTTTTTTCGTTTTTTGGATTAATAATAATATTCCTTTTTTATAGCTGAATATGTATTTTTAATTAATGATAAACTGTTACTTTGGGGTACGGTTTGTCCTTCGGAAAGGCAAACGTGCGTCTCTTGCTCCAAAGTCATTTATGATGTTTGATTTTGAGTTGGCACAATAAATTTTATGATTAGATTTGAGTTTGAGTAAATGTAAAAATTTATTCTTTTTATAATTATCAAAATTTAGTTTTGATTTTTCAATCATTAATTTTATTATATTATTTTTAAAAATTAATTATTTTTTTATTTATTTAAAGGTTGAAGAATATTTTAATAATTATGTATTCAAAAGTTAGTTTGAAAAACAATCCGAATAATATGTATTCTTTCAAAATTATTTTTAATAATAAAATATTTATATTAAATCAAAGACACAAAAAGATTTTTTTTATTTTTGTTCATTTTCAAAAAAAATTTTAAATAAATATATTTTTATATATATATATATAGTCTCTTTTGTATATTTATTATCCCAAAATTTTATTATGGGAAATCTCTGTTTCTCACGAGAATGAGAGGATCCCTATTCCAAAGACACCCTTATCTTTTTTATACTTTACGTCAATTCGAACACCAAACGGGAAAAGGCCCGATTGGATTGACTATTGAGTGCGAGTTTTTCTCAACGAGAAGACGAAATTGCAGAGATCCAGGCAGCTCTGGCAATATGCAACAGTTCCTAAACATCTAGACAAACCGAGAATTTACGTATGCATGATGCAATGCTGCGGATCACTTTTACAAACATGTGAACTATCTCAACCACAAATATATTTCTAAAATACACGAAAAATATAAAAAATAAATAAATATATATAATATTAAATCAAATATTCAAATTTTGATATTCAGATTTACGTTAAAATGAAATCCTACGAATATATATTTTTAACCTGGTTTGTTTTCAGTCAAAAAAAAAATTTAATTGATATATATTATCTGTGTAAAGATTTTTTTACACAATCAACCAATCGAAAATTATCACATAAGCTAAAATGATTGACTCTTATCCTAACTACCTTAAAAGTCATACACATCATGATTTTTGATTGATTATCAATATAAAAATCTTTACACTAACAATATATAACAATTAAACTCAAAAAAAAAACTGATTTGCAAATTTTACATTATAAAATACATAAAATCAAAGATTTCAAGAATTTCTTATTAAACCCAGGCGCAAATATTTCTTTCCGTTTTTTTGGTATTGCGACGTCTGTGTCGTTTTTGGTTGCCACAAACTGAGAAGATTTGTCTTTCTGGTAAATTATAATAGCCATCAGATCCTCTTTGAATAACATCTTAGATTGACAATATAATTAATGAGTTTGTTTGGTGTGTTTAATTTTAATAAAAACATTTATCAAAAAGTATTATATATACGCGTGCATAGGGTGACAAAATAGGTTGAGACCGACGGATCAATCCATAACCCGACTATTTTACCAAGTTTGGTTGACGCTTTCAACCCAACAACCCGTCCCGCTTAATCCACCAAGAAGGCAGGTCAAATGTGGGTCATGACGGGTTGACCCACCAATTTTAGAGCCTGTTTAGGAGTTTGAAGAGGAAGGGAGGGGGAGGGATTTGATGTGCAAGGGAGGAGGAAAAGGATGAGGAAGCGATGATAGTCCCCCACCTTACATGGGGGTTTATTTTCCAACAAAAGAGTCAAAATTTCCCAATTTGAGGGAAATAAAAAAATAAACTAGGGGAGGGTTTTGAATGACTTTTAAAATTTCTTCACATTTATCTTTCTTTTTAAAAACTCTCAAAATGTCTTCCTCTCTCATTCATTCCCCTCTCAACTTCCAAACAAACCTTACAAAAATTATATATTTAAATCATGTTTCAATTATTTTAAACTTTTTTAGCGGGCTAAAGACAAGTCAGGCGGATCAACCCGCCAACCCATTTTCAGTTTTTTTTTTATGTTTATGGTTGGCCAACCTGCTACGGGGTGCGTTAGGAGGTTCAACCCACTTTATCCAAGCAGGTCAAGCCGCTCGCACCGTTTTTGGCGGGACAATGGGGGATTGGGCAGGGTAGGAGCGATTGGCCCGTTTGCCATCCCTAGACGTAGAGTTGGGTATATGGGCTTGGGCCCACTGATAGTCCCTTTAACCCGCAATCCATGCGTATTAGGACCAGACAAAATATAGGACTGTTTAAATTCGGTCTTCTTTAGCCCGGTCCGTTTAACCCACAGGTTGGGTTTGTGGGTTAACAGACCAACCCGCGGATCACTACTTCTTTTTACACCAAAAAAATTAGGCAACTTTGACACATGAGTTTGGACCATTTCTGATTTCTCCATCGACAACTCATATGCTTAATCACACTTGTTTGAATACATTTTTTCTTAAGAATCTGATTATCCAACTTCACAATGTTTTTGAAAGGTCTACTCTATTTTCAACCCGACAAAGATACAAGCAAAATTTTCTTTCTATTCAGACTTCTTTATATTTATTATGACACTACATTTTATTTTCCGTTTTACTCGCGTGGTCATGTATGGCATTGTGATCATCTTTGTGCTACAATTTTCTTTGTCGAACCGTCAGACCTAAAGGTTGCAAAAGGGATACCGTAAAGAGAATAAAATCAACAACCTGGTAATGTTTCGTTTTTAAAATAATATATATTATTGTGAATACAGTGGTCGAATATGGCGTTTTCAAAATAATTTGAAATTTTTATTTTATTATTATTGAGTCCATGGGCCAGCCCGTTTACCTTCGCGAACCAATTCGGCCCGGTCTGTTTAAGTGCAGGCTAATGCGGGTTAGGCCTAAATGGACCGAGCTGGACCGTATACCCAGCTCTACCTACACGTGTGTGAATTTCATTAGATTTCGTAATTATATTAAAAAATAGATGTCATATTTAGTGTCCTCCATAATTTTGGGGTAAAAGTTACACTGCCCAATTAAAATGTGTCACCTAAATTAAATGAGTTAATAAATTTTACATAGTACTAAGTTCTTACCATAGGATTGGACCACCTAGACAGGATAAAAGTTACCTTAGGGTATCAAAGAATTGAGGAAGATTCTATGGTGCCCCTTGGGTACCATACCCTTGCCTATTTTGACCAATCAGATGGTGAGAATTTAGCCCTATGGGACATTGACATGACTCAATTAATTGAGATAGCGCATTTTGGTTGGATATAGGATACCCAAACCCTCTACTTTCCAAGAGTACCATAACAACATCCAATAATTTACCTAAAGGATAAAGTAACAAAAAAGATTGTTTTTTAATTAAACCGCTATATTTTCATGAAAAAAACATTTTTCATAATAGAAGCGATTGAAGCATAAAATAAATATTTTTAGAGGTAATATTAAAGGCGAAATATGTTTATTGGTCCTATACGTTTATTTAAATTTTCACATCGGTCCCATAAGTTTTATTTTTTTCAAATTGGTCCAACACATTATATTTCGTTTTCACATTAGTCTTTTCCGTCAATTTCGACCTAACGCTGTCAGTTTTGACCAGACGTGGCTATTATATTAGTGTTACACGTGGCTTTTGATATGATGCCGTAAGGTCGAAATTGATGGAAATGACTAACATGAAAATGAAACATAACGTATATGACCAATTTGAAAAAAATAAAACTTATGGGATCGATGTGAAAATTTAAATAAACGTATAAGACCAATCAACCTATTTTGCCTAATATTAAATGTTATTTGGCACGGTTAGTGTAAACTAGTAATATGCATACCAATTAAACTCTATAAAAAATCACAATTGATTAATAAATGTCACTTAATTGCACTTTTCGTCTCTTAGTTTTTTCAAACGTGCGATTTTAGTCGCTTGAAAATTTTAATTACATATTTGATCCTCTAATTTTTTAAATTATGCAAAATTAGTCCTTTTTAGGCTGCTTAAGTTAGTCGTTTTTCAGTTGTTTGGATTGATTTTGCACAATTTAATAAATTAGAAGATTAAATATGCAATTGAAATTTTGAAACCACCAAAATCTCATATTTGTAAAAGTTGAGGGAGGAGAAATGTAATTATGTGTAAATGTTAAAGATATTTAAACTAGTAATGATGGCTTCACTTACACTTTATAGAATATAAAGATAAGAAAATGATGAATACTGAGGCGTGTGGTGAGGAGAAAGCGAAGTAAAGGCGACACAAGATGATGAACACGTAGAAGGAAGGAAGCAGAGGATTAAACCCTCGATTCACCCACCGCACCGCGCGGCCCCACCCTAGTCGTTGAGATGACTTTATCGTTCTCGGAATGAATCATTTAATGTTTCGGTTTGGCACCTTTATATATACGCATCCAATCCACTGAGGCACTATAGTATCCAACCAACCAACCCCACTCACTCGTCATTCAACAACACTTTCCCTTCCCATTTGCTGCTTCTGACAAAAACACAACATGGGCAACCTCGAGGCCGAAAGAACCACAGTAGGATGGGCAGCAAGAGACTCTTCTGGGATTCTCTCTCCATACACCTTTACTCTCAGGTCATCTCAATTTCTATCTCTTAATTATTAAATTTGTATATATAACCTCATTGTTATATATATATATATATATATATATATATATATACTACTCCTCTCTATATATGATCTGTGTAGTAAACTCACTGTGTGTCAAATTAAAACATGCAGAAACACAGGCCCGGATGATGTGTACATCAAAGTTCACTACTGTGGAATTTGCCATTCTGATCTCCATCAGATTAAAAATGATCTGGGGATGTCCAACTATCCCATGGTTCCTGGGTAAACTCATTCATATATATATATATATATGTGTGTCTTTGATTATGATTCTATATGTTGCATGTGTTGTGACTGATCGGTCGATCGATGATTATTCCAAAAAACAGGCATGAAGTGGTTGGCGAGGTACTGGAGGTGGGTTCAAATGTTACCAGGTTCAAAGTGGGAGAGACGGTAGGAGCTGGACTCCTCGTTGGCTGCTGCAAAAGCTGCCACGCATGCCAATCAGATATTGAGCAATACTGCAACAAGAAAATCTGGTCTTACAATGATGTTTATACAGATGGAAAACCCACTCAGGGTGGCTTTGCTGAAACCACCGTCGTGGAGCAGAAGTAATAATAATAATAATATACTCAATTTTCATTACATGCTTCAATTTACTAATTATTAAATTAAAGTTCCCTGCTTTATGCCAACCCTGAAAAACAGAGAAAAAACTAAAGTAAAATTATATAGGTAATAATTTTGGTGCTGTTTTTTTTATAAGAATATAATATGTGTAATAATTCATCAATAAAAATATAATATAAGTCATATTCCTATTCAAAAACAACATCGTACATATAAGTTTTCTCCTTTCAATTATTCATCAATTTCAAGCTTTTTTTTCAGCAATTTCCACTTTTTTTAAAAAAAAATAAAAATATTGATTATGTAAATGGGGGGTATCTATCAGGTTTGTTGTGAAAATACCGGAGGGTTTGGCGCCAGAGGAAGTTGCACCGTTGTTGTGTGCTGGTGTGACTGTGTACAGTCCACTGTCACACTTTGGGCTGAAAGAGAGTGGGCTGAGGGGTGCAATACTGGGGCTTGGAGGAGTGGGACACATGGGTGTGAAGATAGCAAAGGCACTGGGTCACCATGTCACTGTGATAAGCTCTTCTGATAAGAAGAAGCAGGAGGCTCTTGAGCACCTTGGAGCTGATGAATATCTGGTTAGCTCAGACGCCACACGCATGCAAGAAACTGCTGATTCACTTGATTATATCATTGACACTGTGCCTGTTGGTCACCCTCTTGAGCCTTATCTTTCCTTGCTCAAGGTTGATGGCAAGCTGATCTTGATGGGTGTCATAAACACTCCTCTTCAATTTGTTAGCCCCATGGTCATGCTAGGTAAGCCACCCTCTTCCTCATCCTTTGCCAAGTTTGAATTTATTTTGTTTTTGGCCTAATTTTTCGTATCTGATTCTTGTTACATGTATTTTTGTATCAACATATCATTTCTTAGTAAATTAGCAACTTTTGACTATGAAATTATCTTCCCTTTGCAAATTAGTCTTCGAATTTTGAGAAATACACAAACTTTTTTCATACAAGGATCTACCGTATCTAAAAGTTTGTATCTCTCTACAACAGGATCATGTCTCGTTCTTCTAAAATAAGAGAGAATCCAAATCCAAATTTATTTGTATATATAAGTTAGTCTTTGGTTTAAAAAATACGAAGTTTTTTTTATAAACTAGAGATACACATAATTAAACTAAGCAATCTGCAAGTGAAGAATAGTTGCAATGATTAAGTTGCTAATTTACTCGTTGATTTTTTAACTTTACAATTTTAATGATTTCTGCTGGTGTTGGTGTGTGCAGGGAGGAAGTCAATTACAGGAAGCTTTGTTGGGAGCATGAAGGAGACTGAGGAGATGCTAGAGTTCTGGAAAGAGAAGGGTCTGAATTCCATGATTGAAGTGGTAAAGATGGATTACATTAACAAAGCCTTCGAAAGGTTGGAGAAGAACGATGTGAGATATAGGTTCGTTGTGGATGTTAAAGGCAGCAAACTTGACCAGTGAAAGTATCCAAACAGGACACACACCACACCAATATTATGAAAAGTCTGGACAAATTAATTCCCAACTAAGTTGTTTTGTTTTATTGAGGAGTGTTCTGTTTTCTATGCTTTGATTTCGCTCACTTTGTTGATCAAATTTGTGATACCAAATTTGCACTGAAAGCAAGAATATTTATATACCAAACTTCATACTGTATTAGATTGCCATTTCAGTGTTTAAAGTGTGGATTTTCTTACCCCAAAAAGAAGAAATGAAAAATGTGGATTTTGGACAAATAGTGGCTCACCAACTTTTTTGGGTGGCGGAATTTGTTCCTGACTGATCTTGCTTGGTTGAGTCACTAGCCCTTACCTAATCTTTGAAATTGAGACGTATTGTCAGCCATACACGTACTTGTTCAAACATCGCTCTCAGTTTGACACGGTTCATTATTATATTTAAAAGTTATATTAACCTCTTCGAAATTTAGTTTAATTATACTTCATATCATAATTTCGCTGCTAGATGTTAATTGTGAGGTTTTATAAATTTAAAATCCATTATTTCTGAGCCCCTCATATGGTCTGCCTTGATACCCATCAACCTAGCCATTTAAATTAGTTCTTGCTTAGTTCATGTCTATTTGAGTTGGGGACGTTTTAAAGGCTGTAATATCCTCCTTCCAATGAGGAGTGTATATTTATTATTATAAAATTGACTGACCTAGTTTATATGTCCAACGTTTTAGTTTAACCGTGGGTTTGTTAGATATCTGGAATGGTTCTGCAACAAGAAGAAAGACAAAGAATATTCGCATTTTCATTGAAACACCAAATCGTTGCATGCAAAAGTAGTAAAGCGGGTTGTCGTAAGTTAAGGGACTCGCGCGATATTATATCATTCAACAAGGTTTATAATCTTAAGTTTGTGAATTCATTAAGTTTGAAGTTAATATTGGCTTTCAAAAGTAAAATTTTAAAGGACCACAGTTCGTAAATGAAAACAACAATAGTAATGAGGGGTTGGGATTACATTTCACCAATCTCTTCCTCTAGTATCGTAATGATCAAACATACATATTCCCTCTATACATCAATATCATCGTCATCGATTTAATCATACATCATTAATTCTTTAATGAGATGAGATGTCAATCTTCTTTCCTAAACACCGATCCCTCAGATGTTTAATAAAGAAGTTGAGTTAAGCTCCGATGATTCAATGACTTATGGATCTAACCCTATTCCTAGATATTAGATTCATTATATGATATATTCTAAATCAAGATTCAAATAGTATTTTCCAATAAAACTTCAAATCAAAGATCAAGTTATAGATGGTCAGTCCATAACAAGCATGAAGAACAAGAATAAATCATTGAATATATATATATATACACACACACACACACACACACACACACACATATATACATGAATTAAAAGAGATACATGAGAATTGATTGATTACATCTAATCCCAAATAAGGGTGAGTTAGCTATCCATCTCCATGATAACCATCAACAAAAAGATGAAAAGAAGGAAGATCCTCAATTGTTGCACACGAATTTGGCTCCAAAATGGTGGAAACCTTTTGTATTTTCGTTGCCCAATCAGAGAGAAGAGAAAATGAGCCCAATTCCTCTCTTTTTTTGTTTTTTTATATGACCCACAATTCCAGAACAGGGCAACTAGTAAGTGATGAATTTGCTTGGTGCAGACGAAATCGCTAAGCGAATTTGGGATTCTTCAGATTGAAGAAAGCTAATTAGTTTAGCGCCATTTCATTTTCGCTTAGCATGAAGGAACTCGCTAAGCGAATTTGGTTCTTCAAAATTCCTAATCTTCTAGGACAAATTCGTTTAGCGAAAATATCTTAGTTAAGCGAATTTGTGACAGTAAGTTGATCCTGATTTTGTCTTTCGCTTAACGAATTGGACTTTGCTAAGCGATTTTCTCCCAGCTTTAGCTCTTCAAAAGCTTCTACTCTTTTATTTCTTCACCTATATACACAAAACAGAGATTTAAGATGCAATCTTCAAAATTTCACAATATACTTACTACTAATCATACTATTTACAAATATTAATCTTTTGGGGGTCAACTAGACTAAATTTCATCAATTTAAGCTAAATAAGTACCTTCAACTTCTAATGTTTTTAAGTAAATATGGTACTTATCAAAGAACAAACGCAATTCTCCAAGGCATGTATGGATATTAGGCTCTAGGTTCGATCCGCCACCATTAATCTCTATCTAAAATGAATGCAAAAAGTGTAGCAGCGAATCCTCTTTAGAATACAATGAAGATACCTTGACTTGGTTTGCAAACCCACAATCAAGCTTATTATCGATGGCAGTTTACAAAAAAAAAAATCGTTTTCTAAACTCTCTCTGCGCATAAGGGTGAAAACATGATGATTTGGAATGCAGAAACTCTGCAAATTCGGATGTATTTTCTGCATGCAAAGTGATTCTATTTATAAACCAACTCATGCCACTTGGTGAAGGAAAATAACCTTTCATGAATTTTAAAGAAGGAATGCAATCTTTCATGCATATATCCTTTAATGTATAGACACATATACTCGTGATCAGGGCCGGCCCAACACTTATTGAGGTCTAAAGCAAACTCTATGATGAGGTCTTTTTAAAAAATTAAAGTATTAATTATTTTTTACACAACAAGGAGTTGATCCTTGGACCTTGCAGTTAATGGTAAGTTTTTCTACCAAATGGGCTAATTTACGTTTGATAATATATGAAACATATCAAAAAGATAATATAAAAAAATACAAAGTGAGTTTTTTTCTAAAGAAAAAATTGTTTTTTTGAGAGGCCTAAAGCAAGGGCTTGGGCCGCTTTATGCTTGGGCCAGCCCTACTCGTGATAGAACACACCTATCAGGAAGGATTTGAAAATCATGATAGAAAATCAGCCTCTTTCCAACTTATGTTCTTTCCACTTTCATTATTTTGAAAATCCTTCACATGCTCACCGGAACTTAAGAGGGTGCATTACATGCTCAACCATTTTAGTTGTTAATATTTTATTTTTTGAGAAATGATAATGATTGTATAAAATTTCTTTTCGATTAGTTGGCATTGCTACCGTTCAGCCATTTAGTGTTATTTTTCTTTAAAAAAATGTTTGTTGGCTGAAAATGTGTGACCTTCGGTCTTTTTTTTTCCGAAACCTCTTTATACTTAAATAACAAGAGATATTAAAAAATATAATATTATATTACATACTTATCTGAATATTAATTTTTGTTTATTTTTTAAAAAATATAGACAAAATTACACTTTTGGCCCCTTAAGTTAATTGTTTTGTTCAATTTGGTCACTTAACTTTTTTTGTAACAAATTAGTCCTATATATTTACCAACATTAACAATATTGGCCTAAGTGTTACTCTATATTCGACTTTGTTAACCGTATCCGTTAATTCCACAATTGGACGTATTAAGCGGTTATTGACTTAGTTATTGTCATTGGGGGTGTATGGGTTATTTTCATCCCTCTTAAATGGTGACCTAGAGTTCATGGTTCTCAATTTTCTTTCCTACAATCATGGTTACAAAGCTTGATTTACATCTACCTTACTCAAACGCCGATTTGAAGTCGCTAAAACGATGTCGTTTTGGCCAAGCCACCAAGCCAGCACCATGTTGGATACTTAACGGATACGTAGGACCGTTTGAGGCGGTGTTTACTAAAGTTTAGGCCGACGTTGTTAACGTTTGTAAACATAAAGGACTTGTTTGTCACACGAAAAAATTAAGGGACCAAAATGAATAAAACAATTAAGATAAGAGACCAAATGAGTAATTTTGCCAAAAATATAATTTTATTTTAGTACATAATCAAAATTTGATAATTTCGAAGTATTGAAAGTAAAAAAAAATTTGCAAGCGAATATCATTCGCAGCTGAAGAAAACAAAATTAATTATTGAAAATAAAAGAAACTATTAATAAGAGAGACTAAAAATGAGAAATTTTAAATCACATGTACTGAGCTGTACTTATTTAACCAAATAGTATATATTAGTGAAGTTAAATGTTAAAATGTTCATATCACAAAAATGAATGATGCATATGACAAATTAGGATGAATTTAATTGGTATATATTGTCTGTGTAAAGATTTACACTATCAATCAATCATAACTTGCCACATCATCTAAAATATTTGATTCTTATTCTAGCTATCTTAAAAGTCATTCATACCATGATTTGTGATTGGTTGACAATGTAAAAAACTTTACATTGGCAGTGTATATCAATTAAACTCAATTAGGATCGACAATTTCTTTCAAATATAGTTATAGTTAGATAACACTTGTGCCTTGTTATATAATGACGCATTACAGTGTTAATATATGTTAAGTAAATGGGCATTTGTTTTCTGTAAAGCCTATGATGACTCCGTGGGGGGCCCTCTAAATGACCCTTTAATTGGACATGGAAAAAAAGGGTAAGAGATAACGGAAAAGAAATTAAAATGGAGAATGTTTATGGGGATGAACTCCACTACTCTCCTTATATGTGCATATCTTATTAATTGAACAACCAACTCATTGTTTTTCAACCCTATTCTTAATATCGTGATTAGGTGATTAAGGTCCAGCAACACAACCTGACTTAATTTATTGAACATAAATTGCATGGAGTTGGACCTTTCATTGTCATTCCAAATATTTTATGCTATAATTCGCATACATTTTAGTTTTACCTACTACATAAAAGGATAGCCCGACAAAAAGCCAAAGAAATATGATTAGTTAATGAGCTGCAAATAGGATGAAACAATCTTTTTTAATGTTACTCTTATAACCCATTCATTATTTTATGTTATCTTTTATAGCTAAAATTAGTTGTTACAACTGGTGACAGATTTAGAAGTTTATGAGGTTAAAAAATAGTTTATAAATATTTTTATCAAAGAAAAATATTATAGATATGCATAAAAAAATATATATATAATATACAAAATAGAACGCGGTTCGATTTTAAAGTGAAATCTGCATCTAAAGTGAGAAATGACAAATAATTCACTAAAGAAAAAAATTGAGATTACAAGATGAGGGGTGATGATTCGACATATGGAGGCAAAATCTAAACTTTTGAAGGGGCAAAAAAAAATATATTAGATATATTAAATTTAAAAAATGCCTTGTAGGGGTAATTGCCCCCACACCCAAACGAAGCATTCGTCTCAGTTACAACCGAGAAGCAAGGAAAGTCGATATGAGGTGGCTAAGCTTAGGGTAAAAATAATGACTCAACTGTTATCAATAAAGTAGACTTGGCTCTTTCCATTTCAGACAAAGACTCAATTTGGCAAGACCGAACCACCAGCTTATAACAAATAAACTTGTTTAATTAAAGTAGAGGTATTGTGTAAACGACATTATCTCATAATTTATAATATTTTTTTCCTAACTTATAGCGTTTTTTAAGTAAGACACTACTTAAGGTAGTGTTTGAGCTTTATAACTTAGTATTTTTTTCCTCATTTTATCTACTCTATTTTAATTAAATTTCTCCTTTATTCTCTCATAAATAAAATAAAAAATCTAAATCCCTAAAATCTCTTGAACAAACATTTTAACGTCATATATATTAGCTTGGGCAACAAGGCTACCTATGCTTTAGCTTTGCTTTCCTTATACGTAGGCATGTTTGAAAAAAATTGATTTTCTTTATTTCAACTATTTTTTTAACTAAAAAGTTATTTCATACATAATCTACTATATTTGACAATTCGCTTAAATTTATAAAAAATAAAAACTTTTCTTTTGAGGAAAAAAGTTGTTTTATGTCATTTATTTGTTTTAACTTAAGATTGTTTTGATTTGATTATTTTTTATTCCCAAAACCATATTCCCTATTTATCCCTACAAAATTAATTTCCCAACAAATATTATTAAATTATACAAATAACTTCATACCATTTTTCTTAATTTATTACATAAAAGTGATTTTTTTTACACCACACAAACGAAATAGATTATCTTAAAATCGTTTTTCAACTAACATACCCAAATAAAAACAGATTCTGATTATAATCGATTATCACAATGATCAATTATACATATAATTGATTATCAACATAATATATTTTTTTCAACTTTCTCAAACCATCTTAATAGTACATGTACTCCTCATTTTCAGCTTTTTAATCCATGCCATGCCCAAATCATGCACCCAAAAGCCCCCACCCCTGGATTTGGATTATCTAGCGCCAATTTTGGTGCATCTTCTCTCCACCCACAAGCAAAGCCATTGGATTAAAAGAAAACACACATACTCTCTCCTTCAATTAATCCAATGGCGCTGGAAAAAGACTGCACCAAAATTGACTGCACAGAATCCAAATGGCCCACCCCTTGCCTTGGTTCACTTCTCCCGCACCCTTAATGATATCAAGGAGTTTGGGACTTCAGTATTTCAAGGTCCAAATTGAGCTCTACGTATCTGCTTCTAATGACTACCCAAACAAGTTAACCATAAGTGATGGGGACAAATGTATAGTCAAGGCTTGCTTCGTTCGAACAGCAAGTTCCTAGCCTCGTGAAATATATTCAATAACTATTCTTTGTTGGGAGGAAAGATGTCGAATTGACAAAGAAAATTCATTACAATGAGTATATTCATTTGAACAAATATTCTATTTAATAACTGTAAAAAATACACTGGCTACCCTGACTTACTACAGTCCAACTTCCATTGGTTGTGGTAGAAGGCCTAAAATGAGGCATTGCCGGGCCATTGCATTCTCAAACAAACAATCAAACATTCATTAAAGCCTTCTCATGTTGGAGACTCTCAATACTCTAACCTCAAGGACACTGACAGGTCAAAAGTTTTAGCCAGAATGATCATATCTGTCGACTGAAGTACATGTTCATAAAGTATCTAGAAGGGTTGAAGCCACTCAAAATCACTGCAAACCAGAAACTGAGTTCAGATGCAATATTAACACATTGAAAAACAAAAATGGCAGGCACGTTCAATACTTACAAATAGGAGAAAGGACAATCACGACACCAATTGGGTACAGGAAAAAGGTGGTCCTCTCCAAAAAGGGTAGAACTACAGCGCGAGATGTCAATCGATGAGTTCAACGTTATCAACACCAATTCAAAACCAAAACCTTCAAATTCAGAGTTATATATACTTGGGATACAAGTTTGATAATATATAAAAATAAAAAAAGAAACGTTTTAACACCCACTTATCCACCATGTTGACCGGCACATGAGACAGACCTAAGCATGTATTTCTCTTCCACATCATACGAAAGGGATTTTAGAGAGTAAAAAACACGACAAAGGGTACCCAAGATTCAAGAGAAAAGAACTTAGTTTCCAAGTCATTTAAACAAATTTTCATTTATCTGAATGAACAATCCAATTTTAATATTAGCACAAAATTAATTCAAATTCAGCAGATGGCTGAATTTAAACAGAACTATCCAGCTAAATTGTCACCTATCAAATCATTCCTGCACCTCAAAATTAAAAAACATTCTGTAACAAATATGCAAGAAAGCAGAATAACTGACTAACAACCAATCTGGATGACACTCTTCTAAAATAATCAATAACCTCTGCATTAAAAAGAAGAGAGTGAGAGAAAGTCTTACCATCATAACCTAAGAAATTTAGATAATGATAGTATGAAGCGCCCACCATCAATAGTAAATTTGACAGCAATACTGGAATGAAACCATGGGCCACCAATAGAGGAGAAAGAAAATAATGGATCACTGCCAAAGGACCAGACGTCAATGTCACGCTAATTCAAGATATCATGACTGCCAACATTATAACAGAATCCATACTAACCAAGGAGTCAGAAATTACCATATAGCAATACAAACATTGGGAAAAAAGAGTTGCAGTGCACATCAAATGCGTACATCCTACCATGCAAAACCAAAAAATACAATTAGCAAATGGAAAATAATCAATAAAATTCAACGACAAGGGTGATCAATTAAACTCCATAATTATCAATGGAATCAAACATTTTACAGAAGCATTTTCAAATTATCATTTTGCCAAAAATTAGGACATGCTCTCAAAATTGAAGATGTAAACAACTAAATTCTGTTAACATACCATTCAACACGCTGTTCAACCACATGACTGTTTGGAGCCTCTTCTCGAAGATAAGCATTAGTCAGGAACCTGGAGATTGCATGGGTCAAAAATATACACCAGCATTGGTACCAAGATCAAGTGATTTAAATTAAAAAAAATTGAAATATTTACAATAGGAAGTAGCCTTACCAACAAAAAGTTGCCAGAAATATCCCAGTCAGTAAAAAGTGAAACAGCAACACTGAGAAGACAACAAGAAGTGCATGTGCAGTACTATGGTCATACCTGAAAATGAATGACAAAATACAGAGGCCCAGAGGGGCCCTTACTGAACTCAATAAGGCAGCAAATAGTAAAAAGTTCTATACAAACTAAAATTATGAATCATTGAATCACACGAAAACCCTGGTTCATGATTTAATAAAATCCATACGTTTCAAAATATAAAGCAATATATTGGATCGACGAGCCTGTGTTTATAAGGGAAGTTTTCATAATGATGACCCTCTGGCTAAATAGATGAAATACAAGGACTTACATTAGTGAGTATCTACATATTGATTTTGTTTAACAAAAGTAAAAGTAATTTTTACCTAGTTGTCTAATTATGAGGAGCCACCACCATCAAAATGTAAGAGAAACTTACGCTGCACAATAAGCCAAAGTTGCAACCACCAAAAGAAGGCTGCAGATCACAACAAAAGCAGGGTCGTCACGTGCCCACTGATTCTTGGTTTCTGATACCCAAAAAAAAAAAAAGAAGAAAACAATTAAACAATTTTTTGAAACCCCTGAATGAAATTTCCTCCTTTAATAAAACAAAGGCATTAATTAATTATATAATAAAACCTATAGCTTCTTTTTTTTCCCCTGAAACATTTGTACACTTATGTATCACCAAATTAAGTTGATGCGCAGGCTTAATAAGCCAAGTTCTTCAGGGTTCAGGCTCTGAAAAGCCTTAACTGCAAAATTTAGAGGTACCTTTTCTTGAAAGAAAGGTGGGCTGTAAAATTATCAATTTTTATCCAATTATTGGTTGTGTCTGCCAATCATTTATAAGAAGCATAAACTTAGCAAATTGCTAAAATGCATTCATAAAATTTAAGACAGATATGAGTAACCAGAAGGTAATAGTTTGATGAGATCCATATCAGTTGATGAACAATCATGCTCATAACCTCTTCTGTTTGAACAGAAACATTGCTAGTCCAAATAAGTGAAATCAGTTAAAAAAGAAAAAGGGAATTTCAGCTATATATCATTATATAAGATCAATAATTGATATCATCACCATCATTTATCAATTATCACTAAATGCATTTCCGACCTGTTACTTCATGTTAGATACTTTTATTAAGAGTTTCGGAAAGATAACATCTATTTATTGTCTTTAGAACACGAGTCAAATGCATGTAACTAGCCAAAAGTAATATGAATTATTGCAAAATAAAGGCTGGCTAAGCAACATATCCTGGTAAAACTGAAGCTTAACGAACATCCTTGGACCAATCACAGTTTAAAAATATGTACCAATAAATCAAAACAAGAAAGATATTCATGAACAGTGGACTTACGTTTGTGATATTTAGTATGCTGATAGCTGCACCCATTGTATAGTTCCATATCAAGTGCACACAAAAAAACAATTAGTAGGACAGATAATTCAAAATTCAACACACATACACAACCAAAGGGGTAAGTAGCAACTCAACGAAGAACTGACAGAAAATGCCAGTGTGTGCAGTGGAACAATGATTCAAAATTCAAAACACATACGCAACCAAAGGGGTGCGTAGCAACTCAACCAAGAACTGACAGAAAATGCCAGTGTGTGCAGTGGAACAACGATTCAAAATTCAAAACACATACACAACCAAACTGACAGAAAATGCCAGTGTGTGCAGGAGTGCAGTGGAACAATGATTCAAAATTCAAAACACATACACAACCAAAGGGCGAGTAGCAACTCAACCAAGAACTGACAGAAAATGCCAGTGTGTGCAGAGTGCAGTGGCACAATTTGTCCAATAAAACGTATTTTAGTTATGCCAGTGTGTGCAGAGTGCAGAGTGCATCCGATCATGATAACAAAATGTATTTCAGTTATTAAAAGGGGAAGCAGAGGATGAATTCTATATACTTACACAACTTTTGGTGACGTACACAGGTGAAGCATTTGCCAGAAAGTATATTCAATATCCATTTGTTGCCACTACAAATGAACAATAAATTAAAGAGAGAAAAAAGGTAAATGAAGTAATCATTTGAACTAAAAATATAATGAATAAATGGTAAACAAATAAATTGGCAACTGCCATGCCAGCCCATCTGGTGTACTTATGACAACAGAAGAAGCATCAGCACTAAATTAGAATCCTTCATTTCAAGTTTTGATTAAGAGTTCTGTCAGAAATTTTGACTTGTAAAATTGAAATAAATTAGCACTCATTTTCCTTATTAGACGGACAGCACATCACCCAACAACAACAACAAAAAAATTGAAAGGGGGATGCATAGGGATTGTTTCTGAAAAAACCTGCTTCATTGGGACCCTGAGGAGCAAGGTTTTAAAATGAGGCTAGCAACCGCAATTGAGGTTGGGACTTTGAGGTTTTGATTGTTTTCGAAACCACATCGTGAATTGCGAATGCGGCTGCAATTGTCCGCAATGATGAAAATTATACACGACTGCAACCGCATTTTAAAACCTTGCTGATGAGTCATGGCACTTCAAATCAGAACTTTAAGATCCAATCTATTTAATTCGAATGTAATTTTGGACCGAAACAACCGAGAAGATCATGAGTTACATTCAGGAATTGAACCTAATCAAACAAATTGATTTACATGGCATGGCAGCAATTGTGGGGTACACAGGGTCCAAATAATTATGGGGATCAATCCTGTGGTGGAGAGGGTTATGGGTATGTTGTTTTATTCTTATTTTATTTTATTTTCCTTCCCAAAATTCATCGGGGTATTGCAGTACAAGTGTTGAACGGCATTTGCAATGTCAGAGTGAAAGGTAGAAATAAAAATGGCGAATTGGATCTTGGAGTGGGGAGTGAATGGGAAACGTAGAAATATAAGTATTGAATGAGATTAATAAGAAGATGTAAAATTGAAGAAGAAAGAGGAGAGATCGGAACCTTGATGATTCTGCGGAGGTAGGGAAGCAGCATGGGATTAGGACGAGAGGAAGAGGAAGAGGAGGAAGAGGAGGAGGAAGGGCGTCCTTTGGAAGTTGTGGGCAACATCGTTGCTTTGCTCACTCCTTCTCCGACTCTGTCTCTGACTACTCACTCTTCCTTCACCTGAAACGATCCACGATTCTTCTTCTTCTTCTTCTCTCTTCTATTTTCCTGCAAATGCAATTGCGAGCTCTCTCTCTCTCTCTCTCTCTCTCTCTCTCTCTCTCTTTCTCTTTCGCTTTCTCTTTCCGGTAGCTCAGACTCAGACTAGGATGCGAGATGAGATGGCCAAGGACTGAAAGGTAAAAACGACTTTACACGAAGATGGGCCGGGTACAATTTCACAACTGGACTCCTCACTCCACCCCACAACGGACTCCATCCAATCACCTTCTCAGTTATGACCCACTCTAATTTACAGGGGCAAAAGCTTTAAAATGTTTGGTAAAAAACGGCTTATAGCTTAATATAACAAGGATTTGATTTTCATTAATTGCCTATCCTAAAACCTTTTTCCAAAAATAATAAACTTCATCACACTACCTATGCGTGTTTAGAAGTTATCCAGAAAGAGTGTAATAAGTAAAATAACTACAAGGAGTCCTTGGTATGAGGGAAAAAATGATAAGGGAGAAGATAGAAACATATGTAGAAAGTGATGAGAAAAATAGTTGATTTTTAAAAGTTGTTTTCTATGAAAGAAACATGAAAGAAAGTGAAGATAAAGAAATGTGAAATTCTCTCTACGCTTGTTTGATAAAATAGGAAGTGAAAAAAAAATGAATTTTTCTTAAATAGACAATTATGCCTCTATTAACAATAATAATAATCATTCATTGTGGTTGAAGGCAATGACATCTATGGAATTAAAAAAATGAGCTTTATAAATATATATTTATGAATTAAGTCATCTTAAAAAATATTTTGTAACAAATATTAATTAAAAAATTAAAATTAAGAAGTGTCGGACGAGAAAATGAATGAGGATAGATAAGTAAAAGATGAATTTTATTCTCCCTCCCGACGTTTTCTCCCCACGAGTTAAGAGAAGTTTTGGTGTGGGTCTCATAAAAGCTTTTTCTCTCTCTGCATTTTCTCTTCTAAACCAAACAAGAGAAAAGTGGCTTTTCTCTTGAATTATACCTCCTCTCATTTTGTTTTCCACTCAACTTCTACCTAACCAAACAATGTGTAATATCTCTTCCCCCCACCCTCTGAACTTCCGAGTCAATAAATGAATGACATAATTTTTTATATTCTCCTTCATTAAGCTCATCAAATAATTAAACGAGACTAAAATATACTTTTGATTATTCATCTTATTTTCATAATTCATTTTGATCTTTTATTTATAGAAGGATCCGTTTTAGTTCTTGATATATCAAATGTTATGCAAAATGATCTTTTTCACCAGTTCCATTACTAACAACGTTAACGTTGGCGTATGTAGTAGTTAAGTGATTATATGAGCAGCTGAGTTGGCATGTCATCCATGTGACAGTATGTGTTGGAGCCACGAGGGAGGACCAAATGGAAATCAAAAAATAAGATAAATGGAGGTTGTTGTTGCCCCAGGTTTAGGGTTAGGGTTTGATGGATTATTACCTTTTTCAACACTCCTAACCGGAATCTTACAATGGCAATGAAATTGTTCATCAAAAAGAGGAATTTTACCTAAGGGCATTTTCATGTTGTTGCTTTCTTATATTTGTCTGGTTCCATTGGGAGATTGATTCCATGGCACTATTCAAATTCACTCTGCCAACCTTCTAATTTCCAATATTAAATTATGACCGATCACAAATATGCCTATGTTTTCTTCATCCTTTTATCTTAAACAATTTAACTCATTCTCCAATGGTAACAAACTTAAACTTGTCCTGCACCAATTGTAGGCCAACTTGCTTATCACATTCATAAACGTAAGCCGTGTTCAACTCCCTTAAAGGCTCGTGCCTTTCATGTTTTCTCTTGCTATCTTTTGATGTTTCACTTTGTTTATTTGCTTCACTCACAAATTTCACTTCTTGCTTGGATAATCACAACATCAACAATTTTACCATGTAACATCCATAAATTAAAAAAAAAATGAGCTTATAGTATAATAAAGATTAGAGAGTTTTGAGGGGCTCAGAATATATGTTTTAGGCCTTTGAAATAATTAGAATGAGTTAAAAATATTCAAAGTGACTAAGGGGGTTTTTCTAAGTTAAAATCCTTTCTAATGCATGAGCACGATCGTGCTCATGTCGTGCTCTTGTGTGGCACGCCCATGCTTGTCTGATGAGCATTGACTGTGCTAGGAGGAGCACGCTCTGAGCCGCGTTGTGCTCATGAGTACGCCCGTGTCGGAAAACGAGCAAAAGCGACGCTGATGACCATGCCCTTGCTCTTAGCAAGGAGCATGACTGTGCTAGTTAAGAGCATGCCCGTGCTCGTCGTCCGAAACATGAAAATTTGTGGGTTTAAGAGGGAAACATAGGGGACTCATATAAATACAATCCTAATACATTTTTGTGTGGCCAAGAACCTTCTTTACACCCTAAATCACTCTTTTGCTTACCTTGGAGGATTGAAAAGCTTGGAGAAGGAGATATTGGAGAAGAAGATGCTAGGGAGAGAAAAATGAAGAGATTTCTTGGAGCTTCTTGGCATGATCGAGAGATAACGCTTGGAGCTTTTGGAGATATTCAAGAAGTGAGTAGAAATACCTTTTCTCACCTTTTTCATGGTGCAAACGGTTTGTGTTTAGGGTATGATTTCAAAACAAGGTTTTTGAGGATAATGATGTATGTTTGGTTAAATCCTACTTTCTAAAATTGGGGGTTTTTCAATTATAACGAAATTGCATTAAATTGAGTGCTTGATTTTATGATTTGCTCTATGATATGAATGTTTGGCATATGTATTGGTTGATTGACATGCTCTATTTGGGATTTATGATAATATATGTTGTTTTGGCATGATTAATTGACCGTTATACATGATGTATGATGTGTGAGTAATACTGCCTATGAAAGGAGGTATCGAAAGCAACATCATCATTGAATTGAGATGTCGAAATTATGTAATACAGCCTTGATGGGATATCGAAAACATCAACATATATTGGGATGCCAAAATATGAGTAATACCGCCAGTGCACATGAATGGTATCGAAAAATGAGTAATGACACTCAAGAGAATGTGACATCGAAATACCTCTCTTAAGTAGAGGTAGGTAATAAGACGCCATTAATGAGTGATATTTGATAGTCATATGACACTTTGGATTTATTGGGGTATTATTTGACATATATGGATTTGATATATTGTTGATGACTACTTACTGACTTGACTTTTAAAGGAATATTATTATATAATATTTACTATTTTGGAAGATTGCATGTATCATAGAAAGTGTTTTTAGTTACCGTGCCGGTTGAGAACATTATTTTTGTGAAAACCTTTTATAATTGTATTTTTGTTCACTGAGATTATATCTCATTAGTAATATTATTTTCAGAGACTGAGGACGACACCGTTGAGCATACAGAGACTTGAAGACTTTACCCTCTAGTTTAGCTTTTTGTTATTATTATAAGGCATGTACCAGGAGGACTTATGTTATCGGCTAGTTGGTTCTTTTATGCGAATTCTATAGACGTCCAGTTTTGAGGCTTTTAAACTTATTATGTTATTTCGGTTTAGTGGTTTTGATTTAAACATTATTTTGGTATTATTATGGATATTAAGTATTCATTGAGTATTTATTTAATCAAAATTTTATTTCTTCATATTTTATTTAAATAACTACTTTGGGTTACTAAATTGGAATGTGGTAGTGGGTTTTTCTAAAAGCAAAACTTGGGCTCATAGGACTGCTTGTTAAAGTTATAAATGTTGCATGCTATTCTTTTAGATATTGAACCTGATCAACCTAGTGTTTGATTGGTGGTGTACATACTTATGGCAACTAACAGGCGAGAGAACGATGATGCACTTGCGGTGACTTTGGCTCAAATGATCATGCAAGAGCACACATAGACTTTCTATCGGATGAGGGAAAATGGGAATGTACCTAACGTTGGAGCAAACGCAGCTCAGGATCCGCAGTACATGGGGCTATCAGAGTTTAGGAAGAATGATCCCCCAGCTTTCTGGGGTACTACTAATCTAATTGAGGCGGAGGAATGGTTGCTAAAATTAAAGAAGATCTTTCGAGTCACGAGGTACGTTGTTTCACAAAAGGTGGGATTCACCACCCATATGCTGGAGTTAGATGTGGACCATTGGTGTAATTGTGCTAGGGGTGGTTTGCTAGCCTTGGGCGCTCGTATCACATGGGACAGGTTCAGAGAAGCCTTCTTGGAGAAGTATTTTCCACATAGCGTTCGCATCCAGAAGGAGACCGAGTTTCTTCAGCTCCATTAGGGGGACATGTAAGTTGATGAGTATGTTGCTAAGTTCGAGAGCTTGGCAAGGTTTGCTTGCTACTTGAGGGACAATCTTGTGGATGGTTGGAAGGCAATCAAGTTCGAGCAGGGCTTGAAGCCAGAGTTGCAGAGCTTCATTGACATCCTTGAGATTCGGGACTACCCCACATTGGTAAACAAGTGTAGGGTAGTTGAGTAGAAGACGCAAGCTTTGGTGGTTGATAAGGCAAAGGAGAAGGGTACCCTTGAAAGCAAGAGGTTTCATAGCAAAGGGGGTAACTTTCAGAAGAGCTTACGACCAGTGCCTATCATCATAATGGGTAAGCAGGTTCAAGGGGCTCAAGTTGATAAAGGAGCTAGATATTTTAGATGTCGTTGGCAACATAGAGATCACACATGCCCGCGACACTAGTCACCTGCAACAAATATGAAAAAATGGGACATTTTGCTAGAGTCTGCAAAGGAGGAGGACAATCCCAAGCTAGAACCCAGAGCCAAGGAAGAGTCTTCACCATCCAAGGAGAGGAAGTGAAGGAGTCTGATGGATTGATCCAAGGTATGGGTTTCATTAAAGATAAAAAGGTTATCATATTGTTTGATTCAGAAGCAACACACTGTTTCATATCTCTTAGTTGTGTTAAAAATTTGTAGTTGCCTATTTCTAAACTGCCTTTTGACTTGTGTGTTTCTACACCTGCCAAAGATAATTGGGTTACTAATGTGACGAATGGCGTACATACCACGTCCCTTGCAAAAAAAACCCAGAACTTCAATCACCACAACCCAAAAGTTCAAGCACCACAACTTTGTTTATTTTTTTATTTTGTGAAAAATTGGAAGAGTTGCTATGTCACCTGCCATATCAGCTCAACGGTGAAAAAGTTGCCATGTCACCTGTCAAGAATGAGAGATAACTGTCACATAAGCCATAATTAACAGCATTAGCAACGGAACTTACGGAAAGATCCATTTTGTATAACGTTTGATAGATAATGGAATAAAACAGTTCTTTTTAAAGATAAAGGATCGAAACGAATTGAAAAAACAATATGATGGACCAAAAATATAATTTAACCCTTAAACAATGAGCATATGCATATTTTTTTGAGAGCTGGTGATAGACACGACTCCCCCAAAAATTTTTTCCCTTAATTTCTTTTATATTAAAAAATTATGCATGACACCTTCAAAATAATTTGTGCAACATATATTACACAGAAAACCTACAAACTATCATATATTTTATTTTGTTGAACATTATTATTAGACCCTAATGATTTAAAAATATTCAAATAGTTGAATAATTTCATCAAAATGAGCATTATTTTCAACTCAACACTATTTGGGCTCACTACAACTATACTTCTCCTCCTTTGCGATCTGCTTCAATATGTTCAAACACTAACTAGGATTTCACGTATTGCACTTTTCATATTTGAGTGACAAAATTATGCATCATTAATTATGAATTTTAAGTGCATCATTCTGGTTAGTGCCCAGTGGCTCCGTCAAAATTTTACTCAAGATCCGCCACTGACAATGAATGACATATTTCATTATTTATATTTATGTTTCAATGTGAATCACTCGTTTCCACTCGTGTTAAACTCAAACATACTGTTAAGACAAAAATTATGTAAACAAGGACTAACTCGCCTAGCCAACCTTCTACTCATAATAACAACATAATTTGGATTCAAATTTAGGAATTAGTAAGTGATTTATAATATTTTGTATAAATCCTCACTACAATTGGTGATTTGAAATGGTTTTAAGATGGGAAGAGCTTACCCTTAGCCAAAGTCACCCTAAACTTTCTGAAACAAAAATCGACCACTGCTCCACTATCGTCTCAGCCACCACTAGCGCTTGACCGGAGACCCTTCACCTGCTCGTTCATGGCGTTGAATCGCCATCATTTTGACTGATGGCGACATGACTACTGGCAAATGTGAAGCTTGAGTAGCAGTGCTAACCATAGTAAGTCTCCTCCTCCACACGGTGGTGGCCGACGACAAGGTTTCAGGCATCGTGGTTTGAGAGACAGAGAGACATGTGTCATGATTTAAGAGAGAGAGGTGTATAAGGATTTTCCAAATCCTATCCTAATGTGTTATTTTAAATGCTCCATTTTACATTGAAGAAAATAACTAATGAAGTTCTGGTCATTTTTAAAGCTCTCTTATTTGATATCAAACAAGTTGTTTTATCTTAAATCATTTTAAATATTTTGTAGAAATACATTCCTTCATTAAAATTCTCTATCGAAAGTTTGAAGCACATATCTGAAACAACCTTCTTCAAAGTAAAAGCTAATTTTTAAGGAAATGATCTGTTTGTTGTAGATTAAAAAAAAATGATTTTCATATATAATAATTTATAAATTTAGAGATCTTTAAGTAAAACAAAAATTAATTTGTATATTTATAATCACAAAAATGATTTTAATGAAATTTTAAAAATAAATGATTATTTTTCACAAACAAAACGGGTTCATAATCTTTCTCCGACACTGTGAGGGCAATCCCGTCATTCGAGCGATACTGGGGGTCGCGTATACATTACGAATCCAGGTCGCGTATACATTACGTATCCGTGTGACTCGAAATCGGTTACTGTGCTTATATAAATACAAGCCTCTACCGTATTCTCAATCGGACAATCACTAAGGTTTTGGTGTTTCGTAACTTGGGGTCTCCGTGGAGCTCACAGCCGCCAGAGAAGGCTTTAAGGTTTTGCTTATTGTTTCTTGAAGTCTTACTACGCGTTACCGTAGTCGATCGATATTTGGTGATTTGAGGAAAAACCACTCAGTTTTATAAGGAATGGGGGGCACGTAGCGAGGCCTTGATCGAATCGATTAAGGTTTGTTGAGCAATTTTGTTTTCGCGTTTGCCCTCAACTTTATGTACTTGAAATTGCCTCTCTTCCTCTCCATCGACATGATGAACTACGACTTTGGGTTTTCACTTTTTACTACGTGGCAATGGTGGGTAATCGGGCTTAGTTTAAAATCGAAACAAACAACGCTCTCTTGAGTATTCTTTATATATTCTTTAATGAACTTTAAAACCAAGATTTAAGCTTGTCCCTATTGAACACCGTAATTCAAGAGAGTCGGTCATTTGGATTGTATGATTAGGAGAGAAACGGACCCGATTAAGGGATTGCCGAAGTGTTATTGTTGCCGCAAATCAAAGGAATTGAAGAAAAGGTCTTCTTAATTTGGGTCTTAGGACTCAGACGCTTGAAATTAGGGACTTTGCCACTTTGGGTCTGAACTGAAATATTAGGGTTTTGGTAAATCCCTAAAAATAAAAATGTCGACGGGCAAACCCAAAGATAGTGATTTTCAGATGGTTGTAGCGCCGGGAAAGTCGAAACCGCCACTAGCACCACCAGCAGCATCGAATGCAATAGTTGAATATACAACTCCGGTCGTCTTTAAGGAGGAAGAGGAGGACCTGGAGGTCAAGCTCCGACGAATTATAGATAATGTCCCCGTCCGTGTCAGCAACACCTCCGGTAGTTCTGCAGGTTCTGGCTCCGGCGACTTCCACCAGGTAAAAATTGTCTTTTTTCTGTTTTCTTTATTGAAATTGAAATAATAAAAGCAAGAACTTTCTCTTGTGCTAGAGTTGTTTGATAATGGGAGTGCATATCACTTCGTTATACGGAATTTAAAAAAAAAAATCATTATCACGGTGACAAGATCAGTGCTAGTAGATTTTGTGCTGAAATTTCAGGTTAAGGACCTATTGAATATAAACAGTAATTACGAAAGGAGAATCCTGCATTTAGTTGTGGATATTGTTGCATGTACTCGTCTTCCATTTGGGATTAATACAAAATAACAAAAGCAATATCAACTATCAAGTGATGCTGCAATTTTATCTGTTGTCTGGCTCTTAATTCAGTATGGTGGTGATAATGAGTGTAAGGCCTATATGGGTATTAAACTTCAGTTTATAAAATACAATGTAAGGTCCATATAGATTTTGGATGTAAACTGATTGGATTTGACCATTGCCCGTTTTTGTTTGGATGCTTCAATGTAAGTGAAGGATACTTGCTCAATGATTTTCTGTTGATTTCCCTAATGGCCAAATGTAACTGATAATTTGCTTCTGAGGGTAACTGTCTAATGCTTAAACTTTTCAGAACTTTGGATGGTTAAGGGGATTAACCTCTTTTATTTCCTTTTAAGCATCCCTGTCATTGAATTTTGTTTGGTGTTAAGCTTTAGGCATTTATTTATTCATGGAATCTCATTTTTATTTTGGTGATGTATAATATCCTAGTGTGCATATTGAAATTGAAGTGCTTCCCCCACCCACTTAATGTTTGCCTTGCATATGATGTTTGAGTTTTTCACTTGTTTGTTATGTATGTATCAAACTATCACTAGTTGGAAAGGTGATTGATACATTATTTTGAGTGTTTCTGTTCTTATTTTCTTTAAATTCTGTTTCCAACAGTATCGGCAGATGAGACGTAAGGAGCAAGATCGACTTGCTAGGATGGAAGTTGACTACCAAAGAAGGAAAGAGCTGGCAGAATTTAGTTTGAGAAGGGAGGAGAGAATAAAAGCTGCTGAGGAACGGACAGCGAAGAAGCGAGCAAAACGTCAAAATAAAAAGCAAAGGAAAAAGGAGAAAAAGATGAAATTGAATGCTGGAGAAGAGCAGCAACAGAAAGAAGATTCTTCAGATGATGATGGAGACTCAGCTAACGAAGAGGAAGCAGCACATTGAAACAAGCTTGGTTGTACCCAAACTTTTAAATATGGTTCAAGCTAGGTGGGCATATTTGGCTTAGATAAAACAGTCATGACTCTGGGTTTCTGTTATCTGTATCCTATATGTGAGCTACTGTTTTTGAGTGGAATGCTTTCTATTGTTCCAAGCAAAATCTATGATGAAGTTTGTTTATGACTCTGGATTTCTGTTATCTGTATCTTATATGTGCTTTGGGTGGAAGGATTGTTTATGACTCAGGCTTTCTATTATCTGTATCCTATATGCGAGCTGCTGTTTTTGAAGGGACTGCTTACTTTTGTTTCGAGCAAAATCTATGAAGATTGTTTTGGAGAACAAAACTTTCAACCTCTGTTTAAAAGAATCTTGCATTGCACTCAATGCGTGCAATGATGTCTTATAAATAGGAGCAATTCTAAACCTCACGAAACTTCAATACGAAAGTGTTAGACGAATCAGCTGAGTCATGTGTGGTAGTTTCTAGAACTTTTTCTTTCCCTTACCTTGTTTAAGAAAATGATCCCGTGATTAGTGCATTTACCTTTCGTAGTGATTTGTGTATAAAAAGAATGAGTTTTGCTAGCATCTGTGCTTGAATCCAAAATTGAATTTTTTTTGAAGTGAAATATTTAGTACATTAAAAACTAAGAAAACTCTCTTTTTATTAGGAATTTTTAATTTTGGATTCTTCAATAAGTTTTGACGCTTGTTAACAAAATTCTAAAAGAATTGGTATGAAATAGCATCTCTCATAAGAATATAGTATTAAAATCTCTTTATCTTATTGTTGTGGGTAAGGTTGCTAAACACAATTATGGCCCTAAAGAAATGAATTCAAACACAATTAATTCTCTGGTTAGGGTTCTTGTGGGGATCAAAGTTACCATATCACCTGAATTATTCGGTATAGGGTAATGTAAATTACACAATTTTTTAGCATATAACTCAAATTTCCATTTTATTTTCTCACAACTTTTTATTCACCAATGTCAACTTTACACATTTTGCTTTTAGTATATTTATCATTCATCATTCACTGCTCACGGCTGTATCAGGTTGTCCTCTTATACAACCTGAGAAGGTATGTATATATATATATATATTTTCGTCGTCTTATCATATGATAAATATATGAAAGATCCTATGGTATCCCTTGGGTATCATATTCTTACCTATTTGATCCAATCAGATGGTGAGAACTTAGTCTCGTGTGATATTCACATGACTCAATTAATTGAGATGGTGCATTTGATTGAACATAGGATACCCAAACCCTTTACTTTCCAAAGGTACCATTCCAACGCTTTAAATATAATCATCTTATCATATGATGATAAATATAATTGTATAGCAAACGGCACCGCGGACAATTATTTGGGCCGGGCGATGGGTCAAAAAATGAGCCCAGTTGAGCCCATTAATGGGCAGGCAGAGTCAGCGAATACGAAAGAAGAAAGAGCCACCGTAACCGTAAGTGCAATTGTTACTCATCTGCGTGCACCCACCGCAGAACTTCCCTTATCGCCATGGCAGAATCTAAACGGATTTCTGTTCATCACGCTCTCGGCGGTGGCTTAGGTTCTTTCTCTCTCCCTCTCATTCAATGTCTCATTTCATTTATTGAACCAATCTAAGCTCGGAACGGATCGTTAATCATACTTAGCAAATGATCTTGTTTAAAATTTGATGGAAAGCGATAGAATTATTCCTATAAAATCGGAATTGATTGATTTTTTATTTGTTCGTTTGTTTGATTTGATTTGTGGTAGTTGCTGATGTGCTGCTTTGGAAGAATTGGTGTGGTGGAGTTGCGGTTCTGGGTTCTGCTACTGCGTTGTGGTACCTCTTCGAACATGCCGGATATAATTTCCTATCGTTCGTCGCCAATGTTATGTTGCTTCTCATCACTATTCTCTTTTTGTGGGCCAAAGCTGCTAATCTTCTCAATAGGTATTTCACCTCCTTCTAATTTTACGAATCATTTTACAACCATATCATGTCGGAGATTATGTTATTCTGAATTTCTGGTATTTACACTGTTCATTACTGAAAGGGAAATAATAAAAAATAAAATAAAAAAACAAGAAATTTCGGAAAATTCACATGCATGCTTTGTTAACTGTTCTCAAAATTTATGCATATGAAATAACTATGAAGTTGATTTGTTTTATGGCACAGACCTCTTCCTCCTCTCCCTGATCTGGAGATCTCGGAGGAAAATATTTCCAAGGTTGCTGATGTGCTGCAAATTTGGATAAATCGGGCTTTGTCTGTTGCACATGACATAGCAATTGAGAGGAATTTGCTGCTTTGCATCCAGGTATGGGGCTATATTTTCTTCTTGTCTTTGTCTTATGCTGAGTTCAATGAATTTAAGCTCTTCAGGTATTATGGTGACACTTCTTAATGTGAACTTGTTGAATCAGGTTGCTGGTGGATTATGGGTAATATCTTATATTGGTAGTCTGTTCAACTTCCTGACTTTGATCTATATCAGTAAGTTTGCTGCTTCTGTAGCTTTTATGCATCCCATTATCTTTTTTGAAATTCTCTCAGCATTAATTTGCTATTAATATTTCAATAATTTTCTTCATAGGTGTTCTTCTTAGCTTGTCTGTTCCTGTCTTGTATGACAAGTACCAAGACCGAATTGATGACAAGCTGTATTTGATACACGGTATTATTCAGAAACAGTATAGAAAGATTCACAGTATTGTTTTAAGCAAGATTCCAAATCTGTCAAACAAAGAAAAGAAGGTGCAGTAGGTAAGCAGTAAGAGCATTCTATTTCTTTACGTGTGTGTTTGATGCAAATAGTTGCTCATAAGCAAATCTTGTTTAGGTTATATTTCTAAGCAATTTCTATTAATGACACAATATGCATAACTGTGCTAGCAACATAATCTTATTTTAGTTCTACATGCAGTAGAGAGGCATCATACTAGGTAGGTATTTCTGTATCAGCACTGTCAAGAAGAATGTTTCGTGTGTCAACTCTCTATTTAAGAAAGATAAGTATTTTATCATTGAAACTGATTAAAGTTTTGAGGATAGATATATGAAGGTTGGTACTGGCATCTATTCCCAACACCCCCCCCCCCCAAAAAAAAAAAAAAAACACCACTTGCATTCCATGACAATTGAAAAGTCATTGTTGTAGTTATCTACCATGAAAATTAAATAATAAAAAGTTATTAGGTATCATAGAAAGGTGTAAAAGAGCTGCAAACTGGGTATGTTCTATGGGATATGAATGGTGTGCATATGAATGTCTATATTTTCTGATAGTTATACCATATACCATATTTGTGCAAATTGCAAATTTCAGTTGCTTTTGATAATACCGAATACAATATGCCTTATACAGATATTTTTTTTTTAAAAAAATCAACTGATATTTCTAATCATTTGAGTATGAGTTTTCTAAGCAATATAAATAGCATCTCCATTATTTGAAATGGATAAGCAATACAAATGCCACTTGAATTTTTGGGTTAATTTCTTCTTTTTTGAAATTCAGGGTGCAAATGGATAAGTGAAGTCTAGTTAGGGGCGTAATAGAAATGGGTGCTTAACATACCGAATACTTGAGGGTTTTTTTCCCGCTGGAATGCTGTCGTTTTAATTGGTGGTTAGATGGTTTGGTAACTCTTCAGAAGGGGGATTGACCAATAGCTTCAACGTAGGTGATTATTCTCTTCTGATTTTCTATGTAACCCTTGGAACATGCTTTCTATGAATAGTTATCAATGGGTATGCTACCCTTGTTATGCTTCACTTTGGACTAGATTACCAGAGGAGGGGAAAAAAGAAAAAAAAAATGGACATGGAGAACTTGCATATCGTTTGTTTCTTTAGGATCGTAACATGACATGGTTTTGGACCTAAAAAGATTTCGGTTGGGTTGGTTATATCATATATTGCTGAAAATGTTTACTTATCAGTACGTGTACTGTCTGTCATTGTCAGTATCATCTTTTTATTCTAAGCAGGAGTGCAATACTGGAAATACTAACGGTAACTAAATGTCTTGCCATTGTTCATAACCAGAGGTTACTGTTTGCTTGCTGCTAATATGATCGCTGTTTGCTAATTTGTATTATTTTTGTATCGTAAGTGTGGATTTCCTGTTGTATTGTTGTTGTTATTATTATTATTATTATTATTTGGATAAAAGGTTTTACACTTTTACATAACATGGAGATATGTCATTGACAATGTTATGCACAGTGTAAAGAGACCATGGATCTTAAATTGTACACATGTGAAAGGATATTCCCGGTGCACATTAGCTTATTGGCCAATATTGCACTGCTCTTCATTTATGCTTTATGGCACCAAAAACCACCTTGAAAAGATAGTGTTCCCTAAATCCTGTAAATCAAACATGGATTTTGCTTTCAAATAGCACTACGCATTTATACCAACACAAGATCATCCATAAGTTTCTTGATAACATATTATTGCCAATGTTAAATACAATTCAATCTATGATTAATAAGATTTTTGCACTGATTCAAAAATTGCTAGTCAAATGGAGTACTAGGCAGTCGTCATTACAAAATGTAGGAATTTAATCTGGAAGTGCCCCGGGCAAAAGTTATATGCGGCAAAATGTATTGATTCAGGACACCTTGAAGCCCACAGAACTTAAAGCACAGTTTCTGTTATGTTACAGATTTAACAAAATAAGCATTCTTTTGCATTTCCAAGTGCATAAACTGAAACAAATCGATCAGACGGAAAAAAAGAAGGTAATTAACCGCAGTTACAAGAAACGTTTAACCCCAGGTATATGATTTCATTGTAATTCGTTACCCCCATACTCTTGTAGAATTTATATATACAATGAATAGATCTTTGCGTAAATACTACGTCATTGTGTGAAACAACAGTTATTATAGATATATATTTAATCCCTCTTTGAGTAAAAAAAAAATTGTAACCTGGAACAAATTTAGAAGGATGGATTCTTAAATATTCATAAAACAACACTTTAAAATTAGTAAAGCAGATTGTAATCACACTTTACAAATAATTTCACCTTCTTTATATCTTTTACACAATAGAGAAGCATTATACATTCGTAGAGACGCAGAAATGACAATCATCACTCAACGGATTGAAGCAACTTATCTTTCTCTCTGAAATATAATGTTGAAGTAGAACTTTTGAACTAAATATATCCATTGTGGGCCCATCTTCTTACTGCAACTGATCCCACCAGCTTTGCTCCCCTTCAATGTGCTTTATATGGCTTATAAAAAAAAGTGCTTTATATTGTTCGAAGCACTCTTGAAATCAAATGGGAGCTTCAGCAAACTTTGGCAGTCTACCACCTGGATTTCCTTCGAGCAAGGCAGTCTACCACCATGTTATCAGGGTCCCCCCAAGTTTTAAGTATTTTACAAAAAATCGATGTGACTGAAGCCCAAATTCCTAGCCCAAACAAACATTTCTATTTTCAGAGAGAAAAAAAAAATCCAAAACCTAGCAAAAACACATTCTGAAGATCAGTGCGGCAGAAAAACCAACCGCGGCATGCAACGGTGCGAGGGGAGCCAGTGGTGGTCTTGGTTCGCGGCGGCAGAGAGCTACTGGTATTCTAGCGAGTGGTAACTGGTATTCTGGTTTTCTCCTTATGTTTGGCTTATTTCTCCTTTTCTCTTTATGTTACACAATTATGTGTTCTGACTGAACCCCTGTTTGGACTTTACCCATGGGTTTAAATTATTTGAGTTATTTCTCCATCTATTATAATGAAATTGATAATATATTTAGTTTTCTTACAACAATATTTTTTATAGTGATGTTTTACAAAGCTTAGTTTTTAGGTTGAATGCTAAGAAAACTATTGACTCATTTTTTAAGAGGTGAATAAACAATGAAACAGTCTGGTTCAGCAATTTTAAATTTTTAGAAGTGAAGATTTTAGGTATGTATTTAAATTGATTATAAATCTTTTTGAATAATTTATATTATATTGTTATTAATGATATCCCAAATTTGTTTCATTTAGTTTGCTTTTTATATGGCAGTTTATTTATTTATTTTTTTTTCTTCTTGTTACGTATATTTGATCTTGGCTCTGCTTATGACTACGATTCTAGAATCACATGATACAGATATAACGCCGATTGCAACGTTGCAGGGAAGTATAGAAAGCAACCTGAGTAGAATTTTGGAAAAGACGAATTAAATGCTGTAAAGCCAGGTGAAATTCAATAGGAGTAATATATTTTAGGAAGATGAAACTTTCAAATAAACGTTTTCAGGGAAAGCTCGACCAAACTAATATATATGAATGTCAAAATTTTTTTTTAATAAAAACTGTTTTTTTTTAAAAAATATGGGCTATTAATAGTCATTTGCAAGAAAAGCAACTCTTAGAAGGAAGCTTCAATCTTTCCTTGCGGACCTTTCCTCCCATTTTTGTCCAACGTTCCTCCTTTCTTCTTTCTTTCTTTCTTACGGGGCACTGGGCACCTGACTTCATAGGGGTTCTCATTTCCTTTCTTGCTATGTAAACACAAGGAATTTACAAATTTGTGTTCTGCACTAGGGCTTTGTCTTGAATCTTTGCTTTCTATTTTCTCCCATTCATCTGCTTTTTCTTATTTATACCTTAATAGTCCAATGTTTGATTTGTAAAGGATTCTTGACGAGGCAAACCTTGCGGATGGGTAGTCTAAACTCTCAATTGGAAACAGTTGAAAGCATCAAACTTATGTGTTCTTTATGACTGAAAAAAGTATAAACTTTATGACTGACTTTTGTGTATTGTCACTTCAGCATGACTCAACTAGCGAGTATGCTCACAACAAGTGAAACCTTGCGGATGGGTAGTCTAAACTCTCAATTGGAAACAGTTGAAAGCATCAAACTTGTGTTTTATATGACTGAAAAAAGCATAAATTTTATGACTGACTTGACTTTTGTGTATTGTCACTTCGGCATGACTCAACTAGTAAGTATGCTCATACAAGTGAAACTTTGGAATAAGATAGTTCCATACGCATTTCTTAGTCCTAATTTTTACAAATTATTTTCCTTCACTTTTACATCACTTTAATTTTTGAGAAGTTCGATCAAATTCCTGCACACTAAACCCACTAGTATGGGAAACCAGATCATGAACCAAAATCTTGTGTGTATGATTTTGATGTATATAAAAAACTGATGATACAAATGCAAAATTATGTGCAAAAAGTGACATCTAAAGGGATAAACTTTGTTCTTTTGATAAAAACTCTCCACATCATACTGTCAAACAGACAGTCAAGCTAGCAAATAGTTTGAAAATGATACAAAAACCCCGGGATTGCATGACAGGTCTAATATACAATCATTTCAGAGTTGCGTTTTGGACGTTTTCCTATTAAAAGCTTATGTTGACAAGCTATGAAAGTAAAAGTGATAACGTTGGAGCCTGAACATGTCCTAGCTGTAGAGTGTAGGCAGTGCGGCATATTCCTGCCGTTGTGATAATCGACCCATGGATCATGAATTGTTGAGGTGTTATCATGCTTATTAGCAATATTGTACGTGTTCTTTTAAACTTGCAAATACATGATGTCAATCGCCTAAGAGGAGCTTAACATGCTGTATCAAGGCTGTACGAAATTCATTAAGAAAACAACCACTAGAAATGAGGATATATTTTTGTGCATGTGCGTGATTTCATCATACTAGTCTTGAGGCGCACCTTACGCAAACTTGGGAAATGGAATAGCTTCTGAAGGCGGTAATGTGACTGATCGCAACAACTCCAGTGAGAAAACAAGCCCAAGAAAATGAGAAAGAATGGTGTTTGCTGAAGCCTGTAAAACAAAAAACAATAACATGTTTAAAAGCATTACTCATTCTACAAACTACGGTGTCTCAATTAATTTTTTATGCTGGCACCTAGCAGTCAGAGTTTGCATTGCCTATAGCTGATGACCATATGTTCTATCCAATTCAATGAAAATATTATAAACGGGAATACAAAGACCAAATGCCTAAAAAGCCATGTTACTCCTTACAAGGAAAATGCAGTTTCGCAATAAGATCCACCTACAGATTCGAGAATATGATTTATGTGAGCCAAGACTTTTCATGCATTGCTAAACAGCAGAGACTGAAAGTTTGATTCTTTGAATCTTAGCTTTTCCTATTATCAGAACTCATTTGCAACTCATTGGCCCTCTTAACTTTCTGATACTAGAGAACTTTGTAAAGGTTCTTTAAAAGCGTTATGTTTACTCTGCTCTCAACCCTATTGCCAACTGCCAAGTTAAGCTCAACCAACCCATACTTCATTGCCCGTATAACAGTAGTCAAGACATTTCCCATATATATATATATATATATATATATATATATATATATATTATAAAATGTCGAAGACAATAGCAGATGCAGAGTTTTTTGTACAAGAACTTGTATGTTTTACCTGCACCAAAAATACATCTAATGCGAGAACAGGGCTGTAACCAGGAGAGATTCCCTGATAATATGGGTTGGCAGACGAAGTGAGAGCCTTTGCAACCAAATATCCAACTGTGGCTTGCATCCCAAGAATAGCAGCGCCCATTCCCAAAAGGTTCACTATTATACCATTTTTTAAGCTTCTCACTACATCAGCACGTGGGGGAGCCTGAAAGCACAAGTAGAAGGTGAAGCTACCTCATAAAAACTCACTAAACAGATAAAATTACATATAACGGTCAAATGTCCAGAAAGGTTCACTTGAAGATCTATCATGTCATTTTTGAAACACATATATCAGACACTAATTTGGCATTAAAATGATGTAGATGGTGAGAACAATTAACATTTTCAATCAGTTCACTTAGCAAATTCATCTAACAGCAATAAAACCCATGATCTCAGTCACAGAAAGCTATACACAAAGTAGCACAATTCATGATGGGCATAAAAAAAAAAACGCACCTTAGTAGGGTTATTGGCAGTTTTTCGAAGCTTATCAGAGAGGCGAATATAGCCAAACGACCAAAACACAGAAATGAAGGCAGCGGCTATTCCACCTGCGGTAGCATAAAAGGTAGCCGGCGATGTAACCTTTCCGGTGACAACAACCGAAAACGAAAGTATAACTGCTGAAACCACGGTGCACACTAGCTGACCCCAAAACCCTAAACTACCCAAACGCTTGAAATACCTCGCAGTCTTCTCCAATCTCTTCGATACCTGCACAACAAAAACCGCTATGGTCACACTCACACAACAACATTCCCAATCCCATCAATTTAAACTACAGCTTCGAACCCTAGAAAAAGAATTCAACTCGGGAATCGAATAATCTAGAACAATCCAGCGGTGAACCAGGTGAATATGGTTCAGGAATTTAGAAAGCCGCATTCTCTGGTAGGTTAGATAGAGTACCTGATCGAGTTTTGCTTTTTCTGATTCGTCGTTGGAGGAAGTCAAAGGTGGAGACACTTGAGAAGAAGCACTTACGGTGAAAGGAAGCTTCCATGGTCGACGAGGAATTAAGTAACCGATAGAGGTAGAGGAACGAGTCAGTGACGGTAAAGGTTTGAGAGGGAGAGAGGGCAACGAATGCGGCCGGAGAATTAGTCCGGGGAGACGATGGACGGAGATGGCAGAGACTGACAACGGAACCGCCGACGGTGACGGCGCGAAAGTGCCGGCGCGTGTTGCCGGCGGAAGTAGCGTTTTCATTGCTATTGAATTGTTGCTGTAACGAAAGAGAATCAGAAGTTGTTTGCCTTCACTTCAATGATCTCTTTCCGTCTTCTGCTATTCTCTGCTATGAACGAAGATTTTCAACTCCGAGCTGTTAGTGGGCCGTACATGGCAAGGCCCATATTTATGGTCGGGTTTTATGGGCCAGTGGGCCATTTCCCTTCTTCGGTGACCGAAACTGCAAAAGAAGTCCAACGGGCTATTATCAACAGAGCACAAAACGAATCTTTGATCAAGGGGTTCACAGAAGCTCACACCATCATGGTCCATGAAACCCAAAACTTCCCCATAATGTGTATAATAATAATAATAATAATAATAATAATAATAATAGTAGGTAAAAAGCAATTTACTTATTATATTTTTGAATAAAATTCTTTTAAAGTGAGTTGGTCTGAGAATGGATCTCCATTATTTTTTACAAAGATGCGGATATAGTACACGAGATCACGAGGCATAATTTTTTTTAGAACGAAACTTGTCCACCATGGTTCTTTGTCCTTTATACTAACCATAACAATTTCATGCATTTGTTTTGGCCATACATAGGCAAACATGTGATGAGGCAATACTGTCATTATCAACCATGCTGAGGTAATCGGCAGATAATGGTGACAAATTGACACTACGTGTATTAGTTTAATGACCTCTAAACGGGTAGTGCTGAGAAAACAGCAAAAAGAAACAAAGGCATGATTGATAACTGCGAAAAGAATGAGCAAGACGACCTAAAGAGAAAAGTGAAAGTGGATTTGAATGTGAGCGCAGCTGCTATCCCTTTAAACAACTTTGAGGAATATACGGTTAAATAAAAGCAATCCCTTCAGACAACTTTGAGCAAAGCAAGGTTGGTTTCGGAATTTTACTCAACCACCTACCCTTTATTAGTTCCTTATTGTAAGCCTAATTAAGATTAAGATGAGAGAATATTTTACAAATTCTTTGCATGCATCTTTTCGAATCGGCTAAAAGTCTAAAAAGAAATATAAACTTTCCTTCATGTAATAGGGGAAATTACAGAGAGGTTTACAATGACTTTCCTTTCATAGTTCCTTCTTGTTAGTTGTTATTTATTTCTTCAAAAATTCAATAAATTTAGAATTTTGTTTCCATGAAATTTTAGATGGATCTTGTTAAGTATGTCATTTCTCAAAATATTAAGAGTTTAATTTTGATACATTATAAAAATAAAGTTTTTTACACTATCAACCGGTAACAAATTATCCTATACTTGACTTTTTAAGGTAATTTTGATAAGAGACAAATGTTTTTAATGATGTCAATTTATGATTAGTTGACAATATAAAAAAATTTTACACTGACTGTACATATCAATTAAATCAAAATATTGAATACATCATTTTTCAATGAATCTTTTTTTCTTAATTTCTTAACCAGTAACCTTAAAATATTTTAACTAGTAATGCACGCGTTAGGACAAGTGTATAAGCTGTATCTATTTACTAATTATGTATTAAAGTCTAAAATTCTATATAGCAAGTCCTTTGTAAAGAACACAACCTTTCGTTTTTTCTTTTCAATTTAAATGTTCTAAAGTGAGGGTTCATTCTAAAAGAAGAAGTAATAAGTTATAATCATTTATTATAAGAACAGGGGTGACAATAATCTAGGGGAACAGTTACAGCAAGTAAGTAACAACACTTTGGCATTGTCTCCCAGTGCTGATGCCCATTGCATTGCAATATCTACATGTGGTGAAACTTGGAATTTTGGGAGTGCAGCTGCCACCTCTTTTCCCTTAAAAGCTCCGGCCCTCGCTGAGAAAATCAGCAGACAAGATCATGCTAATACACATAGTATACATGTCACAATAAATTATGAGATTGTCAAAATCTAATTCATTAATTTTCTTATCAACTGTTATAATCCCTCACTTTAATTCCTCTGAGACAGACTTCTGCAATTGTACAAGCTGAAATGGCTTGGCTTTATGTTAATAATTTACTTGTTAACCTAATTCATCCATTACATATTGGCTAACAGGTCTGTGTTGTAAATAGCATTACGTAATTACATGAGTTCAAGTCCATAAACAAACAGATGATTATTAACAAACTACTGAACTACATCTATTATTGTTGAATTTGTGGGCCACGAAGACCTGTTACTGGAGAGAACAAAACGAAGCAGTACCACAATACAGAAACAAGAAACACGTGCACAATTTAGAGAACAGAACACAGAAACAAAATTAAAGAAAATGCAGTAAAGGAGAGAGCAGCAAAATTCACTATATGATCAAAGGTACAAAGCTTTATAATAGAATCCCCTTGTATCCTGATTCTTGCCTTCCAAGTGTTTAACACAAGATTGTTCTCCATTTCTATACACTTTCCTTCCTCACATTTGCTCACTGATTTTCACACACACCGTAGAATAGAATTGCTATTCCGATTCTTCTCTATTCATACTACTTGTTATCTATATAATAGATGCCTATACAAATGATGAGTCATCAATCCTTAGGAGGATTTCCAGCTGTATAGTTTGTTGTGACCACTAACAAACTAACCAACTAACCTTCTCAACTGTTTGCAAGTTGCAACTGACTTCTAGTAGTTATTTAGAGACACATTTTACAATTATATTTTAGCAAACCAAATCCAAGACAAAAGTCTAACAAGTGCATCATAAAACGAGCTTTTGGTCTCGTATTCACCACAGAAATCTCATGCACATGATTCCAAGCGCATCACTCAAAAGTCACTTGCATTTACAGCCTACGTTTTGGGCCGTTTTGAATGATTGTTTGTCCTTTAGATGAGAAGATGGTCACCAATTTTTAGCCACATTGGTTTCACACAATCCATAAGACACAGATAGAGGCTTTTCACAGACCGAATCTCTTGGGGCTTCCCTTCGGGGACCATTGCTTCTAGTAGCGGTCCTGTTATGCAGTTTGGAAGAACATTCAAGTTTTTGTCTTCCATTGCACGAGTTTGCGCAATCATAGCGGAAAGAAACTTTTGCAACATGCATAATAATGCATGTGATGAATTCATATAGTTCCAACTTCCAACCCACAAGCCTGCTTACTGCTAATAAGTTCTCAAATCTCTGTAGACTGTTGTATCAGCAATCTGTTCTCCAAGTTCAGCGTAGAAAAAAGAATATAAAATTCAACATCATGATTACCCTTTTATCATCATACATTAGTATTTTAGGCTTATTATCAAAGGACTAAGGTACTATTTATTTTGAAATGGACCAAAGAATATACAAATTAGTGACTAATTAACCGCTTAAAATAGTTATTTAGTTAATTAGTTCCTCCTTGTAATTAGTTATACATTCAGAAATTATGTTATTAAATTCTCCCATTTTAAAGCTCCAATATATATACCTCTTTACTTGCAAGTTGCAAACTCCTCCTCGAAAAGATAAACTATTGGTCTAGTGATCCTCAAAAGATAGACACTCAGGCCCGTCCATTAGTTATAGTAATAGACGTACTGTGTGAAACTTTTCCCAAATTCTTTTCTCAGATGGTACTGCATCTGCAAGTAAGGCTTTTTCCGACACCTTGAAATGCGTCTTGAGAATTTTGTGTGTTCATATGGAGTTAATCACCTGAACAGTACCTCATTTTTACAAAATCACTTGCTCTTAGTCTTGGACAGCGTTCATCTCTGAGGAAAAGGTGAAGTCTCATGTGAAAGTTTTGTCCCTTTTCAGAAATTACAAGCGTGCTCATGAATAAGATATATCTTCAAATATATATAAATAAATAAAATCCTGTCTTATTTGTGTTAACACAACTATGTAACCTCGTGACTATGATTAACAAAAGGGGATTTCATCACTATTCCAAAACACTTTATTCAACACACACTCATCTTCATTATTGAGTGGATTTCATATGGGACATATTAAATCATACAGGCTTTCTCTCTATTAAGTGGATCCCATATGAAAAAATCCATCTGATCCAATAATAGAGAGTGCGTTCGATGAAATGTGATACCATGTGTCATGATAACATTGCTTTTATTTTAAATCACTTGGGGCTATGAAATTTTCCCAGTTCAAAACTGTGGCCTGCTTAGAAAGCGGTTAGACGTACATTATGATGATAAATAATTAATATCCTCTAAGATAGTAGGTAGGATTATCCATGACATGCTTTTTGAAGCCTTCAGTGTCCATTGTTTAGGAAATTGAGGGTGACATGGGCGGTTGCCATGAGTTTAATTGTTGTTGAAGTAGAAATCTGTGAAGTCACGGAAACACCTCCCCATTTACTGCTTCTATCAATAGCCTTTACTTGTGGTGATTGGTGAAATGTTTTCCTCTCTACCTAGTTTCTTTACACCCGTGATCCGATCTAGTTAAGTTGTACATATCAATTCAGAAAGCACGTGTCCAAATGGTGATTAGTGACTTTGGTGCTAATTATTTACAATTTATTATTGCTAGTCACTAACTGCTTTTGATACCACTTCAGCCTCATTGTCCCACTCCACAATTGTCATTGACCATGATAGGAACTAAACAAACGGAGATGGTAGCCAACCAACCCAACAGAAACGGGCAAACTCATCAATTTTGCCATTTGTTAACCATGGCTTGAGTTTATTAACCATTTGTTATTTTATAAGGAACTTAACAGTGATCCATTTTGCCATGAATTGCATTCTGCTTGTTGTTGAATCACCATAACAGTTGCAGCTCTAGTTTACCAGCAATTTATTTACAAATTGAGAGATAACTATCTTATTCTAAAAGCCTAAGTTAAAAGCAATTAGATACCCTGCTAGTAAATAAAAAAATTTAATGTAAATGATGGTGTTTAGAACGATATTGTTTTTAAATCTGAATTTGCTCTTTACTTCTTAGTTTAATTGCGTTCGGGTTACTATTCCATACATAATTGCTAGTTCAAATAGATATTGACTTTATGAATTGATACTTGGTTATCCAATCCCTGAAAACAATATTCGTTACTCATCATTTTATTACTTGCTTCGATCCGGTATACTTGCTGAGATCCCATCATTAACACAGTGATCCATTTTGCCATGAATTGCATTCTGCTTGTTTTTGAATCACCATAACCGTTGCAGCTCTAGTTTGGCAGCATTTTATTTACAAATTAGAGAGATAACTACCTGATTCTAAAAGCCTAAGTTAAAAGCAATTAGGTATCCTGCTAATAAATAAAAAATTGTAATGTAAATGATGGTGTAAAAACATGTAGAATCACCCTCCTTAAAAAACAAATAGGTAACTATTGATTTTCATTTTTCACCCACACTCACGGCATACTAAATTCACGGGGGGTTGAAGTGGTGAGTATCCAGATACTCTGCTACAAGTAATGGGCTCCAACTCACTTGGGTGTCTTGTAGCGCCAATTAGATTCCTCCTTCTTCTATTTGCCAATTATGCCTAAAGAAAATTTGTTTTTTTAAGACTTTGGCAGAGAGAGTTGGCACAGCAGTACCATTTAACTCCCTTTTATTATTATCTTTCTTCAGTTAGGTTCAGTTCATCGTTATCAACTGCACACAACAATAGAATTATCTCGGCTTTCTGCTTCCACTTTCCCCTTACAACTCAACCCAAATCCTCCTTTATTTTCTTAGTACCCATTTAATCATTTTTCCTTCTCTTACAACCTGTTTGTCTGCCACACATTCTAGCTTCTCCCAAAAAAGGTTTTTCCATTAACTCTGCTTGACCACACCCCCTTCTCAAGCATCAAACCGATCAAAGGTTTGGTGAACATAACGAACTAGTTGTAGTTGGTAACCATCTCCTCTTTTCTTCTTTGTCTCTTGCACTCCACCCTAGCCCTGATAGCTCTTTTTCTACACCATGAACTTGTAGTAGCCAATATGTTGTATCATCTCAAAAAATCATGAGCATTAACTCACAGAATCTCCATTTGTGGTGGAGAGTTTCATCCTTTCTTCTTCTACTGCTTCAATCTGTTGCTCTTAACTCTGATGGGGTTCTCTTGCTTTCCTTCAAGTACTCCATCCTCAGCGACCCGCTATCAGTCTTAGAGAGCTGGAACTACAATGATGCAACTCCATGTTCATGGAATGGAGTTACATGCACTGAAATTGAAGACCCTGGTACCCCTGAATTGTTCAGAGTGACTAGCTTGGTCCTTCCCAACAGCCAGCTTCTAGGTTCCATTAGTGAAGACTTAGGCATGATCCAACACCTTCGCCATGTTGATCTCTCTAACAATTTCCTTAACGGATCTCTACCAAACTCTATCTTCAACTCTTCTCAGCTTCAAGTCCTTTCTCTCTCAAACAATGTCATCTCAGGTGAGCTACCTGAGTTGATTGGTAATTTGACAAGCCTTCAACTTCTCAACCTTTCTGACAATGCCTTTGCTGGGTTTGTCCCAGAAAACATCACTGCTTTACAAAATCTAACTGTTGTTTCTCTCAAAAGTAACTATTTTTCTGGAAGAGTCCCAAGTGGGTTCAACACTGTTGAGATTTTGGATCTGTCCTCCAATTTGCTCAATGGTTCTCTCCCAAATGACTTTGGTGGTGAAAGCTTGAGCTACTTGAATCTCTCTTACAACAGGATTTCAGGAACAATACCAGCAGCATTTGCAAAACTGATTCCTGCAAATTCTACAATTGATCTCTCATTCAACAACTTGACTGGACCAATACCACAGTCTCAAGCTTTGCTCAACCAGAAAACTGAATTGCTATCTGGGAATGGTGATCTCTGCGGGAAGCCTCTGAAGATTCTTTGCTCTATTCCCTCCACTCTCTCTAATCCTCCACCCAATGTCACCACCACATCTTCACCAGCAATTGCAGCCATACCAAAAACAATTGACACAACCCCAGAAACAAACACAACAGGAGGCTCCAATGGTTCTCAGAATGTGTCACCAAGTGGCCTAAAACCTGCTACTATAGCAGCCATCGTGGTTGGAAACTTGGCTGGCATAGCTGTTGTGGCTCTTATCATTCTTTTTGTCTATAATCAAAGAAAGAGAAGAGATCCAAAACCAACCACTGATACTGCTGCTGCTGCTGCTGCTGCTACCAACAAGGAAAAGAAAGATGAAACTGTTGCAAAACAAGACCCTCATGTCAGAACACCTTCACTTCCTTGTTCGTGCTTGACAATTAAAGAAGAAGAGACTTCAGAAGCAACAAGCAGTGATAGTGACCGTGAGAACACCACCATGGACATCACTATTCCAAAACAAGGCACTCTTGTAACGGTGGACGGTGAGACAAAGCTTGAGCTGGAGACTTTGCTGAAGGCTTCAGCGTATATCTTGGGAACAAGCCGTGCTAGCATCGTGTACAAGGCGGTGCTTGAGGATGGGAGAGCCTTTGCTGTTAGAAGGATTGGTGAGTGTGGGATTGAGAGGATGAAGGACTTTGAGAACCAAGTGAGGGCCATTGCAAAGCTTCGACACCCCAATTTGGTTAAGGTTCGTGGCTTCTGCTGGGGTGAAGATGAGAAGCTTCTCATCTGTGACTATGTTCCCAATGGAAGCCTCGCTAGCATCTGTTACAGTAAGTTTACTCTAACTCAAAACTTTCATTTTTTGTCTCCACAATCTGCTTTGCATTCAAATAATACTAAACACTCACAGTTACATGTATCACCTCACATATATACAGCTTTTATCATATAAACGTAACTTATAACTAGTTTTACTTCATTTTCTTACACTTACAATATACTAATTCCCATGCAAATGTGAGGTGATGCAAATTTAAAGGATGTATATTAAGCATTTTCCTTTGTATTTTGCTCAAATCTTCATAATTTGAAATCATTTTTTTATTCCTAATTCAAGGTTTTAAATTACGATAGCATACAGTTGTGATTACATTCCGTTTTCCGTTATTGCGATCGCGATACAGTTTTAAAGACGGCTAAAACCAAAACATTGTGATTCTAATTGTAATTTTGGACCCAAATTTAAAACCTTGTATTGAGTAAGGTCATTTGATAAATTGCTTGTGTTACTGATGGATGTTTAGGAAGAGCAGGTTCATCCCCCTTGAACTTGTCCTTGGAGGTGCGGTTGAAGATAGCAAAAGGGGTTGCACGAGGCTTGGCCTTGATTCACGAGAAGAAACACGTGCATGGCAACGTTAAACCCGGCAACATCTTGTTAAACTCAGAAATGGAACCCATCATTAGTGATTTTGGGCTGGACCGGCTCCTCTTGAATGACATCAACCAGAGAGGAAACGGTTCAGCTAGGCAACTAATGTTGAACCAAAGAACCCAACAAGACCTCCCCATTGGTTCTAGCCCCTATGCAACAATGGGGTCATCATCATCTAGTGGGACCCTGATGCCGTATCAAGCACCAGAGTCACTTCAAAACATCAAACCCAGCCCCAAGTGGGACGTGTATTCATTTGGCATTGTCTTGCTGGAGCTTCTCAATGGGAGGGTTTTCTCAGACCGGGAGTTGGACCAGTGGCCTGAACCCGGTTCAGTGGAAGAGGAAAAGAACCGGGTTTTGAGGATGGCTGACGTGGGCATCAAATCTGAGATGGAAGGGAGAGAAAATGCAATATTGGCTTGCTTCAAGTTGGGGCTTAGCTGTGCCTCTCTTGTCCCACAAAAGAGACCGTCCATGAAAGAGGCACTACAAATCTTGGAGAAGATCCCTGCTGCTGCCATTTATTGATTGTTCATAATAATTAATGATGTAACTGGGACCCCATATTTAGATCAAAGTGTTTAGCTTTTTTGACTTGGATTAGCAATAAGAAAGGAGAAGATTAGAGAGAAAATGTTTGCTTCGTGTGAGAAAGTAATGATTGTAACTTTGACCAGTGCAGTGAATCGAATCCTTGTCTGTATAAGGTGCTTTTGGCGGAGACCATGGCCGGTGTTGCTGACTATTAACTATTAAGCTTGCGCAAGAGGTGCTGACTGTTTGGTCGTACATATATGAATTATGTTGAGTTGAGTGCTACTGCTTTCACTTTCTGCTCCACAAAATTTTGGATCTAAAGTCGTCAATATAATAAGGACTCTGAAATTGTTTGTTTTTAAAGGTGGTTTCTGAATCATTATGCGCGCCTATATAATTTATACAATCAAAAGCAGCTCATTTTATATTAGGTCATTCCCAGTACTTTATTGTTTTGGTAAATAAAATTTGGAGTACTTTTTTTATAATCATACTATAAGTACACAGTATTCAGCACCGTTAGCAGTTACTAATCTCCATCAGAAAATCTGTTGAACACACAAGATGAATTATACCATCCCAACCAGATTTTTTATCGTTAAATTAAATTCACGGTACTTTTAAACTTGTATTAAACTCATATTCATGTACCAATCCAACATGGGTTGACATATCTGGTCAAGTCTTCCGTCCACACTCGTTATAGCTTAAATTCGATTCTCAGATTTCTCCTATTGATAGGTTATATGTAAATTCCATTAAAATCCTCGTTAAGATTTGTGATCTTCTCTAACCTTACAAAGGATAATGTATTCCCTAATCTAAACTTTAATGTAAAAAAAGACTCATATTCATGTTACACTGATACAAAACCTCTTGCTCGTTGGTTTTAATATCAATAATTAAACATCAATACATGTGGTTTCCAACTAAACCCTATGCACTGAGGATGGGGAAATTCAACAGTGTCAGCACAATGTTGATGGGTTCACATAAATATGGAGTATCCAATGATGGGTTTGGTTTCTGGGTGAATCTTAAGATGTTTTAGCTGCTTTCATTCAGCCGGCTCTGGTCAGCTGCCTTATATATAATGTTTAGTAATATGTTCATTTTTCTTTTGGTAAGCAGCACTTTTGTTTGCACATTTATTTTTGATAAATTTCAAAAAACTTTGCTATTTATAATGCAAAATAATTTTGCCTAATAAATAGTGAAATTGTCCAAATAGAAAAAAAGTGTAAAAATAATTTGGTATGTATTGCTAGTATAGAAATTTTTTATTTTGTCGACCAATCATAAATTAATACGTTATTATAAATATTTGACTCTTATTATAATTATCTTAAATATCACATATATGATGATTTGCAATTGATTAACAGTGTCCAAAACTTTACGATATTAAAATTAAATTAAAAAATTGCATTTGGTAAGTTTTCACTTTTTCTTTTTCTTTGATTCCAATTGAAAATGATCCTGCGGAAAAAGTTATACATGTTATAGAACCGTACATGCCTAAATTCTTCAGCAAAAAAAAAAAAGGATAGAGGATATATGGGCCTAGGATTATCCTTGCCATGCAGCTTTCTAGGACTTTCAAGGGTTGACCCAAAAAGAAAACTTTCATGGAGAATTTATAACTGCGGGAATTTTTTAGTAATAATTAATTATTAATTATAGCAATGATTTGATTTGATTTTGAATTAAATAAAATAAACATGTTTATTATTTATTTGATTATTTAATGTAATTAAAATACAAAAATGTAAGGATTTTCATATTTTTCATACAATTTTAAAAACAAAAACATATTTATAAATTTAATATAAACATATTAACTGAAATTAAATAAACAAACTAAGAAAAACCAAACATCCTCAAACTTTCTTCAATTAAGATTATACGCCGGGCAAAAACTTTATAGTTTACACCTTGCATCCATTCGAATTCCGCTTACCTAGCATTATAGGTCCAATAGTTTTTAGAGAATTTCTATTCATTCCCCTTGCCTGCTTTTTTTTTTTAAAAAAAAATCCCCAAAATACCCTTTTTCGAAAACTTAATTTCGGAACCGAGTTACGATGAGTTTTGAAAATTTGAATTCAAAATTCCTTTTTTTTTAATTTTTTAATTATCGAAACTTAATTTTTGGAACACAAATATATGAATTCCGAAAATATTTGATTATGAGATGCATATATGTGCGTTCCGGAAAATAAATTCTGGAATTCATTTTATTTATTTTTTTTGAATTTTTTTACCTTCCGGAAATTAATTTCCAAAATGCATAAATTTTGTTGAGTTCCGGAAACGAATAAGCTTCCACCATTGTTGTTGCATTTTCATCTATGTCCTTCGTTGAGTTGTTGTGTGTTGCTCAACCACGCTCCTCCACACACAGTAGCTCTGTGACGCCTGAGGCTGACGAGGGCGAGGAGTGATCATCGGTGCATGAGACACGGACAAGGAGCGGCTCCTAGTAGGCTTCTAGGCAAAAGGTCACATGAATGAACCGAATTCACATCGGAATAAGAGGGATCCTAAGACTGTGCAGGTATAGGACAACGTAGTTAAGGAAGGCTTAAAGGATTTGATTGGTACAACCTATATCAACAAGTTGCATCTTCTTTTCAGGAGCCCAGAACATAAGAACTCAATAGTTAAGCGTGCCTGACTTGTAGCACTTATGGAATGGGTGACCTTCTGGGAAGTTTCCCAGAAAGCGTGTGAGTGAGGACAAAGCACGCTGAAAAAGACTCGTGTTGGTTTGTGGGGACAGTCTGCAATCCTGAAAGCAGTCCGGGCTGTTACAAGTTCTGCCGCAACCAGCTCCATACTATGTCTAGATCCACCGTGCGGACCAAACGCAACACCGCTCATCCCCCATGCACAGCAGAAAACCGCGCTCTGCCATCACACCAGCGCCGTCGTTGCAACGTTACCACCTTTGCGCTAGAGCCATCGCACGACCCGGATAGCCAACAGCTTCACCGCACGACCATCGCCCCGCACTAGATCGTCGCTTGTCACCACTCCAGCTTCGTCGTCCTCACAACGAACAGTCGCACCCCACCTTGGTCGCATCCTTCTATTCGTAGTTGAGGAAAAAGATGATCCCAAAACTTACATTATAAGTATGAAAATCACCTTAACTTTTATATTTTTATTTCATTTATTATCAATTAAATTCAAAAATTAATAATTAAATAACATTTTACATAGCATGAGTACTTTGATAATTACAATATTTATTTCTCATGACTATACATCATGGACCAAACAAACTTTCAAGTTATTCTCAGAAATTTCAAGGAATATTCCCAAGAATTTTTATTATTAACCAAACACGTTTTACAAAATATCAAACAATGAAATTCTTGGTAATAACATTCTAGAGTACGTGATTCCCGAGAATAATTCTAAACCTTAAAACAAACGTCTTCTAAAAAAAGGAATATTTGGATGCATGGATGTTCATTGAATAAAAATCGTTGGTTTGGAACCAAATTTCATCACCGGATGTGGTTAATTACCCGAGACCTGAATAGTGGGGAAGATATGTTTGAGAGTAAATCGTTAATCTGGTCCCTGAAATTGTAAGGTCGCATCAACTTGATCCCTAAATTTGCAAAAATGTCCCTGAAGTTATAAAACATTATTTAATCCAGTCCCTCCGCTAACCCCAGATCGCTAATGTCGTCAGTGTGACTGATGTGGCATGTTAAGTGCCTTGCTGGATGCAGTGGTGGTCTTAAGCATGATTTGGTGGTGCGATCGTACAGAGCCCCATTTTTTAGGAGGCACCCAATTTTTTTACTTAGAGCATGTTTGAGAAAGTTGGATTAATTGAGTTTCAATTGTTTTGGATGAAAAAAGTTATTTTTAAAATAATCTTTCTTGTTTGGTATTTTGCTTAAATTTATAAAAAAGCTTTTTTGGGGAAAAAAAACTGTTTTATGCAATCTAATTTGTTTTAACTTACGATTGTTGTGATTTGATTATTTTTCATTCTCAAAATTTTTTTCCCTATTTACCCCTACAAAATTAACTTCCAACTAAATATTATTAAATTATATAAATAACTTCATACCCTTTTTCATAATTTACTATGTAAAATTAATTTTTTTTGCACCACTCAAACGAAATAAATAATCTTAAAATCGCTTTTCAGCAAATATATCCAAACAAAAACAGATTCTGATTATAATCGATTATCACAATACAATCGATTATCAGCACAATCTATTTTTTCAGCTTTCTCAAACACACCCTTAGTATATATGTATATATTAAAATAAAAAATTTATATAATAAAAATTTATATAGTTACAAATTTTATATTTCGAACTTGAGGGCCCAATTGTTTTTTAAAATTTAGGGCTCAATCATTTTACTACTTATTTTAATAATTTTTTTAAAAAAAAAGAAAATTAACAGCCATACAAAAAACTCTCCATTTTTTCCTCACTCACGTATCTCTAACAGTTTTTCCTTCACTTACTTTAACATTTTTTTATTAAAAAAAACCAAAAGACTCACTCTCCCTCCCTCGGTGACTCACGTGCGCGTCTCTCTCTCTCTCTTTGTCCGACGCTCTGACCTTAGACCTCAGTCGGTCAATCTTTGTGCCTCACGTATCTCTATTGGCAGTGGTGCATTGCTTCATTCATAATCAAATGTTGAGTCTGTTGAGAAGTCTTTTAAGTTTCACTATTTTTTATATATTGTAGATCAAGCAATTGGCTCACTTAATAGAAGATTTGAGCATTATAGCACATATGAAGAGATTTTTGGATTTTTGTTTAGTATTAAAAGGCTTAAGCCATTTTCTGATAAGGACTTGAAATTATGTTGCAAAAATATTGAAACTTATTTAAAACATGGTGATTCTTATGATCTTGATGATGAAATTCTATTTGAAGAACTAAAAGTCATTAGAGAAGTTTTAACAGTTGAATCAAAATCAAACTTTAATGATATTGAGTTCTGTGAAGACATTTAATTATTTTCCTAATGCATACATAACTTATAGAATAACATTAACTATCCTTGTTACTCTTGATATTAACTATTCATGTTACTGTTGCATCTGCTGAAAGAAGTTTTTCTAAATTAAAATTGTTAAAATCTTATTTGTGATCTACTATGTCACAAAATATTAAATTAAATAGTCTTACTTTAATTTCTATTGAAAATGATTTTTTAAAGAATCTTGACTATGAACAAATTATTAATGATTTTGAAGCAAAAAATACAATGAGGACAATAATCAAACATTAATAGGGCATCAATTTCTTTCTTCAGCCCTTGTGATTCATTTGCTATCAGTGGAGGATACTCCTGGTCAGCTGGTATAGGGATGTTGTTGCAACTTGTTAGGGTTGATAGATGTAAGTATAACTATTTTTGCTATAATTCTATTGTAGTTTGCTACTATAATATTTTCCTTTTCTTCGGTAATATTTTGTTTCACTTGAGGTTATATTAAAACAATAATAGCTAGCTTTTTGCACCTCTTTGTGCGTTTTTGATAATCAATATATATATTCGGCTCATAAAAAAATAGGGGACCAATTTCTCAGTTCGCACAGAGCACCCAAAATCTCGAGGACTGCCTTGGTTGGATGCCCTTTCATTGTACGCATGAGTTCCACATCATATGAGTGATTTACTAAGCAAATTCAGGGACTAAATTGATATTATCAAAAGTTTTAAAACCCCAACGCCCCTCCCCTTTTCCAACGACTCTTTCTCTCCCACACTCTTTGCTTCCCCTCTCTCTCTCTCTGTGTGAGTGTGATGGGTCCTTCTTCAATGATTGTGACTTTTCCTGAGGAAGTAGGCCTCCCAAGCATATTCAATTCCAAACCTTGCAGGTACCTGGCTTTTCCTTGATGTATAAAATCTGTTAGACTTTCTTCCTTAAAATCTTTAGATATGGTAAGGAAACAAAATAAGAAGGGAAAGAGAATGAGAAGAATGAAAATTGATGAACTTGGATTTGATACATTGCTAATTTTGGTTTCTTTCATTTTCTTCCCCTCCTCGTATTGTTTTCAAACACAGGTTTCTTGAAATTAAATATGAAAAGTTGAATGTCTTTTTTCAATTCAAAAGTGAAGATGACAACCAAAGATCAAACACTAGGTGCTTTCTAGAATTTTCTTGTTTCTTGAAAACAAAGGTTGTGTGAGTTTAGTGTTTACCTTTACTTTGGATGTTTCCATGATTTTGACAACAACAAACATTTCTCAGGAGTTAAATATTTGTAAGTTTGTTTGGCAAACACGCCAAAGCTTTTGCTCTGCTAATGATATCACTAGGTATTGTTTCAATTATCCTCCACCACATGAGATATGTGCCGGTCCATCTTGTACCAACGCATACAAGTATTGGGATTCAAGATCAAAGCTTCCTTTTTGCAGTCTCCGATGCTACAAGGTAGTCCAGGAGAAGATGATGGCCGAAAATATAGGTTGATGTTGCCAATGATCCTTCATCATTGCCTTATGCACTATCCATGTTTATAGTTCTTAGCTTTAGGTTTTAGGATAGAGCAATTATTTTTTGACCTTTTAGTAGATAGCTCATATTGCGGATTGTTCATTTTGTACTATACATTTTATTATTATCGCATAAGGGATCATATGAATATGAATTTTTTTTTTGGGGGGTACACTAATAGCATTAACGATTTGAGGTCGACGAAGGGATTGAATGTAATAAACAAATTCAAGGACGTATTTGCAATTTTGTTTAATTCAGAGACCAATTTGATATGATCTTATAATTTCAGGGACCAAATTGACGATTTATTCTATGTTTGACCTCCAAATGAGTGGTATTTGCATTATGGTCCTTGCATGGTAAATGAAATGGGACCGTGTAAGCCCATACAAAGTAGCAAGCCCAACGAACTAAACACCCCAACGGCCCCAACCCCGTGCAACAAACTATCCTCTACTTTTACAAGCTCACCCACTTTTAATAATAGCCACTTTCCAATTTTGGGTGAAGTACTTAATTGAAGCAAGCCATCACGGACTCACAGTCAAGTCCGTCATTTTGAGTTAAGATAACTGAAAGAGAACAGAACAGATCCCTGTTTATTGCATTGCAACAGCAAGTGTAAGCCATGGAAATCAACACAGATCCAAACCACAATAACCCACCCAAAACCCATAGACATATCTTTATCCTCTCCGGTCAAAGTAACATGGCCGGTCGTGGCGGTGTCATCAAGAACCACCACCACCAGCACTGGGACGGCGTCGTTCCGCCGGAGTGCCGCCCCCGCCCTTCCATCCTCCGCCTCAGCGCCGCCCTCCACTGGGAACAAGCACACGAGCCCCTCCACGCCGACATTGACACCAAGAAAGTATGCGGCGTGGGACCCGGCATGTCCTTCGCCAACGCGGTGCGGCGGCGCGTGGTCGACACCGCGCTGGGGCTAGTCCCGTGCGCCGTGGGCGGCACCGCCATAAAGGAGTGGGCGCGTGGGGAGGAGTTGTACGAAAACATGGTGAAGAGAGCCAAAGAGAGCGTGAAGGGCGAGGAACACAGCGAAATCAAAGCGTTGGTTTGGTACCAAGGAGAGAGCGACACTTCGAGCGAGCATGACGCGGAAGCTTACAAGTTCAACATGGAGAGCCTCATCCACAATGTTCGTCAAGACCTCAATTTCCCAACCCTTCCAATAATTCAGGTTTCCAAAATTACCACCTTCTCTTCATTTTTCTTTTCTTTTTATTTGTGGACAAAACAACCTTCAAAAATTAATTAGCACGTAACTATGATGTGAATGTGTACAATTAATGTTGTTGTATATCTATCTATATACAGGTTGCAATAGCGTCGGGGTCTGAGTACATGGAGAAAGTGAGAGAAGCACAGAAAGGGATTGATCTTCCAAAGGTGATTTGCGTGGATGCAAAGGGATTGCAATTGAAGGAAGATAATCTTCACTTAACCACGGAGGCTCAAGTTCAATTGGGTCTCATGCTGGCTCAGGCCTATCTTATTTTGAGTCATGAACTATAAAGTGAAACTTAAGGCCTCCATTTCAACCCACTTTTCTGACGTTTTATTCTCCTATTATTTACTCTTTCTGGTTCTTGTGCTTGCTTAGAATTTGCCTCGAAAGTCAAATCCGAGGTTTGCACTGTGGAATATCATTTGCTAGTGTTGAATAACTTGAACAGATGTTTGAGTCACTGTTGGTATTGGCAGAATAAATTTTGCATCTGTAATGGCGTGAACATATTCCTTCCGCCAAAAGTAACAACCTCCTGAATCTGTTCAGCTCAAAGTAATTTTTAGGAATTTTTGTTTTAATAATCAGAAAAAATAAATTAAATACCAGATTAGTAATACATCCAAATTACGTATCAAAATACTCATCTTTTGCCACCACCGTGAGAAATTTGATCTCCTCTCTTTGATGTTTTTTTTAATGTATAAAAGTCCCATTGCCCTAATTTTTTTTGTTAATTAAATTTTTTAATTGTGTTTTAGTATTTAGAATCTGAATTTAGGGTTTAGGATTTAAGATTAAAATATTATTTTTTTAATGTAAGAAAATGATCAAAGTTTAATCAAAAAAAAAAAAAAAATGATCAAAGTATATTATGAGTCTAAAAATTTCCTCGGGATGTGATTGCTCCTACGTCGCCTGCCTACTTCCTTCCCTTCTGGTTTTTTGTTTTTTTTTTTTTCTACTCATGTACCCAAAAAAATATTAGTCTAAAATATTAATTGTTAATTTGATTATACTCTAATATCTTAATTAAAAAATATTATAATTTAAACAATTTAACGATGCAAGTCCATTGAAAACTTGAATTACAAAATTCAAACACCTTCAAATTAATCGGTACAATCTGTTGCACTAAAAAGCAAAGTTACAGTCAAGACTCGTGTTGATGTAATATTTGTATTTGTCTTGTAATCACAAATTTTAATATTAATATTGTTGATAAATTATTTAAATTTTAATATTTTTAAAATTAAGATATTAGTATATAACAAACTTATCAATTAATTTTAAAACTAATATAATACAATTTAATCATATTTTTACACTGAAAAACACCATTTTAATCATAACCCTAAACCCTACATCCAAATCCTAACAACACTAAATCGAGAATTAAAAACTTAATAAAAAAACAAATAAAAAATGACCATCGGGAAGTCGACATGGCCAAAGCTGACTTCCCTTATACAATATCACAAAATAAAGAAAGTAAATTATATTTCACCACCTTCAAGTTTATTAAAATAATAATAAACCCCAAAATTGATCATAAATTATACTTTATCTCATTTTTATTGTTGATTAACTATTGATTTAATACCGTTAAGTTATTTAAAAATAAAAAAATTTATTTATATTAAGCAATTTGATATTTATATATCAAAAATCATTTTTAAAGATTAATCTTAGACTCTGTTGTCTACAAAAGAAAGTTCGTTTCTAATTTAAAAAATGAAATATATATAATTTGGAAATTATATAAAAAAGAATATAATTCATTTAAGTATTTCTTTTTTCAATCCATATTATATATATATATATATATATATATATATATATTACTCAAAAATATTATGCTTCAGTACGCTCTAACAAATAGTCCATATAAAACGTGTATCAATTATTTTTTATTAACTTTATTAGTGACAATTACTATAATAAATCATATATCCTATAGACAAAATGATTGAAAGTGTGATATTTGTTTTGAAGTTGTTGAACTAAATGATTCAAAAAAAGAGTGTTTAAAAAAAATCAGCTATTGTTATTTAGGTGTACGTTTAAAATTTATCGTTTGTTAGAGTACATACTAAAAAAAATCTATTTTTATGATAAAAAAATCATCCATTTGATAAAAGTGAATATATATATATATATATATATATAATAAATTTAAAAAATAAATACTTAAATGATATATATTTCTTTACATAAGATTTTCAAATTGTACATTTTATTTTTCAAACAAAAAATTAAATTTATTTTGTAAACAAGAGAGCCTAAGATTAATCTTTAAAAACATTATTTAATGTATAAATATCAATTAGCTAATTATAAATATTTATTTTTATTTTTTAGTGACTTAACGGTATTAAGCCAATGGTTAGTCAATAATAAAAATTGGGATGAAGTATAATTTATTATCATATTTGAAGTTTGTTGTTATTTTAATAAACCTTAAGGTGGTGGAGTATAATTTATACTTAAAAAAAAATAAAAACAAACCTAAGTGAGAAGTCATCAATAACATGAAGAACTTTTCTCTCATCTTTGCCAAAAAGATGACTAATATGGTAAATAGTTTGGGAAGGCACTTTTTTTTTTATGATTATTCAAATAAAAAAACCTAATTTTTTTATGAGAAGATGTGTAGGTAAGTTGCCACTTTTTTTCCTATGATTATTCAAATAAAAAAACCTAAGTTTTTTTTTTTATGATTATTCAAATAAGAAAAACCTACTTAATGAAGATGTGTCAATAAGTCTGCACTCTTTTATGATTATTTAAATAAAAAACCCTAATGTTTTTATGTTTAAAGATAAAAAAATTGTTGTATTCTTTTTTGGATAACTCATATTATAGGTACGGAGTATTCATCATTGTTAATAGTGATTAATCTTAGTCGAGGAATCTGTTGGGCACACAAGGTGGGTTCTCCCCTCTTAACCAGGTTTTTCCCATACACAAAAGTCAGGACTCGAAAAAACTGTTGTATTCTAATTACCAAAAAGCAAAAGATAGTTTTATACGTACTATTGAATTGTATTGTATGTTGTAATAAAATTAAAAGAATTAATTTTTGTTTTAAAATAACTGGCTTGAGACCAAAAAAAAAAGGAAAACTAGGAAAATTAAAGTTGTTACTCATTGTTCGATTCTTAGGAGGCGTTCCAATTGAAAGGTTGCAAAATTCAATGGGTTAATTCCTGTATGTTTAAGAGGCCGAACCAGGGATTAATCTTATAATCGGTTTAAAAGGTCGAAGCTATGTTGATACTCCGATGGGTTCCAAAAAAAAAACAACTCCCATTTCATCATAAACGAACAATGTATATTTTGTTTTTTACAAAATAAGTTTAATGCCAAATTTGATTAGAGTAAATTAATACATAAGTAAAACAATTGAGAAACGTGTGCAGCTGTGTTTGGAACAAGCATGAACAATAAGTATTATGTGACTTTACGTTTGCTGGAAAATGTACGTTTTATTTTTTACTAGATAAATTTAACACCTAATTTAATAAGAGTAAGTTAATATGAAAGTAAAACAATTGAGAAACCTGTCATTCGAACAAATATTTTTGGGTATTTAACGTGTATCTGCACACTATTTCGAGATTAACCCTCTTCAAGGTATTAAGATTGTTTCAGCCGGCAGTACTTCTACATGCTTGAATTACTAATGTTACAAACCCAAGGTATTTAAACGGTGTGTTATGATTTTCATTTTTCACGATGATTTATATATTTAGCAAATTTTTTGTCAAAAAATATATATATATTTAGCAAATTTATTTCATGTGCAATATAAATATATAATGATATAATGCTTTGGACTGTTAGAATACTAGCACTAGCATACACTTCGAGAGAAATATAGAGAAGAAGAAGAAAGTACACTAACAATTTTATTCATATCACTTGTGCACTAATCACAACACTAAGTCTATTTATAATGCACACTATGATAGTTATTCCTCACTAACAAACTAACTATCATCTAACTAATTCTATCAATACTAACTAATATACCTAATCTGAATTATTTCCAACACACCCCCTTAATTCAGATTAGCCAAAAGTATAGTAAAACACAATATCCACCAGGATCCCATTGCAATTGTTCAAAGAATTGGCCTGGGTCCATTAGGTCTAAACCTTGACTAATTCCCCACTCCAACAAGGCTCACTTACTCTCAATTTTTATGATGCAACACTGCCTCTCTTCATGTAATTGGGTCATTGTTGAGTGAGCCCCACCACTTTTTGTTTCTGCACAATGAAAATGGGCTTGGCCCATTAGGTCAAAGCTTTCCATTTTTGCCCCTGTATACAACTTCTTCTCCAACATGACAATTCCTCCCGCACCACTGCTGTGCACCGCCACACAAGGCCAGGCGCTGCCATCCGAAGCGCACACCACCGCGCCGTCCAAATCCCCTGCACGCGTCGAACCCGCACACCACTGTGTCTTCTTTGCTACCGCCACAACTGTGAGTCACCCACTTGCGACGGTGATACACCTAAACCGCCTTGCCCTCGCGTCCCTTGTATATTCCTCTCATCACCATTGCTTTCTGCATTTAGTCTCGAACAAGTACCAAATCTCTGCCGCATTTGGATTCCTTGAAATCGGAGACGCGAGTTGCCGCCATCGTCCGTGCGTCGGGCCCCGTTCTTCTCCAATCGGGTAAACCATAAGCTCTCTTCGCCTTTCCAGGTCCCTTCTCACTAACCGCATCGATCATCTTCTGAGTTGGTATTGGCGATCGTCGATCTACAGTCTCGACGGTGGTTAGAACCTTCATGCACCTCAGTTGCATCTGACTCCACCATTTCAACCATGGTAACATGAAATTGTGAAGAGGCTGCGATCTCTGAGTCTCAGAATACGACACATCTGCAACGCTATTCTTCCCGATCAACAACGACGTTGTCTTAGACGAGCACTCATCGTCCTCTATCTTTGCCTCATCTTCTTCTTTGCCCTTTACAGCAAAGGTAATGGCTTGACTGGGGAACAGAGATTCGATCCCTTTCTCCTTCAGCTTCTGCGCCTCTTGATTAGACTTATCCGCAACTTCTTGTTCTTCGTCTTCTTCCCCTTCCATCTCCAACATCGCGTTCTTCTTCTTGTTAATCTTCAGTTTCAAACCCTCAAAAAACTCCAATCTAGTCTTTCTCATCTCCTCCTCATCTTCCTCTGAAGAAGAAAAAGAAGCCTTCTTCCACCTCTTCGACTCTTCGGGTTCAGAAATGATATCGTACAGAGGCTTGTTCTTGATTTTGATTGCATCACCATATGCCTGCTTCAGAATATCCCAAGCTTCTTTTGCACTCCTTGCTGTGGAAATTTTTTCAAGATGAACAAAATCCATACATTGATGGATGATAAAGAGAGCTTTAGAATCTCCTTCATAGGCTGTACTGTCAGCCTCATCCTGCACACCATCAATCACCACTTCTAATACATCTTGAAACCCGAAGATCACTTTCATCTTCGCGACCCACTGGTTGAAGTTCTTACCATCAAGAACCAGCAACGAGATTGGAAAATCCTCATCAAACCCAAGCACATCAGCCATGGACCTACCCTTGTAAGTCCCTAATCGTATAGCTCTAGATACCATGTTAGAACAAATCACCTGTCTATCGGCTTCAATTGGTCACACACACACAAGATAGACGGGTCGCAGGGCACAGACGGGTCGCGCGAAGCACAGACAAGTCGCGAAGCACAGACGGGTTACACACACAATATAGACAGATGAACAGTTTATAGACGGGTTACACAAAATTACTGAATAATTGCACACATACATTTATTGATTCATTCACAAGTATTTATACACACATAGATGTTAATCCCACACGGATTAACTGATTTACTGTTACAGTTACACTTCTAATTGTCACTAACTAACTCAGTACATCACTAACTGAATTAACTAACTCAATACACTCCCTTTAATTCAGTCAACACTAAGTGTGATATGCAAAGAAGCATCACTATGAAGTCTAACATCCCAACTAGGTTGGCACCCTAGACTTCACCATTCATTTGCAACATATCACACTCTACTGAATTTTCGACAATGACACAATTCCCAGCTTATCTCTTAACAGCTTGAATTTATCTCCCTTTAGAGCTTTAGTCAGTATATCTGCTCTTTGATCTTCAGTTCGGCAGTAAACTAAGCTCAACTTCTCCTTATTTACTTGATCTCGCAAGAAATGAAATCTAGTCTCAATGTGTTTACTTCATCCATGTGCCACTGGATTTTTAGCAAGATTGATAGCTGATTTGTTGTCTACTAGAAGCTGCATCTGAACATCACTCTTCAAATGTATTTCTTCTAGTAATGATTCAAGCCACAAAGCCTGACATGCACCATAAGAGGCTGCAATGTACTCTGCCTCACAGGATGAGAGTGCAACAACAGGTTGCTTCTTTGAACTCCAGGAAATAGAGGCATTTCCTAACATGAACACATATCCTGTTGTACTTCTTCTGTCACTTTTATCTCTACACCAATCAGAGTCTGAATACCCTCTGAGTTTAATCTCTGAAACAGCTAAACTGTTAGAATACAGTAGACCATAATCAAGTGCACCTTTTATATACCTCAAAATTCTCTTGCAGCCAAAAGATGTGAGGTTTTAGGACTTTCAATAAATCTGCTAACAAGTCCAACGCCATAGATAATATCTGACCTACTATTGCACAAATATCTAAGTGAACCAACAATTTGCTTGAAAAAGAGTGGAATCAACAGATTTCTCACTTTCACCTTTCTCAAGCATTAAGTTGTTTTCAACAGGAGTGTCAGCCATATTACAGTCATACATATGAAATCTTCTCAACACATCTGATGCATATTTTCTTTCAAAAAAAAAAAAGTGATGATAGAATTAGTTTTTTGGAAAAAAAAAAATTAACATGGACATTGAAAAGTAATAGTTTTTTGAATCGTTTACTGTTGTTAGAGTTTGTAATTATATATCATATTTTTGCTTTACTTGATGTAAATTTTTGTTATGTTGGATCTATTAGTCTTTGATGATTTAATAACATTTTGATTTATAAAGTTAATGAAATGACATTAAAAAATTTAGTTTTTTTTGGTAAAATAAAATAATTGGTCTTATACGTTTATTTAATTTTTTACATCAATCTCATAAATTTTTTTTTTTCAAATTGGTGCTACACGTTATATTTCATTTCCACGTTAGTTCTTTTCGTCACTTTCGACCTTACGGCTTCAGATCAAGAGCCACGTGTTGTACTAATATCATGGTCACGTCAGTTCAAAACCGAAATTATCGGAAACACTAACGTGAAAACGAAATATAACGTGTAAGATCAATTTAAAAAAAAAATATTTATGAAATCGATATTAAAAATTAAATAAACATATAAAATCAATCAATTTATTTTACTTGTTTTTTTTTTTTTTTTCACAAGCAACTCAGAAAAAGAAACACCCAACAAAAACGGAGAAACAAAGGGTCACCAACTTAGTGGCTCCCACTCGAATGACCACTAGCTCGCTCCTTCATATATTTCCTCAGACTGTGATATTTGACTCGTTGGATTGAAGTAATGGCATAATAATCCCAATAGTACGGTAGGACCACGCGACAAGGAGAGCGTCGTGTCCTCCATTTTCTTCTCCCTTTCAAATACTAATCTCCACCAACCGTCTGCATGGCACATATCAACATTGATGATCAAAGGTTCCTTGAAAAACAATTTCGGTAGATTCAGGTGCACTGAGGTATTTGGATCTCTTACGCTATCTTTATTTTAAAGGAAGGATTTGAATGGAGGGAATTATAATTGAAGAAAAAATATTTTAAAATTAATTTATTTTTATATTCCTATAATTTTAAATTTTAAGATATATATAAGCATTTTTTAATTAGTGTTTTTTCTTTCAAAAAAAAAAAAGCTACAAATAATTTATTTTCATAAGTTTTTATGATAAACTTATTGAAATATTATAAATTATATTCATGAATCATTTGTATAAGTTTATTTTCATAAGTTATTTCATAAGTTTAAATAAACTCTTTATAAGTTCTTCCAAACTCATCTAGGGTCTATTTGGATAAACAGCTTAATTAAACTTATAGGATAAGCGCTTATTATATAAGTATTTATGTATAAGTTATTTCTATAATTAAAGAAAAAATATTGTCAAACTGTTTTCATATAAATTATAAGCTATTTTCATAAGCTATCCTGGAGAGCTAATCAAAATAAGCTGAAAATAGCTTATGAACATGTCATAAGCTGTTTCTATAAGCTCTCCTAAACATTCTGATAAATGTTTATGTCAGTAAATAAGGCCAAATAAACTGTTTATAAGTCAATCCAAACAAATCCCTAAAATAAAATTTGTGCTGAAAAAGTACTTCTCGTAACAAAACCAAAACGATTTTGTTTTTTCGGTAAATGTAATGGACTAACAATAATAATAGTAACACCTTTTGTGTACGAAAAAATTCCTATTGTGCCCTATCAAATGTGTATCATATTAATTTAATTATATCTATTTTAATATTATAATTAACATAATTTTAAATTCTCTTAATTAAGTTCCATAACAATAATTTTTAATTATTAAATAAAGAAAATATTAAATATTCTTATGTTTTGAAATTATTTAATATATATAATATTAATTTATTAAATAAATTAAAAATAAAAAATCATTAAAAATATTTAATGTGAAATTATTAAAAATTATTTTAAAAAGATATAACAATATCTTATAATTGAAACGATATGTATTTCCCAATAAATTACAACCGAAAGTAATAACAAATTAAAATAATTGAAGTGCTTCTATAATGTCAAGAGTTCTTCCCAACACCATGGATTTGGATCCTTTCTAGCAACTCCTCTCTCTCCATATTTGCTTCAAGAAAAGTTTAATCATTGGATGTATGTATTGATTTATCTGAACCATTAAACGCATATAAAAATCTCAATACAGATAGCTATTACATACAATACGTGTATAAAACTTTAGTTGTACCGCTGGAGAAGATTCAAATGCCAACGACATACCATTGAAGGGATAGTCTTGATATTTAAACAAAATTATTCTCACACTCAACAAATTATTTGATTCAATGATATAGAAGCATTATAGAATGGTGAATTTTTCGGTATTCCAAGGATAACTTTATCTTATTTAGGTGGTCCAATCAGATGGTGAGAATTATTTGACTTGATTCACTAACATGACTCATTTAATTATGACGTATTTTGATTGGATAGGATAACTTTTACCTCAAAATTATTAAGAATACCAAAAAAGGTACATGATAGAATATCTCATACAATTCAGTTATACAAATCTTCAGCATAAATGTCGTAGTAACAGATGAAGGCACCTTCATATGAGCTCACAGCTAGAGCACATATAATGGAGCTGCGATTGGACAGAATTTTGTGGAACTGTTGATAGGAGTTGCATAGTTGAAAAAACAAAAAGTATGCACCACCAAGATCATAATCAAATAAATGTTGTATATACGTTGTAATTACAAAAATGAGTTAATATTTTAAATTGAAATAAAAATAAAGTTAATGAAATATAAAAATAAAAGATAAGTTGTGAGACTTATTTAATGAATTTTTAGTTATATAATTAAAGTAGAAAGTTGTTTGAATTTTATAAAGTAAAAAAAGAAATAAAATGATAATAGAGTCCATATAATATAAAGAAGATTTTGCTTGGACACATTGCCTATTCCACATAATGAATCAAGTTTTCAATAGCCATTAAAGTAATAATATTAAAAATACCAAAACTCGTACTAAAATTATTATAAAATTATTTTTGAAGGTTTTAATTGGTTGTCTCAAGAAAATTGGAGATTTGAATAATTGGAAGGTGAATTCTAGGGATGATAATGGGTAGGTATGGATAGGGTACTATAGTACTCGTTCTTATATCCGCATTTTAAAAAAATACTCTTATCCGGACCCATATCTGCGTGGATAGCAACTGAAGTACCCGTATCCTTATCCGCTCGGTACGTAAGTACTCATGCCCGCACCCATTACCCTCACTTTAATTAACTAAAAAATCAATAAATAAATAAAAACATTATTAAAGTCTAAAATATCATGATAGTATATAACAAAAAAGAACATTATTAAAGTTCTACGTTAGGATTTATAGGACTAGGAAGAATAGGAACTCAGGAAGGATAAGAACTCAAGTGATGAATAATTGAACGGCGCTAAAAACTTAGAAATAATAGGAAATTAATAAGTTAACTTTCATTTCAATTCAATCATATATATATATATATATATATATATATATATATATATATATATATGCGCAGTAAATTTTAGTAATTGAAACCCACATAGTTTCACAGCACAACAAATCTATGAGTTAGCAAAGTTTTCGGCCATTAGCCACTCCAATATTGTCTACGCAATTGGTCCAATTACATAAGAAACAAGTTCACTGGTCTAATAATAATGCAATAGTATTTATTTTACATATGGTAGGTTTGAATGAAAAACATTCTTCACACAGAGGAATTAGTTTTAGGATCACCAAAGAGGTAACCCAAAATAATTAAAAATAGACATGCGGGTATGGGGCGAGGTGGGTACTAAGGTACCCATACCCGCACCCATACCCATTAAATCTTGCGGATAATTACCTGTCCCCGTCCCTGTACCTATTGTGCGGGTAATTACCCTACCTATCATCGATAATTTTTGCGAGTACCCACTGGAAAAGATATCCATTGCCATCCCTAGTGAATTCTTCCATATCTTAAGGATAATTTTACTCTCCTTATCCGAAGGGTAACTTTACCTTGTATAGGTGGTCCAATCAAATGATAAAAAGCATTTGACTTAATTCATTAAGATAATTATTTACTTAAGATAATACATTCTGATTAAATAAAATAATTTTTATCTCAAAATTATCGAATATATCCAAAAACGCACATATAAATATTAGAACGCATTGTAATAGGAAATGCTCATTGCTCCCGGTCCTATTTTGAGGTTGGTGAAGGAAGGGGATGGTTAATGGTCATACAAACTCTGGAACTGTACATTTCCCACTTGTCCCACTCCGCTTGGTTACCTTGAGGAGCGCGTGGAATCCCCACGTACCAAAGAAAGGCAGGCAAGGGTTGAGGCAGAGCACCCGCGGCACCTTTGAATAATAATAAATACAAGTCCCTCGCTCACTCCTCATTCATCGCAACCTTGTCCAAACCAAACCAAGATGCCTATGCCCACCGCTATTTCCCTCCAAACCCTCCGTACCCCTGCTCCCTCACTTTCTCTCTCTTCCAAACTCCCTCTCTCCTCCGCCTTCTCCTTCTCCCTCTCCTTCCCTCCCCGCCGCCGCCCCCTCCTCTTTCTCGTCTCCGCCTCCCTCGATGCCAAACCCACCGTCCTCGTAGCCGAGAAGCTCGGCGAAGCGGGACTCAACCTTCTCAAGGACTTCGCCAACGTGGATTGCGCCTACAATCTCACCCCCGAGGAGCTTTGCACCAAGATCTCCCTCTGCGACGCCCTAATCGTCCGTAGCGGCACTAAGGTCTCCCGCGAGGTATTCGAGTCTTCCGCTGGAAGGCTCAAGGTCGTTGGAAGAGCCGGCGTCGGTATCGACAATGTCGATCTCGCCGCCGCCACTGAGTTCGGCTGCTTGGTCGTTAATGCTCCCACCGCTAACACCGTCGCCGCCGCTGAACATGGAATCGCGCTCTTGGCTGCCATGGCAAGGAACGTTGCTCAAGCCGATGCGTCTGTCAAAGCTGGTGAGTCATTTCAATGCTGAGTTCTGAGCATTTTATCGAACACCTTCTTTCTTGGACATGATTGATTTAGATCCTGTTATTAAAACTATGCTTGATTCGCTGCTTTTCTGATGCAATTTGTGTCTTTTACTGTTTGATGTATCGTGTGTGCTTGAAGGGGGAAAAATCTTTTCGAACCTAAAGTCACTATATAAATCTTCCTTTTATAGAACCATACGTTAGGTTAAATATTGCTCGCTGAAAGTTGAATTTTTTTTGTCCAGATATATATAATTTTTTTGAGATCTAATTTGTTTGTATTGGATAAAAACATGAAGTTCTGTTTTTTTTTATATTGCCTCTCTTGTGATCTTTCATGTGAATTCATGTTTTCGCATTTTGTTTTTTAGTTACTATGGTCAATAGAGTTCATGCTGCTTGATTGACTCAGATTGCGGTTAATTCAGGGAAATGGCAGAGAAATAAGTATGTGGGAGTTTCCCTTGTTGGGAAAACGCTTGCTGTCATGGGATTTGGGAAGGTTGGTTCTGAAGTTGCTCGACGTGCCAGAGGGCTTGGTATGCATGTCATTGCACATGATCCATATGCTCCGGCAGATCGTGCTCGTGCCATTGGTGTAGAGCTTGTGGGCTTTGATGAGGCTATTTCAACTGCAGATTTCATCTCTTTGCACATGCCTCTTACTCCTGCCACTTCAAAGGTTCTCAATGATGAGACTTTTGCAAAGATGAAGAAAGGAGTTCGGATTGTCAATGTTGCTCGTGGAGGAGTCATTGATGAGGATGCTCTTGTTAGGGCACTGGATTCTGGAATCGTAGCTCAGGTTCTTGCCACGTCTTGTTGGGAAGCACTAATAGTTCTCTTTAACTTTAGGGGAAAGTAAATAATTGGGTCTCTTCCTACCAAAGAGGTAATTGTTGTTGTGTTGTGTCTCTCTGTTTCAGGCGGCACTTGATGTTTTCACTGAGGAGCCACCCGCAAAAGACAGCAAGTTGATCCTGCATGAGCAAGTTACTGCAACACCTCATCTAGGTGCCAGTACCATGGAAGCCCAGGTATGTTACTTAAAGCTGGTGTTCGTGAGTATTAACTTTTATTCACTTGTCACTGTATTGTTTAATATATAGCCTTTGAAAATGATGACCAGGAAGGTGTGGCTATTGAAATAGCAGAAGCTGTTGTTGGGGCGTTGAGAGGGGAGCTTGCTGCTACTGCAGTCAATGCACCAATGGTTCCCGCAGAGGTACTATGAAAAATTCATCTTTATCCATTTCCTTTTCATGATAAATAACCTTACTTCCTGATATTGCTGTTACCCCGCTCAATTATCCCTTTCTTTTTTATGATAAATAACCTTGCATGGTGCGACAACTGTTTTGGCTTGAGAAAATCGTTGCTTTGAATTCTTCAACTTAATGTGCAACTTGGCTCAACTTTTGAAAATGATATTTGGAAAATAGAGCCTATTCTCTTAAATTATTAATTTTAACTGTTATCTGCTCTGATGGTTCAAATGAATTACTTAATGTAATGTCAAAGTTTGGTTTGAGATCTGGTAAGAGTAATTAAAAATACAGTGAACTTAGCTATTAGTGTTATGACTTGACTATATCTCAGCAAATTTGAAATTCAGGAGTTGATAAAATCTTCACATTAAGTATAACCAATCTGAGAAATATAACGTGACTCATGGATTAAAGTTGGTTGGCAACATTGTCTTAAGTATACAGAACTAAACCAGGGACAGAATGGGCGAAGTTTAACCTCTATCTTATTCCTTCTTGACTGCAGGTGTTAACAGAGTTGAAACCATTTGTTGACCTTGCTGAGAAACTGGGTAGGCTGGCTGTCCAGTTAGTAGCAGGGGGAAGTGGTGTAAAAACAGTGAAAGTGACTTATGCTTCTTCTAGGGCCCCCGATGATCTTGACACTCGTCTTCTTCGTGCTATGATAACCAAGGGTCTGATTGAGCCCATATCCAGTGTTTTCGTGAACTTGGTTAATGCTGATTTCACTGCTAAACAAAGAGGGATCAGGATAACTGAGGAGAAAGTTATTCTGGATGGTTCGCCTGAGAATCCACTTGAATACATCCAGGTCCAGATTGCTAATGTGGAATCCCGATTTGCTAGCGCCATATCAGAAGCTGGGGACATTAAGGTTGAGGGTCGAGTGAAAGATGGCATCACCCATCTGACAAAGGTTGGATCTTTTGAAGTTGATGTGAGCTTGGAAGGTAGCATTATACTCTGTAGGCAGGTAGATCAGCCAGGCATGATCGGAAAGGTTGGGAGCATTTTGGGTCAGGAGAATGTGAATGTCAGCTTCATGAGCGTTGGTAGGATTGCTCCACGTAAGCAAGCTGTTATGGCAATTGGGGTGGACGATCAACCTAGCAAGGAAACTTTGAAGAAGATAGGAGAAATTCCTGCTGTTGAAGAGTTCGTTTTTCTGAAGTTGTAAGAAGAAGTTGCTGTTACTACATTACTAGTCTTTGTTTATTTTTTTTTATTTTGATTTTGTTTTTTGTTAAATTTGGGTTGGGCATGACTGCCTGATGTGCCCTGTTTGATGCATCATCGTCAAATGAGTGTAGCGGTAGTTTTTGGGGGACGAGGAAAAGAATAATTTTGCTATGCAATTGGTAGTGTGGTTTAGTGAGTTGTTTATTCAATTCGCTTTCTATTTTGAAAATGAAGAGAATAAAAAATGTTTGAAACTCCCATTAGTGACTAATAATATTTTTTAATTTTTTTCTTATTTATCATGCTGGCAACCTAACGTAAAGCTTTCAGCTGAGAAAAGAGGTTAATGCAGGCGGCATAGCTGGTTCTTACTTAGCTTATGTAAATGTGGTTTTTTAAAATATAAGACGAAATCCAAGTATAAAATATTATAGCTGCTTAACAAATTCTTAGAAATAAGAGTCGATTTTTGTTAGGTTGCATCAGAGGAAGATGATATGATATCTACATGTAAACAATTGTTTGTATAAATAATTGACTTTTATATAAGAATCCAATAAAAAATCATAGAAAAATAATCTAGAGAAAAAGTGGAATAACTTATGGAATCCATTTGGTGAATTTTTTAGAGTTGCATAATTGAAGTGCAGAGTTACTTAAAATAGTATAAAATAAAAAATGATGATATGATATGGTGTGAACCATGAAAAGATTTAAGCAACTTTAATGAATTATATCCATTATTTTGGATATCATAACCTTTGACAACTTACACTACCGGTTGACTTGTATACATTATTTTGGAATTATGCTGCATGATGCTACGAAAATTGAACCAAATGAAGTTTAAATTCTCGATTATGAACCAGAAAGGAAAGGAACCTCTGCTAGGGTTGTTGGAAGGGAGATGTTGAGGTTATGAAATGCTAAATAGGCAGCAATACCAGCAGCATAACCTGCAAAAGCAAAGCCACTAACCTGCACAAAGGAGATGAACTGCTCGTCATGAAATACTAACGAACATTTCATCAAATCAATATATCAAGTGTAAAGAGGGAAATACCTTTCTGAAGTACCAAAAGAAGTCCACCTTTTCCATCCCCATGAATGCAACTCCAGCAGCTGAGCCAATAACTAACATGGATCCACCAGTACCAGCACAAAATGCAACCAACTGCCAGAACTCAGAATCCTGAGGGTAAGAAGAGAGATCATACATTCCCATTGTTGCAGCAACCAATGGAACATTGTCTATTATTGCAGATATGACTCCAATAGCACTTGCAATCAGTTCGCTACTTGAGACATGAGCGTCGAGGTAATTCGCTATTTCCCGAAGAATCCCTGCTGCCTCCAGGCTGCGGAACACGACCAGTAAAGTTGATCACGTACAACCAGTTAACATGATTAGTTAGGAAATTTGAATTTATGTCAAGAGTATAAGCTTCAAGTGAGAAGAATAAGTAAGCACAATTAATGCAAAAGAATGCCAAGGTTTGAGAGGCTTATTTAGCAGATATTCTGAAAGTCATGATACTTCCAAATGACCGAGATTAATAGGTGGAGGCATATCAGGTCACTTCTCATCTCTACAGAATGCCTAGACTTGGTGGCTATTGAACCAAATAAGTGATTACCATAACAGAAAGTGCCCTCCTCCTCCTCAAACGGACAAAGGTTTTGCTATGTATTTGATTATAGATCTAAATTGATGAACACATGGCTAATGTCCAAAGCTTACTGCAGTAGAAAAATTAAAATATATTTCCTTATTCACCTGCTAACAGACAATAGAATTCCAAGGAAGAATAGTGCTCCTTGAGTGTCTATCCTTGACAAAGCCTGTGGCACTTTAAGCTTCTGTCTTTCAGATTCACCATAATGAATAGCATCAGTGAGGATCCAAAGCACACCAAGTCCAAGCAGCATCCCCATGAACGGAGGCAAACCTGTGAGGGCCTTGAACACTGGGACAAAAATCAAAGCTCCTAAACCCACTGCGAAAACAAGCTGTCCACGAGGAGCCATCTGTTCAGATGCCAAGACATCGGGAGAATCCTGTCCCTTCCCATTAACTTCACTGCACAGAAGAAAAACCAACGTCAAATAAATTGTAATATGTTAAGCTAAATCTCACAATTCAAAATAGCTTTCCTGGCTGACTTTGCAGTGTAAAAAGAGTACCTAGTCAGGGACATGAGAGCCAGTGGAACAGCTAGAGAAATGGCTGAAGGTACAAACAAACCCTGTAAGTAATGAAAATGCAATTATGGATACTTGTGCATTCTCTGTCCCATCTATGGTAACACTTTATTGGTGTCTGTAATTGATACAAGGAACACGACATCTGCACTGAGTTGAATATCTGAGTGTTCATGCAATCAAAGACCAGTAACAGAAAGACTTTGACGAAGGAAATCTTAATCTGGCGCCATAAATTATATATATCTAAATTTTAAAGAATCTTTCAAGATGTCACTAGTTCTAAATTCATTATAACACTATAATTTATTATGTATTTTTCAGGCAAAATTATCCCATACTCCCATGATCCAAACTGAAGTATCAGATCAGACAGGAACAATTTTCCAAGAGATAACCTTCATTGTTTGCACTGTAGATATTTGACCATGTATCCACAGCATTGTAGTGGTAACATCACCAATAGGAGTCCATGCACCACCAGCATTTGCCGCTATTACAACAACACCTCCAAGAATCCTGTCAACAAGTTCCAAATCAACTTCTTAAGGTTTGACAACATGTGAACAGATTCAATAGCTAGACCTAAGAAGTTGGAGAATAGTGGAGGCAACAAACGTAGTAGATTCACCCTCTGAATCTTTATGTCCTCGACAAAAATCGAAGAAAGCAATCACTAATGCAGATTTTCAACGTTAATGAAAAAGCAAACACCATTTTCATATCATCATCTATGAATTATAAGGCACAAACATAAACTGATAAATTAAAATGAATAGGAATTCATTTCTGGAGGAAAATTTCTCAAGATATCTCAAATGAGCATTTAAGATTTCTTAAGAGAATGAAAAGAGCAACCAAGACTAATGCAATATAAAGTTGTTCCTGGTGAGGAGAGGAAATATCAAGCTTTAGAGGTCTAATGACTGAATCCTTTGATGCATAATGTACTTCAACACACGGGGAAAACATTACACTGAGTTAATTAACAAGTTAACAATGCAACAGAGAAACATACTTTCGATACTCTGACGGAGGTACTAATTTCCGCAACAGAGAAACCATGACTATAGTAGATGTCAGGTTGTCTAGAACTGAACTGAGAAAAAATGTCACAAATCCAATCTGCAAATTCAACAATAAGTTGTTTCCATCATTGAGACAAGAAGTGTGACATAAAAAAAACTGGTGATGCAAACTACAGAAGATTTAGAATCTGGGGTGGAGGAGGGAGGGAGAAGAATTTGATCTTGTCCACTCTTATTTCTTTAAAACATTGGTATTTACAAGTATGAAACATTGAAAAGTTTGCTGTCATTGACGGTGCAACTACACGTCTTTGTAAGAAGGAGCTCTTGAATCTGAGCCCCTCCTGTTGTAATTATCATCCAAATTGAACATAAACTGTAATGTTCAACAACTAATGTAGTCAAATTTCCAAGAAGTTTCAATTTGCAAAGTTTCTACGAGGAGAAGGCGTGGTGAACAATGCAGAGACAAAGCAGGGAAAACACTTACCACCCAGAGGAGAAGGCGTGGCTTTCGAGTTGTTATATTGTCAGTAACCAACTTAAATCCTTGATGAGCATCAACTATCTCAACAATGGTCATTGCACCAAGCAAGAAAAACACTATTTCACTAACTTCAGCAGATGCATGTGTTAACTCTGAAACAGCTATGTCAGTTGATGAAGCCTACAGACAATCCATTTAAGAAAAAGTAAATAGCAGTGGAGAATCTAATCAAGAAGAGAGAGAAAGCTATGAACTGACTTAAAATTAAAAAATGTAGACATGTGATCTGGAAGGAAATGGACATGTTGAATTTCAATGAGAGAAGAGATATCGAGGTTACAGTTGAAGTTAACCAATATCTGTAGGTACATGTAACTTATATGTGAACTATCATCGTTTTTTAAGTGGTTATATAAGCATAAACTAACTCTCTAAGTTGCATGCAGTGGCAATGTGGACAACTTGATAGGCCAAAACTATACACACACATACATATTCTGTGATACTGATACTATGAGACTAACTATAGGGATCAGGAGCAACCTATTTGCACTTATATCAATGGTAGAATTTTTTTCTAACAGCAAATTATGTACAACAATAGAAACAATTGTTGAAAAATTTTCATCCACAAATGAAAAACAAAATCTTCAAGGTACACTGTTGTGTAGTTCAAATTAAATCAACTTACACTCCTTATGTCATGAAATCCCATCAAGTGTAGAATTTTTTTCAGAAATTTGTGTATGGTTCAGCCAAAGAAAGTTTATCTGTCTCAATTGCATCACAGGTTGTAGTATTTGTATAACTACTAAAAGGCCTTATCCTAACCTTTACCTTTTTAAATAAAAAAATTCCAAAAGAAGGGGAAAAAATAGCATCTCCTACTTATTGCATCAACTCTAGCAATATAAGAACAAATCACTTGAAAGCTCATACTGGATGAGACAAAAAAAAGCCATTTAAGTTCAAAAGCATATATATGACCACAGGTTCTGTTGCGGATTTGAAATCAAAGCCAATCTTGGACATATAGGATCCTTATAGTTAATGTTGGTTCTTACTTTAAATCTGATAGGTACCAGAACTCCTTCTCTAAGAAAAATGGAGTCTAGCTCCTTACAATAGTGTAAGTCTCCCTTGATTGAACGGAAAAACCAGAAAAAAGGAAATAGAACATGCAGACTTAGAGGGTCTGTGTCCTCCCCAGCCAAATGGCCCCAAACCTTTACCCAATAATTGCCTACCCTTCTCTCCTTCTAGCATTCTGTTTTGCTGCAACATCATTAGCATGAACATTCTCCATATTCCCTACCTTGCCTTTAGTGCATGGGTGGACCGATCCACTATCCCCCTTCCTACACTTATTCACGTATACCTCACTACCACAAGGTCTAACAAAATCACACTTCAAGTCAAAGGACGGGAACATGAAAAGGTCAAAAATTTGAATACAATGGGGATAAATGCATTGACAGGCACAATTATAGTTGTTCTATTCCTTGTTAATGCCTCCTTATCTTTTCGAAAGTCGACTAAACAAACACACCCCAACAAAAATAAAAAAAGTAGCGCCACTATGTAAATGACTATATAGTACTGGAGCATCTCCGTTACAATTGTAATTTACAGATATGCATATAGGAAAAGATGCATCAAGTGCATGTCGCTGTGTGCTGTGTCCTATGCATTGAAATTGAAAGATAAAAGCTTGCATCAACACCCTACATCTCAAAAGGGTGACAAGGAAAACATATAAGTTCTGACTAATCAATAATTCACCGATATCTTTTAAAGTCAAACACAAAAGACGGATGTTTACCCCAATACTTCGTATCACCCATAAGCTTACAGCCATCAACAGTCCTACTCCACTTTTATTGAAGGCTAGGGATTCTTCAAATATGATGCCTGCATATCCTATAACAAATAGCAATGCCATAGCAAGATCCTGCAAAGCGAGGTCATAAAAAACCAATAAACATTTTTCCCAAATACTTTGTTGAAAAACATACAGAAGTGAAATCAGGTATGAGCATTAATGGACCTGATTAGCGGCCACCCAAGAGTGGTTAATTGCTACTGCCCCAGTTGCAGCTGCTGCAAGTATAGCAACAGCTTTCAACAAATCGGTTTTGGGCTGGTAATTGTCTTCAAAATCTTGTGAGCTTGTTTCATCAAGTGAACATAGGGGATCACAAGTTCCAGATTCTGGTGGCAAGTTCTGATAACATTGTCAAAGTGACTTGCAGCGTGAGCATCATCATATATGAAGCAGACTCCGTAACTTTGTAACACTAATATGCACTTTATTTTCAAAAAGTAAAAAGATTTGCATTTTTCACATTAAGGCCTGCAGTAACTGACTGAATCAACAAAATTAACCCTTTGATCTTACTAGAGCTCACATTGCACCCTTAAATTTTGGATTTCTGTTTTTAGATGGAAACCATTAAGCATTACAGTGGTGAGTAGAATAGGCTCCATGATAAAGAATCATGACATGAAAGAAGCTAATTTCAAATAAAAACCGATTAAATTTAATCGCTTATACGCAAATTTTGGATCTTTCATGGATTACTGAGGTACCCTTGACGAGATTATGCAAACCAACATCAATATACAAATCCATAAACTATCAAAGCGATTAAATGGGTATTGTAAAAACTTGTGTAGTGGGTATACGGAAGAAGTGAAGAAGAACCTGGAACTGTTGCTGAGAATTTTGTTGAGGCTGAAACGAAGAAGAAGAAGTGGAAACAGTATCCTTATCTTCTGCGCGTGCCAATACATTATGACGGAGCAACCTGGAACCTCTGAATCTGATTCCAGAAGCAAACAAGGGTCGAGATAATGATGATGATGATGATTCAACGGTGGAAAGGGCATGAAGTGAAAGTCTAGAGCTCCGCAAATGTTGGAACGGAGACAAGTGTGTCCCAATTGAAAACGCAGCCATTTCCACAACTTTACCCAAGACACCTAAGAAGAACAACAAAAAGGTGTTCTTGGCTTATTAACTTACTAAATGATTCATGTAGTCCAGGCTTGAGGAGAAGAGTTGAATTTGTTTATTGGGGAACTCTGATTTTGTCGTGTTCTGTAATCTGTGTGCCATTAGCTTCTTTACGGGTCTCTTTCCCCCACTCACTTCTATCAGTTTATAGCGGATAAAAAAATAATCATATTTGATAAGCATCTTAATCATAAGCTTATAGTGTTTTTTCGTAAGCTTATAACATTTTTTTTTCAGACATTACTTGAAGTAACGTTTGAACTTATGACTTATAACGTTTCATTTTTCTTTCCACTTTTATCCTTATTATCTTCATTTAATTCTATATTTATCCTCTTTTCTCTCTTTTATGTAAAATCATTAATGAAGATGTTCTTTTATGTCATTTTTATACTTTTCAACTAATTCAACCGCTAATTTTACTAAATATTTCCATAAAAAATAAGCTAACTTATTCGCTATCCGTTATCAACAATCCGCTAACTTTTTAACACATCCATTATTATTATAAGGTGAATTTCACCTGCGATTACTTGTTTGGATGGATATCACATGAAATTCATACAGTTCAGAGAGAATGTGTGAAAGAGAAATGTGATATAGAATATATCGTTAACCTTTCTAAAGGAAATATAAAAACAAAAAAATTGATAATTGATAGCAATACAAAATAGGAGAATTTACCAGCTGAATTACATTGTGCTCCTCTTTGTTTAGTAAATTTCATTCCGGGTACACTACTAGCAAATAAATCCAATAAAAATGAGTTAAAAGAAGATATTCAAAAGAATGTATTCTAGTCTTATTTAAAAGGATAATAATATCGAAACACTAAGAAGCCACGTGTGAGTGTGATGAGTATGAAATATGAATGGTCACTGAGGAACAATAAAGAAAAGCAGGATCACCGCTTGCAATAGATATAGATATAGATAAATAAACAACACAACATTTCTGGCGACCGTACATTTGATACCGGAGACAGTCACTAACCAATCACCATGTCCATGCCACTTACTCAACCCTCTGCTTCTCTTTCTGTCACTTCTCCTCGTGGTAAGGGATGTGGTAACCCATCTCTCTCTCTCTCTCTCTCTCTCTCTTCTCTTTCTATATATATATATTCTGTTCTGTTCTGTTGCAGATGCTTATGTTTTCAGTGCGGCTAAATTCCCTGCCACTGCTCGCTTTCCTCAACCCAATTTGGCTCTAACACGATCATCCTTTGCCGCTGGTTCTCCACTGTGTAAGCATAATTCTACTACTTTATCATATTCTATTTGATAACCTGAAAATTGCAATTAACTAACATGCCACTGCCTCTGCATTCACAATAATTTAGTGCCTTCACTTGAAATTTGAATGCTTGGGTAACTTAGCATTCTTGGGTTCATCCTAAGTTTTTCTGAGATGTTATTCTAACTACGAAAGAACATTGCATCAGTTTGTTGGAAATTGAAATAAACTAGAACTCGTGACCTGCTGGAACTGTATGGAGACCACCTTCTTGGGAATTTCATATCATGTGAGCTTCAAATTGAAACAAAATATGCTCATAAAATTTGCAGCATGAGGATTTCTATTCGCAAGAGCTTCCTTTGTTAGTACTTGTTTTACATCCTAGACTTAATTTTAGTTGCAATAAATATAAATACAAATCCCCATTTAATGCCTTACTTCAAAAAAACAGATTATTTAAGAAGTATTCTCTTTCTATTGCCAACTTTGTATTTTCTTTCTAGTAAAGAAGTATTCTCTTTCTTGTGAGTTAAAGCCTCTTACTTTAGACTTTAAAGTTTAGATAGACAAGTTTAGTCGGTGAGCTAGCTAATTTAAAGCAACTGTAAAAGATGGTAGTGCTAATACAAATGCTATATGAAAATCTTGATGCTGAATCTTTTTGTTTGGATTATCACTTTTTTTTTCTTTTTTTTTTTTATCATTATCTTCTTTTCAGTTCTTGGAAATAATCCTAAAAGACCAATCATTTTATGGGTTTGGGGGGAGCCTGGAACTAAAGTAATGTTGAAATAAGATCCCAGTTAGCAAGCTAAGTGATGTTTGCCTTTGTCTCTAGTGATTCGAAGAAGTCATGAAAGGAAACCCGCATGCAAAGCAATGCCTGTTTCAATAAGATGTGAGCAAAGTACCCAGGAAGGGAACAGTTTGGATGTATGGCTAGGCCGATTAGCCATGGTTGGCTTTGCAGTAGCCATTTCTGTTGAAATTGCTACTGGGAAGGGACTCCTAGAGGTAAGACACAGTCTACAATATACACTAATAATGAGTTACTTCAGCCATGATTTAGACTACAAGCATTTGTCTCCATCTTTTGAGCCATGATACAATGTATAATTTCCATCAAATGAATAATTGGCTTTTGCCTCTCTTTTATAACCACTCCACCTGTCAAAAGTTTACTTGTTATATTTTTACTGTAGTATTTTAATCTTTCTCTCTCTGTTACTTTATTGTGTTTATGACACTGACTTGTAAAACTATAGTTATGTTATTTGAACATCAAATTTTGGACACCGTATGTGACACCGTATATGTCTATCTCTATCTCTCACTTACTTTTTATCTTCTTTGTATACATGCAATTCAAAAATAAATCAAAAAACAAAGAGACACCGTATTGTTGCCCCATTTTGATGTCCAAAATCTCTAAATCGAAGCTCCTTTTTTTCTTTTTGAGCATTCGTAGATTGCCTAATCTGACCATTTATTCATGATCTTTTAAACTATTAAATTCATAAAGACATAAACCAGGCATATAGCTTCATATAACTTTCTGATGCATCTACACTAGGTAGAACCATTTGTAGTTTTAAGCTTCCAAATGTTGCAACTCACTGAAACCACAGGTAGCTCTGGCTTTCTGCAGTTGTGATACCCCTTACTCCTATCCCTAACTGCCTTCTCACCCATTCTAGTGATTATTAGAAGAATCTGTTGCAAAAGAATAATAATATTCCGGTACTTTGATTTTGCAGAACTTTGGAGTCATAGCTCCACTGCCTACAGTTGCCCTGGCAGTAACAGCACTGGTGGGCGTCTTGACGGCAGTTTTTATCTTCCAGTCAGCCTCAAAGAACTGATAACGCATATAGGCTGGCAGTGTTTAATGTAAATTCTGTAGTTACCCTGTTTTATTTTTCAAGAAATAATTTAACCTTTTTTTTGCTGTAATTTTTGTTTTGGTGAAAGAAATAGCATCAAGGCCTGAAACTGTAATGGAAGCCTTAAATCAACATAATAAGGCCTCATCTTTCCCTGTTGCCTTTATCCAAGCCAATCTATATTTGTTGAATTATGTTGTCCCCATTGCATTAGTTAGTTGTGATAATTAAGTAGGGATTTTTTCACTTCAACTCGTGAACAGTTTGCAATCCGCATAATTACTCACACAAATAAAACTGATGCACAAGAATATACTTCTAACAAAAGAATAAATCTCTGATTGTGTATCAAATTGATGGTCCTGCATGCAGATGTGTGTGTGTGTGTTAGCACAACTTTTATTCTCAACATCATGACTCCAGAACAAAACCAAACAAAGATTAAGTTTAACTCTACACAGCTATTATGATTTAATTAGTTTAGCTTCCAGCACAGTTTGGTATTTCTTTACTTTGGGTTAGGGCTTCTTGGTGGGACACTTTTAATAGTAATTTAAACTTCATTGCTCGATGGAAGCAACTGCTATTGGAAATTAAGGACAGGATTCTGCCTTCATTCCCATCTTCTAATCAGAATACAATCTCCTTTACCATGTTTCTCTGAATTTGTCTTCATGATGTCTACTTAAAATACGGGATCTTTTCCTTTGTGCTTTCATTATGCAAGTGTGACAATCCACCTAGTTGTCTCTATCAGATGAACTTTTTCACCCTATAGGTGAGCATTGATTCTACTTAAATTTTTCTTTCTTCAGCTCCCACAGGTAAGATCATATCACGACTGGCAAAAAGGTTTTTGCACAAGTGTGAGTGGAGGATTCCAATGGGGATCCGGATTTTCCGTAGTTGCTTATATCCTGCGGTCACTACTGTCATTGCATAATTTTCTAGAAACCATAGTTTATGTTTAAAACGTAGTATAAGTGACCGCAGGAAATCCAAATTCATTCCAATGGTGGGTCTTGATTCGTCAGGGAAGACAACCATTCTGTACAAGCTGAAAGTAGGGGAAAGGGTCAGAACCATGCCAACTATTGGGATCCATGAAAATACCTTCCCACTTTGTTGATGAATCTAATGGCTTCTCTTATTCATGTTAATTGCTTCCAACTTGGAAGCCTTTATTTAATTTACTTAGTGGGCCAGCAGTGTTTTGGGCTGTTTAGTTTTAAACTATAGCCCAAAATGAGTATTTTAATTCCTTTTGAGGCGTAGCAACTAATATCAGATATATCTGATCAAAAAACAAAAACCTTATATCAGATAGGATGAAAGGGAAGAGATTTTTTTAAATATTGGTTGTTTGGTTCACTTTTTAGAAAGAAAATGGAGAGGAGCAAAATCCCTCCTCATCCAATGTTGGATCCCCTCCAAAAGTGGGAGATTTGGAAATGATTAAAATAACCCTACTTATGTATTTTAAAATTTAAAATTATAAAGGTATAAAAGTAAGTTTTAAAATCTCTCCCCTTATGAACCAAAAACAAATAATGTTACTTTCATTCCCTCCATTAAAATCCCTCTCTTCCCCTCCTCTCAACCAAACACAATAGCTAATTAAAATCTCTCTTCTCCCTTCCTCTCCCCTCAATTAAAATCTCTCCCCTTCCCTTTTCTCGTTTGAACCAAAGATACCCTAGAACCTGCAATGGAAGACTGACTATTCATGTATGAATGAATATAATGTTTGGGGGGAAAAGGGAGATTCGGAGCGACGGATGGGGGAAGAGAGAGATTCGGAGAAGATGAATATATAACAAGTCCGTCTTACTAAGCAGATCGGTTGACACACAAATAATTCTTGCTTCAAGATGATGACTCGTCTAAACATTAATTAGTTTGGCAATCCATTATAAAATAAGAAGTACCAACTGCTGAATGCAGATTCGGCCTTTGTGCAAACATTACTTTCACAACACAATGGATTTATATTTGTGGTGAACAGCAATGATAGACAGAATCTTAGAAGCTCGGAATAACTCCATGATATTCTAAGCGATGTGAATCTATGCAATGGCGCATACTACATGCTTCCTGTTGATAATGAGATTCACCCAAGTTTTTTTCTCGATAAGAATGAGATTCACCCAAGTGACCCATTATACAGTTTCAATGTTTCATACTTACATTCAATCACTCTCTTGATGTCGTTAGTATGTGCTAACTATAACTAATACTACCTGCCACCTATTATGATCCAGATATGCCTCGGGCATCCCTTTGCAGTTAGAATGCGCAGTGCTATACTTGTCTTCCGTCCAGGTACATTCAAAGCACTTCTGCTACCTCGGGCCAAGGACTCTATCGAGGTCTTCATTGGCTATTGAACAACACTTCCAACCAGGAAGCATGACATGATCCTGCCCCCTCATTCCTTTAACAAATCCTAGGCTAGTGGCAAAAACTGAATTTAGAGCTGTAAATGCCGCAACCACAGTTAATATATAGTCGTTATTCTAACTTTTCGGAACTTTCTTTTTATTTTTCGAAGAACCCTTGAATGATTCATCGAAATTGATTATATATGTGGGTGCCTTCGGGTGCTGCTATATACAGTCAGTCAGTCAGTCTTGCGTATACAGATACCACATTCAGTGATTTAACTGCCATAGACATCACTATTCAAAAACTGCTCAAGAAATTCAAGATATTTTCATACACAATTTTAGTATTCTAATATTTTCAAGAAGTTATGGAATTATAGAAAGAGCTTGAGAAAGGCCGGGTCATTATAGCAGCCGCACAGAGCCATTTACATATCCATAGACTGTAATCCAATTGAAGCCTTTGATTTCTTTTTCTTCTTGGATCCATTTTTCTTCACTTTTATCTTGGGTTGTTCCTCTACAACTGGTTGTGTGCGCAGTAAGTGTTGATGAACGGCAGTGAGGGGATCTGATCGGAAATCAGGATTTTTAAGAACCTCGGAAAATCGTTCTCCTTCCTTCAATCTGATGAACAAGGACAAAAGGTTGCAAATACAATGTTATATATCAAACTGTAAAGCCGACCACATATATTGAATTATGATGGGAAGCACTCACATTAACTTCTGCCTAGATTTACAAGTAAGTTTGATGCTATCCGCAGGACCTGGTTTCTGTGATGCCTTAAACTCAGGAAGGGACTCTAAAAGGGAAGAGAGGTTATATGCCTTCAATTTTTTGTTCTGCCGCCTTTGTTGTCTGTTCTTCTGGCAGAAGAGAAAAACATCTTCAGAAAACCACGAACACTCGCACATTTTGCACATAAAAATTACAGTGACATATATGTTAAAAAAACTCGATTAAGTCCAACACTGTTCAATGCAGCAAAGCAACCATATCATGAAGGCATCCTCAACAAAGATTTAGTATCTACAAACATTTCAGATAACTTGCAAATACACAAAAGTAATGCTTCAGCCCACGATATCATCACAACACAAGTTTGTTTTGTTACCATGGAACATGAAAACATGTTTTCTTTCAAAGAGAAAAAAATAAAATAAAATAAAATCTTACTCTATTTTGAAATTGCAATTAGTATCAATTCCACCAAATTTCACGTGATTAAATATTAAGCAAGTTCCCAATTTTTCTTATGCTAATGCATCAACCATGTACTCAACATTTCATCAAGGAAAGCATATACATGCTTTTCAAAATGAAAATAAAAATTATCCATAGAATATTTCTGTCAAGAACTACATTACAATGATCACCCAAATATGACTATCAGAACACGCATGCATATACAATGACAGAGTGTAATGACAGAATGTCCTGTCCCCATCTGGTATTGTTGGGGGCTCACAACCATAACAAACAAAAGTGATGAACAAGAATGCACTTGAGAAACTTTCAACGTGACTATGAACAGGATAACAGTATTTAATGAAAATCCAATAGTCAGCCTAGGATTTGTAATAAGCAGCAAAATACAGTTAATTAGCCATTAAACCTATTAAAAACCAAATGAAGTTTTTCCAAAGTTCAATCTATCCAGAGAACAATAGTGTTGAAATATGTTTCTCACCTTAGTAATAGACTTTTGGGCACTCAAGGAAGCAATATCATCTTTTATCTCTGCAATAACACCAGGGATTCAAAGGAGTTTTAAACTATCACCTCAGCAATGGCATTTTATTTTTTTTGTCAAAAATAAACTATTTTGCATTGAAAACTAGGAAATAAAATACGTCATTAAGAAAAAACAAGGAAGGTATGGAACTAGAAATTATAATTTTATATTTCAAGGCAAAAAAAATGATCCTAAACTTACTGGAATAAAATTGGAGCTTTTTTTCAAACTTGCGGTTGGACTTTGTTTCTGGTCTGTAGACATGAAACAGAAAGAATTGGAAAGTGGAAACTCAAACAGCAAAAATAGCAATGAACCTGGAAATTGAAGAAGGGAACCTTGTACTTGTCTTGCCCATTGCTGCGTGGTTGGTGCTCTCTCTCTCTCTCCCTCACACAGTCACAGCTTTGAGGGTTTTTAAGTTTTACTTCCAACTGTGCCAGCAGTGTTTTGGGCTGTTTAGTTTTAAACTATAGCCCAAAATGAGTATTTTAATTCTTTTGAGGCGTAGCAACTAATATCAGATATATCTGATACAAAAACAAAAACCTTATATCAGATAAGATGGAAGTGAAGAGATTTTTTTAAATATTGGTTGTTTGGTTCGCTTGTTAGAAGAAAAATGGAGAGGAACAAATCCCTTCTTATCTAATTTTAACTCTCCTCCAAAAATGAGAGATTTAAAAATGATTAAAATAAACCTACTTATGTATTTTAAAATCTAAAATTATAAAGATATATAAGTAAGTTTTAAAATCTTTCCCGTATGAACCAAAAACAAATAATGTTACCTTCATTCTCTCCATTAAAATATTTCTCTTCCCCTCCTCTCAACCAAACACAATAGCTAATTAAAATCCATCTTCTCCCTTCCTCTCCCCTTCCCTCCCCTCAATTAAAATCTCTCCCCTTCCCTTTTCCCGTTTGAACCAAAGATACCCTAGAACCTGCAATGGAAGACTGACTATTCATGTATGAATGAATATAATGTTTGGGGGGAAAAGGGAGATTCGGAGCGATGGATGGGGGAAGAGAGAGATTCGGAGAAATCTTACCAAGGAGACGCAGCGGCGGAGGAGTTGAGCGGCAGAGTTGCTGCTGCGCTGGAACTGGTTTGCAATGCCAGGCGGTGGTTGTGCGGACGTGAGGAGAGGACGAACGGCGGTGCTACTGTGCGAACTATGCCTCTAGGGTTTCAATTTTAAACGTTAGACTTTCAGCATGCGAACCGTAGCTGTTGAGGTTCTCGTGTTTGGTACAAGTTTAACAAAATATTCCCGAATTGAATAAAAGTTTCTTTATAAGTTTTAAAAAATTATTCATAAAAAATGTTTGAAAATAAAATTAATGAATGATAGTTATAAATTTTATTCCCATGTGTGAACTATGAATGTGAGAAAGAAATATTCTTGGGAATGAGATTCTCAAAAATGTGTGTGCATGTTTGGTTTACCGTTGAAAAATTACAAGCGTACGATTGAGGGAAAATATTTATAGAGTTTTTTTGGGGAAAACGTACGTTTCGACCTAAATATATGTTTGTAACTGTAAACAAAACATGCACCTAGTTTTCCTGAAAATAAAACATTTTACGAATCAAACGCCACCTAACAATCTAACTTCTCTTTTCTTTGTTTCTTTTGTTTTATTTAATTTAATTTAATTTAATTCTATTTTAATATTTTAATTATAAATATTTTTTATATTTTATTCTCAAAATATTTCGAATCAACGGGTTGTCCGGCCTGTCATGGACTGGTCTGTGGGGGCTAATGAATTTGAGGTCGAGTTTAGCTAAAATCTGTTTGGCTCAATTTTTGACAACTTAGCCCACTTTTATATTGGACCAAACAAGCTAGCCCATTTTAACAAATCTTAAGGCAAGTTGGGCCATTAATTAAGATGATTTTTTTTAAATTGTTTTTTCTTTTTATCTAACAAGACATTGATATGTTTGGTTTGAAGGAGCAAAGATATTTTAATTGGATATTTTATTTGATTAAGAGTACACGAGGTGATAATTTTTAATGGAGGGAAAGAAAAATAACTCTCTTCCTGTTTGGTTTACAAGAGGAGGGAAATGATTTTAAAATTAATTTATTTTTATACCCTTATATTTTTTAATTTCAAAATATAAGGATGTTTTAGTCAATGTATTCAAAATGTTTTAAACCCCTTCCCTCCTCTCCAAATCCTCAAGATTAGAGGCGAGCGAAAAATTTAACGAATAGGGATTTTGCTTCCTCCATTTCCCTTCTCTTCCCTTCCAAAAAATTGAACCAAACAACAAAAGTTTATAAAAAACACTCCCCTCGATTTCCCCCCAACCAAACATTATATTTGGATGCGGCAATCATGGGGGCTGCAAATTTGGAGGTGCACAGCCATGGGTGTGGCGACCATGTTCTCCCCTCTTCCCCTCTTCCATTTTCCTGGAAATGAAAGGCAAGGATGCAACGGCCAGGGATGGTCACTAATATGGAGGTTTGGATCTTCCCTCTTCTCCCTTTCCTCTTCCCTTTTTTTATTTTTCTGGAGAAGAGGTTAGGTTAGGTAGAATTGACTTTAAGAGAAGAAAGAATTTGTAACATTTCCTTGAGTAGAATTGATTCTAAGTATGAGACCCATAAAATTATTTATATTTATACCTCAAAAGTAAATTTACTTTGAGTGTGTTAGGTTGGGATTGTTCTCACCTCAAAAGTGAGGAAAACATATCATGAAACACTTTTTTCAAAAGTCATGTGAGATGAACTTTTGACCAATTATCCAATGTGATATAATTCTATGATAGAAAATCTAAAATAAATAGTCATGTTATTATCCAAACAAAATCACTGCTTCTAAACTTACATATTAAAATCAATTCTTTCAAATTAATTTTATTAAAATCTAAAAGAAAGGTAGCAATTGAAGTAGAATATGCCATCTCATTTATTTATCTTTCTACAAAAATGTCTCCGAGCAAATTAGCATTATTCTTAAAATAATAATAATAATAATAGAAAAGTGGGATGTATGATATATTCACGGTCTTCCACGGTAGGCTTGCTTGCAAAAAGAGCTGGGTTTTTGTGCAGGCGTGCACAGCTGTGAAGACGCTGGACATCCCTGCAGACAATTGTTCCCCAAGCTGCCGGAAATCATCGCTCCGGCGGCCAACAACTGCGCCGGCGGCTTCCCGCTGAGGAAGTTCCCGTCCAAGAACAACCTCCTAATGGACTTGCTCTGACCGTACTCTAATGGGATCGTGCCACGTAGCAAGTTGTATCGTATCGACAGTGACGACAGCATCGGGTACGCACCGAGATTCGCGGGCGCGTAACCTTGGATTTTGTTAAATCCGAGGTTCACTGCCACCAGGTCACCACCACCCACCGGTCTCGAGATCTCAATCCCCGTGAAGCTGTTGTTTGCCAAATCCACTTGCTGCAGCGACGGTAGCATGAACAACCATGCTTCAAGTTTTCCATCGAGTTTGTTGTCGCTGAGTTCCAACACTTCCAATTGGTATAACCCCTCAAAGGATGATTTTTGGAGAGGCCCAGATAGAGAATTGGCTTTGACCGCAAGTTCTACCAAGTTGGTTGGCAGTTTTGGGAGTGAACCCGTGAGTTTATTGAAGCTCAGATCGATTCTTCGTAGGTTGGTGAAGGAGTTGATGGAGTTTGGGAGAGACCCAGATAGTGAATTGTGTGAAAGGTCGAGAGATTGGAGGGATTTGAGGGTGGTGATGGAGGGAGGGATTGAACCGGAGAAAGAGTTGGATCGGAGGGTTAAGGTTTGGAGGTTGGAAAGAGAAGAGAGTGAAGAAGCTGGGATAGGGCCAAAAAAGGAATTGTCAGAGAGGTCAAGGGTTACGAGGTAGGTGAGTTGAGAGATGAGTGGGGTGAGTGAGCCTGAGTAGCCAGCGGGGTCGAGGGTGATTTGGTTGATGTGGGTTGAGTCACGGGTGCAGGTGAGGCCACAGGTGAAGTAGGTGCGGATAGGGATTGAGCAAGGGTCAATGGTGAAGTTCCAAGATGCTAGGCATGATGAGGGTGTGATGGAAGAGGGTTTGATCGAAGCTTTGAAGGCTTTCAAGGCTGCAATCTCTGAACCTGAAGTCACGGCTTGCACAAGGAAATTGTTGCTGTGAAGTTCGGAGAGGCAAATAATAGTAACAATGAGGCAAAGAAAAAAGAGGTTTTGCATATTGGACCCTTGGTGTGTGTGTGGGCGTGAGTGATTTGGATTTTCTCTAGTTCTGCTCTTCCTGTGTCTCTGACTCTGAGTTGGAGATGGAAGACAGGCTTGTGGCTGTTATATATTTCATTTTATCTCAATTAAAAAATAATTTAAATTCTCTTTTTATTAGCATTTAATTTCCTTAACATTTTCTTTTAATACTCTTCTATTTTATTTAATACATTTAATTACATTATTTAATTGGAATAAAAAAAATTACCAACATGTGCGGATTTCTTCATTCAGGTATACAATTTAATTTGATTGAAATCAAATAATTGTGGACGTGTGTATCCGTGCTTTTGGAAAGATAATAAACGGAAAATCCTTTCCAACGATAATTTGAACGTGCAATACATATATATGATGATATGCCAATATTGCTATTTTGTGGCCATATATATTGGGTATGCTTTTGATTCCTTTATGTTATTTGAATGATATTTCTCAACATGGTTTTTTGCAATTCGAATGGGAATAAATGGTCATTATTTTCCCGTCTTCAATAGACCATGCATTTTAAGTTCTATCCATGTCATAACCTTACATGTACTATCAAAAGAAACTATAATATTCCAATTTTTTTTTCAACAGAAGAACTACAGGCTTTGTATATAGAAAAAAAAAATCGGCAATGCTTCAAGAATTATGATCTTGATGTTCCGTGCTTTTGGACTCATCTAGAAGAAGTTGTCATATCCTTGAGAGTTTTGCAAATTGATATGATAATGTGGACAAAATAATCCTTAAATATAGTGTCCTAAATAGTAAATATCTCTCAAATTTTATCTTCTTAATATTCTAATATCTTATTATTCTTGTAACACTAGGTAGGTGCAAAAATCGGTTTCTAGTCCTTCAGAAACTGCTTTGCAGCATTGTCGGTTTGGAGTGGCAGATGCGTAGAGTAGTTGATATAATTTGAAGGAAGAAGGGCCAGATCTTAGGAACTATTTCTGATATTTTGAGTAATAAAAGGAAGAAAGTACGTTGAAAAAAAATGAGTGGCAACAAAAGCTGCTCCTAATAGAAATGGATGAAAGGAGAATCTGCTTTATGTTTTGTGGTGGAAGCTTTAAACGCGAAAGGAAGGTGGACATTCGAGAGTTGAGACTGGATGGTGGAAAAGGTGAAAAAAATATATTATGTTAATAATTGATTATAATTAGAATTTATTTTTTGTTTGGGTATGTTTGTTAAAAAATGATTTTAAAATAATTTATTTTTTTAGGTAGTGTAAAAAAATTATTTTTACATAGTAAATTACAAAAATGATATGAAGTTATTTATATAATTTAATAATATTTATTTGGAAGTTAGTTTTGTAGAGATAAATAGGAAAAATAGTTTTGATAATGAAAAATAATCAATACACAATAATTTTAAGCTAAAACAAACTAGATGACGTAAAACTGTTTTTTCCCCATAAAAAAGTTTTTGTTTTTATAAATTAAAGCTAATTCTCAAACATGATAGATTATATATAAAACAACTTTTTAACCAAAAAACAGTTAAAAAAGAAAAATCAATCTTTTCCAAAGATACTCTGAGTTGAGTTGGAAATGAATGATAGATATGTTTTGAGACGACCCGCCGTCCAATTAGTAGAACCTAAGATATTAACTAATCTTAATCGCATTATAAACGTTAGCGCGCCTTATTAATACGAAGCGAAGCGAAAAATTGAGCGCGAAAGCAAACAAATATACGGCACACAACGCTTCAGAGTACACAGTTTTAAAATATAAATAATTATATCACATACATCAGTCGCCCCGAGAGACAATCCACGGCTAACCACGATCGCTGCCCAACCTCTCGAGGTTAGGGTCTGTGGCACGTCCTCCGGCGTCAGGCTCGTATGGAACGCCGTCCAGCTTTACAGCAACTGGTTCCTCCTCGGGGTCTTTCCATAAAATAGAAATAACATATATAGAAAAAATGCGAGAGATAAGAAACATAATTCATCAATATGAGAGAGGGGCATCAGTACAGCATATATATATATATACATCACACGACACAGATAACATATACAACACAACATCACCTATCTCTTAAGTCACCCATCACAATCATCTCAAACATCATTCTCTCAAATAAACCTATAAGAGGGATACCAATCCCTATGTATATGTTGTCTTCCCTATATGCATGTCAGCCGATACATCACGTCCCCAATTGGACATCCCCGTCGGGATTACATCACATCACATCACATCCCGCCTCGGGATTTTAAGTAACGTCCCTAATTGGACATCCCCATTCGGGACTAAATGCGGTGGTATGAAATGATATGAAAATGCAACAAACATCCATCGCAGATTGATATCGGAACCTCACACCTAAACACTCGTCCACGACCACGACACATCGCATCACATCAACATCGACATCAACATCACATCAGCATCAACATCAGCATCAGCATCACGACGCCTTGCGTCTACGAGCCACAGCTCCACGGTCGAGACCACAACGATATCAACCCGAACAACATCATCACTCACCATACTCTCATCAACACTCAACCACCAGTCAAATCACAATAACATTACAACAATAATTCATCCAGTGCAGATATCATTATAAAGTCAGATAATAGTAAATTACTCCAACAGTTTAACACAACAGGTAAACAGATAATCAATTAAACAAATCAACATATCAACCTCAATCAATTTTATCATCCATGATATCAACTTAGTGGTGATAGCCTAAAAGTACCTACACCCAGGGTCCGGACACTTTATCCAGGGCTCAACCTCTAGTAGGGTTTAAGGGTTCCCCTACACAGATATATGTACTATATACTAAGCTTGCCTTCACGACGATATTAGCTCTTTCTCCCCACCTTAGTGATTTCCTCGTGCAGCTCTGGCTATGACTCCGCAGCTGTTAGTCTGGTGCGCTGTCGGATGTTCGAGTCCTGTCCGATTCTATACAACAGAACACAACCAGAAATTAATACAGTTAAATCAAAAACTCCATAATTCCTTAGGATTAGCTACTGCCCCTATTTAATTAATTGGGCTAGGGATGTCTAAAAATTCCTAACTCTTGGATCCATGATCCTTAGGTATCCCTAAACATAATCAATGAAGGCATTAGCGAAAAAAAGATAAAGATTTCTCCTACTACACTATCCCTAGAGTTCGGCCCTATTGAATGAAAAATATGAAAAATAGCTAGGGAGTTCCAAAATTTCTCATTTATTGGATAACACCCTAACTAAGTGTGATAACCCTAGATATCAACTCAAAACATCAAAAACCAACCAAAAACCCTACCCTACACAAATAGGGGGTTTCCGCCTCTCCTTCAAACAAATATATAGAGAGATTTCTTGGCTCTAATCTCTTGGCTCATGCAAGTATGTCATGAACCTAGGCCATAGAAATTGGTTTGGTATTAAAATGATTTTTCATGGATTTTTGAAGATTCTAAGGACAAAACCCTAACATTTATGATCATGGAAATTAGAGGACAAAAATGAGAGATTGAGAGAACTAGCTACCTCCTAGGATGATCTCCTTCAAAATGAGTGAATGTTGCTTCAAGAAATTTCAAGGATTAAGCTCCAAAAATGGAGTTTTGTGAGGAGAAATGAGGAGAAAAAGAGAGAAAGAAGAAGATGAGTGTGTGGGAGGGGGTTGCTGTGTTCTGACTGAGAGAAAAAAATGAGAGAGTGAGGGTGAGAGAATAGGTATTTATTAGGAGACTTAACACTTAAGAAACTAGGTAAAAGTAATAAAACGTAATTAGTAAAAACTAATCAAGGGCAATTTGGTCAATTCACCTCCCGATATTTTGAAAATTCTTATGATACTGGTATGAGTCCCCAAATGATTTAACATAGCCTTGGTATGAAAATTATTGGCTCAAGGTTCTCGAAAAACCCTAAGACAGCTCGAATCGTCTACCCGATCGATTTTCGGCCCGAATATAAAATATTATTTATATTTTTGAATATCAGGACACATTTTAGCAAAAAGGTAGAGGATTGAATTCTAAGACTAATGGTTCTTACCGTTAGTCAAAAAGAGGTCTTGATAGTAGAAAAATAATATCATCCGAAAAAACATAGATCGGGCTCCGTTTGAGTTTTCGGCCCAAAACATAATCATAGCCTCCTACGATGGCGTAGAGCGTGACTATGGCCTCGGAATAATTTATTGAAGTTTCTAGACCCTCCAATAAAATATAATTATTTAAATACTGACTAATTAAAAGATTAAAAAAAATCGGGATGGTATATGCTTGAATAGAGGTGCCTACACATGAGAGCCATTTAAAATCCTCCAACTCAAGAGTTGAGGACGAGCAATTCTACTATCCTCCACCATTGAGGTTGAGCTTTGATACACCAGGGTTATAATAGGTATTATGATAAAATAGAAAAACAAAAAAAAGTTTGGAGTCATTCTCTCTCCACTCCGTGTATAATCTCCCGGGAAGCTCCGCTAACATTCTCCATCATGCATTGTTCAATTTGGAGTACATTCAATGGTTAATTTGCTCTTTCCCCTTAAAATAAATATTGTGCTCAACTCAATAGATTCCCACCCTCCATTCTTCCAAGCAGCAAAAAGAGGCATTTCCCCCATTTCTTGTCTGGCAGAGAAGTTGTGGGTATTATGAAAATGTTGGTTGATTGTGGTTTGCAGATCTACGAAAAAGTAAGGGTGTGCTACAGTAGTGAAAGCTTTGATTTCCTTAAAAAAAACACAGATTCAACATGCAAAAGTGAAAAATCAAACAGGTTTGTTTCAGATTTACTCTCAACCACTTCTTCAACGCCATCTTGCAACCACCACTCCACCATCGTTTCACAGTCAATGGGTTCAATAAGTCCGTCTTAGACCATTAATTGGGCTTTCCTTATCATACTAGGGTTTGAGAGTTTCGATGATGTAAATAGCACAAATTTGTGGTTCGGGTTTCTTATTTGCATCACCAATTAAAAAGAAAAAAGTGTAACCATCACATTGTGGAGGCCATATGAAAGCGACCACTATCAGTCAAAGTGGAACTATCAATATTACAGAGAGCCGGGTAGGAGATGGAAGGTGGAAGGTGGGGGAGTAATCGGAGGAGATGGAAGGTGAAGAAAATTAGAATAAAATTAAAATGAAATAATATATTTAAATTAAAAATGTTTTTCCCTTTTTGTCCCTTCTAATCCAAGCCATTGATTTAAAATAATATTATTTCAACGATCGATTATGCGCAAGGATGCATCCTCCATATTTGTGGTGGAGGATTGAAGACAAAGCCGTTGAGGACCAATGACTATTACAAGTTAAAGCCGGTTCGGTATACAAGTAAAAAAACAAAAAACAAACAAACAAAGGAGATCATGGTTGTGATGATGACTGTGTCTAGAACATTTGCGGCAGCAACGATCGTTGTCTCTGGCAGCTCAGTTGAGGCAAGAAGGAAATCAAAGTTATGTTAATACAAAAATGATAAACAATTATGTTAACAAATTCCATAGGAGATCTTGTTTTTTAAGATCAATGCAAAAAAATACAAAGTTCATACTAGAAGTTGCATTATCCTGGCAACTTTCAATTTGAACTAAAGTTTTCATAAGGTTGAAACAATTCCACAGCATAATCTACTGGACGGACTGACTGACTCAAGTATACCAAATTTTGTGAATGTCACACAAAAAAAAAACCACTAAAATTTTTTTTACTGAACTGACTAAGTCAAAGACTACTTCCATACAAATAATAACTCCAGATTGTAATTGCAAAAATGTACAAAGCACACCACCAAGTCAGGTCTACATGCATACTTTAGAATATATCATTCCAAGTTACAAACAATGAAGATCCATCATCAAAACCAACACCTTGGTCGACGACCAACTGCGACCCATCACCATCCAAAATTGAATTCATGCCACCCACAAAACCTATCACCAACCAAACAGAAAAAGCACACACGAGAGAGAGAGAGAGAGAGAGAGAGATCAAAGCCCAAATACCCATTTTGGATCCATGAACAAAACTACACCAAATGATGACAACACAAAAGTAGAGTTGTTGTGCCACGACGATGCCATCAAGATCCACAATGTAGCTAGATCTACCCACTAAAGCTAGCTCTGCGACGTCGTGCTACTATCTCGCCTCCTTATTGTTGTCCAGAAAGGAAGAAGGATGGAGATTGGGAGAGGTTGTGGATGGAGGTGTCGAAATCGACGATAATGGCGGCAGGGGAAAAAGGTGGGGGTGGGGGTGGGGGTGGGGGTCTCGAGTTCTTGTTCTCTTGGTCAAGAATGGGTTTTGGTGTATTCAAATCGAGCCCATTTTGTTGATCCGAAAGAACCAGACTATATGATCATGATTGAAATCCCTAAATTTTTCGTCTCTGTCATTATCTTTTGTCGTCGAAGCATGATTCGTCCTCATTCGCTTTATCATGGATGATGCTCACTTTGCCTTGCCTCTCTAGTTTGCGAATTCAGAGATCCCATTACTCTTTTCACCACTATTCGCAAGGTTCGTTAGGGATCGAGCCTTGGCGGTTCTAGAAACTTTTTTTGGGGTCATCCAGCTCCAAGGCAGCAGAGTTGCATGAGATTGCGACAACGCCATTGTGAGTTTTGGTGAAGCGACCATTAGGTCGCAAAGCAACAATATAAACGACGACCACTTCTTGAGGCGGCTGGGTTGAGTTTCCTTCTTCGTGATTCCGTCGTCCCTGTTGTGTTGGATGTGAACAGTTGCAAGTGTGAGAGTTACCTCTTCTCTCGATTACTCGTTCTCTCGATTGCAAGTTCCAATCTCATCCATGCGATAGCAATAATATAGTTAAATATAATATGTAATATAAAAATTAAGTTTATACTTTATATAATCAAATTAATATGATACTTTATAATAAAGTTTGAATTATTAAATCTGATATTTTTAGTTTACGTAAGAATTTTTTCCAATTTAATTACAATTAAGCATATATAGTTGAATATCTTGTTGAAAATTTGACGATTTTCCTAATAAAATTTTATTTATGTAATATTTTTTTTAAAAACTTATTATTCTCTAATAACTCCGTAAATATTAGTATACAACTTATATCTTAGTTAATACAATTACGTATATATTGGGTTGGGTTTTCTTAACTTGAGTTGACTTACGACTGTAAAATGATTAGGAATTTAATTTTGATAAATTATTAATGTAAAAAATTTGGATTTAATTTATATGTACGGTTAGTGTAAATATTTTTTATATTATCAAATCAGTAAAAACGTTTGACATTTATTAAATTATTTTAAAAGTCACTCATACCATAATTTATAATTAGTTGACACTAAAAAATATTACATTAATAGTGTATAACAATTAAAATTAAAAAATTTACGCCAAACAATTACAATTTTTTATACATGTGACTTTTTTCTTTTTTGATACCATTTTATATACATGACTTTAAAGATAATTATTATAAGAATCAATATTTTTAGTAATATGTTAATTTATAATTAATTAATAATGTAAAAAATATTTATGTAGATGATATATAACAATTAAATCACAAACGATAGTAGATTAAAAAAGCAGCATTTATAAAATGTTTGATTTTGAAACTAAAAATAGTAACACTACAGTCTACACAATGACCAAAATAATGTCTTGGTAAGATTAGTATAAAAAGGTACCAGTTAGTTAGATCTGCAATGGCCCCCAGTCGGTTGGGCAAGCTTATGGACGTGAGTTAATAAAGAATTATGATATATGAATAACAAAATTGTTATTCAACGTCATATAAATATAATAGTTTAATTATGATGTATTATTAGTGTAAATTTTTTTATATTATCAATCAATTAGAAATCATGATATGAGTAACTTTTAAGGTAGTTAGAATAAGAGCATATTTGGAAAAGATAGATTTTTCCCATTTCAGCTATTTTTTGGCTAAAAAGCTGTTTCATACATAATCTATCATGTTTGACAATTAGCTTAAATTTATAAAAAAGATTTTTTCAGGGAAAAAAAGCTGTTTTATGTTATCTAATTTGTTTTAGCTTAAGATTGTTATGATTTGATTATTTCTCATTCTCAAAACTCTCTTCCCTATTTATCCCTACAAAACTAACTTCGAAATAAATATTATTAAATTATACAAATAACTTTATGTCGTTTTTCATAATTTATTATGTAAAAAGCGATTGTTTTAGACCATCCAAACGAAAAAGATTATCTTGAAATCGCTTTTCAACAAACAGATCCAAACAAAAATAGATTCTGATTATAATCGATTATCATAATAATTGATTATTCATAAATCGATTATCAATATAATTTTTTTTTTATCTTTCTCAAACACACCCAAAAAAAATCAAACAATCCTTATAACTTAATAAGGGTGAGTAGCCTTCCTACTGTAGATGAATAGTAAATGCTGAGTTGTTCAATTGTGGTTGAGTTTGTCATTAAAATACTATTATTTAGTGATAATAATGGGTCAGGCTTTTTTGTATGTTGGTTTCTAAAGGCCCATGAAAAATGATGGAATCATATGTTTTGCTGTATGTGGAGAGACCTCTCCTTCATTCTCAAGATTTTTAATTTTTTTTTGTCCTTTTTTAATTTTGAATTTCATCCCTTTTGCTAAAGTAAATATATTTTAAATTCAAAAGCAAAATAACACTTTGTACAATGCCTACTCTCTCCTATGCATAAGTCAATTCAAAATCTTTTCACTCAGGCTTTTAGGATAGATTTTCAGCATTTTCACAATCGGGAAATGTTCACAGCTTCTGTACTTTGTTTTCCACCTTTACAAGTTTCTCCCACTTCAAGCTTTTCAGAATGGGCCATTCTGATGTGTTTCTCCTTTGCAAGTCTCTCCCACTCATCGGCAAGTTGTTTCTCCTTTATGAAGGTTCTCACTCTTTTCCTATTATTTGCCATTTTTAGCTATACAAATCATTTTTTATTATCAGCCGCTGCATAGCTTGTTTTTTCTGCATTTTGAAGCTTCTCGCCCTGTACACAAGCTCACTATTTTGCTAAATCATTTGCTGTTGTTTTGCTTAGGAATCACCTCCTTTGCCGGATGGTTTTGTTATATTTTTCTTCGACTCATTTCTTCTTCCTCTCTGTTCTTGATCTAAAGCCTCTCACCTTTGCTCATTTTTTTTTGCTGCAGTTTACCTGATTTTTCACGTTAAGCAAAGCTTAACAAAGGTTCCTTTGTTGATCTCACTATTTCACCGTTTTGCCCAAATGAACGGTTCTTTATCGATCTCATTTTTTTTTCTGGTCGTCGGCTCCTCTCTCATTTTTTTCTCTAGCTCATAGATCGATCTCTCAACTACTGGAATAGTAAGGCTATAGTACCTTCAAATTTGAACATTACTATTTCGTTGTTGTTTGTAAACCTTATTTTGTTTATTTTATTTTATATTTTATTTTATTTTATAATTTTATAATTCTAAGTAAAGAAACTTGCTTTTCTATTTTATTTTATTTTTTATTTTTTTTTCAGGTTCAGTTGCTTATTATTTTATTTTGATTTGTAAAGGAACTTGCTTTTTAATTTTATTTTATTTTATATTTCTTTCCAAGTTCAGCCGCTTAGTTTAACAGCGATTGGAGTTGCCTTTGGAAGCGATGGAAGCCAGTCAACAAGTGGTAAGCTCAGTGGGGATGATGTTGATGACTTGCCTTTAGATTACAGCAATTTAGTAGACAAGTATTTTTTGTTTTATATCTGCCTTCTGATATATTTTTATTTTATACTAACTATTTATGAACAAGATGGAGATGGAATATTTGATGGTTTTATTACCATTTTTTTTTTACAGTAAATAAGGTTAGTGTTTTAGACGTAGCTTTTCAAATTTTTGATTTAATTATTTGCTAACGGCAGAATATTGCTAACAATTTGGTGTTCAAATTCATTTGTTCATTTCACTTTTTTGTATTTGCTGCTTCATCTTATGGCTGGATTGTTGAATATGTAATGTATGAGTTTAAATTTTTAACTTTTCTGCATTATTGTTTGTAACTTCTGGATGGTTGTCATCTATCTATATATCTATGTATATCTTTGCTACATAAGAAAGAAGGTTTTTTTGGGCCACACGTCAACATTTTTCAAGGTTTTTCTCAGGATGCTAACGAGAGAAAAAAAATCTCCAAGAAAGCATATAACATCTTCCATTACTGGTGAGAAAGATAAAGGTGGTAAAACCTCACGGCATCCAAGAAAAATTTCTTCAAGGAAGCATAAAAATGTTGTAAATTTATTAGACTATTTTATTTGAGTTTTGTCTTTGGTGATCATATTTCTTATGCTTATTGTGGAAGACTGGAATTCTTTGGTGACTTGAAGTTTTGCCTTTGGTGATTGAAAGTCTCTTACTAATTTTGATTATTTGACCATGTTTTTAAAACTTTTGCAGATTTATTATTCTTTGATTTTGCAAGTTGACTCAGAGGTAAGTGCAGAACAATCTCCACCAATGTTTTTTTGTTTGGTCTAAGTTGAATTTAAGGTAGTTAGGAACTACCTTCAACCGCTCCTTGAATGTGATATGCCAGTTGTAGTGGTTTAACTACATTTTCATAAAATAGATTAGATATTAAAGGTAGACTCTAAAGTTCCTACTATTTCACACATTCTCAGGCATTGTTCAGTGGCAGGTTTTTTGGGATAGGTACAGATATTTTCTTGCTTTTGTTAACTTTTTCTCGGTTATTTCTACCCCAATTATGTGTTTATCATAATACAGTTATTATGTGTTTGATTTTGCTTTTACTTTTATCAATAATGTAATATTATTATTTTTTTTATCAAAATTGCTAACACAACTACTAATATTATTCAACTCGCAATAGTTTTACTTTAAATGAAAACTTCCCCATGCCTAAGTAGTAGACCAATATGAAATATTTGAATGAGTTCAGGGATGACATTTTGACAACTTCAATGATATATTTGTCATAGTGGTTGTCTTGACTTAGTGCCTTGAAATAGTAACAATGGCTCAATCATTTGAGGTTTTGTTTGATCTGTAAATTGCAACTTAAATCAATATTTTTGATTAGTTGTTTTATTGATAACCTAAGGTCTCATGGATTGTTCTGTTATTTCTTTTTTTATTTGACCAGTCCCCTATGTGAATTCTATTAAATAGTAGATTCATTTGTAATATGTAATATGTGGGATTGCACTAAAATTGGATCCTGAACTGTTCGAGACTCTGCAGGGTAAGTTGAGTTTGGGTGTGAGGATAATACATGAAGGTGGGAGAGGGAACATTTTCAAGCATATTTTCGGGGTGCAAGAAGGAAAGCAGGCTTTCAATGTTGTGGTCTTTAGTACCCATCATCACAAATGTAACCACCTAAACTTCACTCACTTTCTTATATAGTCTTTCATCTAATGACTTATTCAATATTCATTTCCTTTATAAGTTTTAAGAAAGGTCTAATTTTATTGTCTTGCTTTTTTATGTAATGCACACCATTATCTCTTGGATGATGTTGGCGCTGGATAATGGTCTTCAAATATTGACAGGCTATGTTTGAGCCAATAAAAGGATCGCATGTATTTCTTTTTGTTCTGATTATCAATCACCAACGCGTTAAGAAAAACAATTATTATTTCAAACCAAGGATTTTGAGTCCTTTTTATTAATTATTTTTCCTTTTTATTTATGTAATTTTTATCCCAAATTAATAGATGTGTGCATGGCCTCAGAGGGACCACCTTTTATGGGACTCCCTTTCAGAAAAGCAACTTTTCAACCAATTTCAGTGAAAAGCAAGGCACGCCTAGTGATTGCCCGTTGGCAATGCACCATATGTCCCTCCGCCGGGTTAGCTCCTTAAAGATGTTTAGGGTTGTTTTGATCTTCGCCTTCAGTCTGAGTAGAATCTTATAAGGCACAAGTATGTGCTACGATTTTCTTAATCACCAAGATTATAATGCCTCAACTTGGTTGTTCAGGATTATGATGGTTCCCATATCTAAGGGTTATTGATAAACTTCATTCATTTGTTTTGGCCGTCACTGCTAAAAGTTACATCTTTCATGGTTGAATTTACTACTCCCATAATAAGGGTTAGTATGGTTAACGTTTTCTTTGATAAAGACTATTAATAGTGAAAATAGTTAACCATGTTCACATATAATACAGTGTCCTAAATAAGTGTCAATTCTAAGTTTTCTAAAAATATTTCTGTTACAGAACGGTAACACTAAGAATAAGCCCAGTGACCCAAACCCATCATAAAAAGGTTAAGCCATATTAATAGTATTCAAGTCATGAAGACCATTATTAGATTATGGAGTCTGATATGATAAGTTGCACATGGTATTGATGTTGTTTTGTTGGGTCTGTATTAGGCTTTAAAGGGCAATTTATCTCCTTCACTGATTATATGATGTTGATGTTGATATTTAATTATTGAGCGTGAATATCAAAAGACTAAATTCTTGGACTGTTATAGATGTTAGGACATTCCACTATATTAGCATAATTAAATCCTATGGCCTTAATTTGGGGTATTATTAGCCGCTATAGTGAGGTTTCCTGTTAGGTTCCACAACTGCATAGTTTTCGAGGCATTGAGATAGTTTTTCTAGCACTGAATATCTTATCGTCATAGTTTTTAATTCGTTTGTTTTTAATTTTGAATTGCTTTAGGTTTTGGACATCTTTGGGACCACCTGCTGATACAAACAGATTTTTGGACTGCTTTAGGTACAACTAATACAAAGTTTTTGTGGCTTTCGAAATTTCTTCTTGCCTTTATAGCTTGAAACCCTTATGATGTTTCTCTATTATGTTGTTGGGGCTGTAAAGTGAATCATGTTTGAAGATGTTAATTGATTTTGGTGAAAACACAATCGAGTGTACTTTGTTTTATTATTTAATTTGGATTCTCGGTCATGGAGACCGAATAAATTGTGTTGAATGAAGATAGTGAATGCATTTTGTAAATTTAGTGGAGTATGGTGCTTGAACTTGCTGGAAATGGTTGTAATGTTAGGAAGAGGATATGATGCTTGAAGTTGATATATTTGTGAAGTCCTTGAAATCTGGAGAAGTCAAGCCTAGCTGAAAAAGCTCAAAGTGAGAGAAACCAAATACTTTTGGAATTTGACATGCGGAAACAAGAACTTGAAGCTGATGTACAGAAACATTGGAGCAAAAGGAAAAAGGCTTGCTTGAGAGGAGGAAGTAATTTGAGGGGAAAAGAAAGAATGAATTATACAATATTAATTTCATGAGAGAAGTAGTTGATAGAGAAATGGGGGAAATGAAACATTAAAGAAGTAAATTAGAGAAGGAGAAGCAAGAAGCTGATGAGAATAGAAATCATCTTCAAAGGCAAAGGATGGAAATGCAAGTGGACATAGACGCACTTTATATTTTTGTAGTTGCCAGCATCCTACATTGTCTCCATGCTTTAATATTTTGGGGGATTAAGTCCTTTAAATCTATGCTTAACTTGAAATCAAAAATGGAGTTGGAGAAGTCAAGCCTATATGTTAAGAGACGACGGCTACCTATTCAGTTAATAAGGTAAATATTGTTAGTCATTTTGTCACCCTCCCCTCCACCAAAAAACAAAACTAAAAAGTGGTTCTTAGTCTTTTAGTCATTGGCTATATAGATTAGCAAATAGCAATATAAATCTTGGTACTTGATAGGGTTAAACTTGCATTCTTTCACTTTAAATTTGTTAATGGTGGAAAGAGGTGCCACTTTGTCATTGGGTCTTGGAAATGTGTATAAATTCATTGGAACAAGCAATCCAATAGGATCAGGGTACTGAATTATGTTGTACCCTACTCCATACATAATGTTGTTGACTGCAGAGCAGTGAATGCTTCTTATGATGGCTACCTTGATATATCAATTTTTTTTTGCTGTGCATTGTTTTGTTTTTTAATTTGTTAATACTGTGAAGTTTGTTAATTTAACTAAGAAATTTGAACTACTTTGTTAAGGTTTTAGTTGCTTAGTTATTGGGTTGCCTAATACATTTAGCAGCATAATTATGATTGCTATGTTCATAATAATTATCAATCATTATTATCTGTTTTTGGTTTGGTAGCTGAGACGGCACACTATGCTGGTAGGGATCCTATCATTGTATTGACGAAATACATTATGGATAACAAATTAGCAGGATGAAAACCAACTTTACATATTTGCGGATGATTGCATTCGATTAGTTGCAGTCAAGAGCTGGAGTTGCGGGGCTGTGGATATGTGGGTGGGTGATGTCAGTTTATTTGATATTTGAGGAAGATGTTATGCTGTTACGTAACTCCCTATATGCCAAATATGGTTTCTCTATTTGTCTGTAGTTACTTTTAATCATATATGAAGCGTTTCTACTTCTCCATTGCACTGGCAAGCTTTCAGCCTTTCTCTTCATTTTGTTTTCCTCTTTTTGTCTTTTATTTGAATAACACAATTATTTTCCATTTTGAGCTGAAGATGGCTTCTACTTTAGCCCACCCCCATCCAGAAAGGACTATTAAAAATTATTACCAAGACAAATCCAAATAGTTTTATGGATTTTGTCGTTGTACATTTTCATAAGAAAATGAAGATTTTGGAGGAGTTTAAGTTGTAACTAGATGATGGGGTCTTGTGCTGCGGAGGTGGCTCACAGGTGGTGTTGGTACGAGGTAGTGGTGTTGTTTGGCTTTGGTGAGAGGAAGATGAAATGAGTATTTGTGGGTTTTGGTGGTTTTGTTTTTACCAAGAATGAAGCTGGTTTTGGTGAGTAGCAGGGATAAGGTGGGAGAAGATAAAAATGAGCAATAGAGAGGAAGGATTCTCATGGAGGAAACGTCAGATTATTGCATATGTGGAACATTTGGGAATAGGTGGCAAAAATAATATGAGGTGTCACACTGAACAACTTGGAGTCTACTTTAATATATTATAATAGATAATAGATAATAGATAGATAATAGATAATAGATTGGTGTTTCAAAAATGAAGATTAACATACAATGTCATCTAATATTGAAATCGATGATCACTTCTTTATTTTTAAGTGTTGTCGAAAAGGAATTTTTTTTTTCCCATTTAAGTAACCCAGAACAGTTTGGATGGATCTGCATACATGATTCATGGATTGATCAATGTGATGAATCATTACCATTTAGATGGTGGTTGGACTACGGTGCATGCAAATAGTTTATTCTATATACATCTTTTATATTTGATTTCTTTATATTAATTACCAATTTTACATGTAGTTTATTATATTAACTGTTAGTAGCATTTCAATATATACAATTTACATAAAATCTATTTTAATAAATAAAATTTATAATTTAATTATATTTATCAATTTATGTTTTGAGTATACAAATTAATCAAATTATATCCTGTGCGTATAGATGTAGAATAGGTTGTATTCCATAGTTTAGTCATTGTATGTGTTAGTCATATATTGAGAGTAGTTTTTGTTTAATTTGGATCACTTTTCTTGCTTCCAAAATCAGTGAGTTGGATTTATTAGTCAAGGGTTTTGAATGTTGTTAGTATTGTAGTCATATCTATGTAATGACAATTGTAATGTTAATTAAAATTTTCATTTTGGTTCACATATTCTACTTTTACATTACCATAAGATATATGTTGCAGATAACAATTGTTTACTTTTTAATTAGTAATGTATTTTTTCTTGTTTTTTTTTTTTTTATCAAATTGCTAGGTTAAACCAAATCTTCCCCGTGCTGTGCACGGGATGTAACTACTAGTTTAGCTAATATGTGAAGATCTGATGCTGGTATGCAAAAGAAAAGATGTTCTGCGTCATCGTTGAATGGATAACAGTCACGTATAACTATTTCTTTATCGTAGATATATCAAATATTAAAATTAATAAATCGAAGGTTGAGATTCCACAGTGAGACTCTTGATTCAATTAATTATATTTATAGCAGAACACAAAATACACTCCGATCCGGATCCATTTAATTATAGCACAACACAAATTAGCATCTGTTTGGATTGATTTATAAACAATTTATTTGGACTTATCTATTGGCATAAATATTTATCAAAGTATTTGAGAGAGCTTATGAAAATAACTTATGAGATGTCCATAAGCTGTTTTCAACTTATTTTGATAAACTCTCCAGGATAGCTTATGAAAATAGCTTATAACTTATATGAAAACAGTTTAACTATATTTTCTCTTTGACTATAGAAATAGCTTATACATAAACACTTATATGATAAATACTTATCTTATAAATGCTTAATTAAATCATTTATCCAAATAGGACCCTAGTGGAAAAATACACACGGCTTTTATAAACTGCTAGATTATGTTTTGCAACAATATTTTTGTGTAAGAAGTGATACAGGTGGTTTGGGGAAGGGGTATAAAATTTTGAGTGATAAAAAGGTCATACGTTAACTTCCCACACTAACAGAATAAATAATAATTACTAACAAGCTACTATCATTTATCTATAAAAAAACAATATTTTTGTGTGGAACAATAGTGGTAGTCTTGTAGTAAGGATAATTTGAAGCCACCAAGACGATTTGTCGCCGAGAGGTCATATTCATGGACTATATTTTTATAATATGTCCAACTAATTATTATGCAAATTGACGGATGCAATTATAAACAAAAAAAAAATTTATATTTTATGGATTTAAATATGTGTCTTGCTAATAAGTATCCTAAGCGTATTATTTAAGAAATTCATAGATAAAAAAATTTTATTGGAAAATGTAATTTTTGATTGTTTAATGTATTGAATACACCACTTTCAATATAAAATTTCTATGTTTCCTTAACCAATGTCCTTAATGTACTAGTTAGCATTTGCCTTCAAATATAAGCAAAGTCTAACAAAGTCAACTACATTTAATGTCAGTGTTTCAAAAATACCTTTGATTAATTATCTTTTTACTTTTTCAAGACAATTAATATCAGGGTGATTTAGTAATTATAAATCAATTTTTACATAAATCAAGATAATTAACTTACTTCCTTAATAAATATGAAGTTAGTTAATTTTACTTATAATTGAATCTGGATGGAATACTAACAAACTAACATACCTATAAAAAAACAATATTTTTGTTTGGGACAATGGTGGTAGTCTTGTACTAAGGATAATTTAAGAGTAAATAGTCAATTTGGTTCCTGAAAATGTAAGGCGGTATCAACTTAATCCCTGAATTTAACTAAATAGCAAAAACGTCCTGTAAGTTGTAAAACATTAATCAACTTGGTCCCTCCATCAACCCCAGTTAGCTGACGCCGTTAACGGCGCTGATGTGGCACGTTAAGTGCCTTGTTGGCACTGTTGTCATTAGTTAGGTGGTGTCCACGTGGTCAGGGACCAATTTGAAACTCTGAACCAAGGACTAAATTGATACTCGCAATTCTGAACCAGGGACTAAATTGATACTCTCAATAGTCTTCTTCTTCTTCTTCTTTATCTTTCCCCTTTCTCTCTCTACTCTCTCTGCTCTCTCTTTTTGCTTCCTCTATCTGGCTCTCTCTCTCTCTAACCACCTGTCTATAGACGGGTCCTTTCTCTCTCTGCTCTCTCTCTCTCTTTGCTTCCTCTGTCTCGCGCTCTCTCTCTAACCACCCATCTATAGAGTTCTATAAACGGGTGGTTAGAAAGAGCGCGCGAGACAGAGGAAGCAAAGAGAGAGAGCAGAGAGCAGAGAGAGAAAGGACCCGTCTATAGACGGGTGGTTAGAGAGAGAGAGCGTCAGACAGAGGAAGCAAAAAGATAGAGAGAGCAGAGAGACAAAGGGGAACAATAAAGAAGAAGAAGACTCTTGCGAGTATCAATTTAGTCCCTGGTTCAGAGTTGCGAGTATCAATTTAGTCCCTGGTTCAGAGTTTCAAATTGGTCCTTGACCACGTGGACACCACCTAACCAATGACAACGATGCCAACAAGGCACTTAACGTGTCACATCAGCGCCGTTAACGGCGTTTGCTAACTGGAGTTGATGGAGGGACCAAATTGATTAACGTTTTATAACTTCAGGGATGTTTTTGTTATTTAGTTAAATTCGGGGACTAAGTTGATACTGGCTTACACTTTCAGGGACCAAATTGACTATTTACTCAATAATTTAAAGCCACCAACGATTTGTCGCCGAGAGGTCACCTTCATAGACTATATTTTTATAATATGTCCAACTAATTATTATGCAAAATGACGTGATAATGAATCAGTAAATTTGGTTCCTGAAATTGTGAGGTCGTATCAATTTGGTTCATGACATTTTTGAAATTTCAAAAACATCTCTGAAATTGTTAAACGTTAATCAATCTAGTCCCTCTGTGAGGGACTTCGTTATACGAATCTTATAATTTCAGGGATCAAATTGACACAAAATTGATATAAAGATCAAATTGATACGACTTTACAATTTCAGGGACCAAATTGAAGATTTACTCGACAATGAATAGATTATTAGTTGTTAGGAAACATGGTATCCATGGAGGGAGAAGAGAGAATTGGAAGAAAATGTAAAATTATATTTGATTAAATATTGAATATGGAATGTAATTATAAATGAATACATCGAGCCTATATATAGGTTAAGCTGAAAGTGCTAGCACTTCAAGCTTGGAAATGAACAACAATCAAGAAATGAATCTAACAAAAAAGATGCATGTCGAAATTACATCGGCTAATCAAGAAACAAATCTGAAAAAGATAGAGGCAATGACCGAAGTTCATAGATATGAGAAGTCTTCGACCTTCTTTTGAGTCTCGTTGATTTTCTTCTTGCGTCTCCACAGACTCGTTCCAAAAGCAGAAGAATCTTGCCAGAATGAACATTGACAAAAATATGAATTTGTATGTGAAATGAGCTAGCTTGTAGGAATTAACATCAATCATAAGTCGCTCTAAAATGAGCGCTTTAGGCCTCCAAATATCAATGTCAATTTTAGGCAAACACTTTACCACTCAAGCAGAAGCAATACTCAAGTCTTAACCACTTGGTAGAAGCAATAAAAAAATGTACGCTTAACTACCACCATCGACAAAAGCAAAAGAATTAATTATCACCGCTTAACCATCATCTTGGATAGAAGCAATCAAACAAATCCGGTTGAGGCCGAAGAATTATCAAGTCAATCTTATAAAAATCAAGATTATGGCAGATACCGTGAAAAAAATTCAAGGAACCAAAAAAATTTTTGAAACATGCTTCTGTACTTTACTTGGCCGATATGCAGGATGGATCAGAGGAGCACTAAGAAATTGAAACCTCCAAAAAAATATGTTGTGAGCGATGAATTTTTCTATCTTATGGATGCCATGCAATTCGGCAATCAAATCAAGTTGAGAAGCATAATCTTTCTCAATGAATACAAGCCTCTCCATGAATTGCAAAGCCCTCCAAATGTTGACCAATTGTGCTGTGTGCATTTCGATCCGGTGGGAAATTAAATGAAGTCTAATTCGATTGAATTATTTTCTTGGAAAATTTGGAGAATTTCAAGAAAAGATAAAGAAAAATAAGATGGGAATAGAAACAAAAATATTAGAGAATGTGGAATAAAGAAATGGAAAATTGTTTGGAAGGTGAGAAAAGAAAAGGAAAATGAAAAAGAAAATGCATCGAAAAAAATCAAGATGGATGATATCGTTTTGATACCATGTTAGGAAATATGATATTCGTGAAGAGAGAAGAGAGAATTGGAAGAAAATGTAAAATTGTAATTGATTTTTTTTGGGTAACCATGTTATTGGTACAAAGTATCCATCGTCGTAAATAACGACTAATCTCCATCGGGGGACCTGGACGACATTTAAGGGTTACCCCCTCCCAACTAGATTTCCTCTATACTCAAGAGTCAGGAATCGAACATCTGATCACTTGCTTAAGGGATCCGAGTTCGTTACCACTCGAACCAACCACATGTTGATAAAATTGTATTTGATTGAATATGAAATATAATTACACATGAGTACATCAAGCCTTTATATAGATTAATGATCTAATAACTAATTATTAACCAACTAACTAATTTCTCCAAATAACTATATATCTAATATTTTTTTTTTGACATAACTATATATCTAATATTAGTACATTTATTTTATAAACTTTTTTTGTCATGCTTTTGTTAAAATATTTTTATCTCGTGTTTTATCTTAGAAAATCGCAAGGCTTTTTTTTTTTAATACACAAAATAGCAAGGCTTTTAGATTTATGAAAATGAGAGATATTATATCATTTTTGTACAAGAGTAATTTATGTGTCAGTTTTTGCAGTGACAGATGCTTCATTATTGGTGCTTATTTGATTAAAAACAAAGCTACAGCCTACAATTCATAAGTTATATGAATATTGTAACTATTTTGTTATTTTCCAAAAATTATTTTATGTACTAGAATTATAAGTGCTGTTAGGCTATAGTTTGAATGAATTTCAGTTTATGATAAAAAGTCATTAATTAAATATAACTCTATAGTTACTTTGTACTTAATCACAGGGAACTCAATTGGTAAACTAATTTTATGTGTGGCATATTTTTATTTTATTTGCAAATAGAGAAGTTTAAACACTCAATGATAGGGTCAAGGTCAGCTCATCCGTTCCAACAATGAAGTCTCTTCTTCTAGTTCCGTTTTTATGTGCTATTTCTCTACACTCCGTCGCAGCCGCCTCCACCGCCTATCCTTCTAACACTCTCTCCGGCACCGATTCTGGTGAGTGCTCACTCACCGGCGTCGAAAGTATTGATCTCCCTCCACCTCCCCGGCGAGAAGTGTACGATGATGGGCGAATTTTCGACATCAGTCACAGGTACGTGCCCGAAATGCCAGTGTGGGATTCGAAGGAGGGGCTTGGCCACTTCCTGTGGCTTCTGAAGAGCATGAAGAATGGTTCTCGAGCCAATAACTCTGCCATGAAGCTCGATGTTCACACCGGCACTCACGTTGACGCCCCCGGCCACTTTTACGATAATTATTTCGATGCTGGCTTCGACGTCGATTCCCTTGATTTGCAACTCCTCAATGGTAACGCTCCCTCTTCTCTTCTTTCATTTCGTTATTCTCTTGAAATTTCGTATTATTTATGAAATTGCTGAACCCTAATTGAGATTGTGTTGGAAAAATATGAGTATTAATTTGATCATTCTCATTCAATAGTCAATACTAGTATTTTTTTGTCCTCATCATTGTTGTTGATGATGATGGATGAGTTAGAAGCTGATACACGACTTGTTTTGTTCGTAGGCCTTGCACTATTGGTTGATGTTCCACGGGATAAAAACATTACGGGTATGTTATGTTTAAACTGATCATCTTATTTGAATCATTTTACTTGTTGATGTGCTGCATACTGTGTATTGAACGAACATGATATTGTTACTTCAATTTGTCTGATTATATTATTTCCCATGTGTTTACTGGAATTTATGGTTTCACGAATCCATGATTGTTATCAGTCGAAATTGGGTTTTCAAGTTATTTGGTAATCTCGTGTTCACAAGTATTCTGTCAAAAACATGTTAAAGTGTCTAGAAACAGCAAAAAAGTAACCTTTGGACAAGAAGATTAACAATAAAACTTGAATTGATCGATAATTCAACACTTAAACGACAGTGAAGCACTCAAAAGTATACACAGAAATGTTAAGAAAAACAATAAAAGTGCAACAAACTTAAAGGTGCATGAAAGAGTAAAGGCTTGAATTTAAAGAACAAGAAAGTAAATGTGCAAGAAAGATAAAAGAACTGAAATTAACAGTGTTTGAAAGACTTTTGCATTGAATTAAATTGCTGAAAGATAAAGGGGAAGGCATACTTGCTTCAATCCTGTAATCTGCTTCGGATGAGATGTTTAGGATTTTGTTCAAGAAATGCCAACCTTTTTTACATCATAAATACTAGTATTTATAGGAAAACTAAGAGAATAACTGACTTCTAATATTAAGACACGTATGTGGCAGTTGGATTAGGCTTCTCTAAAGTGAGCAAAAGTGTAATGTGAGAAAGTAAGGGTGTATCTACCCTTGATTAGTTTAAGTGCATCGAGATCTCAACCTACTTTAACTAATCAAGTTTGGATACACCCTTACTTTATCAATTTACACTTTTGTCACTTTAGAGGAGCTTTTTCCGTGGCATAACTATTTCTGCAAATTTGATCTCTAAAACTGCTAACTGCTTTGACAATTATTCTTTGATTCAAATTTGAAATAGCTTGGCCTTGGTAACTGCTGCCATGCCACTTTGACTATTTAATGATTCTGCTCCGATGGTCAAATGCTTCTATCATGTCGAGTCATATGGTTGAAGATTTCATTTTTCTCTTTTCTTCCAAAGACATATTCAAATGATAATCTTCTAAGAGTCAATGTCGAAGCACTTCAACTCATGAAAAATTATTTAACAATCTTAACTCATCTCCGTAGGATTCGACCCATTAATCTTGTTCTTCGGTTGAATTTGAACTTGTATTTTTATACCCAACACCATGATAAACTAATTTTCAAGCGTGTGAATGCTAATTTTTTCAACACAGTAAATGTGCCGTAAACTTACACTTATCTTTCCACTGCTGTTCTCAAGCATTAAGTTGTATACACTGGGCTGTTTTTTTTTTTTTTTTAAATTTCTGCCAATGAAAAATGTCCTATTAAATTTTATTTCTCCTTTTATAGCTGAAGTTATGAAGTCACTGGATATCCCTAAAGGTGTACGCCGTGTGCTCTTCAGAACATTAAATACCGACAGGTAAGTTGTGTAAGTTACATGTATAGTGTCTGCTGTAGGAGCATTTTCTATTTCTATTTGTTAGTTTACCACAAGAAGTGGATTTTATAAGGTTTTTTCTTGATTGCATTTTGAAAATGCTTCTTTTAGGCATCTTAATAGCTCTCCAGAATATATACAATGTGTTTTGTATGATGTTTTTATTACAAAATATATCTCGATAATCATCTATATAATATAACACAAGATCAATATAAACAGTTATATGCAATGTTAACACATTAATATAAATATGATAAAACGTTTTTGAAAAAGAACCATATTTTGTTTTTATAAAAAAAAGAATCATATTTTTTTCCTGAAATTAACAAATAAAACTTTATATCTTGTAATTTTGAAAGTATAAAACAAGTGTACTCTTGTTCTTCTTCTATTTTTTTATATAACTCTGACTCAAATTTTGGTTGGACATTCTTAGTCATTGTAATGTCCTGTGGATCTGAATATGTTAACCTGCAGACAGGTAATTGTAGTTTCCTTCATTAGTTCATTTTATTTTAAAGGTTTTTGGGTAATCCTCCCCGTTCTTTTCATTTTCCTCCCATCCAAATATACCATTAAGTATGTTTGATTTGATTTTGCAATTTAGACCTTGACGATTCATAATAGAATCTGATGGTGCCAACCTTTTGCTTAATGATATTTAGTTGTTTATTAGAAGCTCCATGCTAGCTAAGAATTTTTTGGAATGTTAGGCGGCTTATGTTTAAGAAAGAATTTGACTCAAGCTATGTGGGATTCAAGGAGGATGGAGCAAAATGGCTGGTGGAGAACACTGATATCAAACTTGTAGGTGAGACATAAATCACTTTTTTAACGGTTTGGATTGCTTCTTCCCAAAAGCATTTCCCCTGTACCTTTTTTACTAAAATACTAGGAGTGGGTTCCTTATCTAGGCCTGCATTCTTAAATTTTTAAGTCATTTCTCTTATTAAATCAGTCTTCTAATCACTTCATCTAATAATGTGGGGTCATTTACTGTTGGACGGACAAAATTCCAATTATATGCGTTTTAAATCAATCACACTTATGGTGATTGATTTCTTATTTTTTGGCTGTAAATACCGCAGAGTGACAGTTGTAGTAGCTATTTATATTAGTTGATTATTATGGATTTTGTAATTATTCTCTCTTCCTATATATTGTAATCTCTTGGTTCAGAATTGTAGAGAGAAATAATACAGTTTTTCTCAGAACTTGTTCATTTACTTATATAGGTGTCCTTATTACATTTTATAAACTAACTCTTTGTGCTAGCCATTTCTTTCATATTGATTTCCCTATCTTATTATTTTTTTGCAGCTCACTGGACTTCCATTTTTAAACTTGTCATTTATCTTTGCAGTACCTTGGATGCATTGTTTTATTCTTAACTCAAGTGTACGTTAGTTATTAGTCTTTATTAATAGATTAGTCAACCTTACAGATGACTTAATGTCTATTGATTCCATTGTGGCTATGATTTAATAAAAAACGGAAAACAACTAGATTCTGAGTGCAGATGATTATTTTGAATTACTGATCTCACTCTTCCCTTGAAATGTCATGTGTGGACTGTTTTTTCCTGCACCAGCTTTTTCACCTGCACTGTTGAATGTTAATCATCAGCACCTTTTGTGTGTGTGAAGATTATCAATTCTTTTCCCCCAATTGGTTAGTTCAGCAGTCTATGTACTCATATCCCTCACTCAATACTACATAGGTACGCAAGTAGCTCTTTGTTATGGTAGCATCACGATGTCCTAGACATGTGCTACGTACCCCAGCTACCTCTGTGCCTCCCATTTTTATTCGTAGAAGGACTGTCATTTCCTTCAAATTCTTCAAGATCTTCAAGATCTTCAATTGGTGAATTTCCTTGTGAACGATAACAGTTGGGGTTAAATGTGTTAATAACATATTTATAATTCAATATCTTGTACAACGAAACAATTTTAGTGCAATTCTTTTGCTCTTCCACATTGATGGTAGTCATATTTCTGTTTTTATTTTTCCTTGTGAAAATGTTATTGCACTAAAGTACTTTCTTGTTATGCAAATGGCAGGAGTTGATTACTTATCTGCTGCTGCTTATGATCACTCAGTTCCATCTCATCTTGTTTTTCTGGAAAGCAGGGTAAAAATTTATTTGTCTTGTGGTGAAAATGTATGCATGTGTTACTCCTCCTTAATGAAAAGCTAATTATCCCTACTATTATGTGTTGAAAAAAAAAAAAATACAAACAAGATCTTGTGGGCCAAAATATATTAAACAGTGATTCAGTCTGGGATTATTCCGTCTTCTTGAACTTTCAAATTTGTAGTGTTGATAAATTGATAATGATGGGATGTGTACTAAAGTGGGGAATTTGGTGCTCTTTATGCCAATGAATTTCATTTCCTGTTTTTACCAAGAGTGGTGATAATATCAGGGAATCCAATATTGATGATCTATTTATGTCTGACCCCAGGCCTGTGGATAATTTATAAACTTAATGGGACTTAGGTATCTCTATTGATTATTTCCTTTTTTTCATTATTCTTATAAACTTCATAGCTGATCAGATTTTATCAGTGGAGAACTTTTAGTTTCAATAGCTCAACCTACCTTTTGTGTTTGTTCATAATGATTATTTGATTCATCTTCACTCAATGTTCCAACCTTGATCCACTTGCTTGGGTTCAGCAGTAGGGTGATGAACTAATCCGGATTTGGGGTTCATTTGCATTCTATTCAGAGATGCTGTTGTCACCTATAGACAAATCATGTTTAGTTTATTTGGAAAGATTATTTTAGTTTCAGTCAGTAGAAGATGCAGTTGGATAAAGTGAAGACTTTGTTAGCATGTGTCTTTTGATTTCCTTGTTTGAACAAAAGTAAAAAATGCATCATTCCCAACTTGGATGAAAACTAGCATCAATAAGCAATGCACTAACGAAGTTTAAATGCCTCAGGAAATCATTCTTGTGGAAGGCCTAAAGCTTGATGATGTCTCAGCAGGAATATATTCACTCCACTGCTTGCCTCTTAGGTTGGTTGGTTCCGAGGCATCACCAATACGATGCGTTCTGATCAGATGATGTGGTCCATGTGAATTTGTGGTGATCTAACTTGGTTTCCAGTTGCACGGTATGGTCATATTTCTGCTATCCAACCTCCACTTTCAAATGTGTCTTTTCTCCGTTTTTGGACAGGAATGTGCCATCTGCTCTTGTTGGTGTGCGTTGTCTTTATCCTTATTAAGTTATCCTTATCGTTATTAAGTCAAATGCTGATATAGAATGTTGCAACTGCTGCAGGCCCCAAACATCATTAGTGGTGTCTACTTGAAGCTGTTTGATGCAGCCAGGCTGAGAGTAATAGGTTGAATGGTCCTCTTTTCGGGCTTGGGTTGAAAACTACTAATGGTAGCGTTCGTCTAATGTCCGTGGAAATCAATTACTGTGATTAAACTTCCATTGCGGGTCCAACTCTAATAAACTACTGTCTTCAATATTTATCTAGGCTAGTTCATGTACGCTATTTGAAGACGCATGCATTATGCATATACATTCTCACTAAGGTGGATTTTATGGTGCGTCCTTTACTCAAGGGTGCACCAGTGCACCACATGATACGAGCCATTGATGTTGTGTGAGAAATAGATGAATGGCTAACATTTAATACCTACAGGCTACAGCTTGTTGAAGAGGTAATTCTCTAAAAACAAATTGTTCCTGGCAAATAAAAGAAAATGTTTGCCAAAAAGTCCCTCCCACTATCTTGCTCCCATTCTCATCTCTGCTCTGCATGTGTTTGCATTGATAGTGCAGCCGCAGGTTAAAAAAATTCTGTCCTTTTTTTCTTTTTTCAAATTCTTGCATGAATCTTGTTCTTATTTATTCTTCAAGAGAAGTTAAAATGTTTTTAGTCATTAAAATTTGCGGAGGGGTTGAAAATATAGAACCCATTACCAGCAATGATGGCAGAAACAGTAGAGAAATCCGAAGATGAAGAATCCTGGAACAATGATCCAACCTCGTCACCTTCATTATTGGTCGGATTCAAGCTGCTGATGCCTTGCCCTTCAGATCCGGATGCAGCTTCATCATCCCATTCCCACCCCCAAATTTCAAACGATCCCAACAGCACTCTAATTGTTAATATCCAAGAGGCATGGATACGACCCAGACATGGTGATACATAAAATTAAAAAATTATAGGACATAATATAGCTATGATACATATATAAAATCAATATATTAATATATAAAATTAATATAAAGTTAATTAAAGGTACAAATCTTATTGTCAAAAAAAAAAAGGTACAAATCTTAAAAAAGGAGAAACAATATTTTAAAAGTTAGAATGATATATAATAAAATCATTAACATTTTTTTTTAATTATTATGGCACAGTAGAAGTGTTTGTGAACTGTCTGATATGAATACATATCCTAAATGGATATGGTCATGACAACTATTTTAAAATGTTCGTGCTTGATAGGTTAATACCAAAATGCAAGTTTTGCTTTTTTATGATTAATACCAAACTTTGTTTCAAAACCAATTTTCTCCGGCTTCTTGCATGCACAGAGAAAGTTGAATAAAATGATTGGGTATGTTATGCTATGCAAACAATCATAATTACACTTCTCTTTAATAGTTTAATAATGTTTCAAAACAAAAGAAGCTCAATTTATTTTTCTGCAACATACCTAAACCCAAACTTTCAGATTTCTCGTCAAGCTTTTCAAAAAAATGAATAACATAGGCGAAGCTCAAAGTAGTAGGAGGAGATTTGATGGCCCATTTTTCTTTCATGTCCTATGTGAAACTTGAAACTGGAAAATAGAAAGGCTTAATTGCACTTTTGGTCTCTCAGGTATCACGATTGTATAATTTTGGTCCCTCGGATTTTAATTGCGCCAATTGGGTCCTTTAATTATCATGATTGTGCAATTTTGGTCCCCTAAGTTTCAATTGCGCCAATTGGGTCCCCCACGTATCATGATTGTGCAATTTTGATCCCCAAGTATCACGATTGTGCAATTTTGATCCACCAAGTATCACGATTGTGCAACTTTTAACATCAATAGCCTATGAAGCACATGTGCGACTGATTTGACACTTAATGAGACTAGTTTGACAGCTTACGTGTCATTCTTATGTGACATTTAATGACGTGCATTTGACCATTAAATTGTGTGATATAGCAATGCTGTCTTATAAGAATGTCCTGTAAACTGTCAAGTTGACTTCACTAAGTGTCAAATTAGTCCTACGTGTCCTATGTAGACTAATGACGTTAAAAATTGCACAATCGTGATAATTGGGGAACCAAAATTGCACAATCATGATACGTGGGGACCCAATTGGCGCAATTGAAACTTGAGGGACCAAAATTGCACAATCGTGATACTTGGAGGACCCAATTGGCGCAATTAAAATTCGGGGGACCAAAATTACACAATCGTGATACCTGAGGGACTAAAAGTGCAATTAAGCCAAATAGAAATCAGATTTGATTTCCCTTATAAAAACACGACTCACGTAACTAGCCGTTTCATTAGTGTATTTATTTTATTAATTTTTTTTGACAAGATTTTATTAAAATATATTTATCTCATGCTTTACCTTAGAAAATAGCAAGACTTTTAGATTTATAAAAATAAGAGATGTGATATCATTTTTATACAAAACAATTTATGTATCAGTTTCTATAGTATAAAATTCGTTGTTATTAATAATTCTTTAATAAAAAAAGCTACAAAATTAGTATTAGATGAATATTGTATTTACTTTGTTATTTTCGAAGATTTATTTTTTCTTCTTGAATCATAAGTGCCTTGGGCTATAGTTTGAATGAATTTTAGTTTATGATGAAAAATTATTAAGTCTGTTTTTTTTTTTTTACACAAAAAATTATTAAGTCTAAACTGTATAATTACTTCGTACTTAATGACAAGGTATGACTCAATTTGTAAACTAATTTTATGTGAGCATACTTGTAGGAGTTTAAAACCTATTTAAAAAACTTAACCAATAAGAACAAGACCTAATGCAATTGATAGATAGTTGAGTTCCTTAAACATGTTGTTAGAGGTTCGATTCCTATCGTGTGTATGACAAAAGGCTTTGTTAGGAGAGAAAAAACTCACTTTGATAATTTCTATACTCGAAAAAGATTAATCTTCGACTATCGATCGGGGGATCCTTATGCACATAAAAAAACATTTAAAAAACTTCATGATAGGGTCAAAGTGATGGCCAAGTAAATCTTTTTTTTTTTGACCGAAGGCCAAACGAATCTTAATCTATAACTTTAGTCTTAAAAATGTGTGTTTATCATTTTTAATTGTTTTTTGGGTAGTAATCATTTTTTAAAGTTCTGATTAAACTAGCTATAGAATCATCCATTTTTACAACACCTGAAACATTTTAATAAAGATGAGTACATAAAAAAAAATATTAGTCATTAAAATACTTATAAAGAAATGTAAAAAATGCAAAATGCAAACATTTATTATTTTCCATATTTAAACAATTATCAAACACTGTTTATTATTGTTCAATTTTCCATCCAAACAAAAAAAAAAATTAAAAAATGTAAAGTAACATGTATGTAAGGCTAGTTATTTTTGGTAACCATGTTATAGGTACGTGATACCCATTATCGTTAACAATAACTAATCTTTGTTGAGGAACCTATTGAGTACACAAGATGAGTACCTCCTCAACCAGGTTTTCTCTATACGTAAGAGTCAGGATTTGAATCCCTCACCATTTACTTAAGGTGTCCGAGTTCCTTACCACTCGGAGGAAACACATGTTGGTATTATAACTCTAGTTGAGTCAAAAAATTGTATGTAATGCTATGTACCCAAAAAAAAAAATGTATTTAATGCTAGTGAAAAACCTAGAATATATATATATATATATATATATATATATATATATATATATATATATATGTGTGTGTGTGTGTGTGTGTGTGTGTGTGTGTGTGAAATGTGAAATCCAATTACATAAATAAGATTGGAAAGTAATTGCGTGAAGTAGAGAGTGGGTATAAAACGTGGTCCAACGTTATTCAAAGTCATCCATCCACTGGAGCAATGAAGCGTGTGTCACTACTTCCCTTTCTACTTCTATCTTTACACTACGTCGCAGTTGCCTATCCTTCCAACACCGACTCCGGTGAGTGCTCAATCGGCGGCGGCGGCGAAGAAAGTATTGATCTCCCTCGACCTCGACGGCGAGAAGTGTACGATGATGGGAGAATCTTTGACATCAGTCACAGGTACCATCCTGAGATGCCAGAGTTCGATTCGAAGCATGGCATCGGGCAGTTCCTGTGGCTTCCAAAGAGCATGAAGAACGGTTCCCTTGCAAACATGTCGGAGATGAAGCTCCCAACTCACACCGGCACCCACGTTGACGCCCCTGGCCACGTCTTTGACCACTACTTCGATGCTGGCTACGACGTTGACTCCCTCGATTTGCACCTCCTCAATGGTCTTACTCTTATCTCACCAATACACACCAATCCATTTCTTGTTTTTGTTATGTTAAATATTGGTTTACTTAGAGTAGGTCATTTTTCGCTTACACTCAATTTCAGCCGTAGGTTGATTTTATTTTTATTCAATCGTGTAAAACTATTACTAAAGTTTAAAGTCACAATGTTGGATGAAAATAAAAATCAGAAGTTGATTTTGGATATAAGTAAAAAAATGACTTAGATTGCTGTGAAAAGTATGGCTGCTCATATATAATTATTCATAACCCTTTACTTAACAAACTTAAATTTTTTTTGGATTTAATTGGTATGCATCCCGTGTAAAGATTTTTTACACCGTAAACTAATCATAACTTGTCATATTAGCTAAAATGTTTGACTCTAATCCTAACTACCTTAAAACTCACTCATATCATAATTTCTGATTGATTGACAGTGTAAACTTTATACTGACAATGCGTAGCAATTAAACTCTATTTCTTTTGGGAGAGATGGTTCATGATATAGTATCAGAGCTAGTCTAGAGTTCGGTTGTTGTTGTTTCATTCTGCTAATAAAAAGTTAAACTTTAGCACAAGTTAGGAGGACTTCTGTATTGTAATATTTAAGCCTAAAGGGCTCTTGCGTGACTGTGTTTTATGTATCTAAAATCATTTATGTATCTCCACTTTATGTTCTTTCCTTCCATTTTTTAAATGAGATAATTGCTCGTGTTGTATGTGTCATGCTGATTACTAAGCTTGTTTATGTATGTAGGCCCTGCTCTGTTAATCGATGTTCCAAGAGACAAAAATATAACTGGTATGTATAACTTACGATTTTGCCTGCGGAAGAAGAGTTTTATTTATTTTCCTTGTTTCGTGTGGTATACAAGGATCAGATACCATAGGCAACTTTGGAAGAATTTGCCTATTTCACTATGTCTCTTTATGTACATAGCATTCAATGTTAGTTGGTCTTACACTTCGTTACTATATTTTATGTACTTAGCACCGATTTCACAACCTTGGAATAGAGTGCTAACTTTCCTGTTTACAATTCGTTTTCATAGACTGTGCTCTTCAATGCTCCTTTCTGCTCATAAAATCAGTTATTGTTTGTTTATGGAAAAAAGAGGGGACCAGATTTTCACTTCCTTTTCATTGTTCTTAACAGCTGTAGATTAAATGAAATATGTATTTTTCTTTTACAGCTGAAGTTATGAAGTCATTAAATATTCCGAGGGGTGTAATTCGTGTGCTCTTCCGAACATTAAATACTGACAGGTAACCTGTACAACTTAAATGGATCGGTAATGTTTAGGGAGTATTACAATTTTTTTATTAACACAAGACCGATTCAAACAGTACTACTGATTCATAAAATTTTATAAATTTGAAGAAGCAGCCTTGGAATGGAATTAGTGGCATTCCAGAAGCTACGGAGTATATGTTTTCAAATATGTTTTTCAAGTCTAGGCAACATCAAATTTCCATGTGAGGAAACAGATTGTTTTTATAAACTTCTTCTGTCTTGTAATAATTCTTTTTAGCACTTTGTCAACTATTAGTTCCCTGTTTTGATTCATTTTAATGGCTGTACGTGCGAGATTGAGTATAGCTAATTATATTTTTATTCATTGTACTTGTATCAATGGATATAGTCTCCAGGATAGATAGACTATAAAATTTGGGTTGGATGTTGAGCAAAAGAAATATTTAGTTATGAATTATGAGGTCTGATAGTTACTGTTCATATAGACCTTGATGATCCACATATATTGATCTTGAGATTTTGATTTCAAAGTTGAAGCTATAATATCATTTTTCACAATCTTTGAACTTCATTGCTTGTTTGAAGCCAAATGTGGAACTAATACTTGTTAAATTATTAGGCGACTTATGTTTCAGAAGGAATTTGATACAAGCTATGTGGGATTCACGGTGGATGGATCAAAATGGCTAGTGGAGAACACTGATATCAAACTTGTAGGTAAGGCTTAAATTGTTTTTCTATATTTGGGTTGCTTTCCCCACCATGGGCATTTTTTTCTATCATCTATCTCAACTCCCAAGTCAAGTGGCTCCGTCTAGTTTCTCACATGTAAACTTCTGCTCCTTAAATTGTTTTCTTTGACTCTGACTTCCTATGTGTTTGAGTGTTTCTTACATGTCATGCAAGATTATTAGATAAAGATAAATATTTGATCAAGTTTTTGTTTTTTTGAGTTGGATACAATTATCTCCTTTTCTTAATCAAGAAGCACCATAATTTGTGTGAGCAACTAGTGATATGGACTTGATGCGGCCTTACCTTTATGGTGCCTCTTGTGCATTATTTGTTCCCAACAGGAAGGGTAGTATTGCAATTAGTATGTTTACAAAAACTACAAAAGAGTCATTCTGAATCCTAACAGATGAGTGGATGTTTCACCATTTCATTTGTTGTTGCTATTGATTTAAGATAATTGTGGCAAATGAAGTAATATCAGAAGATTACTCTGAATCTTGACCTCCCTCTCTCTTCATGATTTGGGCCACTGTGATGCACTAGTTTTTGCATCTTCATTGTATGTTTAGTTGAGTGGTATCGCCCCCTTTTCCTCTCTTTAACTCTTCAGAATTTCATTTTATTCTTTTCTGCTCAGTTAAGTTGCCTGACATTTTTTTGTGATGCAATAGGAATTGATTACCTATCCGTTGCTGCTTATGATCACTTGATTCCATCTCACCTCGTTTTTCTGAAAGACAGGGTAAGAAAAAGGCCCTTTTGTGGTTGAGAATTGATGTGTTGTATTTCACTATTAGTTAGTAATTATCCCCTACCCTTTTTAAGTGAAAATAAATCACACCTTGTGGGTCAAAGTATATTGCTTGCCTCTAAGCCTGGGATTTTTCTTTACAAGTACCACCAAAATAATTTTCAATATTTGTATCATTCATTGTGGTAGGTTCTGTACACAAGTGGGAGCTTTGGTATTTATTACTTGTGATCTTTGTAACCATGAACATCATTTGGTGTTTCCACCCGAGACCAGTTAACCTCTTTCTACCCCCACTCCTTCTCTCTCTTGTTGTTACTATATACAGTTGTCAAACTGGTAACCGGTAAGTATTTAGTTCTGACAGTGGACCTCTGGAAGATTGTTACAAGTTGTTAAAACTGAGCAACTAGTTTTGTTGATGTTCTCTTTTCTGTATTCTTATTCGTTGTTCAAAGCTCATTAAGTTTTACACAAGCAGAACCTACCCTTTGGATATGCCAATATCTATTCAGTACAGTTTTTCATTGGACATGTCAATGACGGCTCTAACTGTTGCTTCAGTCACTTTTACTTTTGAAGCTTTTTTTACAGCAATTGATTCATAATAACCTTAATATTTCCCCAATTTAACTTCACTCGATGTCTCCACATCAATCCCAATTTGTGGTTGATTTGGTTTCTATTTTGCTGATATGCTATTTTTCTCACCTCCAGATAAAATATATCAATTTTTAATTTAAAAGATAATTGTCGATTAGTTGGTACAAGATGCAGTTTAAATTGAGATTGGATTGCTAGTTGCTTCTTCAGATTTCCTTATATAAAGATCAAATATTGTTCATTTGTTGTTTGGTCAAGAACCAGCATAAACATGACATGAACTGACAACTCCAAATACTGTAGGAAATCATTCTCGTGGAAGCCCTGAAGCTTGATGATGTCCCTGCAGGAATATATTCAGTCCATTGCTTACCTCTTAGGTTGGCTGGTGCTGAGGGATCACCAATAAGATGCATTCTGATTAAAAAATAGGGTACGTGCATGTTTGAGGTGGGCATGCTTGGGTTTCCTGTTGCATGTATTTTTGTTTTCTCTTTATGTTGTTGAAAGGGGCATGTGCTATCTGTTCCTCGTTGTTTCTGTAGTGAATTCTATCGAAAGAATCAAATTCTTTTTACTGAGTCAATAGCTAACACAGAATGTTGAAAATGCTACAGGAAACGTTGCTGTCTCGAATGCCTAGGGGGTGTGGATCATCAGTGGTGTATGTTTAGATCAAGATAGATGTAGCAATCTTAATAGCATTACATTGAATGTCGTTTTCTTTTGTATGCTAGGTTGGGTCCTAATAAATAGGCACAGTGTTGTCCTTATGGAGCAAAGATACTATCAATATTGAGTCTTTATTGGCATATATACTTATTAGAAACATGCATAAGCACTCCTTTAAGTCATTTTGAAAAAGAAAAGAATGTATATAGACGATTTGTGCCTAGCAGTTAGATTGAAGTATATGGATACCATGTCTCTTACTGTTTCTGTATTAATCCCCTTCCTTCCAGTTGTCATTTTTAATTACCTGAGAATAACAAAAATAAAAGTAATGCACAAATACAATTGCAAGTTTTGGTCTGGGTTCGCAGTTGACAATGGCTGATTTGGTGCTTGGTTCTACTATTAGTGGCAGCAAAGACTGCAGTAAATTGACCATGAACTCACATGTATCCAAGCATTGCAGGGTGCCTGATTGATTGAACAAGTGTTGCTGTAGTTGGTGCATGCATACCCTAAGTTATGTCCTGTTCAATATAAGTATGGACTGTGTCCCATGTAGAGACCTAAATGCCTGGCTACTGTTAAGTTCACTATGGATGCCTTGTTGTTGCAAGATTCCACCACCACGGCCACCAATGTAAAATTCAAGTCAATCACTTCAAAGTTCATACCCTCTTTAACCCTCATCAATGTCAGACCTTTTACAGGAGGGAGCACAGTAATATAAGAAAAGCCTCACCATTGAGGTTGATCTCTCATGTATGGTAGCAACCAAACAACACAAACTATCAGCCAAAAAGAAAAGAAGACCAAACAACACAAACGAGATGTACTACTTAATATAACTCCTTTTGTAATCTGCATCTACTATTGTGACCCAGCACCCTGTCTATTCCATTTCTTGCATCATCTGTGTTCATGGCTGAATTTGAAATGGATTGTTTGTTTACATGTTTATCAAGTTTCATTGTTCCTTTTTTGTGTCTGTGGGGGTGGGGGAGATGGTTAGAAGCATTGTTCTGTTTTTACTTACTTTTTAAATAGAATATTCTGTTAGAACTATTTAGCATGTGTTTGGTTGAGCATCAAACATGACGCGGCGCCAACGCGGGAAGAAGCTTTCACCTTTGGTAGCAAGCCAATGCAGCCGTGATTTTGCAGTCTAGACGTCAAACCAAACACATCCTAATCATCTTGAACAACGAAAGTTGCTTTTTCTTTCAGGATTTAGCCATCTATTGGAGTTCTCCATTTTTTTTTAATAAATTATCAAATATAAAATATATTTCCAACACAGCCACATGGGAATCTTTGGAATGCATTGCCTTAGGTTGTGATGCATAAGCCTGGGGCTTGTACTTATGATGATGAAGAGATGAAGAAAGCTGAAGCTACGGGCAAACCTGGGCTTGTTGAAATCAATGTAAAACAAGTTAGTTTCATATTTGCATTTGAATTGAATCCACCTGTGCAATTATTAAGGCTTCTTATGAATTTATAGGAGAAAGTTGCAAAAGTAATTCTATTATTGACCAAGTCAGGTCTTTCAAGCTTTGAGATTAATAGATGGCAAAGAAAGGAAAAAGAACACGTTGAATTCTAAGTTCTAACAAATCGATAGTCAAATTGAAAAATGATCACTCAATATTAGTATTTGGTTTCTGGCAGTGAAGCAGGACTGCTCTACCCACCGTTCAGGTTTAGCTTGTCTGTTCCTATCTTGCTGCAGTGACTTTTGGTGTCAGCATTGCCCCATCTTCAAAATCTTGACATTCCAAGATGGAAGGAAGAATTGAACCAAAATCAAATCCTTTACTTTTCACTTTGTGCACCTATTTACCCAATTAATCATAGCTGGGATTTCCACTGACCCACCAATATGCACAACAGCTAAAGATGTACCATGAAAAGAGTCACGGGTTCTATCTTTCTGTGACGAAATATGCCATGTGGGTCGAACAACACGACTTGCAGACGGTAGTCTGCAGTGACAAGCCTCAAGTACTGGCTCTTAAACTTCTTGGATCATATCTGAAGTCATCTACAGTCTCCTTTTCTGTTCAGATGAATAACTGGTTTTAATTATTACAAGGTTTGGAAAAAATCAACACTTAGGAAGACTTTCACTATCAAGTAAAACAAAATTTGCATGCCATACCAAAGTCTATGCACGCACAGAAAATAAGATTAATTGTGTGTTTGTTTCTCACTTCTAGAGAGAAAATCACGTTCAAAATGGCAATCTTGTAGTTTTTTCACCAATAAATGTGAAAGCTAAGACTTAAAGCTTCCCCTTCGCGTTGCAGCTATATGGGATTTGGGTTTTTTCCTCACGTCCAGCACTATTGGGTTTGGTACGTGGATAATATGGTGGGTGGTCCAATGGATCTAAGATAACTTTGATACCATATTAGATTTTGAGTCTAACTCAATCCCAAAAGTTAACTCATGAAGTGAAGATTGTCCAAGTTTTATAAGCTTTTGTTAGGCATTATCTCTAATTAACGTGAGACTTCAGTTTTTCCCAATATATACAACATCACAACCACTAAAAAATTATCTCACTAAATGAGGTTCAGGTTGGTTATATGAATCAAACAACATCATTGGACTCTATCAAAATTTAAATGTTCAAAAACACACACCAACATACTACACATACAAAATAAGATTAATTGCTCGATCATCTGTCCTACGTACTGTTTCATTTATTGTTTCACTCATTTGTGGAAATAGAAACAACCTTCTCTGTACGAGATACTTTGCTTTGTAATATTTACTACCGTAGAATTTGAGTTTTCATCTGCGTACGCACACAAGACATGCATGTTTTGTTTTGTGTATTTGTTCATGTTCTCTCTACTTGTCTCTTTATACCAACAGTGTTTTGTAGCACGTACAAGCACTTAAGGTGATTACTACATATAAGGTCATTTTTAGGATTGTTATCATTTATCACTTGTCATCTAGCATCCGTTTACTGTTAGAGAGTGTTTAAGATTTTAAATCTTTGAAGACTTCGCTGGTGACAGTGCTTGGGTCACTCTTGCCTGTCAAAAGATACCCAAATCTTTGTCTGATAAGCCAGACATGCTTGCAGCATTAATGCCAAGTCTCACAGATTTGAGACACAAGCCATGCCATGGCTCAAGGCTGGCCCATGAAAACATCAAAAACAACTCCACTTGTCCTTTTCTTCTGACTTTGTAAAGGAACTGAAGAGACCTAAAAGGGATCCTTTTTGCTTAACAAATAAAAATTGCCCTGTTAAAAGAGAGGGAAATAGATTTAGCAAGGCACCCTTGTGTCTTTGCATTGGACCACCTAGACTTATTACTGTTTCTGCCTTTTTGTTTAGGTATTTAATGCTACTTGTCTACATCTCCCTTATAAACGTTTTCTTTTCCATATAAGAATTTACATGAATTTGGTGGGGTAACCCTTTGAGGCGCCAAGAAAATATTATTTTGAGGTGTCCTATACTAAGAAGAAATACTTGTATAGAACATCTTTACATAAGTTGTGTAAACTAAACCAATCAATAATTGATATAGTCACTTTCAAATTGTGTGGCTTAACTTCTTAAAGAATCAGTAAGAGGTAAGTTTTTGCTGAGAAGCTAAGTATATCACCTCTCAATCCATTAAATATACCACTTCCCAATCAAAACTTACCTTTTATTGATTCCTTAACCATGGCCTAAAGGCACTCGTTAGCATTTGTTTTTGTTCAGTTTAATCTACAAAATTGTATAGAACTTGACTATATAAGTATTGGTCTTGCTAACGAATGCCCTAAGGGCATTGATTAAGGAATCAACAAAAGGAAAGTTTATATTGGAAAACTAAGTGTAACACTTTTCAATATATTAAATACACTAGTTTCTCATATAAAATATCCTTTCTTGATTCCTTAAACAATGTCCCAAGTACACTCGTTAGCATTCTCATATAAGTATTTCTCCCTACTAAGAGGTTTTAAACATGTGCTCAAAGGCTTTCCTCAATATTTATTGATCTTCCGGACATTGTTCTTCTAAGTAGGTAAAAAAACCAAACAGTCATAAAAGAGCTTCAGTTCATTTAATGTTTGCTACTGAATGAAGTCCCTTATTTATTAGACTAGTCCAGCTCACTAATGAGATGCTTATCAAATTCTAAAACTTGCTAACCATGAATTGATGCCTGAAATTCCAAAAGAGCTTGGCACGATCTCATTATAGCTTTTAGATCAATCCTGATTACAAATTAAACTTCGAAGATTGTTAGAATAATAAAAAAGCTTGTAGCTTTCAGGACTTCAGAAAAGCTGAAGATTTTCCCATTCTAGTTCTAATTGTTCCAACAATATTTCATATGTTAAAGAAGCAAGCACATTTAGAAGCTTAATTTAAAATTTATATTGGCTAACAATGTTTGGACCACAGTGTGATTGGAAGTTCTGAAATTGGGTTCATTTAAAGATGACATACAGTGATGCTCATTGTGTTTGTATATAATTATATTCATGTGTCCTATTGAGTTTGTTCTTACAACTTCAGTAAACATGGCCAAATCTAATTTTGTCTCTGCTTGAGATGATGGTGGCCAGTTAGACTATGATCGATTCCAAGCACATTGGATGCCAATTGCTGATAGCAAACATTAATTGTACAATAAAAGAAAGGAACGTTGTGATAATAATTTGGTTCACGCATTAGGTGTGGAAATGCTAGTTGACAGAGGTTTTTGGGGCCTCCCTTTCTGATCCTTTGGGGCCATCCAGAATAGTGATGCATCAACTGCCTGGAATACCATTGGTATTTGGGACCATATGAATCTTGGATAGTTCCTTGAGAGTTTGAGATGCACACATCAACACGTTGGATCAGACCTTAGCTGGGTGTGAATTTGTCTGTGCAGAAGCAGCTTTACATCAAGTTGAAAAGATTATAGTGTCAAATGACAGGAATAAGAATTTGTATGCTTTTCATATATAAGAAAATGGCATATTTGACCTCTCGCTAATGAATAGCCTTGAAAATGGATCCGGATTTCGTGCTGTCAAAAAACACACATTCACATATTCACTAAATATTCACCGTTGGATGAATCTCGGGTTTTCTAAAACACTTTTAATGATTGATCCAACGGTTCATACTTAATAGAATGTGTGAATGTGTGCTTTTTTTTAATGTGAAGGATCTATTTCCCTTAAAAACTTACCATAAGAACGCCACTGTTATTTACGTTTTTTTCCCTTACCCGATGTTAATATTGGAAATATTGAAGAGAATACAGAATTGAATAAACCTCATGAATTGATTGTATTGATCGAGTTTTCACTGATGTGGGAAACACTCTTTATATACATGATATGGATCAAGAAAGATCCCAAGACTAAGATCAAGACTATCTGCTGAACTAACTAACTAAATCAGTTAGCTATAATAACAAAATAAGAAACTAATATTAACTGATAACATATTAGAAAACTAACTGATAACCTGATCCCCCCCCCCCCCCCCTCAAACTGGATGGTGTATATTGAGCACCCCAAGTTTAGAGATTAAGCCATGAAATTGAGATGGATCCATTGAGTTGATAAAAAAATCAGCTAACTGGTTTGAATTGGTAATGGGTAGAAGATGAAATAGCTTAGCTTGCAACTTCTCCCGAACAATATGACAATTGAGCTCTATATGTTTTGTGCGCTCGTGGAATGATGAGTTTGCGGCAATGTGTCTAGTAGATTGACTATCACAATAAAGCAATGATGGGGAGATGAATGAAATCTGGAAATCTTGAAGTAAATATTGAATCCACTGCAACTCACAAACTGTACTTGCAAGTGCTATGTATTCTGCTTCAGATGATGACTTTGAAACCGTGGCTTGCTTTTAAGATTTCTAGGAAATTAAGGAATTCCCAAGAAAAATACACTACCCGATAATGGATTTTCTTGAATCCGGACAAGTTGCCCAATCAAAATCACTGAAGGCTTTCAATTTGCTGGAAAAAATAAGCCTTGTGTAGGTGCCTATTTGATATAACGCAGCACCCTGATGGCAGCTTCATGATGGAGATTTGTGGGATTGGCCATGAACTAACTGAGTTGTTGCACAGAAAAACAAATATCTGGCCTAGTATTAGTCAAATAAAGTAGCTTACCTATCAGTCTTCGATATGAAGTTGGATCATTGACAGGAACTCCATCATGTTGAGTTAATCTAGTAGCCATAGTCATTGGAGTATTAGCTAGTTTAGAAGCAAGTAAACCACACTCTTCTAGTATATACAAGGCATATTTTCGTTGGCATAAATGAATGCCTTCTTTAGATCTAGATATCTCAAGTTCTTTCATGTACGATATGCTGGTATTGTTTTAATCTAACTTAGAATACATGATTGAGTGTTAGCTCTTCAACCATTCCTAGAAGGTGAGGAGAGTTTTGGCATAAGGATGCTAAAATTAGGTTTTTTTATCAATAAAAATTTTCTAATTATCGAAAAAAAAAAAAAGTATTTGAGATATCCTAGATCCTTTATTTTAAAAGTTGAATTCAAATCAGTTTTGATGTTAAAAGTTGAATTCAAATCAGTTTTGATGTTTGTAATTTAATAGTTGAAGCCTGGAAAATATCTAATCTGTGATGAATTATCAATTAAACAAATACAATAACTTGAAATCATTACTGGTACCACAAAGATTTGATAATGAATTTCAATTGTGAAGCAGGTAATACACTTTTAAATGTTGACTTCAGTCTTTTTTTAGCACATAATTGGCAAAACTAAAGCATAATGATGTGACATATTACCTTATTATAGAATGGATTACCTGTGCCTGTCTTGAATGTTTTTGTCTTGGAAGTTGGAACAGTCAATTTCTTCCCTGCTTCATCTCCTTTGGGTAAAACACAAATTTGAAGACATATTCATATTAAGTATTAACTGCTATCTTTGAAAGTGCCTAGGAAAATTGGAATCCCCGTTCTTCTATCTTGTTTGGTTGGATTGGCAAATCAGGGAAAAACTTAGAGATACGTAACCCAGGAATTCATGACAAAGTACAGTAATAGCATCCTGAGGTATCATGCATGTTTCAACCACCAATACCTTTCATATCTAATTTCATGCATGTGCAAGCTTATATGTATGATATATCCAATTAAACTATAAACATTCATCTTTACATTACATTTTGGTTCCTATATTTTGCCAATTACAAATGAAATTTTGGTTAAAGATGGAGAGAAATGATAAGATAAAATTTTATTTTCATTCATTGTATGTATTCTTTGACAAATACTTGCATATTAATCACCATTAATTGTTTTTAGATTCTTTTCACTTTTGCTTCTAACAAACAGCAGTATCCTTCGTAATCAGAGAATAGATATTATTAAAGGTTAGAAATCCTTGAATTTAACATTTTGAGATGGTTTACAGTCAAATGGCCACCGGCTTCAGCTTTCAAGAAGTAGATACAGCTGCAGCTAAAAAGCAGCTATTTTATGCTTTCTTCTAAAGAGGAGGAAGTAGAGATTAAAGAGTAGTATGTTTTATAGTGCAGCCTAATTCTATATACTCCAGAAAACTGAGATAGAGAGGAGAGAGAGGGGGGGGGGGGGGGGGGGGGGGAGGGAGGGAAAGGAGTGGAAGGGGTCCACAAACATATATGGTCCTCTTTTATTGTTCTTTTGGACTTTACAGCTGTAAGCAAGAAAAGACCAGAGGAAATTACATTGAAGGTTTTAGTCCAAATTTGTAATTCAATATGAATTGAATTTATAAACCAAGGAAAAACACACATGATGAGACTAGGTCAAAAAAGAAGTTCAAATCATCAAGCTAAGCCCCAAGGCATCATATTATGCTACAATTATTGGTGTGGGGGCATAGGTTACTGATCTCATGAGCTTTGGTCATTCGAACTAAGCTGTTTCCTTCTGGAAAAACAATTTTCCTTCCAGTTTTTCTCTCTCTGACTCATGAAGTCATAATCACTACTAGCCTGTATCTGGTACTATATATAATCTACCAAACTTTAAAGTAGAGGAAAATATTAATAGAACCAGAGACAATCTTACTACAAAATCAGATTCTGTCCCCCATAATAAAATTCCCTGCCTTTATGCATTATATCATAATTTAGGATTAGTTGGTGCTTTGTCAAATCTACCACAAAACCAAAAGCATTTTGATTCTACTTACTACTACTTTTCTAGTTTACTGCCCACACTCCACTTAATGGAGACAAACCAATAAGGCATTCTTATGCTTTTAAACTCCTACAAGATAAACTGGTCTAAAATACAAAACCAAGAAGCTTAAAAATTATTCCATTTTACTCACATACAATGCGTTTTAGATACATTATCTTTATAGAAACAATTTGTGTTATACACGTGAAAAAAGTAGAACGAACTTTATTTTTTATTTTCACACGAGAACAAAGACAAAAAATAAAAAATAAAAAAGCAAAGATAACAACCAAAAGGTGAAGCATGCACTATAGTGAATCCACTAGAATGATCATCATGAATCTTTGCATTCATAAAAGAAAAAGGGGTAGGAAGAAAAACAAAAAAGAAAAAATCTCCAAGCAATTTAGAGAAAGGGAAGGTCTACGGAATGTTATCCACATGGGGTATGCCACCTTTCTTGTTTCTTTAAAAAGAGTGTGCACTTAATCATAGTTAGTCCAATCCAACTAACGACGACTAACAAAGTAAATGTTGCATAAGTATTGAAAAGTTAATGCCATGTATCCCACTACTTTGAATTAGTTGTAAAAGTGTTTCCTCCTGTTCTTCCTCATGTTCTTCCCTTGTCATTAGTGCTAATAAACACAATTAATCAATTGTCTCCTGCTCTTGACCGAAAGCGCATACGTTATTGTGCAATTAGACTTGATAATTGAACAGAAAAGATATGAAGACTAATAATAACAGTTCGGAGCCAGCAAAACTCTTTACATAGAAGCGTGGTTTGAAACTTTATATACATGTAGACTTAGTTTTCAAATACACAACATAATATTATTAGAGAAAAAAAATCTTTTAAAATAAGTTTGTCTTTAAAGTGAGTCAGTAAGGGTTATCTTTTTTTTCTTTTGGTTTACAATAAAGGTAATCTATACTTAAATCATTTGATGAGTTGAGATCTCAATACTTTTGTTCAAATTAAGAGTAAATATATCCTTATTTGTCCACTTTAAAGAGAATAACACTTTAAAACGGGTGTAACTAATCATTTTATTTTTCGAGGGGGCAAAAAAAGGTAAACAAAGCTAAAATTTCTTTCTAAAATTAATACATCGAATTTACCAATATCTAAAAGATTCATAATGATTATATACTTGCCTTCTCTATAAATACATCTTCACTTAGCCTACTGTACTGATTTAGTCTTTAAACTTTTATTAAAATAGAGAAAAAGAGCTTGAATATCACTTTTAAATATTTTGAGAACTTTCTAATACTGTAGTGACAATAAAAGACTCAATAGTTGTTATTAAGTTTTATTTGGTTTATCAAACTAAATAACTTTACTATCTAAATTATATTTCACTTAGATTGTGGGATTGGCAGAGATGTACAGGAGCAGAGTTTATTAAGCTTGTTAGAAACTAATATAAAACTATATATGGTACATTCGTCCTTACATGCCTCGACCTATTAGAACTTCTAAGACTGTGTGGAAGCAAGAGTCTGCAATTAATATTTCACAATATGCAACTCTTGAAGTTTCCAACTAAAAGGTTCCAAATGTACGATATGTATAATTAATGCTATCTTACCCAAATCTTTAGAACAGACAGACTAGCAATACATTTTTTATTACACTTCTTATAACATAACTTTTTTATTATTGAATAAATTTTATATAAGATCTACTAAATTCTATGCGTTCACTTTTTATTTATTGAATCTTATATGAAATCTATCCAATAATAAGGAACTTGTTAAAAAGAATGTGATAAAAAAAATGTTACCTCTTTTTTGAATAAGGACAGGCAAAGGCAACTATGTGCTGGGAAACACATGTATAATTAACTAACATACTCAGGGTCAAGGCCCTACTAACCATGCTAATAGTTCACGCCGCTGATGAATGAGCCTCTACTATGAATTGTTTATGGTGCAACAATAGTTGATGTTTCAGTTAGGCAAGGGGTTAGGTTATAGGGAGTATTAGGGAGGGTGAGTTCAATATTAAAAGACCAAGTGTTGGCCCTTGTTACGAGGTCAAAAGACTGAATCCCCCAATCAAGAAACCCGCCCCCCTTCCCCTATGACCAAAACCCCTTCATCAGAGCCCCACTGGCCGACAAACTACTTCTCCCTTCACATGCAAACAAATCCCTCTTCATAATAATAATAGTCCAAAAAATCCCTTATTCATTTTGTTTTATTCCTAGCACTTTTCCCTAATAAAAATATTGTGGTAAAAAGCTGTGTGTGGACCATTTGGGGACGTTCATCTCTATGCACAGGTCCACTCCAGCCAAAGATTAAAGCATACAAGGAAGTGAATAAAAGCATATACAAAATGAACAAAATTGTTCCCAATTTATTATAGAAATAAGATATAATAGATATGTCCAAATTTGGTATGGTCTAGAAGAGATCCATTGAAGAAAAAGAAAGTGCCTGAAACATATTATAGAGTGCTAATTCTGATAGTCTTCATTGCCAACTTTGTCCTTCTCTTCCCTCAGAAATTAACCATTCCTTCCAGCCTGTATCACACCTTGCCTCTCTCTCTCTCTCTCTCTCTCTCTCTCTCTCCAAGAGATGTAAATGAATGTTGGACATTGTTGGAAATGAAGAGATGTAGTCTATGGAAAGGCACTCTAGTCTATAGCAACATACATGCATTGAAATTTGAAAGAGTAATTACCACAGTAAATAAATACTCCTATAGATTATTTTTTTGGGGGTTCTTTGTTTTGATAAGGACAGAAAAAAGAAAGGGAACGAAATGAAGAGTGGTATTATTATTAAGGAGAGGTGCCAACAATTCCGACAATGACCCGGTTAAGTGGTGACAATTTCATTTGTTGTCCTCCTTGGGTTCTGCTCTTCTTCAACACAGGCTCTGCCTCTGGTGATGAATATAATGATGACCCCACTGCCCACGAATTGTTAGAACCCTCACAGCTAAAAGCGGCATCAATTACGCCACTTGGGCTACCAGGGATTTGGTCATACTTGCGCTTCTGAGGGTTGTTTAGAACATAATAATTATTGGCATTTGAGTCCTGGTGATGGAGAATGGCATTATAACACTCATCTACTTTCTCCTGTAACAATGCACTAGGAGTAATTAAGATCAAATCATGCGCTTATAATGTGCATTAATGACAACATTTATATTTAATCTAAGATGTTGATCATGGAGTAATAATATTAATTAATTAATTAATAAAAAAAAAAAAAGAAGAATGTCTAAGTCATTGGTTAAGGAATAAAAAACATAAATTTATCATTGGAAAGTGATGCATTCAATATGTGATGGAGCGTTCTACTTAATTTTTCAAAAAACACTTATTTTTATTGGAATCCTTAACCAATGTCCTTAGAACACTGATTAACAACACTCTAAAAAAATATTACTATAATTCAAAACAAAACCATGGACAACCAACCAGGCTGGCACTAGTCACTACTAAGTACTACTAACCTTGCTAATTTTGAGAACACCCAGAAGCTGATTTTTGTATTCCACTCCATCCCTGTGCTCGATCTGGTCTATAACATGCAGCATTGTCGCAGTGGCCAACACAGAAGGAAGACAACCAACAAATCTTGAATCTAGACTCAACAAAAACACACACGTACCAAATGATCATAAGAAAATGCAAGACAGCACCGTATATATATATCCTTATAATAATTTATTCTTTGTACTTATCGAAAAGTTAAAAAGTTTAGTCAACAATAATGGGATCTGAAAGATTACCTAAGATCACAGACAGAAGAAGATGCTCACAGCGCCTAAGAAATTCCCAGTGAAGATGGGTTTTCAATCCCAGCCTTCTTATAATGTGATCTATAAAGGAGAGAGGTGTGACTGGGTGCATCTTCCATTTAAGGGTGGAGAGAACCAACAGCTCCATTCTCTGGATAGTCTTTGCCTCAAACACATATTTGGTGTCTTGCACCTGAAACACAACATAATTAGTAACCACACATGTGATATGATATCGTGAATGAGTTACAGAACAAGGTTGGTTTTGTGTTTAACCTACTTGAAGGTCCAAGAGAAGAGGCACTTGAGTTTCTTCAACTTTTGCTGCCAAAGAGATGCAAGTGACAGCTACAAGGTGGATCATCCATGGCTTCTCCCTTTGAAAATGGAAGCTCAAAAGGAATCTATCCAAGTAAGTAACAGCCAGTGTTGCAGTGAGAGCAGAGAAGCCATAATGAGCGTTCACTTTAAGCATCCATTCAACTGCTTCACCACGAGCAACAGAGAGAGGAGAGTTGTCTAAGTCCACATTATTATTATGATTATTATTATGATTATGATTATTGTAATAAGCTTCTTGTTCATTCTTTTCTTTGGAGAAGAGAGAGTTAAGCTCTTCATCTTCCCAGAACAAATCTTGCTCCAACAAGAGCAGAGGGAAAAGAAGACAAGTATCATTGTTTGTTGTTACATCACTCTCTTCTGATGATAACTCTCCTTCCTCCTTCTTCTTCTTCTTCATCTTCCCATTTCTCTTCATCACAGTAAAGAGCATCCAGGACAGATGAAACATTTTCATTGTGTTCTAGTTGGTCATTCATGTGATGGTGGATGGCCATCTTCTTCAGGGAAGAAGAGGGTGTGTACTCTTTTGTTCATTATATAAACAAAACACTCACTCTCATACCCATCTCCCTTTCTTCTCTTTTCTTTCTTTCTTTTTTCCTCTATCTCTATCTGTGTGAGGTGAGGTGAGGTGAGATGGGGAGTGAAGAAGTGAAGAAAAGAGAGAGTGTGTGTAGCTGAGCTGAAAGAATTAGAGAAAGAAAAGTAGTAGGGGGGGATTGTTTGATTTTCAACTGAGTGGATTTCACGTTTGTCTTTTATATATATATATATATATATATAATTTTATTTGTTAGATCTTGTTAACGGATAAGAATCTCTTATCTCATTTTGATATATCATATCATGTTTTAATCAATAATATTTTATCATGTATTCTATTTTTTTAATATTAAATAAAATTATAACTTACATGATAAAATATTATTGATTGGGATATGATGTGATACATCAAAATAGGACAGCAGATCCTTATCTCTTATTAACCAGTGTCCTAAGTAACCAAGAAGAGTCAATGTTTTATTGCAAAACAAAAATTCTCACTTCTCAATACATTCAATAAAACATTTTCTTATAATTAAGAACTTACCGTTTTTTCCATAATACATCATTTTCCTACGAGGGCACCGGTTATCATTTCGGTTATTTGTTTCTTTCGAATTCTTTGCGCTTTCGGTGTGTTTGTATCGTTGGCGGGCAGAATGCAAAAATCTAACGGCACACACACCAAGCTGGACCCATGAAAACAACCTCTGATAACAAAGTGTCTATGGTTTGGTATAAGTTCAAGAGTCCCTTAAATGTGTGATGATGAATATGTTGAGTCTCCAAAATATCTGATGTGTATTTATCTTAGTTTTGATAAAAATAAAATAATTATTCAATGATTTAATTGAATCCGTCTGTGGTGTTTAACTCGTCTAACCAGTGTGCAGATTAAAATATTAAGTGTCTATATAAGCTGAGTTTTAGCGTATTATCATCCGTCTGGATCCAAAGGAAAGTTCACTCGTCTGAACTAGGAAAGTTCACTCGTCTGAACTAACTAAAGTTCACTCGTCTGAACCAAGGAGAAATTCACCCGTCTAGTGAAGTCTTCACCAGTCTGTTGACCAGCGTTAAAGAAATCCCTTCAACTCGTCTAATGAAATAATCAACTGTCTGATCAAAGAAAGACTCACCTGTCTGAAAGACTACGCAATTGACGTCATCTCTTTATTAAGAGTCAACCCGTCTAATGAAGTTACTCACCCGTCTGGTGACTAACATTGAAGAATATATTGGATGAAAGCTGTCTCATCTCTGAAAAGGAATTTCAACAAAGTGTTTTACCTGAATACAATTGCAACTTACACTAAAAGGGAAAGTCTTCCCTCTGATGGCAAAAAGCAAATATAAAAACCTGCTAAAACCAAAGGTGTATCAGAAGTCTTTATCATTTTGATGAGAGAGAACAAGCGAAGTTCTCAAGGCTTTAATGGCTGATCAGAACGACAGCTTCCAAATAATGTGTCTAACGGCTTTAAAATCTTGAAGCCTATTTAATGAAGAAGACTTTGAAGATTCAAGCAGAGAAGAAGAGAAGAGAACGAACACAGAATTCAAAGAGCAATTACTCTGCGCATTTATATCTTCATTCTTTCTTTATTTATTCTTCAATCATTTGAAGTTATTACGCAGTCTTTTAAAACTTCACATTTAATACACTCGTCTAAGTGCTTGTGAAAGACTTGCAAATTGTAATTTACTTTACAACTTCTCTCAAACAAACCCGTCTGAGCTTGGAGAGGCTAGGTGTGCAAACAATACTTGTCTGGAGCCTGAAGAGTCTAGGTGTGAAAATAATACTTGTCTGTCCTGTAACCTGATTCAGTTATAGTGAGAAAACTTGGTGTGCCAAGGACTGGACTTAGCCTCATTTGTTAAGAGGTGAACCAGGATAAAACCTGCTGAGTGATCTCTCTCTTTCCCTTAACTCTTTAGTTTGATTATTTATCTTAACTATCATTTAACTAAAAGGGCTTTAATTGTGTTTATCAAACTATTTTCATCTTGCATGATTGTGTATTTTTTGTAAAAACCTTCATACGAATTAGTAGTCTGATTGACATGTCTTAGTTTACTCGTCTATTCCTTACACCCGTCAGTACTTGCGAAAAAGTTTCTTTATTCCCGCTTAAATTTGTCAAACACCATTCAACCCCCATTTTAGTATTTGCATCTATCTGTTTCAGAATTCCATCACTAAATTTAATTAACCCCTAAATTTATGTATTGAAAAAAATACTATTAAGAGAGTTCCTATTTAGACGCACGACTTTATCCGATGATTAATCTCTTATCCATTAGATGAAAGGATATTTTGGGAAACATAAAACAAATTGTTATGAACCTCCATAAAGATTATGGGTGAGAATAGGTCAAACCGCTCTCCGGGGTCAATGATCCGGCCTAATAACAAAAAATCAAGTCAAGATTTTTTAAAAAGTTCATATAACTAAAGAGGTTAATATAAGCTTTCAAAAAAACATATTATGTTTGTTAGGTCGACGTGTTTAGTATATATATATATATATATATATATATAATATGTTACTTATAATATTATATATTATATTTCTGTTATAATATTCTAGTAATTTGAAGGTAAAGACACATTGACATATTTAAAGGTAGAAATCAACTTACCTATTTATTTGTGAAGACCTAATATTATCAGTATAGGTCTATCGGCTTCTTTACTATTAGAGGTCAACAAGTCTATTTATAAGTGAATGTTTATGACCTATTTATAGGTAGAGGTCAATTTAAAGGCCTTATTGAAAAGTCGATTTTAAATAGACTTCCAGATCAGATCAAACTTTGAAGTAGGTCAAACCAGACTTTAAAAATTGGCCTATATCAGACTAATAGGTCAGACTCAAGCCTTGAGATTGTAACTCGGGTCAAACCTGTTTATGCCATGGTCTATCATGTCCTGACCTATTCCCACCACTAATAAAGACCTGCGGAATCATTTTTCATTTGAATTCACTTAAATTCAACACCCCGAAACTCTTTTCATATCTCCTATCAATGCGTTCATTTGAATGTTTAATGTAATTTTTTCTTATTCGTGAGTCTTTTTTTTTAAAAAAATATATTAATTCTTATTTTCATTATTACATTTTTTTAAGATAAATATTTACGTTTAAAATAAGTTGAATTTTTATGTAAGTTAAACAAATACGGTAAGTAAAGTGATAAACAAAGGTTATGAATGAAATTTTTTTAGCCAGCACAAAAGAAATAATGGATAGTAAAATGAAAATATTACCATAGTCATGAAATAATGGATAGTAAAATGAAAATATTACCATAGTCATGAAAAACAATATTAGAATATCTCAAAAATTTGCTAAGAAAAGAAATAAAGTTAAATATGAGGAGAAAAAATAAGCTAACAGTATAAGCTAATGAATAGGAAAATAAAATAGAGAAAAAAACCACCATGTAAGCACGGCATAATTAGAAAAGTAAAAAATCTATGCACTTTCTAGTGATTTTAGTGAAATGAGAAAATGTCAATAATGAATCCAGGGCACCCCTTAAGGTTTTGGGTGTCCTTTATGAACTGAGAAATTGACGTTCTCATAATCATTTGAATATTATTCTCTTTCCATTTTTTGCAGCAAATTCATTAATAAACCGTTCATAATCAAAGGTTCTTTAAAAAATCATTTTCGATAGAATCAAAGCAAAATTATTTAATCTGTCTTGTGACATAGTAGATTGCAAATAAGATTTTAACAATTTCAATTTGGAAAAACTTCTTTCAGCAGATGCAACAGTAACATGGATAGTTAATATTATTCTATAAGATGTGCATACATTAAGAAAACAATTAATTGTCTTCAAAGAACTCAATATCATAAAGCTTGATTTTGGTTCAACTGTTAAAACCCCTCTAATGACTTTTAATTCTTCAAATAGAACTTCACCATCAAGATCCTAAGAATTATTATCTTTTAGATAATTTCAAGATGTTTACAACATAATTTTAAGTCTTTATCAGAGAATTTCCTAAGCTTTTCAATACTAAACAAAAATCTAAAAATCTCCTGATATATGCTATACTGTTCAAATCCTCTATTAAGTGAGTCAATTGTTTGATCTACAATATATAAAAAATAATGGACCCTAAAAGACTCCTCAATCGACTCAAGGTTTGATTGTCTGTATTCAGAGGGATTTTCTCATCAGTGTTTTTTATACGAATTTGACGTTTTTGAACAAATACATTTTCAATCTCCATTTCATTGACAATTTCTGCAACACTAACAATAACATTTGCAAATAAAAATTCTTTACATTTCTCCAAGTAAACTTTTCACCGATTATATATATATAGTTACATCAATACACATGTCTATAACATTATGAATTTTATAGTAAAGTGAAGTCAACTTATATTTTAATATTTTATTATAAAAACTATTTGATATTATATTATTATTTTTTGACAAATTGATATTATATATAATTGATAAATTTATGAAAAATACGGCTCCTTTTGTCCAAACCAACCTCCACCATTCATTCTGGTTACAGTACCGTATATGAGAACATGAATCATATCCATATCTTAGGTGAGTGTTGTATTTTTGCATATTTAAAAGATGATTTTTTGTTTTCATTTTTCTAAAGTTTAGTTTGGCTAACAACAATTATATTATACATGCGTACAACACATATTACTTTACAATTTCATAGTTTTGACGGTTTGAGCAAGGTTAATTTTATCTCATCTTTCTCTATTTATATGTAAGATGTGAGATGGTGCATATTGTTACGTACCAAACATTATTTGACTAATAACAATTGAACGTTTACTCGGTTGATGAGAGTGAACAGATCGAATAAGAGATTAAACTTCAGTTAACTGGGTAACAATAAAAAAAAAATGTTTGATTTTCCATAAATTGGAAATTCCAATATTTGTTGTTTGACTTGTATTTTTGGTCAGATCGATTAACCGGCCTTCCATGGGTTTGATTCCTGATCTGGGCTTTATCAGAGGTAGATGCCATTATACTGCTAGTGATGCCGCTATTCAATACTTAGCTTCCACCATTCCTTTTTCTCTGTTTCATGGGTTGGGCTCTCTCATTAACGGTAGCAACAAGGGCTTACTTCATCTAGAATTTTGAGAAAAATGTGAATATGATATTTCTATAGCTGAATTCTTAATGTTCAAAGAATTTATATCAGCTACGTATGTGTAACTTCTAACTATAAACCTACGTACAGAGGATTAAAACTCACTATGCAGTTATGCTTACAAGTAACAAACTCATGATTAATCTCCTAATTAAGTTCAGTGAAGCAACTAATCAGGAGGTTTATTTATTGGATTAGTTGCATGCTTCTCTCGATTAGGAGAGTGTCCAGTGTCTTGCAATGTGGCTGATAGTTCATTCTCTCTGAGCCCATTCAATTTTTATAATTATGCACTTCCTTTGTGACCACAAAAAAAAAAAAAAAACACTTGTATTATAAAAAGAAAAGAAAAGAAAAGAACAGAAAAGAAAAGAAAAGAAAAGAAAAAACTTTGGTTCTATCACAGAATGGTTAACCTTTTCATGACTGAGCAGCTTCTGTTCCTTGAAAAGACCTCTTCTTTTAGAAAGGAAAAGCGATGATAAATGTAGGAGAATATGCTACGACCACATGGAAATATCGAATTTTCTGATTCAGGGGGGGGTGTCGTCTGCGGATCGAATACTGAGAACTTAAAAGTACATAAAATAAGATAAGCACTAGCAGGCAAACTGAACAGAGAATACAAAAGCAGGAGCGTATTTCAAAAAAATAGTTCACTGTAACAAACCCATAACCCTTGTCCTCTGAGAGACAATCTCGATTTCTGTTCTGCGCCTATATGTGTTTTTTAAAAAAAACGAAGAAGAAGAACAATGACCATTCCTCTTCGCTTAAAATTTAAGCTGTATCTCGATATTCATAAATTAACTGCATAGAATAGTCATTAGAAAGGCACCAAACTGACAGACAATATGCTACCCCATTTATATCTGGAAAAACCCACGTTACACGTATAATAAAAGCTTATAAAATTTGAAAGAAAATCCAAAATCGTATCAAAGTTATCATAAATTTATTGAGTCATCTATCAAATTATTCATGCACCAAGTTCAATAGTATTGGGCATGAGGTTGTGAAAAATTTAAGTCTCACATTGACTAAAAATAATGCCTAATAAAAGCTTATAAAGCTTGAATACTACTTATCTAATGTTTGTTTGGTTAAGATTTTTGACAACCCAAATGTGATTTTAGGTGTGGTGCAGTGGTGGCCCTGGGCATGATTTGGTGGTGTGACCACACAAGACCCCATTTTTTCGAGTGCACCAAATTGTTTTTTACTTAGTATATATGTATATATTAAAATAAAAAATTTATATAATAAAAATTTATATAGTTAAAAACTTTATATTTGAAACTTGAGGGCCCAATTGTTTTTTAAAATTTAGGGCTCAATCCTTTTACTAAGTATTTTAGTAAAAAAAATTTAAAAAATAAAATTAACAGTCATATAAAAGACTCTTCATTTTTTCCTCAATCACGTATCTCTATCCGTTTTCCCTCATTTAGTTTAACATTTTTTTATTAAAAAAAAGCCAAAATACCCACTCTCCCTCACTCATTGACTCACGTATGCGTCTCTCTCTTTGTCCGATGCTCTGACCTCAAACCTTGGCTAGACAATCCTTGTGCCTCATGTATCTCTATTGGCAGTGGTGCATTGCTTCATTCACAATCGATCGTTGAGTCTGTTGAGGAGTCTTTTAGATTTCACTATTTTTTATATATTGTAGATCAAACAATTGACTCACTTAATAGAAGATTTGAGCAATATAGCATATATGAGGAGATTTTTGGGTTTTTATTTAGTATTGAAAGGCCTAGTTAATTCTCTGATAAAGATTTGAAATTAATCTACAAAAATCTTGAAACTAATCTAAAACATGGTGATTCTTATGATCTTGATGGTGAAATTTTATTTGTAAAACTTATCTAATATTGTGTATCACTTGGGGTTATATTAAAACAATTAATGGCTAATTTTTTGCACCTCTTTGTGTGCTTTTGATAATCAATATATATATATATATATATATAAGGGATCCACTTACTCCAAGAGTAACTTTAAGAGAGTTACTCCCAATCTCATCCATCCATTTATTCTAATCCAATGGATCTATATTAATTCATTAAAGAAGCCACATGACCTTTGTTGGATTAGAATAAATGGATGGATGAGATTGAGAGTAACTCTCTTAAAATTACTCTTGGAGTAAGTAGATCCTCTCATATATATATATATATATATATATATATATACGGCTTATAAAAAAAATAGAGTATCAATTTCTCAATTCGCACAGGACATCAAAATCTCAAGGACGGCCCTGGTGCGGTGAAAGTGATTTTGCAGTTTATGAAAGTGTATGTTTATAAAATTGCATTAAAAAAATCGATTTTGGTTTAGATTGAATTGTTTTTAGGAGAAGTAAGTATTCCTAATTTTTTTCGTTGAGTAGAATTGATGATAAGTGTTAGACCGACAAATTTTTTTATATTTACATATTAAAAGTGATTTTATTTTATCATCCAAATAAAATCAATTTTTCTAAACTCACTTTTAAAATATCATTATCACACAAAAATCAATTTTTTTAATCTCAATTCTTTTAACATCAATTTTTTCAAAATCAATTCCATCAAAATCTACAACAAACTCTAAAATAAACGGACTCTTTTTTTTTTCCTTTTAATTATGAAAATTTCTTATAACAATGTTTTTGATTTTGATATATTCGATTTTCACCAAAATCAAATTCACCCCGTCCTTTTTATCATTTTATGTAACTGAGTGAGAGTGAGAGTGAGAGTGAGAGTGACGTGAACAAATGAATAATGTTTATTACACTTTTTTTTGGTAAAAGTATTACACTTTTTTTAAACTCATATCACCTTACATTAAGTGGACGTAACAAAACAAGAGTGTATGTATACAAAAAATGATAAGAGATTAATTATGATGAAATAATAAAAACTGTGTAAATTAATGTAAGTTAATATATGATAAATATATAAATAATAAACAAATATAGTAGATATAGATTATGTAGATAATATTAAGTTTATTTAGTCAGCGTCTCATTTAGAATTTATAGATGTAAGTATTAACATCCCGAAATTTTGGTGCTTATGATGGGTGTAACTCAACACTTGATGTGGTCCTAAACTATATAAAAATAAAATTACTTTAAACAATTAATTATAAAAATTATTGCAAGCTAAAATAAAAAAAAACGAATTAAATCATTAGTTTTCTTAAGTTATATTCGGCACCATATTTTCTAGCTAGAGTGAGGATAGATAGCTGGAAAGAAAATCAGACTCTTCAGTTTTGGACTTCCTCGGCTGGCGAAATTGTTGCCTACATTTTACATAATGTAAGTAACGAATAAACAAATATAATATTCGATTAAAAATTATTTACACTGTTAACCTAAGATAAGACTTCTTAGCAAAAAAAAAAAAAAAAGATAAGACTTGAAATGTTGGATGGAATGTTATAAAGTTCGGACCGATTATTAACTCAATTAGGACATTATGTTAATAGAGTTATTGGTCGAACCAATTATTAAAAGATTCTGAAAAATTCATAACATAAACTAATATAATTTGTGGAACTCAAATTCACAAGTTCATAGCACTGCAAATAATGAGTAATTAACACAATGCTAAGGAATCCTCCTATTTCTTGATATGATATATTAGACACTAGACACAAGAATTTATTTTTTTTAGAGAGCTTTCCTTTTTAATATACATGTATATATATTTTAAAGTAGTCATCATCTCACGAAACTGATACATTATAGATTGAACTTTGATAAAATGTTGGGTACTAAGTTATACTAGAGTTCAGATAGTTAAACGTCCTCTATCTGAATGATAAAATTTCTGTTTGGCATTTCATCCAACATTCCAGTCAAGCCCTTAGGAGTGCAAACCATTAGCAAAAAAATGTAATGCCAACAAGGGAATAAATATCCAAATATGATCCCTGAAATTGTAGGGTCGTATCAACTTAATCCCCCCACATTATTAATATTCCAAAATGATCATTGGAATTGCAAAATATAGCAAATGCATCCCTGACATTATTCACTTAGTTTCAAATGCATCCCTAACATTACCAACTTAATATCATTATAATTCATGCAAATACCAATGGAGGGACGAATCTGATTAACTTTCTGCAATTTCGGAGATCATTTTGGAATATTGATAATGTGAGAGACTAAGTTGATACAACCCTACAATTTCAGAGATCAAATTGAATATTTACTACTATAATAGGCTTTCCATTTTCCCAAACAAAAAAAATTAAAACCAAAAGGCAAAGAAGTGATTCGGGTATACCCAAATGCCTGAAGCCATCGACCAGCTTGAAGCACTCACCGACCACCACAATGCGCAGAGCACTAATGCTTCATAGAATGGACGAGCACCACCACAGGAACCACCAGCACCATGTCAGACGAATGAGAGTGTTTTTGGCCATAAGAGAGGAGAACGGGACTCAGAAATTTGGGGCAAAAAAAACCTTGGAGGGAGATAAAATATTGACAGCACTGATAGAAGGCGACCGGAGAAGAACAGCGGCGGAGGACCGGAGAAGCTCGTTGTTGAAAACTTGAAATCCCTAAATCCCTTCGGTCTGTAGGTCTGCAAAGGGTCACTGGTCTCTCTTAAAAAAAATATTAGTTAATAATATCAGTCTCTCTTCGGTCTCTAATATTCTATAATAATCCTATAAAAATAATGTTTTAAAAAAAACTCATGCTATTAGTTAAAACTATGAATCATAGCCAAACAATAGTGAAATTTCAGCATAATCTTATTTTTGAATTTTTGTGCATTCAGCCCGTGACCATAGCCAGATTTATCATCACAACAAAAACAAATGGATGCACATGATATTTTTGAGTACGAAACGAAGTTGCAAGCAACAATATATATATATATATATACAAATGTCGTACTATAAAGAAAACAAAGTAACCCAGTATGTACTTCAATCACTTTCGTAGTCTTCATCATCTCCAAATGTAAAAACAGAAGCATCTGCAGCCATGGCTTTAAACTCACTTTCTGTGCTTGGCGCCTCAAGTCCGGACATTGTTCTTCTATCAACATCACTTTTGGGCTCACCGGCTCTATGAATTGACTTAGAGCTCTTATTTTCCAAAGAAACTTGTTCTGTTGCATGTGCTAAATTTGTTATTTGGTTTGAAATTCTGTTGGACTCAGTCCCACTGGTGGCATTTGTAACTGTTTCAACTGCTTCAGAAACTGCTTTTGTTTGCTTGGTTCTAGAAGAAGCAGGATGCTCTGCCTCACCATCTGAAAACACATCATCTTTATCATTACTCCCTGGCTCTTTGCCCACATTCAGCGCAGGGGTGCTCACTTCAACTGGGGCGGGATTATTACTTGAACTCTCATCTGAGTTCTTTGTCATAGTTTCAAGTTTGGAAGTTACAACATTATCATCATAATCCGCCAGCACAACCTCGACCAGGAATCCTGGGGAAGGCAATTTTCTCTGCCAAAAGACCATCCAACAAAAAAAGTTAATTACAAGATCCAATTATGACTGACAAACAAACTATTATTACTAATAACATCACCAAGTCTTTATACTAAAATAGTTTTAACAGCAACAAAAAAAGGAAGGATTGACAAAGAAGCAAAACGGCTCACCTTGTCAAATCCATCGAGATCACTGGTGTTCAATACTTTCCTATTTTCTGTCATAGTTGTGTTCAACCAACTAAGAGAAAGGAGCAAGATATTTCAGTTCAACACACAACTGGAAGCAGAGGGCAAATGAGTACAGAAGAAGAAAATTAGTTAATACCAGTAAAAATCTCCTTGTCGATCATGAAAATGGACTTTGAAGTCCCCAGCCAACTCAGCAAGACCAGGCTCTCCAGGCAAAGCAAAGACCATCACTCCCTTCTTTGGCGCACTAAACCAAAAGTCTTCTGGCTGCAAATAAAGAGACCTCACATCATAGAGAAATCCACAACAGAAAAAAAAAAAAAAAGAACAAAAGACAGAACTTTGGCATAATCAATATTCAATAAATTAAGACCATAGTATTAGTGAGACGCACCAAAAGATCCTTGGTTCTTGGATGCTTTTTGGTTGAGAACAACACACCTGCACAAAAGGAAAGGGCTAGAGTCAACAGCAAATTGAGCTGGGTCTTCTACAGACGAAGATCTCACACTCCAAACTTTCAAAAAGGGGATCAGATGCCAGTCAGTTCTTGACACAAACAACGCAGATCACATACCAAATACATATCCATTTATCACTACTAATAACCAGTAAATCATAAAATTCCTTCATATTGTAGCATGAAAAAACGTGTACAGAAGAGCAGCACAAATGCTAGAGATCCTACAGTTCTCCCTAACTTTTTTAATCGCTCAGGACTCTCCCCTAGAAACACCCGAGTTAAAACGTAGCTAGTGGGTTTAGAGTGGATTCGGAAGAAGATCCCAACAAGGACATGCAGTCACAGTTTACACGGAGATCTGCAAGTGCATATCATATAGCTAAACTACATATAAAACGGATCACAAAAGTGAAAGAGAGAAAATCACAAGCAATTTAAATATCCAAACTAGTGGGTTTAGAGTGGATTTGGAAGATCCTAACAATGACATGCCGTCACAGTTCACACTGAGATCTGCAAGTTTATATCATTAAGCTAAATACATATAAAACGGACCACGAAAGGACAGATTAATTGTCTAGCAAAAGAGAGAAAACCATAAACAATTTAAATATCCAAACTAGTAAAAAAAGGAATATATATTTCCAACACAAAAACTTGATATAACAATAATATGACATTATAAATCCACTAACAGAATGGCCATGGACTATAAACAGCGAGGGGAAACTTAGAACAAAAATGTAAAGCTCACCACTATGATCGGAGACAGTTATAGAGGGCCTGATCCAGTAAGGGCATCTGTGGAGGCGAAATCCCCTAAGCATGCACCTGCACAGATTATGATGTCAGTACACGAAGAAAGGTAAATATTTAATTTACATCTGGCCCAGTAGATACCTGCGAGCAGGTGGGTTTTCGCCATTGAAGTAAGTCAAGGTCCGTTCAAAATATTTGACATACCTCTAAAGAAAACAGAAAGTAAAACACATGACAATAAGATGTTAAAGTACAAGTAATAACTCCAGAATCTCCAATTTACCACCTAATAACACATTGCAGAGCTAAACTTACAATCTGACTAGGCAGAACAAGTCCTTTTCCATCAATACATCTTTTCTGATTATAGTAATCCATCGACTCCTCAGCAGTTGGGAAGAACTGCAGTACATTTAAGTCACCAAGTCTTAAAAAAATGAGCAACATAATGAAACAGATAGTGAAAATATCAAGCACGCTCATTATATTTTCAAGAAAATGTTTAGAAACATTATATTTTCAAGACAATGTTTAGAAACTATTCATTCACCTTTAAGAATAATAGAAGACTAGAAATCATCAACCCTGTCCTCGCCATTCCAGCCTTACAGTGGACAACCACAACATTCTCAATGTCTTCTTTCAACCATGAGTAAGCACTTTGACAAAATGATATAATCAGTTGAATTGGTGGGCAATTATGGTCATCAAATGGAAAGCTAGCCACCTGAAGATGGAATTTGGTATTTCAGATGCAAGAAGCTGTTAAAAGAATTTCCATAAAAATACAACGTGCCATACAAACCTAATCCCAAGTTAAACAGAAACATCACACAAGTAGTCTAGGCTATCTAGCATCATGAACAAAAGTAGGAACAGATAGTATGAATGACTTGTTAATTGAAGAATAGATAATCTGAATATTGTTGATTAATTGAAGGTTAAAACTAAAGCAAAATATACAAATTAAAAAAAGAATTATGGCATTCATTAATGACAGACTTAAAGTTCATGGTGTATAAATGAAACTAACAGCCCTTCAACGGTTCTACTACATTTGTTCCCTACAAGACTTAAATGAAAATTTAGAACTCGCCTTCCCCTCAAACAATGATGCGTCATACAGCCGCTCAGAACAAAGATTGTATACTTTGTATTTACCCTGCATATAAAAAAAACAAGTCAAATGCAAAGCTAGACAAGAAAATAAAAAGCAAGGACAAAATCTTATTAGATTTCAAAGTTTAAGGTACTATAAGAGAAAAACCATAGAATTTATGTTTTTTAAGATGCCTCCCATACAACCAGAACTTGTTATCAAACTACAAAATCTGCAAGGACAGCGGCAGGATAAAAGAATAGATGAAGCATGTGCTCACAAGTCATAACACAGAAAACAATTTATGATTATTAGAGATTAGAGATATAGGAAAATATAGATTGTAGTTAGTTTGGCTGCCTATATATAGGCATGATGTAAACACATTGAGGTCACCTTTTCTCATTTTGTAATATTTTACACTCATCAATATAATACACTTCTAGACTTTTCCCTCTTCTCTTTCATGGATGCCATGTTTCTCAACATGTTATCAGAGAAAACATGGTATCCACCTTGAAGGAATATTCCGCTGCATTCCGTTTTCTTTTTCGTTCAGTTTTTCATTTCTTATTTTATTTTCTTTTCCATTTTCCCGAAAAATCCAAAAATTCTTTTTCTATCTGTCGTTTAATTTGCTTTCTGTGTTGAAGATCTCTGCGTTTGTTTGAAGTTTTTTCTAAAATTTGCGCTCGTCTTCTTCTGGAGTACCGTTTCAAGTTTGTGGTTCAAGACTTCCTCAAATCGGACTTCTCAGGTTTCATGGAATTTCTTGTGATTCCACCTTTTTCGATCGTCTTCTTCCTCTGAATCGCGTTCGTCTTTGGTACGATTTCTCCATCGCGATTTCTATTTGTTTCCTTCTTTCAGATCTGGTTCTTGACCTAGAATCGATCGTTCTCCTGCATCGCGTTTCTGGTGGCATTCTTCTTTTTCGCGATCTCTGCGCATTGCGTTTTCACCTTTCTATTTGTTCTCGTTTCCGATTCTGGAAACTCTCTGTTTTTCGATTTCTTGTTCAAGTTTCTCGATCGATTTTTCGATCTCTAAGTTGGCGGTTGTTCTCGATCGATTTCAGTTACAGATCGATTTCGGTTCATCCTTGATTCACTCCTTCCGACGCCGACAGCAACGGCGTCTTCTCTGATTCAAGGTTTTGCGGTGATTTCGTCGTTCTTCTGCTGGATCACCGATTTTCAGATTCATGTAATTTTCGCTGGATTTCAGAAGGTTTTGTTGAAGATGATTCAAGATCTTGAGATATGTGGAAACAGTTGCGCATCATCTCAGTTTTCTTGGTTCCTTGATGTTTCCTCCGCACTGCACTCACTCTGGTTTGGTGCTTGGTGCTTGGTGCTTGCTCCGTTTGAGGTTCGGTTCTTCTCAACGGTGATAATGGTTGTGCGGGTTGTCCACAAATGTGAGGGTTGAAGACAATTTTGGGTTCGCTGGTTTCCATACTTGTTGTTTCACTGTTGTTCAGCCTTATTGGCTTGAATTTAGCTTCTGTCCCATGGATGGTTAAGCAGGTATTGATATCTTTGCTGATGTGCTTCTGCCAAGTGGTTAAACTCGAGTTATAGTTTCTGCTTGGTGGTTAAGCCTTTGCCTTATGGCTTTGTTGATTTGCGCTTCTGCCCTATGGTGGTTAAGCTTTAATGATTGTCTTTGGATTGTATTTTCAGCCGATGTATTTCCAGCATTTCTCTTTGAGTATTCCTTTGATTTGATTTGTACTTGTATTGCTCATCCCAAGCTGGAAGTGTGGTGCACACCTTCCAGCTTGCGGGGGGATATTAGAGATATAGGAAAATATAGATTGTAGTTAGTTTGGCTGCCTATATATAGGCATGATGTAAACACCTTGAGGTCACCTTTTCTCATTTTGTAATATTTTACACTCATCAATATAATACACTTTTAGACTTTTCCCTCTTCTCTTTCATGGATGCCATGTGTCTCAACAATGATAACCAAAGAAAAGAAATGACAAGAGCCCAAGATCTTAGAGAAGTTCCACAGTTCAATATTTCCGTCTGCTATATATTGCATACAAGTAGGGGAGTTGAAACATATCCAAGAGCAAACAGGTTCACTGTACATATAAGAAGTTATGGTAGAATATGCCTAGCAAAGGGGGCATTTTATGACCAAAGGCAGCATTCACTTCCAAGAGACCAAATTAAACAAGGGTTCAGAATACACATAAATATTTTATATACATTCTTAAATGAAATAAAAAGTACATAAGCATAACAACTAGTAACGTCATGTATCAGAGTATGTTTACTACCTTATGGTGAGTCTCAAAAAACTTAATAACTTCTTCCATATGGTTTCTGTAAAATCCCTGCATTGCATATATGTTGTTTAAAATCCCTGCAATACTGGTGTTTAAGGTTAAAACAGCAACCAAAGCAAACTGCATACAAAATTTACTAACTCACTTCGACGTAACCGAAAAACCCAGAGCTCATGTCACCAGCAGGGAACCCCATAGCAATAATGTTTTCTGTGATATATGTCATATCTAAATCAAAACCTCCTTCCTGAAAAAGGGTAAAAAAGTCGACAATAATACATATTCAGCCAAAAGGTTCGTTAAGAAAAGAACATACACCTCAGGACGAAACAAAAAAATATGATAATCAAACTCAGTCTACTCACAACAATAATTATATAATAAAATTTCTAACAGCTTTTCTCAGCTGAATATAAAACACTAAATTATAGGCACGTCTTAACAGGGAGTAGGCAAATGTCTACAACCTTCAGGGCTTTATAAATTCAATTCCAGCTATGAGATCTAATCTAGAGAATCAGATAACAAAAACATTCCTTAGTCTAATTCTGCTTCTGCATTAGATAATACTTATTACATCACAAAAGGTATCTATGAATATACTCCAAACTCCAAAGATAAGCTTCGCCCTCTTGTTAAAGCAATCATCCCCAATAGAAGAAACAATAAATTCAAATGAGTAAGATTAGCAACTTTACAAGAATAAAAACAACGTAAATTAGATTGAATAAGAAAAACACCTGGTATCTGCGTTTATTCTGAGAAACAACATGCCGTGCCTTAACCTGCACAGCTTTCACGGCATTCTTGGAGGAGTCAACCAGGCCTTTTGTAATACTTCCAAACAAATTAGATTGTCCTGCTGTTTCATTGGAACTGTCATCTGCCACAGGAGATTTCGGAGACAACCGCAATCCTAAATTACTAGTAATGCGCGAAAAAGCCGATTTCCCGGCATTGCCACTTGATGAGTCATCTTGGGAGCCAGAAAATGGCTGAGGAATTTTCAAGTTTTTGGCCCAAGATGATACGCCAGTGGGAGACGACCTAGATGGTGCCTCATGTGCAGAATTATCTTGCCCAGAGGCTACAGCAGCAGATGCCTGCCCTCCAGTCTCTTTAACAGGAGGTGAAGTAGATGCATCAGAAGGCACTGACTCCATTTGATTGAAAAAAAGTATCAATGGCAACTTATGCACAAGTTGGTTATCCTATCATTAGGTGTCCCTACAGTAAGTATCTTTGCAAATACAGACATAATGTTAGTAGAATACAGGATAATCAATGCAAATAATGTTTTTTTTTTTTGTAAGTCTTGCCCCTTATTAAGCATCTCAGCTAAAAATAACATTTCAGGATAATAATTTCGGTTAATTGAATTTGAACCCTCCAGATTCCCACCTTCCAACTAAAGTAAACCATTAAAATTTTAAAAAATATAAAAAAAAAAAAAAAAAAAAAAGCGTAGAAACTATTAAACAAGATTTAGCATAAATTCAGTCAAAAAAAAAAAAAAAGATTTAGCATAAATTGGAAATTGAGATAGAAATGTTGAAATATACATATGAAGTGATATTGAAACGTAAAATTCCATTCAAGATTGGGGGGAAAAGAGAGAGAAAATAAGTAATTTCAGATCTGAAGGTAGGAGCTTATTATCTTACCGAAAGTGAAATCAGAAGGCGATGGAGATGCGCAAGGGGCGAGTGAAGGAGCTGATTAGGGTTTCGAGTTTCGAGGAGGAAGAGAACGGAGTCGTTGAATTTTGTAAGGTGATTGACATCAATGAACCATGACTTCAGAGATTAATGATCAAACGGTTCCAGCATGCCGAGTGCTTATCCTCTGTGCCCGATTCTACTTCAGTATCGGTGATCAAACTAAGTGCATGATTAGTTTTAGCGATATTTTTAAAAGAAAATTCATTTTTTAACTCATGAAGGAAAAAATATGCTTAATTGAACTTTTAGTCCCTTAAGTATCATAATTATGCAATTTAGTTTCTCGGGTTTCAATTACATCAATTGGGTCCCTATATATTATGATTGTATAATTTTGATCCTCGAGGTTCCAATTATGCCAATTAGATCCTCATAGAATATCCCTTTTGTTACAAGCGGGTTCTTCAGTCACTATGTCGTCCAATTTTTAATGTCAATAGCCTACGTAGGTCTGATTTAGCACTAAGTGAGATCAGTTTGACAGCTTACGTGACATTCTTATATGACATCATTGACACCTCACATGATGTATATGTGACCATTAAAGTATGTGAGGTATCAATAATGTCATATAGGAATATCATATAAGGTAACAAATGGGCCTCACTAAGTGCAAATCAGTCTCATGTGTGCCATGTAGGCTACTGAAGTTTAAAATTGTACAATTGTGATATTTGGGAACCAAAATTGCACAATCGTGATATCTTGGAGACCCAATTGACGCAATTGAAACCTGGGGGACTAAAAATGCACAATCGTGATACCTGAGGGACCCAGTTTAGGGATGGCAATGGATATCGGACCCAATGGGTACCCGCAAAAATTATCCATGACGGGTAGAGTAATTACCCGCTTAATGGGTATGGGTGTGGGTGTGGGTAATTACCCGCAAAAATTAATGGGGACGGGTGCGGGTACGGGTACTCTAGTACCCACCCCGCCCCATACCCGCACTATGTATATCTATTTATTTTTTTATATATTTATTTTCTATATACATAATTATAATATATTACATTAAAATTTTTTAAAAAAAAACTAGAGTTTCATTGTTAATTCCAAAGCTTCATCGTCAGTTTCACTTAGCTAGCTTCATCGTCGTCTATACTTTATATGTTACTTCATCATGCTTTAATTATAATATATTACATTAAAAAAATAAAAAATAAAAACTAGAGCTTCATCGTCAGTTTCACTTGGCTAGCTTCATTGTCGCCTATACTTTGCATGTTACTTCTTGATTAATATGATCAAATCATCTCCTATGAAAATGCCTAGGTTGCTATGTTTTCCTTCTCTATTTAGTATCTTAATATTTACAATAATCTCGACGTGTTTTTCTCTGTCTTGTGAACAAACCTGACAATAATGATAATCCTCAAACGTTGGCAAATAAAATAAAAAGGAGGCATTAATATTGTTTTTTCTGCAATTCAATAGCATTTCTTTTTTTTTTTTTTTACTAACACTCCTTTTAGTGCAATGTATCATTTTTTATTGCAATATTTAATTAATGTTTTGGAGATTGATTATTTGACGTTTTGTATTTGAACCTTTGCATTTCATACATTTCATGTTCACAAATTGATTATTAAATCTACGGGTTGCATTTTTAGTTTGGCATGCAAGACATTTACTATGTGGAAATGTAACTTTATGTAAATACAAAATAAGTTATTTTATTGTCTAAAATGAATAATATGAAAATTATATCAATCGAAAACCTTTGGATATACCATATTTACTTATCTTATTTTCAAAATCCACAAATTTCTTATATAAAAAGTGCGGGTAATGGGTGCGGATATGGATACTTAGGTACCCAGTGGGTGAGGGTACGGGTATCAAGGTTGCTACCCACGCGGGTATGGGGACGGGGACGAATATTTTTTTAAAATGCGGGTATGGGGACGGGTACTATAGTACCCTACCCATTGCCATCCCTAACCCAGTTAGAACTAGGGGGACCAAAATTGCACAATTGTGTGCATCGGGGACCAAAAGTGCAATTAAGCCAAAAAAATAAGATTTCAATATTTTGAGTCATCACTTAAGAAATAGTTTATTTAAGGTTAAAATATATTTTTGGTCCTTCATCTTTTTTTAAAATTCTTTATGGTCATTTATCTTTAAAAAGATTCGTTTGGTTCTTTTTATCTACCAAATATTGTACAAAATGGTCATTTCCGTTAGTCAAACCCCAACCAAAGGTTTGATCTTTTCTTGCTATGCTTCATTGCTTTGATTATTGTTGTTAATGCACTATAATTTAACTCCTTTGTTAACATAGCGTGCTATAGTTAACACATGCATCAGAAGTAGATAATTGTTCTGCTAACAAAAGTGCAATTTGGTTGTATGGGATAGCAGTCCAGGTCCGATTTGCCTATGGATCTATTTGGAGCTTTTGTGAATTGCCTACACAGGTTAGCTTTCTTCCATTCTATGTCGTAATTTTGGACTGTGTCCTTTGTTTAGGCTTGATTTATATCATTTGGTTCATTCTTTTGTTTATGCTTGATTTATATCATTAGATTGATTTAAAAAAAAAATGGGTCTGATTTATATCGTTCTTTGTCCTCTTTTTGGAATTTTACTTAATTTATGGGAGTTTCATCTTTTTAGGAAGTTTTATATTTCAATATGGCTCCTTCCATGCTTTATGGCTACGTAGAGCATAAGCTTCTACTTCTAAACGATACTTGCAGAACCTTTGAGGCTGGGTACACTCACATGCCAAGTTAATTTTCAATCTCTTTGGCACTTATTGTCAACCTTATCAACAGATTCTTTGGACAGATAGATAATATCATAAATGAAAATGATATAGATATCATCAATCATTTAAGTGCTTACTCATTCATCATGTTTTAAATCTTATTTTTGAATTTGTGCAGGGAGAACTTTGCACGTTCTTGAAGAGTGTAGAAGCTTTGATACAAGGAGCAGTAGTGACATTGGCACTTTATATTGTTGGGTGTTTGAGAGTCTAATGCCTTGATTTTATTTTGGTTATTTTGTTTCTAACAATTAATGAATCTCAAATTTAGCTCTTTTTTCTTTGTGCGGGTGTTGAAGGGTGTTTGACATTATCCTACCTTGACTTTACAATGGTATTCTATTTTTTTGTTTTTTGCTTTATCCAATATAATCAATTCTTTCCCGGTTTATATAAATGATGCAAAATTAGATTTTCATGTTGTTCACTAATTTTATTTCTGTTTTAACTTTTATCTCATGTAATAATAACTATTTTATTCATTGAATTAATTAATCATTTGCAGGAAAGATAGCAAGTAAAAAAGTCATTTCCTGTTTTCACGTGAGGATTCGATTTGGCTTTTAGAATGCCCGGGATCGATTTTATTCAAGTACTCTAGGATATCACAACTTCGTTTTTTTCCTTTTATTTTTTAAAATATAAATCTCATAGTACTTATTTTGATTATTTTATTTATTTTTTACTCTGCTTACTTCTATATTCAGCTTCAATATGAGGTTGCTTTAAGTGCATGAAAAAGTGTAAATAACTAGAGATGATGGAAGGCTTTATGACCAAGATTTACTATGCAGACATATGACTATTGTACGAGGTTATGTTGTTTCATTAGATGTTTGTTTACTTTGCCCTACATAAGGAGCCAAGAGAGGTTCATATGTTTGTTGATATATTTTTTCAAGAGGTTGGTATATCTCTTATATTAAATCGATGATTGTTTTTATGTCTTTTTAGTTGCATTAAATGATTTAAGAAATGTAATTGAATACTAATTTTACTAATTTGAATTGTTATGAATGTGGGTGAAGCTTTATATATATATATATATATATATATATATTCAACGAACATGTACAATAATTAATTCGAGCACAACAGAGGACCATTTTGATTTCTCTTATTTTATGTTACAACTCGAAGGTATATATAATGAAGTGAAATCGATTTTTCTTCAAGGTGTACGTAAGCATCGCTGGACTGGTAGTGATAGAAGTAGTGCTTCATCAAGGAGCAACCCTTTACGGGAAGAGAAATTGAGTAGGTTAACTATTCAAAGGGGAAGGAGCCAACTTTCGATGACACATCTAGTAAAACTGTTTAAGAAAAAAGTTGAAATTTTCACAAAAGTATAATATACACAGGTATTGAGCAATTTCATATTTGGGATTTAAATTTAAATAATTGGTTGTGAGCCATGATATCAGTTCTTGCTTATATACTGTAGGAGTATAGTTAAATTGTGCCTTAAAAGTTTATAACAATTTGTGTGATTGCAGACTTTTATTCGGGGTGGATTCCAACAAATTCAATTGACTTTTTGAGGATTCCTTTAAGTGAAATAGTTGAAGATGAGATAAGAAACATGTGATGGTCGAGCATTTTCTTTTCTTCAGATTCTCGAGCTTACCACTCTAATTGCAGCTTCCAAGTATGTTATTTGTGGAAAATGTTGTTGGATTTGTTGGAAAATTATATGAAGAACTAGGTCTATGGCTACCAAAATAGTCCATGAAAAAGCCTATGATAGGCATAGTTGGGGTTTTATTCGAATCCAACAAGTCTAACCAGTTTATTGGGAACTTGGATCAGATGAGCACTATTGGATGAGCCTTTGATTCTCTAATATATGTAATACAACTTTATGATGGAAGCAATGCTCCCATTATGCTTTTAACTGTGTGCGAAGTTGGTTTTCGTACAAATCAACATTACCCTTTCTTATATTGAAACTAGGAGAAGAAAAGTCGATCCATTATACATTATGCTTGTTTGGAAAAATAAAGGTAGAAAAAGTGCGTTAGAATGTGTGTTTTCTTATTTTTATTAGAATTTAATTGTTATATACTGACAATATAAAATATTTTTACATTGTCAATCAATTAGAAATTATCACATCAGTGAAAATGATTGACTCTTATCCTAACTACCTTAAAAGTCATTTAAACCATAATTTTTGATTTATTGATAGTGTAAAAATACTTTACACTATCAGTGCATAGAAATTAATCTCATATATATATATATATATATATAAAGCGATATAAGAATGATGTAGAATTTTTGTATACAAATATTATTATTATATTAATATAATTATAACCCTTGCCAAATAATAGAATGGAAGCTTTCTTTCATTTTATCATAAAATATACAAATCATACTACAATAACTTTATTATATTACATCCCACTCCATTGTATTCATCGTAGCAAAGCAAACACAGGTGCCTCACCATCATCTAGTGGAATTGAAACAAAGCAGTGAGAATCAAGAATTTGTAAATGTATTATGTATATGAACAATATATACAATCTAAACGATTAAAAGCAACAATATCTGAAGTGTATACTGCTTGAGCAGTTCTTGAGTTATTTACAACAATTAGTTTGGAAATGAAAATACACTGTAAAGTACCATCAAGATATTAGTGGAGGGCCAACACCAATAGACAGCTCAATAAGGTAGCCCAACTCCAGGTTTTCCTTCCCACAATCACAGTTACATATTATGAATTAAAGTTTGTTGATCCTACACCAGTATTGCTTCCAATGGCTTCTCATACAAAGTTAGTTTTCATGGCAGCTTTCCTTTGGGTCCAAGTACTGCTAGCAGGTTTTCTTCTCAAAGCTTTGATTCCAAACGGGTTGTCTTTGCTCTGTAGCTCGAAGAAACATAATATTATTAGCAATAACACACACATAAAAAGTCACAGCAGACTGATATAACTTAGGTGAAGACTTAAGTGCAATTGCATAAGTGTTTTACATGTTTTTTTTAGTGGGAATATGACATGTGTAATACTATTACATTTTCATTGATAAGATGTTACACATGTCATATTTCTATTAGAAAATAGCACATATGTAATTGCACCATTTTCTCAGAACTTATATCAAAAACTAATGGAAGGAAGAGAATAATTACCAAGAGGCAAGTTCCAGCTCGAATATCACAGACAGGGTAATCAGGAGGGCAGCAGCTAGAGCGATCGTCACAGCAGGTTGCTGACTCAATGGGGCAGCATCCCCATCCGAAGCAGAAGCTTCCATACTCAAAAATGCAGCAGCAAGTTGTTCCAGCGGAGCAAGAGTAGTATTCATCACATACAGTTGAAGGAGGACTTATAGGAGATGGAGGGGAAGGACCGGGATTTGGAGGGTTTGCACCCTTCTTGGTGGGGTATGATGCCTCCATTGCAATCCCACACTTACCAGTCTGGGATTTTAACACATTACGCTCCAACTTAATGTAACCATTTTCACCCCATGCTGAACCCCAAGAGTTCCTCACTAACCAATAATCCTTGCCATTCTCCGTTCCATATCCAACTACCACAACACCGTGGTCTAGTTCTGTTCCACATATATCAGTAAAAACACCCTGAATCAAACAACATTAAAATTAGAAAACTTTGAGTCAGCAATTCGAGGCCAACACCTTCAAACTTCCCATATCAAAAACTAAGATTGCAGGGACAATTCTTAGGCGTAGTCATTCACACCATTTGGCCTACCAATTCTTATTATTAATTAACACATTTAAATAATTTATTAGTTTATCTTAGTCAATTTTATCCCACCAAAACAAATAACTGGAACACTAAGTTTTGCCCAAAAAATCTACTGATTATAACATTATTAAAATTAGTTAAGTAAAAAAGATTGCTAAATATTAGACAATCATCATTAGAAAAAGCAAACATAGGTAATAAAGATATAATACCGAGTGATAAAGTTGAAATGCCCTGCCACCAGCTTCAATGGCAACACTAATTGGTTGATTTGCAACAGCCTTCTTCAATGATTGCTCATCGTTTGTGGGGACATCTTCATATCCATCAATGGTAACTACCCGAGCATTTTTCTGAGAAATCCAAAAGCAAATAATTAGATTAAAATATTCATATTTAACGTGTTGTGTCGGTCACATAACTCAAAGAAAAGCTCAAAGGATGGGATACATGAGATATAACATACTCTATTTGGATCACATGCACGATCACGAGCGTTGTATGGGTAATCCTTTTCGGTATCAATGCCACCATTGTTGATGATAAACTCAAATGCATAGTCCATGAGACCTCCATTACATCCCATGTTATAACTTTTATCACAATCCACCAACTCTTGCTCTGACAGAGAGATCAGATCACCTGTTACAATTTGATTGATCCCTTCCACTGCAGCAACCGTGGAAAATGCCCAGCAACTCCCTTCAGAAAACCAGAGTCAATTCAACTCAATCCGCAAAAACATCTCGTAACATGGATTTCATCTTGAAGAGTGCATAATTTCCATGTTATGACAAAACTACAATCTTTCTTAAAAGATAAACAAAATAATGACTGTGATAGTGTTCATTAAGAGAATGAAAGACCATTGAGTCAAATGGCAATGAAATTAACCAGAAGTAACTCTCCTAATAGCTCAATCAATTAGGTACTGAAATTCAACTTTTTATGTAAAAGATTGGCATAACAAGAATTAAACTTTCTCAGCACTAAGTCAAGGTTTAGGACCCGTGATACCATATCATGAATGATAGTTTCAAAAAAAAAAAATTTAAAGATAGTGTTTGGGCAAGATTAAGGGCTGGTTTTTCATGATAAAAGTTGTTTTTTCAACAGAAGTTGTTATGTTCTAATCAAATTGTAAAAAAAGCGATTTTCATGAGGGAAAAAAATATTTTTAGATAAGCTAAAAGTTTAAAGCTTATTTAAAAAACTATTAGATTATTTTGAAATCAATTACATTCTTCTTATTTCATACTTACAAAACTAGCCACAAATACACATTTTTTTATAGGCAAATATTAGTTTTGTTAGTATTTTTACACAACTTAAACAAAAAATGTCATGTGTTAGATAAAGACACGTGAATATTTTTAATATATTGACAACAATTATGAATACAACGTTTGCAAAGCAAAACATGCTCCATTGTCCTCTGCATGCACAAGAAAAAGAAGTATAAATTGTAAGAAGGAAAACTAACCACATTGGCCTTGATCTTTAACAGGAGCAACAGCACCCTTCTCCCTCCAATCCACTGAAGTAGGTAACTCCTCACCATCTCGATAGGCATAACGACCACTCTTCTTGGAGCTAGATAGCATGCCTTGGGGTCTGCGCATCCGAGTACCCAAATACATGGCCCGGTACTCCTCATTGGTAAGATCAGCAAACTTGTTCAACCCCAACTTGTAGGTTTGATTCGTTGCCTTGTTGTGCTCGTCGACGAACCGCATGTTGTCCTTGAAAATCTCAAACCTACGTTCTTTCTCCCCCAAGGCGTTGTAGGCCTTGCCATGCTTCACCAGCCACGCCTCATAAATGTTCATGAGGTGAGTCTCGGTGTTCGCCTCCAGCTTTGCATCGTAGTCGATGATGGACATGTCAAGGGCAAAACCAAGAGACAAGAACGAGAGAGAAAGCATGAGGACAAGGGGGAAACATGATGTTTGAAAGAGACTCATGATTGTGTTGTATGGAGGTGAATGAGAAAGAAGGTTGGGTTGTGGAAGAGGTAATATAGGAGGAGCAGAGAAGGTGGTAAGGTGAAGAGAAGGATGAGAATCGGGATTGGTACAGAAAACGGAAGCTGCGTTGAAATAGGAGTTCGTACAAGTCACGCATGTCAATGTCTCTGAAGACCCATGCGTTGGAAGAAGGTATTGCCTTCGTTCTTGGGCCTAAATTTAGGATTCGATTACCGCCAATTGATTCATCACATCACAACGACTCACTATCTTTTATCCACCTTGACTTGATTTCTACTTTCTTTTGTTTATTTTTATTTATTTGTTTATAATTTCAGTTCTTTTCTCTCCTTAATCCTATTTTATTTTTATTTTTAAATATCTTTTTATCATAAAAAGTGAACTAATCGAGCTCTCACTTTATTTCTATATTGGTAAGCAATTTAGTTATTCAAATATTTAAAAGGCTTTATTGGTATGTATTGTTATGACAAAGTTCTTTACATTGTCATTCAATCACAAATCATGGTATGAGTGATTTTTAAGGTAGTCAAGATAAAATTCAAACCTTTTTAATAATGTGTCAATTTATGATTGATTGACGGTGTAAAAAATCTTTTCATTAATAGTGAATACCAAGTAAATCCTATTTAAAATATAATATTTAATTAACATAATTTCTATATTGACATATATTTACATTTATCTTATTTTCATATATAACTAGACCATGGATCCGTGCGATGCACGGACAAATAATGTGTGAGAGTATAATTATGTATCATTTGGAAAGACAATAAACTTTTGTACTGACCCAAATGATCACAATTAACATATCTGAATAGTTAATAATTGTGTTATATTTGTACTGACCCAAATAGATCATAAATTTGCAACCTACATTAAGAAATTTAATTCAAATATATAAAGTGATTGGACATATACTCAAAATAGCAAACATTGCAAAAAATTGATCAACTGCATCATTTTAATGAAACATGTTATTGTTCACCTTTTTCCTCTTACCCTCCCTTCTAAATCGTATATATACATTTTCCTCCACAACATTCAATAAGATTATCAGCAATGTCAGTGACGATACTTGAATAAGAAATAATTTAAGTAATGTCTTTCTTTAGCCATTTTACATTCTCGTGATGACTTGTTGGGTCTTGCTAGTTGATATATAATATATTTAGATACCTACTTATACTGTAATTGAAATTTGACATACAATATCATTAAATAACTATTTAGTGGTTGAATAAACATTTTTCTCTTGTAAACGCAATAAATCAACATAATTATTTAGATGTTGAAAAATAAAGGAATTAGAGAGATAAAGAGAAATTAAAACACAAATATAGAATCAAGTTAAGTCTTATTTTCTCAAATTTCTTTATGAGAGTTCATGATTTTATATAAGACTTCAAACATAGGTAAGGATGGTGGTTACATTTCTCAATATAATGCACCATTATGTAAGGTAGTTATAAAATAAGTGCAACAAGTGTAAAGAAATAAAGCGCCCTAAAAGTTTTAACCACCAAACCCATACTAACGGCACTTCCTCTTGCATTAGCACATGCAAAACTTACATATTTTTACAACACTTCCTCTTGCATGGCAATAACTATAAATATATCTCATTAAAATCTTGTTAAGAAAAATGCAATGGGATAAAATCTTATCAAAGGAAAAAGAGTACAATATGCATAGGTAATTTTCCCTCAAAATACATCTATTATGAAATGTCATTTAATTGACGCATACCAATTCAATAAACGTGCTTATGGAAAACTAAAGTTGGCAATGTCTTTGTGAATAGATGTTCTGGTTGTCGGTTGAACGAATTTTGAAAATATTAACATCACCTTTCTTATAGAGTTCATAAGTGTAAAAAGACTTTGGTTGTATCTGACTAAGCTTTATGAGGGTTAGAATAATATCAAACAACAACATGTCCTACCTGTTCTGAATTTACTTCTTTTGGGGAAAGCAAACTCACCACAAAGATAACAAGAAACATGTTTCAGTTTATTTTGATGTCTTCAAGTTTGTGCATAACTAAATCTTGCTAATAAATTGATTGCAAAAGCTATGTCTGGTTTAGTACCATTTGCAAGACACAAAAGCGTTTCAATGATAATAAGATATGATACTTCAAAACTAATGGTCTTTTTTGCCAAATGCTCGAACCGTAGACAGCGATTGAAGATTATCTTCCGCAAAATATTTTTTCTAAGATATTTCTTTATATCTTCTATAGTTTGGAACATCTTCGAGTCATTCCAAAAATATTCAAATAATCAAAATTTATAGCATCATATTAAACATAATTTTTTTAATACAAAACTATAAGAAAATAAAAATATGAAATAATATTATCCACCATTGCATGAAATAACATCATGCATATAAACCAAACATTACTTACGAAAATGAAATGTTTAGTATGATAAACAAAGAATATAAATTTTCAGTACATGTAAATCCAAAAAGATGTTTTTGATATTTTTAATCCTTACGGGATTTTCCATGTAGTTATCATTCTAGAGTAAATCATAAGATGTAATAGCATCTATTTGCATCAACAGATTTTATATCTTATAGGTTTGAACTTTAGGTCAACTAGAACCTTTTTTTTTTAATTAGGGCTTGGACTACAGGTTCAAAGTCGTCATGTTTTGCAATTTAACATAGTATATTTATCGAGATTTTAAATCATATGTTTCATACATTTTAAACTTTCAGATGTTAAATTCATGCATCTTTGTAGTGACGGCCGTTGGCACTACAAACCAAGAGAATGTCACATTTCCCAGGCAAAAAACTGGGTTCAAGCCCAAGTTCTCTGATGAGCAACGCCCAAGTCTTTGTCACGATGGCTTGCACTGATTTCATGACGACTAATGATGGGTTGCTCCACAGAGGTGCGATGGTGCACGAAGGGGTTAGTAGTTGGTTGTTGTTCTTGTTTGGCTGGTGGTGACAGTGAAGTAGGGAATGATAAGAGAAGTAATAAATATTTCATTCACTTATGATTTCCTCATTTTTTTATATATTACACTCACTCAAGTGAGCCAATCCAACTTAACCCAACTCTAACCTAGTGAAATGTAGGTTAAGTGAGTCGGGTTTTGATTACAAGTCGAATTTTGGAGAGTTAGAAAAAAACCAACCTAACTTGACTCATAACCACGATGAGCAAAGTTGACTCATAGGTTCCGTCTCGCATCGATAATTATACTCATCTCCTTTTAAGAAAAAAATGTTTCTTACATCTTTCAAATATAAAAAATTTCTTATAATATATAAATGACAATTTTGTACTTTTTTTTGGACTAAAAATGACTATTTTGTACTTGAATTTTACAAAAATTTAAATTTATATTAAATCTTTGAATTAAATTATACTAAGCATAAGTGTAAAGAAAATAAACTTTTTTTTGCGAGAACCAGGGCATCCTCGCGAGCAATAGCGGAGACTAATCCCGTGAGAAAACTGAAGTCCATTTAAAGGGTTGTCCTCTCCCAACAGATGTTTTTCCATATCCATATGTCAGTGATCGAACCCCTAACCACATGTTTAAAGAATCCGAGTACCTACGACTCGTGTCACATCTTACACTACACAAGCAATAGCTTTTGTATTTTTTTTTTTTAGAAAAAATTAAATTAGAATCAGAAGTAACCGTCCCATGATATGGATAGTGCAAACCTCCAAGCACAACGGACAACAGATACTTGCAAGTTACAAATATACTCATAAATGATACTGGTAGAATTTGAACCTGCAAAATTATATTTTTGGTGCCTTAAGTTAATTATTTTGTTCAATTTGGTCCCTTAACTTTTTTTTGTAACAAACTAATCCTTTATGTTTACCAACGTTAACAATATTGGCCTAAGTGTTACTCTCCATTCAACTTTGTTAATCCTGTCCGTTAACTACACAACTGAATGTATTAAGTGGTTGGTGACTTAGTTGTTATCATTGAGGGTGTATGGGTTATCTTCCTCCCTCTTATATGGTGGCCTCGAATTCATGGTTCTCAATCTTCTATCCTACAATCATGGTTAAAAAGCTTGATTTATATCTACCTTAAACAAAAAACGATCTGAAGTCGCCAAAACGATGTCGTTTTGACCAAGCCACCAAGGCAGCACCATGCCAGTGCCATGTTGGATACTTAACGAACACGTAAGACCGTTTGAGGCGATGTTTACTAATGTTTAGGCCAACGTTGTTAATGTTTGTAAACATAAGTGACTTATTTGTCACAAGAAAAAGTTAAGAGACCAAAATGAAAAAAATAATTAAAATAAGAGACCAAAAAAGTAATTTTGCCAATTTGAACCTCAACCGAACTTAAATGAAGCGATTCTACATCATCATGTGTGCCAAACGTTATTGGCATAGCTTTTATCTTACAATGCATTGGCGTATTGATTTTCAACAAGCTCGGAAAAGCCTTGGGGGGATAACCTGCCAGTAAAACAATTTGAGCTTTTTAGCATAAAAAAAACAATTTGAGCTTTTGATTACAAACATAGACACAGTTTTAACCCCCGTTTATTTTGTAAAATTGTAATGTCAGTACACAATATTATTCCAGTTATAAAGCCTTATCCTTTCATTAGATAAATTTCTCTATCCTGTGTAATTATTTCGCATCAAGAATTCGAAGTTTCGAAATATAACACAAGATAGCAATATAACTAGTCAGTAAATTGTCTTTGGCTATTCTTGAGAAACATCACTTTATGACTTTGAAGGGCCTCATCATAGCATTGTCTTCATGATCCAATATCTGCATAAAAATGGTATGTGCCATGCGTTAGGATGTACCAAAAAGACACACGATAGGCTTACAATTTTCAATTTAAATTATATATACATTTAATTTGCTGTGTTTAGAGGTCATAATATAAAAGAAATTGTAAAATCTAAAACTGAAATAAGATATTTTTGGAAATAAAAAAAAAAAAAAAAACCGAAGTTTTCTCCATAGAATTTATAAACGATAAGCCATTCAACTAGAAAAAAAAAATGGTAAGTACTTACGTGACAGTGATACACGTAGCCAGGCTCTGAGGTCGCATCAAACCCATATGATGAATTGGTGTGTATGTAAGAAAACCTCACAACAATTTTTGTCACACACCCGGGCCTCATCTTGAACACATTCTTCCACCCTTTCTCATGAATCGGCACCCTTACTTTCTTGCCACGTGCATACTTTTCCACGTGGCACTTGATCGCATCGTTGAATTTTGTCATGCAGATCTTAAATTCCTCTAATTGCACCAACTCCATCTGATCCAACACCTTGAACAAACCCAAATGAATGTGTAACGGGTGATTATCCTCTGTCAAGTTGATCACATACCACACTTCTGTGGACCCCTCCTTTGGGGTTTCTGTTACCGCTGCTTCATACGGTTTCCCATTTATGTACAAGTGAGTTGGCTCATCAACGTTGCTCGTGTACTCATACATCGCCATGTATCGTGTCTGCGACACACTGGATAAATCTGCAATAGGGTATTCTAACAACCTTTTAGGGATTTGTGACGTGTCAACTACTCGATCAGGGAGGATGGTGAATTTCATAACCTTGCTATTAGCTTCGTTGACGGGGTCACCGGATGGATAAGGATACGGTGCATCGTTACCTAGAATAGCAACTTTGCTCCTCGATTGAGAAAAGTCAACAATGACGTCTGTGATCTCAGATGGCCCCACCAGAGTTTCATTCGTGATGACTGGCTTTTCAATATAAGCAGAATCTGATGCCACGTGGATGAATCGTAAGCCGTTGGTGAAGAAGAATCTAAAGAATCTTGCATTGCTGGCATTTATAATGCGAAATCTATATTTACGTTTTCGTACGGTGACACGTGGCCAAGCTTTGCCATTAACAATGATAGCATCGCCAAAATACTCTGGTTGCCACTGCGGATGTATGGATGGATTGTTTCCGGTGGAATTCATGTAGATGGAACCGTCGGTGCGAAAGCTACGATCGAACACAATCAACGGTCGATCCAACTCATCATCGTTAGGTAACCTAAGTGGGCCCTCGATCGCAGGGTGGCGGATGATGTAGGCCCCAATCAAGCCAGCAAGAAGGTTGACTCTGGTCAACCCCATGGCATGGTCATGGTACCATAGATTTCCTGGTTGTTGGTTATTTGGATAGTGATATACCTTGTTGGTCCAAGTGGGTCCCTTTTCTCTAAATCTAGCGGTGAACCATGAGTTTGCGTTTCCATCACTCACGGGCCCATGAATACCACCGTGGAGATGAACCACCGTAGGGACACCCCTTGTTGTGTTGGTCAACGGAGTGGGGATGGTTGGATCCCATGGAAGTATGTGATTTGGAGGGAGGTGATTTTGCCATGTCACGTAGGTGTCAACTCCATAAAGGGCCTCAATGGTTGGACCAGGAACTGTTGCTGTGTGTCTGGTTAATCCATAAGCATAAACGGGTGTTGGAGGGAGATCCCTGTGAAATTTCTGCAAAAATAAACCTTCAGTTCATACACAACAAAAAATGATATAATTTGAAAGAATTGATTTTTTAAAAAAGTAAAGTTAAAAAAATGTATTTATGTTTGATACTGATAAAAAAAAATTTAAAGTTCATCCATAAGAATTGATTTTAAAAAAAAATTAGAGGTGAGTTGAGAATAATTATTTTATTTAAATAGAATAAAATACAATCATTTATAGAGATAAAATTACTAAAAAGGACAAGACATATATAGGTGTTGGTTGGGGAGTAAAGAGAAAGAAATAAGTGATAAGAGTAGTTAAGAAAAAACGCATTTCCCATTTGAATTGTGAACTCAAGCAACTATCTATCGGCTTCCACTAAAATCAATTTGAAGCCATCTAGACACACTTTTATACACGATGTTTTTTATCCTAACGAAATTTTACATTGACAGGAGTATATTGATGTTTATGAGTAACTTTCACAATTATTAAATGGGTTTTTCTATCATGTGCAAGTTTATACATATTAAAAAATCAATAATAATAATCTTCTCTTGAAAAATGTTACATTCAATATATTGAAAAGTTAAAAGTATGATTTTTCATAAAAGTTTTTTATATATGGATTTCTTAACATGTGCAAGTTTGCACATGATAGAAAAACCCTTATTAAATATATGATTTTTTTTAAACTCAAACAAATTTTAAATGAAATCTAATAAATTCAGATGAGTATAGTTGGGTATAATAATTAAGATTATGATAATGACAATTATCGTCATAAAATATTATTATTAATTAAGATTATGATAATTGTGTAGGTGAGAGGACATTACCCGCAGTGGATAATGAGTTATCAATGTGAATCCAGAGTGGATGGCACTTTGAAAGTTTAGGGAACCAATTCTTTGCGTAATCACTAATGATCTAAATATTCAGAGCTTGTGGTCCACTAAAGTCAATGAATTAATCTCTAATTAATGGAGAATATAGAATGCCAAACCTTTTAGGCAGGACAGGGACAGAGTATGATATTTGGCAATTCCTGGTTTGAGAAAAAAACGGCACCTTTACAAACTGGCATTCGCTAGGTAAGACCAGTGTCACATGCATTCGCAGACAGTTTAAGTAAATTTTCTGAATAAAAAATGGTATCAATTTGAAGCATCTGACATGAGTGGAAAAGGAAGATTTTAAAAACAAGTGACAATTTTTAATAGATTGTCTTGCTTTCGATGAGTGACATTCGTCGACTCATATCTGCACTTGATAAGGAACTTATTGGGAGGAGAAAATTTTGCTTGATCTAGAAGACTTGTGAACATTGGACAAGAAAAATCAGCATTAAGAACCATTAATGTAAAAAAAAAAAAAAAGCCATTTAAAACTAGCAATGTTAGATCTACATACATCAAAATTTATTATAGGGAGAATCAAAATTTTCATCTCTACCCACGATTAAATTTTGACCATTAAAAAAATACTAAATTTGGATTCAGTAAATTCTATTAAAAAGTGTTTATGAAAAAAAAAATAGAGGCTCATAATAATCAATCATGGCATGCATGGTATTTGGTCAAGGAGCAACTGATCATGTTAACGTGGTTGGAACATAGAAATGGCGTTTTTGGTCAGTAAATGAGGGATAGTTTGAGAAATAATTCGGTAGAAATGAAGTTCTGAGATAATAGTGGGAATTAGCTCATAATAATAGAAGTGGTAGAGAAAGAAAAGTAACAAGGAGGAGAGGAGATCGAGTGACCAAAGTTTATTTTATGAATAATATACCAACCACTTCTACCTTTAGGTTTATCATCAAACTCGTGCCATGGGATTCCGTCAAGGAGCAACTCATGTGACATGTGAGCGTTACTGTAAGTTTGTTAAGCAGAAGAAGGACTGTTTCAAAAGGAGTTCAGTAGAAATTTGTTTGAGTACATCAACACTCTCAAATCTAAATTGGTAAAACATATATGAAGACAGTATGTACAAAATTGTAAATACATTTTCGAATTAATTGATCATTGAAATGGAATACCGAATACACTATTAACTTAAAATTCATGTTTATTTTCAAAAAATAATAAATGGATTTATAACAAATTTGTAATACCAAAACAGTATTACCAATCATCTTGTGAACCACGCCAAAATCACAGCAAATACTTGTGTGGAAGCACGACACACACACACACACACACACACACACACACACACACACAAAAGAAACAAGAAACTTAACCAGAAGTATATATGCAGTGCACTAGCTTAATTAAGGAGTATGTTAAATTTAATCTGGAAGAAAAAAAAAAAGAAAAAGAAAATCCCTTTTAAATTGAGAATCATGGAATACCATACTCGCTACTGAAAACTCAGTCAGGTTTATATTAATTGGTCTTGTCCTAGCTATTATCGAAACCGGCAAATTAACATGAAATAAATAAATTAGGGATACAAGGAAAAGAAAAAAGGTTGACATACCCATTTCTTCTTGAACATGCCAATTTTGAGAGACTTGGACTTGGAGACGCCATCCATAACCTGATAGCCCAAGATTCTGGGCATATCAGGAAGTTCATCCACAAACATCTTCAGCTTGGATGCATCCAGCAGATTATCTGAAGCTGACAAGCATGTAAGAGCACCAAAAAGAGGTAAAAGAGTGAGTAGTTTCTGGAACAATGTTGTCTCCATGGCACTTGTCTGCTCACGGGAATTCAGAAAGAGAAAAAGAGAGATATAGAGCAGATGGAAGAAGGGAGATCAGGGAGAAGAGATGTTGTAAGCTAGAGAAGATTGGTCAAGTATAGTGTCCAACTCTAAATGGCTTGTATTCTATGGTGGAGGACAGTACGCGTCGTGTCATTATGCGATACTCGGGGCCACGGGAGTGAGTTCCCAACAGGCGAAGAGTAACAATGCCACGCTTTGTTATTTCCCGGGAAAGAAAGAATAATAAAGATGACGAGAGAGAACAATAAATAAATTAACCACAAAATTTAGGTATATATTTTAAATTTAATTTTAATATTTCATTAACCTAAAGTTTTGTATGGGCTAAAATATACTTTTGATCATTTATCTTATTTTTAAAATTTGATTTAGTTCTTTATCTTTAAAAAGATTTATTTTAATCTTTTATCTTACAAACGTTAACTATTTTGGTCCTTTCCGTTAGATTTGTACTAACGGTGTTAGTAAACCACCGTTAATCGCCGGAAACAACCCTCCGTCGTCGGATTCTGGATTTCCTCACCGGAATCTAAATTTTAGAGAGAGAAAACGAAATTACTTATCCTTTTCGCTTTCTCTTTCTTCCTCCTTCCTCCTCCTCCTTCTTCTTCTTCTTCTTCTTCTAAAGAAAGTAACATGTGACTGCGCAGACGTCCACCCACACAAACCCTTTGTGAGACCCAAGCTCCTCAGAGATGGAAATTGATTGGGGGTCTTCCTTTTCGTACACAACCCCACTCTCTGCCATTGCTGCACATGGAATAACCATCATTTTCTAGCAAGGCAAGCTTATCCAGCAAGAAGAAGAAGAAGAAGGAGGAGGATGGGGAGGAGTAAATTCATTTTCTCTCTCTAAAATTCAGATTCCGGTGAAGAAATCCAGAATCCGACGACGAATGGTGGTTTCCGGCGACTAACGGTGGTTTACTAACACCGTTAGTGCAAATCTAACGGAAAGGACCAAAATAGTTAATGTTTGTAAGATAAATGACTAAAATGAATCTTTTTAAAGATAAAGGACCAAATCGAATTTTGAAAATAAGATAAAGGACCAAAAATATATTGTAGCCTTTTGTATAATGTTAAGAATACATAACTAATACCCAAGGGTGTTTGGATGAGATGGTACGAGTCTCTTTTAGCTTAACCAGTGGTCTCGAGTTTGAATCCTAACTCTGGGAATACAGCAGCGTTAAAACTCTAGAGGGAGAGTTTTATCGCCCTTGTGGTCCTACCGGCTCAAGGAATTAGTCTCCGCAATTGCGAGTGGAGGATACCTTGAAAAACCAAAAAAAAGAATACATAACTAATACTGTATGTAATTTTTAACATAATTATTATATGAAAGTTAAATATTTTTGATAATACGATAACTTATGATTAATCGAGGATATAAAAAAATTGAATTTAATTGGTATGCATTGTTATTATAATTTTTTTTATACAGCCAACTAATCAGAAATTGCCATATAATCTAAAATGTTTAACTCTTATCCTAAGTACCTTAGTATTCACTCATGTCATGATTTTTGATTGGTTTACATTGTTATTGCATAACAATTAAACTCTAATAAATTTTTACACTATAAAAAAAATGGTTAAATACCAATTTTGGTCCCTTATCTTTATTTTATTTTTTCGATTTGGTCCCTTATTTTGTAAAGTCATATTAATATAGTCGCTCTTTTATTTTTTGTTTCGAAATGATCCCCTATTTTGCAAAAATTAAACTTATGTGGTCCCTTTTTTTTGTTTCGATATGATCCCTCTTTTACTTTTTTTTGTTTCAAAATGGTCTATTATTTTATAAAATTTATATCAATGTGGTCCTCTCCATATCACAATTTAAAGGGAAAAAAACCATATTGAAACCAAAAATAAAGATAAGGGACCAAAATGAAAAAAATAATAAAAGTGGGACCAAAACGAAAATTAAAAAAAAAAAGATAAGAGACCAAAAGTGGTATTTAGCCAATAAAAATCTAGAGACTATGGTACATACTAGTTAACTGGGAAAACTATAACATCCTGGAGAAGTTTTGGTGAACAATGAGTTAGGGAAACACGGCTATCGAATGTAGCTCTCTTGGAAAAACTTATTTGGAGCTTGTTTCATGATGAGAATAAGTTGTGGGTGCAGGTCCTTAAGCACAGATATATAGGGGAATGACTCTATTTGGACGGTTAGAGGAAGCAGCAAGGGCTCTATGATCTGGTGTGATATATTGAAGGCTGCCCAACTTCTAAAAGATGGTTTTGACTTTCGTATAGGGTCCCTGACCTCGTCCTTCTGGTTTACAGATTGGCTTGGATGTGGTCCGTTGGGTAGATTGGTGGATTATGTCAATATTATGGATACTGATATGAGACTAAAAGACCTATGTGCTGATGGTAGGTGGAACTTTACAAATCTTGCGACTCCCCTTCCTCAAAACTATCTCGATACTATCTTGGAGAAGGCATCCCCCTCAGCTCAATGTATCTCTACCCGATTGTTGGTTTTGGTCAGGATCGAGAATGGGATTTTATAGTGCATCCTCAGCTTATTAATGGCTTCTGCCTAGAAACAGAGTGTGGGATCATCAAAAGAATTGGGATTGGATATGGAAAATTGGTGCATCAGCAAAAGTTCATTTTCTAGTTTGGCTTTATCTCCAAAAGGCTCTTCCCACAAATGCTATGTGCCACCAAAAAGGGATGGCTTAAACCCCTTCTTGCCAACCCTGTTCATCTATGATTGAAGATATTTTACATTGTTTAAGAGATTGTCCTCACTCAAAGGAGATCTGGCTTAGACTTGGTATGGGCAACCTCAACATGTTTTTCTCTGTCACTAATGCAGAGGACTGGATTACTAGCATGGCTAGTGGGGATTGTTCGACTTTGTTTGTTGCAGGGCTGTGGTGGACTTGGAGGCGGAGGAATAACATGGTCTTGGGAGAAGAAATTTGGAGCATTAACAAGGTGTTGCACAATATAGCAGCTTCGCATGATTATTTCACCATTCATTTTCCTTCTAAGAAGCAATCCCAACACTGTAAATGCCTTATTGCTCGTTGGTTACCCCCTCCAATGGGTGTTGTGAAGGTAAACACAGATGGGAGCTATAATGAAAAGCTAAATTTAATGGGCACTTGTGGCCTTGTTAGATCTTAGCAGGGAGATTGAATTAGAGGGTTCTCAAGTTTGGAGGGTCCTGGAGAAGCTTTTTTACTGACCTATATGCTATTAAGCATGGTTTATCTTTAACTTGGGACTTGGGATATAGAGAGGTTTGGTGTGAATCTTATTCCCTCGAGCTTGTGGAAACTCTAAATTCCAGTGTTGGCCATGGGTTACACAAGTTTGCACATGAGATTTCTCTGGTCATGCAACTTTTTGATCGTCCTTGGCAAGTGAAGATCATGCACGTTTACCGTGAGGCAAACTGTTTTGCCGACTTTCTAGTAAAACTGGGAGTGAAATCTAATACCCACTGGAAGGTCTGGTTCCACCCACCTGGAGATATAGGCTCTCTGCTCCTTAGGGATGTACTGGTCTTAGACAGAGGATAGCTTTTTTGGTTTCCCTTCCTGTTGTTGCGGTTTTTGTTTTGTTTTTCTTGTTAGTCACCAAAAAAAAAAAATACTAATTAAATTTATAATAAAAATGTAACGCAGGTTTTTTCAAAAAAAAAAAATATAATGCAGGTAACAACTTGAAGACATGACATGACATAGAGACAATAATACAAGCACTCAAAAAATTATATAAATTTTCTAAAAGAAATAAACAGAAAATAGATGTGAATGGACATTGGAAAGGGACCAACAAACAACAAAATATCTCTCACCTCTTTCAGTTAAAAAGTTGGTCAAAGGACAATGCACGTTCCGTTCACACTGTCTCTTCTCTTTCTGCCATCATTTCATAGATTTTTATATGGATTTTAACATTTAACGGTGAACTAAAATTATAAATTTTTAAATATAAGTATAAGAATTAGTATTTTAAAAACATTATTTTATAAGTTTAATTTTATTTTTCTAGTAAAATGTATCAATATATTACTATTAAAATAACTTTTAAAAGTTTTTTTTGGTCACATCTTGAAAATCATTCTAATTCTAGAGGAAACACACCCTAATGTTGTGTTTGGCATAGGTGAACCCCAAAGAAAGAAATAGGAGGGGGAGAAATAAGGGAAGGAAACCTCCCACTTTGGTTAGCAAATAAATAAAGGAAGGAAGTGGGGGAGGGAAGCTTATTATTTTTCTCAATCCACACATGTCTTTCCCTCCATCAACAATGAAAAATTATTATTATTATTATTATTATTATTATTATTATTAAGCTTAATTGCACTTTTGGTCCCTCAGGTATCATGATTGTGTAATTTTAGTCCCCCAGGTTCTAATTATGTCAATTGGATCCCCCGAGTATCACGATTGTGCAATTTTGGTCCCTCAGGTTTCAATTGCGCCAATTGGGTCTCTCAGGTATCGCAATTATGCAATTTTTGTGCCTCAAATATCACGATTGTGCAATTTTTAACGTCAATAGCCTACGAAGGACATGTGAGACTGATTTTACACTTAGTGAGGATAGCTTGACAGCTTACATGTCATTCCTATCCCGCACTTAGTGATGTGCATTTGACCATTAAAGTGTGTGAGATGTCAATGATGCCATATAAAAATGTCCCATAAGCTGTCAAGTTGACCTCACTAAGTGCCAAATCAGTCACACGTGGATTACGTAGGCTACTAGCGTTAAAAATTGCATTATCATGATATTTAGGGTACCAAAATTGCACAATTGTGATAGCTGGAGGACCTAATTGGGGCAATTGAAACCTGAGGGACCAAAATTGCACAATCGTAATACTTGGGGATCCAATTGGCCCAATTAGAGCCCGAGGGACTAAAATTGCACAATCATAATACCTAGGGGACCAAAAGTACAATTAAGCCTTATTATTATTATTATTATTATTATTATTATTATTATTATTGTTAATGTAATATTTTGGTCCTTATATGGGTGACATTAATTTTGATTTAGTTTTAACATATGCAAAATTTGAAAATCGGTCCCTATAAATGTTGTCGTTACCAAATCAAACCCTGCGTTATACGAAGTGTCAACGCAGTTAGTAAAGGTACTACATGGGCAAATAACCGTCCTTGTTGGCATCTTGTGTGGCTTCATCCGGCGGTATAACCATGTTTTTGTCTCAGTGCGTAATACGGATTTTGATTTTAGTATTCATATTTAAGAAAATGAAAATGGGTCCCATCACATGTCTTCATGATCAAATCACTACATATAATTAGCCAAGGTGTAAATGGTCTTAGTAAGGGTGTAATTGTTGTGTATGGCTCATATTTTGTTATGAGTGGACAGTTGCTGGAGCGGAGTGGAGCGACAACGTCTGTCCTTATGGGCTTGGGCCTCTCTCAGTTCGGTTACATTGATATGGGTTGGGGGTGAGGGGGCGAAGTCCCGTAGTATAGTACAGGGTTAATTGTAGATTGTATTAAGATATAAATAGGCACTGCAAACCATATTTGAATTATCTCTAATAATATACAACCGCTAGCTCCCGGGGATGTAAGCACAATTGGCTGAACCTCGTTAACAAATTCTTTTGTGCTTGTGCGTTTACTATTTTCGTTCTTTTATTTGAATGTTTGTTACCAACAGGTGTATATATCATTATATCTTTAAATCAATTAGCAGATTGAGATCTCCATACACTTTATTAAATCATAGGTGAATATACTCTTACTTGTCCATTGTAGAGACAAACTTATTTTAAAAGAATCATATATAATAATGTCATGCTGTAAGCAAAAGATATATTCCAATTTGTAATAAACTAACATGCCACCTATTGTGATAAAAGGGATATACCGAACAAAGGAAATAATATAAATATTATACATACTTAAATAAAAGTAATTTTTAAGTAATAAAAAAAAAACTTTTGTTCAAATTTTAAAAAAATTTAACTTTAATTTACAACATAATTAATTTAAAATGTATAAATATTGGGAGTAAAATAAATTTGAAATAGAATGTGAAGGAGACCCTTACATATTTAAAGCACAATCAACATCAACATTACACTTAGAGTCAGACCCCCATGAAAACCAAATCAATAACTTGTACATCTATACTTCTAAAGTAAGTTTGAGCCTGGTTGGTAAAATTAGTTGTTAGCGGATAAGCTAGCTGATAGCGGATAACTTACTGTGGATATCAGATGAGGTAGCTGATGTCGGATAGCGGATAAACTAGCTTATTTTCTGTGGAAGTGTTTGGTAAAACTAGCGGTTAAACTATTTGAAAAATATAAAATGACATAAAAGGACATCTTCATTAATAATTTTACATAAAAGAGAGAAAAGATGATGAAGTTAGAATTAATAATAAAGATAAAAATGGAAAGAAAAATGAAACGCTATAAGTTATAAGCTCAAATGCTACTTCAAGTAACGTCTAGAAAAAATGTTATAAGCTTGTGACAGAGGCGCTTACCAAACGGTGCTACTTTCTCGTCCGCTATAAGCTCGTAGAAGGGGCGTGCCAAATAAGCTCTTTATCTCTAAAATTAACAAGTAAGAGTATATCTACCCCTGATTTAATATAGATCTCTAAAGTAAGTGGCCAAGTAAGGGTATATCCATAGCAAATTTAATAAAGTAAGTTTGTCTCTAAAGTGGACAAGTAAAGGTATATTCACACATTTGCTAACGACAGAGAGTGATTTAGTAAAGATGACACATGTATGAACTCATTTTCCAAAAAATAAAAAATAAAATTACGTACGAGAACTAAAATCAAAATCCGCGTTACGTATAGAAACCAAAATATTAGTCATATCGCCCGATAGAGCCACATAGGATGGCAACGAGGACGATCATTTGTCCATGTAGGACCATTACTAATGGCATTGACACCCGTGTAACAACAAAGACTAGTTTGATACGACGACACATATAGAGACTCATTTCCAAATTCTACATATATGAGGACTAAATCAAAATCAGTTTCACTTACATAGACCAAAACTTTAGTTTAACCTATTATTATTGTTAGTAGATACATAATTGTTCATTCAAGAAAAAGTCACTCGTTTTTCTCCCCTTTATATAACATACAAACTACTAAAGCTTTTGATTTTTTTTCTCTTTCAATTTTTTTCATATTTTTTCTTGGCAAAATTAGTGCTATGGTCCTTTAAGTTAATTTATTTTTTTTAAATTGGTCGCTTAAATTATTTTTTGTCAAACAGATCCCTTAAGTTTTTTTGTGATAAATAGGTCCCTTAAGTTGTCATGACAGTATATGATCTTACTATTAAATCAATGAATTATGATATCACAAAAAAAATATATGGGACCTATTTGACTCCCAAAAAAAACTTAACCAATTTGAAAAATTAAATTAACCTAATCAGCACTCGTTTTGCCTTTTTTCTTCATGTTTCACTTTATATATACTACTAAACGCACAGAGAGTATAATTTGGGAATGGAATTCTCACATGATTGATAGGAAAATGGAAAATGAATCTGAGTAGCGTTGAGAGACCCGACACAATCCGTTTTGTTACCCGCCAACTTGTTCAAAATCTCTTCCTCCATTCCCGGACTTGTTTTCTCTTCCCCCATCTCTCTATAACTCACAATCAAAATAATAATAATGGCCATAAAATCGAGCACTGAGCACACAACAACACCAAAGCGACAATGGCGACGCTCTCAGAGACCTACGCTTGTGTACCCACCACCGAACGTGGCCGCGGCATCCTCATCTCCGGCGACCCCAAATCCAACAACATTCTTTACTGCACCGCCCGATCCGTCATCATCCGCAACCTCGACAACCCCCTTCAGGTTTCCGTCTACGGCGAGCACGCCTATCCTGTCACGGTGGCCCGATATTCCCCCAACGGCGAGTGGATCGCCTCCGCCGACGTGTCAGGCACCGTACGCATCTGGGGGACCCACAACGATTACGTCCTCAAGAATGAGTTCCGGGTGCTCTCGGGTCGGATCGATGACCTTCAGTGGTCCGCCGACGGGTTGAGGATCGTTGCCTGTGGGGATGGCAAGGGCAAGTCATTTGTTCGCGCTTTTATGTAAAACTCTCTTTTTCATTCTTCTTTATATTATTCCCTTTCTATTTAATTTATTCTAACTGCACTTTTCCATACATTTTTTAATTAACTATCAATATCATGTTTTAATTTGGTGGCCAGAACTTTTTCATATTATAACCCATATGCAATTTTTAATTTTCTTATAAAAAAAACAGTGCACTTTACCATGTGACAGTGCTGAGTTGAGCTTGGCTACACCGACGCATCCAAAACTCTATGCATAGGAATGAGCTATATATATATATATATATCAATTTCTTTAAATAAAACTACTTCAACAAACTTGTCACACAATTTGCACTGGACTCTTACCCTATGTTTTGAAGGAGATGAAGTTGAGGGATTAATAATGGAATGATTTAGAATGAAATGAAGTGGAAATGTAATAGTATATCACTGCATTATTTGGAAGTTTTAATGAGGGAATGAAAAAGATCCCACTCCATTGTTTGGATGTCATAATAGTAATTAATGGAGTGAAGTCAGTTAGAAAGGATACAAAGTGATTTACACTTAACTCTATTCCAAATCCCCCAAATTAGAGGATATGAAAATTTGAAGGATTGAGTGTTATGAAATGGTTTGGGTTCCATCATTAATCACTTCACTCCATTAAACAAGAGTTAAGGCCTTTTTACCACTCCACTCAAGAACTAACCACTTCACTTCATCCATCCAAACATAACCTCACGTAACTCTATTTTCAGCTAGACAGTGGCATCTATGTTCTCCACTACCCATTCAGGGCTCCATTTAAAATTTTTAACTTTTATAAGTCTTGTTATTTGTATAATAAATTTGAATATTAATATCGTTCCTCTTAATATTTTTTATATCTGTTTATTTTTTTTTTCTCTTCTTACATCATTTCAATATTGTACAAAATCTCCCGTTCTCTGCTGTTCAAAAATCACTTTCCAAATTTTATTTGCCAACACCCTGCATTGGAGGGATGTAACTATGTAATTTCCTAACTTTGAGATGATATTGATTTGTTTGAATTTGTGTATACCATTAGTTTTTTTTCCAGTTATGGCTTAATTCAAAAAGTATGTAAGAATATTAACTGTTAATAATTGAATTTAATTGGCATCTTGTCAGCTTCATTCCTCTTGTCTTGGAGAGAAGAATTAGCTAATTGCATTCATGTGCATGTGTGCTTCCATCCTTTCACCACCTCACCCCTTTTCTCATCTTTCATATATTTTGCATTTCAAGGTGGGATTCAGGTTCCACTGTTGGTGATTTTGATGGCCATTCTCGGCGGGTTTTAAGTTGTGCATTCAAACCAACAAGGCCTTTCCGCATTGTCACATGTGGAGAAGACTTTTTAGCGAATTTTTATGAGGGTCCACCATTCAAGTTCAACATGTCCATCAGGTAAGTATTATTAAATGGGAATGCATATTTTTCTCTCTGATTTAGCAGTGGATTAATACTTCAAATTATCTATGAGCTTCTCCTTTCTTTTTTGTATTTGTTTTTCCTTGTGGGGTAGTGTATTATCATTTCCTATGAAAGGGCATTCTGTAAGAGCTGGCATCTGGTAAAGGTATAATTATACTTGCTGATTTTTACTTCTTAAGTCTCCCTCTCTCTAGCAGCATATGCACACAAAAATGAATGTGTAATTATCAAGAAATTATATAAATTATATATATACTTAGACATGATGTTCTCTCATGTCAAGATAAATGCCAAGTATCAGAGTGGCGTTGCTTTCATTCCATAATTTTGTGCATAAGACCTTACTTATTCGCAGGAAGCATACATTCATGTCAATTCTATATGATATAGTTGGAATTTGGAAAGATACTCTAGTCTGGATAAAGATCACTTCATTATAGCTTTATATGTATGTTCAAGAGCATGGTTGTCAGACTCGCGAGTCTAGGTTGACTCGTGGAGGGGGGGGTAAACTCGACACGTAACGTAGACTCGACTCTCGACTCGTAGACTCGTAAGAGTCTGCCTACTATAAAAAAATACCTATAAATGACATATATACATAACACAAAAGTAACAAAATAGTAATAAAGTCAATTAACATTATCATAAATTCATAGTCATTAAAAACTAACATCATATAGTCATAATCCAAATCCAAATAGTAGTAAATTAGCAATACAAACATTGATAATAAGTCAAGTACATAACAAAAAATAGCTCCTAATTTCTTCATATGTCTAAATCTAATTCTCCAACGACATCATCTCCATCATCATCATCAGAATCATCATAATCAAGTTCTTCCCCATTATCACCATCTCCATCTTCAATATTATCATCAAAGTGGGGATCAGTCAAATCAGTGATATGAAAAGGTTGCTCTTGCTCTTGCTCTTCCTCAACATTCTCTTCATCAACATTGATAGGTTGGTCATCATTCTCCTCGTCCTCTTCAACAATTGGAGCATCCCCCTCTTCAGTTATCCATTCATCATCAGAATGAATATCCTTAAATGGAAGAGCAACACTTTTTCTATTTTCTTTTCTCTTTAACTTTAGGTTGTACATCACATACACCAAGTCATTCATCTTTTTTTGATGCAACCTATTTCTTCTCTTTGTATGAACCTAGAAAATAAACAATAAAAACCAAAATTCAATATTTCTAAACAAGGACAATTAAACAAGAAACAGAATTTAAACTTCAATTAGACAATTACCATTTCAAATGAACTCCAATTGCGTTCACATCCAGAAGAGCTACAAGTCAAGCTCAGCACACGAATGGCAAACCTCTTTAATTCAATCACGCCATCCCCATAGAAGTCCCACCATTCTGCAGGAAGCATAATCTTCCTGCTAGACTTTGCAGCATCCATACCGAAGAGCCCTCTAGCATAACGATAGTCGGCAAGCTGTGATTGAACCTTGATCCTCTCCGCATCATCCTTTACCAACCTTGCAATGCAAGTGTACAACCTATTTTAACCTCAGCATCTTCATGATCAAAACTTGGCTCATAGTGTAATGCTGGATTAAGGTAATATGCAGCTGCATGTAAGGGCCTATGGAGTTGGTTATTCCACCGCTCATCAATAATTTTCCAGATGGGTTCATAGCTACAAATACCAAATATCCTATATTAGTAACACTCACAAAGAAGGTAAATAACTTTCAAATGAGATAAAGTTAGACAAGTTTACCATTTCTTAACTCCATTAAAGTTGCTCTTTATCTTTTCCTTCGCTGAATCCATCCCTTCATATATAAAACCCATGGCGGGTTTTTCATCAGAATCTACCAAGCGAAGGACTACAATGAGAGGAGCAGCTGCCTTCAAACATACTATTATGTTCTTCCAAAACCGATTATCACAAATGATATCTTCCACTTTTTTCCCCTCTTGGGTTTTGGCAAACTTACTCCCAGTCCAGTCCTCTGAACTAAACATGCTCATCAATGCAGCCTTGTTCTCATTAAGGCAAGATCATGTCAAATAGGCAGTGGCAAATCTAGTCTTGCCAGGCCTAATCAAGTCTTTTCCTTTGGTAAATTTCTTCACCAAGCTAATTAACAAAGTCCTACAATAAATGTAGGTACAAACCTTTCTACCTTTCATTATAGTAACCTTGTGCTCCTTCAGATGTTTCTCAAGGTCCTCCAACATCAAGTCAATGCAATGGGCAGCACATGGAGTCCAATATAAGTGAGGATGTTTTTGCATCAACATCTCACCCGCTGCTTTGAAATTTGCAGCATTGTCAATAACCACTTGAACCACATTCTCCACTCCAACTTGGTTGATTGCATCATCTAACATCTTAAAAACTTTATCAGTTGTTTTTGAGATGTCAGAAGTATCCAATGAATAGAGAAAGACCGTCCCCTTGGGGCTATTCACCAAAAAGTTGCATATGGAGCGTCTCTTCTTATCCGTCCACCCATCGGACATGATTGTGCACCCAGTTCTCTGCCACTCCTCTTTAAACTCTTCTAGCTCTTTATTGGTTCGAACCATCGCTTTTTTCAAAAGTCGTTCTCTAATGTCATGGTAAGATGGAGGCTTGTAGCCAATTCCATATCGACCAATCATCTCACACATCTTTGCAAACTCCGGATTTTTTATACAGTTGAAAGCAATTGCACTTGTATAGAAAAATTGAGCTACCTGGTCATCAATTTCCTCTTTTAAATCCTTTCTCCATATCTGATTGACCGTTGTTTGAACTCCACCACCGACTTTTACTCCCCCTCTAGCAAAGGAAAAACCACTTTTTTTAGAGCCAGACGGTGCAACCGGAAGCTGATCATCTGCAACATCTTCATCAACATCGATCAATCTTCTTTTCTTCTTCGATGTATCTTTAGCATCGGCAACAACTTTCATAAACAACTGTTTCATTTCATCCGGCACCGAAGCACATGGTTCAGAATCTTCCTTACTACCGGCAAGGTGATGCTTGAATCGATAAATTCCTCCACTAACAATCTTTGAGCAATAACTGCATTTCACCTTTTTTCCATTGCCCAGTACATCAGTCCCATGTTTCCAACCGGGATCAGTCCTATTTCCTGGGATATTAACCCTTCCCCTGCCCTTGGAACTTCCGGATCCTGCTGCAGCAGTGTGGGAACCCGAACCAGACATTGCAAGGATGAACAAGTGAACAACAGTTATTCAGTGAAAAGGAAGAGAAGAAGAGCAGTGTGGGAACCCGAACCACTGAAGAACCTGCGTGTTGCGATCAGGGAAGGGGAAAGGAGGAGAATGTGCGCGCGGGGGAGGGAGGGGCGACTGAGAGGGAGGCGCGGCCGGGAGGGAGGCGGCGCAGGGGAGGGAGGCGCGACTGAGAGGCAGGCGGTGCAGAGAGGCGCGACGCGACTGAGAGGAGGCTGGGTTTTTAGGTTAGGCGACGAAGGATGAAAATGGTGAACAGAGAGGGAATCGGGATGGTGAAGGGAAGAGGGAAACCAAATTTTCAAGACCAAAACGCAGCGTTTTGGTCTTTCTGAGTCAACAATAAAAAACGGGTGGACTCGCAAACTCGGTAGCTAGACTCGCGAGTCAGACCGAGTCAGCCCGAGTCTACCCCCCCCCCACCGATTCTACCACCGAGTCCACCCGTTTTGCCTACCTAGAATCGTAAACTCGGACGAGTCAACGAGTTGACTCGCGAGTTTAACAACAATGTTCAAGAGTATTACATCATGGCATTATAATTATAAATTATAAATTCCTTATATTTGAAAGTAGTGGAGAGTTTGAGCTTCAAAGAATTTTTTTTGGTTGAAAAGGTTTCCATTTGTTTATTCGGGTTGTCATAGAAGACATTGTGTTATCTTCAGGGACCATTCGAACTTCGTGAACTGTGTTAGATTTTCTCCTGATGGGAGCAAATTTATTACTGTGAGCTCAGATAGGAAGGGTATTGTATATGATGGAAAGACAGGGAACAAACTTGGAGAGTTGTCTACAGAGGATGGTCACAAGGGCAGCATATATGCTGTTAGTTGGAGTCCTGACAGTAACCAGGTGAGCTCCTGCTTGTGTTCGAATCTTACTGTTTCATGTTGACCTGGATAAAAATATTTCTTTCTTTGCCAGAGTTGTAGACTTGTAGTTGATTGCTAAGTGAACTTTTGTGCCTGTACAGCATTGTTAAGACCTTAACCACTATATTTATTGAATAGATCACAACGGTGACAGATGGATGATATTTATTTTTTGCATGTACAATAACTTATGACTTATGAGCAATTATCAATTGCATCATGTAAGGAGGAAAGTGTTTTGATCTTACTTGTGCCATTTTCTACGTTCAGGGCTGCTATTTACATTCTAGTTTAAATTACATATCAATCAATTACAGGTACTTACTGTGTCTGCTGACAAGACTGCAAAAGTATGGGACATTCTTGAGGATGGTAGTGGCACAGTAAATAAGACTTTGGCATATACTGAATCAGGCGGGGTGGAAGATATGCTTGTTGGTTGTCTTTGGCAGAATGATCATTTGCTTACTGTCTCTCTCGGTGGCATGATTAATTTATATTCTGCTAAGGATTTAGATAAAAGCCCGTTGTCATTATCTGGTCACATGAAGAATGTCACTGTTTTGACTCTGCTCAGCAAAAGTGAAAAGATGCTTTTGTCCAGCAGCTATGATGGAGTGATAATTAGATGGATTCCAGGCATTGGTTACAGTGGTAAGTTTGAGAGCAAACAATTTGGATTAATCAAATTGTTAGCAGTTGGCGAAGAAGAAATTATTACTGCTGGATTTGACAACAAGGTAACTGACCCACATGTGTCATCATTGTAATCGAAATATTCAGAAGGGTTCTTTGATTTGCATGCATAAAAAAAAACATGTAGATACATCTTCCGTCCATCTGTTTCGTTATTGATGCTCATATCAAACACTGGAGCTCCACCTATGATATCAAATGTCACTGATTACCATTGTAGTTTAATTTTAGGCATATATATTAAATCTTTCTGATTGCATTTAAATAACATTCGGTAGTAGCCAGACCAGGAAGTCTGTTTTGTTTAGGAGACTCTGAAAGTACATGCAAAATCACTTAATTGATTCCGGTATTAGAGGTTGAACATGTTTAAGTATGCTGTGAGTCTAGGTCCAGGCCTCTGATTTTTCAACTGTTAAAATGGTGTTTAATGAAGACTTCGTTCTTGAAGATTTGTGAAGCAATGCGCTGTTCACTAGTGCTGTAATGCATTTCTGTTAGGCACCACCTAGACTAAGATACTGAATATAAAGAAAAGAAAAGAACAGAGAAAAAAAAAATGAGAGAAAGAGTATTATTGAAGCTTAGGAGAAAAATCTTCCCAGGGGTTTCCCTGAAAATCGAGCTATTGCTTCAGGTTCACTCTCACCGAGCCACTGCTCAAGGTCACACTCTCAACACAAAATGACTAACTGCCTCCCTAATGGCATTGTCCCCCTATTTATTCAGCTAGCTAACTCCCTAAACTAACTAACTATTACATTTCTCTTTATTCCTAATTGGGCTGGCCCTAACAATATCATTGTAGGTTCTACATGAATTATATTACGATACGATATTTAATTGAAAATATCTACTTTGATTCTATATAATAATAGAGAATATTTGCCTGGATTATTCTTGTTTTTGAAGAGTATTTATTACAGGATTCCATTTGTAAATATCTCAGTTCTATAAATAGAATAGAACCCACCCGCAAGGGCAAAGGGAGGGGGACGAAGGGATGTCACGGTCCCCTAAGTTTTCATTTTTTTTTTATATAGTTATTGAATTTTGAGTTGAGTTTTGATAAGTGTAAAGTTTTTTACATTATCAATCAATCACAAATCATCTTATGTGTGACTTTTAAAGTAGTTATGCTAAGAGTCAAATATTTTTAATGATGTGCCAATATATGATTGGTTGTCAGTGGAAAAAAATCTTTACACTAACAGTGCATAACATTTAAATCCTTGAATTTTTTTTTTTCCTTAAAAGACTTGACTTAATTAAAAAAGTGAATGTTTGAGGTATGTAACTATAAATCTGTTTGAGTAATTTATTTTAGATTAAGTTGTTAGTCATATATCAAATTTAGTTTCATATAGTTTGCTTCTATATGTTAGTTAATTTTTTATTGTTATTTTATGTTATGTATATTTGGTCTTGGCATTGCTTATACGAAATTTCTGGCTCCGCCCCTGCCGACTCATGTACTTCAATCACATTATCATCACATTACTATCACATTGCCTCATACCAATATTATTCAGAGTTTGTAGTCTGATATCTCTTTTCCTTTTTCCTTAACCCTAAATCTAATTTCTTGAAGAAATTAGATGGTAAAGTCTTTAATCATTATTACCAATTCAAATTTTGGCTTCCAAATTGGAATAGTAGACATAGCAAGAAGGAAGTTGTCTTTCTTAAATAGCTGTTAGAAGTCCATTTCGTTTTCCTAATGGGCATTTTGTAAGATGGAAATATTTAGAAATATTCTTTTCTCAGCAAGTTTTTTAAACACAGTTCTGAGTACTGAATTGTTCCTTAATGTTTCCTTCTTGGATGTTTTAAACTACTGTTTGGATCTCTCATCCACAACCAGCGCATCTTTGAGATGAATCCTTTAACAATGCCTTGCTACTAGCCAAATTACTCAACTAAAGAAACTCCCCCTATATTGTTGGCATTCCTTTGGCACTAAGAAAGAGTATGATATCTTTCTATCTATCAAGAGAGAAATTGATACTGTCAGCGTATAGAAGTAGTTTAAACTATCACCATTCTTAACGCAATTATTTGTTGAAAAAATTTGCAACACCTATATAGATTACATACAATATCTGTATGTCAGGCTGACTTATGCTCTAAGTTTGATCATAAAAAATTTAAAAAGCTATTAAAGTCTAACTTTTATAGATTAGAATTGTCCTATACGATGCCTTGAATTTATTGATTTTAATATTATAATTGAAAGAATAAATATACAACAAATGGTAATAACTAAAATAAAACATTAATAATTCTGCTGTTAGCTAATGATCCAAATGCTAACTGTAAAATTAAACCTCTTGCCGTTATTTCCTTGATCTTTCACTTAAGAGTAATTGAAGCAATTATGTTGATTTCTTGATTTTATGTACGAGGGGGCAGATTGTCATTGGGCTGTCAAACTTGTTACAAGTCAATTGTGTGTTTAGTTATTTCTGTTACTTCATAAGAATTAATGAAAGTTGAGCTTACTTTTTGTTCGAAACACTGATGTTGATGCTTATTGCTTTCAATTGATAGTATTTAAATTTGAATGTATTAAATGAAGGTATACAGAGTTCCTCTTCACGGGGGTAATTTTGGTCCTGCTGAGCATGTTGATGTGGGAAGTCAGCCTAAGGATTTGAGCCTTGCACTTAACTCCCCTGAACTTGTTTTGATTGCAATCGAATCTGGGATTGTATTACTTAACGGTTCAAAAATCGTCTCAACTAAAAAACTGGGCTTTGTTGTGACTGCATCTGCTATTTCACCTGATGGTAGTGAAGCAATTGTAGGTGGGCAAGATGGTAAGTTGCATATATATTCTGTCTCAGGAGATACAGTTACAGAACAGAGTGTTCTTGAGAAGCACCGAGGTGCAATCAGTGTAATCAGATATTCTCCAGACGTTTCCATGTTTGCATCAGCTGATTTGAATCGTGAAGCTGTTGTGTGGGACCGTGTTTCCAAGGAGGTAACTAGAGCTCAAAATGATTGTTACATGAAGTTCAAGTGTTTCATGTCTGGATACTTCGGTTTGTCATATACCAAGTTTTCCTATTTGAATTAAGAAATATGGCTTTTACTGAACCATCATGATGTGTTCGTCTAAATTCCAAATATGGTAGCTTCATGCTTTTCTTTTAACTTGTTTACATAATAGGCAGCACTGATGGAATCATTGGGCGGCCACAATTCTTAATTTATTTAAGGAGAAATTACAATAACTTCCCCAAAGCTACGGCGATATATCAAGAACCTCCCTCCAAGTTTTGTACATTACAATCGACTTTCATACTGTTTATAACCACATTATAGAAGCCTACCTCCACTTTCGTCAAACACAAGAAACACGACAAAATTTGAAGTGCCAACTTGTTTTTGAAATCTCGGGTCATGTTGGACATGAATTCAACACGAAGTGTCCGACATAGACGGGGTCATTTCTTGAGGTTTACGTACTTTGTAGATTATTAGCTATTGAAATGCTTAGCTATTTTGACTGAGAAATATGTTCTTCCTTTCTTGACCTGGCATTTGACTGAACATTTTCTCTTTCAGGTCAAGCTTAATAACATGTTGTTTAACACTGCACGTATTAATTGTCTGGCTTGGTCACCTGATAGCAGCTTGGTAGCTACCGGTTCACTTGATACATGTGTCATCATATATGAAGTTGGGAAGCCAGCATCAAGCCGCAGAACCATAAAAGGTGCTCATTTAGGTGGGGTGTACGGGTTGGCTTTTATTGATCAGGAAAGAGTGGTTAGTTCCGGAGAAGATGGTTGTGTTCGTGTTTGGAGTTTAATCTCAGAATAAACTTAGCATCAGATGCTCCCAATGCACTAATGCAGTTTTGTGGTAAGATATTGATAGTTGTGCTTTTTTATTTGATGATCATCAATGTTCTGCAATGGTTATATAGTGGAGATGAAAGTTGAGATTACAACCGTGCTTTCTTGATAGGTTTCTCATAGGACTGACAATGTGACACTTTTTATCCAAGCTGGTTGTACATCTGCAGGGGCCGGGAACTTCCAGTTATTGGCAAAGAAATTGGCAATAACTTTGCCTTTGTCTAAGCAAAGTATCAATGCAAGCAGTGAAATAGCACTTTTGTTCCCTTTATTTTGCTTATCAAAGCAATTTTAGTCGGTTCAGTTTCATGTTTCTTCTCAAAAAACATAGGTTTGATCGTGGATTTGGGTGAGGCAAACGCAAAACTGAACACGTACTAAACGAATGTAGCGAAGCCACAAAATCCTGAGACACAGATTCAGTTTCAATAACTACTTCATGTAAACAGTTAAGTTAAAAAGATGGTCGATTCAGATCAGTGAGGATAAAAGAGGAAAAGTGATTGTAGATATACTGAATAAAAAGCTTTCATCTTAATATAAGAAAAGGGGCGATAAATTTTATTTTCCAATGATGCTTGACATTTTTGTTGACTCAGCATATCATTTATCAGTGCACAATCTTGGCTTTCCCCTGTGGCAATGCTTCAAAACCAGAATACAGGAAGAACAGTAGAGGATCCGTGGATAATCTCAATTTTACATGGAGATCAGCAGCATATGCTGTCTCCTTACCTTTGTTTCTTGACTGTATGTTTTTTTCTTAAGCCTATCCAATGGCTTGAAAAGTTCCCATCAGTCTTGTAATTTACGAAGAGAGCTTCAGAGAATATATTATAGACAACTAAACAGAGAAGCCATTGCATGAATTATATAGAGTCCTGTAAGCGTAGGCAAGCATTTTGTTATGTACGAGGTAAATTTCATTTTGAATTTTTTCTGTAGCTGTGTTTTACTCGCATAAGGATCTTTCTTACCATGTCACAAGCTTGTGACATGTATCTGCACTGTTTTAACTTTCAACACAAAATACTCATCCTAACTCATTGTCACCGTTGCTGTCTACATCGAATTGGACGGGGTAGTCCAACTGTTAAAATTGGGAATTGGCCTCCAATCAGATTTTAGTTCAATGCTATAGGGTGTGTTTGGTTTACGGTCTTGTTTTTTCATTACAACAAAATTTTGCTTTCATATTGGATGATAAAAAAAGTGTCATTTCAAACTTATTTTTGGGATTGCAAACGGAAATCTAAAAATGCACATAACTGTTTGTGTTTGAATTAGTTAAAATTGGTCAAAAATAGACTTGGACCAGATTAAATCAAATTGGAGTGAATAATTTTTACTATATCATGTTAATTCAATATGTAAAAAACTTTGATTTGATAATAAATAAATTATATACAAAAAATTTATTTTGACCAAACAATTTAACTTAGTGAACCTAAATCAGTTTTTTTTTATGTTTTGCTGTCTGATATGACTTTAATAATATTGATTGTCATTTTCTCACTTCCTAAAACTCCATTTTCTCTATTTGGAAGACACTTATTCTCAAGGCAATTATAGAGCAGTCTTATTCACACACAAAAAAAAAAAAAAAAAAAGATAGTGTCATTTTGAAAGACATTTTCGGGAGGTTTTGTTTTCACTATTTGCTAATTATAATTTTTGCAGGACTCGACTCTCTGTATTGAGTTAAGAAGAAATACATTCCTCTTAATTTACAGTGATTTCTCTCTTATTAGAAAAATAAGATAAGGTAAATGAAAATAGAGCAAAAAGTTAAGTTTGTTTTTTTTGGCATGTTTGGTCATGGTTTATGCAATGATGCATCTCGAAAGTATGAATTTACTTGATTTTTTAATAAACTGAAGTAGTGTGCGCAGCTGAGGTATTAGTTAGCCTGAGTACCAATAAAGGATTTGACCTAGCAAGGTAAATATTTATCTATGAGAAATAATTTTTAAACATCATAATAGGGATATCATATAGCATCCTTTTATTTTTATGATTTATTTTTGAAATATATATATATAAAAAAATAAAAAATAAATAAAAATAAAAATAAATACATACGATATTAAATATTATATTCAAAATTTGATGTTTAAATAATATTCTTCTTTATCGACAATATTCAAATGTTTAGAGGTTATGAACAGTTCCACTGAGAGTGGAAAAGTGTATTCTTCCCTTCCCAATTCCCATAAAATTATTGTCCTTTGACCCCTGACTATATTGGCGTAGCAAGCCAATTGATCGTTTGAATAGTAAAGAAGAATGGTTTGTGTGTGGGAGCCTCTACCTCACTCTTATGTGTCGTTAAATTTGCTGGCAACCACATTTGTAAACATTCTATAATCATTATTTATTTCTCATCTCTTGGCGGTAGTGTTTTGCTCCTGCTGCTTGGCCCTTCCTTTATAACATCTTTGCTTTTTTTTTTTTTTAAATCGTAAATCCACTCATTCTATCATAATGATATCTAAATCTTAACAGTATTCATAATGAAAGTATCATCTTGAAAATTAAATGGTCTTCATTTCTTTCCCTACATAACAGCCCATCCTTTCATGCACGCACTGTTGCTCGGAAGACATACACGTTTTAAAAACGAATTTTTACCAAGATAAATCTTGGTGAATATTATTTTTTTTTAATTTTATGATTGCGGGTATGAGGAGTGTTAAACACACTTTCTAAAACTTTTTTTCAACACACGTTCTTTTATTAATTAAAATTCAAATGGATTCCAATAATTCATATGAGTCCCACTTGAATTATATAGGACCCACATGAATTTTAATCGATAAGGGAGTATGTGTTGGAAACATTTCTCTTGCGGGTAATAATGTGCTTATTCCATTTTAGATGACCGGCTATATCCGTAAAATATTGTTTAACTAACCTTAAAAAATTTCACTTGACCCCTATTAGATAAATAAATAGGAATGAAAATAGTATGAATGACCTCCCAAGAGTATGTGGCCTGACCTATTTAATGATTTTATTGCAAAACAAACTTTTAAATAAACTTTTTGGCAAATCTAATCTTATAAAATATCCTATATCAAATTAATAGATCGAACTCCAAGCTAACATAAAAAAAATATATATCGAACTAATTTAAAGTGAGACCTGATCACCTCACCAAACCCGTTGCAAATAAATAAAAGCCAAGACAAACGACCCTACAGAGTGATACAAAGTAGCAGTTCTAATTGACTACTTCAACTTTCAAGTTCCTTTTTCCTAATTAGAAAAGCTACAATGTTCAGTTCAAATTCCTCTACGGATAAGCACCTTAAACATAGTGCATGTGCTTTATGTCAATAATAATATACTACTCTTACCTGACTGGATGGCTATTAGCATCAAATGTGTATAATTAGCATACTAGTGAATATTATATCATCAACTTCAAGTTGCAATGTGGTCCTGTCGGTTGCTGACAGCAGTGTAGGACTGCACACGTGACATACGCGTGCGTATCCACCCAACGGGTATTATACATTATTCCAAGCAATGTACGTACATATTGTCAACCAAACTGTTCTTTACACACCCACTGTCATCATGATTTGTGCACAGAAAAGTGGAAAACAGTAACTTGTGTCACCTTGTCTATTTTGAGAATATCCCATATCCAATATTAATATAATGAAACCCATTCATCATGTCCCTCAAACCCAAGAGTTAGGTTTGCATATGCACGTTTGCTTAGATGCATACATACTTTATTTCGCCTTAAAACTTGGGAATTAGGATAACTCATATTTATCTACTTCACAGATGAAGCCAGTCATAAGCAGAACAACCAAACACATTTTTAGAAATAAAGGCATAATAACATCATCTCAACTACTACACATTACACTGATAAGATTCACTCACACATACATCGCTAACACAGTTTATCAAAGAAAAAAAAAAATCCATCCCTAACACCACCTACCCCAACAAATTACAGTCAAAGGATATACTAGCTTAGGTAAAAGGGACTTAAAAGTCAAACACCATGCTTTGTTCCCTCTTTTTGCTTTTTTTTCACTTTTTAGCTCTACAAACTATCATTACATTATTGAACAGCTACTGCCAGCATAGTCATCACTGAACATATGTGCTGCAGAGTGATTATCACTCCCTCCCGCTGAGTAACTAGGCATGGCATAGGAGTAATTTGCAGGGCTGTGGTTATGATTGTAGTAATATCCAGTATTGGGAGGAATATAAGGGGACCTGTGATACATCATCTGGGGTTGTTGCTGCATGGCTTGCCTGGCCTGCATGTTCATATTATTCATCATTAATGGGGATGGAGATGGATGGTTATTGAAGCCATTCATGTTCATCAATAGAGATGATGGGAATTGTTGGCCTGTAGCAAAACCACCATTTGGCATAACTGCAGAAGATCCTGGAATCATATTGTTGGACTGAACAGGAAGACCTCCCAAACCATTGGAATTTCCCCCTAAAACAGTGGCACTACCAACATTAGCACCATTCCCATTAAACCCAGCTAAATTCATCATAACACCAATGTCATTTGCCCTTTTGGCTTCTCCAAGATTAAGGCTGTCACCACCACCACCACCACCACCCAAGTGGGCATTGTTCATTTTCAGAGCTGCCATTGCTTTCTGATCAGGCCCACCAGTGCTGTCTTTAATTCCCATATTCTGCTGAGTTGGGCCTCTTTTCTTGCCAGCATTGCTGTTCATCTTACCATTGTTGGTAACAGCAGCAATAGGTCCAACACCTTTTTTTGCATTATTTGCATCAGCTGCTTGCTGCCTGAGCAAATGTAGCTGATTGGCTTTCTCCCTGATAAACTTCATCTCTTCATCTTCATCGTCTTCGTCATCATCATAGTCATAGTAGTCATCATCCTCTTCAGAACTAAAAGCGGGAAATTTCTGCTGATTCTTGAAGGCCTCAAGCCCCTTGACCAGTCCTTGTTTTTGCCCTTTGTTCTTGTCATCTTTGACACAGTTGTTCTTCTGCTTTTGGTTCTGATTTGATTTCTGAGACCACAGCTCAGCATATTTACCAGCTCTAACCAGTCTCTTGATCAAAGTTGCAGAATCCACACTTCCTGAAACTGTTACTTTCTGCTGTTCTGCATCTATTTGAACTTGGTAAACACCTGCAGAACAAGAGACCAAAGATATCAATTGCAAGCACAGCAATACAGTAAAAGACCAACTCCAAAAATATTATATCCACCTTCTAGGAAGTAGATATATATATTATTATGCATCCCACTTTTAAGAGCACTCCGAAGTGATATTTTGTTCCATGCGGTAAATTACTCCGTGCTTGATTATTACTGTTATACATTTTAGTCTTGCATGATAAAGTTTCATTTACTGATTTTCTTCATATTATCCATATCGTACATCATGATCTACTCTAAGACATTTGTTACAAAATAAAACTGTTATAAGTTCCAAATATCAACTAAAAGCCTGAACTTTCACATTGAGGATTTGAAAAACAGAACATTGATGGCCTGCTACTTAATGGACCAAATCAGTACCAAATAGGCAAAATAGTTTTTGATTTCTGTTTGGTTTTGACTGCCATAACTTAGAAAGGAAACCCTTTACTATGAGTAAATAATGTTGCTACACTCAATTTGAAATAATGTTGCTACACTAAATTTGAGTATGATTTATATATATTAAAAGGGTCAGGATAACAAGTACATTAAGGACACTCCTTAAGGGGGGAAAAAAAAAAAAAACTTAGGACACTCGTTATCCTTACCATTCTCCATATTATAAATCTACTGTATTATTATGACTTCCATGTAACAAAAATTTACCCAACCTTATCTCTTCCGTACATTTTCTCCTCAAGATAAGATAATAATGCAGACAAGAATGAGTGAATAGTAAGGACAAGACAGGAGGATATGGAAAAGTAGAGAGATAAAAGAAAGTGAGGACCTTCAATTCTCTGAAGGAGTTTCTTCACTTTCTGCTTACACCCATCACAGTGAATGTTCACTTTGAGAACACAAGTCTGTAGATGAAAATGAGTGAGTTAGAAGAAACAAAGCAAACAAGAAAAGAGATTCCTCAGGAAAAGACCAATAAATACCCAACTTTGCTGTGTTCAAAGAAAACAATTCATTTATTTAAACATGAAAAAGGGGGAGGGTCTTAAAAGAGAGAAAGAAAGCATGTGATGGATGGATAAGGGGAGAAAGACCTGGATTTTAAGGAGCTTAAAGTCTTCTTCTTTAGTCATTTCTTTCTTCAGTGCTGTTTGGAACGAAACTAACTAGCTCTCTCCTTTCTCTCTCCCTCTATGATTGTAACCAAAAAACATAAGCTTAAGCAAATGGTAGAGGGGGTTGCATGTGTGTGATGTGAGTTTCTACAACTTATAGATTCTACTTTCACACACACTCTCTCTCTTTCTCACTCCAACCTAGTAGAGTAGTAGCTACTCTTGTTCATCTCGACCAGTTTCTCTTCTCGGTAGCAAACAAAACAAAAGCACATGGGGGTTGAGCATAATTTAAAATAGAGAATAGAATGTGGAGAAAATAATAATAAATAAAAAAAAAGTGAATAGCAGCAATGGGTAGTAGCGAAATGCCAAAAATAAAAAACACAGTAGAAAGCAGGAGAGAGAGAGAGGGATCAAAAAGTCAGAGGAAGTATTGAAAGAGAGTAAAAAGGTAAAAGAAGACGGAGAGAGAAAGAGAGAAGAGAGAGAAATGCGGGATTGCTCTGAAATCTGGAATGATGTGATTTAACGTTAAATACTACTGAGGGAAAACAATAAAAGAAGAACAGCGACTTGACATGCCGATTTCATACTCTCTACCCTTTGTCACATCTCAACGTACTCTTCTCTCCTCTCGTGATCATTTTTCCATTTTACATTTTTTAAGCTTTCATCTTTTTGTGTGCAAAACTGTCTCCCCAACCAACACTATTTCCTTCAAAAATCACCGAATCTTTTCATTTTATTATTAGTTTTTACATGACTGGTTATGACTTATGAAATATTATTATTATTATTAGATAAATTTTGTGGTGTTCCATCCATTCTAAATAAAAAAATAATTTTTATCTTAAAATTATCAACAAAAAAAAAAAAAAAACTTATTATTGTTGTTATTTCTGTATAATTTCATTTAACCTTGCGACTCTCTATAACAAATAAAGTAAATATATTTCTCTTTTAAAATCGTTTTGAAGGCTTATATTATTATAATATTCTTAATTATTTACTTAAAATTTTGTAAAATAATAATTAATTAATAGAGAGAGTGATTAATTAATTTAGAAAATCAAAAGCATTACTCCTTCTTAAGAATATTCCATAAATATGAAAGCCATTTAAAATATAAAATAGAAAAGTCCTACCATTTAGTTGGGGATGGCAATGGATATTACACCCTATAAGTATCCACAAAAATTAATCAAGATGAGTAGGATAATTATTTGTTTAATGGATATAGGTGTGGATGCAGGTAATTACCAGTAAAAATTAACAGATATGAGTATGAATGAGGATACGGGTACTCTAGTACCTACCCCGCCCAATACCCACACTACATATATATATATATATATATATACAGAATTATATTATATTAAATTAAAACAATTAAAAAAAACCTAGGTTTAGACATATTGTTTGCTTCCCCGGTCACTGATTCACTTTCCCTTTATGCAAACTCTTCCTTTCATACATTTCATGTTCACAAATTGATTATTAAATCTATGGATTGTATTTTTAGTTTGGTATGAAGAAGTTTTATTATGTGGAATGTGGATATAGAATGTGAAAAAAAATTACATTATTTTTTGTTTTGTACTTCAATATAGCAAGTATTTCATGCAAGTTCCAGTTTAACTAAAATATGTAATTTTATGTAAGTACAAAAATAAGTTATTTTATTGTTTAAAGTGAATAATATGAAAATTATATCAATCGAAAAACCTTTGGGTATGCCATTTTTACTTATCTTATTTTCAAAATATACAAATTTATTATACTAAAAGTGCGAGTACGGGCACTAAGGTACCCAATGAGTGAGGGTACGGATATCAATGTTGCTACCCATGTGGGTATGGGGATGGGTATTATAGTACCCCATACCCTACCCATTGTCATCCCTACATTTAGTTGCAAATATATATATCATATCTTTTTTTTTGGTTTCATCGACTATTCTCTCATCCAATAAATGAGAAATTAATCTCCGAGGATACGGTTAGATGTCTAAGTGGTGATATCTCCCAATAATATTTTTTTGGTACACATGAATTCAGAGATCGAACCAAGAACTACATGTTTAAGGGACCCAAGTCTCTTCTACTTGAACCAACACCCATTGGTATTGATTAGATACTTTAAGAATTATGTAATTATAATAAATATTCAAAAGCAAATATTTCTTCACATGCGACTCCTAGGGTAAGCGACCCTGACAAGACGCTCATCGTGCTAGACATCTTTTTAGCCGTCACATTTTGAAAAGAAAAAAAATTGAACGGGCGAAATGATTACATTGATATTGGTTTTGTCGGTTCTCTCAAAAACAAATTCAGCGTAATTGAATCAATTATTAGATTAATGTAATCAGTTTTGTCGAATGTCCCATAACTCTTAAGAGCCTGTTTGTTTCAGATTCTACAAGGACAAAATCACGTTTAAAAATCACGTTGGGAGAAAACTCTTCTCACATAGCTTTCGAAATAATTGCTTCGAGAAGTGTTATTTTCACGTTTGCGTTGAAAATAATCTCAACCAAACAGACACTAAATCGATTACTTTGCCACAACATAATCTAATAAAATAAAATAAAACTTTTTTTTTTGCTTTTGAGAATGGGCGTGTACCCTAAGGTATTAGTCTTTCATCTCCAACCTTGTCCCTACCAAAATTACCATGTGTATATCATGACTATACTTGTTTAAATAAGCACATAAAAAAATACTTGTTGTTTATATATTACACACGAAAGTAATGAATGAACACTGAGGTATTGTGCCTTGGTGGCAGTGGACAATCCTTGCTTTGGGACCTTTGTATGAGGCAATTTTTTCACTATTAATGTTGGTATTGTCACGACTTGTTTGTCATTTGGTGGGAGCATTTGGGGCCCTAGGGGTCAAGATTTATCCTACAAATTGTTTCATACATTTTCTTGTAACATCGTAGTTTGAACTTTGACGTTTCAAATAATTAATCGGCACTGGATGTAGAAGTTTTTAAAATTATAAATACGGTCCGATAAATGTTATTCATTCATATTTGTTTGTTTCATATTATTCACGTATCATGGAGTGATTTCACCTAAAGATAATCACCGTTCAACGTAGCTCAATTATTTTACACGTGTGATAGTAATTTTTCCAACTGATATTACGTAAAAAAATATACATGATACAATATGTAGTATAAGTAATCATTTGATCATCATTTTGCCCTCATTGTTGTTTACCAACCGATTGACTGACTCCATTTGGTGATTTAGAAATGTAGTGAAAACATATTGCCTGTTAGTTATGATGGTGCATGCATGCAGTGATCAACGAAAGAATTAATTGGTCGATGTGACCTAAGATTACTTAATGACTTGCTTGTATACAGCTTGAACGGCAAGACTGAATTTTCTCCAATGGGAATGGAATTAATACCTCGTCTGTCAAAATTTGGCCTAACGTATTATTTGGAGTAGGAAAGAAATTAAGAGGATAGAAATAGGGTGGAAAGAAGTAGGAGAGAAGAGAAAATGAGATAAAAATGGGTAGATTTTTAGATTATTTAGATGGAAAGAAGTAGGAGCAAAATATGAGAGAAAGAAAAGTAAATTTCTTGTAAAAGACATTTTTATCCCTATAACATGTTTGCACTGTAATAATCAAAAGGATAACATTGCAATTTCAAAAACTTTTCACTCTCTCTCCGGTTCTCTCGGCACAAAGGAGGAGAACTTTTTTTCTTGTGGGTCCCACAGTGCATTTTCTATCTTCTCTATTTTCGATCCTTCCCAAACAATGTAAGCCATGCTTTTCTCTCTAACTTCTTTCTTTTGCACTTCTTTCTTTGCAAAATCACCCGAAACAAACAAAGCATAAATGAAGCAAGATGGGGGTATTAGTGGATCCTTACAAATCCTCACTTTTTCATATTCACCATCTTGATAGTATATATTCTAGTAGTATTTTCCTCTTAGCTAGAAAAGATAAGTGTCTAGACCTTTTTATCCCCTAGAAATCACAGAAATGTTAAAATAGGTAGTTAAAAAGATCTTTAACATTATTTCATGCACAGATATAAAATTTGGTGAATTTTATGGTACCCCAAGTGTAACTTTATCCTGTTTAGGTGGTTCAATCAGGTTGTGAGAATCATATGACTTGACCCACCAATATGACTCATTTAATTGAGGCGGCGCATTTTGGTTGGACATGATAACTTTTACCTTAAAATTATTGGGGATACAGAAGAATGCACCATAAAATTTTCAATCACCTCCAAATAACATTTGTTCACATTTTATGAATGCCTCCAACTTTTTTCACCTCCTTATTTGCTTTTTCTACTTCCCTTCCCCCATTTTTTTAATTAAATCTCATAAATATTCTTATTCCTTCCCACCCCCTATACGACAACCCTCCTTCCCCACAATTACTTCTCCCACCTCCCATCAAACTTCTCCCTACTCCCGCTGCTTCTTCCTTTTCTTCTCCCTTCCCCTCTCTTGTTATCTTCTCTCAGTCCCACTAGTCCACACCCAACCCCACTCAACCCTCATTGTCACCTTCGATGAGGCGCACAGGCAAAGATGACGGTGGAATCGTGCGGCGACATAGGTAAATTGTTAGTTTCTGTAAGGTATAAAAAATTGAATAGATACCTTATGGTATTCAATTTTTGATACCTTGGTACGATATTCAAAATTTGAATACCTTGTGAAAACTATAATTTTTGTATAGTTTGAGTGACATATCTAAAGTTTCAGCTTCAAAGTCCAAAGTAGTGACTTAATAATGAGTGTGGCTACCATATATGGATTCGTTTACCCATGTTATATATGTAGTTGTGTGGGTTGTGAACTCGCCAACATAGCAAACAGCTAATTATTATACACTTTTTGTCGTGAGTTATTTGGTTTAAATGATGCAGATGAAAATTCTCTCGAATGATTCAAATTTAATTTCCTTCTAGCTCTATGACAAAAACTTGTGGATTTTGCAAAGTCAAGAGAACGAGAGCATCGATACGCAAGTGGTAAAGCAAGCAGTGTTGCAAGCAATCAAGATCATGGATTAATCTATATATGAGGTGGAAGGGATAAATGTACTTATGGGAATTAATTAAAAAATGGGGGACGGGTGAGAAAAGCAAATGGGGAGGTGGGGAAAACAAGAGCCTTTCTGTATTCCTGTTTTCTTGTCTTCCAACATATACTCCTCCAAGCCCACGAACTGTTCGAGGAAGGTGATTCGAGGAAGAGAGAGCTTTTGTGCTCAAACAATTGTTGTGCTGACAATAATTGCTAGTTAATTGCATGAAAATTATTATATGAGAAATGTTGAATGGTACGAATTATTTTTTGTAAAGCGTATAATAAAATTGAACGAATGCGTTTTGATTAAAAATATCAGAACAAATATGTTTCTATCATTTAAATAATTTTTTTTGTATGGTTTAAGTATAAAATTCGTCTTCGTACTTTCTAACACTTCACTTATTATATTAGGAGTTTTCATTCTTGTGGATGTTTCAAATAGTTTGAAAATTTAAACCAAATGAATTAAATTGATCCAAAAAGGTCAAAACCCCAAGCACACATAGTTAAATGGATCGTTCTAGAATGCATCCTTAAAAATAAGGTGCAACATACTCCTTTCAATGGGGAGTGTAGATTTATTATTATAATAATTAAGATGGGTAACTTGCCCATTAGGTAAAGCTGAAAATCCAAAATTTACCCTCCCATCCGCTACCATCCTGCCACTATTTTGACCAATATTTTCAATCCTAAGCCGTTATAAATTCTTGCATAACGTTTGAAAGATTCTGTAAGTTCGATTTTTTGAATGTTTGAAAAATTGCAACCATCTGAGGAGCTTTCTCAACGATTTCTTGACAATAGTTCTTACCGAAGCACAAATGCCCAGTGTCGTAAAGTTGTCGGATAAGAAAGATAGGCTTTGTCTTGGATACTGTTATGACCCTGATCTCTCTGTCGCTTGCTAGACAAGCAACATCAATGATCGGAACGTCAAAACGCCTGTGCCCTCTATTGCCATCGGAGTAGTCTTTGCTGGTTCAAAACCATCCAGAGTCCAATCAATGAATCATCCTCAACAAGATTTAATCTTTAAAAACAATATCAAACCAACAATCTCAAATATTTTAGTAAGAAAAAAGAGAATCTAACCCAGAATATACATTATGTAATTGAATAATATATACATTCATCCTGATTTTTTAGTAAAATTGTGTAATTGAATAATTCTATACATTCATTGTGATTTTTTAATAATATTTATAATTATTTAAGTCATACTCTTTTTAAAAACGAAGATATTGATATATTTTATTTAATACTCATGATTTTAAGTAATTAAAAAAATATAAAAATATTTATTAAGAAAATATAACATTACTATGTGTAATTTTATATGGCAAAAATTAAGATCCCTCTGGATAAAGCATGTTTTGTTTAGTTTTTTTTTCAACTCTAACATGAATTTTTCATGTTATAAGGAGTTTGAATAAACTTTTTTTCAAAACTTCAAAATGAAACTTTCCACTAAAGTAAATTCAAATGCACATTTACGTTCAAATAAATCTCAAACAAATAATTTATTAGTATATGTTTATTTTTGTGTAAAAAAAAATATGATTGATAATATTCATGATATAAGTGACAGATTCACAAATATTTCAGTTCAAATCGTGAAAGCTACCTAATGTAATTTCCTGGTGCATCCACTGAGACGCCATTCTTCCTCTCCCACCACCTTTCCAAACACTTTATTAGTAATTATCCCGAGGAGATTGATGGGGGAGGAATGTTAACATGCAAAATGGAAATAGGAACTATTTCAAGGCTACTCACCGTCCACAATAGTTATCATATAGGTGTTAACTAAACAAAGGAGATTTAGGACTAAAGCATAAAAATACAAAGATGAAATTCACTTTTTAACCCTTTATGGCCCCAGTTCCCAAACATCCTTCCTAGTTTTAAAGCTATTTCTGGTAGGGATACGCACAAAGCAATTTAGGAGGGAGAAATGACTTTTGGTTCGGGCCTCGTGTCATATGTCACAAGGTTTGTTTTTCATAGGCGCATAGGTCTACCAGAGGTAGAGGGTGCACGCAATCACACAAAGGCTGTAAAAAAGTGGAGCATATGTGTAAGAAGTGGACTTGGGACTAGGGAAGGAGAGAGACAAGGGGTGAGGTGGGGTGGGGTGGGGTTCATTCACTAGTAGGAGCCCTTGTTAGGTCATCATTACTTGTTAGTCCCAAGCACCTGCATGCTGTCTCAACAAAACCCCCTTTTTCTCTTCTTTTATGTCCTTGCTTCTCCATGAAGTCTGTGATTTTTCTCTGCCGTATAATAAAGCTTTAAACTGTCTCCCATACCCATGTTATTATCTTCTAAAAAATAAATAAATGCTTAGCAGCATACACCATGTTTCATATCGTCTGATTAACAACGAGCATATTTTTCCTTACAATATAAGATAATACTAAAAAATATATAATATTAAAATTTAATTTTTATACTTATACAAATATTCAATCATAAATTATTATTTCAGTAGTAAAATTTGATTTTTATCTTAACTATCTAAAAAAATCATTCATAACATTATTGATGATTGATTTACAGTATAAAATTTTTTATACTATCAATTTATAATAATTAAACTCATAATGTTATATATTTAAATAAAATAACTAGTAAATAATAAATAATAAATTTTGGCATATTTTTTAAAAAATGTAACTTTAAATATTACAAATATTTAGAGTATAATAAATTTGAAAAAAAGGATATCGTGAATAACAATTTTAAATAAAATATTGAAAATAATAAAAGTCATTAATAAAATACGTGATCATGTAGATAAATTTTTATATAATAAATTCTAATATAGCCAGATGTCGAAATAAAATTTTAAATGACAAACATAATTTCTACATTGCAAACTCAAACTAATAATTTATTTTATATATAATATTGAATTATTGATATCTTGTTGTACATTATTTTTATGCATCATTTTATATCAAAATAAGGTAATAGAGTTAAAATGTAGAAAAATAAAATAAATCATAATTAAATAATAAAAATATAAAATAATATGTAAATAAGATATATATATATATATATATATATATATATATATATATATATATATATATATATATATATATATGTTGTGAGGTAAGAGGCTATGCTGTATTTCTGAACCTGAAGAGGATAGAGTGAAATTCTCTTAAATCAGCATCTGCTACGCTTTGTGAGAGAGAGGGTGGGTTGTGCAGTAGGAAATGAGGTGGGGATTTGGATCCCCAAAGAGGAGGATCTGGTTGGTTTCTGATATCCGAAAGTCATAAATGGGAACAGTTGGAATCACAAATATGGGGTCCCCAGTGCCAGGTTTGAATGTGATGTGCCCCATTGTTTTGCTGGGACCCCTGCCCTGTGTTATCTCTTTTAGCATCTTTTCATGGGAATAGAGAAACGCAAATTTACAGAGGAAAATCCATCATGATCTCAGGTTAGTGAATTTGGTGATTTCATTATCATTAAAACAAGGCAATCTGTACAAATATCTGAAATAAGGTAGCTAATCATACAATTTTTGAGAATGCTAATAAGTATATTTAGGACATTATTTAAGTAATCAATAAAAAAATAATATATTTAATATATTAAAAAGTGTTTCACTTAATTTTTTAATACAAATTATCCTTAATACACTCATTAGTAAGACCCTACGATTTAATAGGCTAGCAATGATCACCGTACCAAGAAAAAATCACCATACCAAGAAAAATCTAAAATAAATAGGCTAGCAATCATCATCATACCAAGAAAAATACTACAGGCCTCCATGTGTACTAGATAGGGGTGTTCGCGGATTGGATTGGATCGGTTTTGAGCCAAAAAACCATCCGATCCAAAGATGAAAACAACTTGCGGTTTGGATTGGATCGGTTTGCTTACTTAAAAAAATCCGATCCGATCCAATCCAATCAAATGCGGTTTGGATTGGATTGGATAATTCGGTTTTTACCGATACATCGTTACATAGTTATATTAAGTCGAAAATCAACATTAAACCTATATATACTAGAATTAATGTAGTTCTAGTTCCTAAGTATATGCATAAAATCTTCTAGTAAATGAATAACTATTGATTCCTAGGTACATGAATAACTATACACATTCCAATACATCTAGTATTTGACAATTCCAACAAAAATATTAAAGAGAATGAGAGTGTTCGTTCATAAAAGTATAAAAAACAATGCTTAAGTATGAGTAGTCCTATAATTTAAAAAATAATAGTATATGTATATAGTAGGTCGGTTTGGATTGGATTGGATTGGTTTTCACTAGGGGATCCGAAATCCGATCCAATCCAATGAAAAAAAAGCGGTTTTTTCGGTTTTCGGTTTTTCGGTTTTCGGTTTTTCGGTTCGGTTTTTGCGGTTTGAATTGGGTTGGATCGGTTGATGAACACCCCTAGTACTAGAGCTGGACTAAAATTATAGACCTGCCCGAAACCCAAACTATCGGAGACTAAAGTTGATGTTGAGGTCGGATTAGAGTGGGTGTCGGTTACCCAGATGAGAAAAAAAGAGTAGGGTCGGACAAATCCAAAAGGCCTGGCCGAAAACCGTGAAACCCGTTGGCAAAAGGAAGCAATTGGGCGGGTCAATGGGTCATTCGGTCCACTGTTTCAGTTTCACACGGTTTGGAACGGACGGGTTCGGTTGTGAAAATAAATTTCATCGAAATCCGAACCCGATCGAAAATCAATAGAGTACCGTTGGATTAAAAATTGACGAGGATTGAACTTGTAATGAATGGCTAAGATGATACCATTGTGTGTTTGTTTTCTCACTCTCTATTCTCTCAATCTCTTTTTCACTTTCTGACTCTCTGTATTCACTCTCTCTCTCCCTCTCTCATTACCCTAGCTCTCTTCTTCCCCAATCTCGTTTTTCAGTTCTTCATAAACCAGTAGCTGCCTCTCTCATTTTCAACCTCGTTATCCTGCGGCTTTGCCTCTCTCGCCTCTCTCAATCTCTTGCTCGTTCCCCTGTGGCCCTACCTCTCTCGTCTCTCTCAATCTCTCGCTCATCCCTCCGGTCTCTCCATCCTCACTCTCGTTCCCCTGCGCCGTTCTCGACGCTTCAAAATTCGACGAGCTCTCCAGATCTACATCTCCTACGAGCCCCATGAGCAGATCGCTGCAAATGGTGGTCATGTGCCAGATCTATAAGCGGTAGTGGACGCGAGTGGCGGTATTTTTGATATGTCCTTCAAGTGCCAGATTTGTTCTTCAAGGTTCAAGCCCCAGATGTATAATGAATATTTTTTCTGGGTTGATTTTTTTGTTGCTCTTTATATCTGTTGTAATTTGTAATGTTAAAAGTTGAGTTTTTTTTCTAGAATTTCTTTGTATTTTGATTAAGATAATCTATGTATATTGATTTAGAGCTGGAATTTCTTCCTCATTCTGAAATTTATATTCATCTTGTTCTTTTGGGTTTGTTTCTGTTGTTGGATTTTTGGCTCCTCTCTTGGCGTTCTGCAATTTTTTTTTTACCCTAACCCGAGACAACCCACCCGCACACTCTTCGACCCGTCGAAATTGCCACCCTCCCAATCCGATGGCACAAACGGACAGTAATGGGTGAGGATTTCTTCTATTTGATTTTCATCGGGTTGGCCTTTTTTGGCCCGAAACCGACCGAGACCAACCGTTGTCCATCCCTAAAAAAGAGTTAAGAATGGATTTCTCCGGATGGGTTCGGTTCTACAAAAAATAAATCAATCGATGCCCGAACCCGCCCGAAACATAACAAGCTGGACTACCCAATCTATCTTTCACTCACACTGCACAATGTTTCATTATCTGTCACACTGAAAAACCTATTTTTTTTTCCCTTTTCTTCTTTCTCTCTCTCAGTATCTCTCTTCATTCTTTATTGTTTCCATTGCATTTGACTAAGGTTGTGAAGTTAATTACTTGTTGAGTAGAAACAAAGTTACCTATCTCCCCACATTTTTTTTTAATTCAATTTCCTACATTTTTCTATTCCTTTGTAGATCCTACCTTTAATATCTTTATCTGGATATTCACTACTCCTCAGCGGCACCATCTCCACCACCCGTCACCAACTCTGAGACTTCAGACAACACCATGCGACAAAACCCTTCATCGAGTCCCAAACGTCCATGATAGCACCGTGAACACACCGTGAAGGCTCCATGAGAGCACCTCCACCCCTACATATTATGCGTTGTTGAACACACACTGGGGGGCTCCATGCACCGTTCCACCCACTACCAGCCACACGTGACCACTGTTTGACGGAAGACGCTCACACAGTAGCCTTCGGCCGGAAAAGTGCCATACGCTCACTGAAAAGGCTCGAACCAGAAACCACAAGAACCCCTTGCCATCAACCGGAATAACCGGATCCAGATAAAGATAGTCCGGCTGCCTACTTTCCTTCTTTTTCTACCAACCGAAACAACCCACCCGCCCAACAGGCTACTCGACCAACCCGCACAACCCATTACCTTTATCTAACGAAAATGGGTGCACTTTTACCATTTTCGATTTTCTGCAGGTCTGAAATTTTTGGCCCGAAACCGACCACATCCGACCAATGTCTAGCCCTAATCTGTACCACTTAAATTAAAACGAAGCGAAAAATAATATGGTTATAAGAGTTGTAAAGATTCATAGATTTCATATGCATTCACTTAAAAAAACCTGAAAAAATTACCATAAAGTCTCCAGCTTGAATCTGTCATTTGATCGAAGTCCAACTTTAGGGGGGAATAGGGGCATCTTTCGCTACACAGCTTAATTAAGCATTTATGTAATAAATTATTTTTTAAATAAGTTAAAAAAAAGTTTATTTTCATAAGTTTATCGGACAACCTTATCATAAAATATTTTAATAAGTTATTTATATAAGTTTATCTTCATAAGCTATTCTCATAAGCTCCTTATAAGCTTTTTCAAACGTTATCTAGATCAGGCTGCTCGTCAGGAACCTATAATCTAGCCTATTTAAGACCTAGCCTGACCTAGCCTATGTGACAAAAAGTCCATGTCAGAACTTCTTAAAAAGCCCATATAACTAAAAAGGTCTGGTTAAAACTTTAAAAAAAGTCTATTAGGCCTATCAAACCGATCTATTTAACACAAACACACACATAATATAATTTAATATATAATAGTACAATATATTATTCATAATATTTATAATATTTGAAAGCAAAGGCTTATTGCCCAATTTAAATGTAGAGGTCTATCTGCATATTTATTTATGAAGGTCTAATGACCTATTTATCATTATAGGTCTACCGACCTATTTATCAATAGGGGCTTACAACAAGCCTATTTACAAGTGAATGTCTATGACATATTTATACGTGGAGACATATTTAAAGGTCTTGTTGAAAAATAGGCTTTTAAATAGGTTTTCAGATCAGAACAGACTTTGAAGTAGGCGATACTAGATCTTAAAAATTGTCTTATATCAGGCTAATAGGTCAGGCTCAGATCATGAGATTGGAACATAGATCAGACATGTTTATGTGAGAGCCTATCTCGACCTAGTCTATTCCCACTACTATCCAACGTTTACTTAAGTTTTTTTTAATTTTATTTTTAAAAAGAAAATAAACTTGAGTTATGTGCTAAATTAAAAGTCTAGAGGTAATCAATATTGTCTTGGGAGAGTTGATAACGTGACTCTCCCCAAAGAAAAAGGATGCAAGTTTGATTCCTGGAGTCGCCTATTTGGAAGGCAGCCCAACCCGTGTGTAAAAAATCGGATGTCCGTCGTTGTCGAATCAGGGATTAGTCCTATAGTCGGTTCAACCAAAAGCCCTAATTACGATAGGTTCTGAACCAAAAAAAATTAAAAGTCCCGAGGTAAAAGACACATCCAATTTATCCAATATAAAAAAACGTAACCTTTCTCAGAAGACGGTAATTAATTTGATTTATGAGGTTTGTGAACATCGATTATCTGATGCAAATGGGCAAGACTTGTTACGGTGGGGCATAATTTGCAGTGAAGCCTTAGCTAAATTTTGGGGAGAGCAAAAACCCATGAAGGAAGAGCGAGAAATAGTATAAGGCCGAACTCGAGCTCCAACGCCGGTACGATTTGTAGGCCCCTCTAAGAAATGTAATAGAAAAATAGAGTTTCACTAAAATCCTTTTTTGTCTTACCATTTTTTTCTATCTACATTCTTTCTTTTTACTTTTTACTTTTCTCTTTCCATTTTCTTTCTCAAACCAAACAAATTATAACAGTTACAGACAAAATTGTAAGCAACAAGCAATTTGTGGGCGAGAGATGGCCCCCCAAAACTAGGGGTGGCAAAATGGACCAACCCGTCCTATCTCGTCATTGGCCCATCTAAAACAGGGCGGGACGGGTTGACCCGCTTTAACAAAATAGATTAGACCTCCTAACCCATCCCTTTTAGTGGTGGGTTGACGGTTGGTCCGCAAAAAAAAAAAACTAGAAAAATGGGTTGATGGGTTGGCAGGTTGACCTGTCAAAAAATAATAAAAAATTGAAAATAATTATAAAAAATAGGAAATTAAGCATAAAAAAACAAAAATGGGTTGGCGGGTCAACCCGCCCCGCCCTACCTCAAACTGTTAAAAAAATAAAAAAATAATTAAATATATATTTTTTTAGAATAGGCGGGTTGGCCCATCAACCCACCCCGCCCCGCCCCCCGCCTTCTTGGTGGGTTAAGCTGGGTGGGTCAAAACGGGTTGGTGGGTTGAGAACCCTAACCCAACCCGCCAAAATAGGCGGGTTAAACGGGTTGGCCCGTCGGGCCCAACCCATTTTGCTACCCCTACCCAAAACATAATCTTTTTAGGTACCAAACACTCGACAAAAACTTCAAAATACGTTGTTAAAGTTGGACCGAATAATAAACCATAAAAGGTTCAGGTTCAAATTAAATCAGTTTAACCGATTAGGAAAATGATTTAATCAGATAATGTCATATATAATTATAATTATAATACACATATACACACATAAGTCATTTACCCTTTAGAAGACCCTATTGTTCTATCCACCACTCTCGGACGAAGCTCTAACAAATGGAATCAAAGCATGTATTGTTGTTTTTTAAAAATGGAAAGATGAACAGCATAGTTATTATATTTTCTCATTGCATGTACCGCATATCACATACCATATTTAATAATAATATAAAAAATGACAAATCATATACTCAAATGAATCACCTATCTATATTTGCAAGTGAAAATTATTGATGCCAAAAACTCCAAATTATATGATACTTTAACTTCTTTTTGCAACCAGTTTCTTTTCGACTTGATTGCTTATCTTTACTTTATACCTATTCTCCTTTTTTGAGTCTTGACAAAAGGAAAAACGTCCTAGACAATTAAACGTAACTGGAAGAAAGGAAAGAGTGCGGAGCTGTCGGGGACTCGAGGTTGGAAAAAAGAGAATAAAATCTACATATTTTTTTTGTGATTTAATCTCATATATCATACAATAACCTATTGTAAATTTGAGCAAATTCGAATTTAGTCAATTAGATCATAATGAAATAAATTAAATCGATTACTAATAATGAAAACAAAATATTGGTCTCCCCTTAAATTTTCCAAACAATCAAACATATGTAAAGTTCATATAATTAAGATTCTCAAGTGATGATTTTAGAGTTTAGGATTGTTCCATCATATTGAATCTAAAGGTTTGATCCACTTATAATTATGGGAGGGATATAGGGAGAGAGCCTTTGAAATAAATATTGCATATTTTATTCAATTTTTTATAATAGAAAAAATTGAAGATAAGATGTAAAAAAAATAGACATTTTAAAAAATTTCAACTTTAAAAAGTTTCAAATATTTTAAATATAAACAAATAATTTTATACACTTTTTCGTAATTTATTAGGTAAAAGTGATTTTTCTTCATCCTAAACGAAATAGATTATCTTAAAATTGATTTTCAACAAACATACACAAACAAAAACAGATTCTGATTATAATCGATTAGACATATAAGAAATGTTTGGATGTGATAGATTACATGCAAAAAACATTTCATTAGAGATTAAAAAACGTGTTAGGTTTAATTTGTGATGTTTGAAATTTTTATTAAAGTAAAAAAAAAAACACAGTTTTTTCTTCTTAGTGATGTCATGGTATTTGATTTTGTAGTCTTTGTTTGTTTTTTTTCTTTTTGGACGTTTTAGTCCCATCTAACATAAAAAAAGAGTTGTTTGTTCTGAAGGTGACACTTTCATTGTTAAGATTATAAATTATTAGATTATTTTGGAACAAATCACATTTATAAAAAAAATACCACCTCTACCAAATATTAAAATTTATTATTTTTTAATTATTTCATAACTCTTTTGGTAATTTGATAAGAAAGAAATATACTTCTTATACAATTCAAATATAACAAATTATCTTAAAATCTTTTTTAACTAATATAGGTAAACATAAAATTGATTTCATCATAATCCATTATAAAAAATAGATTATATTGATAATCGATTATATTTTCGTTTGAAAACGATCCTGCACATTCAAAATAATCTAATGGAAACGCGGGACAAACTTGGAAGGTAATGTAAAGATTGAGAAATATTTTTTTTTTAATAATCATGATATAGGTACGAAATATCCATCACCGTTAATAGTGATTAATCTCCGTCGGAAAACCTGTTAGGCACACAAGGCTTAAAGTGCCCGAATCCTTTACCACTCGGACCAATCGTATGTTGGTGATTGAGAAATAATCTAATCAAAATAATCTTACAGTTTGCATGTTTTGAAAAATTGAATTATTTGGATTTCAGTTGTTTTGAAAGAAAAAAGTTAATTTTAAAATAATCTTTCTTGTTTGACACTTTGCTTAAATTTATAAAAAGATTTTTTTTGAAAAAGAAATTATTTTATGTCATATTATTATTATTATTTAAATGATTTTTTCACAACTAATTTACGTACACTAGTATAATTTATTTAAGATTTAATTGAAATAGAGTGACACTATAAAGATTTTTTTACGGTACTGTTAAATAATAATGAATTGATTAACAATAAATTCAATATTTTTTGACAATTGGCTCATATTACCTTTTTATTACATGAGAAATCAAAATAGGTTTTAGGGATTTGAAGATGAAGACATCTGACCTCCCCTAATTAATGGTTTGTTACTACTGGCATCGGCGCGGGTCCAACATATCTTAGCCATTATAACCGACCACCGTCGCCTAATCCGAAAGATAGACTGCTCTTCAGTTTAAGGTAATCAATCTTCCATCTTCCTAAAGATTATTATTGTCTCCCTATAATAAAAAAATATTGACTGCCGTATGTTTTATGAAAATTTTAAGGTTAGAGAAGCACGTTCGACGACGCTGTTCAGCCTCTCTAACAGTTTATGCGTGCGTGTGACTACAAGCTTTCACTTATCTTCGCTGCCTCTCTCTCTGTCTCTCTCTTTCAGCCCTTCAGGTACGCCTCTCTCTCTCCCTCCCTCCCTCTCTCACTTGTTTTCTCTGATTCCCTTTTGGAACTTTTGTTGTTGTATGTTGTAAATTTCCCACACTTGAATTTAGAGACTGAATTAGAGGGCGGGGGCGACGAACAGAGAGGGATAAACGAAAAACACGAATAGCAATTTGCCTACCATGGGGGGCACGAATTAGAGGGATACTTACAGAGGCACGAATTGTAATCAGGTTTAACTTTTGGGGTTGATGAACCATAGGCCTACCATGTGTTTGAAAATAAGTGAATAGCAATTTGGTTTCATATTGATGTATTGGTTGTTCTCAAACCAAGGTGCTTTAGATTATGACATTTCTGTTATTTGGGGGTGATATTCATGGTTATAAGTGCTTATTGAACACATTTCATTCAGTTGGTAGATTTGGCATCAGTAAGTTTAGATGCCAATATTCATAGATTTGTCAGATTATAGTTTGGGCTGACTGGTTAGTCCAAGTTTGCATTTGTTAATTCTCTTTTCAACTCCTCGTCCTGCCCATTCTAAGACAGATGATTGTACTCGTAAGATGTAGCAACAATTATGCAGTGTATTTGCAATGTCTGCTGGTCCAATTAAATAGTTGTATGATTAGCAGTAGTTGCTTCTGATGGGTTCTAGTGTACCAATTTGGTTATAATTTATTTGTTTGATGAGCTAAAGTATCAGTATTAGTCGTATTAAATACTGTTCCCCGTCATTAGTCATATTAAATACTGTTCCCCATGTAATACCAACCTCAGCAGACCAATGGGTAACAAATAGTGACGAATACAAAACTCAATGGGTAACGAATAGCGACAAATACTAAACTCAAAATGGCGCCGTGGCAGTAAGGCACGATCGCTAATATTAAAGGTCCCTTCCCTCTTTCCACTCTCATCGTTTTCTATTTCTCATCTCACCACCATCTGAAAACACCTTCTCCATCGGCGTTAAATCTGAGAACACCAGTTCCTATCACGCTTCCTGAGCCAATTTTTTTACTGGCACCTTTTAGGGTAAGTTTGTTTACCCATCCCTTGGTGGTTGCTTTTATGAATTAAATTTTTCTATCGTTAGTCGGTGTTTCAGTGAAGAAAAATTGTGCTTTTAATTTCAACACAATGTTCTGGAATATCCATGTTCAATATGAACTTCCCTACCTTTTCTTGCTTTCATCATTCTACACTTTCTTGTGTTGATTTGCTATTGACTTGTAAATTTTGGGCCTTTGCTTTTGCATGCTTAATTGTGTTATTTTCCCCTTATTTGTGTGTTTTTTAATTATTATTGTACAGGCAGTGGTACACTCTTAGCAATTTAGAAAATGCTTTCTGGGGTGAAGTTCATTCCCCGTGACAAGGTCAGTAGTATTAGCATACTCCTGTCACCGTGTCATTGTTGTTATTCCTATTTTTAAGTCTGATTGTGTTTGTTTTATACCCACATTACTGTGTTTGTACTAGGTACAAAATGAGGACTTGGATTCTATCTCGAAGGCACGGAAAAAATCTGATAGTAGGAGGGAAAAGAATAAGAGGAAAGGGAAGAGCTCTAGGAACAGTTCTTCTTCTGATGAGGAGCTTGATAAGATAAAGAAATGTTCTAGAAAGAAGAAGTGGTATTCCTCCGATGAAAGTTCTTCATTTTACACAACCGAAAGTGAAAGCGAGCAAGACGATAAGAAGCATAGGAGGAAATCAAAAAAGAAAAGGCACAATGGTTCATCAGATGATTCTGGTGAAGGGTCAAGAAGAAGATCAAGATGTAGGAGCGGCAAAAAAGAATACACATCTGAGGAAGGCTCTTCATCTTCTTCTGATAGTAGAGATAGTTTTTCGGATCGACAAGGGAAGCACCTAAAGTCAAATAGAAAAGATGGGAATAAAAAGAACAAGATAAAAGGTGATGCTACAAATATTGTAGATTCTATAAGTGAGAAGGAAAATGCAAGAAAAGAAATGGGATTGGATTGGATGCTTAGGTCTGAAAGTAAGAGGCCTGCACTTTCTGAAACAGTGGAGAAATTGCCAGAGGAAGTTCCATTTGAGGAGGTATAACTTATTATGTTTCCCCCCTTAACTTCCAGTTCTCAGGTTGAAGTCTATGTTTATCGTCTCATTGTTTTCTGTTTTTTTACTTTTTGTTGTTTAAATATGAATTCTTTCTTAATCAACCAAAATTTGTTTGTCGTTTTTTGCTATCTCTCACAAGAAAATAAAAGGATAAATGAAAAGGGAAAGATAAAATAAATAAGAATTAAACCAAAGAAGAAATGAAAGCAAAGAAAAACTTTTTCCTTACTTTGGCATTGTTGGAATTAGTAGCAATTAAATTTGAGATACATGTACTTAATAATTCATGACCTATGATGTATCATACGTGCACTTAGGAAGTAGCACTATCATTGATCTCCTTGTAAATATAAATTGTATTTATTCGTAAATTCCTAAAGTGTATATAAATAGCAGTTCAGCTGAGTGCTGATCACTCAAGTATTTCCAATCATCTAGTCCAAATTATACTCTAGTCTCTCAAGTGGCATCACTCACCATATTTTTTTTAAAATGAGAAGAAAAAATAAAATAAAAGGAGGAAATGAAAGTAAATGGAGAAATTGTATCAAATATTCTAAAAAAGAAAAAGGAAAAGGTATAAAATAGTTGACTTTGGTGAGCTAGTGCTTTTGAAGATTATATGATTTGAGCCTTTGGTCTCTTTCTTCAGGAGACTTAGTTTATATTCATGCATGTCCATATTATTCATGTAGGGAAATTTTTTGATGTTAACCAGTGTTTTTGTCGCTTCTCTACATCCTATTTGGCTCATCTATTTCAGTATGTTTTTGTCTGTGATGAATGAGTGAACATTGTTTCTCTTTACCTGTTGACCCTCCAATATGTAAGTTTATGTCCATTTCTCGTCTGTCTTAAAACGTTTTCATTTCTTTTGCAGCTTTTCTTCATCTTTTAATCTCATGGCCAATGTTAAGATGTTAAAAAGACTGAATCATTTGTTTCCTTTTTCAGTCAAAGGTGAATCCGAAGGAATTGAATCCATATCTGAAGGATGATGGAAGTGGTTACCCGGAAGAAAGCGATGGTGCTAAAGTTGCTGCAGACCAACTTTTATCTTCTTCTCTTGTTGGGGATGGGGGAGCAAGTTGGAGACTTAAAGCTTTAAAGCGTGCACAAGAGCAAGCAGCTCGAGAAGGAAGAAACTGTCAAGAGGTTTTATGCATTGCTTTTCAAATATTCTTTGTTTCTATTTTAAAAAATTAAAATAAATTCACTGTCCGATGGATATGTACAGGTGGTGGAAGAAAGATGGAGTTCTCTTGGTGAGTTGACTGCATCTGTTGCATCACATGCAGCTGCCCCAGCTCGTGCTCATCTAAATGCTATAAAAAGTAGACAAAGAGGGATAACTGAAGAAAATTCACCAAATTTCGATAAGCATAGTCGAAGGAATTCTAAAAGGGTAACTTTGAGAATAGATAGAAAACTATTGGATGTTTATTTCCTATTTCTTAAACAGATTCTATTTTCATCTTCAATAATTTATAATGGAGCTAATCTCACTTCTCTGGAATTCTGAAGTATATACTATTACACTTTTCTGAATTTGGCTCCTGAAACACTAGCAGGACTATGCAAAGGATGGTTCTGTTTGGCACCGTGAGATGAAAGCACCAAAAGTTCAGGATTCTTTATATTGGGGAAAGCGAAAAAGCCAACTTGAGGGTGCTGGGGTCATCTCTGCTGCAGCATCTAGCCTAAATAAGTTTACTAATGATGGAAGCTTTATGCTTGAATTTGTTAGCAAGAAGAGTAATAATTCTGACAGTTCTGTTTTGGAAAGTGTTGAACGGGAACATGGTTCATCAGAAGCAAACACCCCTGCTGAAAGCAGTGCAGTGGTCAAGACTTCAATGAGCGCAAACCAGTTGGCAGCTAAGGCTATGCAACTCCGTTTGAAAGGAAAACATGAAGAAGCTGAGAAACTAATGGTAAAACCATAAGATGAGAGAATATGCCCTCTTTTCTAGAGTTTGTTTGCCTCTTAACATTTTTGTGGTTTAAACTTATGGATATTGTTTCACTTTTCTTATTCATTTTGTGCACCCCTTTAGTATTGAATGTGGCATTATATTCAATTAGTTTATTCCTTATTACCAGATTATATCGTGGGAAACTAGCCATCACCAACTGCTTTTTCAGATAATGGTTTCAATGTTTGTGATTTTGGTCTTTTCTCCTTCCAGAATGGGGACAAACCACAGCAGAAGCGTTGAATAGTCTAAAATGAATTATAGTTGTCTCCATGCTTTCTCTGGTCCATGCAGCATAAACAAGTTTACTTTTCATCAATATTCGGCTATTTGATAGTTGTTTGTAAAGTTTTTCCTTGTCAGTCTTGCTTTATCACTTGCCCTGAAATTATACATTTTGTTCTTGCTGGACTTCTGTTCCATCTTTTCTATTGTTTCCTCTTGGGAGGGGAATTTGTGAGAGAACGGAGGAGATAGGGAGTTGAAAAGCTTCTAGCTTTGTGATACTACAAATTCTTTCATTGCCTTTTGCTTTTATTTTATATTACTCTGGGAGGAGGTCGGGTTAGCTTAGTCTATTGAGTTTATCTATTGTCAACAATACCATATTCTTCTAGTTTTGTGATTATTTTGATTTCGCTGTCTGGATTTTTCATTTTTGGTTGGCAGGAAGAAGCAAAGGTTATGAACACAAAGCAGGGAAATCAAGATCATACAATTAGATCAAGACCTGAGGGAAGTTCTAGCAGGTATTTTGCTGTCTTGGAATTCTGTGTTGTGTGTACACATTTTTTTTGTTTCCCTTAATCATATACATGCTTGATTTATTCATTTCTGATGTGAAAACATTGCTTCTAAGGTGACATTTCTTGTATAGCAGCAAAAATTAGGGCAACTCTCCTAGACAACTCATTTAATGAATCCATTTCATACTTTTTTAAGAAAAAAATGTCATTAAAAATTGAAAAAAAAAAAGAAACCGTCCTTCCTCTTTCTCTCTTCCCTCTCCTCCTCCTAAACCCCATGAAACCAGAAATCAGAACCAAACACAGACAGTTGAAAACAATTCAAAATATTTAATCCACATTCTTCTTCTGCTGATAAACAAATATATGATGTTTAAATGATTCAATTTCAACACCTTTACTCCATCTGTGGCTAATAGCCTAATACAACAAATTTATCCTTCTCAGTAAGGCAGTGATATGAGATATCAGGAACAGAGATCACTCCAAAGTCCTTCAGGCAAAAATCTCCAAAAGCGTGCCCTAACTAGGCCAGGTGAGTTAATGTTAGGCAGCCAAACTTGAGCAACCTCGGGTTCATTCTCAAGGGAAAAACACCCTTTGTCACCACCAAACTCGAGCAGGGCCATGGTCACTGCTAAGCCCCCATCATCACCAGAAATCAAAACCCTCCTATGAATCCCATCATCACCAGACATTTGGACGCTCCTCATTTTTTTAAAAAAATTATATCATTAAGAATTAAAAAAACACCTCTCTTCCCCTTCCTGCACTGACATGGGAAAACACAACATGAACCACTAAGGCAGGGATGAATAGCACTTAGGGCTTGGCTGTGGCTCGCGATGGCTGGGTTGAGTCTAGATGGCGGTTCTGTTGGTTGCTCACTGTGGGTCAAGGCGCTGGGTTCAATGTGCACAGGGACCATGGCTGTTGGGTTTGGCTGTGGAGGTTCTAACGGGGTTCTGATTTCTGTTGATGGTGGGGCTTGGCGGATGAGGGGGAAGAGAGAGAGGAAGGAGGTTTTAATTTTTTAAACTTTTAATGATATTATTATTATTATTTTTAAATATGAAATGGATTCGTTAAATGAGTTTTTTCTAACTCCACCATCCATTATTTTCAATGGCTAAGATGTGTGAACTGTGAACTTTACCCTTGCACATGAGAGGATCCAAAATCCAAATCCTTCTCTATTATTTTTTTTTAACTTCCTAAAGGTGTTTGATGTGTTCCTTCACTATTGTTGGTTTCTATAGCTTTATGCATTCTTGTAAAATTTCATTTTTTCTTTTTATTTCTCTGGTGACATTTTGCTTTATTCAAGATATACTATGCGGAAGATATCTGCTCAACAGAAGAAAGGAGAGGATGATGCTGATATGCATCTTGCTCACAAGATCATGCAGAACAAGCAGTTTAAGGTTTCTACTCAGGCTGATGATGAATATGACTTTGAAGATGGTCAAAGTAGAAAGAGTAGAAAGAAGCAAATAGGTGATGATCACAAGATTATTCATAAAAACACTCGTGCAAACCGATTCTTGACCCAGCAAGAGCGCTGCCTCTATTGTTTAGAGAATCCAAATCGGCCTATGCATCTTGTTGTGTCAATTGCAAATTTTACATATCTTATGTTGCCACAGTGGCAGCCTGTGGTGCCTGGTCATTGCTGCATTTTACCAATTCAGGTGAGTTTAATTTTGGCTACTGTCAGTGTTTCTTTCAGAGTTGAATCCAGGTGAAAGAAGCAGGAGCATGTTTGTATTGAACACAATCCCTGCAATATGAATGATTAAGTTCTTTAAATAATGAATTTTTATTATCCAAAAAAGATGTTATGTAACAAAGAATTCAAAACTTAAAGATTTTCCTTTATGGCTATACCTATTCCTAAATAAACAGTGAGGAAAGTATTGAAATAGATCGTAGTACCGAGGATTGAAGTGTTTTTGATGCCTTCTCGAAATTGGGATGGTAACTTGGAAAGATGTAGTATTATATTAAGTTATATATACTTTATGTGGAATAGTGAATCGAAAGGGGGTCAACAGATTTTTGAGTTAGTTGGTTTGTGCTATAAGGAACTTCCTATTATTTGTATTGACTTTTACCTTTGCAATTTGTCGGATCCTTTTATATGACAGCATGAATCAGCTACAAGAACCTTGGATGATAATGTGTGGATAGAAATTCGAAACTTCAAGAAATGCCTAATTATGTTGTTTGCAAAGCAAGAGAAGGAGGTAGTGTTTCTTGAAACTGTGATGGGATTGGCACAACAACGACGACATTGTATGGTTGAGTGCATTCCTTTACCCAAAGATATTGCCAAAGAGGCTCCTTTATACTTTAAAAAGGTAAGGTGCCTCACATCATTTGTTGTATAGTATTGCATTGCTTACTTCTCTCATCACAATCAATGCTTTTTGTTTTCTTTTTTTTTTGGTTACAATGCTTTTTGTTTATGCATGGGTGTAACGAGCTATTCATCTATTAGCTTGCATTTATTTGTATCCCGACCTTGTATTCTAAAAGCCAGAATGAAAATAATCTTTTACTGTTTCATTTAATATTTATGTTTTTTTTTTTATTTGTGTGATGTGTATTTTAAATTATAAACTCATTGTCTGCTTTTAAATTGTGTTCGTCTCAGGCAATTGATGAAGCTGAAGATGAGTGGAGCCAGCACAACGCCAAGAAACTTATTGATACAAGTCAAAAGGGATTGCGCAATTCAATTCCCAAGCACTTTCCATATTTCCACGTTGAATTTGGTCTAAACAAAGGTTTTGTCCATGTTATTGATGATGAAAAGCAGTTTAAGAGCAGTCTTGGCCTGAATGTCATAAGAGGCATGCTACATTTGGCAGAGGAAGACATGTATCGGCGGCGGCAGTATGAGGCAGTGGAGGTACAAAAGCAAGCAGTTGCTAGCTTTTGTAAAGAGTGGGAACCTTTTGACTGGACAAAACAACTTCACGAAACATCTTGACAATGCATTATACAGGGTTTGGTTTAGGCCACTTTGACATTTTATGATTTTTCTCAACAACCTATGATAGTGGTTAACTGTTGCTTATGCACCGTGGCATACTAATAGAAATGAATTTTGTATTATACCGGGGAAAAAGGGAAATGAATTTTGTAATCCCCATTGATGTACAATCCCCCTCCCCCCAAAAAAGGGTAAAAGAATGTTTTTTTGTTCATGACTTCATACTGTTCATACCTGATCGATTCTACTTCGTTCATTACAAAAATTGGTTGCTTTTCATTTTCAACAAGGTGCAGTAGCTTAATAGTCAGACAGTAGTTTTGATAATGACGCGCTGCATTAGTCTGTTCCAAGTATAAGCCTAAAAAAACGTTCGGGAGAGCTGTGGAATACACTGACTGACTTGAAGATCTTCAACGAACATAATAGATTTACCCATCCATTGAAATGCTACTAATTCCTCTTGATCATGCCATTCATTTTACTGTTCAATAAAATAGAAAAAAATGAAATGATTGGTATGTATAAGGAAATAAAATACTTGCTTTACTTTTAAAGTTTGTTGAGCAGATTCGGTACCGTGGTCGGTCAGCCAATACAATATTTGATCTACAATTTTCAATGAAATGTTCAGCATATGAATGGATAATGACGAATTTTGGACGAAATTATTAAAGACCCATAAAATCAATGGGAAACTAAGAAGAGTTTAATTATTATGTATTAACAGTGTAAAACATTTTTATACAGACAATCAATCACCAATCATGATATTGATGATTTTTAAGGTAATGAGTATAAAAGTCAATTTTTTTTATTGATGTGACAATTTATGATTGAATGTCTGTGTAAAAATGTGATACACTGTCAGTTTATAGTAATTAAACTAAGAGATTTTGATAAAAATAAGTGCTAGAGAAAGTGCTCAATCACACTTTTCGTAAAACAAATACAAAAATCATTTAATACCAAATAACATTTTCGTGTTACTAATATCACCTCTTATGTAGTTGCGTAAATTCTTCCTACTAATTCAACATGGGTTAGTTTTCACTTCTTTTTTTAAAAACAAAGGAGTCGCATGCAAAGACTACAAATTACTGTCATTGCACCAAAAATATGATTGAGGTGGTAAGGTCCGTGACAAATTACAACTTTTTAAAAGTAAAATTATGTGTAAAGTTAGTAAAGTAACATTGTATTTATATTTAAATCACTTTATGAGATATGATTATGATAAATTTTAGATTAACTCAGATAGCTTGGATGTACCCAGCCAGAATTGTAAAATGAACCATTTTAGTACATAACGATAAGTCATCTTACAATCTAAAGTCTAATGGGTGTCAATAAATCTCCTATGTTTTTGTGGATCAATCAGATGGTAAGAACTTAATCCCATGTGATATTGACATGACTCAATTAATGAGTAAATATTCAATTTGGTCCCTGAAATTATAGGGTCGTATCAACTTAGTCCCCCACATTATCAATATTCCAAAATGATCCTTAGAATTGCAAAATATAGCAAATGCATCCCTAACATTATTCAATTAGTTTCAAATGCATCCCTGACATTACCAACTTAATGTCATTATAGTCCATGCAAATATTAACGAAGGGACGAATCTGATTAACTTTCTACAATTTCAGGGATCATTTTGGAATATTGATAATGTGAAGACCTAAGTTAATACGACCCTACAATTTCAGGGACCAAATTGAGTATTTAATCTTCAATTAATTGAGTTGACGAATTCTGGTTGGACACAGGATATCGAAACCTTATATTTTTAAGATCACCATAACAACGAAAAAAAATATACCATTGAGTGTATGTTTATCTTAAATTGATGGTTTTAATGAATTAATAAATATGTCGGTTAATATGCTAGTTTAATGACGATGACGATAATCTCATTTTTTTTAAAAAAAGTTTTTTTGGCACTATTTAAATAACTTAATTTTTTTATACATGACAATATTCAATTTTAAATTAATTTTAGAAGATTATTGTATGTTCAAATATAAGCAAACAAACTCAGCTTGTTTTGTCACGAATCAACTTGAGCTTGATTTGTTGCTTGTCACATGTTTTTCTTAAGTTGAGGTAGATATATTTATGAAAATATAAAAGTTTGATGTATCTCGCCTGGCTATTAAAGGTTCACATTATTCTACGGCCTTTGTATAAGTCAAAAAAACTTATAATTTTTAAATAAATATAATTATTAATAAAATTATTATATTTTATATAAATTAAATATAATTTTAGAATATTATTAAAGGTGAAAATAGATCAAATTGTCTGTGGAGACTTACGATCTCGCTTGCATAAAACCTAACCTGACCTGTTTAATAAATAAGTCGGACCATAACTTTTTAAAAAACCTTTTTAATTAGAAAGATTAAAAGACCTTTTAGGTCTAACAAGTCAGCTTTTATGTGTGTGCGAGATCTATATATATATATATATATATATATATATATATATATATATATATATATTATATTATAGTTATATTATAATTAAGTATTAATTTTTTATAACATCTTAATTTTAATTCTTTTAATTTAACCAATCTAACGCTAAAACCATACATCAGATACTCACTCTCTTACCTCTCTACGTCATTTGTGCAACTACTCGTGGTTTGTACGCCATTTCTATTGCACTATTGCCTCAGTTAGTGGTGGTGTGTAAGCTAGGAAAATAGGTTGCTGGTTTTGAATCTCAACTTGAGGGTCTTCCAAATGTATCTTATAAAATCAAAATTTTGTCTTGTCCCCAGGTGAACATACATTTGAAAAAAGATGCATTTCATGATTTTTGGACTACTAATGTTACCCATTTTATACCACCAAAAAAAAAAATGTTACCCATTTTATTTTTTCTTAAGTTTGTTAATTTAATTGTTGCTAAATTATTACATGTTTTAATAACATATATTTATTTTTATTTTATAGGTGTATGAACAAGAAGAAATTATCTTGAATACCTGAACTTTTTTTGTTTTTTTTTTGTTTTTTATAAGCAAAGAAACTTTATTGAAAGAGAGTACAAGGTGTACTCCCATAAAATGGAAGTGTCTCATTAAAACCTCCCAAAGCCAAAACCCATTGGGAATAAGACTAGGGGAGGAAAAAGAGTACACAACCATCAAGGTACAAACGTTACATACAATTGAGATATTACAAAGCAAAAGCCCAAATATATCCAACACCCTGGGTACACACTCTCAACCCCAAGCAACCAACAACATAGTCTAATAATCCCACATCCAACTCCCAACAACACCGCATGAACAGACCTGAGCAATCATATGGACCACCTACATGGCAACAGGTACCATATTTTGTTCATGATCAAGCAGCAACTACAACATGCACCCAGCTGCCCCCATAAAGAGTAATACACAGTAAAACAGTACTAAAATAAAATAATGCCAAGAAGAAAAGACCAGAATCGCAGCCAGACAATTATCAAAGAACAACATCAACACCAAAAAACAAAGAACAGCCCCTGTATTATACCGCAGCGCAACAGCCTAGTGGGTTCACGCACCAATCCGAATATTGCCAATCCGAATGTCGACCTTCTCTTGCTATAAACCATTTCCAAGATGTCAACTTGATCTTATGCAAAACAGCTCCAATGTCAATCACCTCCCCTTGGAAAACCACCTTATTTCTACTAAGCCATAATGTCCAAACAACTGAGCACCAAATGACATGCCGAATTTTCCTACCAACTTTACCCTTCAATGGTAGTTTAAATGTGAGAAAATTACTCACCACCGCATTACTCCAAGCACCAGAGAAGCCAATCCAAGCAAAAACGGATCTCCAAATATTATAAGACACAGTGCATGAGCAGAACAAATGATCCACAGATTCCACATGTTGAGAACAAAATACACAGCAATTCGCATGATTACTAGAAATAATACCTCGAAGTGTTTTAGTGCTTCCCTCGTGGGAATGCGTTTCTGCAGGATTTTCCAAACGAAAACTGCCACCTTGGAAGGCACTGAAGTACGCCACAACCAATTAAAGGCCGTAGACAAATTAGCATTCAGCCCAACCGAGTTGCACCGAATTAAGTTTGAATACGCGGATTTACAACAAAATACTTTTACCCCATTCAGCTTCCATACCCAAACATCACGATCTGTTCTAGAAGGCACTACATCTTGCAATTTATTCATTAGAACCATGAGTTAGGATTCCTCATAAGAATTAAGGTTACGTCTCCACAACCATTTCCATCGCCAAACATTACCTTCCCAACCACCAGCATTTGCAACTAGTAAGTTCTTCTTAGTAGTCAACTGATAAAGAGTGGGAAAGGTGTCTCTGACCACTTCTGAACCTAACCAACAATCTTCCCATACACGAACCGTGTTCCCAAGACCCAGCCGAACAGCAATATTCTCCTTGAACCACTCAGCTTTTAGCAACAGAATATCCCTCCACCAGATAGAACTCTGTTTTGACACAGGACCACCATCAAGAATTCTTCTTTCCAAAGGACCATATTTAAACCATAGAAGATTATACCAAATTGCGCCATGATCGGAAAGACACCTCCATTTCCATTTGCACATCAAGCTCCAATTAAAAACCTCCAGATGCTTAATGCCCAAACCACCCTCCGATTTTGGTTTACAAATATTATCCCATTTAATCCAGCAGATCTTTTTCTTATCAATCTCCCCACCCCATAGGAAATTCCGCTGAATACTAATAAGAGTGTTCAGCACTTTCTTAGGGGCTTTGAAGAAGGAGAAATAGTAGACAGGCAAGCTCGTGAGTACAGAGTTAATCAAGGTGACCCTTGCCCCGAAAGAGAGCTGAGATCTCCTCCAATTGGACAATCTTTTCTGCATAAGGGTGACCACCGGTCTCCAAGTAGAGCACAACCTAGGATTTGCCCCCACCGGTAAGCCAAGGAATTTAAAGGGGAAAAGCCCCAACCTGCAATTGAGAAAACAAGCAGCGGAGTGTAAAAAGTGGTCATCCAAATGAATACCGAATAAGTGGCTCTTGTGAAAATTAACCCTCAGTCCCTAGACAAATTCAAAGCCGCGGAGAATAGATTTGAGACACCAAATGTTGTCCCATGTAGGCTCACACAGGATAATAGTGTAGTCCGCATATTGAAGGACCGGATATGATAACTCCGTAGAGACCTTGTAAGGACTTAGGTGTCCATCCGCAACAGCCTTATAGATTATACCCGTCAAACCTTCAGCCACAACAAGGAACAAGAACGGTGCCAGCGGATCTCCCTGGCGGAGTCCCCGTTGAATCAAAAAGTCCTCAGTGGGACTTCCATTTACCAACACCGACATGGAGCTAGATCTAATACATGCTCGGATCCACCTCCTCCAGTTATAACAAAAACCCATTCGGCACAGCATATAATCAAGGTAGTTCCAGTCAACTGAGTCATATGCCTTTTCAAAATCAACTTTGAGAAGCATACATTTGTCCTTCCGTCGTTTTGCCAAATCCACTAGTTCATTAGCAGTCAGAACGCCATCCAAGATTTGCCGGTTAGGCAAAAATGTTGTCTGGCATGGAGAGATAATATCGCTCAAGACCCTTTTCAACATGCCAGCCAATATTTTAGCAATGATTTTATATAGACTGCTAATCAGAGATATTGGCCGATACTCACTTAAAGATTGAGGATGATCAGTTTTTGGAATCAGAGCAATAAAGGCCGCGGAGATTGCTTTGGGAAGCTGAGCATTAAGTTGAAATTCAAGAATGAACTCCAACAGCTCATCCTTTACAATCTCCCAGCAACTCTTAAAGAAGGTAAAATTAAATCCATCAGGACCAGGACTCTTGTTACCGTCACAATTCCACACCACATCTTTCAATTCTTCTACCGAAACTAGAGCCATAAGCCATTCATTATCCGCGGAAGATATTTGACCAAAGGTAATCCCATCAAATGTAGGCCTCCTAAAGTGATTAGAGCAAGAGAAATGATCTTGAAAGTGCCTCTTCACCTCCTCCTTAATTTCTGGAATTGTATCTAACCACCTGTCGTTAACTTTTAAGGCCACCAATTGATTTTTCCTTCTTCTACCTTTGATACAAGCATGAAAATATCTGGTATTCGCATCACCCTCCAAAATCCATCTTGATCTGGACTTTTGTTGAATGGCTTATTACTGCAATTTTTTTTGCTGCTTTTTGGGAAGTTTTATGCCTTGATTTTGACAATTAGTTTCTTAAATGTTTACTGTCATTTTGTGTTAATGGTTGTAGTTTGGTTTTGTCAGATAATTTGAGGTAAAAGGTCTTTTAGATCTGTGTCATGGTACTATGTGATATTAAATTCAGGCCTAGGGCCTTTTGGATTTGACTAATGCTGTGTTTGTTTTCACCTTACAAACACAAGTTGAAGGCAAAGCAACAATTTGTTGCTCTGACTAGGGATGGTAAGGGATATGGGTAGGATATTATAATATCTGTCCTCATATCCATATTTAAAAAAATATTCGTATTTGTGTAGGTATCAACTTAAGTATTTTTATTCGTACCATTTAGGTATTCAAGTACCTATATCCATACCCATTATCCGCACTTTAACTAAGAAAAAAGAAAAAAAATAACACATAGAACATCAACGACTGCTGTTAGTGCTTAGGTCAGTAGGTGATTAAGTCTGAAAGGGAAAAATAGTTAAAAAACCTATATTACATTAATTTTATTTTTAAATTTGATATATAATTATAATTATATGTATTAATATAAATAAATAAATACATATATATATATGTATATTTATATATGTGGGTACGGAGTAGGATGGGTACTAAGGTATTCGTATCCGCACCTATACCCTCTCTTGTTTGCGGTTAATTGTTCAGATCCGTATCCGTACTCATAAAACGAATATTTATTTATCCTATCTATCATAAATATTTTTTATTGATATCCAACAAATAGTATCCAAATTGCCATACCTACATGTGACCCTAACGTACGTTTGAAGGCCCCAAACGTCAAAGCAAAGACACTATTAAGGGTCTGTTTGATTTAGATTTTGATAGAATTGATTTTGAAAGAATTGATTTTGACATAATTGATTTTAAAAAAATTGAGTTTAAAAAAATTAATTTGTGTTTGGTAATGATATTTTAATAGTCAGTTTAGAAGAATTGGTTTTGTTTGGATGATAGTATAAAATCACTTTTGAGATATAAATATAAAGAATATTGTGGGTCTCACACCTAGAATCAATTATTCTTAATGGAAAAGATAGAAATTCTTGCTTCTCTTAAAATTAATTCTATCCGACCCGAAATTGATTTTATTAAACACTAAATTTAAAACAAACATCTTTAGAATCTCAAAATCACTTTTACTAAAAACAAACATGATTTTGAATCATCTAAAATCTAAATCAAAGCGGCTATTAACTGAATTGATATCTTGGATAAATCGAGGCCTGGGATGCGTCATGATAACTATGTTATGATGTTAATAATTCGAGGCTAGAGACCTTTCAAATTTGTTTAATTGTATAAATTAGAAATTTGTAATCTATTCGCATATTTAAGACCTAGGTCAGCTCACCTATTTACAGACATTGACTTGCTAGCCTACTTAAATGTAGGTCTATTAGTTTTATTTCAAAGTTTTATTGCAATGTACTTCCTTCATACTTATATATAAATAAAAAAATATTTAAATTTTTTGAATTTAAATATAAATAAAAATTAATCAAATCAATCTTATTTAATATTAATGTTTTAAAAAATCTTTTGATTAATTATTTTTTATTTTTTTAAAAATATTATACACTCTCAAGACACAACTTTTAAGAGCATTATATACTCTTAATAAATGATAATTTAATAACTATATCTTATTTTTTTTACATAAATCAAGATAATTAAACTAATATAACTAACTTTCTTAATACGTGTGAAGTTAATTTTTTTTTTGTTTATATATAGGTTCGGAATAATAAGTCTTTAAATAAGTTGGTAGGTTAGATCAGACTTCTAAAAAGATTAAATCATACCTTAAAAAAATTCTACGATAGATAAATATGTCAGACTCAGGTCGCACACTAATGATGTAGGTCATGTATATTTAACGCGGGATCTGGTCTGACTTGTTTCCATCTCTACATATTATAGAGGAGGGATCGATTCACCCCATTATAAATCATTTTTTACTTACACTCACCTCCAATTATTAATTTAATTCTCATCCTATGACATATTTTGCGCTATTATGCTAAACATATTTTTTAAAATTCAATTTTTAGTCTGCATAATTAAATGGATCTTTCAAAAAGTATACACCTAATTTATCTGCTAAATAAAAAGTTAAAAAGTATACTAAGCCGTGAGTCTTCAACCAGCCACACGACCTATTATTTCAAAGCATGAACTTATTATTCTAAATTTATTTTTTTCAAATGTAATATAGGCTTAATTTCACTTTTTGTCCTGATAGTTTCATCAATACTTGATTTTAGTTCCTATAGTTTTAACTACTCAAATCAAGTTCTTGTACTTTCACAAATGTGTGATTTCGCTCCTTATAGTTTCAATAACTTAAATCAAGTTTTTGTACTTTCACAAATGCGTGATTTTGATCCCTTTAGTTTCAATTGCTCAAATCAAGTCTATGTACTTTCAAAAGTGTCTAAAAATTTATTAGTTAAAAATTATTTTTTTATTATATTAAAAATTAAAAATATAACATATGTAATAAATAAATTTAATTTATAAAATTAATTTTTAATATATATATATATATATATATATATATATATATGTAAATATATATTTTATATTTTTAACTTGTAGATAATTATTATTTATACAATTATTCAAGTACTTCTTTTTCTCTAATTGTTAAAATAATTATACTACGGAGTTTTATATATTATTCGTTATATATTATAATAATATATTATTTTTATTAATATTTTAAATATAGAAAAATTTATGTAATAAACTTTTAGAAAATTTTGAAAGTACACTAACCTGATTTGAGCAATTTAAATTAGAGGGACCAAACTCACGTATTTATAAAAATACAAAGACTTGATTTGAGCTATTGAAATTACAAATATCAAAATCACACATTTGTAAATTACACGGACATGATTTGAGCGATTAAAATTACGAGGATCAAAATCATGCATTGATGAAACTGCAGATACGAAAAATGTAATTAAGCCTATAATATAGTAGTATGTAACTAAAAATAATGATGGGAACTAACAACATATTCTCTAACACTCTTTTTCCAACACATTTTCTCTTATTGATTGAAACTCATGTGCATCCTACTAATTCATGATGTGAGTCCAACTTGAATTTTATAGAACACACATGAATTTCAACCAATAAGAATGAATATATTAGAAAAAGAGTGTTAAAGAATCTGTTGCTACCCTTTCTCAAAAATAATTGCACATTAATTGTTAAGCTAAACACGTTTACAATTAAGGATCTTGTTAACCAATGTCATTGGTTAAGAAATCCATTAAGAGTAAGTTTTTATTGAAAAATTAAGTTTCTAACTTCTCAAAATATTAAATATATCATTTCTCAATAAAATTTTTTTTCTTTTGATTCCTTAAGAAATGCATGTACGACACTGATTTACATCCTCCAATAATTAATTGTGTTAGGGGCGCAGCTAGGGTTTTTCATCAAGACCAATATAAATACATGTTTAGCAGGGACTCCGATTCCATTCCGCCTTTTCTGTGTCTTCTCTGATTCATTTCATCTTTTTAATCAAGGGAATCATAGTTGCGTGGAGTTGAGTTGAGTTGAGTGGGATTCCAATCATTCATTCTCTCTTCAACTGTGTTCCCTTGATTAAACAGATGCACTGGATCATCATCTCCTCTTCATTTCATCGTTAATTCCCAACTATTTCACATCCACGTGTTTTTTATTCGTCTTTTAACAATTTTTTTTTTTATTTCATGATTGCAAGGATAAAGATCCACGCAGCAAACCGAAGTTGTGATTCTTTGATATGGTCGCAGAATTCCTTTTCTTTTTCTGCTCAAATTATGCGTATGGCTTACAACTGAACAAAACCTTCTTTTTAAAGTTGCCAAAGCCCAAGATGAAAACTCTGTAATCACCTGCACCTGCACCTGCACCTTCTTTTTAATATTTCTTTACTGACATGTTTTTCTATGCAAAGGTTAAGAATCATTTATATTTAATTAATGATTTAATGAGTTTTTTAGTGTTGATAAAGTGGACGAATTTTGATCTGGATTCCAACATTTTTTTTTATTGATTTTGGCGTTTGCAAGTTCAAATCCAGGTGTTATTAAAAATAATTATTAATTATTAATTAATTTTGAATAGTGGAGACATTCGTCCAAATCTTGCTATGCGCCGTGCCGATTCCAACACTTTTTTATTGGTTCGCTCTTCTTGTTCGAAAAATTATCTGATGCTTGCCTAAACAACTCCTCAACTTGATTTAATTCATTCATTCTCTAACATCAAGAAACCCACAGAGAATAATATTAGGCAGTAACAGGTACCTTTTAATCAAATCTAGAACCAGGGCAAAGAGCTCTAAACATTCTAACATCCAGAGAAGCGTGAAATTTCATGTTTCCTACTGTAAGTTATTCACATCAAAACATGATTAAACTAATAATTTGGTCAGGTAACTAATTTTTAATTTAGTTCGTACATGTAAAAAATTTCAAATCAATCTCAATATGTATAATTATATTTAATTTGGTTCTCATCATTTATTTGTGTTATAACGGTGTCATATGACAGGGATTAAATTGAAAATGATTGTCATATATAAGGATCAAATTGAAAATGATTGTCATGTGTAAGAATCAAATTCAATTTTTTTTATTGAATTCAATACCTATACGTGACAATTATTTTTAATTTGGTCCTTATACTTTATCTTCAATCAAAGACTTTATAACACTAATAAATAACAAGAATCAAGTTAAAAATAATTGTATTTGAAAAGTTTGTATTATAAGGATTAAATTGAAAATGAGTATCACAGATAAGGACCAGATATGTAGTTCAACCTTAAAACAATTGTCACTTTGAGTTTGAGAATCTTAATTTGAATGAGCATCACATATAGCCAAAAGCAGATGCATGCCAGTTGTTACGATACAAATCGCTACAGTACTAGACCCTGCATTAAGATGCTTTTTATACATGAACAAACCTTTTTGGTATTACGAATTCGTTTTTCTCAAATGACCACAACGCTGCTATTTGTTAGATGAGAAAATTATGCCTCAGGACATCCTTTTCAATTAATCTAAATCCTATTTTTGCTATATAGTATGAATTTACACTTTCTTTTGATATAAAGAGAAATCAAGGTAGAAGTTCTGAGATAAAGACCTCTTGGCATATTGCATCATTTTCCTCCTGGATGTTAAAATCCTGAAATAGTGTAAAAACATTATTACTATTTGTTACAATAAGGTTACTCTTTATTAACTACAAAAATCATACAATCACATATAAAGAAAAGCTAGTGAACTGTGAGCTCCATACTTGTTGTAATGGATATCAAAAACACAACTCAACTCTTCAAAACAAGAACTGAGTTCTTAATAACAGAAGCAAGAAGATAAAGAAAGAATAGCATGCACCAGAGTTTTTAACGTGGTTCAACTTGAAGTAATGTGCATTCAAGCCTACATCCACAGCAGTCAATGTTATCGATTTGTAGCTCCCTTACAATGAGATAATTCTTCCTCTCAAGTTACAGAATTCCTCACACAAACTAAGAGAATGATACTTGCAGCTGAATGGTCTAACTAGCTAACTATATAGAGCTATATCATCCCATTAACTAACCGGATTCACTCAAAAAAAATTGGTTACATCATTTAGTTATTTAACAGTATTACCGAATTAACTAACAATTGGAATGAGGTTGGATTTGTTTACTGAGCCAAAATCACAACACTAGTAGTTCTGCAATACTCTTAAGCTGGACTTCTTGGCCTGCCTCAGATATTGGAAGCACTGCAACCAAGGGTAGTTTTATGGTGCACCTCGTTAAAAGTGGTGCACCCATGCACCTCAAAGATAAAACAATCTGAACCATCCATCTTGCAGGTTAACATATTTTTATAATACACTCACATGCACATGAACATTCTTTATAATAATAATTATTATATATAAATATTAAAAAATTATTAATTCTCTCTCCCTTCTCTACAAAATCTATGGAGATGTTCCTTTCTTTATCTGAAAAGGACCATGGGCAAATCTGAAGCCCAAATCCAATCCTCCCATGGCAACGCCACCCACATGGAAAGAAGGATGTCTTTAGCTTGTTTCAGAGATGATGTTTTGATGGAGATGTCGCAGTGGTTGTTGGCGGCGATGAGGAGAGAGAGGGCTTGGTCTCTGGTAGGAGGAGGAGCGGCCATGGATGCAGGATGGAACAAAAGTGTTAGGGTTTTGAAAGAGGAGTATAAACAATGGAGGTTTTTATAAATTGGGATTGGAATGGAAGCAACCAAATCGGCAGGCTGATCTTGATGAATCTAATCACTCAAGGAATAAGACAATGAGGATTTGTGGATTGGGATTGGGAGTGGGAAATTTGGGTATTCATCTAATAGAGAACGAAGCTAGGAGAGAGAATTAATAATTTTTTTAATATTTAATATATAATAATTATTATAAATAATGTTCATGTACATATGAATCTATTATAAAATTATGATAACATGCAAGATAAGTGGTTCAGATTGCTTTATTTTTAAGGTGCATGGGTGCATCACATTTAGCAAGATGCACCATAAAACCACCCCTCCAACCAATGCATAAAACTGCAGAAGAAACAATAGTTGTATTTCAATGGAGCACTCACGAGTGGTCTAATAAAATTGTTTTGATTAATATACAAGACAGAAGGCACGATGCATAATGAGGAATAGTTGAACAAAACAAAATATATTGGCTACACTCTAATTGGTTCTATGCGTATGTCAAGTATTGGTTAAAAATTTGAAAACCATGAGCAACAGCGCAAGTCATCCTCTAAGGGAACTATGCAACTGGTGTCCACATCTTATTTCCCTACTATCCTGAAAGGACAATCAAGTTCCTTTCTTCAGCATGTAAATTAGATATTCTTTCTGCAATAAATAATGCCATATCATACACCCATGTCAGCCCTAGAGCATGTTTGGATAATTGGTGTATTTAGTAGAATGTTTTTTGAATGAAAGAACTATTTTTAGAAGAATGAGTTTTATGTTTGGGAGTCTTTACTAAAATTAATTTTGGAAAACAGTTTTGTTCAAAATGTAAAATTAGCACGGGTAAATAGAACGTCCAAAATGATGTTCAGCCAAAAGTAACAAACTTACTTTTCTTTGAATGGCTCAGGATGATCAAAGCAGCAGCAGGATGCAATTTACATTCTGCCTGCTAAACAACTTAAAACAGTGAAGAATTTATTTTAAAGGTGTAAAACGGGATTTAAAATTGCCGCAGCTGCAAGCCAAACTCGAGTTTAATAAAAGGTGAATGAATCATCTATTTCCCAAAATGTGAATTGGATTAGATGGGAAACTTTCTTCCTGTTAGAATACTATCCCGACAATGTTTTATAACTATGAAACACCAGCACTCCAAGAATGGAAACATGTCTGTGCCCAACACCTGTCAAGCATGAGACATTCTATACATATTTTGTACTTCTTTGATATATTTTCATATACTTGTCAAATATTTCACACTTAATTTTAACCATACTTCATACTATATGTCTATCCTGTGTCAAGATGTGTTGTATTCTATGTGGCATGGCTAGACTTCATTCATAGCCTGTTAGTAACAAATAACATCCTCTATTTATTGAGGTAAGACAAACAACTCACTAACGTGCCTTCTTTTCCGCTCAGGCTAAAATGCTACATACATGCTTAGCAGCCTTCACCAAAGCAGCACTCATCAGCTTTGGCTGTTCTGAAAATTTTGCCCCCTCCTCTGTGGGATGTGCAGTGCAGGTGGTTCATGGAGAGAGCCAATTAGGAGGAGCATCGCTTTGTAGTGTACTTGTTCTGGAAGAGATTTTGACTTATAAATTTTAACTGGAAAATAAGAAACACAAATATGTTTATAAATAGGCACTGCTTTAGAATTATAAATATAATATGAGTGTGTGTGTGTGGTATATAATGATGCACATCGGGCGTTGATTTTCCATCCAAAACATTTCTTATAATCATATCATTCATGTAATAGATTAGCTATTTAAGTTACTGAATGAGGCAGCCGTATAATACACAAACTTGATAAACAAACCAGTCTTCCCCAAATATAACAACTTACAACACATGCCCCCACTCAAATCTACATTGCTAGCACAAGCACAAGCACAAGCACGCACTTATGTGAACAAAGAACCATAACTTAATTACTTCCAATGGTAAAAATAGCACAATGCATTATCACAAACACATACAGCCCACAAATCCTACAGCAAAGTATTGAAGCAAGTTCATTTAAATACAGCAAATCAGAAATGGTATATCCATCAAATAAATAAAGCATCCTATTTTATGGTTGTTTCTAAAGGACTCAAAAAGTGATGTAGAAAGAATTTGCACATACAAAATTGGTTTCAATCAGAGCTAAATTTGCATGACAAAAATCATGGGACAAGCCAGGAAAAATAAAGAAACACATGAAAACTAACTGGCTCAAATATTGAGTTGCATACAGTATAGTAGTACACACTTTGCCTAACGTGTAGAAAGGAAATAATGACAGTTTGAACTTGCAAAAGTGGAGGTGGTCAGGTGGCAAATAAGTGTCTCGGATACCATCAACACTAACACACCCACTATGAATTCACGACACACAAGTTCCTGAAGTTTTTAGGAGATGTCACCAAAATAAACTAGTTAAGAATAAGTTCTTTTATTTCTTTTGTTTCTAGATTCATCATTATTGATTGAAGGAACACATAAACATTACCATAATTGGTAAAGCTAGGGAAGAACAATCCTTAACCGTACAAAACATTGCCTAGACCGCATCATGCATCCATGCTAGCTTACAGGAGATAAAATGCTTAGTTACAACCCACACATAAACCATACAACATAGATTTCATACATATAACAGAAAAATACTAGACAACTTTATTTCAAGAATAAAAACTTGAATATACGCTGAGTATTCATCTGGTTGGATAGTATCTCTCCACTCTCAGATTTGAGTATCAATTTGCAACCTTGGTGATCCACACCAAATGGAATTCCTAGTTTTGCCAAATCAAGTCTGGTCCTAAGATCACGTAAGATGAAAAGAATTTTTGGCTCATTCCGGATCTTATCAGATAGTTGTTGAGCATTTTCAGTTACAGCCTTCTTATTATTTATACTACGAAACTGAGAATAATGAAAGACAGACACAACATGCAGTTGTCTTGTTTTTCTTGTCCTTGAAAGCTGAAACCTATCTCATGAGCAATATCATCTTGAATTCTTCTCATGTCTGGGTTCTTTCCTATGCATACCGTCACAATCACACCAAACAAGTTGTCCCTCTTACCTCTCCTCATAACTCAACAATAGAGAAGCTATATGATGATCATCCTTTCCGCACACTCCAATCATATAGATATCAGGATCGGTCAATGCCTCCATAACATTTTCCAAGGCTAACTTTCTTGATTCTGAGATTTCATAATCTATTACATTTTTACTGCAGCTACACTTCATAAATTCAACTACATCATCATCTCCTACTAACAACCTTTTCACTTTCTCCCATTCATCATATTGCCATTCTAATTTCTATTGTAGGGTCCTAGGGCCATCCATGTAGCGTTGGTTGGAGAATACTTGTCAAATGGAAATGGTTGGAGAAATGCAAGCAAGTGAATTTATACAGAGAAATGAAATGTTATTGCTATATATAGTTAAATTCAAAGTCATGATCACGTTGTATGGAACGAAAGCGAGTCTCTTACTTCTCCGACTATTGTCCAAGCCCAAGCCAGAACAGAATACAAAGACGGCAGCCGACACAACCATGTTCATCTCTCATCATCAATATTTTTTTTCTTTACTACTAACTAGCTAGCATAGGCACCAAATAGTGAAAAAGTAAACTAAATTATTTTAAATAATTATTATAATAATTTCATATAGAAATCTCACAATTGGTGGACATGCCAACAAAAGGCACTCATATATCACCAATGAGGCCCAACACATTCGGTAAATAATGTCAGAGGTTGATTCCTGCCATGTATATAGAAAAAACTTTATTGAGAGAAACAAAACTCATTTCGATGATCTTTACATCTTGAAGAGATTAGTCTTCAACTATCGTTTTTGAGGATACCATTGTTCACACACACACAAAAAAAAAGACACTCACACGCCACTAACAAATGAGGCTGACATTCTTGATTTTGAGACCTGCAATGCTTTCTAGCATATCTCCAAAATTATATGGTAACTTGATGTTAGCGAATAGGCTTTCAACTAGTCTCTTTTCTTCCCAAGGCTAGCTGTCCATTGGTCTCAGTCTCTCTTGTAATTCTTGCTTAGTTTCTCTTCCATCTTAGGACTTTCCAATTTCCATGTGGTCTTGGTTGGAGAAAAGCTAATATTAACTTTTGAAACCAAAATGGAAAGGTGAAAGCATCAAAGTGATTTTTGGCGGACAAATCGAAGTTGACCAGTATATATGATCCAAATCAAAATAAAATATTCATTTTCATGCGAATGGTGTATTATCTCATTATGGTATGAATAAAAAATTAAATATGAAGTTTAATTTGTATAAAATGGAATACTAAAATCATTTTTTAAAACTTGAAATTAATTGAGGAAAAATATTAAGCGAGGAGTGGCCATAAGTAAGTAACTCCATGAGCTGGCCAATAGTTTTAAGTTCATGGTGGCACTTTCACGGAGCCCCATCATAGCTGGCCTTGCTTCTTCTACCAGCCACCTACTTGAGTGAGTTGTCTTGTCTTGTTGCACTTTGATTGTAACGTGTTCTTGTTGCCGTCTATTTTAGCAAGTTACCAAGGGAGTAGCAACCACTTTGTTTTTAGATATGATAAACAGATAGCATCCACCAAAGTGCTTACAAAACCATTGAACATATACAATCATCTATAACGGAAAGATAATAGATGTAACGTCCCGGACTGCTTTAATGATTGCCGACTGTCCCCACAAACCAACACGGGTCTTTTTAGCGTGCTTTATCCTCACTCACAGACTTTCTGGGAAACTGAAAGTCACCCATCCCACAAGTGCTCCAAGTAAAACACGCTTAACCATGGAGTTCTTATGTTCTGGACTCTCGAAAAGAAGATGCATCTTGTTGGTATAGGTAGTACAAATCAATTCATTTTAAGCCTTTCTCAACTGTACAGTCCCATACCTGTACAGTCTTTGGATCCCTTTCGTTCCGATGTGAATTCGATTCATTTATGTGTCATTTTGCCTAGAAACCTGCCAGGAGCCGTTTCTTGTCCGTGCCTCATATACCGACGATCACTCTCCGTCTCGTCAGCCTCAGACGTCACAATAGACACATCCCATTACTACTTTATTTCAAGGAATAATCTTTATGAGAAACCTTCAAACTCTGAAAGTAGGCCAAGTATCATCGGATAGGGTAGTATGTCCTCCTTATGAGATGTGAGTACCAATTTGCAACCATGCTGATCCAGACCAAGTAAAATTGAGCAAATCAAGTTTAGTCCGGGTCCTATCTGACACTGGTCTAGCATTTGCAGCTACAGCCTTGTTAGTACCATTAGAGAAGACAACGAAATTCTTTGTTCTCCTGTTCTTGAAAGCTAAAACCGGAAACCTAGCTCATTACCAATATCATCTTGAATTCTCCTCTGGCTTATTCCCTTTATTTACCATCGCAATCACGCCAAACTACTTGTCCTTCCGGATAGCCCATACGGCATATTATTATCATTTTGCAATCTCAATTGTATACAAATTAGGCTATCTGTAAATTAATGCTTCCGTAATTTCTTTCAAGGCTGACATTCTTGATTTCCAAGACCTCGCACTCATGGATTTACAATGCTACTCTATAAAAAAATTAAAAGCCAATTTTTTTACCATTTACCGTGTTTATCAAAAATGATTTAAAAAATATTTACCAACTCCCCATAATTTATAAACAAACAAAATGGAATTGTGAAAGAGGATGCTAGAGTGAAATTGGTGAAATAGGGGGTTGACATAGCAAAATAGCAAACAGTACACAAACTAGGGGGCTGACAGACGGAATCTTACAGAAACTTGAACGGTTTGTTCAGAAACTGAGATCCCGGTCTAGTATTACCAGCCAGCAAGAGCTAAATTTTAACTAAGACCAAGCAACTAATCTAAAATGATAATCCAATTATCACCAATGGCTATGTTATGATCCCCAGTCCATATGACAACTAACCTGGCTATGGCGATCTTAAGTTCTTAACACTTCTAAAAGAACCGAACAGAATCGTTTCATAGTTTTCTTTTTTTTTTATCGGGGGTATAACTGTGGGACACAGATTTGAACATCAAGAAAACTATCCCATCCCCTCGCCACAAGCTCAATCCTAGTGATTTGTTTCATAGATAAAATTAAAATCCCAGCAACTACAAAATCTGGCAAAGGCTACCGAAAAGGTCCAAAACTGTTGACAGTAAGAAAGACCAAAATAAGTGATTGTAAGAAAGACCATATTGATAGTTTACCAAAAACAAATGACATACTTCAATAACTTCAGCCATCAATGTTGTTATCCCCAGTGTCCACTACACTAGTAGTGTAATGAATGGAAGGTACATTACCACTCGAGCTAACAGGGTAACCAATCACAAACTAGTGAAGCTGTAGAGGGTTCTTTAAACTAATCCGTCGTACTACACACCCAGTGATAAATTAAGACATTAGATTCAACCCGATGAAGTGAGAGAAAAAGAAGACAGAGAAACAAAGACGAAGAACAAATAGAAGCTCAAATCAACTATAGAAGAGGAGGATTTAACAATCAAATAATCTTAATCAAGATCAACAGCAAGTGGTCTTAAAGTTTCATAAGATATCCCCAAAAAAGATGAACACATGAATCAGTGCCTTCTTAAAATACCAAACCTGCTCCGTTCTGCAATAAATTGGTAGGCACAAACTGCCATCAGAACAAAACTTAAAGAATAAAAAGTAAAAGATCTCAATATAAGGATTATTATAGCACAGAAGATTTTAGGCCATACTACCTGTCTCCTCCCATTCAAAGACCACATCAGGCTAAGCTGCACAGCCCTTTCCCACTAGTCCAAGAATCTCTGTTATGACAAAACAGCAAAATCAAAAAACAACCATCCCAAAAACTATTTGTAATAATCTAGGTCGAGGATAAATAACAACCAAATAAAACAACCTCTCATGACTAAAACCCCAAAGACGCACCAGTTGAAGGTACATATGCTCAGCAACTGAAAAGGCCTTCTAACCAAGTATCAAACATGGCTCGTGTATGAACATATCCTGATATCCAATACAAGACAAAACCTAACCACTAGAAGAGAAAAAAGAAAGAAAACCCTAGATCACTACTTCAAGTTCAAGTTAATAATTGCAAGAATGCTGAAAATGAACAAAATAAGAAAACCATAAAAATGTAAATGATCCCTCCCTGACAGCAAAGGAGCTTCAAATAAAAACAAATCAACTGAAATAAAAAAGAAAACGATAATCAGTGATGTAAATTATTTGACTTGATCAGATTAGATAAAGGCACTCCACTACTTCCCATTCCCTTCAAGAGACAGGTGCCAAGGTGCCAAAATCTGTATTCCAGAATTAACATCAGTTTTTAAGAAAACAATAAAAACTTCAGGAAACCTCACAATACAATAAAGAGAAAGTATTCAACATAAAATTCATGAAGATAGCATCATGTAGTCTATCAATAGTATAGGAATCCATATGCCTCAGAACGAGACTAAGTTTACAGCAACCTTCTTGAACGGCAACACAAGTAATATGTTCATCTCTTTCTACCACCACGCTCTCTTAAGGTGAGGGTAAGTGTTTCTCCTCCACCAACATTGTAATAGGCAAGTGACATATTATCCTTGAGAAAGCCCGGTTTTCCACTCAATTTCTGCTTGTTAGCAGGTAGCTGGATCTCTCCAGCAATTTTTTCCTTCAGACTGCCAACAGTTTCAGACACAGACTGCACTGTAATTTCCAGAACTTGTCCTTTGAGATTTCCTTCGTCAACATTAGGAACAGATACACTAATGCGAACAGGTCCCTGGAGTGAAGAAAATAAAATACCAGTAAGGATAAACACAGCTAACACTGATGATGCTATTAACAAAAAGGTAATTGTAAAGTCCATACCGGATGTTGGGCCAGAAATTGATCTTCAGGAATCAGAGTGGAATCATCAAGCTTCTGCCTCTTTGGTTCTGGCTCGTCTGGGAGTGGGGGAGGAGCTTCGTCAGGGGGTGGTGGTGGTGGCACTCCATGAGGCAATGGTGGGGGATGCATCATAGGCATTGCTGATGGTGGCATAGAGAGGGGAACAAAAGGTCGGGGAACTGAAATAGGAGTGAACTGAGAACCGGGTGGTGGAGGTATGGGAATCCCTTGGCTATTCATAGGCAGTGGTGGAGGTTGACCAGCCATAACTGACTGCTGTCCAGAAGTCATTGCCATCGGAGGTGGAGCTGGCCGAACTGATGGAATCATGGGAATGACTGGTGGCCTGGGTGGAGGAATTGGAAGGCCACCACTGCTAGGAGCAGAATACTGGACTGCATTGAGAGGAACACGAGGAAGATTCAATGCTAGTCCAGGTGGCGGTGGAAGAGGACGAACTGAAGGCATACCAGGTCTAGGAGGAGGTGCAGCAGGACCAGGAAGGATCTTCGCTTCATTGTTAGAAGCATCATTCAGATCCTCACTGCCAATATTCTGTGACAAGGCTTGGTTTGCAGTACGGCCAATACTACCAGTGTGACCATCCCATATAACCTGCTTAGGTTGCTCATCATTTTTCTTCTCAATCTCTGCCTTGACAGCATTGGAAACCTCTTCCTCCGTAGTACCAAATATATCAGGACGGGTTCGAGCAAGTCCAACAATGTTTCTTGAGATTTCATCATCCTGAGCAAGTGTTGTCTCTCTAAGTTTGGCAAACATCCTTTCTTTCTGTTCTTTGTACTTGGGATCGATGAGAGAAATTCGCATATGTTCTGACATTTCACTAATGGGAATTAGCTCACCGGTGATTGGAGAAACAACATACTTGGTTGGATCTCTTTCTGCAGCAATCCTTTCCTCTGGTCTCTTCCAATTCTTCACAATCTTCATCGGTGGTTCAGGGTCCTCGGTAACTCTGACTTCATTCTTCTTTCCATCATCTTTGTCTTCCAAGCTAGCAGCTCTCATGCCCTCTTCAACAAGCTGGGCTTCTTCCTCATCCATTTCCATTTCTACCTCCTTTCCTGGTTCCACAATATCTTCTTCCATGGCCAACACCTTGCTTCTCCTTATAACCTCCTCAATGGTCATAGGAGGAGGTAACTCTTCATCCTCATCATCAGCAAAGTCTATTGTTTCAACCACTACAAAATCATGCCAATCGATCATAGCCATTTGTACCCTTTCCTGCTCTATCTCATCCTCAGCCTTTTGCCTAGCTTGCTCTTGTGAACGCTCCCATTCCAGCCTATTCACACACCTTTCAAGCACGGTAGTCATGTCAGAGACACTCTTCTTCATCTTCTCTGTCAAACTCTTTGGAGGCATCAAAACCTTTGAATATGCATCCGCAAGGGAAGTAAAAAACGTAAACATACTGTGGGTCGGTTTCAAGAAATGGAATTGGGCATTATTAACTTCCCTACTTGTTAATCCTGTCAAAAAAGATTTCCCGTTTCGAGCCACAAACTGTGCTGTAAGCTTTATAATATCCATCTCTTCTCCTGTAATTCCTTCAGGAAGCCGAACTGTATACTGCTCGACTTCAGGGGGTTCAAGTACTTTCTTTACAGGTTTGAACTGGGCAGAGAGATCAAGCTTATCTGCTGCTGCTGCTATGCCATTGCTATCAGGGGCCGTTGCAGATGGGGCTGATTCAGGAACAGCCGAGTCTTCAGGTTGTGCAGGAGGTTGCAGGCCGGAAGATTGATTTTGAGCACGAAATTCAGCCAACCGATGTTGATAGTATGCATGATAGGGATCTGAAGAGTTCAGGAAATTAAACTTGGCATTGCCTGTGTTATTTGCAACAATCCTCTTCTCGAATTCTGGACCATTTTTAGCCACAAACTGAGCAGTTTTATCAACAATAGTTCTAATGTCAGGAGGGGGATGTATAATTCCAATTGTTCTAGTGTGGGTAGCAACTATTGCTGATGCTGAATTAGATTTGTTCTGCTCCTCATTGGAGGATTTGTCATCCCTCTCCTCTTCAGAGACTTGACACTCAGGGAGAGGACCCAGGTTTCCATCAGAAGGAGGAGCAGGGAGAGGAAGTATCGGCAATGAACCTAACATTATGTAAATTCCAAAAACACTTCAAAATTTTATGTATTCACATAAAAGTGAACTCCAAAGAAGCATGAAAGAAGCCTCTTGCTAACTAAATCCCCTGCAAAAGAAAACCACAAAAAAGGTATAAAATTATCAAGGCTCAATAAATGAGTAAAAATCACATAAAATAATGCCAAGTGAGAAAAAAACAGACCAAATAGCAATAAAAATCATGACGATAACCAGATTATTGAAGGCATAAGATTATAATAAATCAAAAGATACAAATATGCTTCACTTGTATTCAGATGCAAAAGCCCTAAAAAAGGGTTCGATTTCATCATTTCACAGTTCGATGTTCAAATCTAGAGGTCGTAAAAAAATTATAAAAAACAATCACACACACAAATACACTCACAAACAGAAAAAGAGAAAAGCAAGAATGAATTATGGAGAAGAATAAGATGGGCTGCGTCCGGCCCAAATCTCTAACTAGCTATGTAGAGTTGCCAAAGTGAGGGAAGCCGCTCACCGATTTTGCCTATCAAGAGTTGATTAAGAAGTGAACCAACCCAACCCGATTCACTTTTTCGTGAGTACAGGATTCGTCGGTTAAAAAGGCTGGCTCCCTTAAAATTAAAAAGAAAAAATCACACAGAAAAATATGGTGCAAACCTAATTTGGGGCAAGGTACCTATACATGCACAAAAAGTATAAAAATAAAATTGAGGGATCTGAGTGAATCGAAATATGTGGAAACCCAGTGTGAGTCTTTCTTATTTCTATTTTGCTATTATCATCAACGAGAGTTGGAATAGAAATAACCGTGATTTTGGATACAGAGACTTTACCAACGAGGAAGTGCGATAGGCGAGGAGGGAGAGATGAAAGGTTTTCTACGAGAGAGATATGGAGGCTGGTTTCAGTGGTCTGGCTGCCGGCTAGTGGGAGAGGTATGCTAGGGTTGGATTTGGATTTCTGGAAAGTTTTGCAGCATCATAGATTATTTATTTTGTTTGTAAACAAATTATTTTTTTTTAAAAAAAATAGTATTTATTTTTAAATCTATTTTATAATCTATAGTTTTTTTTTTTTTGACAGCAATCTATTGTCAATTTTAAGATTTTTTTTTTTTAGGTTTAATTACACTTTTCGTCTCTTAACTTTATCAATTGTGTGATTTTGGTTTCTTAAAAAATTTAATTGTATTTTTTATCTCTCAATTTTTTAAAATTTTGCAATGAAAATCTTTATTTTGACCCAAGATAATGGAGTACCAATATGACCGGAGCTCTTTGGAAGCACATTGACATCCCAATGAAGCTCAGAAGTCCATAATTTTTTAATGCTAAATGTGATAAGTGTATGTGCTGGAGCTTAGTAGGGATGGCAATCTGAATCTTATCCATTGGGTATTCGCAAAAAATATTTATGATGGATAGGATAAATATCCATTTTTTAGGTATGGATCCGGATATGGGTACCCACAAATTTGAATCGGTATGAGTGCGGGTACGGGTACTCTAGTACCCATCCCGTCCCGCACCCGTGTGTATATATATATATATATATATATATATATATATATATATATAAAATATAAATTTTAAGAATATAATCAATCTAAAAATATTAAACCTAGATAGTTCATTAGTGTTTTTTTCTTTTTGATTGGCCTCTTCAGTTATTCATCCTCGAGCCAACGCTGTTTTGGATGTTTATTGTGATATTTACTCGTTTTAGATGTTTTTATTTGGTTAAATACTTTGGTTTGTAATATTTTATGAATAGATTTGAAAGATCTTTGAATTTTTTTAATTGAGTTATAATGATCTTTTTGTTATTGATTATTTTTTAGTTAAAGTGCGGGTAACGGATGCGGGTATGGACACTTAGGTATCCAGAAGGTACGGGTACGGACACTAAAGTTCTTACCCACATGGATATGGATATGGATATTTTTTTCAAATGCGGGTATAGAAACGGGTACTATAATACCTACCCATTGCCATCCGTAGGACTGGGGATTGGAGGGAACTACATCTAAAAGTGTTGGAGGGAGAGGCAGCATCGGCAATGAACCTAACATTATGTAAATTCCAAAAACACTTCAAAATTTTATGTATTCGCATAAAAGTGAACTCCAAAGATGCATGAAAGAAGCCTCTTGCTAACTAAATCCCCTGCAAATGGGAAAGAAAAAAGAAGGCATAGCAGATTAATTAAACTTATGGAGGCTCGATGAGTAAAAATCACATAAAATCATGCTTTACATGTAAGCTTCAGAGGAAAACACACACCAAGTAACAATAAAAACCATGACGAAAACCCGATTATTGAAGGCATAATAAGATTATAATAAATCAAAAGATACAAATATGCTTCACCTGTATTCAGATGTAAAACCCCTAAAAAAGGGTTCGATTTCATTATTTCATAGTTCAATGTTCAAATCTAGAGATCGTAAAAAAATTATAACACACACATAAACACACTCACAAAATTCCTATTTATCAGATTTTTCCGCTCACGAAATGAAGAAGGATGTGAGCAAAGGTAGAAACAGGGAGAGAAGAAAAACGTGAACTGAACAAACAGAACAAGAGAAAAGTAAGAATGAATTATGGAGAAAGCCTAAATGGGAAAAGAAAAGGTCGGGATCTTCTGTAAGGAAACTGTGAGAGAAAGAAAAATAAGGGCTTGGTCTTCTGCAATGAAACTGTGAAAGAAAGAAAATAAGGGCTCCTTATTATCGATGGAGCATGAATAAATCTTGATTGAATCTGTAATGGATCGAAACTAATCTGTCAATCTGAATCAAACGAACACTGCAACAAAACGAAAAATCAAACAACGTCGCACCAAGACGACCAACAAAACAACGCCGCACTCAGACGACGAAATCACGGAAAAACATGAAAGAAAAACCAGATCTATGTGGAAAAATCACTTATTTAGATAAAAAAAAAGAGAATAAACGATGTAGAGGGGTGATTCCAGGCCAAAAAATGATCCAAAACCACCCCCTTCGATGGATGAGGAAAAAGGAAGAGAGGACTAAGGAAGTTTGAGAGCGAGGGCGGCTCTAGAAAAAAAAAGAGCTTAATCTTAAAATTGCACGTTTCAGATAAATATTAATCAAATAAAAAAAATTTAAAATTGATAATAGATTGCTGTAAAAAAAACATAGATTATAAATAAATTTAAAAATAAAATACTATTTTGAAAAAAAGAATAATCTATGATGCTACAAAACTTTCCCAAAGTCCAAAACCAACCCTAGCGTCCCTCTCCCTCTTTCCTTCTATCATTCTCCTCACTCGCAGTCACGACCTCCGCCCTCCATCCCTCACTTGCACACAGTCACGCCCTCCACCTCCTAGTTGTAGCCGGCAGCCAGACCACTGAAACCAGCCTCCATATCCTTCTCGCAGCTCCAGCTAGAAAGCCAATATGGGAGAAGGCTTAGAGGTTTGAACAACCTTTCATCTCCCTCCTCGCCTATCACAGTGGTTTCCACCTATTTCGATTTCACACACAGGCAACGTTTTATTTTTAAACTTTTTTATGCATGTTTGGTTTACCTTACAAATATTTGCCCGATACTTTGCCCCAAACTACGTTTGAAATTTATTTTTCTGTGTGATTTTTTATTTTATTTTATGGGAGTCAATCTGTTTAACCCACCAACCGAGGTTAATGGAGTCGGATTGACTATTTTGTATCCACGAAAAAGTGAATCGGGTTGGGTTAACTCACTTTTTAATCAACTCGTGATAGGCCAAACCGGTGAGCGGGGTTCGCTCACTTTGGCAACTCTACATAGGTTGTTATAGATTTGGGCCAGAGGTACCCTATCTTCTTCTACCATATGGACCCACCCAAACCCAAGAAACCGACTCAGTCATGCTCCATCGATAATAAGGAGCCCTTATTTTTCCTTTCTCTCACGATTTCGTTAGAGAAGATCCCAACCCTTTTATTTCCAGTAAGGTTTTCTCCATAATTTATTCTTGCTTTTCTCTTTTTCTGTTTGTTCAGCTCATGTTATTTTTCTCTCCTTGTTTCTTCCTTTTGCTCATATTCTTCTTCATTGTGTGAGCGGAAAAATCTGCTAAATAAGAATTTTGCGACTGTGTTTATGTGCGACTTGGGCGTCAACGATACAGATCCGGATGCATGGGTATTCCGGTCACTTTGATTTTGTCATATTTGTAGGCATTTTGCTGTTTTATGCTATTAACCTGGGTGTTGTGAGTTTGTTCGCAGATTCATCCTTTTCGATTTTTAGCGATGTATTTTACCAATTTGAATGAATGAATATCTTTTTTAGTCAAAAAGAAGAAGAAGAAGATCAAACTCATGAATTTAGCTCAATGCTGTATTTTATTTGTAAATTTATATATATTGCGCACTGAAAATTCAATTTTGAATTTATTACATTTTCAATCTTTGTCTTTATTTATTTCAGATAGGCAGGGATTGAGCCAAGTCTTACTTTAACAACAATAGAACAAAAAGAGTAACTATATATATTAAATTTGAAGTAGGGCGAATGTGTATAGGGATAATCTTCAGGGAAATGTCTTTGGTTTAATCCTCACCTTGTACAAAATAAATCCCTTGGGGAAGGGCCACACCCATGTTGCTCCAGGTCCCAGAGTGGTAGCCCATTTCCTACCATTTTAAAAAAGAGCATTAAAAAAAAGAATTAATTAAAAAAAGTATTTTCGAACATGGCATATTTGACAGAATCACGGAACTCCATCAAAGGAAGGTGAGGATCTAGCAATATTGAACATATACTTGGAGATGTTGAATTACTTTACTTTGATGACAATGATTATATGCTACCTTCTATGTAAGTACTTGAAAGAACGAAAAAGAACAAGCGATTGTTATGAAAGAAGTTTAGTTGGAGGAGTGCTTTTTGGTAGGATTGTTTTCATGAGTGACGTGGCTTGTATTGAAAATACAATGATGGATAAGGTTGTGTTCCATAAGCTATGTGAAATGTTAAAAACCGTATGTGAAACAATAGCACATCATGTTAAGAACAGAATGATAAGAAGACAATTTGTCAGAACAAGTGAAACAATTAGCAGGCACTTTGCAAATGTGTCACAAGGAATTATTAAAACAACCTAAACCCATGTTGGAGAACAATATCAATGAAAGTTGGAAATATTTCAAGGTATATATGTTAAGAGCATAATCTGTTTTTTGTTATATTAATGCGCGACTTAAATTTCACTTTCAATGTAGTAACAATTGTAACATTTTGTTTCAATGTTAGAATTGTTTAGGAACTCTTGATGGCACCTACATCAAGGTCAATGCACCCGAAGTTGAAATGCCTAAATATAGAACAAGGTAGTGTGACATAGCTACCAATGTATTAGGTGTTTGGTCTCTATTTGCAATTCATATATGTTGTGGCTGGGTGGGAGGGTTCAACTGCGGACTCTAAGCCCTCAAAGATGTTATTCAATAAAAAGCCTAAATATGGAACAAGCAAGTCACTTAGGGTTTGTTTGCGAGTTGGGAGGGGAAGGGGAACACATGTGAGAGTTTTTTAGGAGAAAAAAGGATGTAAAAAACTTTTAAAATCCCTCCCCCTAGTTCATTTTTTTGATTCCCCCATTTTGGGGGATTTTGATTCTTTTGTTGAAAAACAAACCATCATGCAAGGTGGAGGATTATCCTCCCGTCTCAACCTCATTCCCCATCACTTTCACCTCAAACACTTTCCCTCCCTTCCCCTCCAAACTCCCAAACAGATCCTTAGATAATCCATATTTAGTTGATGTATGCATGGAGTTTTTAGACTCTATGGACGATGTTTCAGGTTCATTGTACAATACGTCAACAAAGGTATTTAAGGATCTTGATTGGAGGCACATGTTCAATTGTTCATTAAGATGCCGGCTTTTAGACGAAAAGGTTGGCTAAAATCCTTTGACTAGGATGCATTGATTAATAGTATTGTTATTTCATGTCATCTTAGCTTTTAAGATTTTATCCCGTACTTATAAATAACCTTACTATGCTTACTGGCAAAATAGGTTGATTGATCCTATACGTTTATTTAATTTTTTACATCGGTCCCATAAGTTTTTTTTCTTTTTCAAATTAATCCTATACGTTATATTTCATTTTCACGTTAGTCCTTTTCGTCGATTTCGACCTAACGCTATTAGTTTTGAACTGACATGACCATAATATTAGTGCGATACGTGGCTCTTGATCTGACGCTGTAAGATCGAAATTGACGAAAAGGACTAACGTGGAAACGAAATATAACGTATAGGACCAATTTGAAAGAAAAAAAACTTATGAGACCGATATGAAAAATTAAATAAACGTATAGAACCAATCAACTTATTTTGCCTATCAATATATTTGAAGTTATTAAGGCTAGAATTATGTCATTAGTTTTTCTCTACAAATAATATAGGTGATAGGTTCCTCATCTGCAAAGCTAGGTGAGTCTAAATCAGGAATTAAAATATGGTACCAATTTGGATTGCACATTAGTAGCTAAGTAAGCATGGAGCTGAAATACTGAAACATCTGCTTGAGAAAAATAAAAATCTGTTCATTGGCTCAAAGCTCAAACAAAGGAACCAAAGATAACTAAACAAACAACTTAACAGTGAGGTGAACCAAAACTTAAATTGAATTTGGGAATAAAGCTAATGTTGAAGCAATAAAGCTTGCTTCAAAAAATGTTGAAGCATATCACATTATAAAACTTGCTTCACTTACCTTTTTGTCTTACCAAGCTCTACAAGTAAAGCCAATAGAGCTTCACACATTTCACAAGCGTCCGGTTCACTAGGATTTTTATTCTTTGAGGAGTACACCATCCAGGCATGATCAAGCTTCTTGTTTGATCTTACAACCACTGATCCTTGAACTTCAGCATCCCGGCATGTCAATAGGCCATCACTCTTCTCTCCATACCTGAGCTGCAGGTGGAGAGCACAAACAAACAGCCATGGCAGCAGATATAGGAATCATCACAGGAGCTTGACGTACTGATTCAGCAAATGAATCAAACTCCTCAGTGCTAAATTTTGGTAGAGGGGGGCAGGGAAGTTCTGCATGAGCTATCTGAGTCAGTGTTGCAAGAACACCGGGGGCCATGCTTGCTTCAGAATGTAAGGAGATAAGAGGAATATCCAAGGAGATCTTGGGCTTCATGAACTCCTTCCGCTTCTCATATGTGAGATCCTCCAATGCCCGTATGTCACCCTAAAGTAGGGATGGCAATTTGGATTCTACCCGTAAGGTACCCGCAAAAAATATCCATGATGAGTAGGATAAATACCCGTTTTGTGGGTACGGATGCGGTCTAGGTAATTACCCGCAAATAAGAGAGGGTAAGGGTGTGGGTACGGGTACTCTAGTACACACCCCGCCCCGCACCCGCATATATAAATATATATATTTATATATTTATTTATATTAATACATATAATTATAATTATATATCAAATTTTAAAAATAAAATTAATGTAACCTACGGTTTCTAAACTATTTTTCCTTTTCAGACTTAATCACCTACTGACCTACGCACTAACAGCAGCCGCTGATATTCTTTGTGTTATTTTTTCCCTTTTTCTTAGTTAAAGTGCGGGTAATGGGTGCGGGTATGGGTTCTTAAGTACCCAGAAGGTATGAGTAAGGGTACTTAAGTTGTTACCCACGCGGGTACGGATCCGGATATGGGTATTTTTTTCAAACGCAGATATGGGGATGGGTACTATAGTACCCTACCCAGACCCTACCCATTGCCATCCCTACCCTAAAGCATATAATTGACACACAATTAACAACAAAAAGTGAGAGAAAAGAAAGTCCTTTTGGATTGAGTTTTAATGATATGAACTTTGGTTGGTTGTATCATCCAAAAAATAGACCAAAATCATATGCAGTTATAGGATTCTTAACATAATAATTATGAGGAAATTGATGGGAAATGCAACATGATCTGGTGCCGAGAATCTATATACTAGGCTAGCAGCCTACTCTAAAACCATAGTCCATTTGAAAGAAAAAACACTTTAATCAATTAGCTTATAGCATATTTCTCTTAACTTCCAGCGCCAACTTCAAATTTCATTGTGCATGTCCGATTATCTAAACAGAAACAGTTTTCTATTTGCCTTTTATTTTAGGTAAAAAGAAAAATAGAAATTAATACTCAAGTTCACATACAAATTTATAGCACAAGAAATGGTTACCTTAATTATTTTGCATATCAGAAGTTCCATTATCCTCCGGGTTTCTTTGTCACCAATTTGGCCTTCAGGGAGAATATCAGAAACTATTGGGGAGCCACCATATGGACTCCGTACCACCAATGGAAAAAGTGCATAACTATTGAACTAAAAGCTAAATGCATCTCAAAGAAATGTGTAACACCAGTGTGATTAATCATTCAGCTCTGTCATGTGTAGCACAAAGCAGTTTAAATCTTCATTGATAGAAAATAATGTGCCCGTATCATTCATTTAGTACACAAGATATGAGATTGCGCATAAAAAAGAATGGATATAAAACAATAGGCCTGATGATGCCTGCCTAAGTTGCAGTTTTGGAGTTCTACTGACATCATCAACAATTTTGAGTGAAATCAATATTGAAACTATAGAAAAGTCACTAATTGCAAGACTTATCTTAGATTGAAAAAGGAAAAATCTTAGAAAATCGGTAAAAATCTTATTGAAATAATTGGAATACCTATATAATTATATATATATATATATATGTGTGTGTGTGTGTGTGTGTGTGTGTGTGTGTTCTTATATGTAAATAAAATAGTTAAAACCTTATTGGAAATGGACAAGAAACGAATAGAAAATATATTAACCAAAACGTGTTTTCATTGTTTTCATTTTCTAGAAACAGTTACCAGCTTTGGAAACCAAACATGTTTCCTAGAATTTAGATACTGAACATGAAAATGTATTTCAAGAAATGGAAATAGGAAACTGGAACTAGAAAACAAAACAAACAGACCCTTCATGTCTCAATGACACAACTTGTGAGATCCTAGAAAATATGGACTGGTAGAATCGAACAGACAGAATCTCATCATGATGGATGCAACTTGAGGGGCAAGTAGAGTCAAAGATAAACAGGAAGGTAGTAGGCCAAATGTAGAGAATGCAGCACACATTCTATCATATTAGCATCACTTCCTTCACGTACAGGAGCAACCTCCTCTCTCCCATAAGTTGTAGGAAGAGTTTAAATGCCCTCTAAAGCTGTTTTGGCCTATAATATGCTTCCTGATAAAGAGTCAATGGATAGTTTAGATAGCTCATGCAGATGGGTGTGTTGACCTTGGGTATCCCACTATTCCATAAGAATTACCCTTGGGAGTTGGGATATATGCCTTTGTTTCAAGCAACTAATGGAGTTTTCCTAAGTTTATCAATTTTTAGAGCGAAATGTATTGCAGTATTTTCCATCCCCTCATCAATTAGAGCTTGCTTAAAGGTGCTAAACATTTGGGCTGGGGGTCGAATGCCCACATCCAACATCTGTTCAAAGTATTTACAAGCTTCAACTAACTTGCTTTTATGGCACAAGGCACTGATTAACGTGGAGAACATATGCATACCAGGAAGGATTCCCTTGGCTTTCATCTGGTCCCAAACTGCCATTGCCATATCCAATCGCTCTTCATTACAAAACATCCTCACCATGATCTCATATGTGCTCACAGTTGGCTCACACTCCAACTCACTACTCATTCTCTGGAAAACTGAGTAAGCTTCCTTGGTTCTTCGAGCCTTTATCTGGTGATGTAGTATTATGTCATATGTTCGAGAATTTGGACCTATCCCACATTTTTTCATCTCACGAACCATCCTGTATGCATCCTCCATCTTCATTAACCTGCAGTAAGCCCCAACAACAGCATTGTAAGTGGGTGCTTCTGGGGCAAAACCAATAGCCTTGGATTTTTCAAAGAACTCAAGAGCTTCATCCAATCTCTTATCAGAACCCAACCCATTAATCAAAGTACAATATATATGGGGACCAGGCATCATGTTCTTTGCTTCCATCTCATGATAGAACCCAATGGCCTCATCATATTTCTTAGCCTTACAATATGCATTGATGATAATACCATAGGCAACAACATCAGGATCAAAACCCTCAGCCTTCATCTCCCTATACACCTCATTCAACCTCAACAAGTTCTGCTGCTGACCCCACCCTTCTAACAAAATAGTGTAGGACTTAACATCAGGCACTAACCTTCTCTCCCTCATTTTATCAAACAGCTCTTGTGCTTTCTCAACACACTTGGATTTGCACAAAACATCAATCAATCTATTGAAATCCAACACCTCAGGCTTCATCCCATATTGTTCCATCTTCTCAAACGTCTCCACTGCTTCTTTGACCTTCCTGGCTCTCGCATATCGTCGTGAAATCAACGCAAACGTGTCCCCAGAAAGCAACTTTCTGCGCTTCATGTCATCCACCAAAACCCAAATCATCTTGAACTGTCTGATCTTACCGAGTGCCTCAATCAAAGCGTTGAAGCTCTGTGTGGTGTGTTTGAACCCGTTTTGATTCTCAGCCCAACGGAAGAACGAAAGTGCGAGAACACCAGCGTTGCTCAGCTTCTTCAAGACCTCAACCACTAGCTCCGGCGACATCTCCACCGGAACACCGCGGAGAGAGACGTCAATGTTGGAATCACGATTGTTGGATAAGATTTTACAGATTGTTTCGGCGGTAACTGCATCTGGAGGTTCGGCGAATGGTTGTGGTTGAAACATCGATGTGTGAAAGCGAAAAGTGTGGTTTTTTAGAGACCCAGATGGGTTTTGGATGGTGGGTATGGAGTAGTGATGGTAAAGATTTGAACTTGGGGAAGATGAAAGGGAAGTTGTAGAATGAGGAAGAAGAAGATTGGGGAAGAAGGGGTGGGTGAATCTTTTGGATGATCGTGCGAGTGCCATTGAAGAAGACTGAAGACAGACAAGAGCAGTAGAGAAGTGACGGTGATGGATGAGTGCACCTATATTGAAGACGGTGGATTGCAAGCTATTTTTAAATTTAGAAAATAAAATAAAAGAATTAAATATGTTAAAAGATATTTTAAAATTATAAATGATAAATAAATAATTAATTCAAATAGAATCTTAAAAATATAAATTAGAAGAGAAAATACTAAATATAAAACAAAGTTGTGCATAATTAATTTTAAAGTTTAAATATTAAAAGAAAAAGAGAGAAATTCAAAATTTCATATGTTATCTTATAAATAACAGCAATGTGTGAGATTTAATTCTTCTTAAGAGAACATATTTTAATTTTTTTTTTTTTCGTTTCAAAGCATTTTCTAATTTAATATATAGGTGTAAATGTTTTTCTTTTAGAAATCTTTATCTCAAAAGAAAAATAATTAAATAAAAATAAGTAAAAGATATTCCGATTAGGTAGTGATAACTTTTAAATAGTAGATTTGAAAATATATTAATAATTGAAAAAATTGCTTAATGTAAGTGACGTGGTATGGCTCACTAATGAGGACAGAGATTGCGGAGAAGGACTCAAATTCAAGAATAGATACTCTAATTCAAGAATAAGTACTCTAATCTAAAAATATATGTCCCGAAAATGAAAAAAAATGGAAAAAAAAAGTAAACAAATTTGGAAATGACCTATGACGCACTAAGGAAGGGAAATACTATGGAGAATAACTTATGATAAAGATTAAAAACTCTAATATAATATATAAGGTTGATAACCAATTATATGTATAATGAATCTTTATGAATAATTATGACGAAATCATGTAATGTTTGATTTAAATGATATAAAAAGAGTGACTTTAATGTAGTAGTGCTAGGATCCAATCTAATAAAGATTAAAAATTCAATCAAAAGATTGAAAACTGATCAAAAATTTTATAGGATTGGATTTGAATGGGATTTTTAAAGAATTAAATGGAATTAAATTGATCATCATTTGAATATTTAATGCAAGCATAACACTCTTTTTTCTTGGTACTCGAATAATACTGTTTAGGCAACCCAATTTACCTCACATCTCTCACATCGTCTGAGGTGGTAGGATCAAAGTGTATGTGTATGGAAAATGAAGAGGATCAAATATAATCAAATCATAAAAATTGTGCAGGTGTGTGTGGTGATGTACGTGTAGAGTGTGTATATAGCATGTCGTTAATGTAAGCCATAGTAGCATGCATATGCTTAATTATGTGATATAGCAGCAAAAGATTAAAGACACCAATATATGCAAAAATATCGATGAGGTGGTATAAAGGATTTTGCAATATTAGACCATAAATCTACTTCAGGTAGATGATAAAACATTGGTACATGTTATACACAAAGGATATCTGAATCACGGTGAATTGCATTAGTAAGTTGGAAACATGAGCACCAGATATGTGGCTAATGAAACTCAATCCATCAAATGATCTCTAAGTATTTTCTTAAGATTTCCATCTTCGACTTGCAGTATCCAGAAGCAGATGTATATCATAGAAAAATACAAGCAATTCTTTTCTCTCTCTTTTTACACCAGAATCATAATGAAAGTATTTGAAATATGAAAACTTCCTAGAAATATGGTGTAAGCTCTTACCTGGAACATTTAATTAGTATCTACATGTCATTTTATTTATTTATGATAACTTCCAGTAGCAGATGTATATCAGAGTGAAACATACCAAATTTTTCTTTTTGCACCAGAATCATAATGGAAGTGCTTGAAACTAATATTTAAACTTCTTCTAAATATGTTGTCAGCTCCTACATCTGAGTATCTACATGTTGTTTTCTGTTATTTATGACAACTTCCAGTAGATGTATATCAGAATCAACCAAGTGCAATTGTTTATTTTCTTTCATGAGAGTTATAGCAAAAATACTAGAAACCAATATTTTAAACTTTTGAATATGTTGTTAGCTCCCCCTGGAAACATTTTAGCATATACTTGTTATTTTTGCTATTCATTGTAACTTTTCTGGCTCAAAACTATATTGCAACACTTGACCATGCTAAATTACATCCTCTAGTCACCATATCAGTCAGACTACACACTAATTCACCATTAGAAACTTCATTCCACGTTGAAATTCCACTTTGTAAGGATGCTTAAAAATTCTCTCCAATCAGAAGCCCATGTCTCCAGTCTTATTAGATCTGTATAACAAGATCAGTATTTAAATTCATCAAATAATGAGGAAATAGGAAAAATTAGAGAAAATCCCATGCATTCAGAAGATTTGACTTGGTCCCTTATCAGATTTTGGCAATAACTTAAGATATTCAAGTATTCAACCATCTAAAGCATTTTGAAAAATAATTTGCAATACCAAAGCAGTTTGTCAACTTTCATCTTGGCTTCACCTCCTGACTGTAGACACACATTCCTTATGTATGGACAACTAATCAGCTGGAAAACTTGTCTTTTCACTTTAGTGTCCTATGCATATTCAATACTATAGCCTAAATCGTGGTCAGCTCCCAATAAATAGTAAATTTATTTGGAAAACCAAAATTAGAATTCAAAGTAATACATGGAAATTAAAGGCTGAGTTCAGTTAAACTGTAGCAACCAATCCAACCTCATACAACCTGATGACGTTTCAGTATCATTCAAAAAGTATAAACCTTAAGACTTCAGGATTTCAAATTAAAAAAATAATATAAAAAGAAATCTAAAAATGAAGAAAACTTAGAGAAAGTATCAATAAAGAAAATTGCTAAACCATGCATGCTAGCTAGTAGCTTAATTAAACACAAGATTTGCTAATAGTACAAAGATTAATAAGAATAAATAACAATCAATCTCTTGAAAATATAGACATATGAGATCCTAAATCTTATATTCCATTCCTATAATAACCAAAACTTTCTCTTTCTTCGTTTATATTGAATTGGATGCAATGAAATGTAATAACCACCAGACAAGCTTAACCAAAATTCATGGTTTGGTGATTGGTGATGTAGTGTAACTTCAATAACACCCATTGTTTCTGGATGATAATGATGTCAAGACGCATATCCTGGCTTCAACCTTATCAACAGCTGCCTCTAAGGTAACATGATCATCCCATTCTCAAGACTTGCCCATTCTCTTGCGATATATTTTGTAATTTGTGGTGACATAAAACTCATTCAAGTAACTTTGGTGTCTGCGGTATTTCACAACCTTACATCTAACATGCTTATGGTGTTTAGGGGATCCATTTATTTGCTCATAGAGTGCACAAAATCAACAGATTCCATCTCCAGAGACTTTAACCTCACATACACCATACATGTTCAATGTCTCAAGAAAACGTTGATCACTCATCGTTAGACTGAAAAAGGTATCTACTATCTAATTTGGCATACTGTTCTGATAGCACAACAACAATCATGTGATCATTCTCCTCCATTGCATTACATGATTGATGTTGTGCTATCAGAAGAGTATGCCAAATTAGATAGTAGGTTCCTTTTCAGTCCAACGACGAGTGATCAACGTCTTCTTGAGACATTGAACATGTATGGTGTATGTGAGGTTAAAGTCTCTGGAGATGAAAACTGTCGATTTCATGCACTCTTTGAGCAAATATATGGGTCCCCTAAACACCACAAGCATGTTAGATGTAAGGTTGTGAAATATCTCAGACACCACAGTTCCTTGTATGAGTCTTATGTCACCACAAACTACAAAATATATGGCAAGAGAATGGCCAATTCTGGAGAATGGGTTGATTAGGTTACCTTACTAGCGGCTGCTGATAAGTTTAAAGGCAGGATATGCGTCTAGACATCATCATCCACAAACAACGAGTGTTTTTTGAAGTTACACCACATCATCAAACAGCAAAGCATGAATTTTGGTTAAGCTTCTCTGCGCTAATTACAATTCATCGCACCCAATTCAATATAAAGCGTAAACGAAGAAAAAAAAGAAGTTTTGGTTATTCTAAGAATGTAATATAAGATTTAGGATATTATATGTCTATATTTTGAAGAGACTAGTTTTTTTTTTTTTAAAAAAAAAAACTTGGACCTTCAATCACATATCATATCTCTGAGTAAGATTCACTGAAGCTCTTACAAGTATAATTTTCCTTGAACGCATAAGTCGTACTAGAACGCAGTATATACCCTACTTGAATACTACCATAATAGCGGCAAAGAAAAGAAAAATAAGTAATACAGGCGCCACATACATTACAAATTGGGCGGGGACCAAAAAACAACAGCATTGCGAAAATGAGAACGATAAACAATAGTTCCACAGGCAAGCCAGGCGGTGGAGCTTGGCTGATCTCAAATGTCGCAGCACCTTGGATCAATTTCAGTGCTATTCTTGCTTAGCGCCCTAACTTCGGAACATGTCATTGCTTTAATTATGAAGAGGGCCAAAACCACCAAAACTACTGTGCTTTTTGCAAAAGCCATGGCGTTGTCTATCAAGCAAGAGACACGGGAGAACCGGGGAGAGTACGAGATCCATTTTAAAGAGATTAATAATAATTGTTATTTATTTTTATTAATCTTATGCTATTAGCAAGTCTTGTGCTAGCATGCATGGTTTAGCATTTTTCTTTATCGATACTTTCTCTAAGTTTTCTTCATTTTTAGAAATCACAAAATAGGTTATCTTTAGGATAAACGTTTAATTGAGTGCCACAGAAGATAAGAGAAGCAGCAAAAACTAACTGATTTGGAGATAGATGCGATATTGTTAATATGTAGGATGAACGTTTGATCGAGTGCGTGCCCCTGAAGATAAGAGAAGCAGCAAAAAGTAACTGATTTGGAGATGGGATATTGTTGAAGTTAAAGGCTAACAACCTAAAGATCAACACAAATCAAACAATTTTGAAGAGGGTTGTTAGATTAGTTGGGAAATTAACTAACAAGAATACCGGGAATTGCAAGCTATTTTTAAATTTAGAAAATAAAATAAAAGAAGAGTTTAATTGCAATCTACCAATAATGTAAAGTTTTTTATAACGTCAATCAATCACCATTCATAAATGGATGACTATTAAAATAATAAGGATAAGAGTAAAATTTTTTTGCTAACAAGACAATTTTTAATATGTGTATAAAGATTTTACTTTATCAGTGTATAAAAATTAAACTCATATGGGATGTATGTGTATAAAGCTATAATATAATCTATACTACTAATATATCCCTTTACTTAGTTATTTTTTTTTTGGAATTAATTGGTATGCACTGTCAGCATAAAAATTTTACACTGTCAACCAATTAATTAGGAATTGTCACGTAAGTTAAAATGTTTGACTCTTATCCTAACTATCTTAAAAGTCAAACATTCCATGATTTCTAATTGGTTGACAGTTTAAAAAAATTTACATTATCGGTGTATAGCAATTAAACTCTTCCATTTTTCATATTTTGACATTATGATTTACTTATATATTCTCAATATAGATTTTTCAAACCAAGATGTGGTTGGTCCAAATAGTAACTAGCTTGGGTCCCTTAAACAAGTGATCAGGGGTTCGATCCCTGACTTTTACGTATGAAGAAAACCTGGTTGAGAGAGGTCAGCCCTTAAATGTTGTCCAGTACCTCGAGGGATTAGTCTCTACAGTTACACACGGAAGATATCCTTAAAAACAAAAAAAAATATAATTTTTTCAAAAGGCACAAATGCGGCATGAAAAATTAAATATTGCACTAAAAAACTTTCTATGTATAAAAATTGCCGACCAAATTTTAGCAAAAAACATTGCCGACCAATTAAATTTTTTTCAATTTTTTGTTGATATAAAAATATACTAACACAGTATTTAATTGTAGTTGAAAAATAATAAGTATTTGTAAGTTTTATCCTTTTTATATTTATATACATCTTAAAAAGAAGTGTTTAATTCTTATCCTTTATATTTATCTTAAGTGACTTTCACGCAATTCTCCCAAAAAAGTTTCTTCAAAAAATAATAACAACAACATTGATTAGTTAATTAGCAATAGGTGACATTAGAGAGAGCAGTGACTGTTCAACTTGCTTTAGTTTTATCTCTATCAATGTCCATTTCAAAGTTTGCAAGTCAGTAACACATGGCAACAAGCATGTACCATAAAAGGTGCAAAATGAAAAGAATGAGAGAATGGGAAATGAAAGACAATCATCATATCTTAAAAAAGAATGAACTTTGTACTATAGTCGTCCAGAATCCCAATGGTGGTAATGAACAGACAGACAGGCATAACATACAACATGATGAAAATGGAAGCAGGAGGAATATCCTCCCTATTGATTGAAGGTATTGGAGGATCCACCACAAATATTTAGCCTCCAACACAATACAGCCCAAAAGCTCAAAATATATTTTCCCTTCCTCTTCCCCAACTAAAACTCTTATGTGTTGTTATGAACACTATCTTGCAAAGATTGCTACACAGAAGTCCCCCTCCTTCCATGATTCAAATTACACTTTGGGTGACCAAAGAATGTGTCTTCAGTAAATGCCAACTTCTACTGGTCGATGAATTGTGGTGCAATAGACTGCACAACTTGCTACAATGTTTCTACTCTTGCATCTATATATTCACTGGCACTGATTGGTCTGTGATTTCCAGTCATCAAGAAGGCTAGAAACAGACCCCTCAAGCTTCTTAGCCTGAGGACTTGGCTTCAGAAGGTTGACATCACCCCACTGGGAGCATGGATCCATCCACCAGCTCCTCCTCCCAGTGCACCATGCCCCTGGGGCAGCACGATTACGACCACGTTGGAGGATCTTTTCATCAATCATGTCCAGCACATGGTTGTCAACTTCAAACTGCCTCGCAAACGCAGCTCCACTTTCTACCATCTGATCATAAACAGAAGCATTAAGGAAGTGTGGTTCCATCCTTGGAGGATTGTCCCATATCATATATCGTAAGTCACCATTTACTGATGTGTTCTTAAATTCTGGTGCATTGCAAATGACAGAGTGAAAGTAGCCTTCTTGAGGTAACTTCACATTTGTGAAGTACATCAGTAGCATTCGAGGTAAATTATCCCAACCGAAAATGCAGAACTCGAGGAAAGGTCGGCTCAAGATGACCCATGGTGAACCTGCATGGCAAGGAAAACAATCAAGTTCAACATAGAAAGCCTTCAAAGGCATAGATTGTGTTGCACAGACAGCAGCATGAGAGAAAAGATTTGCCTGTGAAGAGTTTGAATGCATCAGGTGTTGGCCGTTTCCCTGTAGCTTGAAAAATTTGACTTCTCCTTGCTAAATATAGCCCAGGATCAACTACAATAGGCTGGAATCTATCACCCCTGCATGGGAAAACAAATACATAAATAAATTATCTAGGACTAACTGAATTAGTGCCACAAAGTAGCAGTTAGAGTTAGCAGTAGTTTTCATACTCTTTCCATCCAAGGTCGCTGGTGTGATCAATGAAATTGAGGTCTCTCCTAACAGAAGAGAAGACTTGGGACAGATCTGATAAAGATAAAAGAACATGGGATCAGTAAGTTAGATAAAGTCTGGAAAGAAGTCAAACATCAAACTCAGACATATATGGACCTTAAAACAAGCACAATTCAGTGAATAAATTTCAGAACAATATGAGCATTTCATCACACCTATAAGAAATAAAATAAAATAATGACTGTAAATGTTATTGTACTGCAACTAAAATAATATAGAGCAAAACCAATATACTCTACAAGCATCAAAGGAACAACAAAACTTTGTTTTAATCAACAAGGCCATGCCACAACCAGGAAAACCAATGCAGAATAAAATGTTGCCACTTGCCCCAATGGCACTGCTGGGTTCTGAGGGTTCCCATGCAAGACTTGGAATGCCTTAGTAGATTCTAGTAAAAGCAATGTGTCTGAGGTTGAATGCCTCACTAATGAGCTCTAACATGGAGGACATGTCAGGGCTTCAAAAGCCCATCTCTGTAGTTAAAAACACAGAAACCTGCAAGAGATAGTATGGGGGCGGCTGTAGAGAAGAACGATGTGCAGGCATCAGAGTAGAATTTAAATTCTTCAAACTACTTTTTAACATGACAATTTTCCTAAAATCACGTTTATAGAATGGAAATGTCCATCCTAAGCACACACAACCGCCAATAGGCTGTAAACGAGTCAAGCAAGCCAAGCACTTGAAACTCAGGTTTAGCTTGTGAAAAAAAAAAGTTGCTGAAGCTTGACTTATTTATTTAAACATGCCAAATTTAAAGCTTAAGCTTAACTTGTTAAAAAATATGAAGTTTGAGCTTGGCTCGTTTAGATCATTTACTGATTGATTATTTTTTCCTTTATCAGATTTTCCCTTGAATTATTTTTAAGTTTATTCAATATTTAACAAACATTTTTATGCTAAAAGATGAAATAAAAATAATAATAAATAAAATTACAATTCCCCAAATAAATGTAATAAATAAAATTACAACTCTATGGGTAATACACACATAAGCGGGCTATTCTGAGCTATTAATATCAAGCCTACAAAGCTTGAGCTTGGCTTATTTAAATAATCGAACATTTCTTCAAGTTTGAGCTTGTTTGTTTAGTTAAACAAACGAGCTTGATCGAATATTTAGCGAGTCGAGCTCAAGATATATCCAACTCTTCACAAAATATTCATCAAATGATCTCTAAGTATTTTCATAAGATTTCCCTCTACGACTAGCAGTATCCACGAGTATGTTTATTAGAGAGACATGCAGGCAATTCTTTGTTTTTTCTTCTATTTTTTACACCACAATCATAATGAAACTGTTTGAAATATGAAAACTTCCTAGAAATATGTTGTAAGCTCTTACCTGAAACATTTTAGTATCTACATGTCATTTTTGTTATTTATGATAACTTCCATGTATATCAGAGTGAAACATGGCAAAATTTTCTTTTCGTACCAGAATCATAATGGAAGTACTTGACAGTTGAAACTAATATTTAACTTCTTCTAAATATGTTGTCAGCTCCTACATCAAACATCTGAGTATCTACATGTTATTTTCTGTTATTTATGACAACTTCCAGAAGAAGGTGTATATCAGAGTCAAGCAAGTGCAATTGTTTATTTTTTTTCATGAGAATTATAGCAAAAATACTTGAAACAATATTTAAACTTCTCAATATGTTGTTAGCTCCTCCTTGAAACATTCTAGCATATACATGTTATTTTTGCTATTTATTATAACTTTCTGGCTCAAAAACTATATTGTAACTGCTAGGAACCAAAGAGATGAAAATGGAAGAAATTGTATTAATTACTGAAAAAAGTAAAATATTACAAGAGGATCACCCCTGTAATCCCAGAACAAAGCTCCTCAGAGAGGAATTTGTACTTCCCTCTGCCAATCTACAAGCCAAAAATCAGAAAAACTAACCCTAAACCCTATAACTAACTTGCCAGCACAGCTCCCACCTCTCCTTTCTTTCTTTTCTTACCCTCCTTACATATACATGCTTACCCACAGTTTTGTGAGGCACTGGTTTGTCATTTCGGCTTGGTTCCTATCATGACCATTCTAAATTACATCCTCTAGTCACCATATCAGTCAGACTACCTACTAATTCACCACATGGTCCCTTATCAAATTTTGGCAATCAGGCTATGTTTGGGAGAATGGAGTGGGATGGTTAGTAACGGAGTAAAATGGTTAAAAATATTCAAGTATTCAACCATTTGGAAAATAATTTGCAATACCGAAGCAGTTTGTCAAATTTCATCTTGGCTTCACCTCCTGACTGTAGACACACATTCCTTATGTATGGACAACTAATCAGAACTGAAAAACTTGTCTTTTCACTTTAGTGTCCTATGCATATTCAATACTATCGCCTAAATCATGGTCAGCTCCCAGTAAATAGTAAATTTATTTGGAAAACCAAAATTAGAATTCAAAGTAATACAGGGAGAGGCCTCGGTTCAATTAACCAGTAGCAACCAATCCAACCTTATATGACCTGACGACATTTCAGCATCATTCGAAAAGTATAAATCTGAAACTTCAGGATTTCAAATTAAAAAATTAATATAAAAAGAAATCTAAAAATGAAGAACACTTCAGAAAGTATCAATAATAAAAAGGCTAAATAATATGAAGTTATTTCGTGAAAATTTTACGGCTGAGATGTGGAGCAAACACAATAAATCTTGCACCCCAGGTGTATAAGTTTTTTTTATTATTATAAATTCCACAATAAATCTTGCACCTAAAAAATTCATGCATGAAATATGTTGCCACATCATTTGTGCACTATACATATTACATAATCCGTTATCTTACCATATAACAATACTATTTTTATCACATAAAAGCAATATTACATGGATCTCAATGCAACGCTCTTTTTAGACATAATCAAACAGAATTGAGAAAATTCCAGAACTGAACAAGGAATTAAAATTAAGACGCCGCAAGTTACAAATTCAAAAAAAGAAAAACATCTATGAGTACTTATACAGTTATCCATAAATTCATGTTGATCATATCAAAGATGTAAGGACAAGACACCATTTCCCCATAATCTGGGAGAAGTGAAGTGAGAATACAGGCATCTTGATCTTATAGCAAGCTACTTGATTTGAATATTAATTCCAAAGAAATCAAGTTTCCAATCGACGCCGCATCTCAAATTTCTTAAAACAAGCGAAAGGGAACCTGACTAAAAAACAGGATGAATTAAAGGAACATAAAATGATAATAAAACCAAAACGCCTAAAAATACTGCAGAACTTCCCAATACTTGCCAAACCACTACACATACAAACCATAATACAGGAATCACCCGAAGTCAACTTCATAATAATAGTATAGTACAAACCAATTTTCATAATATTGAAAAACCAAGCTGGTTGATTTCAAAAATTTTATATTTTATTTATTGGGAAATTAATTTGAATATTAAATCCACAGAAATCAAGTTTCCAATTAATACCACACCAATCTTTGCATTGAATCATCCAAAGTCAAATTCATAGCACAAACAAACAGAAATGAACAAAGTGGCATACCATCCTGAGTGATGAGAGGATAATCACTTGCACTCAAAGTGATAAACCAATTCCAACCACTATCCAATTTGAGCATAACCGCAGCAGCACGGAGCGTGATGGCAACATTGGAGGAGCCCAAGTAGGTAACCCAATCTGCTTTTCCGACCACATCCACGTTTCCGAAAGCCCGAATCGCCGGCACCGACCTCACAGCAGTGACCAAACCCTGCCTCTCTTCGTCCCTGGCATCTCTCCCAAGATGCAGGAGGTACCTATTCCGAGGATGATAGATTGCCAGCAACAACCGCAAGATCCGGTCCTTATCTTTGTGACCACCGGAGATGAAGTAAGCAAAAGCAGGAGGGTAGTGAGAACCATGCTGAACAAGAGAAGGAAAAGCCTTTGGAGAACTGAAAGCAGAGAAGGAAGACATCAATAGAAGCAATAGGGATATAAATGCTGCACTGAATAGCGTCAAAAGCCATTTCTTTTCAGCTCCCATAACAATAATAGTAGTGGTGTCTCTGTTGGGGCATATGGGTATGGCTTGTTCTGGTGAAAGGGATGATTTTGAGAGGTGGGTGTGGCTAAAGTTTGGGTTTTGAGACTGTTTTAGTTAATGGGTCGTTGAAGATCTTGCCTTTTTTTCCTGGTTTGGTGATGTGGTTTGGGAGGTTGATGATGGGCATGGGAACTATCAAACTAATAACTATACTATGACACATATAAAAAGAAAATTAATAAAAATGAAATGGTGATGGTGATGGTGATGGAAAAAGGAAAACCCAGATCACAAACTTCCAAAAAAATTTCCCCCGAATTGCAGTTCCTCACTAATTCAATGCTAAAATCAAATCTCAACCTATTTTTGTAGAATTCTTGTGGAAAAAAAAAAAAGTGTACTTGGTGGGAGGGCTAGGGTTTTTACTTTTTAAACAGGTTAGATTGGTTGTTGGGTGTTGTAGAAGAAGATGAAGATCACGGATTCTTTCCTCTCTTTGACTCTTTCTCTTCCTCAACCTTGCTTATTGTTATTGATTGATGTCAAAATTGAGGTATATATTTTTTAAGAACCCAAAAAAATGAATCAGACCTTAAAAAATAATAAATTTGATGGAGAATGAGACCCAGTAAGTATGATTTGATTATACTTTACTTGTGAGGAGTAGTTGATTGTTTTCCTACTCGCCACGTAAAGAGCGTGGAGATTCTGCTGTACGCTTTTCTGGTCAATAGGATGAAAGAGTGGTTTACAAGCAGCTTTTTCTTGAGCGGCTGCCGGCTTGTCTCGAGGTCGAAAGCTAATGAAAACATTCCTATCATAACAATAGTAAAAAAAATGAATTAGGTATATGAATTCAAACTTGAACTTACCAAAAAATAAAAATTATCCTTGAAATCAGTTTCATTAGGCAGCAATAATAAATAACTTGAAACTTGTTAATAGTTGAAAATTGTTTTCTTAAAAGCATTTCAGTTTAGATTGTATTTATTTTTTAGCTGAATTCAAAAATTATAATTATAACTACTCAAATTCCTTACCATCCTTGCAGCGCGAGAAACAGAAAAAAATGTCTCACAAATCACAATTTTAAAATAAAAAAAATGATATTTGTATATTGAGGCACCAAACAATATGATTAATGATGTTATATGAGTATTTGTCAAGTTAATTAATATGTCAAAATTATGATTAATGACGTATAAAACATGATTAATATTGTGAAAATTTATGTGTATAAATAATTTATTTTTAAAATTTTCTTTTTCTCTTACGGCTTAAAATCAAAATCCTGACTATAAATATTAGTTCAGTTTCTAAATGACGTTAAAGATACATTCAAGAGTGCTTGGATGAGATGGCACGAGTCTCTTCCAGCTTAATCAGTGGTCTCGAGTTCAAATTCTAGCTCTGAGAATACAGCAGCGTTAAAACTCTTGAGAAAGAGCTTTGTCGTCCTTGTGGTCCTACCCGACTCGAGGAATTAGTCTCCGCAGTTACGCGCGGAGGATACCCTGGGAAACAAAAAAAAGATACCATCCACCTACTATTACCTCCCTTACCTAGTTGGAAATAATTCAGATTAGGTATTTTAGTTAGTATTGATAGAGTTAGTTAGGGAAGTGGTTAGGTGGTAATTAGTTTGTTAAGTGTGGATGTATAGCACTATTATAAATAGTAAGTGCATACGTGCAAGTGTGGACAAGTGAGGTGAATAAAGTTTTTTTAGTGTATCTCTTCTTTTTCCTTCTTCTTAATATTCTCTCTAGTATGTATTTGTGTTTCAACATGGTATCTAGAGCTTTCGATCAAGGGACCTGTGAGCGGTCCATGGCTGACGTGCTTTGGCTTAATGAGTTTCTTCCAGTTTCTTTGCCAATTATTGATGGCAAGAATATCGATCAATGGAGAGCAAGGATGAGGGTGCTCTTTAGGTTTCAGAATGTGCTTGAAATCGTGGATGATGGTGTTCTTGATGATGCTGACGGTGCAGCCAACAAGAGAGACTACAAAGCTCTCTTTCTCATCAAGCAATATGTGGATTTTGCTCACTTTGAGAAGATCTCATCTGCCAAAACCGCAAAAGAAGCATGGGAACTTCTGAAGAAGTGCAATAGAGGTGCTGAAAGTTGCAAGAACCAGTTGGGTTCAGAGAAAATTGAAGGAAGGAAGATAAGGAGAAAAGAGAAATACAAAAACGAATAAGACAGAGAAAAAATCATACACGTAGCTATGGAGGCAAAGCCAACTGATCAAGAAGTTGATGGTATTGTGGAGAATGGTGATGATTCAAGGGTACCAAATACAAGCAAAGAAGAGATCTTGAAAACAGAGAATGTTCCAATGGTTGTTTGTAAAGAGGAAATCCAAAGGGCTACAACAAGAGAAGTTGTTAGAAGACTGGTCAACTCATGGACATCACCGGAATCGTCGAAGCGTGGTCCTCCTACGATGGCTGGCAGCACCAGAATGGTAGCAAGAGGAGAAAAGACAAATGAACTAGGGGAGCAGAAGCTGAAAGAGAAAGGGAATGAAACGCTGGTAGTGCAGGCCGACGTTACTTCGACAAAGGAGACGGGGCTAAGGAGGAGTTCCGAGCACGAATCCAATCCCCAACCCAATTACGTTTCTGATGAAGGAGAATTAAGAGTGAGAGGTAAAGAGGAAAATAGATTTTTCAAATAAATGGTTCATTTCAGATCAATGGAGATGCAAAACCCTAGCAACAGGAAGCAGCAACTAAGGAGGGCAAAGATGAAGCTCAATCCACGAGTATCGAGCAGCCGTCGCAAGAACTGAAAGACTCATTTCACTGCTCCGTCATGTGTGCGACGTTTGTCGGCGAATGCGCCGGTGTTACAGGATCATCAGTCGAAGCACAATGTGAGGTCCATGCGTTTTTTGGTTCCGATGGAGCTAGGTCGCAAAAATGGTCAAGCGATGTTGGTGACTGACTGCAGTATGGTGACCGGTGGTGGCCATGCAGTGACGGTGTGGCTGAGATGTAGCGCCACCGTGAAGAGGGTTTCTCGAAGGATTGTTGCAGCTGCCAATGTCTAGGGTGTGCAAGGAAGAGACACGGCAGAATTGGAATTTCAGATTTTGGGTCCAGGTTTTGACCTAATGGGTCAAGCCCAATTCGGTCTTAGTGAAGGGTCTCATGAGGAAGGAGAGGAGATTCAGAAATTTCTTTTATTTCTGGAACAGATGGGCCAGACTCAATTCTTTGAAAAATTACAATGGGATCCTGGTGGCTACGTGTGCATTTCTATGATGGTTGGATCATCATGCTTCAAAATATGGGATCCTGAAAAATTGTTCTTAAGAGATATACTAGCTATTGTGTTTTTAGCTAATCTGAATTAAAGGGGTGTGTTGGAAATAATTCAGCTTGGTATTTTAGTTAGTATTGATAGAGTTAGTTAGGGAAGTGGTTAGGTGGTAATTAGTTTGTTAAGTGTGAATGTATAACACTATTATAAATAGTAAGTACATATGTGTAAGTGTGTACAAGTGTACAAGTGAAGTGAATAAAGTTTTTTTAGTGTATCTCTTCTTTCTCCTTCATCCTAATATTTCTCTCTAGTGTGTGCTTGTGTTTCAATAGCTTACACTACACACTACACTTTCAATTTACCTATAAAAATTGATAAATCCTATTCCTCAACCAATTCACATCTTCTGCTGTCAAAATTCACAGAACTCATCATTCCATCCGAGTCCATACATTTGCTAATTTTATACCTGATTAGAGTTGGATCTATGATGCGCTGTTCACAGCCCAAAAAAACAATAAAACTGATGAATATGATCCATTTTCCAAATTCATGTATCCTCATAAGCCTGGCGCCTCACGTAGTCACATTAGTACAAGTTCAAAAATAAGCTTCAGCAAAGGTGAAAAGCTGAAAATTGAACAGCTTGAGGTTTTGCCATAGCACCTGCATACATTACAAGGGTTACACTTTCCAATCACTCAAATTCCATTGACAACCTCCAAGGCTGCATCCACGTCCATTTTTGTAAGCCCCACATTGCTAATTCCAGGTTTCCTTGTCAAAGAACTTGTTGAGAAGAAATAAAAATAATTTTCATGTGCAGAAACCACCATTATGGTTTATAAAGTGCAATAATTAATTTAAAATTATCTTTGTATCTTTATTTCTATAAAAAAACCCGTCTCCTATTATTTATTTAAGTTTAAAAACTGGAAAGAATCCAAATCGGATTCCTCTCAACAAACAAGAGCCAAATTTTCATATTGCTACAAGGTTAAGTTCCGTCTAACAAATTTCTCACCCCTAAAAAGTTGGGGGTTTCTTGCATGCCTTTAGAAGTTGCTTCACATGTTTAATGACAAAGCAAAATTAAAGACGATTTATACATGCGCATCAGATATAGCATATTATTTGTCACGCTCAGCGCACGAATAGTCACACTAGTCTCAATGTTAACAAAAATTCCAACCTTCAGAGTCAGGATGGCTTATTGCATCTTCTAAGCCAGGCTTAATAATTACATACTTGCTCTATGTATTGGACTTTTTGCAAAAATAATGACAAAGGAAAAAAGGAAATGAAGAAACCCCACAGTTATACAATCTCAGATTGAGTTAACCGAGTCTTCATCACTGCCTTCACTATCACTGCTGCTGCTGCTTCCACTGCCACTACCGCTTTCACTACTTCCACTTCCACTGCTACTGCTAGAAGTAGACGTCTGCTCTTCCCTCCCCTCTGCATTCACCTGGGCTCTGAGAGCTTCTGCAGCATTGGGTCCTTTGTCCACCTCATCACCACTATCATCCACATCAGCAATCTCATCATCAGTGTGTGGAACATTTATGTCAAATCCAACATTATCTTTTTCTTCAGCATTATTGTCATCCTCAGGTGTTCCAATACCGAAAAGGTCATCAATATCTATATCTTGATGTTCCACAACTTCATTTTTGGCACCTGGTGAGGTAGCAGAAATAATGGGAGGTTCAGTTGGATGATCAGATGACCTCTTAGAACCAGATTTCATGCCTGTCATATGATAAGTACAATATTAAATTAATCTCAGATAGCTCGATAAATGGTAAAGCCACTGCAAACCATTTCAATCAATAGGGAATACACCACTTCTGAAATTAGCAAAGTCACAACAAAGCAAATATCCAGCAAAAAAGTCTTGTGTCTATGTGTGTAGAAGACAAAGTGGGAAGTTATAGTTAGCAGCAAGGACAACACGAAGACCACCAGGTTGGAAAGCAAGCATAGAAGACATTTACACGGCACTTGATATAAATAACTCCTCACAGATTGATTATTTTTTCTTTTGAGTAGAATCTCACAGATTGAAGTTTATTAACATACTATATCCAGCAGTATCAAGTCATAATGATGAAAAGGAAAAACTTAGTACATCCTCCCTTCCCCTAATTGAAGGAAAAGGTAAAAGTTACTCGTGGGGAAACATAAATGCAATGGAAAAAGAACCAAAGAAAGAGAATGTAAACCAAAACTCACACCTTGTTAAGGATATCTTACATGTTATTTAACTAGACCACCAGAAAATCAATTAATCTAGGAACTGAACACAAAGTCCAAATATACAATTACAGAAACCTGCTAACCATATCATACATACCAGTGTTCTCAGGCTCACCAATATCGATGCGTTCCACCTCAACCTGTGTAGGATCAATGTAAATATCATTAAAGGCATTAGGGGAAAAAAGATATGAAAAAGTAAAATAAAACAAACTATTTGCTTTCCTTCCATTGCTAGAGAAGCAATGACTCGGAGCAAAAGGAAAAATATGCCGTAACACCTTGGAAAATATACTTGAAGGTATTTATTTTATGTTTCACTCATGTTGAGATCCCACATCGACTAAAGATATAGCCGAAGTAGTCTTTATAAGGCTTGAACAATCCTCATCTCTTGAGCTAGCTGTTGGGGTTAAGTTAGGTCTAAAGTCCAAATTCTAAGATGATATCAGAGCCTATCCTAGATCTGTTATTGGGAAAGTTATTCCAGCCGCATTTATCCAACCTCCAGATGTCCAATTCTGGGTGTGACGGGGTGTGTTGATATCCCACATCAACTAGAGATATGGCGAAAGTAGTCCTTATAAGGCTTGGGTAATCCTCATCTCTCGAGCTAGTTTTTGAGGTTGAGTTAGGCCTAAAATCCAAAATCTAAGAACTTACTAACCCATGTACACCAATCTTAAAAATATAAAATTACAGGTTTCATTTCATGTCCTTTTATAATGCTCTTCTTTCCCTCAATTAAGAAGCACTTCAATTATGTTAACCAAAAATGAAAAATAGCTGAGCAACGAGTAATTCAAAGATACAAAATCGGCCTTGTCATCAAGTGAGAAGTATCTCAGGAAAAAGGAATAAACAATCAGGTTTCTATTGATTAAGGCTATGTTTGGCTAATAAGCCGGGCTAGGCTGCCTACCGGGGGCCTATGGCCTGGCGCCCTGACCTGGCTTGTTTAACGCAAAGGACGTAAGGCTTTTTAGAAAGCTTGTATCATTAAAAAGGCCAGGCTCAAGCTTTAAACATAACCTATTGGGCCTATCAGACTGGCCCATTTAATATTACATAAATATACATATATTAATTTATAATTTATATTTTAATATATAATATTTTAAAAAATAAAAAAATAAGAGAAGTGCTAACAACACACTCTCTCCTATTGGTTGAAATTCATGTGGATCCCACTAATTTATGTGGGTCCCACTTTAATTTTGTTGGACTCACGTGAATTTAAACCAATAGAAGAGTGTGTTGAAAAAAGAGTGTTAGAGAGTGTGTTGCTAGCATTTCTCAAAAAATAATAAATTTTCAAAAATAACAACCTTCCTCCCCAATCCCCCTGGGGTGACAGCTGCTCCTACCACCACTTGACTCCATGCTGCCGCTTCTCACTTCACGCCACCACTGAACCTCTCCATCTCCATTGCATTGGACTTCAAACTGCTGCAGCTCCATTGCAGCAGCAACTCTGCAGCTTCTTTTGGACAGTGACTCCACAGCTCCAAGGCAGCAACTCAGTTGCGCATGTTCATTACCGGACACCATCAGCCCTTGTCTTATACTATTAATACCCCAAATGCTTCCTTCCCCAATCCTAATCTATGAACAAAATCCTAACACAGTTGCTCTTTATTTCCCATTTTAAAATTAAAGATATCCCTTTGTTCACTGTTTCCTTAAATGTCAAACCAATATGAAAACCATTGCCGTTTTAATGTAACTTGCACATTATCTATTTGTTAAAATTCTGGTAAGGAATTCAATCTTGATTATGTCTTTGTGACACAGGTTTTGGTGTTCACAGTTCACAATGCTTGAGAGTCTTGCAGCATTTAACCCTTTTTGGAAAATTATTTTCTGCATGTTTTCTTTCTTTACTTATGCTATGCTATTTAAGTATTTAAGTTATTAATTTAAATTATTCTTTTAACAGTTTGGATTGCTCTGTTTTGGTCATGTCTTCATCTAGTACCAGTACCAAGAAATCAAGAAGAAAAAATGGAGATGAAATTATAATTTTTCAAGGTATGACACAATTTACTTGCTTGTATGGAATTATTATGGTATTATTATTGCATTTGTTAATATGATCACTGTTAAATATTGTGGCCTAATAGCATACATTATTATCTTATTTTATGGCGCTTGAATAACAAGAAGAGATTACCTTGAGTATTTGATTTGAAGAGTGCTAGTTGCTGACTTGGTGTGCCTTGTTTGTTGCTTTCTAGGAGGTTTAGTCACTATTTGCAGACATTTGTATTAGATTGTTTGCTCCCATTTTTGGTTATTCGTGTTGCCCTTCAAATGTGTCTAATGATATTATTCTGTAGTTGGATAATTTGAGGCAAGAGGCCGGATGAATTTGCTATATTATTGTGTTTTATTGGATGATTAGGTGCGTTAAATTCCTTATAAGGAATTTTTATTTTTATTGTAATTTTCAGTTAATTTGAAGGTGATTGCCTATTAGCATATTTACAAGTGAAAACTTATTAGCCTATTTATATGTGCAGGAGGCCTATTTATTGATAGAGGCCTAGCTTATTGATCTATTTATAGGTGAAGGCCTATTGACCTATTTACACTTCGAGGCCTACTTAAAGTAAAGGCTTTATTAGAAAATAGGCCTTTAAATAGGCTTCTAGGCCAAACCAGGCTTTTAAATAAGTCAAGTCTGACCTTAAAAATTGGCCTATATCAGGCTACAGACCTCCGGTTTGGAAAAGAGGCCAGGCCTGGCCTATTCCCACCTTTACGGCCTTCTCCAATCAAATTCTATCTCTCTCTAAAAATATTTAAATGTAATATATCCAATTATCCATAACGATAGCAAGAGGATATGCATTATGATATTCATACACAAAGTATCACATATAAGGCCTGTTTGGATTGACTTATAAACAGCTTATTTGGACTTATCTACTGGCATAAACGCTTGTCAGAGTGTTTGAGAGAGCTTATGGAAACAGCTTATGACATGTCCATAAACTATTTTCAGCTTATTTTGATAAGTTCTCCAGGATAGCTTATGAAAACAGCTTATGACTTATATGAAAACAGTTTAACTATATTTATTCTTTGATTATAAAAATAGCTTATACATAAGCGTTTATCATATAAGCACTTATCCTATAAGCGCTTAATTAAGCCGTTTATCCAAACAGGCCCATAATCAGTTTTTAACTTCCATAAAAAAACAGCAAAAACCTTGGTGTATTGCAAAAATAACCATATTTATAACGGAAAGTCTCCAACTGTATACATTTTTATGATGTAAGGGACTCAACTACCTAACTGATAATTATGCTTAGAAGTTGGTGAGCACTTACCGGCACAGCCTGAAATGAGCTCCTGCCTAAAGGTGCTGGTTTTGTGGACTTCCCAATAGGGGATGACCGAGGATCCAAAGCTGGCCCAGATGGAGCAGCCACAGCTGCAGCTGCAGATTCACCAGGCATTCGAAGGTGCCTCAATTGCTTTACAGCGCTATGAAGCCGCTCTAACCGAAGTGTCTCACCATCAAAGAACAACACAGCATCATTTTCCTTGTATTCCTCGCTACTCCCCTCAAATGTCACCTTAGGTTTTCCTATTTGGTTGTTCTGAAATTCCACAGAAACCCTATTCTCTTTGGTCTTGCGTAGCAATCCTGGCTTAGTCTTATCAACCGAAGCTGGCTTAAATTCATCTACACAAATTTCAATACCGCAAAGATTAAAACCCAAACTAAACAAAAGAAAAAAAGAAAATTAAAGTCAAAAGCATAAGCAATATAGTTATTGCAAAATCAAACATGAACTGATTGCCAGGAACTAAGAGGAAAACAAATACTGACTCACTATACAAAGAGGAAGATTAGAATTGGGTTTTCATTTGGTAACTTACATCGTAGAGTGCAGTATTTGTTAGAGGATTCATCTTTGAAGGAAGGGCCTAGGCTGAGATCATACCACCGATCAAACTCAGGAGCAGTCTTGGGCTCTTCTTTAGATTTGTTGGCCATGGTGGAAAGAAATAGAATGCTCAGGAACCTGACACAGCCTGTTTGGAACAAGCTTTTTATTGAATTCATTAAAAAATAAATGAATTAAATTAGTTTAAAAATTATATATTCTAATGTTTGCAACAAATAAAAAAACACATAATACTATTTTCAATCTAAAAAGCACATAATTCAATCTAAAAAAAAAAGCACATAATTCAAATTCCATTATTATATTTTCATTTTATTGTCATTATATCAATCATCAACCTAGTTAATATAACATATTGTACCATCCCCCTTGATCCTATGTGTGGTCCTAACTATGAGCACATCCTTGATCCTTTCTCATGATTATTATTGCTAATTTAATATTTAAATGGCTGCCTGTTATATGAATTAAGAAATTAGAAGTAAATAACAGGAACCTTGTCAACACTTGTAACTATCTACATGAAGCAAATGCAGTTTTGGTAAATGCCACCAAAGCAGTAAATCGCAACAATTTGAATCGGAATGGAACAGACAGAGTTGACGCAACACTAACCTAGGGCAGAGGTACAAGTATAACAGGGTTAGAGAGCTTCTCCTCCCATATGACGGTGAAGTGGAGTCGACCAACCTTCACCTGATTGATTGATTGATTGGGAGGAAATCGCATGAAGGTGACGCCGGAAGATTGTAGATCGCCGGTGAGGTGGGTGGGTGCAACGCTGGTCGCGGGAGAGTGAAGGCAGAACCCTCAGCCCTAAATCAATCTTGGAATTTTCAAATTAGAAGCACCTCGTCTTGTACCTGTGCTGTTGCTGTGTAGTACACTACTGTTTTCGATATTTGTTAAAAAAATATAATAAAAATAAGCAATTACTTTTAATCAAAAAAAAATTAATAAGCAATTCACTTGTTTTTACTTTAGTAAAAAAAAATTATGTCCGGAAGAAATCAGGACAAAAATTATTTTATTAATATCTTGATCTATTTTCTTGAGAAATGTTTTTATTGTTATCATATGTAAATTAATATCTTGGTCTTTAAAGACTATTTATATCACTAAAACAAATTTATAAAATTAAATTATGTAATCGCATTATTTTAATTCAATTCAATTCCATCTAATATATCATCTTTTCTTTCCTTTCGAAGCAACGGATTCAAATTATTAATTTGTTTATAATTTTTTATCATTTCATTTATGTTTAAGGGGGTGTTTGACAGATAGTTCTTTCTAATTTATCACGAATAGAATCCTAAATTCTTATGTTAGATATGCTTTTTAAAAAACACATTCTCCATGAATGTTTTTGACTATGTTTCCCTCAAAATCATTCTCATGGGAGGAAGTGAGAATCCTAATTTCTCAGTGAAAATTTTAGTTATTTGAAAATAATATTATATCATAATTTCTCATGAATAATATTAATATAATATTAAAATATATTTTTGTTTTGGAGAAAAAAACACATGTATAAAATCAAGGCATGAATCGATAGTGGTGTGCACGGTCTTTTAAAATTATTCTAACTTTTAACATTTTTGTAATATTTTTTATTTTTTATTTTTCATATTCAAATAATTTATATTCAATTGTATTTTTGAAAATAATATTAACATTTTCAAGAAAGATCCCCTTAAATCAAACATGAGATTCAAAGATTCTCAAGTAACATTCACGGGAATATTTAGCATCTACCTAACACAATTTTAATATTCCCAATAATCATCATGATTCTTGGACTTCTCGAGGACAAAAAAATAACCATTTTGATGTGATTAAAGATATTAATAGGGATTGGTATATTTGGTCAACCCTTTGGTCCATACTTATTATGACTTGGATTCAATTCTTAGGTTTCCCTTGTTGATAGACGATATGTAAATTTCATTATAAATTTTCGTTGAGGTTGGTGGTCTTCCTGATATTGTAAGAGGGCGTACCTTCCTCTCATCTAAACTTTTTGGTAAAAAAAAAAAAGATGATTAAAGATATGGTCATGCTAATCTTTAGCACTCATTAAAGAATTTAAAAAAAATAATTTTTTATTGGAATATAAATTATATTATTTTTCAAAATATTGAATACAATAATTTCTAATGAAAAATATATTTTATTCATTCATCCATTCTCCTTAGGATGTGTTTGGTTCAAATGAGGGGAGGGGAGAGATTTTAATGAACGGGAGGGGAAGAGAGGGGAGGAATTTTAATTAGTTAATGTGTTTGGTTGAGAGGATGGGAGGGGAGAGAAAGTAACACTATTTGTGTTTGGTTCATAGGAGGAGGGGAGAGATTTTAAAACTAACTTACTCGTATACCCTTATAATTTTAGATTTTAAAATACATAAGTAGGGTTATTTTAGTCATTCCATTCAAAATGTTTTTAAATTCCTCATCTTCCCTCCAAATTCCCCCACTTTTGAAGGGGATCCAAAATTGGATGAGGAAGGATTTTGCTTCCCTTTCTTTCCTTCCTAAAAAATGAACCAAATAACAAATATTTAAAAAAATCCCTCCTCTCCTCTTCATTTCTCTCCGACCAATCACTATCTTAAAGATATCGTATATGATGAACTAGGCTGGGATGTTGATAAAGAAAAGAAAATCGTTGAGGAACCATTTTTAAAATCTCTACTTTGCATGGTTACCTGTTGACCCGGTTTCAAGCAGTGGGGAGGGAGGTCGCACTCGTTTGTTCTATTGTTTTTAATTTTGTCATTATCTTGATGTATTTCTTTAGATTTGATTGAACATGATTTATTCATGTTACATGCAATATATTTGGATTCGTATGTTCTCTGTATCCTAAATTTTTTATTTTGTCTCTGATTTTAAGTAATAATTATAATTATTATCCCATAATCTATTTTTTAGTAATACTTAATCTATTTTTCTTACATCATTTACTGCCATCAATACAAAGAGATGAAGATGTGTTGTTTCATTTTGATGTACCACATTTTATATTTATTAATAAATATTATATCCCATAAATTAAAATTAAATTTTTTTTAATTTTAAAAAATAAAATATATATCATAAAATATTATTAATATGAATAAGATATGATACAACAACATGATACAAGAAACGAGTATGAATAATCCCTAATTTACAACGACCATTTTAAATTTAAACGTTTCATTGTTCTAAAAGAAGATATGACAAGATGACCATTGTCGTCACAGACTCTCACAGCGTGGGATTGATTTGGCTTGAAGCACACGGAGTGCCACTCTTGAGATGACACGATAAAGATAAGGAAATTGCTTTCACACAAATGAAATGAAAAAACAAAAAAACGAGCCATCAGTTTTTGCAAGTGGACATTCCTTTTCTACCCATCTTATCTATAAGTGGACACGCGTCATCCATGCTCTTCACTTCGGTGACAAAACGCCGTCGTTCTCACGGATATTTTTATTTTCCTCTACATTTCTTCTTAGTTCTGAGCTCACAGTTCAGTGTATAGTTGACTGTGTAGAGTGAACTAAAGAGTAGAGACGATAATGGTGGTTTTTGGCGGGAAAAAGGTGCGCCAAATGTTCGCTGGCTTCGGCGGCAGTGGCCTCGGCCAGGTCCTCGCCGCTGTCGCCGTATCTTTCCTCGTCCGCCTCTTCTCCGCTCCCGGACCCGCCCTCTTGCCGGAGAACGATTATAACGACGATGTGCCGGAGAACGATTCCCACGACGGCGAAGCTCCTCCCTCCGACAAGGTCACGCCGGTCACAATCCGCTGGAACAATATTAATTGCTCCCTTTCTGATAAATCCTCCAAGTCCGTGAGTTCCTGTTTTCTCCATCATTTTTTTTAAATTTCCATTTCGTGAATGCTGAAGTCCTGTTTGGTAACTGAGAAAATCTGCGTCGAAAAAAAAAAACAATTGTTTAGCTTTGGATATTTTTTCTTTTTAAGTAAGCTATTATTATCTCGTTAACTGTACTTGGAATTGGATATCTGGTTTTCTCGAATTTCTGTGGCTGAAAAATTGAGAATAGAATTACCTGCACATTTTGGTTCGACATTTGTAATTTTTGGGTTGCTTTATGGGAATTTTGTTTAGTCTTCTGTTTTAATTTGGCAATAATGGGAATTTGATGTTAAATGAACGAATAGGTGAGATTTTTGCTTAGAAATGTGACCGGAGAAGCAAAACCTGGAAGATTATTGGCTATAATGGGGCCTTCAGGTTCAGGGAAGACAACATTGCTTAACGTTCTTGCGGGTCAGCTGGCAGCTTCGCCCCGGCTGCATTTATCGGGGCTTTTAGAGTTCAATGGAAAACCTAGTTCGAAGAATCCTTACAAGTATGTTTGTTTTTTTGTTAGGAAATTGTACTTACTGCAATTTTGTTGATGTTTCTTTTAAGTCACTAAGGACAACAATTAAATTGCTATATAGGTTTGCTTATGTGAGACAGGAAGATCTTTTTTTCTCACAGCTCACTGTGCGGGAAACTTTATCTCTTGCTACAGAACTCCAGCTTCCCAATATATCTTCTGCAGAAGAGAGAGATGAATACGTGAACAATCTCCTTTTCAAACTAGGCTTGGTGAGATCCCCTTGTATGTTGCAACCTGTCATAGTGGCAAAGTAATTGCTGATTATATATTGGAATACAATAATAGTTTTAAATAGGTTTTCTCATTTAACCTTTATATCTTCCTTGAAGAATGAACTTTAAATCATATGTTCTGCTCGATTGCAGCTATTGTTTTTCTGTTTTTGCTTTCCTGCTTTAGATGCTCGCCCTTCATTCTCCACATGTTTAGAATAAGAACCACCATTTGAAATTACATTTGTATTCATCTAATTATATTCAGATTTTCCTTTCAATTTTATGATTGAAAATGTGTTACACTGGTTAGATAGTCCTATATTATTGATATTACTACGTTTGGCAACTGTACGATTTTTCTTCAAAAGGTCAGTTGTGCCGATACCAATGTTGGTGATGCAAAAGTTCGTGGAATTAGTGGTGGTGAAAAGAAACGCTTATCTATGGCATGTGAACTGCTTGCAAGCCCATCTGTTATATTTGCTGATGAACCCACAACAGGTAAGCATGCGCTTGTAGAATTTGCTTTGCAGTGGATTTGAACTTTGCATACGATTTAGTGCAGGTGTATGGCTGATACAATAATAATAATAATATAACTATGCATACTGATAGATATCTATCCACTGGCTAAGTAAAACGGGAAGGGTAGAGGGAAAATTCAAGTAGTATATTGATGGTATTCTGTAATTGTAGAGTGATTACAGTAGGTGTATTGTGCAGAAAAACAAAGAAGATGATAGCCTAGACAATTAGAGGGGTCTAGTCTCTCCCAAGGTTCCAAGTCCCAATTCCAGCCTAGCTATCTATTTCTTCCCTCCCCTTCTTATATGAGCTCATGCACAAAACGTGCTGCTCTGCTAGAATCTTTAAAGGCCAATCACACTCTGCCAGCTAGGCAGACTTTGTTACAATTGTTCCCTCCTTTCTCTCTCTCAGTTTACGTGCGTAAACTTGCCCAAATCGTTTGGGACCCACTCCACGAGCATTCGGGTGCCTATCAACACCCCCCTTCAAGACTCACCTTGTCCCCAAGGTGAAAGTGAGGAAACAAATCTTGGAATTCCTGCCATTCCTCCCACGAATTTTCACAATCAGGAAGATGTTTCCACTTGATCAACACTTCAACCGAGCCGTGAGCATTAGTCCTCACAGCCAAAGCTTCTGCCGGTTCCACTTGCAATTCCCATTCATCAGATAGACAAGCAGGCAGAGGTTGAGCTACCACTGCTGTTGGCACTGCCTTCTTCAACAGAGACACATGAAAGACCGGATGCACTCTACTCTCAGCTGGTAATTTCAGTTTGTAGGCCACCGAACTAATCTTCACAATGATCTCATAAGGGCCATAGTATTTGGGACTAAGTTTCTGGTTGGTTCTTTTAGCCAACTGTCTGAGCTTGTAAGGTTGAATTTTTAGATAAACCGAGTCTCCAACTTCAAAAGTGACCTCACGTCTGTGTTTGTCAGCTTGCTGCCTCATTCTGTTTTGAGCTCTACTCATCAACTCCCTCAGCTCCCTTAACATATCATTTCTGTCCTTGGTCAATTGTTGCACCTCATCAACACTGGTCCGATTCTCATCACCCCAAATTAGCACGGGTGGACTCCTACCATACAATGCCTCAAAAGGAGTCATTTGTAGAGTTGCATGATAATTGGTATTATACCAATATTCCGCCCAAGGCAACCACTTTGGCCACTGCTTCGGTTTGCATCCAGTGAAGCATCTAAGATAAGTTTCGAGGCACCTATTCACCACCTCGGTTTGTCCATCCCTTTGAGGGTGATAGGCTGAACTCATTTTGAGTTTTGTACCAGCCAATTTAAATAGCTCAGGCCAGAAAGCACTAGTAAAAACTCTGTCTCTATCCGAGACAATTGATGTAGGAAACCCATGTAATTTCACCACTTCCTTGAGGAACACAGCAGCAACTTCCTTGGCAGAATAGGGGTGTGCTAGGGTGAAGAAATGAGCATACTTAGTTAACCTATCCACCACCACAAAGATAGTATCCACACCTAAAGCTTTGGGCAAACCTCCCACAAAATCCATGGAGATGTCACTCCATACTTGAGAAGGAATAGGTAGAGGCTGTAAGAGTCCTTCAGGATTTAAAGCTTGGTATTTGTTCCTTTGGCAAGTGTCACAAGCTTGTACATATTGTTGAATTCTCCCCTTCATATCCTCCCAATACACCACATTAGCTATCCTCTTGTAAGTCCTTAATACACCAGAATGTCCTCCAGTCACTGATTGGAGCATTTCATTCACAAACTTCTCAATCTCATCCTTCTGGTAATGTGGGTATCGGTACGGTCTGATATTAGGTGTAGGGGCCCCTGGTTGTAGTGTAATAGCATGGTCTTGTTCTCTCACTGGTGGCAGACCTGTTGGCTCTTTGAAAACATCCTGGAAGGCTACTAATACCCCCTCCATTTCCTCAGTCCGTTCCCTAGGTGAATCAGCCACTGTGTCTAGTTGGTAGTAATCCACCAGAAATCCTTCACCATGTTGTTGCATGTCCTTCAACATAGTCTTCACCGAGACTTGTTGTCTGCTAAGAGAGGGCTCCCCCCTCACCATAAACTCTTCAATCCCCTTCTTCCATTTGATAACGAGTTGTTTGAAATTTGCCCTTATATCTCCAAGACTAGCTAACCAATCCATGCCCAAAACAATCTCAGCACCACCCAATGTCATGAGAAGGAATTTCTGTTCTATTTCAATTCCCTGCAGAGATAGTTTCAACCCCTTACACACTCCTCTATGGTGTACCTTCTCTCCATTTCCGACTGTAATGGTATACTCTTCCGTGTCCTCCACTAATAACTTCAGTTCCTCCACCAATTTGTAAGAAATGAAATTAGTGGTGGCTCCTGAGTCAATCAGAATAAGCACTGCCCTGTTGCCAATCAATCCCCACACTTTGAAAGACTTGTTGGAAGTAAGCCCTTCCTTGCTCCTCATAGACAATTGGAGCTCTTTCATTTCTAGCACAATCTCCTCTTCCTTCTCCTCTTCACTATCCTCGGCTTCACTCTCCACCAATTCAAGTTGAAGATGTCTCAACTTGCATTTGTGATCATGACCCCATTTTTCTCCACATTTGAAGCATAGCCCCTTTCTACTCAACTCTCTCAAGTCCTCAGGACTCAATCGTTTGCTTCTACCATTCTTCTTTGTATCTCCTTCCTTCGCTTCTGGCCCCCCAATGGCAAGAGGAACAGGCCTGGTTATGTAACCTTTGGCACTACTGCTAGACCCCTCCTTACTCTGTTTCCAATTGTTTGAACGATCACGCCAATCACCTCTGTCTCTGGCGTTGGATCTGGTTTTCTGTAGCACCACATTCTTCTCTTCAATCAGTAAAGCCCTGTCCATCAGTTCAGCTAACGAATTCGATTCATGGAGCTTCAACTCCGCTTGGATCTCTTCCCTCAATCCATTCATAAAAATACTGTCTAGCATGATTCTCTCGTCCCTCTTCAAAGGAGCAATCAACAGTTCAAACTTCTCTCTATACTCCATCACCGTCCCTATCTGCTTCGTTGTCAACAACGGACCAAGCGGATTCTGCACTAGAGCAGGTTGGAATCTACGTATCACTGCACACGTAAGTTCTTCCCAGCTCAATTCCTCCGTTTGTTCTTCCCACCACTGATACCAATTAAGTGCGCGTCCTTCTAACGCAATTACAGCAGCATCAAGCTTGTCTTCATCGTGCACATGGTTCACACGGAAGTAGCGTTCTACACGGACGAGCCAACTGTGAGCTTCCTCGCCGTGGAACAATGGTAATTTGAGCTTCCTCCCACGCGAGTAATATCGCCTTGGTGAATGAGATGAAAGGTGTCGCGAAGGTGTCATGTTGTCTCTTGGGCCATTTCGGTGTCGTTCTCGCGACGGCGTTCTTCCTCGCCGACGATGACGTGCACGGTCTTGTCCTTGTCGTTCGAGCAGGCGCCGTAACTCCGCCAGTTGCTCGCGATTTTCCTGTCGCATCTCCGTGATTTCCCGTTCAACAATCTCAACTCGTGCTTCCATAATGGCTCGTGTAAACACCATTCAACTCTGAGTTTCTGGTGCTTTGATACCAGTTGATAGATATCTATCCACTGGCTAAGTAAAACGGGAAGGGTAGAGGGAAAATTCAAGTAGTATATTGATGGTATTCTGTAATTGTAGAGTGATTACAGTAGGTGTATTGTGCAGAAAAACAAAGAAGATGATAGCCTAGACAATTAGAGAGGTCTAGTCTCTCCCAAGGTTCCAAGTCCCAATTCCAGCCTAGCTATCTATTTCTTCCCTCCCCTTCTTATATGAGCTCATGCACAAAACGTGCTGCTCTACTAGAATCTTTAAAGGCCAATCACACTCTGCCAGCTAGGCAGACTTTGTTACAATTGTTCCCTCCTTTCTCTCTCTCAGTTTACGTGCGTAAACTTGCCCAAATCGTTTGGAACCCACTCCACGAGCATTCGGGTGCCTATCACATACACAAAGTTTATTCCTGTTTGCACTAGTAAAATAAAGTTATAGCAGTATGAATTATACTTAGATATGCACCTATAAATTTGTCCTGAGATACAGAACCTAGGGTCTTATTTGAAATAGGAATAGTTGATGGATTTTTTTTTTTGGGTGAGCAGTGGGGGGGGGGGGGGGTGGGAGATTGTCAGATCATGACCCATTGACATTATTCATCTTAATAGTGACATTATAAAGTATATAGTGCATTAACGTAAATAGATAGCACTTCCTTTCTGCCTTTAATGATTTTTATGGTAAAAATCTTGTTTTCTTTGTAAATCTTTGATGTGATATGTGATAATACATAAATGGATTTTCCTTGATAGTAGCTTCTGACAAATGTGGTCGATTTGTACAGACAATTATAACTTCTTTCTCTCTCCCCCCCCCCCCCCCAACTTTGTCATAAAGTTACTTGCTGTACTTTCAGGACTTGATGCCTTCCAGGCTGAGAAAGTCATGGAAACTCTACAACAACTTGCACAAGATGGTCATACTGTAATCTGCTCTATACATCAGCCAAGAGGTTCAGTCTATAGTAAATTCGATGACATTGTCTTGCTAACAGAGGGTTCACTTGTTTATGCTGGTCCTGCTCATGATGAACCATTGGCTTACTTCTCAAAATCTGGGTAGTCATCTTAAGTCTTAACCTTCTTAACCTTCTTTATATTATGCCATCTTACATTGTTCACATTGTGGGAATTCTCTCAAATGTTATACTATTTAAGCAATTGTGGCTGAGTTAACTTCTTAATCTAAATGACCCATTTTATTGTAACTGATTTCTTTATAATATGTTGATAGCATGACATTGTCTGTTTATTATTTGAGAATCTTACTTTGAAACAGTAGACTTCTAGAAAAGCCAAGAAATCCCTATAACAGAATCTTGTCAGAATTTCAAATCTAATATTTACAAATATCATTACCATTTAAATCAAGTCTTTGCTCGATATTGATAGAAACATTGTGATAAGCTACATTCTTGGAGTAACATCATGCACTTTTAGTTATCCACTTTCAAACCTGTTTGAATTATGGTTGAGACTCTTCGTCACGCGTCTAAGTATTTTTCTAGCAAAAACTTAATGATGTGATGTAGTGTATGAATCCTAACAAGCATAATTGGAATAGATATATTTCTAACTCTCTAAGAGGAAGGATTAGTTCACCATGTTCTGAACTTCAATATTTGCCTAATATCGATTTTTTTTTGCAATTGGTAGATATTTCCGTGTTGGCTTAAATTTGAGATGGTAATTGGAAAATATATTCTGCCATAGTCTGATGACTTTTCTTCATTGTCTAATTATTCAAGTTAAACAATCCATATGTATTCATTCAATCAAAAAGCATAGCCCCTTTATTCATGCTCAAACTTATATCTTGACAGAAGTAAGAATTAGTGCATTGAAATGGTAATTTTGTTTAACTTAAAATTTCATCTATGACTTTTCGACTGTTAGCTCTGTACAATTGGTTGACATTTGTTGATGTAACAGGTACCACTGCCCAGATCATGTGAATCCTGCTGAATTTTTGGCTGATCTTATATCCATAGACTACAGTTCTGCCGATAGTGTCTATTCCTCTCAAAAAAGGATTGATGGTCTTGTTGAGTCGTTCTCACAAAGACTATCTACAATAATATATGCAACTCCAATTACTATAGACGATCTCTCAAAAAGTAGAAAGAAAACCACCAAGCGAACTGTAGCGAAGAAGAAAGGAGGTTGGTGGAAGCAATTCTGGTTGCTGCTTAAACGGGCATGGATGCAGGTCTGCCTTTTTCTTTTCAGTGTTTGTCTACTCAATGGATGCAGGACCTGAATAAAGTTTTCCATTTTGTCCGTGCCAATTTTGACGTGTCTTAATAAAAGACTTATGAGGAGGCTTGCTGAAGTCATTTCACAAGACATAATAAAAAAAAGTGGTGTTACTGTTTATTGTTTCACATCTTGTATGTGGTGCAGTTAAAATATTTATTTTCTCTATCTGATTAAGGCTTCAACAATATCATCTATTCTCTTAAATTCGTCATCCCTGATTGCTAGATATTAGGTAAACTTCTGCTTTTGAAACAACATAAAAAAGATTTATACTAGTAATTTATTTGTTTCACAGTGTAAGGAGAATGAAACCTATGTTTCTCATTTTATTGGATTCATGATTCTCTGGCTGACTAGGCTTCCCGTGATGCACCAACAAACAAAGTTCGGGCAAGGATGTCAATTGCGTCAGCAATTATCTTTGGGTCTGTTTTTTGGAGAATGGGAAAATCTCAGACTTCAATACAAGACAGAATGGGATTGCTTCAGGTTTGTTATGTTCTTTATTCCTGTATGCTTGTTTCTCATGTTAGCCTGCTTCTACCATACATTGCAGAACAATTTTGAAATGTTTGTTATGTTATATATTCATTTTTATTCTGCTATGATTGGACAAAATCGTGTCTTCATGTAAACTTATGTATGTTGTTGGCCGTTTGTGTGGAATTTATTATGCATAATTCGAATGATCTTCTATGAGGCAATATTCTAAAACTTTTGTCATCAGTTAAAATTGCCTTGTATATTAAGTCCTATGACTATTAATCCTTTGATCTTGGGTACACATGAATAAACAACATATAAACAAAACTGTGCACTAGAATGCTGGTGATTCTATTATTTTATGATTAGATATTGGAGGAATTAGCTATTAGTATCAATTAGTTAAGTAGGAAGAAATGAACGTACAGGAAGAAGATAGTAATGATAATATAACCAACCTTTTATTATGATTGTTTGATTTTTTTTCATTATGAAGACAAATAAGATCAAAGGAGGAAAGTGAAAAATATTCAATTTGATATTTCTCTGTTAGCAAATATGCATTAATCACCTATTCTATTTATTTGGCTTATTATTTCATATATGATTTTAGCAGGCACAAGTTCGTAAACAGTAGGGAAGTTTTTGCTTATTAATTTATATTGAAACTTAAAATATTATAGGGACCGTCAATTAATTGTGGGAGGTATACACTTGACTTGACTACTTGAGTTCCATATTTTATTGTAATCATCTTGACTAACACTTTGAAATGCTTTAAATCCAAATCTTGTTATGTTATGGAAATGATAGTTTCACTTGGCTAAGTTTGCGTTCCTTAATTACTTGGATGGCCCTCACAGGTTACTGCAATAAACACAGCTATGGCTGCTCTCACAAAGACTGTAGGTGTGTTTCCAAAGGAACGGGCAATTGTTGATAGAGAACGTACAAAAGGCTCCTATTCCTTGGGTCCCTATCTGTTTTCAAAATTGTTGGCTGAGATTCCCATTGGAGCAGCATTTCCATTGATGTTTGGTGCTGTTTTGTACCCCATGGCACGTCTTCATCCTACTTTGCAGAGGTTAGTGTCCTATCTTGGCCTTATGAGCTAGTTTGACGCAACTTGCAATTTCTTTTCATTTTATTTTGCTTTTTTTGGTAGTGGATTGAATTTTTTTTTTTTAATGCTCTATACAATGAGGAAATAGAGCTGAATATGGTAAAAGATAAAAAAAATTCTTTGTAGGCTTGTAGCAATCCTTGGGCAGAGTTATTAAAATAAATATCCTTGGGCAGAGTTATTAAAATAAATGGTTCCCTATATATGCAAACTGTTACTGATTTCCTTAGGGACCAAGAAATGTAAATGATTTTCTAAATTGTCCTACGCAATCCATGCACTATAAATGCCCTTGTTTTATTTCCAAGGATTATCTATATGGGCCAATCCCATAGGGGAAACCATATTTATATATGATGAATAAATGTTATGTAGAACAGAAATAACAAAAATACTTTACTTACAATTTTCTTTTGATCTCTTTTATGTCATTATCATAAAAAAGAAAAATAAATGCAAGGGAAATGTGAGAAAAAGCTCATCCTCTGTGCCTTCTAGAGGGCTTTATGAGTTTATTCCAGTTATTTCTTTCCTTCTAATATTAGTTTGACATTTTAGATTTGGGAAATTCTGTGGAATTGTCACTGTGGAATCTTTTGCTGCATCTGCGATGGGTCTCACTGTTGGCGCTATGGTTCCAACCACAGAAGCAGCAATGGCAGTAGGCCCCTCTCTTATGACAGTTTTTATTGTATTTGGAGGCTACTATGTCAATCCTGAGAATACCCCAATCATCTTCCGCTGGATTCCTAGTGTCTCTCTGATTAGATGGTAAGCAGTAAGCACAATTCTGATTTATGAGTAAGCAAGAGGAGTTAACTTCAACTATATAGCTCGTACTAGGAAACAAAATTTCATTGTGCAAAACATCCTAGCGAAGTTGAATACTGGTTTCTCCTACTCTGATACTGATCAATACTTATTTGATTTATGCACTTTCAGGGCCTTTCAAGGACTTTGCATCAATGAATTTCACGGTCTTCAATTTGATCATCAGCATTCATTTGATATTCAAACTGGAGAACAGGTGAGGGTAGAGCCATGAATCTTTTTATTTCAGTTGGAACTAAGATCAAGTTTAATAGAATTGAATTACAAAATGACAAATATAATGACCAGTGCACACCAACTCTAAGGGTGCGTTTGATTTGCAAAAAAGTGAAGTACTGGACAGCACAAAAATAATTGTTCCATGTTTGATTTGTAAAGTGGTCGCGGGACTGGACAAAAAAGGTGGTGAGGGACTGGACAAAAACCCAAAATCTTGCCCCTCACTAAACCATGAGACAACTTTTTGTCCCATGGACATACTACTCAAAAAGACAAAATTATCCCCACTTATTTATTGTACTCTCTCTCTCTCTCTCACACACACACACAGATAACATACATATATATTAATAACATACATATATATATAGATATATAACAAGATTATATATTATAAAGGATATTTAAGTAAATTTTACATTATTTTACTTGTGCTGTCCATTGTCCATCAAACCATGTATGAGACAGAATTGTGCTGTGACTCAAGCATTTGTCATGTGCTTTTTTCCTTATCCTATACTTCAATGCGAATCAATCGCATCCTAAAGAGAAAATTTATCAAGTATTAAAAAATAAAACAAGTAAAAAAAAAACACTTGAACAGAACAACCAAGCTGGAAAACATGATAACTTTTGGGGCTGACAAGGATGTATTTGGGGGGGGGGGGGGGGGGGGCTTGTACCCTGTAACCCAGGCCTAATGTAAGAGACTAATCACCATGAGTTTTAACTCAATTTGTATGTTGGATAAGTATTACAGATATGTAGTTGTTCCTTGAGTAGTAGTGCTTTGCTCTCGCTCCATCATATAACTGCTAAATTTAGTATACTAGACTTTGTTCCCATGCCCGCACGGGATTATATTATGAATGATCATAATTCATAACGTATGTCGTAATTGTTAGTATTGAACATAGCAAATTGTAATATTCTATTGTTGAGGCAGCATAAATATTTGAAAATATTATGTAAAATATAAAAGATAAATCTTCTTATTAGTTTAAATTAGACACTTTATTAATAGATAGATTTTTTGCAAATGACATATATTGAAAATGTTATGTAAGTTGTTTTGAAGTTGATATAAAAAGAAAGAAATGTAAGAGTTAAATAAAATGAACTAAAAAAATAATTTAAACAAACATGATTGTTCATATAAATATAATCATCATTGTCCAAAAGAAAAAGAACATATAATCTTTAGAGCAAAAAAAAGAACATGTAAACTACATCAACAAAAACAAAAAGTGTTCATCAAAACTGTTGCTGAATTTGTGTTACATCAAAAAATGTTCATGAATGATTTTGTGATACTTATTATTTAGCATATATATAATATCAAGGTTGTTGTTTATCAATAATTGGAGTTTGTTTGATGCTATGTTGTCAATAGCGCCGCGATAGCGCGCAATCGCGGAATAGCGCGCGGTTTGATGGGTGCCTGCGACGCGAAAGCCAGGTGCGTTGCGGTTTGGTCTAGCGGCCGCTTTTCGCGGCGGAATCGCAGCTCTCGCGGCCTGATGCGGTCGCTACAGGGGCTCGAGGCGAAATGCCCTCTTTGCCCTCATTTTTTTTTTCCGTTGAATCCTATTTTTTGGGGTTTTCGGTCATTTCCCCTACCATTTGAATTTTAGGTCACAAAACTCCCATTCCTTGCCTCCTTCGACAAAGGCAATACATTCACCTCCTCCTCACTTCCTCCTCTACTCCAGCAAGCCTTCTCTGCCACCTTCATCTCCGGCGACGGCTGTGGGGTTTTCCGACGATGGCTGTGGGGTTTTCCAGCGACAGCTGCTGTGCGCGAGCCTTCTCTCACCCTGTTTCTCTGCTGTGCTCTCCGTTTCTCTGCACTTCTCCTTGCTCCTTTCTCTCCTTTGCTTCAACCACCATGGCATCATCTCAACCTTCCACTCAACCACCAACACCCAAAAGTGCTAATGCTTCCTCAACTGGTTCTACTGCACTGGTGAAGCCTACAGGTCCGAACCTAGATATGGCTTGGGAATGGAATTCTTTGAGAGACATTAATAACAAGAAAGTTGTCACATGTGATTTTTGTGGCAAGGAATCAACAGGTGGAATTACAAGAGCAAAGGCATCAAATGGGGGTAAAAGGTGACATATTCCCTTGCCACAAAATACCATCCGATATCAAACAGAAAGTTAAGGATGCCTTTGAGAAAAAAAAGGCAGTTACTGATGTTGTTCAGTCTGAAGGAAATTTTAATGAGGAGGAGGAGGAAGCAATGCAAGAAATTGGGGTTTTGAGGGCTGGAAAAAGACATGCAACTGCAGGTTTTTTTGGTGCAGCTACTGCCAAGGGCAAGAGTAATCTTAAAGGCCCTATTGATGTTTTTATGTGGCAACCTCCAGAAGTAACTATGAAGATAACAGAGTCGAAGTATAGGCAAACATCGATTAGAGATTGTGAGAGAGAGGCAAGGGACAAATGCATTCAATACATTGCTCGATGCTTTTATAGGAATGGTATTCCATTCAATGTTGCCAAATCTAGAAGCTTCAAGTTGATGGTTGAAGCTATAGGCAATTATGGTAAACACTTGAAACCTCCAAGCTACCATGAGTTGAGGGTTCCTTTGCTTAAAAAGGAACTAGAGTACACAAATACTATGTTGGAGGGGTTCGAGAGAAAGAGAGCTGAATATGGATGCTTTATCATGTCTGATGCATGGACGGATAGAAAAAATAGCACATTGATCAACTTCTTGGTCAATTCTCTGAGTGGGACGATGTTCATTCGGAGCGTTGATGGTTCTGCATATTGTAAGACCGGGCCAAAGATGTTTGAGCTTTTGGACTCCTTTATTCAAGAGATAGGAGTGGAAAATGTGGTGCAAGTTATCTCCGACAATGGTAGCAACTATAAAATGGCGGGTAAGAATGTTATTGCTACTGTTTAAAGTTTATAATACTATATTCACGTTCTAATTTGTTAATCATCTACTTCATTTAATTTGGTCTTAGGTGGTCTTATTGAAGAGAAGTATTCGAAGACCTTTTGGACTCCATGTGCTACGCATTGTTTGGATTTGATGTTGGAGGATATTGGAAAGTTGCCAAGATTAAAGAGGGCCATAGGAAGAGGACAATTTCTTGTTGGCTTCATCTATAACCTTACCTCGGCCCTAAACACGATGAGGCAGTATACTGGTCAAATGGAATTGGTCAGCAGTGGAGTGACAAGGTTTGCGACAACATTCCTCACTCTTCAAAGGTTGCACAAACAGAAAAACAACCTAAGAAGGATGTTTCTATCAGAGGAGTGGCTTAACTCAAAGACGGCAAAAGAGCGCAAGGGGAAAAGATGTAATGATATTATCCTCATGCCATCATTCTGGAATGATATACTGTACTCTTTGAAGGCAATGGGGTCTCTTGTGCAAGTTTTGAGACTGGTTGATACATGGCTTATATATATATATATATATATATATATATATATATATATATATGAGGCAATGGATAGGGCTAAGGAATCTATTGCAACCTCTTTCAGCAACAATGCAGAGAAGTACTCAGAGATTTTTGAAATCATTGATAGAAGATGGCAGTGTCAACTCCATCATCCATTACACGCGGCTGTCCATTTCCTTAACCCTCAACACTTCTATAGCGACCCAAGTATTGCTAAAGATAAAGAAGTGACTGACGGACTCTATACAACCATTGAAAAGCTTTCCTTTGATGAAGAAGGTAATGATCAAGCTTTATGTGATCTAGCCCTTTATAGGAAAGCACAGAATATGTATTCCGAACCTTCTGCAATTAGACAGAGGACCACTATGTCTCCTGGTAAGTTACAATGCATTGTTTTGTTAAATTAAATTTACATGACCATTCTAAATAGTAATGCTAATTACTTATTGCAATACAGCTGAGTGGTGGTCCACATATGGACTTCATGTTCCAACTTTGCAAACTATTGCTGTCAAGGTGTTAAGCTTGACATGTAGCTCATCAGGGTGTGAGCGCAACTGGAATACCTTTGAGCAAGTGAGTAAATGTTAAATGGTTTTATTTTATATAGTGTAATATAGGATTATACTTAACTATTTTTTTAAACTTTATAATATAGATTCATTCTAAAAAGAGGAGCAAGCTTGAGCATCAAAAGCTGCAAGACTTGGTCTTTGTGAAGTACAACCAAGCTCTTAGAGAACGCTTTGATAGCAAAGATTTAACTGATCTTATTCTCGTAGATAACATTGATGATTGCAATGAGTGGTTGGTAAGGGAATTGGGTGAAGATGGAGAAGAAGCGGCTGAAGATGAGGTTGTGTTTGGCGATGATAGCTTGACATGGGGAGTTGTTGGTGATGCAGTAGGGGCTGGTGAGCCAGCAAGACTTACTAGACAACATACTAGAGCTACACCTTCTACAGTTGCACCTATTGAAGAGGAGGAGGAAGAACATTTCTTTGAATCAAGTGATGAACAAGAGAATGTTGAAGTTGATGTGGTTGAAGTTGCTGGAAATGATTCTGATTCTAATTAAGATCACTTGTATTTATTTTGATTTTTGAATACTTTTAGAACAATATAACTTAAGTTAAATTAGTAGTTAAGCACTTATGTTATACTTTTTGAAGTGGAGACATCATACTTTTTGAATGTTAGTTACTATTGAGTATTTTGAATGTTATGACTACCCCTTTAATTTTGTTATTTTTCTATTTTTGAGTATTTATGTATGTATATAATATAAAAATAAAATATGTAAGCTATTTTTTAGTCTTCGCAATAGCGGTCATCCCGCTATCGTTATCCTGTTATAGCGTTTTTGGACTCGGTCGCTCCGCGTCACTATTTGGGATTGACAACATAGGTTTTCCATTGTTAAGTGTGGAAAACGTAGTAGTTTATTTGGACGTGCTTTCTTGAATGCTGACCATTTCACTTGCTTATCCCCTCCTTCCCTCTTTCACAGGCACTACAGCGTATTTCCTTCGGAAGAAGTAGGATTAGGGATACGGTGGTGGCACAAAGTAGAATACTGTTATTTTGGTATTGCACCACCTACCTTCTCCTTGAGAAAAACAAGCTCAAATACCAGCAACTTGAGACAATCCCTCTTGACCACAACAAACCACATTTAAAACTTGAGGATTTAAACTCTGAACAAGATGATCAGATACTGGAATCTCAACCGGTCAAGCAAGTTGGATCCAACCAGCCCCTTGAATCACCTGAAGAAGATCTAATTGGCCCTTTTGTACTAGAAGGTTTGTAATTAGCTGGGCACTAATGCTGTTGTTATCAGATATTCATCTATTTATTGATTTATCTAATACAGGTGCTAAGTAGAGAGATATCTGTGCAAAGGATGGCTTCCTGCAATTACTGAGGCAGTAAGCCGTTATATAGCAGGGCCACAGTCACAAATCACGATGTGATTATTGGACATCCAAACATCAGCAATCTCGGTCTGTATCATGTCTGATTAGTTTGATTGTACCAACTATTTTTATTCAATGATCGGTATAAGTGGAGTTCATGCTTGAGATGGTTTTTCTTGTTTTGATTAGTGCTATAACCAGCAACGTATGAAGACTGGGGCATTTACAGGTTTCCTTTTTATGAACTTGGTTCTGAATTACCTAGGTCTAATGGACTGTCTCTTCCATTGTAAGCCGTAGACTAATTATCCCCTAATTGTACGCCCATGAGCTATTTCTCGCTTTAAGGATTGAACTTGGACTTGGGTCGTTGTGAATTGAGTTTCAAGCTCAATTTATCAATTTAGTCTTCATTATCTTTTTAATGCCTTCATTTTAGTCTCTTAATTTATCAATTTCATTGATGTTGCTCGTATGGTAATATTTTTTTATTAAATAATGATACTTCATGTTAAAATGATTTTCCAATTAGGTTATCTATTTATCTATGATAATCATCACATGACATTGACGTGCATTTGGATGGGATAATATTAGAGGATGAAGTATTTGTAGAGGGTAATTAAAATACACTACTATAAAATATCTTGTTTGTATATAAATGTGAAAGATTTAAAAAATGAATGGATTTTATGAGGTATTTCATTTAAACTAAATTTAAGGGAATTTTAAATATCAATATAACTTAAGAATTTGAAATTCGTTTGTTCTCTTTAATGTGAATCTTTTCGGACTGCCATCACTAGTTGACGCTGGGGATGGCAATGGGGTGGGGTGGGTGCAGGTAATGTTTCCCCCGCATCCATACTTGTCAATATCTATGGATATTTATGTGGGTAGCGGATATCCATGGATATCTGTGGGTATTTAAAAGTCTAAAATAAAAAAGAAAGAAAATAAAATTATACAACATAATATAGCAATATATTATATTAACATTATATAATATATTATATGTATTTAAAAAAAAATATTATTATGGGTTTAACCACTAAAAGGTATGAAAAAATAAAAAAAATAAAGTTTATTTCATTTCAAAGTGATAGAAATTATCATAATATATAATATGTATTTAATAAAAAAATTATTATAAATATGCGGGTGCCCGTGGGGCGGGTAGTATGATCTCCATCCCCATTTAATAGGTATCCATTTACTATTCATTATGGATAATCCATGCGGATATCCGCGGGCATGGATAATTTTGCCATCCCTAGCTGACACTGACTCCATCCCTTGTTTTTTTATGATAAAGAAAATATATTTTTCATATTTATTTATAGCTTTCATTTAATTTTACTTTATTCAAACAAAGAATTTTAAGAATGAAGAAATTTAATTATTGTATCCAAATAAAATATTTTATAAATGAAGGAAATCTAATTGAAGCAATTGAATTTCATTTTAAATTTCTTAGAATTTTAAGATTCCCTCATCCAAATGCATCCTACTTTTTTTATTTTATTAATTTTTTTTTCATTCCCTTATATTTTTTTATTTTTTTAACATGGATAACATGTTTGACCTTTCATCTTCCTCTCTCATTCTTTCATGACTTTGTTTTTTCAACTTTAAGTTCTTTTCCTTATAGATATTTATATTTTTTTTTAAGAGTAAATCATCATTTTAGTCCCTGAAAGTATGAGCCGTTGTCAATTCAGTTCCTGAAAATAGTTAAATTATGAAAAAGCCCCTCAATGTTAATTTGACAGTCAAATTAGTCCCTTAATGTTAATTTCGCTAGTCAAGTTAGTTCCTGTCAGGGACTAGTTTTACTAAGAAAATTAACATTCAGGGACTTTTTTGTAATTTAACTGTTTTCAGGGACTGAATTGACAGCGCCTCATACTTTTAGGGACCAAAATGATGATTTACTCTTTTTTTTTTAAATAGCAATGGAAATGTATTAATTTTTAATAAAATAAATAAATAAATATTTATTATATGTATATATATATATATATATATATATATAAAATTCTTAAACAAATAAAACTAAAAAAAAAGTACATTTGTCAAATGTCCTATAAGTACTGTTCATTTGATTGTTTATGAATTTTATTGTCTTTTATTTTTTATCTTGCAAGTTTGAATAAAAGGAATATTTGAATATCTTTAATTTGATTTAATTTATATATATTTTATTGATAATGTTCCTTTTTTATTTATACTAATAATATTAACATAAGATGCATTAGAACTTTTAATGAATATATACAAGATTATAAGAAAAAAAATAGTTTGGTCAGTACACGTGAGAAAAACTTTTTTATATTATTATTATTATTATTATTATTATTATTATTGTTATTATTATTATTATAGCTATTATAAAATTTCTTTCACTAAAATTGTCATGGGACATTTCCCTAAAACCTTTGGATTTCTATTCTCACAAGAGGCACCCTAGATAAGTTATCTTTCGAGAAACTGGGAAATTTTAGAGCTACATAAAAATAACTTGTGGAATTTAGTTAATAGCCTGTTCCTACTGTTTCCGTTTGTCAATTTGTTTGATCCACTAATCTAACTTGTGGAATGTAAACAAGTCATTTGCCTTTTAATTAATTTTACTGTAAATTATTGTCTTACTCTTGAATGTTGTCTTGGCTTCTAAGATACAAGCTTGGGGAGGGTTTTCATGGGGGGGGGGGGGGAATTAATTGTGAAAAAGGGATTGGTATAGGGGTGAGAAGGGATAAGAGTATTTATAAAATTGAATCATGTTAATGAGTGTCCTAAAGACTTTCTTTAAGGAAAAAAACAATTTTGTATTGGAAAATTAAAAATATCACCTCTTTAAATATTAAATACATCAATTTTCAATAAAAAACTTCTTTTTATGTTTCTTTAACCAGTGTCCTAGTTAGCATTATCTTATAAAATTTAATTGAAAAATGGAAAAAGAGGTAGGAAAAATAAGGTACGAAAAGGAAATGTCTTTATTTTATATCGAATTAAGGGATCGGTCCATTAATGTGGGTCCAGTTTAACAGCCCTGCAAGAAGGTTCTTCGGCTTACAATTCTGCAAGAAGGTTCTTCGGCGTAACAAACATTCAAATGAATGTCGACACGGCGTGTGCCGTAAACCGCAATCCCTCTTTCTTATTTTACGCCCTAACTTCCACTCCACCGTCCTTTAATTTTCTTATTACGCTTCAATAACAACAAGGACAAGGACACCCACATTATTAATATATTACATTATATTATTATATATACACAGCTAGCTAGCTAGCTAATGTGATCATCTCATCCCCATATATAGAACAAGACATTCCAATCACAATTCACAAAATAAATACAATTCATAAGAGCCCTTCGTCACTTTGAAGCCCTTTTCAAGTCCAAGAAAATGGGAGCAACCTCTCTATGTTCACTTGCGCTTCTACCACACCCTCCTTCGCGTAACTTGTTTAGACGAACTAGTGCACCCTGTGTTTCACACAAGCTGCCCGCTCCTAGTAGGATCAGTTGTATCTCTGCATCAAAAAGAGACTCGTTTGGGCACCAATATGATGGCAAGTTGGTGGATGAGAACATGATCCTTCTTAGAATGCGAATACGTGACATTGAGATGCTGCAAATGAAGAACGAAGCTCCTTCGGATTGGACTGAGTGGGAGAAGAATTATTCTGTGGATTATGTTTCAGACGTATGTGAAGCAGTTGGGTTGTTGCAGAGAATGTTGATGAACACTAGACCTTGTTTCGCATTCGCCATGCTCGCTCTGCTTATGCTAACCATGTCAATCTCCATGTCGCTATTTTTGTTTCATGTGGTGGATTTGACTAAGGGAATCATATAATATCTGAAGGAGAAATTTCGCATCAATCTATTATCAATTGAAAATGAGCTAGATAGAATAGCTAAAGAGGAAAAACCAAGTTGATTGCACATGCAGCATTTTCTCAAAGGTGTCACAGCATCTTGTGTAGTAAAAACATATTTTATACTTGATAGTACTTTGGAATATAATGTGGTTTTCTATAAATTATGACACTGGAGCCTACTTTACATGCAACAAGTCACAGTGACAGACAGGGGAAAGTAATTGTAATATATGATAATATGGTCGAAACGTCGTAAAAGAATTTTATAGATGCGTTAAAGCGGTTAATAACAGTTGATATATAATTTACAATGGCAAATTGCATTATTATAAACATAATAATGAAATATTAACATTAATTTAATTATTATGATATTTTTATTTATATTTATATTATAATAATTCAATAAATTAAAGTAAACAAATTATAAGATACTATTAAGAGTATTTAAAAGTGAGAGACTTGTTCCATCCAAAATATGTGAACTCTAAGGTATTCAACCAAAAGGTGCTTCTCGCACTTTGGACATAATATTTAGTGCTCACTATGAACATTTGACGCCTAATGGTGGGCGTCAAATGTTTCGTCCAAAATACCTGAATTTCGAGGTATGTAGCCCGTCGGAAGGTGCTTCTAGTTCTTTATGCTCCAATCAGCCTCCTCAGTGATCAAAATGTCTCCTTCTTCTCCGGTCAACCTCCAAGGACATGCTGGGGTGAGTACCTACATAGACACTCTGGCACTCAAGTGAATGAGTGATCAATAAGAGTTTAATAATAATTCGATATATACCCGCATGTTACGCGGTAGGAAAAAACACAGCATGTAACACACTTGGTGGCGGATTAGCCCTCGACTTGTCGATGCTTGGCAGCCAGTCTGCTTGCCTTGGTAGTTCGAGTAGTAGTTGTAGTAGTAGAGATTGACTCTGCTGCCAGGCTTTGAAGAATAAGAGCAGCTTTGGAATCAGCGTAACTGTGGATAAGCTATTATAATGTTAAGTATGGATCAGTGTAGCCTTTTATTTATAATGTTAAGTGTAACTGTGGATAAGCTATTATAAAATAAGATATTGTCATTTCAAATAGATACTCAAGTAAAGATATGTTGTTATGATAAACAATGATATATACTCTGAGATTTCGTGTTAAAAGATAATATCTTCGTAACAAAATATAAGCAAAAATTGACTCATCTAAACTGTAACAAAATATAAGCAAAAGTTGACCTTTTGCATAGTATATAAAAAATGCCCTTCACTTTATTGCATTGAATTGAAACAAGTTTCCATACAATTGCAATTAATGTGAATAAACAAAGAGGTGTAATTTAGGCAATGAAGTTGAACTTTTGAATGAGATTAACAACATTAAATGTGAATAACTAATTATTATAATAAGTGTGAAAGTGATTAAATTTGCTTATATTTTGTTACGGAGGGAATAAGTGTCTAGTTACACTTTGACTAAGCCGTAATATTCCGAGATATATTTTCGGTCTAAAGGGTAACATTTACCGAGTAGAGAGGTTATCCTTAATATGTATAAGGGGTGGGAATAGGCTAGGCCGAGTCTGGCCCTGATAAGCTTAAACCCGGCCTGTGTTCCAATCTCAAGGCCTGAGTCTGGCCTATTAGCCTGATATAGGCTAATTTTAAGGTCTGGTCTGGCCTACTTCAAAGCCTAGTTTGGCCTGGAATCTTATTCAAAAGCCTACTTTTCAACAAAACTATTAAATATGCCTTCATCTATAAATAGATCATAGGCCTTCACTTGTCAATAGGCTTGTAAGCCTCTAATGATAAAGAGGTTGGTAGGCATATACTGATAAATAAATCGTTAGGCCTTCACAAATAAATATGCAAATAGACCTCTACATTTAAATGGGTCAATAAGCTTTTACTTTCAAATGTTATAAATATTATAACTAATATATTATAGTATCATATATTAAATTATATATATATATATATATATATATATATATATATATATATATATATATATATATATATATATATATATGTGTGTGTGTGTGTGTGTGTATGTCTGTGTTAAGTAGGCTGTCCTGATAGGTCTAATAGGCCTTTAAAAAAGCCTTAGCCTGATCTTTTTAACTATATAGACTTTTTAAAAAGTCTTAACCTGCTCTTTTTGTTAAATAGGTTAGGCCAAGCTACAACTACACCTTAAATAGATTAGACCGTAGGCCCTTGACGAGCGATCTGACTTATTCTCACCCCCTATATATAAATGTACGTGTAATTTGAGCGAATGCTTATCTCGTTCGGTTGAGCCGACCTTATATTGTGGAATAGTAAAACTAATTATCATCACACCTCCAAGCTGATCATAATAGTCCTTATTCTAGATTGTTGAGTTTCATTTCATAGAAGAATATCAGCACCTAGCCTATTCTTACGTGCCGTTTGCATCATGTTTGTATACAACTTCAGCTTGGGCAGGTCGTTAACACTAACGCTAATTATTTTCTTCGAGATGGTCAATCTTTCTAGACTGTCTGTAATTGTATGCAGTGTTGAATCAAAAGTTGATTTCTTCCTCAAAGTTCAAGTCCAATAACACCTAGATCTAGAAGCCTAAGTAGGCTGAGTTAAACAGGGTCGACAGCCATGTGGTTAGGTTGACTCAGCCCATGACTCTGATTTCTTAGGGAATCACATATATATTCCGCTCCACCGTTAGAGGGGATAACTAATGAGTAGAAGTGAAGGTCGGTGTGACGTGTTGTTTTAGGGTTTCAATCGTGTTTTATTTACTTATTAGTTATTTTATCAAAAAAATAACTTCTCAATTCAAAATTTGCACTCTTTTTGTGTAAAAATGGTGATGAACTTCGGAGTCCCACAGGCCAACTTTTTTCTGCTCATAGGATATATAGAAGATATTTTGACTCCATCCAATATCACATTATTATGTTTATACCTTTAAAATTATAGTGATGAATAGGGGAAATGGAGAGGATCTCCATCCAAAATAAAGAGGTGTTTGATGTGTCAAAATATAACCTCGTCATTAAAAGCTGGTTTATATTTTTTACCTGCAATAAATTTTTTTATGTGACACTATAGTATTTACATAACATTAGTAATATAGAATCAAACTTTTTACGTTCTCCACTTGTTATTTAGCTTCTACATATATGCAACAAACGGAAAGCTTAGCTTTTGAAAGTTATTGGACTTGAATTGGTACAATAATATCATTTTTTTTTTTTTGTTAAAAACAGATGTACACCTCTTCAGCTTTGCCACATGCACAAACAGAGCTAGGTCGGCTAATGCCGTCTAGAAGCAAAACGGCAGATTGTTTTGTTCAACAAGTTGTAGCTATCAGCCCATCAATATCTGTGACTTTAATTTCACTTTGACAATTTCTTCTGCATGTTTTTAATTTTGTAGGAATTGTTACCCGTGAAATACCTGGAACCAGTACTCATATGATCTGTTTCCAGATGAAGTTTTTGCATGTGATCATAAATACTTAGAAGTCAACGATCTGACTTTATTTTATAATATTTTATATTTTTTAAAAGATTTTCTCTACCTTTCTCTTCAAGACTTATATGTTGAAAAGTGTTTATTATTATTTATTAAGTTATATCGATTACTTAAAAAAGTATTACATGTTTCTTAAAATTTTAATATATTAAGCATTTTTTTAAATTCTAATTTCATTTTTTCATGTTATCTAAAGGTGCACATTAATAAATGGTAAAGTTTATTTTAATACGGCTCACTTTTAAAAAAAATGAAATGATATTAAGAAGAAGAAAAATAATAAATAAGTGTGTGAGTATAATATATGAATCTGTTTATAAATAATGAAACTTCTATTAATACTAGTATCTTTTTTCTTATAGTGACCATGAATACTTGCCGGTTCTTAATTATACTCATTTTATTTTGGTTTAATTGCACTTTTCGTCCTCCAACTTTTTTAAGTGTGCGATTTTGATCCCTCAAAAATTTTAATTGCACTTTTCGTCCCTCAACTTTTTCAATTGTGGGATTCTGGTCCCTCAAAAAATTTAATTGCACTTTTAATTCCTCAACTTTATGAAATCGTGCAATGAAAGCCTTTATTTTAGTCCCTTGAAGGACTAATTTTACACAATTTCACAAAGTTAATGGATGAAAAGTGCAATTAAATTTCTTGAAGGACCAAAACGCATATTTGAAAAAGTTGATGGACGAAAAGTACAATTAAAATTTTTGAGGGATCAAAATCGCATAATTAAAAAAATTAGGGGACTAAAAATACAATTAAACCTTTTATTTTTTATCAGTTTCCAATGAAATATGTTTTTTAGGTACAGGCCAGTGAAGTATGGTTAACGTTTGGTTCTGAATAATTCTGAGAAAATGATGATTTCTTTATGATAAAATTAAAGAATTATAATTATTACAACATTAAGTGTCTCAAAAGTTCCCCAAAAAATATCTTAACAAAAAGTATTAACTTTAAGCAACAAACATTTATCTTTAGAGTACTTATATTAATATCTTTATAGATGAGGATTTGTTAATAAGAATATATAGTTACTTTTATAGCTTCCTGTTACCGAAGCATTAAAAGAATATTGTACATGACATTATTGATCCACCATAATGCTGATAATAATGGGAGTAGTTTAAACTTGAAAAAAAAATCAAATAAACCGTTAAGCAGGCTCCAATCTCCATACATACAGTCACATGTTAAGGAACACTTATTTAATGAGAAAGAGTCCCCCATTACTTTCGTTGTACAGTAACGGGGTTTGGTGTTTGCCATTAATTCTCATCGTTCTGGAAATTAAAAATTTTATACTAAATCCATCAAATGTTAATATATTACACACAGTTAAGATACAGAGAACCTGAAACTGAAATTTGAAAAAGAAAGTGCCGACCTCTTTTTTCTTTATTAATTCAATATTCCCTGCCTCCTCCTTCTTCCTTTACCTCAACTCTTCCCCACACCGCCTTCTTTGTATTTTTTTTCCACATATTATTTAATCAATGCAATCTTCTCTAAGAGCTTTCTTCATATGCTACACAGACACATACTTTAATTTTACAACATCCCATCCGCCCAACCCTCATCCGTTATTCATAAGCTGGACACCGATCACGATCAACCGACACACCCAATTCAAATTAAAAAAATTGGATTGATTCGGATCATTAATTCGATTTGGATTGATAAATTCACATTTGATTAGTTAAAATGCACGAAATACATAGAAGGAATATGTTCTAATTTTGAACACTTTATATTTTTCGCGCTTTAAAGCTTTTTTTTCATAACTATATTACTCAACATGTAACATTTTTAGCGGTATATATTAACGTAACTCAGTTACCAATTATTCTAATCTTAACTATCCCATTTAATTTTATTTAAAATTCTGGAGTCTAATTAATAATGACATCTAATTTAGCTATGATATATCATACGGTTTTACTAACAAGTGTCTTAAGGATATTATTTAAAGATTTTATAGATAGAAAAAACTTATTGAAAAATATAACTTTTAATTGTTTAATGTATTAAATACACACCAGTACTCCAATGCAAAATTTCTATGTTTATTTCTTTAACCAAGGCCCTTAAAAAACTGATTAACATTTGCCACTATCGTAACAAGAAGCGAGTGAGAGAATTCTAAGAATTTATTGGTATAAACCTGACCACAGCAAATCATTCCCTGCTGCTATTGAGATAAAGACACTAGTCACTTTCATAGTTTGACAAATGGCTCCTTCCCCGAATCCCACCCCGTAATAAATTAAAACGCGGTTTAATAATAAGAACAAAGGAAAAAAGAATCTATCCCCAATGCTTATAAATATGACATGTTATTGCTCTTCCGTTTCCATCACCAAATCAACACACTAGACCATCTTCCAAAGAAAAAAGGGACATAGTATTATTTCCAAATTCCATTGATTATTCTATATACTCACATCAATATGCATTCCACTTCTTTGATCAACTCTTCACCATTATTCCATCCATTTTCAACCTCCAATCCTGGCTCTAACGGCAGAAAAGCCAGATCGTTTACTCTAGCTATGGCGTCCAATAGAGGAGCAGCGGATCAGAACTTTGGGGGCAGGTTGGTGGATGAGAGCATGATTGTCCTGAGGAAGAGGATCCATGAGATGAACATGATAGAGAGGAACTATGAGCCACCTTCGAATTGGATGGATTGGGAGAAGCGTTACTATACCAGCTATGACTCCACCATATGTGAAGCAATGGGTTTTCTTCAGACCCAATTGATGAATACTAGGCCAAGTTTTGCTCTTGGTCTCATGGCTTTGGTTGCAATGAGTGTCCCAACTTCTACTGCTGTGGTTTTGTTTCATTTGGTGGAGTTGGGCAAGGCTGTTTTGGCTGGGATTCAATGATTCATTCATCTTAGCTAGCTAGGTAGCTTTGTTCATTCATTAATTAAATGCGCGCATAGAATTGGTGGTTTGATATTTTGGAAAAACCATTTAATTCATTTAAATTAAATTATACGTAGCATGTAATGATAGAATAGATCATGGAAGCACCATTATTATCTCACCTGTTAATTAAGGATATTCAGATCTCTGTTTACCCAAAATGTATTAGTCTGTAATTTGTATACATGTAGTTATATACTATTGAATTGATTTCACTCTCTTTATATCCGTTGCTTTTAATTTGCTTGGAGAAGATTTGGTAGGATTCTCAAATATTAATGCAGCTTGAAGTAACTCAGTTGAAAATTCTTGGACAAAGATGAGGGGCCGGCGACTCTCAGTTGATAGTTGATTGCTTCATAACTGTTCTTCTCTCTTGCCACTCTAAAATGAAATAGAGAAAACAAACCGTGATTTTCAGTTCCTGGGTTGATTACATAAATCACAAAATTCTGTTAGAGGTGTGCTACCTCATACATCACCACACTTTGATTGATGTTAATTTTCTTAACATTATTTTTAAACTTATTTTCTTTTTTTTTATATTAATTATAAAACAAGACAAATACACTTTCCAAAACACGTTGCCTCTCTGTTTTTTTTACTACCACAATGTTTAAGAATCATTACACCTATCTAATTAGTTTATTTGTTCTAGGATAAAACTCCTTGTTAAAATAAGAAATTAAGGATATATACACCTTTTTTGTTATAAGCAAAAAAATATATTGAAAAAGAATACAGGTATATTCTAATCCGTATATAAAGATAATCCATCTAACATCCCGAAAAAGTAACATGCAAAGGCATCATAATGGGGAGAGTCATCCTAACTATGTTGGCACCACAAATCCCACAAATCATCTACAGAGATATATACACCTTTGATTGGTTAAAATATATTACGATCTCAATGTACTTTAAATAAAAAAATGTGAATATACTTTTATTTTCCAACTTTAAACTCAAACTCATTTTATGAGATTTAGATCTTAGATCTGCTGATTAACAATACTTAAGTGCCTTGTAACAGGAAGTATGTAAATTTAAGACATATTCCCCGAAGTGTGCAAAGCTTCGATTTTTTGTAAGCAAATCAGTGAAAAGGGGTGGTTTTGGCATTAAAAGAAATTAAGGTTTATAAAGATTGAAGATGGAATCTCTGTACTCCAAAATAACTTTTGCCGTGGGGTTTGAGCCAAGTATATACATACACTCCACGGCAAGTGTTGATTGTGGAATGATAAACCGATCTGGCTCAAGATTGGACTAAAAACTCAGATCACTGTGTGCAACGATGGGAGATCATGTAGCAAGGCTAAAGCCTCCACGACAATCATATTGTTGAGGATTATGCCTCTGCTCTACGCATTTGTTACAAGTTACACTTAATCATTGAACGATCGATACTGATAATATATTTTATTCCATTTGTTTGCTTGTTAGCGTTGATTTATTCGACCGGGGGGAGAAACGTGTAAGAATTAGCATAGATGAGACATGCATTTGGTCTCCTTATAGTTGTCCCAAAATTAATTAACTCCGACCTGAAAACAGTTTGCACATGTAATTTATACAACTATTTAGCATTACAGTTTTACATGACATTCTGTACTGAAATTGATTTTTATGCAGAATCATATAAATGTTGTGCATGAAACAGATTAACTCTTATAAAATTGATTATAAACAGTATGAAGGGTACCAATCGTCTTTGAAAGGATTAATGCGCACCGGTATATTATTCCTATGGTTGTTTTTTTTTTGACAAAATTCCTATGGGTGTTAATTTCTATATTCTACACAAGTTGGATAGTGTATGAATTTAGAGTAAAGGCTCAAATTAGTCCTCGAAAAAAATCTCGATGACATTTTGATCCCTGAGAAATGAAAAATATTTATTTTGTCCTCAAGAATGTAAAATACGGATCAAAATAGTTCCTGTCAGGAACAAAAATGTTCCTAAGAATTATCCTAAAAAGGACCAATTTGACCCGCATTTTATATTCTTGAGGATCAAATGAGTATTTTTCATTTTTCAAGGACCAAAATGTCACTGTAATTTTTTGTCAAGGACCAAATTGAACCTTTACTTATAAATTTAATTCACATGTACGGTTAGATTAAAGATTTTTACAAGGAAACTTAGTTATCCAAACTTATAAGGATTTGCGATCAGAATCCTTAATTTATTTCTGGACTTGCTCACTTTTACAAGGAAACTTCGCATGTTTGGATTGACGTTAATGAGGGGTTTAGTGATTCCAAACATACTTCGCATTTTTTATAATGTTTGATTTTCACTTGAAAAAATTAATTTTGGTGTCAAGCTTGAGTTTATATTGGAATCATAAGCAAGAAATATAAACTGAACATGCTTTCATCTATTTGATTGAATAATTGTGCAATTGCTTGAATGAATTACACCTTTGATACATAGCCTGCTATATACTGGATGTAAAGTCAAGAAACCTATCAAGAGGCAATCTAACTAACTCTTGATAGGAATAGCTCTAAGAGCTTCTAGACTACTTAATAACAGAATAACTAATAACAGAAATAATTGTTATTAAGGTTGACTATATTCAATATCCCCCCTCAAACTAGAGCATGTATGTTTAATAATCCAGGCCAGATTGGAAATAAAGCCTTGAAACTTAGAAGGATCCATAGACTTGGTGAATATATCAGCTAGTTGATTTGCACTTGTGATTGGCAGTAAGTGAAATAACTTGGCTTGCAACTTTTCCCTAACAATGTGACAATCCAACTCTATGTGCTTCGTTCTTTCATGGAATGAAAAGTTGGCAACAATGTGTCAAGCTGATTGACTAACGCAATAAAGCAAAGAAGGAGTAATATGCTAAAGATGAAAATCTTTAAGTAAATATGTGAGCCATTGAAGCTCACATACAGTAGTTGCGAGTGCCCTATACTTTGCTTCTGAGGATGATATTGAAACCGTTGGTTGCTTTTTAGATTTCTAGGAAATGACAGAGTCCCCGAGGAAAATACAATAGCTGGTTACCGATTTTCTAGTGTCTGGACAAGTTGCCCAATCGGAATCATCAACTGTCATGTCGAAGTTGTAGGGAAGAGTAATCCTTGAGCTGGAGAAGACTTTATATATCTCAGTACCCGGACTGCTGCCTCATGATGAATAGTTGTAGGACTGCCCATAAATTGACTTAACTGTTGAACATAAAAAGAGATGTTAGGGCCTGTGTTTGTCAAATATAAAAGCTTACCAATAAGTTTTCTATAAGAAGCTAGATCAAATAAAGGGGTTCCCCTTTGCTGAGTAAGTCGGGTGTTTGTTGCCATTGGAGTTGAAGCTGGCTTTGCAGCTAGAAAGCCACACTTGGCTAAGATATCCAATGCATACTTCCTTTGGCAGAGATGAATAACAGCTTGTGATCTGGATATCTCGAGACCTAGGAAATATTTAAGAGTTCTCAAATCCTACGAATACCAGCTTTGATACCATATTGGAATCATACGCAAGAAATATAAATTGAATATACTTTCATCTATTTGATTGAATAATTTTGCAATTGCTTGAATGAATTACACCTTTGACACATAGCCTGTTATATACCGGATGTAAAGTCAAGAAACCTGTCAAGAAGCAATCTAACTAACTCTTGATAGGAATAGCTCTAAGAGCTTCTAGAATCCTTAATAACAGAATAATTAATAACGGAAATAACTGTTATTAAGGTTGAATATATTCAATAGTTTGGGTGAAAGTAAAAATTTGTTATTTTTACATTTGTCAAAACTAAGTTCGAATTTTTTAAGTACATACTACTTTTACGATATTATTCTTAAAATTTAATCACTTTTCATATTCATCAAAAAGTTGAAGGACAAATTGATCACTAAAAACATTTAAAAATCAGTTTGAATGACACAATCCAAACAATATTTATTCTACCAAAACTACTTTTAACAATAAAGAATCCAAATATTAATCAATTAGTTATACTACATACTTTTAATCAAAATGCGGCTGCAATCAGTTTCCCAAGCACATAAATTCAAGCAAGGAAATAGTAAGTGTTTCGTGATTGGTCTTTAAGTAGTATTTTTTTTTTTTTTTTATGAATCTGGTCTTTAATTAGTATTGGAATCTTGGTTAATTTCTCTTTCTATTTTACCTCTTATTCATACAAATAAAGCATCTAGTCTTTCTTCGTATATTTAAACCTCTCCTTTTTATTACCTTTTCAAAGTAATTCTTCCGTAAATCAATAAAATCTAATACAATTGATAGATAATTGAGTTTCTTAAATATATTATTAAGATTTTGATTCATATCGTACGCAGTGATGGATCTTGAACCAAAAATTTGAAGGAACTAATGCATAATTTAAATATATAATATCATATCATATTTCTAAAATTTAAGTTGTAACGTAAACTCAAAGTTGATCAAAAACCAATATTAAAGTAAAGAATAAAGGTCCAAACTGACCCTCGACAAAAAACATGATGGCATTTTGATCCCTGAGAGATGAAAAATACCAATTTGATCATCAAGAATATAAAATACGGATCAAATATCATCCTTTTTAGAGACATTTTAATTGCTATCAGAGACTAATTTGACCTGCATTTTATATTTTTAAGGATCAAATTGATATTTTTCATTTCTCAGGGATCAAAATATCATCATGTTTTTTTTTTCATGGACCAATTTAGATATTTATTCTAAATTAAATGACTAGGAAATACTTTAAAATATTTTTTTAGTTTTTTTTTTGCAAGGATGGGTTTTTTTTAGTATTTTTATATGTAGATAAAATAATATTTTAAAATTTTTTGGGAGAGCCAAGACTCCCTCCGATAATCAAGAAGCTCCGCCCCTGATCGTACTTATTGTATGAAAACAAATTATTATGAGAGATAAAACTCACTTCGATAATCTTTATTTACGCCTTGAAAAGAATTAATATCTAGCTATCAATTCAAGAATACCCTTGTGTACATCACATGACCTAAGAGATACAGATATGATCTTTATTAGGGATGTACCTGCAAAAAATACTCATGATGAGTAGGGTAAATATCCGTTTTGTGAGTACGGGTGCGGATCTGGGTAATTACCCGCAAACAGGAGAGGGTATGGGTGTGGGTACGGGTACTCTAGTACCCAACCCGCCCCGCACCCATATATATATATATATATATATATATATATATATATATATATATATATATATAAGACATATAATTATAATTATATATCAAATTTTAAAAATAAAATTAAAGTAACTTACGGTTTTTAACTATTTTTTTCTTTCGAATTTAATCACCTACTGGCCTAAGTACTAACAACAGTTGCTGATATTATTTTTGTTATTTTTTTTCCTTTTTCTTGGTTAAAGTGCGGGTATGAATACTTAGATACCCAGAGGATACGGATAAGGGTACTTAAGTTGTTACCCACGCGGATATAGGGACGGATACTATAGTATCCTACCCATTACCATCCCTAATCTTTATCCAAACTTTTTTTTATTTCATGTTTTAAACTCTTTATTCGATTTGTGTTTATTTATAACTTCCCTGTTTTTGGTTTTAAATTTCTTCAATAACTTAAATATTTATAAGGTAAATATTTTTTTTGTATTAATCTTCTCAAAGTCTAATATGGCACATTGCATCTAATAAGTTATGGAATCTAAATTTGTTTCATAATAAAATGCCTACTTAGTCGATACTCATTCCATATTATAGTCATTTATCAATTTTAATGATAAACTTACAAAATAAAACTTGTAACATTTAAAAAAAATAAAAAAAACATTGTAGATTAAATAGATAACCCTCCTCCTTGAATTAGATGATGCCTGATTCTGATTCATTTCTTACTTGTAATACACCCTCGAATTTAATTAAACTCTAAATCTTTGATCATTATTCAGATGTCCCATTACACCATTCTATTTCATGGATAAAATGACTTACTCCAAAACCGCACTTTATTTTTTCCGGACGGTTGCAACGATCCGGAATTCTAGATGTCTCCGATTACATATTTAGATCTCTAAAAGACTAAATCTAATTAGACCCTTTTATAGTAAACACGAAATAAAATGCTTCCTAAATCTTAAAAGTTAATTATCTTTCATTTCAAAAGGGAAAAAATTGTATATTGGATGAAAAACGTGAAAATAATGGAGGTTCTCCAAGACGAGAAAGACCCTTGCAGACTTCGGATCTCTTAGAATCCGATAAGAAGCAAAGACAATTGAGAAAAATATTCCATCACAAATCATTCCCCATTAAGCAGTATACACTACACACACACCCCATAATATTGGAATACCTAGCTACTAGATCTTCTGTGAAACTAAGAGATGTAGATCATTCATGACATTAATTTAATCTGTATGGAATTATAACATCGTTGAAAATTATTCCGGGAATGGAAGCTGCATATATATGACTCCTGTAGTCCTGTGTCTTTGCTCTCAGAATATCCATGGAAAATGAGAGATGGAGGGGGCCACCTGGGGATTTCTAATTAGAGTAGTACGTAGTTGTTGTGAAGATTCTTAAAGTGCTGCTGCGCGTCTCTAAGTCCAAATTTGATTTTTGACATCCTCCAAGCAGATTTGCACTTGAAAATGCGATTTTGCTGCAACTCCTGTCATCAGCACAACATATATTGAAGTTGCTCTCATACACTAACTAGGTTCCTGGACCAAAATGTTTGATCATGCAGGTTTTCTGCAAACAAGACAAAATGGAAATGAGTTTTCTATTTCATGATAAATTTGGGCGAAAACCATTGATTGATCTACAAAAAGGAGTAAGTACTGATCATTTACATATATAGTGCAAGATCTGTATGAAGAGCTAGCACAGTACATTCCCGTAGGGGAAAAGGGCAAAAGATCACATACCAGTCGCTAAGAAAGACATGTTGAACCACTAGGGGATCGATCTAGTCTAGTTAGCTTTAGCATGCACTAGTTTGTCATTTTTGGATGTAAAGTTTCTTGAAGTGGATGTCAATGGAGCATAGATTTAAGACCAAGTGGTTTGGCTTTGTTTTGGCCATTAAGCTCAACTGCAAGTAGTGAATTTAAGCTAGCTCATTCTGCAAATCAAAGTAAGGATGAGCAATTTCGTGTAGCTAGGTCGATGTAAAAGGTACAGCTCTTTATCTCCGGCCAGCACAAGTAGGCAATTAAACTTTTCTATGTGCTGTTGAGTGTAGACTACCGAACATTAGAACAAATGCAAAAGACAATCGAGAAAAAGAGTTCCATAACTATGCTAATAATATCATAATTGATTTATGCATATATTCACATGAAGAAGAAACTATACTACAAAAATATGAAATAATCTAATAATTGTCACACAAAGTAGTGGAGTTGAAGAGGCCCCTTCAGTCCAAGACGTGACAGTCACAACTGAGTGCAGCTCCCGCATCGTTGGATCAGAAGCACACCATGTTGTAACAGTTTTAATGGTGAGCTCTCGAACCAACGAGTCAGCAGCTGAGTCTCAGTCCTCTTCAACTGTCTCGGACTGGACTGAAGTGAGCCCCTTCTTCCCCCCATAACTTCTACAACAACTCATTCACAATCTAGCAGACGCAAAGTACAAAAGCTTAATTAATTTACTTGATTCATATAAATAAGAGAAAAGCCAGCCTTGCATATATGAAAGCAACGCTGGTTGTTGTAGGATATGCTTGTTTGTAACTGAAGAATAACACATCACACCACACAACACAACATAAGCAAGGATGGAAGGATTATATAAATTATTTGCCCTTTCACATAGCATCGTATAGTATTTTGGTTACAGAAACAAGTGCCAATCAATCCACAAAGCTACGTAGCCATGGCCAACGTATCTTGTGGAGAAAGTAACTGTTGTCACTAGGTTATTTTGACAAGAAAGCTAGCTAGCTAACTAGCTAGGGCTTTGAGTATCCGATGAGAAATGTTAGAAAGTACGAGGAAGGGTAAGGAGATGAGTGGGGTTGCTTAAATAAACAAAAGGAACGGGATATTTTGGGACATGCAAATCTAAAGGCAGGCTGAGATGGAGATTCTGGGGCAGGCAAGGGCATGGCATGATAATGGTGTTGAAAATTGAAGGAGGCCAATGGCCAGGCACTTTCAATTCAAGAAGACAACTCTCTTAATATCGTACGCCTGCTTATATCTAATCAAACAGCTGGATGGCTTAACATTATTTCTGCCACTTATAGCTAGGGTCAAGCGTAGCTGTCCCAATTGCATTTACTCATATAACATCTGTAAAAATATATACCTAAAATCGATCGAGTGGAAAATATATTGGACCTGATAAGTAGCACGAGCATGTAACGTCAAATCTGGGTGGTAAACATCTAAATTGAGATATTACAAAAATTATGGGTTAATTTTCTATTTTAGTAGTCGATCCAGAATTAATTTCATAATTAATTTAAAGGATTGAAACTTATAAGGATATTTGGGGTATCACTAAGAAATCAAATACTCTAGTTAATAAAAAAAAAAATATACTAGACTAATTTAAATATCTATTTGGTTTTTTTGTTAAAAAGAAAATCAAACACACTAACCGTCGGTTCTTCCGACCCTACAATGTCTGGATAACACTATTTAACTGTATATTGTAATTTTAATAAAATCTTTTTGTTTATCAAAAAAAATATAATTTTTTTATTTTTTTTGATTCCTTAGCAAAAAGGTATTGATTAGCATTTTTCATATAATTTCCCATTATATTTATTTTTATCCTTTTCTAAAAAGTTTTATAAAATATTCACCATCACAATTCCTTGATATACAAATAGAATAGAAGTATAGAACCATACCGGTCACAACCCTTAATAATTATCTGTTGATTATGGCATGTGAAGACTGAAGGGTGACATTACCCCACGGCTGTCCGTGAGTTTCGAGTGTCCCGTACTAACTGAGAAATTGGTATCGTATTTTTTATATAAGTTATACTCCGTATATATGATATTGATTATCAAAAGCATATAAAGAGGTGTGAAAAGTTAGACATTAATTATTTTAATACAACCTCAAGTGAAACAAAATATTACCAAAGAAATTTACAATAGGAAACTACAATAAAATTATAGTAAAAATAATTATACTTATATCTATAAATATAACTAGAAAATAACTGCAAGTGAAACAATAACACCTGAATGTTGATTACAGGTTTGAAACCTTCAATTTGTGCTGCTGTATTACGAGATTCTTTGTATTCTTGCTTAATTTTTTTATTTATTTTTTCACTATAACAATTAAAAAATAAAGAAACTGTTATCAGGAATTTTAGCAATTATCATATAATAACATAACTAATAAAAAAGAATACCATAAAACAGTTTATAACAAAAAAAAATATTTAACTATTTAAATTATTATTTAATTTTAGCTTAGTCAAAAAGAAAATTTATTTAGTTATCTAATATTCTACTTAACATAACTTTTAATTATCTAATATTCAGTATCCCCTGCATTTTCATATTCAAATTAATTAATTAAAAATTGTATGAAGAGAAAAACAGGGATTGAAAATGTTACAAAAAAAAAAAAACAAGAGTTGTGTGGATAACGAGTATAAAATATCGAAGGAAGCTAACCAAAAGAATGATTGCATTGTCGCTGTGTCGGTAACTCCTTTGTGGTATCTTCTGTCTTCCTCCTTTCTGCGTTTGTTGATGGAGACAATATGATAAAAGAGCAAGTGAAAAATAAGCAGAGCAGGAAAAAAGAAGGGTTTAGAATTAAGGAAGAGAGCTCGCAAAAATGATAGAAATTTGAGTTGGGTTTTCCAATTTGACTTGGCAAAGCTTAAAAATAAGATATAAAGAAGTGGGTCTTATAAAACTTGAAATCTTACAAAGCTCGTGAAGTCTTGGTCCTGAATTTTAAAAATCAATTGGCCCCTCAAGTTTCAAATATAAAAATTTTAATTTAATATATACATATATATTACGTAAAAAAAAATTTAAGATTCTATGATATTCTTTCGGTATCATATCCTTGCTTATGTGGCTTAATTAAATGGTGAGAACTTAGCCCCATATGATATTCATATAACTCAATTAATTGAGATGATGCTTTTTGATTGAACATAAGATATTCAAACTCTTTACTTTTCAAAGGTCCCATAGTAACGTCCAAAAAAAATTGGTGTCCCAAAAAGTGGGATCCTTTGGGATCGTACCATCAAAACATGCTCATGATCACAAGTGCATTTCCCATTGATATACATTTTTATTGTATGAAGAAATAATAATTAAACAGATACAAGGGAGACGCTCATACAAGAGCATAAGGAAGCTATGTACTGACGTACATTAAAATGATGAACAAAAGCAAGATGTGAAGAGTTGATATATGGTAGCTGCTTGCTATATAGTCCGTTTTGGGAAGACCATTAAGGAAGCTAAGGTGACTGTGGACACAGCTCTCTTCACGGATATGGGTTGTTGATGAGTTGGGGTGATTTTCCGTGACCTTGTATCCTATACATTTAGCTAGTGCTTTGATCACTGGTTTCTTTTGCTCTCTTATATACTTATGAAAGCCAGTGCGCTAATGAGATAAAAATAAACAAACAAAACAGTTTGCTAAGGACCTTTTTTTCTTTTAAGGAATTGTAACGTAAGGGAACTCCAGCAGGCTATGAATTCATTGTGTGCATGATTGTTCTAAGATATAGATAGGAGTGCTGCGCTAAGCTCCAAGATATTATAAGATATCACCGTACAATTTGACGGTGCAAGCTTTTCATTTAACGTTTTACAAATGGTGCGCATATACCTTCTAGGTAATAAATAATGTATAGGTATAGACATGCAGAACATTCTTACGTCAAAATAGAAAATCTTCTTACATTTTGCTCTAATTTTATGTTTATATTATGTTTATTGATTCCTTTAAGTGACTACAGCTCAAATAAACAAAAAAACTGATCAGCGATAAAATTTAAATGGCAGTAGGAGAAGGGTATATTATTAATGAAATATATTATATTTAATTAATTACTTATTTTTATATTTTTGATTTCAAGTTCATGTATTTATTCAACTTATTTAACCGCAACACAAAAGAGCTGTCTCTTTCTCTCAATTTTCTTCTACTCGTCTCATCCTTCTTTCTCATCTATCGGAGGGGTGATTTTGGACCATTTTTTGGCCTGGAATCACCCCTAGCTCTACATCATTTTCTCTCTCCTTTTATCTAAATAAGTAGTTTCTCCACATAGATTTGGTCTTTCGTTCCTGTATTTATGTGATTTCGTCGTCTGAGTGCGACGTTGTTTTGTTCGTCATCTGAGTGTGGCATTGTTTGATTTTCCGTCTTGTTGCGGTGTTCGTTTGATTCAGATTGACAGATCAGCTTCAATCCATTACAGATTCAATTAAGACTTGGACATTAACGTTATAGATCCGGAGATATGGGTATTCCGGTTACATTGATTTTGTCACATTTGTAGGCATGTTGCCATTTTATGTTATTAACCTCGATGCTATGAGTTTGTTCGCAGATTCATCCTTTTCGATTTTTAGCGATGTTAAATTTGAATTGTTTTCGATGTATTTTACCAATTTGAATAAATGAATATTTTTTTTAGTTTAAAAAAAAAACTATTGGGAAATTATTCGTGTATAATGGGGTGTTTAACATCTGTCATGTTCTATTAATCTGTTTTAACCTGAAATTAATGGTGTGAGTTATGTTTTGCGTTGTCCTAATCCGATATGTAATACATTATTTTCAAATTTTATATTTTTTTACAAATAAGTATATGAAATACGATTTTTGACTTAAATTAATAATATTTTACATAATTTAATAATATATTTATATTAATGTTATTTAATTTAAAATATATATTATAAGATATATCTTAATTTTAATTCTACAATTTAATAATGCATAATATTTAATTTTCTACCTTATAACAATATATCGGTTTGGTTCGATTCCAATGTACCGATCATTATCAAATCACAGCCGAATCTAGTTTGGAACTAAAAAATGATCCAATGAAAATATCATGTAATTGGGTTCGAGATAAAACTTGTGGGTCTTTAATTTTCATACCCAAAAAATTAATTTTCATACTCCAATTTTTTAAAAATCTAAAATTATCATTCTCCTATCGTGTTTTTCCATATGACTATATACAATAGTTTAAACAAATAAGTAACTGTATAGAGATATATGGTAGTTTGTTTAAAAACTTAAGCTATCGTATATAATTACACGAGAGCTTGTTTACTATACTACCGTGTATAGCCATACGGTAGTTTAAGTAAAACAAATAACCGTATATGATCATATGGTTGCATAAAGTTATATAAGTAGACAACCGTATGTAATCATACAGTAGTTGATGTTCATAAATAGCCCACCGTATACAGCTATAAGGTAGCTGTGTTTAAATAAATAAACTACCTTATGTTTTCATACGGTATGTATATTTTGGAAGAAAAATATACTATCGTATGGAATCATACGGTTGCATATAAAATTTATCCACACGTATGATTCCATATGGTAATCTATACCATTTTTTGAACACTACCGTATGGTAGTATATGGTTGGCTAAAACATCAACCTACCGTATGATTCCATACAGTGACGTTACAAAATTTTAAAATGACCAACCGTATGTCATCATGCGGGTTTGTATACAATTGTTACACACGTATGATTCATGCGGTAGTATATTTACCAAAATTATTACACTACCGTATTTAATCATACGGTTGCTTCATATTTAAATTCACCGGTATGATAACATACAGTACTGTATTTGGCTTTCATATACACTCCCGTATGCTACCATGCGGGAGTGTAATCATTTACACTCCCCTGTGATTTCATACGGGAGCAATTGCGAATCCGAAAAAAATATGCGTGAAAAACTTACAATGGAGGGTGAGTTGGTAATTTTGGTGGGTTAAAGGGGATAAAAAATTGGAAAAATGATAAAGAAAATTAAAGCCCAAACTTGTGTTTATGAATTGTGATAAGTCGACGCAATTTTTTTTCAAAAATATGTGGACATACCATTGATCAAAATTCCAAAGTAATAAGAATTTTTTTTTTTTACTGGCAAAAAAATATTATTAATTGGGTACGAGGTGTACCGCAACCCATTACGATAGAATGTAAAAGCCAAAAGCTAGATATCCATGACATTGGGTGTGTTTAGATAAACGACTTAATTAAGCATTTATTCAATAAGCTCTTTTTTAAATAAGCTAAAAACAACTTGTTTTTATAAGCTTCTCTAACAAGAAAAAGTGAAAGGCTCACTTTGATTACAAGGCATCCATGCAATTATTTATTGCTTTGGCTTCGACCTAAGTTTCTACCCAAAATTGCGTTCTGGAAGAGAGCTCCCAAACCATCCCAAATTTCTGGAAACGGAAGTTCAGCTTCCCTCAACGTACTTTTGGTGCTCCAAACTGCAATCCAAACACAACCTTTGTCCATGTTTGGTTCTTCGTTCAGTTGGCGTGCAACCGTAAATGAAGCTTGAAAAGGTTTTCACGTTTAATGAAAAAAGTTGCATTCTTACCACTTCAAAAACACGTTCACCTACTACAAATGTAAATTCAAACATGCTCTTTAGCTTTAATCTGAATCTAGCACAGACCTAAATAAATAAAGAGTAAAGGCTCATTTAAGTTCTCAATAATTTTTGAGGTGTTACTTTTTATTCCTGAGAAAAAAAAACTCACCGAATAGTTTCCGAGAATAACAAAAGAGGGACATTTTAGTCCCTCAATTTGTTTCCATTCTAAACATGCCATTAGAATGCTGATGTGTACCGTTAGTATGTTAGGTCCCCAAGCAATAGCCCCTACATGCATAATAGACCATGAGAATAATTATGCATTGATCCAACAAAGTCTCAAACTATTATTTAAGTAACCCAATTTAGTCCTTGATAATTTATATCGTGGGACATATTAGTCCCTACATGTTACAAGCAACACACCACATGCATCAGATGCACCACATCAGATGCACCAACACATATCATATGGACAAGCGAAGTTAATAAATACCTGAGCATACTGACGGTATATATGAATACTTTAACGCTATGTTTAGGATGAAGATAAACGGAGGAACTAACTTGTCCTTTTTTGTCATTGTGAGGGACTATGCGATGAGTTTTTTTTTTTCAAGGACGAAAAGTGGTACATCAAATATTATTAGGGACTAAAATGAGCCTTTATTCTTAAATAAATACAACATATATACATGTAACTGAAAGTAGATCGTGTATAAGTTATTATAATTAAATTAGTAATAAGAAGCTTATTTGCATAATTTATATGAAATTATAAATTTAAACTTTAACATCATTATATATTAAAAAAATGAAACAGAATGTATCCAAATGATAGGATGCTGGGGAAAACGAGAGCAGAGAAAATCGAAGGAGAAAAGAAAAAAAATATACATGTAAAATATCTTTATGCCCTTTTAATATTAGGTTAAAATATCATTTTGGTCCCTTAATTTATTTTTTAGTTTTAATTTGATCCCTTAATTTTTAAAAGTTTCAATTTGGTCCCTTAACTTGTCTTTGTGAACCCAAGTTAGTCCCCTTAGTCAATGACATAAGCAAAAGTGATGAAAGTGCCATACATGTTAACAATTTAAAAGACCAATTTGAAACTCATTTAAAAGTTAAGGGACCAATTTGAATCATTGACGGAGAGGACTAACTTGTGTTAACAGAGACAAGTTAAGGGACCAAATTGAAACTTTTAAAAGTTAAGGGACCAAATTGAAACTAAAAAATAAGTTAAGGAACCAAAATGATAGACACAAGTTTAAATAAATACGTAATTTCAAAATAGTTTCCCTCTCCCGTCTTCTTCTCACAAATAAGCATATTTTTTTTCTTTTATGGGGAGTCCTAGTAACACACTCCCTAACACTCTTTTTTTAATACATATTCTTCTATTGGTTGAAATTCATGTTGGTCTGATTAATTCATGTAGGTCCAACTTGAATTTTGTAGGATCCACATAAATTTCAACCAATAGGAGAGAGTGTGTTACTAGCATTTCTTTTTTTAGTGGATTCCATATTCTTTGTTCTCCTTTTTCTTCTTCTTCTTCTTTTATTTATTTAAGTGTAAAATTCAACATCGACATTTAGTTAATGACGTTCAAAATCTTGATTAATAAACAGTGAATGGTTAATGATGATGGTGAACTCTTTTATTGATTAACCAACTTCAACAACCATTAACCACGATTGTGAATTTTGTTAATCAAGTTTGAAGATACGAAAAAAAGAACATACACCAATATAATATAGAAGTGGTTAGCAGGATTCAAAATTGTGATTAATAGTGTGTTGGACTTTGTTCAAAGACGGACCCACGTAGTCATGAGGGTGTGCATCCTGAAATTTAATTTTTTTACTAATACTTGTGTTTTTATTATTTTGTCCCCATAATTGAGATATTTGCCTCCAATGTCATATTTTCTTCCCCTTTATTTCACGTTACGGTAGCATCTGAGTGAACACGACAACCCTCATCACCTCTCTCCCTCATCTCTCCCCCTCCCCATCACCTATCTTTCTTCGTTGGCGCCCAACAACAACAACACATGCCGAAGCGAACCAACCGCACGCCTGCACCCAGTTTGTTCGACCATCGTAGATGCAGCAGCAACGCTATCTCTATTCTTGAAACCATCGCTCGACTGTCGCCAGTGGAGCTAACCAGACGCACCAGGAAAACAAATTAAAATTAGAATAGTTGACATCAAACACAGGAAAGCGAATTAAAATTTGAGCATATCATCCTAATGATCGAGATAAGATACGAAGGGCATATTTACAAAGATGAACATATCAACCTACTCAACATAATTTTCCCCAAATAAAAAATGGGAATTCTTTAAGAAGATTTTATCCTTTTTGGTTTAATGACTTTGGCAACTAGTTGGAGACTTGGAGTATAACATAGCAATAGATGCTGCATTTTGCTTAGCAATGATTTTGTTTGTTATCAGAACAATCATAGAAAGAGCCTTTTTTTGTTATGAAGATTGTAAAAAATAGGTTGCGTATTCAATCACACATGGATGAATGATCGTCTCGTGACTTATATTGAGAGAGATGTGTTCAATAATATTGACAATAATTTGATCATTCAAAGATTTCAAAACATGAAATCACGTAAAAGACAATTATGAGGTATTAAATTTATTTGATTAACTATATTAAAATTTTATGATTTTAACATTTATGTATTTATCTTCATATGTATGATAATAATTATTATAAAAAATTTTGAAAATAATTTGCATCCACTAACCTTGGGTCCTAAATTCGCCACTGACTTAGGATCCTAGATCCGTCACTAACTTTGTTAATATTGTATAAGGATTCACAATTATTGTTAATTATTTACTGAACTTTATTAATCAGATTTTATTTATCATTAATTAAATATCGATGTTGTTGAATTTCCTGATATTCATATAAAAGAAGGAGAGAAACAAATAAAAAAATTCATTTTTTCCTCGTTTAATGAGAGAAAAATCGAAGGAAAAGAAAATCGACCGTTGGAGTCATGTCCAGATTTTTTTTTCCCACTTTCGTGCGAAAATAGAGGAACAAAAGGGACAGTATTTTTATTGTTTTTGATAAAAAAGTAAATGATCCAGTTTTCTATTTCTTTAAATTATTATCTCTATTTATATTATTTTTTAAATATATTTTTTATTTTTTTCACTTTCTATCCAATTAAATAAGAGGAGAAAAAATTAATTTAATTTAATTTTTTTTTATCAAATAACTAAACAAACATATCAATTTTTACTCTTTTTTCTTTACTTTCACTTTATTATTTTTAATTTTTTTTCCTCCCACTTATTTTTTTTAAACCATACAAAGCCTTGTTATGAAAAAAAATAAACAATGGGAAAATGGTAGTCCCAGCTCATAGTAATAGTGTCACGTAGAATGTTTGCAACCCGAATATTGTTTCCTCATTGAACCTAGTTCCTTTTTCATCGGCAAAAGGTATGCGGAACCTAGTTTCTTCCCAGTTTCCAACCAATGATTGCAACCCTAATATGTTTCCTCATTGAAACCAGTTTGTTGCCAAAGCTAGTTCCTTCCCAACCATATGCTTCATCCTTAATAGTTACTCTTCCGCCCTATGTAAAATCCGTACTCAGTCAAGTTCCATCACGTAGCTAGCATTCTCAGCAAATATTGGGAACCGAGCACATTGGGAACTCAGTAGACTTGGGGAATGGATCCTCTCCCCTGAAAATTTTCTACTGACCCTTAAAAATAAAAACGGTGGTAAGGTTTTAATTATTAAAAATAAAAAAGAGAAATTATTTAAGGAAAAGAATTTGAGAACTGAAAAAAACCGGTGAAAAATAAATGAAAGAAAATCCATTCCCCTAAACTTGTGTATAAGAACAGTACTCCTCCGAAAGGATTACACGGCTTTTTTTTTTTTTAATATCATCTTTTTATTTTTTATTTACTGAATTATCATGATTTTTCTTTTATATGTCAATGTATCACTTTTTCCTATGTTGAGAATTCGGTTTTTGAAAGCATCACTGCTCATGGGCAATTTTTTATATTTTTCTTATATAAAGTTGGGAAGTCGCGTCTACTAACAGCGACTTCCTATGATTATTTTTTTTAATTATTTTATTTAATTAATTTAATTGTTACATAATTTACTTAATTATTTTATTTAAATAATTAATTTAAATAGTTAATTAATTTAATTAAGACTGAACATCCAAATTGATCTCTCAAAATTTTTGGGGACCCACTTTTAGTCCCTGAAAAAATAAACTAACCATTTAGTCCCTCAAATTTACAAACGCGGAACAAATTACTCCCTAGTTTTAGTTTCGACGTCCACTTACTTGTCTACGTGTCCTATTAACTATATCCTATTTGGCCTGTTAGTGATCCTACGTGATTTATAACGATTTTTCACGGTGGAAAAAAAATGAAAAGTGACAAAAGTGCGTAATTTTAAAGTGTTTTAGGTTTTAAAATCATCCATGTTTTTCCACTTTTTATTTATTTTTCACAAAGGAAATTCGTCATAGGCCATGCAGGATCACTAACGAATTAGGTAGGATGGTTAATGGGACGCGTAGGGAAGTAAATGGACGTCGAAACTAAACCTAGGGACTAATTTGTCACACGTTTGTAAATTTGAGAGACTAAATGATTAGTTTGTTTTTTTTAGGGACCAAAAGTGGGTTCCCGAAAATTTTGAGGGACCAATTTGGGTGTTCACTCTTTAATTAATTATGATAATTAATTAATCTTAATTATTATAATTAATTAATTAATTTAGTTAACATCATAATGATGTAAATATAGTTAATGATGTAAGTTAGTTGAACTGTTAATTAATTTTATTAATTAAGGAATTTAAGTTTAAATTACAAAATTTAATTAATTATAAAAATAATAATCATCATAATAATTAAATTATACATTGTAATTAATTAAAATAAAAAATACAACAATTGCAAGTAAATAAAAGTTAATCTCCTAAATTGTGTCCGGTCCCACACCGTGGAGGTCGTCGGTTACGGCGTGGACGACGACGATCTGATTGTTCTTCATTTGGTGCAGCCGATTCCTTGTGTTGCTGCACAACCTCGTTGAGATTAACATTTGCAGCAGTCAGCAACGGATCATGTCTTATTTCATCGAGATACGACATTGAAGAACTAGCGGCCATCTGGTTGGGGAATGATGAAACACTAAATGTGTACATACTGTCCATATAAGCTTGAGCTGACCGTGGCGTTCCAAAGTTTACGCCAAACAGGTTGCTAATAAAATCTTATTCACTAGATGTGAAAGAGCGTCGTCGATGGTCAAAGTGTTCAGCAGCCAGTTGTTGTGTATGGGTGAATGCAAATGAGTGACGAGGCGGTTCAAGGTCTAGTTGCGATGGAGTGAAAGCAAATGAATGGCAAAGCGGTTCGATCTCTTCATCATCCATGGCAATTGGGGGGCTTGGTTGTCGACGTGTATTACGTCGTGCATCCGGACGTGTCTACTCTAAAATTGTCACCAAGGTCATGGAGGAGGAGCGCGCAAAGTCCAACTCTCACCATGTCCACAGTTTTAACTAACGAAACCAAGCTTTCATGGTAGGGGAGTTGATCAAGCCACGAGAGGGGCGGCCTGCAGTGAAATTCAATGTAGACTTAAATGAAAAGTGGCGTGACAGTGGGAAGTTTCAGACGATACACATCTCATGTTCACATGTCATCGCTGTGTGTTCGAGTGTTGCACACGACTACGTGACGTATGTGCCACCCGTGTACACATTGGAAAATGTCTTCAACGTTTACCGCGAAGAGTTTAGCGTGGTGCCCAACAACGTATACTGGCCAACATATATTGGAGTTGAGGTGTGCCACGATCCAAACATGCGGAGGAATCCAAAGTGTCATCCACAGTCAACCCACATTCATACAGAGATGGATATTAAGGAAATGGTCCCCATAAGAGATGTGGGCTATGTCGGAATGAGGGTCATTGTAGGAAAAACTATCCTAACTATCCTGGACATTCATACGAAAGATTAGTTTCGTCAGTTAAAACTGTGGACATGGTGAGAGTTGGACTTTGCGCGCTCCTCCTCCATGACCTTGGTGACAATTTTAGAGTAGACACGTCCGGATGCACGACGTAATACACGTCGACAACCAAGTCCCCCAATTGCCATGGATGATGAAGAGATCGAACCGCTTCGCCATTCATTTGCTTTCATTCCATCGCAACTAGACCTTGAACCGCCTTGTCTCTCATTTGCATTCACCCATACACAACAACAGGCTGCTGAACACTTTGACCATCGACGACGCTCTTTCACATCTAGTGAATAAGATTTTATTAGCAACCTGTTTGGCGTAAACTTCAGAACGCCACGGTCAGCTCAAGCTTATATGGATAGTATGTACACATTTAGTGTTTCATCATTCCCCAACCAGAAGGCCGCTAGTTCTTCAATGTCGTATCTCGATGAAATAAGACATGATCTGTTGCTGACTGCTGCAAATCTTAATCTCAACGAGGTTGTACAGCAACACGAGGAACCGGTTGCACCAAATGAAGAACAATTAGATCGTCATCGTCCACGCCGTAACCGACGACCTCCACGATGTGGGACCGGATACCATTTAGGAGATTAACTTTTATTTACTTGTAATTGTTGTATTTTTTATTTTAATTAATTACAATGTATAATTTAATTATTATGATGATTATTATTTTTATAATTAAATTTTGTAATTTAAACTTAAATTCCTTAATTAATAAAATTAATTAACAGTTCAACTAACTTACATCATTAACTATATTTACATCATTATGGTGTTAACTAAATTAATTAATTAATTATAATAATTAAGATTAAATAATTATCATAATTAATTAAAGAGTGAACACCCAAATTGATCCCTCAAAATTTTCGGGAACCCACTTTTAGTCCCTAAAAAAATAAATTAACCATTTAGTCCCTCAAATTTACAAACGTGGGACAAGTTAGTCTCAGGTTTAGTTTCGACGTTCATTTACTTGCGTACGTGTCCCATTAACCATCCTATCTAATTCGTTAGTGGTACTGCATGACCTATGATGAATTTCCTTTGTGAAAAACGAATAAAAAGTGAAAAAACATGGACGATTTTTAAACCCAAAACACTTTAAAATTACGCACTTTTGTCACTTTTCATTCTTTTCCCCTCGTGAAAAATCGTTATAGGCCACGTAGAATCACTAACAGGCCAAATAGAATGGTTAAAAGGGCATGTAGACGAGTAAATGAACGTCGAAACTAAACCTAGGGACTAGTTTGTCCCGCGTTTCTAAATTTGAGGGACTAAATAGTTAGTTTATTTTTTTCAGGGACTAAAAGTGGTTCCCCGAAAATTTTGAGAGACCAATTTGGGTGTTCACTTTTAATTAAATTAATTAATTAACTATTTAAGTTAATTATTTAAACAAAATAATTAAATATATTAGGTAACAATTAAATTAATTAAATAAAATAATTAAAAAAACAACCATAAGAAGTCACTGTTAGGAGGACAAAGTCGCTGTTGTGGGGCAACTTCCCAACTATATATAAGAAAAATATAAAAATTTGTCCATGTGAAGTCGTGCTTTTAAAAGCTCAATTCTCAACATAGAAAAAAGTGGTACATTAATAGATAAAAAAAAAAATCATGATAATTCAATAAATAAAAAATAAAAAGATGATATTAAAAAAAAAAAAAAAGCCGGATTACACATCGCTCATATAGAAAAAGTAAAAGTACTTATTTTGTCATATCGAGAGGCTTTGCTGGTTGGAACCATTGATGTGTTTGATGACTTATCAGCCAGTCTCACTCACAGTCTTATCATAAGTCTTGACTTATGATTGAATTAAGAAATCAAGGGAATCAATTCTGTGCAGACGTCTTGTCTTTTCACTTCCTTGCTTTCCTTCATCTATTATTATTTTCTCTTTCAATCTTCATGGATTTTTCTTTCTTTTTTTGTTATTTTCATGGATTTTTCTTTGTATGACATTATTAAGATTTTAAATTAGGATTTTAATAACAAACACTTTATGATAAAGATAAAAAAATTGTATTAAAAAATATAATTTTTGAATATTAAATTTATCAAATACATTATTTTTAATATAAAATTTTTATTTATAATTTCTAAATTAATATTCTTAGAATACTAATTAATATTTATGATTAAATTATAGATCGGACAGTGTTATATGTTATGCGGCGAAAGTCCCTTAACACGCGTTTCCAAGAAACTCTCCTGTGTTGAGTGTGAAACGCGATTCTTACTCTTGTCACCACAGTTCCAAAATATTAACCATTTTTTAGGAACTTAATTATAGGTAGGCTAATGCTTATGCTAAATGTTTTTTTTGTTATAAAAAATAAAATATTCATTCATTCAAATTAATATCTCATGGATTCAATTATAAGTAAAAAAAAATAACCAAAAGTGATGAATTTAAATATAAGTAAATGTCAACTAATCTTTTCATATTTAATATTATTTTTTCAAAAATATCCTTAAATTATTAATTCATTAATATTGTGAGCACCATTATGATAAAGAATCGTTTAGTAAATGTATTTATTTTTTTATATGAAACCAAAAGAATTAAATGCATATAACTTCCATTCTTAATCAGTGTACAAGTAGATATTTTGGCTTATAATTGAGTCCGGAGGAAGTAAAATACATCGAAAATAATACAAATTCAGCATCGCTAAAAATTGAAAAGGATGAATCTATGAACAAACTCATAACATCCAGGTTAATAGCATAAAACGGCAAAATGCCAATAAACCTGACAGAATCAAAGTGACTGGAATATCCATACTTTCGGATCTGTAACGTTGACGTCTAAGTCTTGATTGAATCTGTAATAGATCGAAGCTGATCTGTCAATCTGAACCAAACGGACATCGCAATAAAATAGAAAATCAAACAATGTCGCATCAAGATGACGAACAAAACAACGTCACTTAGATGATAAAATCACGAAAAAACAAGAAAGAAAAATTAGACCTATGTGAAAAAATCATCTATTCAGATAAATGAAGAGAAAAATGATATAGATAAGTGATTTTTGACCAAAAAAAATGATCTAAAATCACTCTTCTCTATTGGATGCGGAAGAAGGAGGAAAAGAATAAAAGATAGGATAAAGGGAGACGACTCTATCCGCTTGCTATTTCTAAGAACTTTCTACCACATATTGATCTTAACAATTAATATTGTCTCTTTATGCTAAATGCTAAGAAGTACATAACAACGGACAGAACATAAAAAAAAAACTTACTATTTCAATATGATAATGTGAGTATGGTCATCGTCATCCAAAAAAAAAAAAAATGACATTATCATTGTGTCACAATGAATTTAGATTTCCTATATTCAAAATTCACTGTATTTACTACATTTATATGAATAATGATGTATAAAGTGAATGTAAGGAATATAGTGAATTTTGAATTTGGAAACCTGAATCCATCACAATGTCACAATTATAATTTTTTTTTCAAGTTTTATTTCCATTTTGATTTTATATTCAATCCAAAGTTTATGTTTAGACCAGACGACAAACTTGTGAGTCTATAAATTAAGATAACAGTCTTATGATAATTACTCGTCGAACTCACGATACAGAGAAGCATGGAGATATTTTATTTATATCTTATGGATTCAAATTCAAAAACATAAAATGAGAACTTTGTACAACGAAAATAAATTTAGGGCCCCAACGCAGTTATTATTAAAATAAATCCTTGTGTAGAATGCATTCTACAATTCTTAATATAAAAGATAAAAATGATTTTTTTATCTAATATATAAAAAAAAATGACTTATTTTTAAATATATTTAATGTTAAATTTTAATTATACCCTTATTTATTATGAAAGAGAATATTAGACGTAATTAAGTTAGTGAATTAGAAATAATTAATAGGGGTCTTGCTAGCAATTGCCCTAAGGATATTGTTTAAGGAATCCAAAGATAGAATAGTTTTATTTGAAGATATTACTTTTGAATGTTCAATGTATTGAATACACTACTTCCAATTTAAAGTACCTATCTTTAATTCCTTAACCAATGTCCTTAGGCACTGATTAGCATTTGCCAATTAATATAAGGATATTTACGGAATAAAATTTAAATTTATAGAAATATTAAATGAAATCAATAGATTCCAATGCATTTCATTGGTCTTGGTGATTTTGATCATTTGTTTCTTGTATTAGGGACCAGTGTAACACCCTGCTTTTCGTTAAATATATTTTATTTAAGTTTGTTTGATTGGCATTCCCGTGCTGATTTCTAGCACGGCCGTGCTGTTTATCGTGTCTTGTGACAGCTGAGTCACAAGTACGGCCGTGCCGTTGGGAAGCACGGCCGTACCGTTGAGCGAACCGCGTCTCGTTGACGCTGAGTTCGGCACGCCCGTGCCATTATTCAGCACGCTCGTGTCGATTCTGCGGACTGCATCTCACTGATGCTAGGGTCAGCACACCCGTGCCGAAATAGAGAACGGCCATGTCATGTGCGCAGATTATATAATCGCACAAAAACCGAGTGTTCGCAATTTTAACCCTCATTTGACGGCGGCTGCTACCCTAGTGCGGTCAGAGCACTTTGTTTCTGACATTCATCAACCTTGGTGTGTTTTTGGAGTTTAAAAGACCTTTGATAAGCCCCTGGTACGCTTGTGCCAGCCCTGTAGGTAACGTTCTTCTCCTTTCTTAGTTTCTTTTCATGTTTTGGATTAGAAACTGATTGGTTGATTGTTTTAGTTGACCAAGGCTTGAGTACGGACTGAGCCGCTTGGGAGGACGTGACCGGAATGTGTTTGGGGCTATCGTTGCTGCAACCTTCAAACTAGATATGGGGAGAATGATAGTTTAATCACTAAGCAGTGGGGGTAGTGTAAGATGAGGGGTTTCCATGACCCTGATATTATTTGTATGCTATTTGTTAATATGCATGTTGCCATAATTGGTTGCTGCTATAATATGCATTGTTGTTGAATTAATGTTTGATGGTATGTGCATAGCATATTTGTTGTTAATTTGTGGTTTGATATGAACCTGCTGCTATGTCCCTGAAATTAGTTAATTAGGAATTTAATTGGTTAAATAATAAAGGGACTGTTGTTCCCCAAAAATATTTCATAAGACATAAATTAATAAAGAGTGAATTCTTATGTTAATGGATTAGTCATCAACCTATGGATGATTTTTGAGGGTGTTAGGGATTTTTAGATTAATTGGTTAATCTGTTCTTCGCTGCCCAGAACAACACTGTCGCGTGATCAGCGCGGCCGTGCTGAACGGCATGCTCCCAGTTGAATTCTGGAAAATGGTCGCATTTTGAGCACGACCGTGCAGTATAAGAGCACGCCCGTGCTATCGTGTAGCACGCCCGTGCCATAGTGCAGCACGCCCGTGTTACACGTAGGAGGGAGCACGGCCGTGCCATCGTGCAGCACGCCCATACCACCCCTCTGGTCAGAATGAGTGACTTACAGTTTAATGGGGTTTAACCCCAATGTTCCCAATAATGTATAAAAACATTAGACTAACATACTTCCGGTGTGAAAATTAAGAACTTATTAGACTTTTTTTTTAGTGCAATTGCAATCATGATTTGTAAATGATTAAATAGTATAAATTTTTTTTTATAATAACAATGCATACTAATTAAATTCTTGTCAAGTACAAAAAAAAAAAAAATTTTAGACTAACGTACTTCTGATGTGAAAATTAAGTACTTGTTAGACTTTTTTTTAGTGCAATCGCAAATTTAGAAACTGATAATTGTTTTTTTCTTCTTATGTAAAAAAAAAAAGTTGTTTTTTCTTCTAGAAAGTGTAAGTTGTTAATTGTTTATTATAGATTTGTGATGTGTTTGAAAGAGCTTATGAAGAGCTTATGAAAACAGCTTATAGAATTAAAATTATACAAATAGTTTATAAAAATAATCTATGATTTTTTCATAAACTCTTTTTAGCTTATTTAAAAAATAATTTATAGAATAAGCGCTTAATTAAGCTGTTTATCCAAGCATATCCATAATCCTATAGTCTGCATCTCGTCAATTGGTTCCCCCCTTTTTTTATTATTATTTAGAGTGTTGTTCTGCATCTTCATTATTGTCAAATTATATCCCGTTGGGAAATCATACAATAAAATTATAAAGTGCATGTCACCAATTAAACATGCATGGCTACTTTGCTCATGTGCAAGTGTTACCCACCACGAATGGAAAAGCAATATAAGTATTACAGACAAATATCATTCAAGGCAAACGATATATTCAAAGGGACTCGACGGGGAACAAATGTCATCATACAATAAAGATACTGGAAATATAAAGTGATTGGAGTAGAAATATATGTAACTAGTGACAATTTTTATGGAAAATTCTTAAGAAACAACTAATTTCCGAGGAACATGTGTCACATTTGTCTTACAAGACGTTTGTTTCAAGGTTTAAAATTACATTTCCGGAAATCTCATACCCAAAAATATCATTATCAGGAATAACATTGTTAGGTATTTTGTAAAATATGTTTGGTTAACAATTAATATTCTTGCGAATCTTAATGAGAATAAATGTTGTAATTATCAAAATATTTTTGTTATATCAATCTTTCAATATTATTTTTTGAATGCAATTGATAAAAAATGTAACAAAAATGTAAAAATTAAGATGATTATCATATTTATAATAAAACAAAGATTTTTAATATTTGTTAATGATTTTTTTTGACATTTTTAATATTTTTTTTTATAAATCATTACTTTTATATTTTTTTATAAATAATAATTTTTTAATGAGTTTAATTGCTATGCACTATCAGTGTAAATTTTTTTACATTGTCAATCAATTAGAAATCATAATATGAGTGACTTTTGAAACAATTAGGATAAGAGTTAAATATTTTATCTTATTTGACAATTTCTGATTTGTTGACATTATAAATTTTTTTCGTATTAACAGTGCATAATAATTAAATTATTTTTTAAATTCACTTTTATGATATTGTTCCAAGAACATTTCAAGCTATTATGCCTATTAAATAAAAAAAATGTTGCAGCGTAGCCGTAGACAGTAATGTTATAACCAGGAGTTTTTTTTTTTTTTTTTTTTTTTTTTTTGCAGAAAATGAAGACTTTAAAAAAATCTCTTTAACGATCGATGACCAACATAAACATGACTACGTGAGGTTAGTGGCAGGGACAATTTCGATATTTTAGTAGGAAAGTAGGTGGGAATGTTTTATTCCCAAACTCTTCCGTGATAATGAAAACCATCTAAAGTTGAGAATATAATTTATCTCAGAATGTTTTATATCTAGGAATATATTTTTAAAACTTATAATAAATACAATAATATATTATTCCCACCATTCTATCCCGAATAAATATGTATAACTTCAAACAAACACCCAAGATTTTAACGGTTGGAAAAACCAGTTCAACTGACATTGTGGTTGCATTTTCAGACAAGAGAAAGATAAAAATTAGTAAATAAAATTTGAATATTCTCATAACCTGCAATTACAATACATAAGTCATGACTCATGATATTAGAAATTTGGGTTTATGCCTAACTCAACCCAGAAGCTAACTCATAAGGTGAGGATTGTCCCTCACTTATAATCATTATTCAGGTCATATCACTATCCAATGTTGGACTCTCAACACCCCATCGCGTCCAGGACTGGACATCTAGAGCGTGAAATTTGCAGGACTAGATATCTGCGAGTGGCCCAACGAATCTCGAATAGACTCTGATACCATCTATGAATTTTGGGTTTGAGTCTAACTTAACCCAAAAGCTTACTCATGGGGTGCGGGTTCCCCCCCACGACCGCTTATAATCATTATTCAGGTCATATTCTTGTCTAATGTGGGACTCTCAACACACCATCTTAGATTTTTGGACCTATCTCAACTCCAAAAATCGGCATATAGGGTGAAGAGTGTCCAAGCTTTATAAGCTCTTATGAGCCACTATTTCTAGTCAACGTGGGATCTGGATTTATCCCAATACATGACAACAAAACATTGTAGCATGAAGGAAGCAAAAGTCATAGGAGTTTGAATGATTAATCTGATTACTTGCTTTATTTTTATTTTTTTTGTGCTAGATTTTATTTCCTTTTTTTTGTTACATACTAGATCTTGAACCTATGCGATGCAAGGGCGAATTGTGTGAGGAATAATAATATTTCACGATGTTTTGAAAGAACATTAAAACTTAAATCTAGAAAATAACAAATTAAAATAGCAACAAATAAATATTTCTGTAGTAACAAACACAAATAGATAAATGAAAAAAAAGTAATAAGTTTATTGATATTTGATTATTATTTTTTTTGAAAAAATTGATATTTGATTATAAATAAGTACTGTCTCAATTTTTTCATGAGATATATACATTAAAAGGATAACAGTTGATAAAGTCGACAACTATGAAGTCAAAGAAACAGAATTTGGGTTGGGTAGTCCATTCATGCCAAATAGTTGCATCTATGTCATCCTGCAATTAGCAATGAGCAATAAACTATTAGCAATTAACAGTGAGCAATTAGCAATAAGTTTGTTTGGTCATTATTATATAGCCATCAACTATATTAATAAGGCATTCTCTTTAGGTCGAAAATCAAAAACCACATTTCATGTCCATCTGTACACATTTAACGTGAGTCTTCTACTCCAGTATTGAAGACTATGTTCATGATATCAATATTACTGAAGAAATTATATTTCCATATGAAGTACCAAAGAATATAGGATACATAACAACAATGATACATTTGGATTCTGTTTTTGTAGCAAATAGTAAGAACAAAAATACGAACTTAAATATGAATTATGTTATTTTCCTGTCAAATATGAAGCATCAGATGTAATTTTTCAGTAGCATTTAGAAAAGTCATTTCAAAATAGAAAGTGCCCCCTCTCTCTCCTCTTTTATTGACTGAAAAATCATTTCAAAATATCAAGATATTAAAACTGAAAAATATTAAAAGTCAGTTTGATTCAGAAACTAAAAACTGATATGAAAATTGGGGCATTAATAATACCCATTGATCTGATCAATTGTAGTATCAGAATATAACGATTTCAGCTTTATGACATTTTCCAGATTGTAACTTCAGATTACTTAAAAATATCATATTTTTATTGATCATGTATCTTATGATTAATAATAGATCTTCCGATTCACAATTCAAATCTCAATTTGTTAACCTTGGTTTAGACATTAGAATAGTTTGTCAAATAACTTTTTTGAATCTATACATAAGATGCTTTCATGCCAAAGCAGTCGCATGGAGTGTGGTTTTTATTCTTCAAGGTTATAGATCTTCAGTAGTTAAAAAAAAGAGTAAATTTCTTCGACCATTAGGCCGATTTGTAGGAATAGTAAATGTACTTGGGGTGCGTTTGGAAGAGCTTATGGAGAGCTTATGAGAATAGCTTATGGAATTAAACTTATACAAATAGTTTATGAAAATAATTTATGATCTTTCCATAAGCTATTTTTAGCTTATTTCCATAAGCTTGTCAGAGAAGCTTATGAAAATAAGCTGTTTTTAGCTTATTTAACAAAAGGCTTATTTCATAAGCGCTTAAATAAGCTGTATACCCAAACACACCCTTGATGTGTATGGAACAATATTAGAATTCTCTCCTAAACTCCTTTCCTTACGGTTATAGAAGATAATATTAAAAGAGGTAAAATATTAGAAAAATAGTAGATAAGCTATCCTCTTTATAAGCATGACAGCTTTAGAAATATATTAAAATTCCTAAACGGCATACTTTACAAATTCAAATTAAAACCATTCATTCATGTTTCTCACCCTCAATTGCAGTCTTCATAACTAAAGGGGAAAATTACCAAAAGCATTGAGAAGTCCAAATGTCAACATACTACATGGCACACATAGCACGCATAACATCTTAATATGTCAACTTCAACTTTCAATATTAACAAGAAGCATGCTGACAAGATTCAAAGTCTTCATCTGATTTTTTTTTCAATATCTCTTCTTAGCTTTTATTCAATTCAACAGATTATAAAGCAACTATGTCACAAAACTGTTAGCCAACCTTTTACCAAATTTTCTCATGCAAATTAATCAACACCACATACCAAGACAATCCTTGAGTAACTATGACACCATCAGATTCCAAACTAAAACATTTCTACCTTTATCACAAACTATTAAGGAACATATGATCCAAGACTCACATATTCACATAAATAGATAGTACTCATGCCATAACTTCCAACAACGTGAAGTTAATATTTTCCTAGGCATACCATCAAGCACACGTCAACAACCCAATAACTAAAACTCAAGGCCAGAACCCAATCCATTTTAATTACCATTGCAACACCTGTTATTGAGTCAGGGGATGTAACTCAAATATCATTATTATAATATGAGCATATGAACAGAACTCCAACTCTTCAAAATAGAAATTTGCTAGTTAGAATATCAATGAAGCACAACTGTAACACTTTATAAATAGAGGAATTAAACCTTCATGCAGCTAACTGGGCACTATTGATCAACAAATCTACAATGTCAAGTTTGTGACGGGTGAATATCAGACAAACGCTTCAAAAATTGACACAAATGCAGCTGAAAGCAACAAATTTCTTGATGTAGCTTCAACTGGTTCAAACTGAAATGTATCAGAGTTCTTTGCCACAGGTTCCACCTTCTATGGAGCAATCTTTTCCTCAGATATATTTCTTCAGCCAATCTAAGCATTCAGGAACCATCTACCATACTTCCTCTTCTATGTTTGTTGGGTCTGAAAGATTTAGTAAAAAAGAAAAAGATGCGTTAGGTTACTGGCTCGTTCCATCTTTCCTCTTATTTTTGGAAGTTAAAAGAAAGCATATATAATTACATTAGAAGAAGGGAACAGTAGACAAATAGCATAGGTTTCATTTTAGTCCCTGCAACAACATCATGAAAGTAAGCAAGGCTAGGCATGTAGAAAACATACAATCATGCACCAGTTCTATAGATTGTCTAAATTATCAAATCAAAAAGCAACCTTGCTCTATACCATTTCAGATGTTCTAAATTATCAAAAAAAGTTCTCGCTCTATTGTTAGAACTATGAACTATATCGAGAGAGTTCAGAGAAGAGCCTTATGCTCATAAATTCTCATTGATCAAAAGTGAATAATACACTATACATCAAGGTATATATATATGCAGCAATTACAGGAGATAACTACAGGAGATAACTCAACTAACTGAGTGAGTAACCGTGTAACTAACTTCCAACCGAATAACTGAATAATAACCAATGCTCTAATACTCCCCCTCAAGTTGGAAGATACATACGAGTGTATGAAAAAGGGCACAGGGTAGGGCTTTAGTCAATGAATCAGCCAATTGATCTTGGCTCTTGACATGGATGAGGTTGAGGAAACCAGATTGCGCATGCTCTCGAAGGAAGTGGCAATCTATGTCCACTTGTTTGGACCTCTCATGTGTAGTAGGATTATTAGCAAGCTGAATAGCAGACTTGCTATCACAGAAAACCATGGTGGTGGCAGGAAGAATTTCAAAAGTCCTTAGCAACTGTTTCACCCATAGTAGCTCAGTGGTCAAGGAGGCAAGAGCCCTGTACTCGACTTCAGCTGAAGACCTTGAAACCATTGGCTGTATTTTTGACTTCCAATCAATCAAAGCACTCCCAAGGAAGATGCAGAACCCGGTTGTGGACCTTCTTGTGACTTGGCAACTCCCCCAATCGGCATCTACAAAGGCAGACAGCCGCATAGAAGTGGTGGAAGGGCAAAGAATGCCTTGACCTGGAGAGCCTTTCAAGTATTGAAGAACTTGATGAACTGCAGTTAAGTGGGGGGTTCGCGGGTTAGTCATAAATTGACTTAGCCGATTAACAGCAAAGTTGATGTCGGGCCGAGAGATACTGAGATACATCAAACGGCCAATGAGACGCCTGTACATTGAGACATCAGGGAGAGGTTGGCAATCAACATTGTTGAGAGGGGTATTAGGATCCATAGGAATTGCAACTGGCTTAGCAGCAGAAAAGCCAATGTCTTGAAGCAGTTCTAGAGTATACTTCCTTTGACACAAATGGATACCCGTTGGTGGCTTTGCAATCTCTAAACCCAAAAAATACTTAAGATCGCCAAGGACCTTAAGTTTGAAACGTTGCTCGAGCAAGGACTGAACTTGCTGAATGAGAGTGACATTCGGTCCTGACAGCAGAATATCATCCACATACACCATTAAAATGACCAAATCAGAACCGGATCCCATAGAGAATAGGGAATGATCAACAAAAGATTGTATGAAGCTAAGATCAAGTATGGTGGAGCTGAATTTCTTGAACCACTGCCTCGATGCTTGCTTCAACCCATAGAGTGACTTGTTGAGCTTACAAACAAGCTGGTCCCCCTTAATCGGATAGCCCTTGGGAAGGTCCATGTATACTTCTTCTGTTAATTCCCCATCTAAGAAAGCATTATTAATGTCCAATTGGAGAAATTTCCAATGTTTTTGTGTTGCTATGGCCAACAAAATCCTCACAGTAGTAAGCTTAGCCACTGGAGAAAAGGTTTCCAAGTAATCTATGCCATTTTTTTGAGTGAATCCCTGGGCCACAAGCCTAGCCTTATAGCGATCTACAGACCCATCTGCTTTACACTTCACTTTATATATCCAGCGGCAGCCAATCTTCCTTTTGTCTGGTGGCAATCTTAGAACTATCCAAGTGTTATTGGCCTCAAGGGCTGCCAATTCCTCTGCCATGGCCAGTCTCCACTGCTCATGCTTGATTTCCTGATGGTAATGTTGAGGTTCCACAATGTTAGAGATTTGTAGAATAAAGTGTTTATAAGCAGGAGACAATTTGGCATAGGATAGGTAATTTTGGATAGGAGAAGTGATGTGACAGAGGTAGTGTTGGAGGTGAGGTGGAGGCCTATGTGGTCTAGAGGATCTTCTAGGTAGTAGAGGAGTTTGAGGTTGGTCTATATGGACAAGGTCTGGTTGTGGTTGAGCAGGAAGGGTGTGACTGGGCTGTGGTGGATTAAGTGGTGTAGGTGCAGGGTCTTGGGTAGGAGGCAGGACAGGTTCAGGCTATGGTATTGGGATGACAGTGTTTGGGAATATGTCTGGTAGGTTTGTGGATGGAGGAGAAGCTTGGTGATATGGGAAGATATGTTTTTGGAAGGTGATGTCTCGGGTGGTGATGATTTTTTTTTTAGATTGGATCATACACTTTGTAGCCTTTAACTCCAACTGGATATCCTATGAAAACACAAGGAATGGACCTAGGACTGAATTTGTGTCTGAGGGCAGGGATGGTAGAGGCATAGCAAAGGCATCCAAAAACTCTCATGGTAGAGTAGTCAGGTTCCTTACCATAGAGAAGCTCAAAAGGGACTTGGCATTGAGTGTTATGGAAGGAGTCCTTTTGATTATGAATGTGGCAGTGGTAAGGCAATCTCCCCAAAAACTCAGTGGCACCTTGGACTGAAATAATAGGGACCGAGCAATGTTGAGGAGATGCTGGTGCTTTCTTTCCACAACAGCATTCTGCTGAGGCCTGTGTGGACAAGAAAGTTAGTGGATTGCACCATGATCTTGCAGAAAAGCAGATAGGTCCAATTCCTTGGTATTGTCACTTCCAATCCCTTTGATATGTTTGTCAAATTGAGTTTTGACACAAGAGAAGAACTGTTTGATCAAAGAAGTAGCCTCAGATTTGAACTTCATGAGATGAACCGAGGTAAACCTCGAGCAATCATCAACAATGGTGAGAAAGAACCTTTTGCCATCATAAGTGGGTAGATGGAAAGGTCCCCACACATCACAGTGGATCAGGTCAAAAGGAGAACCTGCATAGTTGTTATGAGCAAGAAAAGGCAATCTATGGAATTTGGATAATGGACAAATGGAACAATTATAAGAATTGAACACAGGCGACAAAGAAAAAGGAATTTTATTGCTCAAAACACGAAATACTTTGTCAGATAAGTGTCCTAGTCTATTGTGCCACGTCTGTGCATCAACAGTGCTAACAGTACTACAAGAACTGGGCAAAGAATGAAGTTTACTAGGTGAAACAGAAAAATAAGGTGCTTGTGATGTGGACTGATGGATGTAGAGGCCATGACTAAGGTTGCCCTTGCCAATCAGCTTCTGCTTCTGTGTGTCCTGAATCAAGAAAGACTTGTTAGTGAAACTCATGAAAAAATTGGACTGTGCAAGTAAGGCACTAACAGAGATGATGTTGAGGGAAAATTCAGGAATGTAGAGGACATTTTCAAGAATCAAATTTGTGTCTAAAACTACAGTTTCTACAGCAGTGACTTTAATTTTTGAATTGTTAGGAAGTAGAACAAATTTGTCAGGGACACTATCATAGGAAGCAAAAGAATTGATAGAATGACAAATATGAGAAGTTGCGCCAGAATCAATTATCCAACTATCCAAAGATTTACCATTCTTGAAGTTAAAGAATGAAAAGCTCATACCAACTATGTTAGGATCAGAAGTGCCGGAGTCATGAAGGTGTTGGTTAGCCATTTGTGCTTGCATATAGGCAATAAGCTGTTGGTACTGTTGGTGATTAAGATTGGCATCAGTTGCATCAGAAAATTGGCTCACCATTGACGGAGCCTGATGGGACTTATGCTTCTTATGAGCCAGGGGATAGCCATGAAGCTTGAAGCACTTGTCCTGGGTGTGTCCAAGAACACCACAGTGGGCACAAAGTGGTCTTTCTTTCTGCTTGGTGGTTGGAGAAGTTTTCACAGCAAAAGCATGCTGAGGCGGAGTGTCAAAATTGACATATCCTTGACCAACTTGTTTCTGCTTTTCTTCTTGAACCACTAGAGCAAAGACTAGATCAATGGAAGGCATGGGATCCATGTAGGGATGGCAATGGATAGGATATGGGTAAGGTACTATAGTACCCGTCCCCGTACCCGCGTTTTGAAAAAATACCCGTACCCGGACCTATACCCTCGTGGGTAGTAACTTCAATACCTGTACCCTTACCCTCTGGGTACCTAAGTATCCGTACTCGCACCCGTTACCCGCACTTTAATAAGAGAAATTTTAATTAAACAATAAAATGCTTAAACTCTTGTAAACTCTTGCATTCCAAACTGAAAATGCAATCCATGGATCTAATAATCAATTTGTGAACATGAAATGGAAAGGTTTTAATACAAAATATCTAACAATCAATCTCCAAAATATCAAGTAAATATTACAATAAACTTCAAAATATATTAGATTAGGTATATATAAAATAAATATACGGGTATGGGGCGGGGTGGGTACTAAAGTATCCGTACCCGCACCCATCCCTATTAATTTTTGCGGGTAATTATCCGTACCCATACCCATACCCAATTAGCAGGTAATTACCCTACCCATAGCGGGTAAATTTTGCGGGTATCCAATGGGTCCAGTACCCATTGCCATCCCTAGATCCATGAGGAGAATTTGACCGCAAATCTGGTGAAACTCGTCATTTAGCCCTATAAGGAAATTCAGCACATCCTCATGTTGACGGTGAGTGACCAAAGCTTGAGCGCCACCACAAGTACATCGGAGTTCAGGGCGAAATTCAGCCAATTCTTCCCAATAACCTTTCAATTTGGTGAAGTATTGATTCACAGACAAAGAACCTTGGACGTAGCACAACAATTCTCTATGCAATTGAAAGATTCTCGATCCATTGTTCTGTTGAAATCAAGTGTGCGGATCGTTCCAGATCTCAGTAGCAGTGCTAGCATAGATGATGCTAGTAGTGAATTCCGGTGAAACAGAACTAAGAAGCCAAGAAATGACGATTTGATTGTTGCGACGCCACAGAGGATATTGAAGTAACAATATATACCCACTTCTATAAATGTACCTATTAGGAAACATATAATTTTATCAGACATTGTGTAATTATCCTCCAAAGGAAACTATGATCAAATATCTCAAGTTTGTGTGTAAATGTTTTTCATGTGAACTATTACAGGTTTTAGATGGTTCAAAACTAAAGGCTAAAGCATGTAAATGGTCACTTCTATAAATTATGAATAGGACCAAAGACTTGAAGTAACTATATACCCACTCCTAGAAAAGAGCTTAATTAACCTAAAAGAAATCTTGTACATGCAAAACGATTCCAATAATTAAAATCGGGAAACTAAACATTCCCTCACAATTCTTAATTACTGAATCTAGTTCCTGTCAAATAATCAAGGTTACCAACAAAGCAAGTTATGCTTCTAATAACCAAAAGCCAGTGATTTCTGGTAATAATGTTGCAAACCATAGAGACCATGCATAAATAAAGGCACCATCATAAAAATATGAAGCAAAAGAAAACAAAGTGCATTACGTTTATTAAGAGTGCATAACACAATAAGAACAAAAATATTACCTTGCAAGCTCTTGATAGAAACATAGCTTTATCGTTGAAGAAGAAGAAGAAGAAGAAGAACACCTTCCATGGAGGAATAGTTGCACAACTGAAACATAAAAATCAACAATAATAGTTCATATATAAAAGTGGAAGTCATCGTCAAATAAAAGCAAGGATCTTAAGCAAAATTTAAGAAATAAAAGTAAAGAATCAAGTTTGAGAGTGCAGAACAATATTCATATGCAATCAAATTAACAATGCAGCTAAACAAAAGCAAATAGATTTCAAAGAAAAAAGAAGCTACCTTTAATGTTTCTTTGCGGTTAGAGCACCGAACAGAAAAATATGGAGAATACCCTAAAGTAAAAACCTAAACCCCAAATCAAAAACCAACCACGAAATGATGGAGAAGATTAACCCCTAAAACAAAAAGCAACCCCCGAAAAGATGGAGAAATATGAAGAGAAAAAAACAAAAAAAACAAATTTGGAGATGATTAAAGATTACAACTTATCAATTAGTAGAACAATTTGAAGAGAGAAAACGGTGCTTGGGCTGTGCTTGAATGCTTGAGTGGTCCTTGTGATAACCCTTGTCATCATTGCGTCTTCTTCTTCGAACCATCACTTGTTGCCCTCTACCACTCCGTTATACCACAGAAACTGCGCCCTGCCTTAAGCCGCTGTCGTCCACTCCTCTTCTTGAGTATGCCGAAGGAGGTTCTATTTTTGTTTCACCTATTTCTATTGTTAACAATAGGGTGACGCTATAGATGTTGTTTTTAATAAATTTAATTTAACAAAAAAAAAAATCATTAACCTAAGAGCCCGTTTGTTTCGAGGAATGAATAAATATATCTAGGAATATGAAGGTGGGAATGTGTATTCCCATATTTGATACAAGTATTTAAATGAATATTTTCTGGCCCTGGAAAAACTTTTACCCTCCTTAATACAGTTTTTATTCCCATGGTGGGTAAGTTTCATTCCAGGATGGTGGGATTATATTTTATTCCATGAAAACCCAAATATGCCCCTACCCAATGCTCACGTTTTTTTACTTTCAAAACCCATCATCTCATTCATCCCATTCCACGTCTTGCGCCTGGTGTTTCATCTCCAATTTTCTCACACTTAGCTAATTCCTCGGACTTGCTTTGCTTAGACGCTCAGTTTCTTTGTTCAAGTTGCAACCCATAATGCATTCACCGTTCCCTCGTCGTGCTCCACAACGCACCAACCCCGTGAGCCACCACTAGATGGACTGAAGGCACCACCACTCATGTTTGGGCACTCCTTTGCTTTTTTTTTTCTCCTCAGATTGTACACTATGTCTGATAGCTTCTAACAATACACGCACAAGCTAGAATTGTTTTTGAACTTTTGTTATGAAAATGATGAGAAACTCTTTTTCAAATGCTGACACATTTGTGTAGTTGAGTAAATTCATATCCACTGAAGATGAAAATAAAAAACGAACTGAACGCTACTTTTAGCTTATGGAATATCATTGTGTGGGTTTATGATATAGCTGCTAGTTTATTTTGCCGACTCTGTTTCGGTCGACTATGTTGGTGTTTTGGACTTGTCTCCCTTTTTAACCTTATTGGCATCTAGACACTGTGAGTAATAGTTGAATGGTTTTATTCTAGTATGAGGTTTATTGTTAATTCATAAACAAAAGATATATTAAACTGAAAATTCACAAGCAAAGTGGGACACGGTTCTTGTAATAGTGGGAGGATTTCAGGGATTGTTGAATTATATACCACAGAGTCTAAAATGGCAACTCCGATGTCTTCTACAAGGAAGGTTCTGGCATTCATTAAATTTCATGTGCTAAACAAAGTAAAAACCTTATTCTTGAATGATTATATTTTTTAAATGTATCTGAGATAGTATTATTGACATGTGCAGCAAAGAAATAATTTATTTTCAATCATGACACATTTGATGGAACTGCGTGAAAGGAAGAAAAGGATCATAACAATAATGATCATATATTTGGAGATGCTGATTTGCTTTGTTTTGATGTTATGCTACATTGCTCTCAGTAAGCGCTTGAAAAAGCGAAAAAGGTCATGGGATTATTATGAAAGAAGTTTAGTTAGAGAAGTGCATTTTCGTAGAATTATTTATATGAGTGATGTAGCTTGTATTGAGAATACAAGGATGGATAGATCTGCATTCCATAAGTTGTGCGAAATGTTGCAAGTCGTAGGTGAATTACTTCCTACTCGACATATGTGTGTTGAAGTGTTAGTGGCCATATTTTTACACATATTGGCACATCATGTAATGAATAGAATGATTAGAAGACAATTTGTTAGATCTGGTGAAACAATTAGTAGGCATTTTACAAATGTGTTATTGGCGGTTTTGAGGTGTCATAAAGAATTGTTAAAACAATCCAAACCCATTTTGGAGAGCAACACTGATGAAAGATGAAAATCCTTCAAGGTATAAAATTAAATCGCTTTAGCTTTATTATTCATTAATATATCACCTAAACTTAACTTTCAATGTAGTAACATTTTTAGTTATGGCAATACATAGAGCTATTTAGGAGCTCTTGATGGCACATACGTCAGGGTCAATGTGCCCGAAGCTGAAAAAAGTATATACAGAACAAGAAAGGGTGAAATAGCTACAAATGTGTTGGGTGTATGTTTGTCTGATTTGCAATTCATGTATGTTCTTCCTGGGTGGGAGGGTTCGGCTGTTGATTCTAGGGTCCTCAGATATGCTATTTCTCGACCAAGTGGATTAAAAGTTCCTCAAGGTATAATAGTATACATTTATGTAAAAACAATACATGTCATTCATGTATTACAGGATAATAATTTTAATTTTATTTATGATAGGGTATTATTATTTATTTGATGCTGGCTACATGAATGGAGAGGGCTTTCTTACTCCTTATAGATGTCAAAGGTATCACCTCAGTGAGCGGAGGAATGGCTTACAACCGGCTACACCTAAAATATGAAACATTCTTCCGCTAGGAATGTAATAGAAAGATGCTTTGGACTCTTAAAAGGGCGTTGGGCAATATTGAGAGAGAGGTCATTCTATCATGTTAAAACTCAAGGAAGAATAATAACTGCTTGTTGTCTTCTACATAATCATATTCGTAAAGAAATGGCAGTGGATCCTTTGGAAAGGAATTTAGGAGATGTTGAGTCCTCTAATGAAGTCATGGGTGGTGACAGGATAACTGTGGTGGAGCCAAGTGATGCATGGAGTCAATGGAGAGATAATTTAGCATTAGAAATGTTTAATAGATGGAAAGGTGGAAATCATTAAAAGATTTCATATTTATTATTTGTCATTTCTGTTTTTGATGTAATTTTTATTTTAATTGTACTATTTGACTTTGACTTAAAAGTTTAATTGAATGTATGTTATTGTTGTTTATAATTTTGTTATCTATCAGTTTGTAATAGAATGACTTATTTATACGTTGTATTTAATTTTAGTAGCTTATTGAGTTGTTGGATAGATGGAAGAGACCCCTGAAAATCAAGTAAAAGGTACAAAACGACAATGGACCACAAAAGAAGATGCGCTATTAGTGGAAGGTATATTACAACTGGTGGTGGATGGTTGGAAGGCTGATGCAGGCACATTTAAACCCGGGTACACTAAAGAATTAGAAAAGTATCTGCATAAGAAAATTCCAAATTGCACTCTAAAAGCTAGCCCTCACATTGAATCAAGAGTGAAACATCTAAAGAAGCAATATGGTGCCATTAAAGATATGTTGGGTCCAAGTGCAAGTGGTTTCAGGTGGGATGATACTAGGAAGATGACTGTAGTGGAGAAGGAGATTTATAAACAATGGTGCAAGGTAATATGTGACATACCATTTCACACTTAAACCACACATTATGACTTTTAATTTCATTAATTTTGTTCATTAAATTTATGCTTCATACACATTTTTTTCTTCAATGCAGTCCCACCCTACTGCAATTGGCTTGTTCAGGAAACCTTTTCCTCACTTTGATAGTTTGGATTTTGCATTTGGAAAAGATATGGCAACGAGTACTCATTCAGAAAGTCCAGCTGATGCTGCATTCGCGATGATGCGGGAGTTCTATGAAACTGTACCAGGGGGTGAGTCAGGAGTCAACTTGGATGGAGATGAAAACAACTTTGAGTCACAAATGCCGGAAACACCCACCTATAATAATACTCAAGCACCAAAGCCAATGAATCAATCACAATGTTATGCTCCCGCATACAGAAGTGGAAAACGTGGGGGGAAAAGGGTGAAGTATAATGATGATGCTTCTGACAACTTATTAAATTCAGTTAACAAGTTAGGTGAGTTTGTCGCTGGAGCTGTTGAGAATATCCATCAACTCACTTCTTGTTTTTTGCATGAGAAACACACAGCTGAAAGGAGGAATCAAATTGCCCCCATATTAAAAGAAATTGAAGGTCTATCTACGGTAGATGTGGTGAGAGCTGCTATGTTGATCACCAAAGACAACAATCTTTGTGACTGCTTTTTCGCTATGGATACCCCTGAATTAAGGAAGGAATTTGTGCAAATGGTTTTAAATAACAATGGTGATTTGCAGTATTCAGAATGTCTAATAGTTTGAATGTGTATGGTAAACTCATGTAGGAAGTGTCTTTGTTGGTGTTATTGATTAGCTTTATTTGTAATTTTGTATGTATTAAAGAAGCACATATTTTTATTTCAATAAAATATGATTGTAAACTGATATTTATGTTTATTATTTATTCAATATTGCATATGTTTAATATTTATCATGAATTTGAGGCTTTGACAAACAAGGCTTTTTTCAGTATATTTTGCAGTTTTGCAGATCTTGCTTTGTCAAGCATGGTTTATGATTCTGTTGAACTTAGTTGGTCTGATATTTTAAAATGCGAGGTCTCTGTCCAGGAAGCTTAAGTGCAGGATGAGGGGTATGTTGTTGTTTCTTCTGGTGTGCCTATGCCTGCAATCCCTGCATATGTTATTTTGATCTCTTTTCCGTTTTTTTCTGTAATTAAACTTGAATCAGTAAAAATTCTGGGAGACATAAAGTTGTTGAACCAATAATAATGATCTAATTTTGAAGGCTGAAATTTTAGAATCTCTGATTAAAGATGATGCTGGTAAAATGAACAACTTTAGGTTCATGGAAGAGGAGGGCATTCAGATGCCAACCAACACAAGGTTGAAGGCCTCAATTTTGCTAATGCAACCGATCTCATGTGGCTCAATATCAGTGTAAAACCACAGTTTTGGCCTTATTCCTTCTTATAAGCCTAGGTTTTCCCATTCAAAATTCCCTTCCCCATTAGTCTCAACTTCTTTTATGTTGGGGGAATTTGATTGTTAGCAGATAATCCGAAGCTGATGAGCCTCATATTGGAAAACAATGCATATTCTTTCCTTTTCTGGATTTGTTAAGTTCCATCAGTTGAGAATCACAAAGAAGCTTAAAAATCACTTTATCCCTTCAAATATTTTTATCTATGAAGATTTTGAGAATGGCATCAGTCAACTTTTGAACACACCATTTAAATGTCATATTTTACTACTGGGTATCTACTATCTTATCTAGCTTCATTTGAAATTTGAAGTGCATTGAAGTGTCTGATAGTATCACTATAACACTATCTAGTTCGGTTTTTTTTTCTTTAACTAGTTGTTACTCTTTATCAGCACTTTATTGATTTTTTAATTAGTTGTGCTTGGAATGCCTATGTTAAAGATCTGATATGACCTTCTCAGGTTCTACTGCAGTTGCTATGAGTGATTTTTGAAGGGTTGTCTTAAAGAAGTAGTGAGGGCATGTCTGTTGCCTTGATAACAAGCCAAGCAGTGATAACAAGTGGTACTTGTGTTTTGCACACCTTATTTGGGTTAATTAATATGTATGTGCTGATATATGCACATCCAACTGATAGAAATAGCTGCAATATGTATGTGCTGATATGCACACTCGAGTTGGCTAAATACCATTCTGCTTTTACATGTCTTGGCTATTTAAACCTGTATGGGTCAAGTGTGCATTTTGCAATTTTCCCCCAAGCACTGCAAGATGCAGTACAGCAAGGCCTGATATGAGTGTAAACTTTTACCAAAGTATAGCATTATATGTAGTTACTCTCATAAATTTTAAGGCCTGAATGAATTGGCTTATTGCATTTTATTTGGAAACGAAGAGTTCTTGAATTGCATTGTAGTTCTTGCACTGTCATAAATTTCAAGGCCTGACTGAATTGGCCTTATATGCAAAGTTATAGGCATATTGCAATTAATATTTCACTCATACCACTTGTGTTTTGAACACCCATTTGGATAAGAAGGGCTGTCAAGGTAGCGCTAATGATGGAGAGAAAAAATACATCAAGTTGGGATAGCAGCCTTGATTCTCTTAAGGATTTGTTCCCTAAAACCTATTCAAAGGTGATTTATACTGTCATCTTAAAAGGAAAAAACCAAAAATAGAAGATTGTGCAAAACATGCTTTAATTTTGGTTAAAGCATTTATGTCTTCGTTCGGGTCATATATTTGATATCCTCAATTTTGTCATATGTTTCACTTTTATCATGAAATTGCGAGTCACTTTTATAGGAACATCATGCATAACACTGTGACCATGTTATGGGACTATAAAATTAGCAGCTTTAATTCCAACATGTGCCACTTAGAAAGTATGTAACGAATCAACTATTTGGAGCTGTGTTACAATGCAGGGAGGCCAAATTGGGAATTCTTTATTTGAGAACTTGATGCCCTCGAATACATTTGATTCTAGAGCATATTTAGCATTGAGAGAATTACTTATTTGGTGACTGTGTCTGCTTCCATAAGTTCAATATATATCTTCTTGTGTTAGTAGTGCTTCCGGTGGCAATGCATGCAGGGTTCACTAGAGAGCTGCAATATAGATGATGAGCTTGGTAAGCGTCGTGCTAGCTGAGTCATATACCACGGTATTCATGGATATTCAAAATCTACGATGGAGTAGCAATTTATGTCTACCTGAACTATTATTATTGCCTAATTTTTAATCTTAAAATTAATATTATGTTAATATCATATTGTATATGGTCACTATTATAACATATTATTTATTATTTATAAAAAAATATTAAAATGTTCAAAAAAACGCATTACAATATTGATTTTATATTATAAGTATGATAATCACCTTATTTTTATATTTTTGTTTATTTTTTTATAAATTACATTGAATAATTAATTTTTAAACAATATTTTATATGATAAGGGTATTTTAGTAATTACAACAATTATTCCCAAGAATATGAATAATGAACCAAACAAAAATTCGAATTATTCCCGGGAATTTCATTACAAGATACCCATCCATGACATTCCTGGTAATAACATTCCCGGATATGTGATTCCCGGGAAATGTAATTTCAATCATTGAAACAAATGCCACCCAAGTGAATTTACAAGGATGTCCAATCACTACATTCCTTTTATATATAAAAAGATGAGGGCAGCCTTAGCCTAAAGAAAAGAAGAAATAAGACACCTACATTCTAAAGCTATATTTGGTTTAAAGGTGGGAGTGATTTTAATAAAGGGGAAGGAAGGGGAAAAGATTTTGATTAGTTATTGTATTTGGTTGAGAGGAAGAGAGATGAGGAATTTTAATGAAAGGGAGAAAAAGTAACACTTTTTATGTTTAGTTCAGGAGGGGAGGGGAGGGATTTTAAAATTAATTTACTTTTACACTCTTATAATCATTTAATTTAAAATACACAAGCAAGGATATTTTAGTCCATGCATGTATAATATTTTAAAATATCTTCCCTCCCCTCCAAATGACCCAAAATTAAGTGAGAAGGGATTTTGATCCCTTCCGTTCCCCTCCCCTCCAAAAAGTTGAACCAAACATGAAACATTTAGGCTTCGTTTGCGAGACAATTTTACGTGGGAAAGGAAAGGGAAAGAAAGGTAATTTTGCATCAGATCCCTCTTTTAGAGTGTAGTAAAAGAGAGTGAAAGATTTTGAGGTATTTTGTAAACCCTCCAAAACTCTCTCAGGAATCATTTTCTCATTTCCCCCAATTTGGGATATTTTGGAGGATAATAGATGTAATTTATCAATTTATCCTTTAATAATTTCAAATGTTAAACATTTAAGCTTCGTTTGTGAGACAGTTTTACAAGAAAAAAGGAAGAAAAAGAAATGTAAGTTTGCATCAGATCCTTGTTTTGGAGTTTAGTAAAAGAGAATGAAAGATTTTGAGGTATTTTATAAACCCTCCAAAACTCTACAAGGAGCAATTTTCTCCTTTACCCCAATTTGGGGTATTTTGGGGGATAATAAATGTAATTTACCAATTTACCCATTAATAAATTTAAATGTTAACCTTCTTTTTTTCATAAAAAAAATCTTTAAAATTAGAGAGAGAAAATTATTTACATAAAAAAATTAGGAAAATAATTTTTTTGGAGAAAAATATTATTTATTTTTTGAGTTAATATATTATTTTTTATGAATGAATTAAATAATTATTTTTTTATCAAGTGAGGTACGAACCCTTGACCTTAAGGATGAGGCTAGAACTTTATGCCAACCCAACTAGCTTCACTTTCTATATTAATATTATTTACAGAATATTAATTATGTTAATTTTTTTAAATAAGAGTAAAATTATAAAAATATGTTCAATATTTTTTTTTTCTCACATAATATATATTCCCAAATAAAAAGAGAGATAATATTTCCTTTCTCCTTCCTTCCCTCCCTCCTTCTTTCTTTCCCTAGAATCCCCTCCCTTTCTCCCTCCTAACTCGCACAGAGAGCCTTAAACAAATCTCTCCTCCGACCTTCATTTCACTCCTACCAAACGCTATGTAAGAAAAAGTACGAGGCAAGGATGCCCCCCATAAAATCATCAAAGAGCGTGGAAGCAAGCTCCCTATATGGCTGAGAATAGACCTTCAAGTCATGCAACTGTGAGGAGAGACTATGGTTAACTAACCCATTGGCACGTCGATTTCCTACTTGAAAAGTATCTATAAACTTCATATTTCAATCCCTCCTTCGAAACTGCAAGATTCTTTGGAGAAGTTTGCAAGGAGTAGGAGCTTGGTTATTAATTGAGTCACTTTCTATAATCAACAATTTTATCCCATCTTACCACGCAATGGACATAGCCCAAATTTCAGCCTGATATGCATCACAGCATCCCTATCTTCGAGTGTATCCTTTTAGCCATTTCCCATTTTTATCGCTAAACAGTCCACCACACCCTGCCTCTCTAGTGCTACTTTTAGCCGAGCCATCACAGTTTAATTTGACCCAACCAATCTCTGCAAACCTCCATTTAATATTCACCACCTCCTTGCCCTGTTGGTGCGGATTTGAGTTCTGCTAGCCTGCACTTCTCGAGCAAAGTTTACTACGTTTTAATTATGATATATATGAATTATATATTTAAGTAATTTATAAAGAGTTTAATTATTATGTCTTGTTTATAAGTGTAAAATTTTTTATATCATCAACAAATCACAATTCATGATATGTGAAATTTTTAAGCTAGTTAGAATAATAATCGAACATTTTTACTTGTACGATAATCTATGATTTGTTGACAATGTAAATTTTTTTTATATTGACAGTGCATATCAATTAAATCCATATATATATATATATATATATATATATATATGAAGTATTTAAGTAATTTATAAATTTTTAAATCCACAAGTTTAATTATGATTTATGAGTCATTATTAACATTCCTAATTTATTATTATTTTTAATTATAGTACTCTAAAATTCAATGACAATTTAAGAGATTAATCATCATTTTTCTTATTTGCATTTTGCCAAGGAAAAGAAATTAATAATCAGTTTCCAAATGAATATTAAAAGCATTGTTGAAAAAGAAAAAAAAACTACATGAAAATGTAACAAAGTTATTTGGTTGGTACTTGATATAATCAAATATGATCATACATCGCAACTTCTGATCACAATGTCATGAACACCTGCTGAGTCTGATCAACTCGCATGCTATCAAACCTCACCTTTCTCTGAAAACTGTTAAGAATCTCGTGAATTCAATCTTTTGTCCGTGGGATAAACCTGAAAGCTTTGAGCTTTTTCCAAGCGGGTCTTGAATTTTCTGTATCTGCTTAGTTGTAAGTTCCCTCTTTCTTCATTCCCCTGAGTGGCTTCTGCTTCAACTTGTCATTTTTCGATGTTCGCCCATTGTCTCATTGATTTTTTTTATAATTAAAACTATGCTCAGAGTCCTAGGATCTTAATCTTATCAAAATTTTCCTTGATCTTAGTCCTGGTTGTGGTATTTCATGCAACCAAGGTGAGTTGTTGTTGGACTATCTTAGTTTGTCATGATAGTTATGTATAAATAGTTGTAGTATTTGTTTATGCATTTTAGTCTTATATATGGGCCATGGAAATTCTCTTATATTCTCACTGCATGAATGAATTGCAGGAGATTTTGTTTCTCTTCAAGTTGTTGAGATAAACATGTTAGGAGACTTTGTTGGTTTGCATGAAAATATTATGAGGTCTAGAAGTGAAGATCTTCGAACTGCTGTGGGGCCTTTGTTGAAGCTGCTCTCCCTAACATTCATTGGACTACTTCTTACAAACCCCAAAATGCAACTCATTCCCAAAGCTACATATAAACTCCTTAGTAAACTTGTATTTGCTTTGTTCTTGCCATGCCTAATATTCAGTGAACTGGGTCAAAGCATTACTCTTAAAAACTTTGTGGATTGGTGGTTTATCCCTGTTAATGTGCTAGTGAGTACAGCTCTAGGTTGCATACTCGGGTTCGTAGTGGTGGCCATATGTCGCCCACCTCCAAGGTTTAACAGATTTACTATTATAATGACAGGATTTGGTAACACTGGGAATCTCCTTCTTGCTATAGTTGGATCTGTTTGCCATTCTGAAAATAATCCATTTGGATATCATTGCAACTCAAGGGGGGTGGTTTATGTCTCTTTATCTCAATGGGTTGCTGCTATTCTGGTTTACACCCTTGTTTATCACATGATGGAGCCTCCTATGGAGTATTATGAGATTGTTCAGGAGCAGATTGAAATTGAGGAAGAATTGCCAATTAACGATATCAGTAGACCACTCCTTGTTGAAGCTGAGTGGCCTGGCATCGAGGATAAAGAGACTGAACATTCTAAGACACCCTTCATTGCCAGGATCTTCAAGAGCATTTCAGGTATTTCCTCATCCGCTATACCTGACCTTGACATCACAGCAGAAAGCAGTGGCAATAGTCCTAGGTCCATTAGGTGTTTGGCTGAGCCTAGAGTTGTCAGGAGGATTAGAATTGTTGCTGAACAAACTCCAATTCAGCACATACTTCAACCCCCAACTATTGCTTCTCTATTAGCTATCATCATTGGCATAGTTCCTCAGCTGAAAACTTTCTTCTTTGGATATGATGCTCCACTGTCTTTTATTACTGATAGTTTGGAGATTTTGGCTGGAGCAATGGTACCTTCTGTGATGCTTATACTGGGGGGTATGCTTGCTGAAGGACCAAATGAGTCCACACTTGGACTTAGAACTACAATTGGTATAACTGTGGCAAGACTCGTGGTGCTTCCTCTCCTTGGAACTGGGGTTGTGGCATTGGCTGATAAGCTAAATTTCTTGGTTGAGAATGATAGTATGTTTAGATTTGTGCTTTTGTTGCAGTACACAACACCAAGTGCCATTTTACTGGGAGCAATTGCTAGCTTGAGGGGTTATGCAGTTAGCGAAGCTTCAGCACTTCTCTTCTGGCAGCATGTGTTTGCCGTTTTCTCGCTTTCTTTGTACATCATAATATACTTCAGAATAATTGTTAATGTCTGAAGTTGCTTCATAGTTTACCCCTTAGACGTTGTGGGGTTGTAGTTTGCATAGTCCTTTTGAGTACAAGGCATAATTGAGAAAGAATAATTTCTAGTTTTGTATACACAGATAATGGATGCAAATTATGTTATTCCTATGCTTTTGAACTGGGTTTCTCAGGCCAGTAGTGACATGTTTATCTTTTGAAAGTTGGTCTTGTAGAACTAGTAGCTGTAATGTCTTATGTCTATGGTTTAGATACTGATCAGCGAACAAATTTGTTGTTATAAAACAGTTTGTGAAAGTGGGTAGAAGCTGATTCAGTTTATGTGGTATAAAATTATTAACACAGAAGTAGAGAACCTTGGCCAATTGAATTATCTCTTTTATGGACTACTCCTGCTTGATTCATACCCCCATTCCCAAGCCACATTATTTTAGGTGCCGTTTATCGTACACCAGCATTTTTGTTGATGCAACTTGCACCTCATTTTGAAGTTCAATAATATTAAAGCATTTTGACACATGTGACTTTTTACTTTTATGATTGAATACTTGACAGACAATACTAAATTATTGTATTCAGACTTCAGGTCAAATGTATTTGCGATTTAGTCCCTATTTTGGTGTATTTATTTTTTTGTCTTTTTTTGGGGCAAGAATCTTTTTGTCTTTTTTTGTGGTAAGAATTTTTTATTATCTTTTTATTTGGAAGTTAGGGATTTCAAAAATGAAATTCTCAGTTGCCACCTTCAATTATTTTACTAAAATAACTTTCAAAAATAAATATTATTATATTATATTATAAGTGGAAATACAATAATAAAGAGACTTTCATCTACAAATACATAATGTTTATATGTTTAAAAAAAGTAACTCTTTACAAATAAGGCCCTCCTACCCACCATCCCCAAGCACGTACCACCACCGAACCATCTTCAGAAACTCCAGCCATGTTCATCACACTCTGCAACCACCCATCATATGAGTCTTTTTAGTTTTTTTTGGGTACACACGACTCTTTAGTTTTATCAAGTTGTAAACTCCCCAACATTTTCCCAAATATACTCTTCCTGATTTGTTCTTCAACTACGGTGAAGAGTCAAAGCATGTGATATATTTTTTTTCTGATAAAAAAAAGCATATTACATTTTTAATGTCTTCTCGGTTGACTTTAATGCAATTCATGGACTCCATATTTGTAACAATAATAACCAAAGAGACATGGTCCAAATTGATCATTAACAAAAATATATGGTTATAATTTAGTCTCTGAGAAATGAAAAATATCAATTTGATCATCGAGAATGTAAAATGCAAGTCAAAATAGTTCCTGACAGGAACTAAAATGTCCCTAAAAATCACCCTAAAAAAAACTAATTTGACCTGCATTTTATATTCTCAAGGACCAAATTGATATTTTCCATTTCTCAGGAACCGAAATATCCCCATATATTTTTATCAAGGATCAACTTGGACCTTTACTCTAATCCAATATATCAACCTTCCATAATTCTTCCTGAGTCTCACTCCCCTTTGTCCATTATAGATTGAATATATGCATTCATCAATAAATACAAGAAGTTCATACCCTCCATCAACCCATTTCAATCTTTTTGCCTGGTAAGAGGAAAAGAGACATCACAGACAAACACTGTGAGAGGTCTGAACCCTAGAAGAATAACGAAAAGAGAGAACTATAGTAGAGGAAGATATATGGAATAGTCTTCTGAATTATTTTCATTGAATGATTACACAAGGTGTTTATATAGAGCTTATAGAATGCTCTTAGAGAAAGAAGAATAACAAGATTCTGTTATAACAGAATGCTAACAGAATTCTAACTAACATGATACATTCCCTAAGATTCCCCCGCAAACTCATGGTGAACAAGCATGAACCCTGAGTTTGTAGATACAATTATTGAACATTTCCTGAGGAACAGCTTTGGTGAGAACATCAGCTGTTTGCTGAGAAGAGGGAATGTGTTTGATCAAAAGTTTGTGTTGTTGAACTTTGTCTCGCACAAAAAATAGATCCAATTCAAAGTGTTTAGTCCGAGAGTGCAATATTGGATTGGCAGAAAGAAGCACAACACTGAGATTATCACATAAGATTAATGGTGGAGAAGATGGTTGCTGTTGCAGCTCATGTAAGAGAGATTGAATCCAAGAAATTTCAGCAGCAACAGCTGCAATGCTTCGATATTCCGCTTCAGTACTTGAACGAGAGACAACTTGTTGTTTCTTGGAAGACCAAGAGATGAGATTTGCACCTAGATAAATGCAGAAGCCAGAGGTGGATTTCCTATCATCAAGGTCTAACCCCCAATCCGAGTCACAAAAGGCAGTGAGATTAAAATGTGAAGAAGGAACAATGGATAGACCATGAGTGGAAGTGCCATAGAGATATCTCAGGATCCTCTTTACTGCTTGCCAATGATGAGACTGAGGGCTATGCATATACTGACAGACCTTGTTCACGGCATAGGAAATTTCTGGTCTTGTTAAGGTGACATATTGCAGTCCCCCGACAATGGATCTATAAAGGAAAGGATCTTCAAAAGGTTCACCCCCATCTGCTGCCAGTTTAAGACCAGTAACCATTGGGGTGGTGATAGGCTTAGCAGTGATCATATTTGCTTGCTGGAGAAGTTCATGAATATATTTGGTTTGAGATAAATGTATGCCACCTCTGCTGGATTGTTGAACTTGAATTCCAAGAAAAAAACTGAGGCCGCCAAGATCCTTTAAAGGAAAGGTCGAATGGATGGAGTGAATTACAGGTGAGGATTGCCCAAGCTTTATAAGCTCTTATGAGGCTCCATCTCTAGTCAATGTGGGACTTGGGTTTTTCCCAATACACCCCCTCACGCCCAGCATTATTGGGCTTGGTGCGTGGATAATATGGTGGGCGGCCCTTTAATGGATCTAGGATAGGCTCTGATACCATGTGAGAGATCTGAACCCCAGAAGAATAACGAAAAGAGAGAACTAGAGTAGAGGAAGATATATGGAATAGTCTTCTGAATTATTTTCATTAAATGATTACACAAGGTGTTTATATAGAGCTTATAGAATGCTCTTAGAGAAAGAAGAATAACAAGATTATGTTATAACAGAATGCTAACAGAATTCTAACTAACATGATACATTCCCTAAGAAACACAAAATATTTGAGTCACACCCACCCTCATGAACACAGATCTATGTTTTTTCAGTTCACAAAGCAAAACACACCCATCCTCATGAACACACAAGTCGTGAGCCAGAATCAGCGCAGCCACCATGCGCCGCACCAGCAGCACCACCGTGCTGGCCACTGCGCGTGGCCCACTGGATCTGGTCTCCTCGCGCACAGGCTTCCCAAAACCACTATTGCGTCAGCCGCGAACCACACCTCGTCGTCCAGGTCCACTGCCCAGCACCGCCGTGTCCCAGCCGCGAACCGCCGCACTAAGCATCACCGTCGTCGGGTGTATGAGAAACATAAACAGCGGGCTAGGGGTTAGGGATTTATTTTGAGATGATTTTGGATTTGTAAAAGGGGAAGCACATGAGGACCTCAAACGAGGATCCGAGAGGGGTTAGGGATTGGGATATTTTCTTTTAATAAAATTATATTATTGCAAATATACAAACTTTGGATACGTGTGACTGATTTTGACTTGATCAAATTTTCAATATAAAAAGGTGATGTCATGTGGCAGCTTGGTTGGTCCAAAATGATTTACTTTATGGTGCAATCATGCATCACTTGTGTCGGTGCAAGATAGAAGTCACCATTATTTTGATATTTTCCTGTCATTTGTCTACATAACATAACATAACATGGAGGTTTTATTTTCCGTGAATTAGTGCCTCTTGTTTTAAGCTTGCTTCCTTAGGTCATTATATTTAGGATGTGTTTGGATACACAACTTATTTAAACGCTTATGTAATAAGCTTTTTTTTTTAAATAAGCTAAAAATGGTTTATTTTTATAAAATTCTCTAATAAGTTTATGAAAATAAATTAAAAAAGAGCTTATGAAAAGATAATAAACTATTTTAATAAATTATTTACTTAAATTTATAATTATAAATTATTTTAATAAATTCTTTCGAAGATATGCTTAGTTTTCGAGTAAAAATCACACACAGGTCACTAGTAGGGATGGCAATGAGTAGAGTACTATAGCATCCGTCCCCGTACCCGCACTTAAGAAAAATATCTGTACCTGTACCCATACTGCGTGGGTAGCAACTTTAGTGTCCGTACCCGTACCCTCTGGGTACCTAAGTATCCATATCCGCACCCGTTACCTGCACTTTAACTAAGAAAAAGCAATAAATAGTAAAAAGATCATTTTAACTCAATTAAAAAAATGATCCAAAGATCTTTCAAATCTACTCATAAAACATTACAAACCAAAGTATTTAACAAAGTAAAAATAACTAAAACATCCAAAACGAGTAAATATCACAATAAATATCCAAAACGACGCTGACTTGAGGAAGAATGGAGTTGGTGTTGGCTCGAGAAAGAATGGCTAAAAAACTCAACCAAAAAGGAAAAAATACTAATGAACTATCTAGGTTGGATACTTTTAGATTAATTGTATTCGTAAAAATTTATATATAATTATATGTGTATATATATATATATATATATATATATATATATGCGGGTGCGGGACGGGACGGGATGGGGCGGGGTGGGTACTAGAATACCTGTACCCGCACCCATACCCATTCAAATTTGCGGATAATTATCCATGCCCATAAAATGGATATTTACCCTATTCATCATAAATATTTTTTACGGATGCCCATCGAATAGGGTTTAAATTGGCATCCCTAGTCACTAGTGAACATATTGATGCTGCCTCCGTTTTATTATGACAGAGGTCATAGCATTGACCCCTACCAACACACTTTCATCATACATAATGAAGGGTTCAATTGGGAAATGTTAAGTTGACACCTAAATTTGAAACACTCGTCTGATGACTCTTAGTGAATAACCTTTTAAATGATTGCCTGTCTGATGACTCTTAGTGTCACCCGTCTGAAGCTGAAGATCTTCACCCGTCTAATCACTATCAGTGAAGAAATGTTCACCCGTCTGAGAGTCATCAGACGGGTGAACCAGACGGGTGAGCATTTCTTCACTGATTGTTATCAGACGGGTGAAGATCTTCAGCGTCAGACGGATGAAACTGATAGTAGACGAATGAGCTTTCTCGGTCAGACGGGTCATATATCTTCATCAGACGGGTGAATCAGACAGGTGAGCATTTCTTCACTGATAGTCATCAGACGGGTGAAGATTAGCCTATACGAGTGTTGAGATGAGAAAAATATTAGGTGAGTGTTTTGGGAGTGATGAAATACATGATGAGAGAGAAGAAAATAATAAATAAGTGAAAAAATAATTATGTGTCTTGAAAGTAATAATTATTGAATTGTTTTATTACTATTTTGTCATTTACACCTACGATGTCATCGTAGATATCCTAAATTTGAGGTCCAAATCACATTTTTCTATTCAATTTAAAAAACTTTGACGCGCATTGGGTTAAAAGCCCCTTTATCAAGAAAAGTAAACTTAGGAAATAAGTTGACGAAGGCCATGGCCAGTACCACTGAATGCCCAAGTTCAATTAGACCTAAATCTGCTTTTTTTTTTTTTAAATTTTTTTTTTTCATTTCCACGTGAGAAACATGTATCATTTCATTGTATTTAACGGTCAAGCCAGCATTTTTCCTCAGCGTTAGTCCACCGAAAGTCTTTGCTTGCTTCCTCCTTCTACCTCAGCGTCAGCGAGAAAGAATTTTCGAAGATCAATATACAGATACCATTCGGTATCCCTTTTTATTTTGATGATATATTTTTGAGATATATATATATATCTATAAAGAAAATAAAAAATAAATAAGCGATAGAAATAAGTATATACGGTATCAAAATTTTGATGTTCAAATAACAGGACTCTACCTCAATTGCTGCAATTTACGCTAGGGATGAAAAAGTGGATCAATCCGTCCCATTTCGCCATTAACCCACCAAATACAGGGCGGGACGGACCAACTCATTTTAGTTGCATGGGTTGAACGTCCCAACTCACCCCGCCTAATGGCGGGTTGGCCTGTCAAACACATAAAAAACGTAAATTGGGTTAACGGGTTGACGGGTTGGCCCGCTATAAAATAAAACAAAAAATCATAGGCATTTGCTTTTAATACCCCACTTATTACAATTCTTACCTCCCCCTTCTCATTTTTTCCCAAATAAATTCCTAAAATAACCTTCTATCATTTCATCCTATACTAACTCCTTTTTTCACAATTAACTTTCGGCATTTGTTTTTCATAACCCATTATTTACTATTCTTATCCGTCCTCATTTTAAAAAGTAAATGTCTTAACTTTCTACTTGTGATCAAACTCCTCCCACCCCATCTGTTTCTTCTTTTTCTTTTCTCTCCTCATATTTTATTTTCTTAATCTCAACCCATTGTCGCCTTGGGAAAGCTACAGAGGAGAGTACAACCAATAAGATAATGAGCACAATACAGTGATATTTTTTTGGGAGAGAACCCGTGTAAGGATTCGTTTTTTCATGTATGTTGCGCAAGGATTCAGAGGTTTTTCCAAATTACACTATCATTTTTCGTAATGCACCAAAATTTGGGTACTAAGGTATTTTAAATAAAATACCTTATAGAAACAATAGTTTTCGTAATGTAAAAAAAATTGAATATATTATGTAAAAGAATTGAATACATTACGAAAACTATAGTTTCCGTAATGTAAAAAATTATAGTTTCCGCAATGTAAAAAAATTGAATACATTAATGAATTCAATTTTTTACATTACTGAAACTATCCGCAATGTATTAAAAGTAGTATACATTATAGTTTTCATAATGTAAAAAAAATTGAATACATATAATTTATGTAATGTATTAAAAAATTGAATACACTATGGAAACTATTGTTTCCGTAATGTAAAAAAACTTGAATACATTTCGGAAACTAAAGTTTCCGTAATGTAAAAAATTAAATACATTACGTAATATATTCAACTTTTTACATTTTTTATAGTACGGAAACTATAGTTTCCGTAATGTATTAAAAATTGTATACATTCAGTAATGTAAAAAAATTTGAATACATTAGTTTCAGTAATGTATTAAAAATTGTATACATTACGGAAACTAATGTAAAAAAAATTGAATATATTATGGAAATTATAGTTTTCATATTGTATTCAATTTTACATTACGAAAACTATAGTTTCCTTTCCGTAATGTAAAAAAACTTGAATATATTACGGAAATTCCGTAATATAAATATAAAAAATGGAAAGGGGGAGATATAGGGTGAAAGAATAGAAGGTTATTTTAGAGATTTATTTGGGAAAAAATAGGAAGGGGGAGGTAAGAATTGTAATAAGTGGGGTATCAAAAGCAAATGCCAAAATCATATAACATTTCTTTTTTTTGGACAATCTTCATAACCTTTCTGAAATTATTATTAAAAAATTGAAAAAAATTTATCTTTTGCAATATAATTCGTGTTATTAAAGACACTATTTTTCTAGTATGAAATAATTTTAAGTAACAATTAAATTTAATTAAATAATATTAAATAATTAATAAATTAATAATAATTTTTTTTTTTAATGTTGCGGTTGGCCCGTCATTTGTCAGAAAGAAATATTTATGTAATTTGATAATGATATTCTGACAAATTATATTTTATTTTTTATTATAAGATGTATAAATAGAATTTGGTATCACGCACTTTTTTATATTATTTAGAGGGTGTTTATTTTTCATGATAAAAGTTGTTTTTTCAGTAAAAGTTGATATGTTTGAGTAAACTAATTAAATTGCTAAACAACTATTTTTACGAGGAAAAAACTGTTTTTAGAGAAGTTTGAAGCTTATTTAAAAAGTTGTTAGATTATTTTGAAACAAATAACATTTTTTTCATTTTCCCCTGCAAAACTAATTACCAAACAAATATTATTAAATTATACTAACTTCATATCATTTTTAGTAATTTACTATATATAAGTGATTATTTTACACAACTCAAACGAAATAGATTATTTTATAATAGATTTTCAACAAACACACTCAAACATAAAATTGATTTTATTATAATCGATTATAACAATAATTGATTATGCATATAATCGATTATTGAAACAATTAAATTTTCGGAGTTGATCTAAACATACACTTTGTAGAGTTTAATTTTGATACTTTGACTATATAAAGTTTTTTACAATGATAATCTATCACAATTCATGAATCATTTTATGTGTGACTTTTAAGGTAGTTATGATAATAGTCAATCATTTTTAATGATGTAACAATTTATGAATTAATTGACAATGTAAAAAAAATCTTTACACTTATAGTGCATACCAATTAAATCCAAAAACATAATTTCTATTAAATAGTACATAGGATTTTTTTTTGGTAACCATGATATAGGTATGCAGTGTCTACCACCGTTAGCAGTGACTAATCTCCGTCGGGGAACTTGTGTGGCACACAAGGTGGGTTCTCCCCTCCCAATCAGGTTTTTTCCATACACAAGAGTCAGAATTCGAACCTATGACCACTTACTTAAGGTACCTAAATCCCTTACCACTCGGAGCAACCACTTGTTGGTAATAAAACATAGGATTTAATTGTTATACATTGTCAGTGTAAAAGAAATTACAATGAGAATCAATAATAAACTGTTATATCATTAAAATAATTATCTTTTATTATAACTATCTTAAAAGTCATACAAAACATAATTTATAATTGGTTGATAAAATAAAAAATTTATAAAATGCATTAAAAAATGTTGGTTGATATTAACATCTGTTATATGTTTTCTTTAAATACATAGTACATCGATGTACAAAGTAAATACATCGATGTATTTGTTTTATTTTTGAATACATCGATGTATCTTATGAGTATATCGATGTAAAAACACCTGTTAGCCAAAAATAAATTAGTACATTAATATATATTTTAAATACATAAATGTACGGATCTAAAAACATGTTTTTGATGAAAAACATTTAAATAATTAGTACATTAATGTACACGTGAAAAATTTCGTTTTCTGCCCGCTTTTGATCCATTTTAGCTCATTAAACCGGGATTTATTCTCCGATAACGTTACCTTTTCATCTCCAACGAGTTTCTAGTATTTTTTGCTATATAATGGAGTTTTGGAAAAGGTTTATGACGCAAGTTTTCATATACTTTAGAGTTTTCTTCCAAATACTTTGAGAATCTCTTTTTCACTTACACTGTGTTTGTTTTTGGTGAAATAGCCGAGAAAGAGATACGTGAGAGAGAGATACGCGAGAAACGGGCAACCTCTCCCGTTTGGCAGTAGTGAGAATTACATAAGAGAGATAAAAACCTCGTGGGACCCACAAATTTTGCAATCTTCGCTGATATGCGAAGAAATCGTGGAGAAATGGATATCTTTTTGCGGTATTCCTTTATTACCCTTCACATCCTTGTATATGGGCTTCAATGGAAGGGTGTCCAGCGAGCAAAATTCCTGCCAATGAAAGGGAAGTGGAGGAAGTGCATTTGAGGTATGCAGGCATAGTGGGGGGTGTAATGGTAGGGAAAAATAACAAATACAAAATTAAATGGTTGGAAAAGTTAACAATAAAATAAAATTATGTTGAATGAAAATAAAATTAATAATTTTTTTTGGTATACAACAGTTTAGATTAAGGAAAGGTACGCCCCCGTGCAAGATTAGGGAAGACCACCAACCTCTATGAGGATTCATAGTGGAATTTACATATTGCTTACCAACATGGGAGATCTGAGAATCGAACCCAAGCCACAACGAGTGCGGACGAAAGGTTCGACCAGATGTGCCAACTCCTGTTGGCTTTAAAAATTAATAATTTAATCATATGAAACTAATAATTTTGATTAATTAAATTAACCTAAATCAATTAAATTGATTTAATTATTTATAATAAAATAAATTAATTAAGAAATTTAATTTATTAATTATTTTGAAATAAAAATTAAATAAATTTTGAAAGGAGATTAATTCACACATTATAAAATTATATATACGTTTATTTTAGTTTAAGGTATTTATTTATGTCTTTTCAAAAAGTACTCTATTTCTCTCTTCTCACTTTCTTCTCAACCAAACGAAAGGAGAGACACAAATCCATTTCACTCTCTTCTATTTCTCTCTCTTTCTTTTAAACCAAACAATACACCAAATCTACTCTATTTCTCACATCTTTCTCTCTTCTCATACTCCTTCTCACCTCTTTCTCTCCTCTCTATTTCTTCTCCCAACCAAACATAGTGTTAGTTTCCAAGTAATATTGTATGTGAAGGTGTATGTTGATGGTTCTCTTCTGTGTAGGGAGAACCATATTTTTTGATGAGGTTGTTTTAACCTGAGGATGATGAAGCTCTATACTGCTGCACATTCTAAATAAAGTGATAAAACGTCTTAAAGAGAACGACCTAGTTCACGACTCTCCTTTGCTATTTTTTTTTTTTTGTTCGTGTTCAACACATCCAAGTCACAATTTTTCCAATATCAAATTCGCTTTGATTTTTTCTGCACCATAGAAAATGCAGACAAACAAATATGGGCCAAAGGTGAGAACAAAGCTTCAGAGCCAAATCATTGACCTTTCCAAGAAGATGCTCTTGGACCAATAAAGTACTATAAAAACAATCTTTTTTAAAGAACCAAGCAAATTGCATGCACCATATGACCATATGTCACTATCAAACAACCAAAGTGCTATAGTAAGTCTCTCCCTTGGACCCCTCGAGCGACCATAGCCTATGAGGGAAAAGAATCGAATAAAAAAACAGAGTAAAGAATAAATTTTTTAAAAGAATAATAACTTAATAAAACAAAATGAGTAAATATCTAATTTAATTTTTAAAATTATAGGGTCATATCAATTTAGTCCCTCGTATTATTAATATTTCAAAATAATCATTGGAATTGCAAAATATTAATCAGGTTCCTCCCTCCATTGGTATTTGTATAGACTATAATAATATTAAGTTGGTAATGTCAGTAATGCATTTGAAACTAAGTGAATAAAATCAAAATTATGTACTATATTTATGATTTGATTTGGTCATTAACAAGAGTTTCTCCATAGGCATGATCATCTTATTCGGGATTTGAACTATAATTCATTTCTTATAAAATACACATAATTTTAAATGGTAAAACAGGCTAAAAATTGGTTAGACCATGGCTTTATTTGTCAAGGTCAGACTGCTAATTTATAATGGATAAGTTTGTAACTCTGTTTGGTAAATTTTCTTATATGGGCCGAGAACTCCTCGACCCAATCTTCAAGCTGCCTCAAAAATCAGATTCTCGGACATGGGCTCTAGAAGCTTTCTCATCACAAGCAACTGAAAGCTTAGGGGACTTCTGTTGTTACATGGGTTGATAACTCCTCGGCCCAATCTTCAAACAAACCTCCCTCAACTGGACATGAGCAAGTCGTTCGAGTCGCGTTCGCTGGCCCAACCCAGTAAGGTCTCCCGAAGACACTCTAACCCTAATTTGAGGAATTGTCGAAACGGATATCTCCATCATTGTTGGACTGATCCCGTAACGCTCAGACATTAGATGTATTTTACGCCCGGCACAGAGGAAAGCTCGCACGGGCACTAAAGGCCCATCAAGGCCCGCAAATATCAAACATTTCAACCATAAAGGGTCTTAGTAGGGCAATCACATAGTGGGGCTATAAATAGGACAATCATAGGCTTCTATCGTCATCTTCTCATTCATACTATAAATATTGGTCCGAGTAAGAGACTTTAGCCTTGCTCGGAGTCTTGATTTTTGTAAGAACAATAAATATTTTTTCTTACTAGCTTATAGCGTTTTTTCACTTTTTTATAGCGTTTTTTCAAACGCTACTTGAAGTAGTGTTTGAGTTTGTAGCTTATTATTTTTCCCTCATTTTTATTCTTACTATTTTAATTAAATTTCACCTTTATCATATCTTAAATAAAATAAAACATTGTACACCAAAAAATATATATATTTAAGTACTAATTTCACTAACTATATATATATATATATATATATATATATATATATACACGATAAAAATAATCCATAATATATTTTCCTATAAAAAAAAGTATATAAAAAATCATATCAATATGTCATTTTATTTATATTATCTCATTTTTGTAATAAAAATAATTAAAACTAAACTCAAAATTAAAAACAATAATACTTTAAATTTTTTAGATAATATATAATTAAATTAAATTAAATTAAAAATATTAGAAATGGTAATTATTTCCAAATAAATTATATATATATATATATATATATAATTTATATAAAATAAAACATATAAAAATATACTTTATGTCATTTTATATTTATTAGCTAGTTTAACCATTAATTTTACAAACACTTCAAATTCAATCCATTAGTTTATTCACTATCAATTATCAACTATCAACGAATTTATTTGCTATTGGCTAGTTTTTATGGAAGGGAGTCCATATATTAGATTATTGAGGAGTGGTAGTAATACACTCTTTAATATCCTCTTTTCAACACACATCCTCCTATTGATTGATATTTATATGGGTCTCACTAATTCATGTGGATCCCACTTGAATTTTATAGAACTCATATAAATTTTAATCAATAAAAAAATGTGTGTTGGAAAGAGAATATTACTGTAGATTATTTGTGTGTATCCTGGATAATAGCATGGTGTTATCCATTGGCATCTCGTCTCCCGCCACATCCAACTAATATAGCTTCTTCTACTATTATTATCATGCATTATTCTAAATTACCAGTGATTTTTTCTTTCCAAGTGCGTATTAAAAACTTTGGAGGTGTAGGACAACAATGTTGCTTCGTTCGAATTTCCTTCAAAATCTGAAGAACACGCAAATACTAGTTTGAAAGTGAGACAACCTGCCTTGTTCTTCTTCTCCTCCACAACCCTTCCGCCTTTCCTATATAACCCCAACCCTATCTCTCTTCTCTTATTGCACAACCAAACACACCTCATCTATCCATCCCCGCCTCCTCTCTTCTCCTCTCCTCTCCTCTGCACTCCAATCCAAACCCTATCTTCGCCCTTCACTCACCATCACACATTCCTTACCATAATCCCAATCTCTCCCTCTCTTTCCTCCTCCCTCATTCTCTTGCTAGATTTTTTCCCCCTTTCTCTGATTTTTCCATCAATTTCACCCTTTTTCTCATTCCTGGGCATCTTATCTTTTATTTTCCGCAAAACCCACAACCCAATTCCTGATTTTGATTCATCCTCTTTCCCCTTCATTTGATTTTCCTCCTCATCCAGCTTCTGGGTGGTCCAAAGTTTCGTCCTTTTTCCCTGTTTCAAGGACCCATCATGGCTATTCCTTACCCCCTTTTCATTGCATCCGAGAAAGCAGCCATCGAAGCTGGCCTTCTCCTACCTTCTTCTCCCTCTTCCCAACCCTCCCTCATTCTCACCCAAGACGATTTGAAGAAAATCGCCGCCTACAAGGCCGTCGAATACGTCGAATCCGGCATGGTTCTCGGCCTCGGTACCGGTTCCACCGCCAAACACGCCGTCGCACGAATCGGGGAGCTTCTCCGACAAGGGAAGCTCAAGGACATCATAGGCATACCCACATCGAAGATGACACACGAACAAGCCTTGTCCTTGGGAATTCCCTTGTCCGATCTCGATTCCCACCCTGTCGTTGATCTTGCCATTGATGGTGCCGATGAGGTTGATCCTTTTTTGAACTTGGTGAAGGGTCGCGGTGGGTCCCTTTTGAGGGAGAAGATGGTGGAAGGTGCTTGCAAGAAGTTTGTGGTGATTGTGGATGAATCCAAATTGGTTAACTATCTGGGAGGTAGTGGTTTGGCTATGCCTGTTGAGGTTATACAGTTTTGTTGGAAGTTCACTGCTGCAAAGCTTCAAAAACTGTTCCAGGAGTCTGGTTGTGTTGCCAAGCTCAGGACTTTTGGGGAAAAAGAGGAACCCTTTGTCACTGACAATGGGAATTATATTGTAGACTTGTATTTTAATGAGAGTATTGGTGATTTGAAGGCTGCAAGCGATGCAATTCTGCAACTTGCAGGAGTTGTGGAGCATGGAATGTTCTTGGACATGGCTACTACTGTTATTATTGCAGGTGAACTTGGGCTAACCGTGAAAAATAAGTAGTTGAATTCAGACCAGAATATGAGAAGAATAATGTAGGTCAAATGGGGGGAGGTTGAAGGTAGTTTAATGGGTCACGTTTGACACTTCGACATGGGCTTCTAACATTATATGGTGTAGTACTTATGATTTTTGTTCAGGGAATCAATGGAAAGAGTTGGTTTTCATTGTAGAAGGGGGGATTTTTCATTTAATCCTATTATTAGTGGATACAATTGTGGGAGGAAGTATCTTAATTTGCCGCCAATTTTTTGTTATTTTGTTTTTTTACCTAGTTTGCGCAACCAGAAAGAAAATTGAGACTTGCTGGGAGCTGAAAATTCAGCTCATACAATGACTTTTATGTAGTTCTGAATCAGGTGGCCACATTTATTTTGTTGAATTGATAATATTTGACTTGTCTACTCCACAGATTTTGCTCGTTTCCCCTATGATTTGCTATTATTGAATTGTGTAATTGGTGCTTGGTCATTATCAAGTTGCTATAATACTTTCTCTGGTGTCATCAATATGCATCTGCAATTCAGGAATCATTTTTGTCCACTTTCATCTATTTAGTTGCTATTTGAACTATGGTAACCTGATTAAAGTCTGCATCTGCAACCTGATTGGAGATGCTCTTGTTTACAGGGTTTGCCTTACTTGTGTTTGTGAACATTTGTGGGGGATTCTGTGTTCAAGAAGATGGTAGTTATCCCATTCATTGACTTTCAAAAGGATTGGTTGTTCCATCTTATATTTTGTGTTCTTTAATTCTTATCCCATGTATTTCTCCCTTGTGAAAAGGAGACTCCAACTGCATCACATCTGTCGTTGTAAGATCAACCATGTTAATATCTAGCAATACTTCTATTTAAGGTGCAAGATTCTCCAATGGATGATTTTGCTTATTACTTCATCAGAGGAACATAAATAGAATGGGAGCTAGTCAGTATTTTTATACACTGACTTCATCATTATAAACAATTCAAGCTTTCTTGCATTTGCCATAGGTAGCTGAAGCAAAACATTCCATCACGAATATCTTGAACCTGACTTATTCATTCTTTGAAAAGGTTATACCAACCGCAAAGTAATACAGGGGCATGTGCTGATTGATGAATTTGGATATTTTGCATTTAGTATTGGATGGCTCCCAAACTGATAAGATTCTGCATTCTTTGAAAGGATTGAGAGGATCCAGGGCAGCCTGTAATAAGTTTCAGAGTTGGGATAAGTTTGGAAGAGCTTATAAAGAAGTTATGAGAATAATTTTTAAAAATAAATTTATACAAATAATTTACGAAAATAGTTACATACTTCTATAAGTTCATTCTAGTTTATTTTAATAAGGTTATCAGAAAAGTTTATAAAAATAAGTTGTTTTTAGCTTATTTAAAAAAAGGTTTATTTAATAAGTATTTAACTAAGTGGTTTATCCAAACTGCTTTTCTTCTTTTTTTAGTACACTTTAAGCTGGCAGATATTTAGCTTCTCCCGGGGCTCTTCTGATTTCTTGAATGTGCAACACATCCTGCAGCATAATATGCTTTCTGTGTATACATTTATAAAACATTATATTATACTGCACTTCATTAATTCATGGTTATCCAATTACTTGACTACATAGATTTTATTTTGAGCTAATAATACTATTAGATAAGCTATTGACATGAGAGCATTTTATTTACAGTTGCCAAAATTACTGTCGTTGTGGCAGATCTGGATATGATTGAAGATTGACATGTTAAAGTGTTGCAGATTTACCCTCGAGTGTTAAATGTTAAATGGGAAAAGATTAACTTGCCAACAATATAACAAGTTAATTGCTTCAAGAAAACAATGATTTTGTTGCCAATGTTGCTATCCCCCTCTGTACCTGTCCTCTGGTTCCCTCATCTGCATCACATCGCCACACGGATTAACATGAAACAACTAACTTCACAGTTGGTTGTTTAAATTACTTTTGTATACTTATTATGCAAAGAAGGTCGAGTTCCAATAATAAATTATTAAAATAAAACACTAACTCTTATTATTCAAAACAGGTTAATATGTGAGATATGATAAAAAGTAAAAACACATTAAGTTGCTACATACCATGGTAAGCTTTTAAATGTGGCTGATATCAAATAGTATGCAACAGAAATAAAAATCTTTGAGAACTACCTGTTGACGAAGCAATGACAACTCTGGAGTTCTGTTTCTTCACCTTCAGTTTCATCTCATGCTCCTTTGACCTGATTATATGATTCTAACCTTTGCAACTGATCTTTAAGGGCTCGTTTGGTGATCAGGATAAGATACAGACGGATAGGATATGAGAGCTGGATAATGATAGGATATGATATGAGCTGGATAAGCTCTTATCCAAGCTCTTATCCTACCCGATGTTTGATGCGCATCAGATAATGATAGGATATGATATAATAAATTTTAATATTATTTGATTTTTTTTATACATTTAAATTAAAAAATATAATTTTTTTTATAATATATATTTTTGTCTTTTTAATTATATAGTAGTCCATTTTTTAAATTATAAAAAATTAAATAAAAATTAACTTGTGATATTTTTTTTTTACTTTTTATAAAAATTGTTAATTAAATCACATATTTTAATTAGTAATAAGGTTGACTAATTAAGTTTGAAACTATAATTAAATAATAACAATATTAAAGGTAAGGGATAAATGAGAAAACATTTTCTTATCCTATCCTGTTGGTTCTAATCCAGCTCATCCCTCATGATAGAATTATAATTAAGTAACATGATAGGATAAGCTAACAAGATAAGTTTATCCTATCTTATTGGTTCACCAAATTATGGATTAAATCAGGATATGATAGCTTATCCTATCATGTCTCTCTTATCCAGACCATCAAACGGGTCATAAACTTCATTTCTAGGTCCAAAACCTGCATATATAGAATAATTGATTTAACTTATTTTTTCACAATACTAATTTATGGATCATTCAGACAAAGAAAGGTATATTATTCTCCAATAAATCATGTATGTATTCATCCATATGCCCATGCCAAGGTTGTGGCAAGATAAAGAATTGAAGGATAGAGGAGTCAAATCAAATATCTATCTCAAGTAGAATACAACCTTTTGTTGGAGAGTACCACAAGTTTCTTCTTTTCCCTTCAATTTGTCTGATAATTGAGAAATTTGTTTCTCTGACTGATCCAACACGGCTGTCTTCAACTCAACGTGGCCTTCAAGTTCTTTAATCTCTTCATGTAGATCTATGTGAATATATGATCCTTGCCATTGACCTTACTCTCAGTGCTTTGAAAAGTTTCTTCAAGTTTTCGTATAGATTTATTTTTAATTCTGCACTCACTCCCGGCGTTTCATAAATTTAAAGAAAAATACCAAAATACTGCATTTCATATTGGTGATAAATTTCTGTCTATATAAACAAAGAGTTTAATTGCTATATACTGTCTGATAACCAATCAGAAATCATGGTGTGTGTAATTATTAAGAGAGTTAGGATAAAAGTCAAACACTTTAGCTTATGTTATAATTTCTAATTAGTTATTTGTGTAAAAAATCTATACACTAATAATGTATACCAATTAAATCCATAAACAAATAAAACATTGCAATATGTCCTATGCAGTGCACAACCTTTGATATAAATAATGAGAAATGTTTTTAGGACATGTTGTCTCTTTATTTTTTTGATGTATTTTTGAATTGTATGTATATAAAGAAGATAAAAAATAAGCGAGAGATGAAGATAAATAAATATAATATTGCATACGATATTTAAAACTTAATGTTCAAATAACACAACCGATAAATAATAAAGAGATTGATTCAATAATGAACCAGAGCCTGCAAGGAGCCAAGGACCACTGTTCACATAACAACCCGAGTTATTTAACCATACAATATAATCATACAATGGACACGTGTAAGTGATGTAAATAACATCGCATCCAATACAACTGTAGTGGCAACCAATATTAAATCAATCAACATAAAAGATTAAAAAACATACAGCTTTGGAACCTTTTTTTGGAAATAAGAGATGAAGCAAGCAGGACAACTTTTCCTCATAAAAAGCTAACGGTTACGGCGCGACGGAGAGTGAGAGCAGCAGGGCCGTCCCTCAAATTTTGAGTGTCTTATGCGAATTATGAAATGAGTGTCCTATTTTTTATAAGTCATATATATATATATATATATATATATATATATATATATATATATATATGATTATCAAATGCATATAGCTTTCAAAATAAAAGAGATATAAAAAATTAGTCATTAATTATTTTAATATAACCTCAAATGAAATAAAATGTCATAGAAGAAAAGTTAAAGATTACATCAACATTGAAAAGCTCAAACCAAACCAAAACTACAATAGAATTATTGCAAAAGTAGAGTTATACATGTATTTATTAACCCGAACATGTAGCAATTTGAGTAGCATTCCAAACCAATAACATCATCCACCGATAGCACATGAATCACAAGGGATAAAGAAAGAAAGTGATGCCCTCCTAGTCTTTGAATATCATCCTCCTTACATTTTTTGCTTCAAAATCATTAATAATCTGTTCATAATCAAGATTCTTTAAACAATCATTTTCAATAGAAATCAAGGCAAAGCTATTTAATCTACTTTGTAACATTATAGATCGCAAATAAGATTTTAGCAATTTCAATTTTGAAAAACTCTTCTCAGCAGATGCAACAGTAACGGGAATAGTTAATATTATTTTATAAGCTATGTATGAATTAGGAAAACAATTAAATGTCTGTTAATTATATAATTTTTTATTTTAATATATATATATATATATATATATATATATATATATATACACACACACACATATGAAGCAAAAAAAAAAAAAAATTTGGTGCCCCTAAAAAATAGGACCCTATGCGGTCGCATATCTCGCACACCCTCGGGGCCACCCCTGGAGAGCAGAAGGAGGAAATAGAAACCATACCTTTAATAATCCTCTGCATGTACCACCATTCAAGCTGCGAAATTGTAATTCACCTCAAAGTATAATTATAAATGGTGTGAATCAATTGGTGTTTACAGTAGGCTTTTCTTGGAGAGCGAGATGCCGATTAATATTATGCTGCTTAGAAAGAGGAAGAGGAATCGAAATGTAGGTTCTTTGATTTTGTTAGTTTCTGACTGTCCTGCATACCTTCATACTGAGACCACACAATCCTTGACTCTTCAACCTATCATCGTTATTATCGATTACAAACCTCACTCAACAGTATTTTTTGTACGCATTCACGTAGGATCTAATATGTTTTCACTGGGTTAATCTCATTTGAGTGTAAATCATTATTTTAGGTAAATAATAAGTGTTTAATTGTTATATGTTGTCAATATAAATTTTTTTACACTGTTAATCAATAAGAATTTATGGTATAAGTGACTTTTAAGATAGTTAGGATAAGAGTCAAACATTTTAGCTATATGATAAGTTATGATTAACTGTTAGTGTAAAAAATCTTTACACTGACGATGCATACTAATTAAATTCAAATAATAATTTGTAGTTAGTTTGATAAAATATCTTAACAACATTTAAATTTAAAATTACTAAACTAACTAGGTGAATTTTTTGGTACCTCAAATGTAACTTATTATGTCTAAGTGGTCTAATCAAATGGTGATAATCATTTGACTTGACCATTTGACATGACCTTGATATCTTTTTCGATACCCCTAATAATTTTAGGATAAAAGTTATCCTGTCCAATCAGAATGTGAAATTTTAATGCACGTAGAAAAAGGGGTAGGCTATTAGTTCAGTTGGAGTGTAATAGGGACCAACATCCCCACAATTAAGGGAATCCCATATTCATACAATCAATCACTCTATCATCATTGGATTTATTTCGTTTGTATTTTTCACCCTTGATTTGTTTTATTTAAAAAAATAAAAAAAATAAAAGTAAAGAAAAATATAAATGAGTGAATGGAAAGGATCTACATCCGTCGATATTATTTGGTGGCGCTTGTTTAGTGCAATTAGCGTCCATCGAATCCCTGGGTTGCAAGAAAAAGCATGGTCAAATCCCCACATGCCCCTATCCAGGGGTCACGCGCTTGCCCACTCTACCATACGCAAAGCCACTCAAAACAATTGCAATAATTATTTAGCAAAAAGCATGTTGGTTGTACTATCTTAGGGACCCACTCTTCAACTAATCTGATTCTTTCTTCACCAAATCAAAGGTCAAGCTAACAGAATGATGACATAGTGAACCTAATCACACGAGCTAATGTTTTCTCATTAAATTATTATTATTTGTCATTTTGCTTAGATTTAGATTATGCTTTGGGGTTAACAAGTTTCCTAAAGAATCACATCAACATGCGGAAGGTTCCCCTGTGTTTGGCTCATCTCCATCCACTTGGAAGGCACCACTGTGTATCCGTAGCTCCCACACTGCCAGCTACAATGGCCCATACTGTCCTTTATACTGCTTTAAAAAAAGTTGTGCTTTTACTTGCATTTTCACTACGAGTTTACATTGATTATATAAATATGTATGCATAATAATAATACAAAAATGGCAGTTACATCGAGTTATCGTGTTTTGAGTAATGAATATCATTCTCTTTAGAAAATCTTTTAGTACGATTTAACTTATGTGACCTGACATAAATTAAGCGTGCAAGTAACCCTGATAGCACTCATAACATTACTTCCACTGCCGCAACTCTTAATTATACTTAATTGGTGTAAAAATGGACAGATAAAAAAGAAAGTGTTAATCCTGATCTTGTACGGAATTTAACTTCATCATATTTGATAATTCTCCTGTTTCAAGGCTGGGTGCTAAGTTGCAACTTGTAAAATTGTTACATGGCTGTTCTTTTTTTCTTTTTTTTTATGAAACTAATAAGAGTGTTTCATTTGTACATATGTTCTCAAAAGTTTTTCAATTAAAATATATTTCATTTATATAGTGTATAATAAATTTTTTATATTTGCATATTGATATTGTATATTGATATATTACCATTGTACTTTGGTGTTTTGTTCTTAAAACTAATTCTCTATTTTGTATTTAGAATTGATTTTTTTATTTATGTAATTTTTGTAATAAATTTTTTTTTTCTGGTTTATATGTATTTTCTTAACAAGAATGAAAATGGAAGTATATGATTCATAAAAAAAGAAAATATTTTCATTTAAAATATTTAAATACAGATAAAGAAAGTACAAATACATAAGTAAACTATATGCAAATACAAATAGAGTTTTAAATACATAATTGAATGTATTTTTTTTGACCGGATCAAAAATAAAATATCAAAAGTTGAATCTGAGTTGGCAATTTGATTGGTCAAAGAGATGTATGCATACACTTAGGGATGAAGCTATTTGTATTCTTAGGAGGGCCATGGCCCTTCCTAAATTTTTAAAATTTCTGGAATTATTAATAGGATAAAATTATTAATTTAATGTCATTGATTGGTAAAAATATACGAAAGCGAAAGTATATTTTGTGTGGAGTGATAAATCTTATTCTCACACTGCATGACTATAGAGCAATTTTTTCTTAGTCATGAATATAGTTAAAACTATATTTTGCGATGAAAGATGAATTTTTAGTTGACCGTCTAATAGTATATATTGAAAATAAAATTGCTGAAAAGTTTAGTATACATGTAACTATAAATGATTTTTATGACATGTAAGAGAGTCGTTTCATGTTTTGATAGATTATTAATGTAATTAACATTTTGAAATATATAATGATGAATATTTTGTATGAAATTTTATGTATATATATTTGTTGGATGAACTTTAATTATTATAATTGGCCCTCCCAATCATTCAAGTCTGGCTCTGTCTCTGCATACACCATTTTTAAAAAGGAGCAACGTAGCCTTTACCCTGTTTCAAAAATTAAAAGTGTAAGAGCATGTTTGGTAAAACTTGCGGATAACTGATAAGCTAGTTGATTGTAAATGGACTTATAGCGGATAGCGGATGAGGTAGCTGATAGCGGATAAGCTAGCTTATTGGTGTAGAAGTATTTGGTAAAACTAGCTGATAAATATAAAATGACATAAAAGAACATATGTTTATACCTTTTTATATAAATGTTGTTTATATAAAAAAAAATTATATATATGTTAGTATTATAAATGTTGAATGTTACTATTATATATAAAAAAAATATGTAAATGATAATCTTACCTGTTTATAATACGTTATATTATCATATAAAAAAATATTATTATATATATATATATGTATATGTTATATTATCAAATAAATGTTTTATTAAAATAATACATTGTATTTTATTATAATCCATTATAATAAAAAAATGGTATATTTATAAAGAAAAACCCAAGTCTCACATTGGCTAGAGATAGGGTCTCATAAGAACTTATAAAGCTTGGGCAATCCTCACCTCTTGAGTTAGCTTTTGGGGTTGAGTTAGACCCAAATCTAATATGGTATCAGAGCCTATCTTAGATCAATTAAAGGGTCACCCACGATATTATCCACTCACCAAACTCAATAGTAATGGGCGTGAGAGGGTGTATTGGGAAAAACCCAAGTCCCACACTAAAGATAGAGTCTCATAAGAGTTTATAAAATTTGGACAATCCTTATCTCTTAAGTTAGTTTTTAGAATTGAGTTTGATCAAAATCTAATAATATTTGTAAAAAAATGGTACGTGAGCAATTATAAATAAATAATAATAATTATAAAAATATAAAATGATATTTACTATATGCGTAGATATATAACATTAACCTATCCTAAACTATGCATTATGGAATACTACTTAATTAATTACACAACTCTTGACTGCATTGAGTCAATACATTACAACGGTGACAGTGGAATGAATGTCAATTACACTTCACATCACACCCGCCTTTCTTTTTGGTTGGTTTCCCTCACGTCAATGCCCCCTCCCCATCCCCATGTGACACACTTTTCCCTTTCTCCCTATTATTAAGTCTCTATTCCTATAAAATAAATCTCCACACAGTTCGGTTCTTGAACCTTAATAAACACAACAACGATTAAGATTAACAAATTCTCACAGACAGACAGTCAGTCACTATGGATGTTTTGTCTCTGCGTTGGTGGCGTTGATTTGTTGTTTCAGGACTGAAAATCCAAAATGGTGGGGTGGGGTGGCCTCATCTGCACTCACCACTGAGTTTTCTTGCAGGGAACACGCAATGAAGGCCGTTTCCTTCGATGGGTTCTCCTTGTTGTTGCTCCTCTTCTTCTTCATTTTAATGTCTCTGACATCTATTTCAGCTTTGTCTCCAACTGGGTCGATCGAGAATCACATTAAGTTTATCCTAGGTTTGTGTTTCTCATTCATTCTGATTTGTGAATATGGTGATGGGTTAGATGCAGATCTTGGAAAGCTGAGAACTTGGAAGGAAAGATCAAAACTTGTGTCAACTTTTCGTCCTGTTGGGTTTCATGATATTGGATTGATCGCATGTGCTGATTTAAGCTCAAATTTGCATTTTTTTTTTTATTATGTGGAGTCAAGAAATGGAGAACTAAGAAGACACCTTCCTTTTTCATATTGGCTTTTGCGGTTTTGGATTTATCTGTTTTTGCTTTCAAGTGTCGGTAACTAATTGTGTTTCCATCTTTTTCAAGAAGAAGGAGAAGAGAATTTTGGTGCATGGAAGAATGAAGTAACACAAGTGGCTCCAGCACCAGCGCCTAAAAGTGAAGATGCTCTTATTTTAGCGGCACACAGGACGAAAAGACCTGACATTCTAAGAGGATTTCGACTTTATAGAGGTGGTTGGGATATTGCAGATCATCATTATTGGGCTGTAAGTGCTATGGTTTCTTCCTCTTTCATTATGTTCTAGAATCAATGGATGATTTATTCTGTTCTCAATGCTAATATGATAATGACAACTGAAGAAGTTCCAGTATGTTGCCTTACATTTCTTTGTGGGCACCCTAGATCTTTGGCCCATTTGATTGAAATGGAGATTGCTCTTGTTCAACATGTTTTAACTGTTGATCTGCTTTTATCTATACTGGATGACATTAGGAAATGTGAGTTTCCATCATGCTTGATATTTGGTAAATGTAACACAAGTGATTAGATGAATGAGTGATGTTCTGTAATCTCAGGTATATGCCTATTTCCACCGGTATAGTTCTTTGCACATTGAAGTCATGACTACTGCTATATAATTAACAGCTGGAGAGGATATGCACATCTCTACCTAATCTGTCTTTCTATCTTTAGCTTTATTTTTCATTCCATTTCCTTTGTTTTTTGTGTCCTCTTCGAAAATTATGTTTTTTTAAGTCATGAGTCTACCGTTCAGCTGCTTCGCTGTTCTACCTTCATAAGATTATTTCCCCCCGCTCTTGTTCCAAACAACCTTAGAATTTTGTTATTCACTTCAGCTAACCATTTCTTAACCGTTATATTTGCAGTCAGTTGGATTCACTGGTGCGGCAGGTTTTATTCTTGCCGTTCTATGGTTTATGTCATTTGGCTTGGCACTTGTAATTTATCTATGCTGTGGATGGGGAATTAGCATCAAGGACAAAGGATCAGATCGTTCCAAAAGAATTTGTCTTACACTGCTTATATTATTCACCTTCGCTGCAGCGTAATTCTCTGTTCTTTATTTTAATGTTCCTCATGTCAACTACTTCACACAATGCATTATTTCCTCGCAATCCCCTTCCTTCTTGTCCTCTTCATCATAGCTACAAAAAGTTGGTTATTTAATAATCTCTTTTCATCATTGGTTTCCAGATATTCTTCTGTATTTGTAATGTATAAACATGTTATGGATGTTTCTAGTAGTTTTTAATGAATAAATACCAATATTGATATAATTTGGTAATAATGTCATTTAATCGATGTGAAATTTTGAGAATCAGTTTTACAGCTGAAATTTCTTTATTCACTGCTAGCTCAAAGTTTTATTCAACACAAATTTACTTCAACACTGTTTTGAACTCAAAATAACACATAATGGAAAAGGAAACATACAAAACTATTCAGAGCCCAGCACTTCTGGTTTTACTTGCCCCTTCTAATTATCCTTCATTTGCACTGAAATTTTCTAACATCAAAGCAATTCATTGATAAATATTATGTTGCTTCATTATTTCTTCAAATTCCAATTTCTTTCAATTTCAGTTGTACTTTTAGATGCAATCATCCTTTCCTGGTTACTAACATATCTCATTTTCTTAATCACACAGGACTGGATGTATCCTCCTTTCCGTTGGACAGGATAAGTTCCACGGTGAGGCCGTGGATACCCTCCACTATGTTGTCAATCAGTCAGATTATACAGTCCAGACTCTCAGAAATGTCACAGAGTACCTCTCCCTTGCAAAAAGTATCAATGTCACCCAGATGCTTCTCCCATCTGATGTCATGGATAATATTGACCATTTGAATGTGGATCTAAATACTGCAGCAGATACACTTTCGGAGAAGACAAATGAAAATTCTGTTAAAATTAGAAGAGTATTCAATGCTGTGTATGCAATCATAAAACAAATAACTCTTCATTCTAGAATTTAATGTTCCATCCATAGGACCTCATATGATGATAAACTGTGTACATTTTGTAGGCGTCTAGCTTTGATTGTTGTGGCAGCCGTGATGCTTCTCCTGGCTCTAATTGGACTATGTATGTGTTGATGATAACATCTTAAACAACTTGAGCCAATTTTATATTTATATTCTAGAACTCTGGCTTATAACTGATTCATATAATTTTTGCAGTCCTGTCTATCCTTGGACATCAACATGCAATCCTCATGTAAGTTATCTTTGCTTATGGTCTGCTGATATTATCTTCGCTTATCATGCCGTTATCTACCTGAAGGATCCTTTTCATGTTCTTCTATACATTTTCAAAATATTATTGCAGATTTGTTATCAGTGGATGGTTACTGGTTGCAACCACATTCATTCTTTGTGGAGTGTTCATGATACTTAATAAGTAAGCCATATATCTTAACATTTCAGTTTAACATATTCTGTAAGCGAGAACCATTCCCTTTCTTGGCTTCATTTACCCTTGGAAACTTTCTTGGCTTCATTTACCCTTGGAAAGATATTCTGCACTCATTGCGTTGGATCCCCCCCCCCCCCCCAATCACCAGCTTTCTTCAGACTTCAGAGTTGTAACTTAATCCATAATAAAACCTGGCATGAAACTGATAATATTGAATTGAAATCCATTTATCTTTATACTCTGTAAATTACGGTCTTCTGTTCAAAAGTCCACACTAACAACCAAAGGGCCTGACATGAGTAAATTATTTCTATTACAGTGCAATTTCTGATACCTGTATGGCTATGGGAGAATGGGTAGCAAATCCACGTGCAGAATCTGCTCTTAGTGATATCCTACCATGTGTTGATCAAAGAACCACAAACAAAACACTTTTCCAAAGTAAACAAGTGGTCACCAATATTGCAAGTGTTGTCAACCGTTTCATCTATGAGTCTGCAAACACAAATGCAACACAAGGTAGTCTGGGTTACTACAATCAGTCTGGACCTGCAATGCCGACGTTATGCTATCCCTTTGACTCTCAGCTTCAAGAGCGCCAATGTACGGCTCAAGAAGTTTCTTCTGCCAATGCGTCAATGGTATTTTTTTCCTCACTTGACTTGATTATTGATCTTGGCCACCACCTGGTTTTTAGTAGCCATTCTTTCTCTTTCTCTCCCCCTTCCCTCCAACCCAACAAAATTAAATCTGTGCAAGTCTGTCTGAGAGAGAAATGATGCTTCTTTTTAGCTTTGGATTTTCAGTTGAATACATTGCTGAAAGCGAGAAGATCATTTGCAATGAACTACATCTATAAATCAAATAACATGTTTAATGGGAAATGATACACATTCTGATAGAAATTAAAATTTATGCTGAAAACTATATATAAATCCAAATAGGGCCTTGCACCACCTTTTAATACTGTTTAAGTATTACAAATTACATATTTAACCAGTTGAACCGATGAAGCCTGGAGGCTAGGCTCTATGTTTCTCATCTCTTTCTGGTGGTGGATATGATCTATGGGATTTGAAACCTGGGCTTATTGCTGTTTCTCTACATGCATGCTTGACTCAAGTATAATACTAAATGGCTAAAACTGAATATTAAAAGAAGAATATCTAAATTTTTCTCTTGCATTGTTCTAAATTTTTTTAATGAGTTGTAGTGTCTATTTCTGCCAATGATATACAAAGAATCTCATCAAATCTGCTGTTTAAACATTCCAGGTTTGGAAGAACTATGAATGTGAGGTATCTGAATCTGGTATTTGCACCACTGTTGGCAGGGTGATGCCAGAGATTTACTTGCAGTTAGTAGCTGCTGTTAACGAAAGCTATGCATTAGAACATTATACCCCACTTTTACTTAGCCTTCAGAATTGCAATTTTGTCAGGGATGCATTCACAGGAATCATTTCAAGTTACTGTCCTCCATTAAACCATTATCTTAAGGTTATCAATGCAGGACTGGGCCTCATTTCAGTTGGTGTCCTGCTTTGCCTTGTTCTCTGGATACTATATGCAAACCGCGCCGGAAGGGAAGAAGTGTTTGTGAAGCTATCCTTTTCAGAAAAACTAAAGAACAGATTTAACAAGAACAACATCAGCACAAATTTATCCTTGTCAAATGAAAATAGTCAAGTATACATTCTACAATAGAATTTTTTTTTTTTTTTTAAAGAAAAAAAGTGAACTGTTATTGTTTTACTGTACCCACATATTATGGGAAGCAACAAAGGTGGAGCGAAGCTACATCTTGAGTTAGTAGTGTACTATACATTATGGTCGTATAAAGGAAAAGCAATTTTATTTGTTTTTAGCTGTAGATGCATTGCTCACTTTTTACGATTGCTTGTGTATCTTGTTGGAAAGTGTAGGTTCATAAACACCCCTAAAAAAAATAGTATTGACATGTTCACAGCTGACATAGGAAGAAGAAATAGCATTTATCGAATAACTGGAGCTGCAAAGTGGGCATCCGAGTTTAATGAAAAATTTTTGTAGTTACAAGTTATCAATCCAATCAGATTTCCCTTCTAGAATCACTGGAAGATTCTGTTTCTGCCCACACAATCTTTCGTTATTATAGTGACAAACAAGAATAGTAGTGCCTAATATTCAGGGAAAAAATTATGATAAAACTAGGCCAAAATTTAACTAGACTACTAGATTCAAGGCTAGACGTTGGATAAGACAATGGTACAATAGCAACTCATTTTGACTCATACTCTGTCAAATTAATTCTCACTGTGTAACACTTTCTCCTGTGTTAAATCATACAAAATCTAGGATAAGAATATGATCAGTGAAACCAAAAGAACATGGAATTCGGGGCACATGAGGACCACACTGGTTCTATGTCAGCTCAGGCTTGCATTTCAGCAATCAAATGTGGGTGGATATCAGCATAAAGCATTAAAAGTTGATTTCTTAAAGTATTAAAGCAAATGATGAGAGGAATGTGTCCAGTTTAGTTCTTTGTTGTCTAAATCTTGCATTTCAGTAAAGCCATTTTGAACCATCAAAAAAGCCAAGAAACAAACCAGTGGCTCTACACGGAAATTGAAACCAATTCCCTCTTTTCACATCACATACATGGAAATTGAAATCCTACAAGAAAGAATCACTAATTGTTTTTACACAAAAGACATTAACACCAGAAATTAAGCAGGTAGCCTCAAAATTCACCAGGGTCAAACACAGTTTCCTCATCAACGTGAGAGAAAGATTCTGCAACTTGACGGGTCTGCTTCTCTTGCGCAGCGAGAACATCACTGACGCCATGAACAACGACCTTGTCATTGAAGAATATATCCGGAAAGAAAACCGGCACCCCGTTCAGAATCAAAACGCCACCGTTTCTCGTTATGTTTATCGAAAACCCCTCCAAGAACGTCGGAAGCTCCGATCCGTCATCGAAATCCACCAGATCGTTCCACAGAAGCTTGCACGGCACAACATGGCGACGAAAGAACGAAGGTAATTCACCTAAATCCCCAATACGATTCAGCACCATTTCGTCTGCCGGAGCAAACACCGTCATTCCACTCTGCTCCGTTACACCGGAAAGTTGCATTTCAAGAAACGAGGCCACTGCAGAGTAACCGCCAGATTTTAGGGTTTCGATGGCTTGATCGAAGGAATCAGAGGAATTCGCAGTGTGATTCTTCGCGACACACGAGGGATTGGGATTCGATCTCTGATTGGGACCGCTGTACTGAAAATTAGGGTCGAAGAACCGTTCGATTCCGTAGATTAGGAGAAAACCGTCATCGTAGATCGGCGATCCCGTGATCTTGATGTTATTGAGGGACGTTATGCGATCGGAGGAAGAACCGGTGACGGTGAGAAACTTGCCGATGCGCATGGTCGGAATCTTGGCGCCTGCGGGGAGGAGGCGGAGGCTTTGCGGGGGGAGGGGGAGCGGGGCGAAGTGGAAACGGAGGAGGTCGAAGGAAGGCTGGCCGGATTTCCTGAATGCGGAGTCGGAGGGGGCGAAGACGGTGGCGGAAGGAGAGTGTACGAGGAAGGTTTCGGCGATGACTTCGAGGGTGAGGGCCATGGAGACGAAGCCTGAATCGGCGAGGACATCGGCGGCGTCGAATATGGCTTCGCTTGGAAGAGCGGATGAAAGAGAGCAAAAGGAGAAGGTGAAGGAGAGAAGGAAGAAGACAGGTGAGGAAGCCATTGACGGAGCTTGAGATTCAGATTTGGCGGGAAAATGGAGACTGAAACTGTGAAACGTGGCTTTCTGCTATTGGAGAGAAGAGATAAGTTGGTTAAAGAGATCGTTTTAGTCGTTTCGTATGAAAAGACAAAAACGCCCCCGCCCCAAATTGTTTTGTTTTTTTACCGTGATGAGAGGAGTTTTTTTGACGGCCTTTTCACATTACAAAGACGATTATCACTTCCCTCTGCCATTGCAAATGTCCTGTGTGGAGATGAGGAAAAAATAACAATCCACCTTTTGTTTAAGAATAATTTTAAATACTCTTGCTAAATCCTCCTATTATTTATCCAATTTACTAAATAAAAAATGAGTTTAATTGTGATGTATTATTGGTATAAAGTTTTTTATACTGACAACTAATCATAAATGTGTATGACTTTTAAGATAGTTATAATAAGAGTCAAACACTTTATCTTATATGGTAATTTCTGATTGGTTGTCCGTGTAAAAAAATTTTATACTGACGTTATATACCAATTAAATCCATAAAAAATATTAAATATTTTTAATATTTGGAAAGCAATGCATTACTTTTTCATTTATTAGTAACAGGAGGATTACTAGGATGATTTTGTAAGAGTATATAGCAAAGCTCTTTGTTTAATTTCCCACATTCTCAACAGTTCGTCCCGCTCCATCTCATAAAAACAATTTATACTACCAGAGAGTTATAGCCTTTTCTGCTGCTAGCTAGGGTAGAGATAAGTGGTGCATCCTTACAATTTTACACTTTTCTAATTGAAATTTAAATAAATATTAATGGGAAATTTGAAAAGTTAAAATTGGATATTAATTTCTCAAATCATTATAGATAATATAGATACAGCTATAGAGTAATGCTCTGTAGAAAGAGAAAAAATAAGTTAGAATTTTAAAAAATTGAAGAATAGTTATTCAATGAAATAAAGTGGTTGGAATCAGAATACCAAAAGAAAAAAGTGGTTGGAATCACTGCTTTTCAGTTGTCTGAGTTGATTAAATTGTTTTGATTAATGTAAAAAAATAATTATAGTTATTAAAATATCATTTCTTGGGAATGTATAATGCTCTTGAAAATTGTGTCTTGAAAATGTATAGAAAATAATTATGGTTTTGAGTTAGCGCACTTTATTAAATTGCGGGATATGAATTATGACGGCATGGATATTAATCCCCACAATGTATTGTGTCCCATTTTCATTTCCTTCTCTCTTTTCCCTCTTCTCTCATGTAAGACATCGTATAAGTCTCCCATTGAACAAAAAAAATAGTGGTTGAAATCATACATCTATTTAGTATGTGTTTGGGAAACATGAAAAAATAGATTAAATCAATAATCGATTATAATCAAAATCTATGTTTGTTTGGGTTTGTTTGTTGAAAAATAATTTTAAGATAATCTATTTCATTTGAATGATGCAAAAAAAATTACTTTTACATAATAAATTATGAAATGGATATGAAGTTATTTGTTTATATTAATAATATTTGATATTTTGTTATCATTACAATTTTTTTTATATATTGTCATAAAATCTTTTTCTATTATAAAAAATTGAATAAAATAGAGATCCACTGCTCTCCTCCAACAAGACAGTGCCTCCATCAGCACAAGCGACTACCATCTTGTAGTCTCTAACTAAATAAATTATGCTTATTTCTCATTTGGGGTCTATGATAGAACAGAAGGCACAATGAATTAAAGCATAATAAAAAAAAATCCATATAATTATCCTTTCTTTTAGATGATGGTAAAACAGTTTTTTTAAAAAAAAAAATAAGTTAGAGACTCAAACATAAGAAATTTCTTATAAAATAGCTTTTTCTTAAAAAAAAAAAAAAAACAGCCGGAAGTTTAATAATGAAATTTTTTAGTAATCTAGCATTTTTTTTATAAATATATTATCATATTTTTCTTTCTATTTTTTTAATAATCATAATATACTATCATATAATATTCGATACTCTTGAAACGTACTCCCTCAGTCATAAAATATAAGTAAATTTAATCACCTTCACACTTATTAAGATAATTAGTTATTCACATTTAATGTTGTTAATCTCATTTAAAAGTTTAACTTCATTGCCTAAATTACCTCTATTTGTTTATTCACATTAATTGTATTATATGAAAACTTGTTTCAATTAAATATAATAAAATAAAGGACATTTTTGATATAATATCATTAAATAGGATATAAAAAATCAATTTTTATTTATATTTTGTTATAATTTATATGAGTTAATTTTTATTTATATTTTATTACTGAGTGATTACAAATCTACCAACTCTGAAATTACACTAAACACGTATAGTTTTTGGCCATGTTGGACTTAAAAGTTTCTAATTAAGTCAAAGTACTCTCATCATGCACCATCTCTGATATCCTTCCGTGCACTAAAACTCTTAAATTAGTTCGGTCGTTCAACTACACATTAATTCGAATCTCATCACTTGTACCCATAACATTTGCATGTTCCTCCATGATTAGAACTTAGAATGGAGCAGGAGCTAGAAAAACCATGATAATCAAAGCATATACGAGTAGAGAGAAGGTGAGGTCATGTATATTCTACGGAGTATATTGACATTATGCACGAGCTAGAAAATGTCTTTCGACTTTGCCCAACCAAACCATGGTCAAATGTCATAATTGTTGTGGGTCATCCGTCATCCTACTAATGCTGGTGTATTCTTATGTTAATTATTGGCGTTCCTGAATTGAAGAGTCAATGGCTCAAAGAGTCACTTGATTCAACGGCCAGTTTGTTTTTATTTAGAAACTGGATTGCCGATGACAAGAACGTCACCGCATACGATGGCCTAATCCTCTTAAATTAAGGAAAACTTTAACGATTAATGAGTGTCTTTATGACCTTGATTAAAAAATTAAAAAAAGAAATTTTGTATTGATAAATGATAATAGAATCTTACTAATTAGTATCTTAAGGATATTTGTTAAAGAATCCATTAAGAGTAAGTTTTTATTTAAAAACAAACATTCTAACTTCTCAAAATATTAAATACACAATTTCTCAATAAAATTTTCCTTCTTATAATTTCTTAACCAATATCCTTATGGCACTGATTAACATTCTCCATGATAATATATTGAATAATATTATATTAATTTTTTCAATAAAAATTTTCTTTTTATTGATTTTTCAAACAATGCCCTTAAATTAAATCCATTCACTTGAACAAAACAAAAATTTAGGACTATCAAACTGGAACATTTTTTTTGGTAACATCAAACTGAAACATTTAATTTGATAATATTTATAAATCTTTTAGAGTTATTTCTGATATATTATATAAAGTTTTTTATATTGTATAACAATCACAAATCATTTCATGTATGACTTGTAAGGTAAATATTATGAGAGTCAAACATTTTTAATGATGTGTCAATTCAGGTTTGGTTGACTGTCATTGGAGTTCAGATTACTTGATGGCCTGATTCAACCTTGTTGCACTATTTCAATATGTATTCAAGGGCGTGTTCATTCAAAATATAGTGTATAACAATTAAATCCATTTTTTTAATATACCTTCTTAATAATTCTCTAAATGAAGAAAGTATTGATTTAAAATTGACATTTCAATTTAAATTTAATTATCATGCTCACACAGTTTTAAAAAAAATTTACACCGCTAACCAATTATGAATTACAACATCAATAAAAAATATATACTTTTATAATAACCTTAAAAGTTACATATATGATAATTTGTGATTAATTGATAATGTGTAAAATTAAATTTTTTTTCTTCTCTAACGCCACACTTCACCATTTTTTTTTGTCTAACAAAAGCCAATAACGCCTTCATATATTCATATATTTTAATTATCTTAAATTACATTGATAATCTAACTTTCACTTTTTTGATAAATAATCTAACTTTCACTTTAGCATAAAGTTTTACATAACTATGAAATTGCTAGCATTTTTTTAAGGGTGGTGATAGAGGAAAACGATATCATGGAAAGCAGAATATATAGGGAAATTGTACTAAGTCAGAGGAAAGACATGAGAACTTGACTGAGCCTTTGGTATAAGATAATATGGTGCGGAAATTAGATATGTATGCATGGGGTCAACGTTTGTCTGCTTTTTATTTGTTTGTAATGTTTATCTATTCAATTCGCTCTATCGTGAATTTTACGTACATTTATAACTTAATATTTTTAATAAAAAAAACTTAGATAAAGTTTTTGAATGTTGGAGATATTAGTTTTTAAAAAAAAAATTATAATATACTTATTTTTATATTTTATTTATGAATATTTTTTTAGAAATGAGATGACTAAAAAATAACCCACATTACATTTTTATTGAAAAATGACACCATAGATATAAAAAGAATTTTAGTTTAAATTTTATCTTTTAAAAATGCTGAGTTATGAGCCAGCAAATTAAGGCGATTTTAATTATTAACAATAATGTCAATTATTACAACTAATGAGGCTTAGAAATACATTAAATAAGTAGTAAATATTTGAATGCAGAAAATAAGATAATAGCCAAAAATCTATCAATAGAGAATTAGGAGAAATCTGAAATTACGATATTGAATGAAAGAAGTTGATACAATTAGAGTAAAAATGAAACTTTGATATATATATATATATATATATATATATATATATATATATATATATACTATAATAAGTGTAACTAACAATCTAACTATATATTCGAATAAATGTAAAACCTGTACAAGCAAGACATGCATATTAGCGTTTGTAGGGAAAAACAACACGATGCAATTGAAAATTGAAAATGAAAGAACAATTATTAAAGAAAATTATAAGTTGGAATCACATCAGCTAATTAAAAAAAATATAACAAAAGGCAACATCCAAGGTGGATAGCTTTGAGAAGTCCTTAACTTTCTTTTGGGTACCTTTAATTAGGAATGACAATTTAGATTCTATCCGCTTGGTACAGCAAAAAATATCCATAATGGATAGGGTAAATACCCGCTTTATGGATATGGGTTCGAATCTGGGTAATTACACCTAAATTTGAATGGGTATGAATGCGAGTACGGATACTCTAGTACCTACCCCATCTTGCACCCACATATATATCATTTATTTAAATCATCATTTTTTATATTTTCATGCTTGGCATACTTCATGCATCCCCATGATTACGTAAACCAATATGAAGCTTTAAACATGAGTACTAAATTTTAATAAGGGGGAAAAGATGATTGTGGCTAACCATTTACCGCAAATACTTTGGATGTTTTGGACTTGCAATTTTATGAATTTATTGTTTTGGATGTTTATTGTGATATTTATTCGTTTTGGATGTTTTAAATGTTTTTTTTAATTAATACTTCGGTTTGTAATGTTTTACGTGTAGACTTAAGAGATTTTTGGATGATTTTCTAATTGAGTTATAATGATCTTTTTGTTATTTATTATTTTTTCTTATTTAAATTGAGGGTAACATATGCAGGTATAGATACTTAGGTACCTAAAGGATATGAGTACGGACACTAAATTTGCTCCCCATGCGAATTCAAGTATGGGTATGGGTATTTTTTCCAAGCGCAGGTATGGAGACAGGTACTATAGTATCCTATCCAGACCCTACCCATTACCATCCCCAACTTTAATCTTCTCTTCCCATCTCCCCTCTGAGGCGTTGTAAGCCTTCAATTGCATAAAAAAACTCCAATTTTACGAACAATCTTCAAATATCAAATTAGACAAAGTTTAACCACCAACTAGAAATTACAATTCACGGTTTAAAAACTCGATAGAAGCAAAACACAAAAATCAATGTTTAGGCACCTAAGCAGAAACTCAGAACAATGCTTAACCACTAAGAGCGAAAGCTTATATATATCAAAGCCTACTTAGGCTGAGCAATCATCAAGTCAAACTTCACTAAAGAAATAATCCATGAAATATGCCAAATGCTATCAAAACTTTGTAACCCATAAGAAATTGAAATGACTTCGAAGGGGACTTAACACAAACACCTTGTGATCACAATGTTAACTCACCAAACCAACTAAAAACATAGGTAGTTATCAACAAGAAGCTTCTGAGACAATGAGATTCAGAAACCAGCTAAACATCACAGATGATGGAGCAAGATGGTGAAAATTGGCGTATGTCAGATCACAAAGTCGAAACCAGCAAGGACAACTAAATGATATCGGAAAAATGACATTTCCTGCAACAAGAATGAGACACAAGCAACCACGAAACACATCAAAATGAAGCATTCAACAAGATCGTGTAGATCCACATTCAAGCTAGAACTCGATTGGAGCACCACCGGTGAAGAAACAAATCGAAACAAAAGAAACCCAAACTTCAATCCTTAATCCATTTCATGCGCCATAGCTTCCGAAAAAGTGATAGAAAAAATGAATCAAACTATATGAGAAAATGTACGTGTTTGGGATGTCAGAAGAAAAAAAGAAAAAATTGCAAGGAAGCTCTCATGGCAGACACCGTGGATGCTTTGATAACAATTTGAAAAACATGACAAGATCACAGAGGAAGGAGAGAACTGAGAGAACTCTAAAAATTATGATATCGATAAGATGGAAGAAGTTGACACAATAAGAGTAAAAATTAATGGAACTTATATACTACATTTGTCTATTTGTTAGTATTGATTGTAACTAAAAATCTAATTGATTGCAACTAACTCATCTAATTCAACTAACTGTAACAAATATTAGTATCCACCAGGGGCTTGTGACTTGGGCATAATGATAAGCACTAGGATAAATACGTAAGTTATTGAATTAGGGGCGTTCATTGTTTCGGATTAACCTTTCAAATCAATAAAATTTGTTTGAATTTTGTGAGTATTCAGGTTGAATCCGAACCGAATCGATTAAAATCTGATAGTAATTGGTTCGGTTCTCAGATTCAAGTTTTCTGAAACTGAACCGAATCAATCATATATATATATATATATATATATATATATATATATATATTTTTCTTCTTATTTTTTAAATTCTTTCCATAATAACTTTTGATATTTTTATTTTCATATCAAAATCTTTTTCATTTATTTGAAATTTTTTCTCTTGATCAGATATTTTTTATAACAGGTTTATGCTTTTTTTTTTATATTTTTTGAACCAGATTTTTTTTAGAACCAAACCAACTTGTTTTTTATTGTGTTGGTTTGGTTTGGATTTCTTGAAGAAAAAATATTGCAAATCCGAACCAAATCAAATTAATTGATTTTTATTGGTTTGGATTTTTTTCTAATGCAACCGAACCAAACCGACTTGTGAATAACTCTCTTATTTATGAAGAGAGCTTAATTATATTAGTTTATACTTAAACGAAATAATTCAGTGAAAAAAAATACTTAAACGAATTAATCTCATACCTAGAATGTGAAAATAATCTTAAAAGTATATTTTATTATTAATAGGGAAAAAAACCTCTTCTCTACAAAAGTAAGAATATAAATGTAAGACTTTCCATTTAATACATCATAAGTATAATTGTTTTTATACTATCAATAATAATCTAGAATCACAGTTAAGAGACGTTCAAAAATTAGGTTTTTTTACCCGACCTTTATTTAAAAGAAACAATAACAATCTAGAATTTTTTTGCATAGTTGCCTTTCTTGAAAGCTTGAAAAGCATCTGGGATATAATGCAATTTTGATTTCGTTTAACAAGTTTGACTTATCACGTCAAAACCTTACACGATGTGTCATTTAATGGATAGAAATGTACTTCACGCTGAATAAAAAAAAATCGAAAAGAACATTGTTATTTTTGTTTTGAGTATTGCACTTTATAATGTAAACCTATTTTTCTATTTTAAAACATGTCAATAATTTTAGTAAAGGTTTCCTCGAAAGAAGCTAAAATAGTAAGTTTGATTGAAAAGGTTTACTTTTTTTAGTTTTCAATGTATTTAATATTTTATATTTATTTAAATTTATTTTTTTAAAAATTTCTTAATAAGTGTTTTTAGCAAAATTTCCAGGGTACTTACTAATAAAACTTATTTAGGAAGAGATGCTATATCTTCTACAAAATTTCCTACAAATAATTTTTTGGTTAAATTAATAATTTAGTCACTATACGTAACATTAATTTCGAATTTGATCTCTATACGTGAAAATTTTTGAAATTGGTTCCTGCATGTACAATTGTTTTTAATTTGATCATCGTCGTTTATTGATGTTATAAAGCTGTCACATATAGAAACTAAATTCAAAATGAATATCACGTGTAGGGACTAAATTCAAATGATTGTCAAATGCAGGGTTCGAATTCAAAAAAAATTGAATTTGATCCCTATATGTGATAATTATTTTTAATTTTTTCCTTATATTTTAACTCATCAAACGGCATTATAACAATAATAAACGACGAGAAACAAATTAAAAATAATTATACATATAGGGACAGATTTTAATTTTTTACGTATAAGGACCAAATTCAAAATCGACGTCACATATAGGAATCAAATGTTTAGTTTAACCTTTTTTTTTACTTAAAGTTGATACATAGTACATGTTGTATATATAAATATTAATTAATTTTTATTTTTTAACATTTTTCCTTTTTAATGTTTTCATTGATGAGTTATTGCATATGTTATATTTTTATTGAAAAATAGTTAAATTGTACTGAAAACATATAAAGAATTGTACCTAAGTTTTATCTTTTTTTGTTTCTTAAGGTATCCTCGGCGCTCAACTGCGGAGACTAATCCCCCGAAATACTGGACATCATTTAAGAGCTGACATCTCCCAACCATATTTTTTTCATACACAAGAGCCATGGATCGAATCTCTGACCACTTACTTAAGGGATTCAAACTAGTCACCACTCGTATAAATCACATGTTGGTATCTAAGTTTTAACCTTTAATAATATGTTTATAACTAAATTATTAAGTGAGAAAAATTTGTTTCATTCAAAAAAAAAAGTGAGAATAATTTGTTAATCTAATGACATGCAATTTTATTTCATTAAATATCATTAATTTTCTTTAATGCATATTCATTATCAATTTTATAACATCAAATGTCTATTTAAATGCTTAAACTATTTACTTTTAAGGGAGAGTTTTGCCGTCCTTATGGTCCTACCCAACTCAAGAGATTAGTCTCCGTAATTGTACATGAAATACCCTAATAAACAAAAAAAAATGCTTAAACTATTTTAATAAAAATTCAATTATCTATATTTTATTATAATTATTAAATTTTGTTTTTTTGGTGAATTAAATTTTGTTTTTTGATCTTAAAAGACAATTTATTCAAAGTAAATCAACAAAGGATAAAGTCTGGAGGCTATACAAAGCACTCATTATGTATTGCAAAGTTAGCCAAGAAAAGGGATTAATGACATATTATTCGTAAGATTTGGTTTTTTTTTTTTTTTTTTATATATAGACATTATTTATAATACATTTTTATTGATTTTTTTATATTATAATTAATGATTGATCATAAGTATAAAAAATTACAAATCATCTTATGTGTGACTTTTAAAATAATTATCATAATAAGAGTCAATCATTTTTAATAATCTAATAATAACTTATAATATTTATAGTTAGTGTAAAAAAATATTTACCCTAACTATAAATATCAATTAATTTCTTTTTATAATTACTTCCCTTCATTATTATTGAATCTACTCTTTTTTCTTTGAGCTTAATTGTTATGCACGGAAGTGTAAAATTTTTGACACTATCAACCAATAAAAAATCAATGATATGAATAACTTCTAAAATAATTAGGATAAAAATTAAACATTTTAATAAATACCATAAGTTGTGATTGATTATCCATATAAAAATTGTTTACTCAAACCGATTAGGTTTTTTCTCCCTGTTGTGTTGGGACATGTTCATGGGTAGAATGGTGATGGTAGTTAGAGGAATGACGAAACAGAAAGAGTATAGGGTATAGGGTATAGGGTATAGAGCGAGGAGGAGGCAAATGCGAAATGACAATAACGGAATCGTGGCGGTCCCATATACATAACATGCAGTTAGACTTCTTCTCCTTCTCCTTCTTCTTCTCCACCCTTTCAACCAATTCAACCAATATATATATATATATATATATATATATATATATATATATAAACACCCACACACACCCGCATCCGCACCCGCATGAATAGAGAGAGAGAGAGAGGGAGGGAGGGAAATTCGCATCTCTCATTCTAATTGCATTTCGACATCAACCACACTCAATCTCTTGCTTCATTCCCAAACCTCAGATTCCCCCAAACTTTGTATAAACTTAAAGCTCTCTTCCTTTTTTATCATCAATCAATCAATTCTCATATAAAACAAGGTGAAAGCTTTCTTAGCTTCAACAAAACCTGTAAGATTCCTACTCCCTTTCTACCCTTCTTTTTCGAACCCCCCCTTTTCGTTAATTTGATGCTTCTTCATGCTTTTAAACTCTTCCTGTGATTAAAGGTGGTCGCTTTTTGTTCTTTAGTTCCGTTTTTTTCATCTGGGTCTGTTTCGTGTTCTCCATTCCCCCCATTAACTTTTTCCGGGTACTTTCTCTTTTCTATTATTTTTGTGTCTCTGGAATGTTTCTGCTTTAGTTTCAACTTATTGGGCTATACCCATTTTTTTAGTTGATGTGTTTTCACCGTAAATTCAAATTCTTCATCCTTTTCAGACAACTTTTCAAACTAATTGCTTTTTCTCATTCAATTTGTCAGTTTGATTAAATTTTTTTTTATTATTATTGTGAATAAGGTGCTATTTTTTCCCCCTTCAAATTTTGGAGCTTTTTGTCTATGAAATTGACCCCCCCCCGGGGGGGGGGGGGTTTCTCTACAAGCGTTATGTGGGGTCCAGCTTTTTTTATGGAACTGGGAATTTCTGCATTAAGATAAAATTCGCCAATTTTATGAGCACCCAAAAATTAAAAATTGACCTTTTCTAAATATGCTTCTCGATGTTGCTAACATGTTTTTTGTTTCTTTCCTTGCATGTGGCTTTCTTTTACAGATGTTCTGAAAGAGATTTACTTGACCAAAACGTTTAGACATACACACAAAATATAAATTTGCCTTGAGTCTAGGAATTGTGGTATAAGGTGTACAGAGATGGGGGATCACTTTGTGTTGCTGGTTGATCGGTTGCTGACTGAATCCACATTAGAAGCTGCACTTGAAAGCAGAAATCGTTTGATGCAGGCTGCATCCTCAGCAGTGAATGATACAGAAGTTGATGGCTCCTTGATGAAGATGGGTCTGGATGATACAAAATCCCCAGGGCAACTGGTAGAATGCAGGATATGTCATGACGAGGATGAAGATTCCAATATGGAGACACCCTGCTCCTGTTGTGGAAGTTTGAAGGTTTGTTCTTACTATTACATTCCTATGTTTTGATATGTGAAAGTGACTTATCTTTTTAATATGTGTATTGTTGTTATTTGTAAATTGAATCCGTGAAGTCTGCATTTTAAAGGATTTTGTGAAATGCTAGGGAAGAAAGGTCTTTGGTAAGAGTATGTCTGCCAAGTTATGTAAGACTTATTCCCCTTTTTATCCTTTATAACATAGGAATTTAGAACTTATAAGGAGTGATCACTTAAAAGCTTTTTACTTTAACAAATAATTTTTTCTTATACAATTAGCATGCTCATTTTGCACAAGATTTTGAAGATACCTGTGACTTATGGAAGCTCCTATCAATATTAGTATGATATCCAATCATTCGATATGGTAGACCATGGACACCTATTCAACATTGTATGAATTTTGGAAATACCTACCAATGTTAGAATTGTTTTAAACACTTATTGCATCAGTCAAGGCCATTGCTGATGCAATCTAGTATGTGGTCACATTTAAGATGGATTAATAAAGTATTAAAAATGGAGCTCTTGTCTTCATGCTTCTGATGGTGTGCACAACTTAAACATCATAAGAAATGCAAGTAGTTGTAAAATGGTCCTAAATCCCAGCTTTCCATTCCTTGTATTTGGCTTGTGTTGTTGCTGAGTAAAATTGTGTGTTAGTTTCTTGATCGGAGTCTTCTTTTTTGGTTCTTCATTTTAGATATGTGCACTATACTAACTTCAGATATTTATCAAACTCAACTGATGTTTAATTTTATTTGCCTAAAGTTGATGGCTTAAACTTCGTGCACTTCTATTGATTGATTTTTGCAGTACGCTCACCGTAGATGTATACAACGGTGGTGTAATGAGAAGGGTGACACCACCTGCGAGATATGCCACCAGGTAACTTAAAATTGTTCCTTTTCCTGGTTCTCATCTCCTTTCTACATACTTGTCCCATTGATAATTGATTTGACCAAATGGTGGTATCTAGATTATTTGGGTTTATATTTGTCATATCATTTTTCACCTGATTTTGTGTTATGTTTGATTATTTTCCCCTATATTATTGTAAATCTCAGCAATTCAAGCCTGGTTATACAGCTCCTCCTCCACTATTTCAATTTGGACGTATTCCAATGAGCTTCAGGTAAAACTCCCATACACCATTCCTATTTTTTTTCCCATAATTCAAAACTGTGGACCATGCCCCCCACCCCCCTGCCTCTCCACACACACACATTTTCCAATGTGCTCCCGTGCTGTTTATGTCAGGGGAAATTGGGAGATTTCAAGGAGAGACTTGAACAGTACTCATTTGGTTAGCATGGTTTCCACCGACCAGAACCTTATCAATTCTAACTATGACCAGTATTCAGCCTCTTCTGCTGGAAGTTTGATATGCTGTCGTTCAGTTGCTGTCATTGTAATCTCTATCTTTCTCTTCTTGTTCATGTATGCCACTATGTCTTTACACCTACTGGCTATGACGTTTCCCAATCTTCATTGCTTCTCATTGCAGTTCATGGCTCTACTAATTTTAAGGCATACTCTTCCCCTGGTGATTAGTGGAAATCAGGAGTATTCTTTCCCACTCTTTATGGTACGTATGCATAATTCAACATATAATTTTAGTAAGCACTAAGCACATTGGTCATGCTCTTACTAACAATTTAATGGAATTGTGATAGCTGTTGTTATTTCGGATTGCGGGAATTGTTATTCCTATATACTTCATGGTTAGAGCAGTGACGTTAATCCAGCGGCATCGGCGACAACAACATCGAGTAAGTTTCTACCATAGGTTAACCTTTTGTCTGTTTCTGATGATTAACTATATCACTGGAATCATCTAATTACTTATAGTGAAGTCTTGTGTTTTTGCTTGACCATGTGTAACTTTTAGGAGCATCCTAATGCGTTGGTCGATCTATCTGACGATGAAAACGAGCAAGCAGCTTTGCAGCCTCAGCCTCAGCCTCATGTCATACGTGTACTGTAAAAATGCTGTAGCCATTCAAAGTAAATGTGGTGTTAAAAGTTGCTCTTGGTTTGAGATGCTGCATTTTCTCTTCTGATTTATGATGCAAATTAGATGGAGACAACTTCCTTTAGAACCTTGAATTTGATGAGGAATGAGAGGATAAAACTGGTTAGAAGGCACGGAAATTCTGCCACTAATATCATCGAGTTCCTGTAATAGCTACTCCTTGGGAAGTCTAGGCAGCAGCAAGTTATTATACATTTAAATTACTGTTTCTGCTTATAGATTGGAATTCATCAGATTCATATCAATATGTTCAGTGTATAGATAGAATTATAGAAATTTATATAGAGAAGATTACATGGGTAGATTTCAAAGATGGATGACTTGTATATATTGCAATGAAAAATAGATAATTTCGTTTGGGTTACATGTTATTTGTATCACCACCTCATTATTTATGAAAAACCATAGAAAATGACAATGCATCTGCGGTACTATTGTCATCGCATCCTTGTCAGTAGTTGATTGAGACACATGATCCAGGGTATGCCTGCATCACAGTCCTTTTCGACTGTCGAATATTCTGTTGACATCCACAGGGACATAGCATTGAAAGCCCCAATCTGAGTCATTGATATCTTGTTAATCAAACCTCGTCATCCTCTACTTCTTTATATGACCACTTCTGGGTGGTAGCCTACTTTTATGTTTGATCAATTTGTTCATAGTTCTAGGTACATGAGGAATTATGAAAATGTTATTGATTACATTGGTTTAGGATGCATGTTTAAACCAATAAAACAACCAAAATTCTCAGCAGTGGAACCAAAATTCAAAACGGTATTTATCATTTTGGTTAAATTACTCTTTAAGTTCATATAATTTCAATGATTTTTCAACTAAGTTTCTATAATTTTAAAGTTTTTAACAAACTCCGCTTTAAAAACATCCATCATCAATGTTTAAATTTTGTTTATAGATGTTTTGATTTCGGGAACTGATGCCCATGCAAATTCATGGGTATCAATCTCATGCTAACGTGGACAAATGAAACCATAACATGTAAATTAAGGTGCGGCATATCGCATGGAATTTAGAATTGGACCTCCCAATTTCAATTATTTTGTTTGGTGCGTACATTAGAATTGAAATTCCAAATTTTAAGTTTAAGTGCATGAAATTGGAAAAGGGAAAAGTACATATAGCCTCGTTAAACTTTAGCCCATTTTGTAAATAGGAACATTCAACTATTTTTTTTCTTCATAATTAGTCTTTAAACTTATACTATTAGTGAAATAGATTCTTCAACTATTTTTTCGTTCCAATTAGTCATTGAACTCCTACTATTAGTAAAACTAATCCTTTAGTTAACTTCCTGTATAAATACAAAAAGAATTTAATAATTTTATACCACTTTATATATTTGATATTTAGTAGATTTAGTATTTTCCTAAAATAATTGAACTGGTTGAGGCAAGAAAATGTTTGGTAAACCAACAAATTCATATTAATATATTAAACTAAGTATGAATTCAATGACTAATTGAGACGAAAAAATAATTTAATAGCATGTTTGGAAACTTGATAAAAAGCTCCCACAAAGCTTCTGAATTTTCACGTCTTGGACGTGATTAGCAATATCCCACCGCCCAACCAAACAGCCACTAAGGATCAATTTCATTAATAATAGAAGTTTAAGGACTAATTGAAAAGAAAAATAATTGATGATACCTAATTGCAAATGAGCTAAAGTTTATGGGGATTGTATGTATTTTTCTAATTGGAAAATAACTCTTTTTATATTATTTCTAATTCTTAGCATAGATCAGTTCCAAGCATAAAAGTTTAAAATAATGTTATAACGAATATTTATTATCTTTGTGGCATACTCGAACAACTTATTGATGCCAACCAAGTTCTCAGCAACATCTTCCAACCATCAATGCCACTGTCACGACTCATGCTACCACCGTTGTTGCCACCGTCCTTGTCATCGATTCCAGGAAATTGAATTTAAAATTACAATTTTTGCCTTACTTTTTTGTGTACAAGTCAAACATAAAAATTAAAATTCTGAACTTAAGTTCCAACATCTTCCAAAAGGACAGTAAGAAATTAAGATGCCAATCGTTGTTCTACGTTAGATCTTATAATAATTTTAGGTTCTTCTGAGAGGATGTATGTCAATTTAAAATTCTTTTTGAAACAAAGGGTAGAACACAAATTCTCATTTATTTCTGTAAGGATTCATCTCTTACAAATTCTATTTCTTTAACGATTATTTTACAAAATTAATTGCTGAAGGAAAGATACACGTCAACACCAATATTCTACGTGGTTATATTTTTATGCCTACAAAAACATAGCTACTGAAACCCAAAATTATGATTGGGTTCCATAGAACTTCCGCACTCGGTAGGTTTTGAAAAGGTTACTTGAATACACATTCATATAACCACATTTTAAAAAAAGACCCATACAATCATACCGTTCGCATGGATAACAACTTAAATACTTATCCCCACATCCTCTTGGTACCTATATACCCAAACCCGAACCCATCACCCGTGTTTGAGTTAAATAAAATATGTTCTTCCTTTAGTGTATTTTTTTTTTACAAATTAGAAAAACAATAATTCTAATTAATATTAAAATTAACCATGAAAAATCAATCAAACAAAAAGCGTTAATTAAAAATGCAACATTTAACTCAATTAAAAATAATATCCAAAATCCTTCAAATCCGATTTATAAAACAATAAAAAAATAAAAGTAAAATACTAATTAAATATATAAATTTTAGCGAGTAATTAGCAAGACTCATCCACATCCTCATTTAATGGATAAAACCCCTTCCAATTGCGGGTAATTTTAGCTGATACCCTTTAATTCCGGGTCCAATTGTCATCCCCAATATAACCTATTCTTTCCACCAAATGATAATCTACCATAGGCTCCTCTCATTTCATTCAAATGTTTGGTAAAAAGTGAGTCATACATAATAATGTAATTTGTGCTTATAGCTTATATAGTTACTTTAAGGAGAGAAAAAAACCAAAGTTACAGAGCAAAAATGTTACATGTCATGTGCTCCTTTCCCCCAAAAAGAGAAAGTGAAAGAAAGTAGCAAAGATCAATAATGATCTCCAAGAGCAAGAATAATATTCTGTACATTCTACTATGGAATGATAGATTGAAAAAGGACCTTTTCAAGGCTCTTTGGAGTGAGACCATAAATTGGATGCCTACGAAATCTGCTATGCACCCTACATAATGCCTTTCTGTGTACTTGTCTGCTATTCCTAATTCCATGTTCTCCTGGGCCTGAAACATTATACAAACAAACAAATAAATGAATAAATAAATAAATAAGAATCTCAACATCTCAAGAACAGAATCACCCTCTCCTTATACCCCCTCCCTTTTTAATTTTCTTCAGGACCCAGTTATTAGTTAATTTTGAAAGAGTTCATTACCCTCCTAATTATCATATGTTCTTTAAAGAGTGTAGGTGGTGGAAATACTTCCGACTCTTTTGCTGTGAACGCCAGTAGCAAGCAAGCGCTCCAAAAGCACAGCTAGCAATAGCAATTGCCAATGCAGCTCCCACAGGCACCACAATTGCATTAGTTGCTTCAACTATTAAATCTTCAACAGCTCCATCAGTTCTGTCATTTCCACTGATACTCTCGTCCTTGTATATAGAAGTGAGCGTTTTTCCATAATAACTAGTCAAAAACTTAAAGACCTCATCCTGATTCCATTCAATTTTGTTGTTCGTCTGGTCATGGCCTGGGTAACAGGATGAGCAAAGCTGCTTCGGAGGCCAAATTGTTTTTGGGAATTTGGGATCACCAGTACCTAAAGAATCTTCTTCTTTCTTCAACCTTTCATTCACCTTATTATGCGCACTCCACAACCAAAGAGCATAGTCACGAGCTTTGTTGAAAGTACTAGAAACGCTGAAAAATTAAATTCAAAATTAGAAGGGGGAAAGAAAAGGAGCTTGAATGGTATTGACATTAGCACCTCTCAATTCCCTTACCTTGAACACATCTTGTAAAAATGTTGTCGGCATTCCTCACAAATGAAGAAGTTGTGAACAAATTCACATGTTGCATTAAATGTAAACTGGCTCTCTCCATCTTCAATTCTCACAGATAGTGAATGCAGAAGAACCCATAAACCACAGCTGGAAAAGCGTAGAGAGAAAGATAAGAAAGGGTATATTGTCAAGATTGTCATTGAGATGGTTTGTAGTCAATGCACAATCAAAGGTTACTTAGATGGGTGAAGCTCCACCTTTGATATATACAAAATATTCACATCTCAGAATATCCACAAGTGACAAAAGAGTGAAACTACTCAATGAGGGCGTTGATATGGGAAGTTGAATATGTTGATTGGATGTGTAACTAGAAAAAACCTGGAGGGAAACATTACCTAAAGCCTCTGGTATCATTCCTACTGCCGCGGCAGAACATCTACAAAAGAAATGTCAAAATAAATCAAAACAATCAAGAACCTTCTGATACTAAGAAAATTCAAAATTCCAAGTATGAAGACAAAATTAAGAATTATAATAAAAAAGGAAATTCAATGCAAAAAACTATATTCACTGATTAAGAAACAGGTCCTTCTATGAACTATTTGTTCAATTAAATCATTAATCATCACACCAAATTCACAACTGGCAGTTCGGCAATGGCAACAAAGGCATTGAGCTGTATCTTGAAAAATCCCACAGAACATTAGAATAAAGAATACACCAACTCCGGATGGCCAAATAACAAGGTTTTGTTTTTTCAGGGATTACAAGAAGACTATATAGACAACTATGTGATTCTTTGTAGGGGTGGAATGCATTTTTTTCATTTACACTGCCATCGATCTAGGATTGAGATGAAATGAGACGTTAACCATGGAATCTACCAGAAGGTGAAAGTTTGCCACACTGCCCACACAGAAGCAGCATATGCATCCATTAAGCAGTGGTGTATTTGGAGAGGGATGTCTGTATTTTCCCTTGGTTTTCCCTTACATTATTTACACAATTAGAAAGTGTTGTGCACATTATAGACAATACAAATACTTTATACAAAAGACAAGCAGAAGTGCATTACAGAAATGTCCATAAGGTTGAATACAAGTATTGAGATGTTACCCAATATCCACGAGGCACATCTTTTCCACAAATCTGTAAGTTCCTAACTGAACCCTTATCATCTTCCTGCTCATTAGTTGACCAAAAATCCGTTGGGTACAAGTCATCAAAGCTCACGAGTAATTCTGCAGTACCCTTCCGGCATCTGACACAAATTACCCAGAACACAAAAAATGGTGACTCTAAATACTGGACAGACACATAACAAAGGAGCAGTAAGAGGTTCATCTTACCTCCTAGAAGGATGATGAGCTACCAGAAGCTGAAGAAACTTTATAAGTGAAGCACGAGTTCCTGGTTTTATCATCTACCGAATAGAAAGTATTTGTTCTATCATCCAAAAGAATGAGCACAAAACAAAAAACCGATCAGGGAGAAGTGATAACTACCTTGTGCTCTAAGATGATTTCAAAAGCTGTAGAAGTTGCCTCTTCAACATCATAGATAGCTCTTACAATCTTTCCAAGTCCAGCATATCATATATGTCAATATTTGCCAATATAAAACAAAAGCAAATCATATATGTGGCAAGTGTAGAAAAGTACCTGTCCAGGGTCAGATACATTGGATGATAGATGCTCATTTTCAAACTTCTGATCATCAAGGCCAAATGAACTGTAACATTATGAACAATATAAGTTACAAACAAGAAAATAAGCTCAAGCTAAATGTACATAAAATTTAAGCAAAATATATGACAATTTCTATGTTCCATCAGACGCAACTGAATAATTCCTCATAATTCTAGACTCTTGCACTTAGTACTTTGATTTTTCCATAATGCTTACTTTGTAGTACATTATAAGTCCACACTGTTGATATTCTATATTCAAACACATCATCTGGCTTAAATAAAATGTTCACCTACAATATCTTAACCACATTAAAAATATATGTATGTATACCTCATACCTGCCTAATTGCTTGTTGATCCAATTAAGCAATCGATCGGCTGTGCGTGCATCATCAATCACATGTATATCACTTTTCTCTTGTTTAGGTTCCCAACCACTACCAACAAATTTAGGAGGAGGTCCCCAAAAGAGCATAGGATAATGACCAACAGAAAACTTATCACAGAGTTTAAGATTTATCTGTGCTGCCAAAAAAGTGAAGAGAGAGGTACCAATCACCAAGGCATATTTTGAATAAACACTAAACCACGTCCTGTGAAGAAAATATTAGAAGATGCACATACCTTCAATGCGCAATCTACCCTCGTCATTAGTATAATTCCTGGATGCACTGCATCAGGTCCATTAAATAACCTTGCAACCTTTTCGTAGTGAGGCTGCATTACATAATCAGTGAGATAATAACACTGAGTTGAAATATACATTGAAAAATGCCCGAAAGCTTAATACTTTTTAGTAAATAATACCTTATAATTCCTGCAAGCAGGACACCTGACAGATAATTAAGGGACACGAGGGAAATTAGAATTTGGTATACTCATATTTCATGCTTAAAAAATCTACCTACGTGCAGAAAAGAATTTGCAAAATAATTATTAATGTAACAGTTGAAGTTCAATTACAGGGTAGAAAACCACAAATATTTTTCATTTCCAATTTCTGTTCATAGATCAGCATCTTAACTAAGACTAGAAATATCATAATCCAAAGTAAAATAATATGTTCCTCAAACATACCAAGGTGTAAAAGGCATAAAAAGGCCATTTTCAATCGGAAGTCTTGATCTATCGCACTATGTTTCCCTTTTTCCCTTCCACTGCTCATAGCCTCAATCACTAAACCATTAGCACTCACTAGAAAACAACATCTCACTGTAAAAAGCAGACTCAACAAACCAGTCAACCAAATTTCCCAAAAGCCTTGTAATGCTTTATATTATGAAATTTCCCAAAAGGGTACTTCACCTTCAATCAATTACCCTCCCCCCCCCCCCCCCCCAAAAAAAAAAAAAAAACACTCCTATAATCGAAATACAATCCATAAAAATCCAAACTTTTCAATACCCAGTAGAGAAATCAATAAAATCAACAATAAAAAACATATAAATATGGAAATTTCATAGAAATTATCATGACTAACCAATGCGCAAAGAATTCAACAACAGCGAAAGTAGCAGGTGTATCCTTCAGAACAGTATCGAAATTCGTGGCATTCAGCTCAACGCCATAATCAGGATGATCGCCAACACCTTTATCATTGTCGTTAACCTCTCGAAGGATCGAACGATGTGTTGGAGTGGCAGAGCAGCATAGAGAAAGCGTGCACAGAAACAGAACCAAATATGAATACATCCCAGACATGGAAAAACGGTGCGGATCACAGGAGAGAGAGCGTACCAGGACTAGGGTTTTGTGGGTTATGGGCGAATTTTGAAGAAAGGTGAGGTTTTTTGAAGAGATAAACGGATCTGTTACTGTTTATATTTTCTGTGTGTAAGAGCTTTTGTTGTGAAACTAGTTAGAGCATTGGATTGGATTGGATTGGATTGGATTGGATTTAATTTGATCTGATGTGATGTGATGATGATAGGGTTGGCGAAGGTGTTAGGTGTTGTTGGGAAAGGAAGCATGAGGCGGGAAAAGGGTGAGAATTACGTTTACTTTGCTTTGGATTTGGAGATTGGGGAAGCAGGACCCTCCTCTTTCAAGTCTAATAAACACAAAACCTTTTCATTCAACTCTTTCTTGCTGTGTTTCTTTGTTTCTACATAGTATATAATATATATATCGTTGGCCTTTTCCAGTCAGAACAGGGCGATACAGCAGGAGGATGCCCGGAATGATACATGACTTCAACGGGCAAAATTAGTATTTTGGTGCTTAAGTTAATATAATTTTTTAAATCGGTCCCTTCAGTTATTTTTGTGACAAACAGGTTTCTTAAATTTTTTTAGTGACAAATAGTTCGCTTAAGTTATTGTGATAGTGTATGATTTTATTATTAAATCAGTAAATTATGATGTCATAAAAAAACTTAAGGGACCTATTTGTCACAAAAAAAAACTTCAGGAACCTGTTTGACACAAAAAAAAACTTAAGGGATCAATTTAAAAAATTAAATTAACTTAAGGGACGAAAACACTAATTTTGCAACTTCTATTCTATTTACGCATTTAATAATACATTTTATTTTTGTGTATGCATCAATGATATTTTACCGACGATACTTGAAAACTAATGTCTTGCGAGATGTAAAAATCATCGAATTAAGTTTTGTCTTTACTAACAAAGTCTTTTCATGTTTTTCATACATATGATAGGAATCGAACATTTGACAACATGTTTAAGAAATCTAACTATCTACAAATTATATTGAACCTTGTTGGTGAAATATTTTAATTTTAATAAAAGAGGGGAGGTGAAATAAAAAACAATGAGATTGGTGTGCCAAAATTCTACCGAATCGACTTTTTTTCATTTCTATTTCCTTTGGATTTAGCTCTCTAGCCGACCTTCTACTCATAACAATAGAATGACTGGGTTTGTAATTTGGACTCTCCCTATTATTTAGTATGGGATTGTTTTAGATTTCATCTTACGTTTCAAAATCATATATCAAAAAATTTTCTCACATAACATTTGAAAGAAATGTCCCAAGACTCGTTTTTTTTCTCCAATTTTGCAACGAGAAAAATTTCAACCAAACAAGCTCTTATAATCTTGCAATCCTCCTTGCACCTTAAAAATTCTATGTACCAAAAGTCTAATTCCTTTCTAGTTGGAGTAATATAGTGTATGTATGGATGAATGTTTAACAAATATAATTTTGTAGAACTGATTTGAATACAATTAAGTTTAAAGTGAAGTTATAAATTTTGTGGTGTGCTGCAGATGATTGGTGTTAGTTGTGGTGCCAACCTAGTTGGGATAACAGTTTAACATTGTGATGTTTTTGTATGTCATTTTGAATTAAAAAAAAATGTTTGAAATGAAGTGATTTATATTTGGATGTTTTTATTTTGAAAACAAGTTTGATGTAAAATTTAATATAATTTTTTAATCCAAAAATAGAAACTACTTTTAAGTATAATCCATTTTGGAATGGAAACTTGATTGCCAAATACAAAGCCAAACATCAAATATTCAAACCCACATTTGACCATTGCACTTGTGAACGTGGAACCAAATAGGTACGTATAAAAGGTGATGTTTTCTTTGTTGTAAACACCATTAGTTGTAACACCAAACTCCTTTTGCTTTGCGAAATTTCTGCTAGCACATGTATGAAGTATGAACATAATTTTGAAGGCTTTTCTACTTTTCATACTTTGTTTTTTATTAATTGGATACATTAGTATCCTTACTTTTATAAATTTAATGGCCACTATTTATCATCATGTTTTACATATTTTTTTGGATGGAAAGTTCTCATTTTAGGTATAAAATAAATAAGTATATATTTGTACGCATGTAATGGAATAACGTGAAAAATGGAATACCTTTAAGGAAGGTTGAAGGTTGTGAACCATTTCAATTTCGAGAGGCCATGGATAATATTTTAGTTAGTGGTAAGCTAAGTTTTGAAGTAGTAATTATTTATGCAAGAGATCAAATTATAAATTTTATTTTTTTAGTGACTTAACCTTTTCTTAACGCTATGGGTAAAGGTATTGGAGAGCATAATAAAAAAAGGCTTGATATAAATAATTAAAATCCCAAACGAGCATTTTTACAACTTTTAATTTATTTTTCAAAAAATTGGGGGCATGCCTGCTTATAACTCATGTTATTTGGTATCCAAGCCTTATTAATTTATTTAAATTCTGTGAATAAAAATCGATCACAACATGACAATAAAATTGTGATCAGCATCGTGTAACATTCAATGTGTAAAAATAACAGTGAAACAAAATATCGTTATTATTTAATAACTTAAATTTATATGTGAAAAGGATCAGTATATTAATGCATTGCGAGGCATTCTATTTCTTTTTGGGTGCTCAAGAGACAATCTATTCATTAAATGCTTTAAAGATCTACCAACATGTAATGCCATAAGGGCAGATGCTGGTACTTGATTTTCTATAGGGTTTTAGTTTCATTTTGTTGGGGGTCTAAACCTCGTTAATTCATCAAAAAAGATCTACCAACATGTGATTGATTCGAGTGGTAACGAGTTCAGATCCCTTAAGCAAGAGATTAGGAATTTGATTTCTAACTCTTGTGTATGGAAAAAACCTAGTTAGGAGGGAGTAACCCTTAAATATCGTTCAAGTCTCCCGATGAAGATTGGTCATTATTTACGACGATAGATACTTCATACCAATAACATGATCACCCAAAATTTTTTTCCAGATCTTTTATTTAAATTAAGAAACAGAAAGACTTTTTTATTTTTCTTTTATTTTAGAAAAATAATAAAGTTCTCATCGCATTTATTTACTTTTTATTTTAACACCAATAATTTTGATTTGATTGGTTATCAATTATCAGCTCGTTCTGAGATGCTTGAGTTAAAGATATTCAAATCCAAATGGATCAAAAAAAATTGTAAATGGATTCAAAAAAGTGAAAATCAAATAAAACCTATTTTTATGGGATTTTTTGGACTTTTTTTTTTTTTTTTTTTGTGAAAAGCAATCGGTTCGATTCGATTTTCGGATTCTTTTTAATAAAATCGAAGCGCATATATAAATTTCAACACTTATTTATTTTATTTTTATTATTATTTGACATCATATTTGATTATTCTTTTTTTATTTTTGTTTTCTAGTAATACTTATTAATTTGATGTGATGCAATTATCTATTATTTTTAATGTTTTTTTTAAACATCTACTATTTTTAATGTTTTAAATCACATAGATCTGGTTTTTCTTTCGTGTTTTTTCATGATTTCATCGTCTGAGTACAGCGTTATTTTGTTTGTCATCTTGGTGTGGTGTTTTTTGATTTCCCGTCTTGTTGCAGTGTTTGTTTGGTTCAGATCGATAGATCAGTTTCGATCCATTACAGATTCAACCAAGATTTGGGCGTCAACGTTACAGATTCGGAGGCATGGGTATTCCGGCGATTTTGTTATATTTGTAGGCGTTTTGCCGTTTTATGCTATTAACCTGGTTGTTGTGAGTTTGTTCACAGATTTATCCTTTTCGGTTTTAGCAATATTGAATTTGTATTATTTTCAATGTATTTTATCAATTTGAATGAATGAATATATTTTGTAGTCAAAAAAAAAAATGTTGTATATGTTAATGTTATTTAGACTTACTTTAAAGTTATTGTGTTGGTAAAAATTGAATCATCTAATCCAAACCACTTTTAACTCGATTTGATTGGTTTAATTTTGAATTAGGAATCAATTCATTCTAAATCGAATCACATCTTATTTTAATTTTTGGGTCGAATTTTCCATCTTAGCTATGGATCAATTATTGTTAAGAATTGATGAATGGTTGTTAAATAGATTAGGCTGGGCTTTCCCCTCCTCGGCCCAAACCCCAATGATTGAAGTTTCTCTCTCATCCACCAATCTCAATTCTCAAATCAAACCGAATATTCGAATTTCACCGCTTCGAAACTCCTTCTTCTATCCCCAAATTTTCAAACCCTAACACTGCAAATTGGTAGCTGATCTATCCAAAGCTTCTACAGATCTTGCAATTTTCTATTTCTATCTGGTACTTCAATTCTTCTCCCTTGTTTTCATTCTTGCTTAGATTTCTTTCATTTTGACATGTTTTGACTTGAAGATTTTTATTTTGACCTGTTGTTTGAGTTCCGCTGCTTCCGTTATGCTCTGTTTGATGCATTTCTAGTGCTTGCTGTGATGAATTGTTTCGAATTGTTCGTAATTTCTGATTGTGTTTATCTTACGGGGATTGGCACTAGGCAAAGACGGAAAGTAGGGGTTGTAGCTGCATTTCTCAGTGGCCAAATTGGAATCGTTGGAAAATAATTCATCATGAAATTCCTCGATTTTGCCCCTCTAGACCGGTAATTGTAATTTTCAAACGAGTTTTGAGTTTAAATATGGGATTTGGTTGCATAATTTTGGTATAAAAATAGAGTCTGGTAAAACATTTTCAGGCTTAACGATTTCTTGAGTAATTTGAATCTGGGAGAACGTACTATCAGAGGATGCCTTGAAGCTTATAGTTGTAAGGAGGAATTATTGACTTCAAAATATTTGTTTTTGGATTTGGCTGGAGAATTAATTGACAAATTTTCGTGTTTTTTTTTCTAGGCAAACATGCTGGAACGGATAAAAAGCTCTCTATCAGTTTGGAGAATCAGGTAAGCTGATACTGTATATATTAAATCTTTTACTTCAATATAAATTGTTCTGTCAAAGATTTATGCAGCTGAAGCTGATTTGACAAATAGAACTATGGGGATAATTAAATTACCTTATTTAAAACTATTTTTCATGCTTCTTTTGTTGTCAATTAATTATATCAACTTCTTCAATTTCAGATTATTGATTATCTTGGGAAATCATCTGACACTGATTCTTCCTCACCAGATGAAACCTTATTAAACGGATCCAGGTGGCCTTTATTATCCAGATAGGTTTAGGAAAGTGAATATTAATATATTATCACTGAATTTTCTTTCACAGTTTTCATTATATGTTCATTCCAGCCGAAGGACATTGATTTACCTGGTTCTTACCCTCTATCACATGTATCCAGATTATGACTTCAGGTACCTCAGTATCTTATGATGTATCCATGATGCTTCTATATTGTCTATAGGATAAAAAGGAGGATTATGGGTAATGCTACTGTCAGCTTATTTGGCGACATGGCAACCCACTATATAATCCTCTTTTATTGCATTGGGAGTGTTGTCAAAAGGCTTGACAGACAGTTCAGAAAACTGTTGCTCTAGGAGCTGAGAGTTCAAGTCTCTCCATTTCCCATCTCTTATTCTGGTCATTTATGTAGTTGTTCCTGTTTTGCTATAACTTCTAAGTTTTGTTAGTGTATCTACTGTTGCATTCTTTAGTTTTTCCTATAATACCATACACCTGCAATGGTTTTTAGTGCAGTTAAAGCTCACCAGTTTTTCACAGAGGAATCATGGGACAGTTTTAAGCAGATTTTTTATGCCTACATGTTTGAAGCCTCAAAGGTATTACTGTTAATATTGTCTCTATTTCTTGCGTGAAGAATTCATTTTTGTATTTGCCCTTATCTATTTGGTATGCAGAATTCTTAGTTGCCGAGGCATCATGGATGTTTAGATAGAAGATACTTGGGTATAAAATGTGTGGTTATTTACTATTTAAGATTCCCATATTTGGTCTGACATCTTTGATCCCTATGCATATGTGATGGATGACCTTGTTTTGTTGCACCTAAATAGTCTTAGTCATGCAAATTTGAATTTCTGAAATAACTTTAATATTTTATAAACAGATAAGTAATTATATTTATTTCACAATTAGTATACCATGCAGTTTATCAATTTTAAATACCATAAGAGCTAAACATTATATGGTTATTTGATAACATTAATCATAACAACATATTAAATTATTAATAGTTAAAAAAAAGATATGTATAGCAATTTTCCCCGTTGTTCTATATTTTTTTTTTATCAACGAACATCTTAGCTGGATAGAGGGCATATCAGAATATCAGAGACAGATGTCTATGGTCCCTTTTGCTCCATTTTTTACAGCGATGATAATGCGGAGGGGTATTCTGCCTATCTCATTCTATCTGTGATTCTTTTGTTGGTGCTCACATTGCAATATATTGTTATTGTTATTTGATAATAATGATTAAATTTGCTACTGCGATGTTCTTACCTCTGGTTTTCTCGACTTGTCTACCGCAGGAATGGGTTGAAACTGTTGGGGGTGTTTCTCTGCTGGACAACTTGCTCAAGGCCCTTGATGAGGTGATTTTCCTTCGAAAAGTAAATTCAAGTGATATCAAGAGGCATTTTTGTGAATTGTGGTACCATTGTGATGCAGGTGGTGAAGTTAGTGGATTGTGAAATTTATGGTTATGTCCCTGATTCTGATGCAGATCCGTTACTGGAGAGAGGAGCAATGTAAAGTTATTATTTACTAGATACGCTTAAAAAATAAAACTTTGCCATCATGGATTATTCTAATAATTGTCTCTTCTGTTTTCTCCAGATGGTCCTTTAATTTCTTTTTCTATAATAGAAAGCTTAAGCGGATTGTGACTTTTCGTTTCAGCTGTTTTAGGTGGGTTGAAGATTTCATAACCTTCATCACTTGTCTTGAACTATTTTTTGTTTGCATCTATATTCATGCACAATGCTGTTTGTTGCAGTAACTTGATTTCTGATGGATTTCTTATGGATGGGATACACAATGAGGACGATGGAGAAATATTTGCTGATATGGATATATGAGGCAATGCTGCATCTATTATGTTAATATACTAAGATTGTCGAGCTCTCATGTGTAGTTCTGTAATATAAGATCGTTTCCCATGTGTAGTTTGTCAAATAAAGTCGTTTCTTGAGGCCTGTGTCGTAGATATAGCATTTGGAGCTTCGTGTATGCATATAGTGGATTTAGCATCTGTATCTTCCTTGTATGGACATATAGATTTGAAATCTGTATCTTCCTCTGTGCATATGACTAATCGTAGTCAGGACACCTCTGGTGTGGAAATAACAAAGACATGCTTATTTGGAAATGGAACAATTATCGTTGGATACGAGGTTACATTCCTCTGAAACTTCATTTTCCATCATATTCATATTTTGTTTACGGTGACAAAAGCAAGGGGATGAAGTTTGAAGCATACGCAGATGAGTGTATCAACCAAGACTTCATTTGCGTTTGAACTTTAAAGCATCTTTGAAGCCTAAGTAAAAGCAAGACCATTGACCTTTACGAAGTGTTCGATGAGCATTGTGGTAGAACTGGGTGAGACAGCAAGATGTGTTGTAAATATTTTATGTAAAGCCTCATGTGGTTATATATTTTATTTTTAGTTACTGTTTCTAAGAATGTTCTCAAATCCCTACGCTCTACTTTGCCTTAATGTTCACATTTTTTAAATGCAGTGTAAGTTTAAAATTATTTCCGTCAAGAGTATTTTATTATGATGCAATAATTTATGATTAAATGAGAATAGAAAGTTCATAAAAAAAATGAGAATAGAAAATCTTTTATACTTATAATATATTATATTTAAATTCTTATTATTCCAGTCAGCTAGAGCTGATTGTTTTTTTTGGTAGAAACAAAAGAAAATTCTTAAATAATTAATTATTCATCGAAATAAATATTGTGTTCTCAATTTTGTCAATTTATTATGGATTTAATTAGTATATAATGTTAAGATAAATATTTTTTATATTGTTAATCAATCATAATTTGTCACATTAATTAAAATATTTAATTTTTATATTAATTATTTTAAAAGTCATTCATATCATGATTTTTGATTAATTAATAATTTAAAAAACTTTACATTAATCATATATAACAATTAAATTCATGTAATATTGGATTGATCCCTTGGCTACACCAATTTATTTATTTATGAAAAAAGTTGATTTGTAGTGGCGTACGTGTCCAGCAGCCTAATTTACTGGGAGGAAAAAAATAAGCAAAAATATACAAGATATATATCCTGTCACCTTTTACACGATCATTTGAAAATAACGTGTACTTTTATCCCTCTATTCCTTTTTCATTACTCTTTTCATGATTTAACTCCACCAAAAAACAGGATGAAGTTGTCAATCCATTTCGATATAACACATGATATTTCAACTAATAATATTTTAGCATGTAAATTAAAACTTTATTTAATATTAAAAAAATAAAATATATAATAAAATATTATTGATTGGGACATAATATGATATATCAAAATAAGATAAGAGATCTTCATCCAAAAAAAAAGTCCACTTTCATTTGTGCATTAAAGGAAAAGATACGATTGCCAATTTGTGAAGGAATCTGACCGAGATGACATTTTTTGATGACACTTGGTGTTCTTATGCCAACTAACCAGACTTAAACTGAATCTTATAGGAGGATTGTGCCTTGCTCTATATGGCATTAGCTTAACTGGTTAGTGGTTTGTGTCACTAGAGTTCAACTTTTCCAAGTTTAACTTCGTATCTAACGTGAAATTTGATGGCATTGCCCTACCCTAGTGCCACGAATACTGCCAGCGATTACATGGTAGCCAACCGGGCTATTTAAATGGCATCTAGTAAGCATTACCTAAAAGGAATTCAGTAACATATAAAGAAGTATATGAAATGCGTACAAAGTTGATCACTTGGAGGACCTATTGCTTGAAAGAATATGAACATTTAATTAAATAAAATATTTTTAATTTTTTACGGCAACTCAATTAAAAAAATCCAACTCCTTAAGCTATACGAGTTAAATTATTGATAAACTTCTATTTATCTTTTAAAAATATGAGCGTCATTACTTTAGTCATGGAACAAATTCTGTCATAATTTATGTAGCAAAAAAAAAAAATCTGTCATAATTTACTTTGTTAATTGTGCAAAATGTTATTAAATTGGTCTTCTTTTAATTAAAAAAATGTGGATAAGAAACCCTAATTTAGAGACTAATTTGATAATACTTTGCATGAACAAGGGATTAAATTAATAACACTTTGCATTATTAATGAAAGGCTAAGTTATTGTAAAAATTCTTTAAAGGACTATATAACATTTTGCATTATTAGTTTACTAAATTGATAACAAATATTTTGACTATCAAAGCGATGACACATAACAAAAATAGTGATTTAGGATTCATTTGATTTGTAAAAAAATAAAGGATTGGATAAGACAAAAATAATTGTCTCACATTTGATTTGTAAAGTGATCACGGGACAGGACAAAAAAAAGGGTGAGGAACTGAACAAAAACCCAAAATCTTATATATATATATATATATATATATATATATATATATATATATATTATATAACATAATATTATATTATATATAATACTTATTTAATATAATATTATATATTATAAAGGGTGTTTAAGTAAATTTTATATTATTTTATTTGTTCTGTCCATTGTCCATCAAACAATATACGGGATAAAAAATTGTGTTATGACTCAAATATTTGTCTTGTACTGTTCTCTTTATCTTATATCTCAATACGAATCAAACGTAATCTCACTCTATATAGTTATTTAATTTAGTATTATTAAATTGTTTATAGAAAGAGTACTATATTGATTAACAACTAATAAATGGTAGAGTGTTTCAATCATTTTTATTTGATCTGAGTTGAGATGGTGCCATTAAACATTTAAATAAAAATATTTAAGTTTTTTTATGACAACTCATATAAAAATATATGGCAACTCCTTGCAGCACTACTGTTTAGTGTGAGGAAATCAACACAAAAAGTGGCATGAGAATTTCGGGGCAAGTCATTATTATTTTTGTCTTTTAAAGATATAGGTGCCATTAGTGCGTGGGTCTCTTTACTTTTTTTTTTTTTGTTGGCTACGTGTGTTTTTTTAATTGTGAGTAGAGTTTTGACATCATTACTTGAGTTTAATTGTTATATATTATTAATGTAAAATTTTTTATATAGTTAATTAATTAAAAATTATGATATGAGTGACTTTTGAGATAATTAGGATAAAAGTAAACATTTTAACTTATATGATAATTTCTGATTAATTGATTGTATAAAAAATTTTGATACTAATTATACATATTAATTAAATCCTTATTACTTTATTGAAAATAGAAGGGAAAAGTAGAACTAACTTGACTAAAACAAAATTCTCATATAAAAAATTTCACTTTCACTATAATTATACCACTTATATATAATAATGTTCTTATCATCTTTTGAGTTGTATTCATGAGCTGTTTGCTTATTAGCCTGTATTTCATTTGTTCTTTGAGGCCTTCGCTTTCGCCATGTTGCCCCACAAACAGAGGCTTGTACCATCAATAAGGTTAATAGCAACTTCAATCCGCCTTGTTTAAAGAATTCTTAAAATTAAGGAAAAGTTGTTATTGCATTACACCATTTGAACAAATTGACCTAGATGAAATATGTAAGGATGATTGTTTAAGTAACCAATTATTATATAAGAATCCGAACCATTAATAGAAAAAAAAAAAAAGAACAACATCCCGCAACTCAATCATATTCCAGATTAAATAACAAAAATAAATGTAAGTATAGACATATTGAAACTTATGGGACCTATTTGATAAACTTTTAAAAGTTATATCATATTACGGTTGGAGTGTAAAGTTACTTCAATTATTATAAAGTAAAAAGTAATGAGGTTGTATGGTAATTGACAGGACCCATAAAAAGTGAAGTTAAGCAACTCCAATGAATTACACCATTGGAAATGCTATGAGTGGAATGTGAAATTTGCTTGATTAATTGTATACAGTTTTATGATTTGTAATGCATACTTGTTTATTAATAATGTATACTTTTATTCGCATAACACTTTTTTAAAATAAGTTTGTCTCTAGAGTGAGTAAGTAAAGAAGAATATATCCACCATTGATATGATACAGTACATTAAGATCTCAACTGATTAAATGATTTGGAGATATTTACACTCTTACGTACTCACTTTATTAGCATGATTTCTTTTGGTGACTAGGGGTGTAATTGGATCGGTTTGGATGGATTTGGGGTAATTTAGCATCCGATTCGATTAAATTTGATCGAATTGGATTGGATCGGATTTTGGAGAAAAAAATGTACGATCCGAATCGAACCAATCCGATTAAAGTCGGGTTGGTTCGGATTGGGTCATCGGATTACCCAATTTTTAATTTATTTTAATTTTAATTTCGGAAAAAATAGTAACTAATTCAAAAAACTAAATGGCAAGAACAATTGAATGTATGATTGGATATAGGTTTTACTGATATTTTCCCTTTCTTTTCAGGTCCTCTGCTGCACTGGATATTGATTCCCATGGAGCATGTAGATGATGGCAAGAATCATCAAATAATGCCCTTCCAGATGATATTTCGCTTTTCTCCCGGTCAAGAATTCCTACAAAATATCAGTGAGTCCTCTTAATGTATCTCAAAGAGATGGAGGGACTTGGTTTGCAGTGCAGAGCGGCATCGCTATCGCCAAAAGCATAAATTGATGAAACATGGATCTATGCTTTGTGCAGGGACAAATTAATGTTATGTTTTGGATCCAACCTCATCAATAGGATGTTGGAATTAAGCTCATTCAAGGGAAGAAGAGTGACGAACGCAAAGGGACGAACAATGACGGCGACGGGTTTTTACGCCGGGACTTGGGATTTCTACCAAGAGAAGCAGGGATACGACTTAATAAGCCTAATAGGATTTTAAACTTAGGAATAATAAATACATTAACTTTGTGAATAATAATAATAATAATAATAATAATAATATATTATTTTTTAATTTATCAATTCGATTCGGATTGGACGGGTTCAAATTTCTTGAATCCGATATCCGAACCAATTGAGATCGGATTGAACATTTCGAATTCAATCCGATGAACCGATCCAAATCACCAAAATCGGTTTGGATCGATTCAGATCCATCGAATTCCCGGATCGGATCTGCTTACACCCCCTATTGGTGACACTTCAGTCTGTGAATAAACATTCTAGAGGCACAAGACAATTCTCTTTAAGGAACCCGGCAAAATACTCTTGTAATTTCATGAGAAGGGATGTCTTCTCACAAAAGGGATCACAGTGACTAAGTCTGGATGACTATTTGAAGTCCCAACCAAATCGAATTTCATAGAAAACTCAATTGAGAGCTCCTGGTTCAATTGAAGGGAAGGTCCACCAATAATGGAAAGGTCATTCCCCTCCCTATCCGTTTCTTGATCCCTGATCATTCAGCTTTATAAACTTTGCCCATGGATGATGGATGGGACTGATAATCATGTCTCACCCTTCGACCCAAAGTCACCTTGAAATAGTATTTCCGCTTCTACCTACTTCTAAATGCAGAGGCTATTGGTCAATAAATACAAATTCTGTTTTTCCCTTTTCTTTTTTGTCCAATCCTTGTTTTCTTTTTTTGTACCAAGATATGTGGCCCTCCACCAGGTAGCAAGCAAGCAAATTAGAGTAATACTAAGACCTGTAAGTTTTTCTCTATGATCAACTATGGATGCGTTTGAAAGAGCTAATGAGAATAACTTATGAAAATAAACTTATGCAAATAGTTTCTGATTTTTTTTATAACCTCTTTTTAGCTTATTTCTATAAATTTGTCAAAGAAGCTTAAGAAAATAAGTTATTTTTAGCTTATTTAAAAAAAAACTTATGAATTAAACACTTAATTAAGCTGTGTATCCAAACAAACCTAGATGCAATGAGCACTCTTAAAAGTAACCCTAGATTGTTTTTTTTAATAAAAAAGAATCCACCGTAAACCCTAAATGCAACCCTATTATGGACCATGAGTTTGATGGTGTTTCTTTGCAGAATATTTAGTTACTTTTTTATTTTTGGGACGGGGTTAGGTTTTTAAATTAATTAGGAAGCGACTAGGTAAACTATTGCATGCTGAATTGTTTGAAGGGTAATCTTGAGTTTGTGGCTAAGGTTAGAGTTAAGTTTAGCCAAAACCTTTAGCGTTGAATAAACATGTCAAGCTCCTTATTATGGTCTGAGTGTCTGATTTTCAATACGAAGATATTTTCTCTATTGATCTGTTACTACTTTGGTCAATTGGTTGTATTGGCCATGACGACAAAAATTGTAAAATCATGCAGGTAACAAACTAAAATAGATTAAATGTATAATGCTAGCGCTGAATCTACTAGACTAGGAATTGGATTCAATTCTGAGGACTAAAATGCAAATATAAGAAGATACATACCTTCTTGGAAACAATTGTGTAATAAGCTGTTTGGAATTCAAAACCTCTATCATGTTTGGCCGTTTAGGTGTTATACGAGGGGATATATTATCTAACAAAATTATATTGTCTCAAAAAATGATGTTTTGGTATTCCCTACCAATCAAAAGTTGAGGATATGTATCAATATTAATGAGTTAAGATTTTATTTTATTAAGTGACAAATTGTCATTGATAAGAGATAGAGATTGTGATAGAAGAATGAGATAGAAAATTTTCATTAATAGTCACCTTCTAAACATTTACAATATAACAGATCAGAAACAAAGAATTTCTATAAATGTTGATTAATTCAATATTAACAAAACATATGATTACATTTCACAAGGCTTTCCACGGTCTCTGTAAAAAGGGAGCCTCCTCTAAATTAAAGTTGGCTTACCGATCACGTAATATTTTTAAGGTTGTCTAAATAGATCTGCAATCTGAAGTTTTGCCCCAATTTTAAAGCCTTATGTAAAGTTTTTAATAAAATATTTTTGCCAATTTGGCATTTATAAAAGATTAAACACATATATAATATGTATATATAATATATTAGCAATATGGTAGCTATAAATACGTACATTTTTTTCTAAAATGCTCATGAAGCAAAATTCAAGAAAATAAATATTTTTTTAAACTAGATGATATGACGTAAATATAATATAACTAGTGTGTGTACCCCTGCGTGGCGCAGACGACAATTGCTGTTCATGAACATAATTTTTTTTTATATATAATATATCTTTTTTTTTGCAAGGTTATATATAATATAACTTTTGAAGTTGTTTTTTGTACTTTTGTATTCAATAAACACCTATTCACCTAATAACTTATCGTGGCTTCGACATGTAGCTCGCATCAAACGCATGAGTACTCTTATCATTGATACTCTCAAATCTCAGTGGCCTTTTTCTGTATCTCAATCTGTACCATACTGCCATGTGTAAGTCGTCGACATACACATGGACTCCTACTTTCTTCTTTTCTTTCTTAATTTCTTATTATAATATATAATAATTAAAGCAATCACCCTGGTAAGGTGAGCCAAAATCATGCATCTTCAAATAAAATATTCTATAGGGCTACTTTCACTGTTAGTGCCAAAATCAAGTTTAATTTCAGGCAGCTAGATGATATATCCTCTATAAATACAATAATCAAAAGAGATCAGCAAGTCCATCCCAGCCCCTCATGGCTTGCTCTCTATCATATTTCTGCAGCTTAAACCAAGCTTTTTACGGTCATAAGTTCTTACAATACCCAAAAATCAGATCTCAAAGCTTTAAGGACAATGGTAATACATACTGTATTCTGTATTGACACGTTTTAAATTACGGTTACAATCATGTTACGATCACGGTTATGTTGCGGTCTGATACGCACAATCACAGCCTGATGCGATTGCGACAGTTGTTACAACCCAGATGTTACAATCGCATCACGTAATGCGATTCGCATTTTAAAACCTTTCAGCACAAAGGAAGTGGAAGACTTCCTTGGGTGGAAAGTAGTACGCTGTATATGCGCTAGAAGTCTAGAGGATGACTATAATACTCATGAATAGCTTAATTTATTGAATTTATTCTCCCATAAAGTATTCGTCTAACTTGTTTGTTCATATCAACAAATCCTTCTCTTTCTCATCTTTATATGATTTCAGCCTTTTTACTATCCGATCCCAAAAACTTTTTGTTACAATTATTGTAGTTTTTGATTAATTTTCTGATTGATTTGGCAGGGAATCCAGCAAACAATGTCGATGCAAACCTGAGTGTCTTAAGGGAAAGAATTCAACAAGTGAGAAAGAGGGAGAAACTGATACACACATATGGGTGGAATTATAATCACAATTATGACCGTAAGTACAAGTGTGATTCCATTGTATCACAGTCTGTAGAGATTATGGGTTTAGCATGTGGTGCAATTGGGCTTGTCTTTATCATTGGTTATCTTAGCATCTGCCTTGTGTCCCTCATTGTTTATATATACAAATAATATCTAAGAACCACACCCTCTTGTCCGTAGCTTAATGGTATGTTTGGATTCAAGGGTAGAATCATCAGAATGTAATGATGACCTCTATATAATCCAGGGTTTGAAGATGGGCTTTCTTCTCATGTATAATTTGTGATACGCTGAAAAGAAAATAGTCACTCTGTTTGCTTTACAGGACCATTTTTATCTTTAACGGCGTACCAAGCACATGTGAGACTGATTTGACATTTAATAAGGTCAACTTCACAGCTTATGTGTCATTTCTATGTGACGCTTAGTGATGTGTATTTGACCATTAAAGTGTGCGAGATGTCAATGGTATCACATAAGAATGTCTCTTAAGTTATCAAGTTGACCTCACTAAGTGCCAAATCAGTCTCACATGGGTCACGTAGGCTACTGGCATTAAAAATTGCACTATCGTCATACTTGGAAGACCCAAATTGCACAATCGACCGTGATATCTAGAGGACCCAATTGGCGCAATTAAAACCTGAGGGACCAAAATTACATAATCGTGATACTTGGGGACCCAATTGATGCAATTAAAATCTGGAGGACTAAAATTACACAGTCATAATATCTGGGGGACCGAAAGCGCAATTGAGCCTTTTTTTTTATGGTATGTATGTTAATTCATTCTTTTAAAAGGTTAAGTAAACTTCATAAGAAGGGTTCATTATTGGCTACTGTAGTAATATGAGAATTTTTTTTCTCATAAAATATTTTTTACACCATACTTTAAAAATAAAATATTTTCGAACAATATTCTTTCATAAATTAAAATAAAATTTTTTTTAACCCTTTACAATTAACGATAGATTAGCAAGTATATACAATCATGATATTCTCACATCATTTTTCTTTACATTCTTTTTTACATGCATCTATTTTTTAACTATTAATTAATCAAATCACTTTTGTTTTGAAAGTAACAATGATAATTAAGACTTAGGTGTAAAAAAGTGATGTGATAAAAAAATTGGCGAGATGAACATTTTTCATATAATTAATATCATTTTCTATATTCTTTTCCTAAACTGTTGTAGAAACGCAGACTCCCTTTTTCCCCCTCATTTTCATTTTAAAAAGGGTTAAATATGTTTTTAGTCCCTAAAAAATTATCGGATTTTGGTTTTGGTCCTTATAAATTTTTTTTTTGGTTTTCATCCCTCTAAAATATGAAATTACTAGTTTTGACCTCTATAAAATGAATAAATTTTGGTTTTGATCCCTGTAAATTGTTTTTCTTTGATTTTCATCCCTCTAAAATTTAATATCAGCGTTTTTAGTCCTTATCATTCATTTTAGGGTAGATAAATATAAGTCATTTTAGGGTTCAAGGAAAATTTAGGAGAATCATAAGCTAACATGACACTACAGGTGTCATTGGATGTCATTTGGGATGATCATATGACCATCTGTTAGACATATAAGTAATTAATGGATGTTACATGACATTAGGGACCAAAAATAGTGATTTTAAATTTTAGAGGGACAAAAACCAAATAAAAAATTTTATAGGGACCAAAAACAAAATTCGCTCATTTTATGGAGACCAAAAACATATTTAACCCTTTTAAAAACTAAGTTAATTGCATGGTTGAAAACATCAGACCGGCCGGTTCAACTGGTGAACTGGTCCTAGTACCTATTCGGGGCGCTCCTAAAATCGTTTCGAATAAAAATCGGTAGTGAACTAGTCAAACCGGTACAAAACCGAAAAAAAAATCAGCAATCCATCAGCTTTAAACGATTTGCCAAAAATGTTGTTTTTTATTTTTATTTCTCAAAAAATTGAAACGGCCTCGTTTCAATTTTTATATCGTGATTTGATGATGGATTCAACCTTAATGAATATTTCGATAATGATTGATTGTTGTTTGTTACTTTATTTTATAATTCTAGATATTAGTAATAGATATTGTTGTTTATTGTTGAACACTTGAACTTAAATATTGTGTTATGGTTGGACTTGTTTAATGTGAACTTCTTAATGTTATATATGAAATTATAAATGTTATGTTTATATGTTGTTAATTAAACTTAAATATGTTGTCATATTGTTTTATTATGACTGTAAACTATTTTATATTAGTATGTTAGTTTATTGTTTTATTATATTGAATATATTATATAAAATTAAAAATATATATTTAATTAAAATCGATTCGATCATGGTTGGATCATAATTAAATCAGTGAACCGTAAAAGTTAACCTTTTGAAAGGGGTACAAAATGGCTCGCGTTCACCCCCTCAAATTCAATAACACAAAGCACGAAATAAAATACAGCACATAATAACCAAAAAATAAAAATAAATATACAACACATGATTTTATGAGATAAGAAAGTATAGAGATAAACTAAAATGACTAAGTTGACTGATGTATTATAGATCAGTATTTCGTGTAGGCAACATAAGGTATTATCATCATACTTAGCACATGGCCGGTCTAAAGAACCATATGTTAGGATTTTTAATTTTGCCGACTAACATCATACTTAGATAAGTATTTCTTGTAGGGCACATACATAAGGCATTACCATCATAGTTAGCACATGTTTGTTTTATATCCTTAGGTTAATTTGATGTTAAAAATTATTTGAACATATTGAGCCCAAATGAATGATCATTATTGTTGGACATATTGTTGTTAAGCACTACTCATATGTGGATTTTGTTAAATGTATCTTGTATATAGGTTACTCATAATGGGTAGGGACAACACATTATTATTAGATATACAGGAAAAGTCCATATTCCTAACTACCATTCAAAATAGTCGTCCCTTTGAGACTGGCGTTGAAGAATTGAGGTAGAATAGGAATAGCTTTCTCTCCTTCGTCTGTGGTTCGGGCTGTAGCTTCTTCATCTTCTCTTTTAGGTAATTTTTTAATTTTATATATAAAAAGCATAGAATCATGTTATTTTTATGTCATTTTATATTTATCAGTTAATTCAACCGTTAATTTATCAAACATTTCATTTCAATAAATTAGCTTATCCGTTATCTGCATTCATCTAGCTTGTCCGCTATGAGCTAACTTATCTGATATTCATTAATTTTTATCAAACAAAGTCTATATATATATATATATATATATATATATAGCAATCAGTGGCAGAGCATCTAAGGGGTCGGGATGTGCCCGGCTCCCGCCAGCTTTTTTTTTTTGTCTTTTATATATTACTTTGTGTTGATATTATTTTGAATCGGTGATAAAATTTTGAATTGTTACTATGTTTATGTAGGTTCTTGAGAGTGGGAGATTGTTTTTTTCTTATATGTATCATGGTATTAGGAGTTTATAGTCGAATGAAAAATTCATTTTAATAATCACAGCAAGTCACATTTTTATGGGGGACTTCATTGTAAATGATTTATGGTATATTTAATACCATTATTATGAATATACATATTTAGTTTATAAAAAAAAGTTTAAGTAAGTTTTTAGTCCCTGAAAAGTGAGTCGGTTTTGGTTTTAGTCCCTACATTTTTTTTTTTTGGTTTTGGTCCCTGCAAGTTTCAAAACTTTGGTTTTGATCCCTGTTGTCATTATCTATCTGATAAGTTCTGACGTGACTAACAGACTGTCACGTCAACACTGTCATGTAGGATATTATAATATTTTTATTTTTATTAAAATGTCATTATTTATTTTTTGTATTATCATTAAATAAATGAAAGACTGAAATAACAACAGTCATGAACATTTTTAGGGTTCCATAATACCTCTGTGACATTAAATATTATAAAAAAAATGTAAAAAAAATTAATATTTAATCGTACGTGACATTAAATATTATAAAATTAGCCTACATAGCAGTAATGACATGACAGTCTATTAGTCATGTCAACACTTAGCAGGTGGATAGTGACGACAGGAATCAAAACTAAAGTTTTGGAACTTGTAGAGACCACAATCAACGAAAAAAAAGTAGAGAAACCAAAACAAAAACTGACTCACTTTTTAGAGACTAAATTTTGGTCAGTAATGGCTCCCCTCAAAATTTTAGTGAAGCTCCGCCACTGATAGCAATTTATCTCATTTGTCAACAAGATAATAAAAGTTTTTAAATAATGATTAAGCAATTAACTCATCGGTAACTAGATGTAAGCATCTGATGTATTGGGAGTTTCTACCTCCAGTTCAATTTCTGTGTAGTTCTTTTTTTGAGCTTAGGCCCATCTTCTAATAATAAAAAAAAAGACACATAACAATTGGAAATATAGTTATATGAAGGGCCAACAATTAATACTTTGAGAAGGGTACGCAATACATTATAATTACAATTATAATTTTGAAAACGTAATATTTCATTTCAACATTTTCAAACAAAAGTTGTAATGTGATACATGGTGGCACAAAGATATTTGTTTCTTAAAGGGTCATACTAACGAGTGTCCTAACAAAAAAAAAAATAATTTTGCATTGAAAAATTAAGTAGGTCACTTCTTCAAATAATAAATACATCAATTTTCAATAAAAAGTTTCTTTTCTTGCTTCCTTAACGAGTGCCCTTAGGGCACTTAAGGACACTCGTTAGTATTTTCCTTTCTTAAATTCTTATTTCAAGTAACGATTTCCGTTCTTACATCAAGAAACATGTAGCATTAATAACATTTACTGTTATTTTGGATAAATTTTGTAATTCAATTTGATCTCGGACCAAATTAAATGCCTAATGAAAAGATCTGATTAAATAAAAGAGAAATGACTAAAGGCACATGTTAAGGAATTAAACATAAAATTAAAAAATGATGTATTCAATATATTAAAAGATGAATAATTACAAATAAAAACTTTTTATATATTTGATTTCTTAATCAATATCTTAAGGACAATTGTTAGCATGACCGAAATTTAAGTACACCAAAATATTGTTACTGACATATCTTCAAAACAAGGCTACCATCCTATAATTGGAGAATTGAAAGAGATTCTTCATTTTGGATTGATTAAATAGCCCTTTCACATGTTTTTTCTTGATTGACTGGTGTTACACACGAAATTATCAATATATGTTATCTGTGCCACACTTTTAAACAAAATCAAATAAGCGATAAACTATCATAGATTAAAAGTGCGTTTGTTTAAGATTATTTGACAATAAAAATCATTTTTTAAGTTAAAAATTATTTTTTGTGGTTTTAATTGCTTTTGTTTAAGACTATTTAGGAAATCAATTTTAAAAAAAAAATCATTTTTATGATTAAAATGAGAAGCTATTTCATTTAGCTTCTCACTAAATCTGATTCTATAGAAGAGAGAAGATATGTTTGTTACAGATTATGAAAAAATGATTTTAATATAATCTCTAAATTATTTTATATGAAAATCATTTTTTCATAAGTTATAACAAACTGACCCTAAATTATTGACGAGGAAATGAAACAAAGAGTGTATTTGGAAAAACTGGAAAAAATAGATTATGCTGATAATCGATTATATATATAATCGATTATAATCAGAATCTGTTTTTGTTTGGGTATGTTTGCTGAAAAGCGATTTAATTAAGATAATCTATTTCATTTGGATTATACAAAAAAAAATCATTTTTACATAATAAATTACGAAAAAGGGTATGAAGTTATTTGTTTATATTAATAATATTATTTGTTTATATTAATAATCTTGTGATTTTTTTCTATTTATAAAAATAAAAAATTGAATAAAATTTGTAACATTTTTTCATGACTATGGAAAACATGTGAAAATATATTATTTTTTACAATAATTAAATAAAAATAATATATATTTCATTTGAATAATATAGAGAATTTTAAGATAAATATTATGTAGAGTAATATTACAACATGCAAAAACCGTGGGGGGTATAATAGGGGAAAACACTTGTTTTTAGTAATGAAAGAGGTAGAAAATGTAACATAGTTGATGAAAGTTTTGCTGTGAGTTTGGTGCAGAATCGTGGAAGGTATAATAGGTGACAACACTTGTTATTAAAAACAATCAGAATAAAAAACAATCACACGATCCTTATCGTGAGATGTAGGTAAAACAACTTTTTTTTTAAAAAAAAGTTGTTTTAAAAAAATAATCTAATTTTCAAACATAATTTATTATTTGCAAAACAGCTAAAAGAACAAAAAACAGCTAAAACACATAAAATCTATCATTCTCAAAGATGCTAAAAGTATATAAGAAATATATAACAAAAAAAAAAGAAGACTGCTTTTATTTATAGCCAGTGATCATCATGACATAAATCACCACCAGAGTTACATAATTATGTGAAAGTCCCAAACACTAAATCAAACTTCACTACTTGTGGCCCTTTTGGTGAGCATGCAGACAACTGAAGTAGCCCTGAGGGTTGCTCTCGAATGCTCCCCTTGAGATGGATGCTCCACCACCACTAGGGGCCTTCATTGATCCCCCAGAACCACCGCCACCGCCACCTGAGCCTTTGCTTGAATTTCCACCACCACCACCACCACCTTTTGCACTTGCAACACCACTAGCACTACCACCTTTGCCCATGTTTCAAAATGATCACAGCAGAGACGCTAAAGTAACTCCAAAAAGGTTTGAAGAAAGTTCCAAAAAACTGATGATGAGAAACGATTCCAATTGGTTCGCTATTTATAATTTATAGAAGAAAAGCTCTATTGAGAAGTAAATTTTAAGGATGAAATTATTAATTCGCTTAATTTTACTTTTGGTTCCTATTATTAGATATGTGTGATTTTGGTCCCTAAAATTTTTTTAACACATTTGATCCCCTATTTTTTCAATGTTATAAATTCGATCCTCCTATCTAATGTACGTCATATTTTCTATAATCAATAGAGAGGAATCACTATTTTGAACGCATAGAACCTCGGCTTGAGCTTATGTGATAAATGATCTTATGAAAGAACAAAAAAATGTTCCATAAAGGAGGATCGAAGTCGATAAATAGGATAGAGAAACCATTAAATCATGTTGAAGCAGAGAGACAGAAGATAGAGAAGCTATACCAGAGGTTCTATGAGCTTAGAGAATTGATTCCTTTCTATTAATCATTGAAAAAATTGACAGACATTAGACAGGAGGATCGAATGTGCAACATTGAAAAAATAGGGGGACCAAATATGCTAAAAAAAACTATAAGGATCAAAATGGCACATGACCAATAATAGAGACCAAAATTGCTATTAAACCTTACTTCCTCGATCTCATTTTACTTGTCCCATTTAAAATATTGCATTATCTCAAATTACTAGTCCTTTTAGAAAATCAAGAAGTATTAATTATTTTTTTCCCCAAACATACCCTTGTATCTCAATCAATCTATATTAATAAGTTTTTTTTATCAAGGAGTATAGTGATTGGTAAGTAATTGTAATTATCCAATCGTATAATTTAAATAGGGATATTTTGATCAAAGAGTGTCATTTTTATAAAAAATTAGTAAACTTAATCATTTTATTAAAAAGTGTACATAACCAAAGGATTAGAATCCTCTACAGTTTTCAAAAACAACCACCGGATGTAGAGTTATTCATCTAAGGGTTGATATTTCATGAATCATTTTTTGTTTTTAATATTTTATCCTAAAAATAGTATTTTTAATGACTGAGATGCTTTGCAGTTAAAAAATAACGTTAGAGGATTATTATCCATAACCAAATGAAACAAATAAAATGTGATGGGGAGAGTAATAGTTTTAACGAGTGATTAGTGCTTAGTGACGATGGAAATTTGGAAATAATTAAAATTGCCTCTCATTAGTCCCAACGAATGCTTGAATTCGTGGATATGATGACCAGGAAAATTTTCAGAATTTTCAGATGCATTTAACCGGAATTTCAGTTTTCAGTGACCTTAGACGTACATGGTTATCCCCATCTTCATACTTCCCAAGCAATAAGCGTAGCATAAATGGCCGGTGGTAGTTAATTGTAGGGTTTTGCTATCGATTGTATTAAGAATATTTTTAGTGGGAGTTTCATAGAGTTTCCATAAGTAATCGGTTCTTATATAAGAACCTCCAATAAAAAAAGAAGAAAGAAAAATAGTACAGAATTGTCTTAACTACATACATTAAAAAATTGAAATAAAAATAAATGTAAATAATGATATGGATAATTTGTGGGACCAATTTGATGAATTTTTTAGAGTTGCATCAATGAACGGGAGAGTTGTTTAAAATATGATAAAGTAAAAAGTGATGAGGTGGCATGTTAGGACCAATAAAAAGATGAGTTAAGCAACTCCAATAAATTGACCATTGGAGATATTCTAAAGATATTGCTTAATGAATCAATAAAAGGAAAGATTGTATTGGGAAGTGTAACAATTTTCAATATATTAACTACATTATTTTCCCATAAAAAATTTCTTTTCTTGATTCTTTAAACAATGTACTTAGGACAGTCCTATATATTCTTATTGAATATATTATTCTATTCATCTCTTCTTAATTGAATTTGTCCGGTGTGAAAGTAAATGTTTATCTACCCTTAAATCATTGGAAAAAGTTCCTCTAAAATGAGCAAGTAAGAATATTTTCACCTTTGATTTAATAAAGTGATTTAAGATCTCTATATATTTTATTAAATTAATGATAAAAATATTTTTACTTGCTCACTTTAGAGAAGCTCATTTTAAAGTGATGCAATTTTTCAAATCGAAAAACATGCATCTTTTTGGTAAGCACATGCATCTTTAATTTCTCATTTTATAGAAAATTTTATTTTAGATGAAAAAAATCGGCTTATAAAAAAAAAGATGTACCAAATCCTAGACTATATATTACAACTTAGGAGAACAAATTTTCAGATCCACCGGAGGAAATGATCAATGGAGTCTCAAAATTTTATGGGCATTGCTTTTTACACCACAATTTTTTTTATACATTATAAATTTTTTAAAAGCATTTCATTTGAATATTTTTAAAATACCCTCAACTATCTTAATACGTCTCATAACCTATATTTCAGAAATACATCACTCCCCTCCTCTCTTCTTCCTCTTTCCCTCTTCTCCCTTCTCACCTTGTTGGTATTATTAACCTACGGATTATTACTCTTGGTAGTATTAAAAAACGACATGGGAGACTGAGTTGCAAATTAATGTTCTGTCCCATCCAATGTAGTTCTATTTTATTTTTTTATAAGGAGAATGTTAATGAGTGTCATAAGGACATTAGTTAAGGAATCAAGAAAAGAAAGTTTTTACTAGGAATTTGATGTATTTTATTTTTGAAGAGGTGTTAAACTTAGTTTTTTAATGAAAATTTGCTTTTCTAGACTTTCTTAACCAGTGCTCTTAGGACACTCTTTAACGCTACCCTTTTTATAATTCCAAAATTATGGAATTATTGTTTAGCGGGATTGCATTTGCCACTTTATGTGATGAGTGTCATTGTAGCAATTTGCTTAAAAAAAAATAATGAAATTAAAAATGGTTGTTCAGTCACGAAGATGCAAAGGGAGCAAAAAATAAGAGTTGTTTGTCGTAGGGCTGGATATCGGGCAGGTTAGATCGGTTTCGGGTCGAAAAAAACCCAACCCAAGACAGGTAATCCCTAAACCATTTCCGCCCGTTAGCACCATCGGATTGTGTGGGTTGCGGGTGGCGGGGCGGGAGGGTTGACACGGTTTTGAATAAAAAAAAATGGGATTCCAGATTCAGATAACATAAGCTGCCAGATTTAGAAGAAAAAGAAAAAAAAACAGGAAAGCAGATAAAAAGAAAAAATGGGATTCTAGATTCAAAGAACACAAGCGTCCAAATTTGAAGATGTGCAACAGAAAAGCAGATTTGGGTAGTGGGTATATCTTCTTCTTCGTTGATTTGCAACACGAAGGCATGGGTAGATCTGCAAAAAAAAAAAAAATAGATCTGGGCAGATTTGAGAGGGCGACGTGGGGCGCTGGTGGCAGATCTGAGATGGCTTTTTCTTTGGCAGTTTTGAGAGGAAGAAGAGCGGCGTGGTGGCAAATCTGAGGGCGGCTCACGGTGCTGTTCCGGAGAAGATGACTAGAGGGGCGATAAGGGGAGGGAGACACGACTCGCGAGGCCTAGGGGAGGGAGCTTCGAGGGCTAGGAGAGGGAGCTACGATGGCGAAGGGGAAGCCGCAGTGAGGGGAGGGGGACGCGGCGGCGAAGGGAGCGGGAGCCGGAGGGGAGACGAGGTACGGCGAGCCGACGAGGTGAGTTATGCCGACTGGGAGACAGGGAGTCAGAGCATGAAATGAAAATGAGATATGAAAATAAAGAGATGAAATGAAAAGTGAAAGATAAGTGATACACGATTTTGGACTTTTGGTTCATCAATAATAATAAGTCAGGCGGTATTGAAATTTTTTTATGCTACCCGAACCTGCCCGAATGAAGCCATTTGAAACTAAAGTGTCCAATCCACTGACCCACTGACCGACCTGACCCACCCATTCACTAATTTTTTGTGTTCAGTTTTTTCGGGTTCAGGCCGGGCCTCGGGTCCTTGTCCAGCCCTAGTTCGCCGCGCAGAAAAGTGCGAATTGCGAAGGGAGCAAAAAGCAAATGACTCAAAACGACCAACGTGAGATTTCAAAACTTTCCGACTGCCCAGGCCAAATTTACGTTTGCATTTGCTAGAGTAGATGCTCTCATGTCAGCATAATTACATGAACAATTAACTGAATAATAATTTAATTAAGAGTATTGATCACTAAAGAAGTATTACACAAAATACTGTCATTTTTGAAAACTGATATGAAAAAAATCGTTAACACCTAACTTATTTGATACGAAATTAAAAAAAGGACTCCTTACGCCAAACGCACACGAAATCTCGAACACCGCATAAAAGATTAGCCTATAAGGGCGAACAAACAACCACCTCAGATAAGCATAGCATGAAAGAACATAGTCCCACAAAATAGTAAACCCAGTTCATCTTCTTCTTTTTGTTGTTCTTGTTGCCACTGCAAGTACCAACCGGCTTGGCTCAATTGGGGGTTCTTGTTTCGAAGAAAGGCCTCCAACTCCAAGGTCAGAGAATCTTCAACGAAAACATAGTTGAATTCAAGGGTACTGTTGAGAGTCATATAATTAGGACTAGGAGGAAACATGAATGGAACATGATAATTATATGTTGAATTTGATTTTGAGGTGAGAAAAATGGAGGGTGAGGGTGAGGAAAGAGAAGAGGAAAATAGGAAGAAGAGGGGAAGGGAGTGGTGTATATAGGTTATGAGATGTATTAAGATACTTGAGGGTATCTTAGGGATATTCAAATGTTTTTAAAAAATTTGTGGTGTATGAGAAAAAATTGTAGTGTAAAAAGCAACACACAAATTTTATTAAAAGAAAAGATTAATTTCAGTTTGGCCCACATGTGTGATGGCCCAAATCACTTTGCTCACTGAGAGAGGTCGCGGTGCTGCATTTATGCACCGCCTCTATTGCATCATATGTTGTCGTCTTAGTATAATAAGGTGACGTTTGGAAGAGCTTATTTAAACTCATTTGGGTTTATCTTATGACATAAGCACTTATACAGAGTGTTTGACAGAGCTTATAAAAAAAACTTATATCATCCCATAAGCACTTATACAGAATGTTTTGGGCTTATTTTCATAAGCTAGTGGGAGAAGCTTATGAAATTTTAGAAGCAACAGCTTATGCGGAGTACATTCCGCAACATTACACTCTTCAATATCTATCTCCCACCTTTTTTGTTTCTTTTATTTTTCTTCCTTAACATTCTAAAATCACAACACATTCATTAAACCCCTTTTCTTCCAATGGCCAGACCCGAGTGAACCCTAGCGCCGCCAGTAGTTAACGCAAATTTTTTTTAATGGTAGATTCTTTGCATCTTACAAAAGAATGAGGATCTCGGTTCTATTTTGGTGTTTCATATAATATCCCAACCAATAATATCTTATCATGTATCGTGTATTCTATTTGTTTAATATTAAATAAAATTTTAACTTCATGGTAAAATGTTATTGATTGAGACATGATGTAGTACATCAAAATGGAATAGGAAATCTTCATCCCTTACAAAAACGGCAAGTGGCGGTAGCGGAGAGGAGGAGGAAAATAGCGGCTATGGTCCTCGGTGGCGGGGGAGAGTCATTTAATTTTTATTTTATTGAACACACACTATCTAGACATTTATTTATTTATTTATTTGTTTTAATAAAATAAATACCAATTAGGCATGCCACGTGGATAATAGGTGGTAAAATGTTAGTCATGTGCAAATGTTCAGTTAAATTATTGACAGTTGATTGACAGGGGGAATAACGTTGCAATTTTAAAAAAGTTAGATGACTAAATGTCCTCAAAATAAAATAGGGGAGTAAGAATGTGTTTGTTTTGGCAGTGAGATATCATGTCCAAGTCATTTTCACAGTGACAAACAATTATGTAATTTTTTTTACTAAAAACATGAAAACTGAAAGCTTGCAATAGCAGTTTTCACGTCCAATAGGACTGGACGCGATTTTGACAGAATCGCCGCTGAGCCAAACAGACTATAAAATCATACAAGTGCTAAAGTTGATGGATCAAAAGTGAAATTAAGTCATGTGTTTGGGAATTATTAATTGTTTTTGGAAAAATTTTTAGATAAAGAGTAATTTAGAATGAAACTGACATGTTTAAATATGAAAATTATTAAAGTGATAAAAAAAATATTTTAGGGTGGTAAATTATTTTCTAATAAATTTCAGTTTTTTTTATAGTCAAAATTTGAGATGTTTATCTTTATTTTATTATTAAAACCATTTTTTTTACACAATTCGAATAATATATATTATCTCAAAATTATTTTTTCACTTAATATATTTAAACGTAAAAATAATTTCATCCGTCAAAAATTTTATAATCAATTTTATATATACTTAATTAATGAAATAAATTTTTTCGTAAATAATTCTAACACTTCTTAACGTGTGTTTGGATGAACATTTGACAAACGTGATTTTAGATGGAATTTATTTCAATACAATTAAAGTGATTTATAATTGAATGTTTTTATTTTAAAAATAAGTTTGATGTAAAACTTAGTATAATTTTTTAATCCAAAAATATAAGCTATTCCAAACTGTTTTTGATAGAATCGATTTTAGATTCAAAATTGTTTTCATAAACGAGTAATCAAACATTTCTTTTTTGATAAAATCATATTTGATAAATATAAAAACACTTCTGATATTTTTAGAATTGGAATAAAACACACACTTAATCGTTAAAGGTTGTTGAAAGTACCCAATATTTTTTTTCTCGAAATTGTCAATTTTTTATCTCTTTGATTTTGAAAAGCCCGGTGGACAAAATACTACAAAATTGAATCCACATCAAGAAAAGTGTTGATGGAATAAATGACGGCGAAGTGACAAAATCCAAAACAGAGGGAAAAGTGGCAGTGCTAATATGGCGATGCGAGGATGTGATTTTAACCTCATGCCAATGATAGCAAACTGATATCAACCCACAAAACATTTACGAAAAATTTACTAATTTGTACCTCAAGATAAGATTTCTATTTGATATATTAAAGCATTTGCACTTGTGCTGCAGGCTAGTCTCGAGAGTGTAATCATTGATGGGCTCATGCTTGTGGATCATGAAAAAATAATGGTTAAATTTTGTTCTCCATAGCGAACTTTCGTTCTTATCCTTAAAAACAAATTTATTTGTTTTTTATCTTTCTAAAATTTTAAATCATTATTTTTTATTTTTACTGTTATGTCACTTTTATTAATTATTTATTTATTTTATAAAAGATATATGATCATCCCAAATGACATCCAATAACCTTTATGATATCATGTTAGAATATAATTCAGCTAAAGATTTCCTTAAATCCTAAAATAAATTATATTTATCTACCCTAAAATAAATGTTAGAGACTAAAAAGGGTAATACTAAATTTTAGAGGGATAAAAATCAAAGAAAAACAATTTACAGAGATCAATACCAAAATTTGCTCATTTTATAGGGACTAAAATTATCAATTCATATTTTATAGAGATGAAAACCAAAGAAATTCTTTTACAAGGACCAAAACCAAAATCCTTTCATTTTCTAGGGATTAAAAACATATTTAATCCAAAAATAATTATTCGTGATTAATTTTAAGGGAAATTATATTGTTTTTTCTTAAGATTTAACTTAATTATAATGACATTCTTTTTTATTTTAGAATTATACCAATTTTTTTTTTTTTTTAGTTTACGTTGTCATTATACTTACCCTCTAATTAAGGTTACCCTTTAAGGATTGTTAGTATAATCCTATAACAAAAACTCATCATCAATTAATTCGTCATCTATAATCTTAGTAAATCAACATTAGAGCCAACTAACCACAAAACTCAACCTACCATCACCCAAAGTTAACGATGATGTGACAGGTCTGGTGGCGTCGCTGGCGATTTGGATCTAGTGACAGTTTTATCGATAACTAATTACATCTTAGAAGGGTTCAATGGTCTAAGGAGTGTGGCGACAAACGGTGGTCAATTTTGGATGAACGAATTGTATGCACAATAGCTTTGGTTGTTAGGGTGTCAACTTGCATTAGAGATTCTGCTAGTTTAAGGTGGCTTTGGTGCCTGTTGTGGATTTTACACATACAATTAAAAAAGTGATAAATAAGTGGTAAAATTATCATTTATGAGTCTCTCTCTCTCTCTCTCTCTCTCTCTCTCTCTCTCTCTCTCTCTATATATATATATATATATATATATATATATATATATATATATATATATACACGGGGGGAGTTGAAGGTCATGATGGGTTGAGTTATGTGATAAATAACATTACTTACGAGTGTTCATGGGATAGGTCCAGAGTTTATCATGACCTAAACTAGGTTGATATTAATTTGATAGCTAGTGTCATCTACTTTAGTCCGACCCCGACCTTACTATGATTGGTACTATTTCGGGGCAGAACTAGGCCAACCCGATACGTTGACATAAAGTAAATTTTTAAACATTACACATAACTAAATCAAAGAATTAAGTACGAAACTAAAATTATAATACATGTTACAATATATATTTCAAACATAACAATATCAATATAAATATATTATCATGATATTCAAAATATTGTTGCATAATTTAAGATAAGAAGGTTATGACTTATACTTAATTGTAAAAATAAGTAAATTTTAAAAGAATGTGGGACACGGGGACAAGCTAAGACGACCCAAAACATAACATAAAACCATATAAAAGATACACTAGGTTTAATTTTGTAAAACCCAAAACCGGCATAACTAGTTTTGATCAAGGACGGCTTAACGGGAGGAGACGAGTCTTCCAATTCATGGAGGCCTAGAGTGGCGAGTTAAGGTAATGATATGGGTTGATTTATGTCACCAGTGGTTCTGGTATCGATTTGCGATAGTTTTGAGAAGTGAGTTAAGAGTGATAGTTGGGTTTTATTATGAGATTACACACACTATACCCTGGAGGTTTTGTGATACTTCACCCAGTTAGTCTTACACTAACGTTTAGTTAATGTCATGGAATAAGAGTAATAATTAATAACACGAATTACAAAAAGGTTGATATGATTCTAAAACAAAAGAGGTATAATTGTTTTATTGTTGTTTTTTTATAAAATGATAACAACCAATCAGGTGTTGATGTGTGGTTTTTTTTTAAATTATTGTGGCGGAAGACGTTAGTTCAAATGGCGCCTTTCACGTCAGCATAAAAAAAATAAAAATTCCACGTTAGCAAAAACAATCCTATTTTTATAATATGTTTCAAAATGACCCCTTTTTGATAAATAATTTGTAAAAATGCCCTAGTTTGGTCAAAAAGCCCAATTAATTTGGTAAAAGGGGGTCCTTTTCTCATCCCCCTTGATATCTATGTTGGGGAATCAAAAGAGATAATTTTTAAAAATAATTTTCAAAAACCTCTTGAGCTGAAAAACTCCTTTACAAAAGGACCACGCATTGCACATGAATCAGAAGAATATTGTGTTTACCTCTTGAAAAATAGCTTTACCGCGAACACTACGAGCACTCCAACAACACCGGTTAGCCAAATTCACTACTACTGCGCGATGCTTATAACCCTCGCTCCAGACCTTATATCGAAATACTGAACGGTGAAGATGAAGAACCACATGTCTCGAATCTGCTGTCCAAATTTCAGCCCAATCCAAGGGTTAATGAATATTGTATCGCGAGATTACAATAACTGTCCAGCCACAACCACCATAAGGAATGGTTTCTCTATCACTAGTATTGCAAAGTGGCAATATCTCTACTCAATCCACGCGAGCAAACCAACGTTAGAGATAGCGTAGTGCTAGCTATCAGGATTGAAAGAGGCGCGGCACACAGAGAGAGAAAAGGAGGCGCTACTGTCTACAGTGTACAGTGGCCGTTATGAGTACTCTGTATTGTGTGTCGCTTAAGTGACGTGCACAACTTATTAATAGATGTCACCTACTTAACCTAATCCCGTTGGGCTACTGTATGCTACAGGCCCAGCGCTTAATTATTAATTAAATCATATTTAATTAATTAATTAAACTAATCCCATTTAATTATTAATTAAATCATATTTAATTAATCAATTAAATTAATTCTCTGAACATTTTCTCTATGCGTGTGATTAATTGGCAATAATATTAATTATTATTAATCATATAATTAATTAATTAATATTATAAAAAATGAGCGGCATCTAACAATACATCATTGCAACCCAATTAATTAGAATATTGATGATAGAATTAAAACCATATTGTAACCATATATAATATGAAGTCAACATCTTTTCGTCAAAATGTCGTAATTGGACACAAGGCATAAATGTGTCATCCTTGTTAAATCCAATTATTTATTTATTGATCTAATAATTGACGTACGATCATGTGGGCCCAATATCTCATATTGTCCCACCTTAGCATGACCATGCATTTATACGTCGCATACCATTAAGATGCCTATAGATATTACTCTTGTTATGTAGGTCGGACGAATCATATCTACATCACTCACATTCCTCAACATGTTTTATTACAGGCCCAATAACTATATTTATAGTTGTCCTGTTATAGACAACGTTTAATAGTATCAAAGCCTACAACTACATCTGTTAGGAATCATAGTGACTTCAAGTCGAAGGATTGCTTCACTATACATGGTCAACATGAGAATCGCTTATGACACTTACATAACTATTATGCAACGTTCTAATAGCGAGTCACTTCAGTATAAATATTCCACTAATATTTATACCTATGTGAAGACTTGATATCTTATATCTATGATCATAACAATAACATAATAAATAAATGCCTTATACATATATCAAATATATAATCAAAGTCATGATGCAAATTATTATCTATTCAAAATAGATTGGCCACTAGAGCTTATACCAACAGTCTACTATTAAATTCTCTCACAATTGACCATATGGCATGCCTGCCTAACATTCTATTCTATAACTGTGTACTTCGCGATTCATTCGCCCTTACGGCCAAGGACAACATGTATATGTTGAAATCCCTTTATTTTATGTCACAAATGATTCAACAATTCACACTACACATATACCCACACACATGGGTGTGTTTATTGGTCCAAATCATTCTGTTGACCCCGAAAAACCTAATTGAACCAATAGAATTGGTTCGAATTTTTGGATGTTCGGATTGAATCCAAGCCAAATCGATTAAGATCCGATAGTAATTGATTCAGTTCTCGTATTCAAGATTTTTAAAATCGAACCAATTATATAGTGATATTAAAACCCTATTTTTTTGTAGTGATATTACTTTTTTCCATCTTTTAAATTATTTGCATAGTAGGCGCTTTTGATAATTTTACTCTCGTATCTATTTTTTTTTTCATATATTGTATAGTTTGAAATTTTTCGTATGGTAATATTCTTGCCACTTTTTTCTAATACCGCATATTAACATTGCATGTCATCGCCGGCCAACCGATGTCACCTGCTAGCCCACCACCCCTCTGACAACTATCATCCGTCGATTGACTATTGCCAACCGCTGCCGATCGACCATCCGCCTTGCGGTTGCCACTAAGTCAACATTCTTGTATATTTTAAAGTTTAAAAAAATGATGTGATTTTTTAGGAATTAAAAAAAGGTGACGTGAATTGGGTGTAAAAAAATGTGGTTTGGAAAATGGGTGTGAAATGTTTATTTTTCTGTTTGACCATCCAAATTTCATTTTTCTGTTTTTTTTGTTTTTCAGGGTATCTTCCGCGCGCAAAACGCAACTGCGAGAACTAATATTCGACAAAATTTAAGGGTTGACCTCTTTCAATCAGATTTTCTCCATACGCAAATCTCAACTTATTCCTTAGCGAAACGAAAAAAAAAAAAAAAAACACTCAATATATCACAAGCAAATTTGTTCTTTCTATAAATGAATTTAGTTTGTCCAAATTAATTTGATACTAGCCAGCCACCAGCTCAGATCATTTTTAGCGCGTTATATGCTCTTTAACCTATAATTTTTCTTAGAACATATACGATTTAAGAATCTAGCTCCATAACCTACCTTGACCTAATGGATTCCTCATTTATAGTCTCCAACACAGGCTTCCGTGATCTACAATAACTTAACCTATAATGAAACCCTGACTCCCCTCCTATCAAACTCAACCTTTCAACAACTCCTCCGTTGTTGTCCTCTTGTGAACTCTCCTCAGCTGCTTGCTGCTGCACTCCGCCGCCGTTATCCGGCAGGACGCGTGCCTTTCCGGCGGATATCCGCTTGGCTGCCGAATTCGCCGCCATGAAGAGCACCGCCATGTCAGCCGCTGTGACTAAAGAGTTCACTCTCCTCATCGGAAAGAAGATATAAACATTTCCAAATTCTAAGTCTTCGTCGGCAGCAAGAGCAGGGAACCTACGACCAATGTGAAGAGAGCGAGAGTTGGCTAAGAAATAGTTGGGGTGCTCCAGCATGAGCTCTGCAGCCTTCACAAGCTCCTTGAACTGCTTCACTTCACCGGTTGGGAAGATCACCCTCGCCGCTTTTACATTCTTCATCAAAGGAGGTGCAAAGGTGCATGAAATGTAATTGCCCATTACGTGAAACGAGACAAGATAGAAGCTTTTTCGTGGGAGAGAAAATGGGTTGTAGTTGTGGGTTCTTGATGAGGCCAGGAAAGATGCCTCTAATTATATATGGGGGAAGAATAAATGGATTTGGATGGAGGTTTTGGTTTGGGACTTTGTGTGAGAGGATTTTAAGGTGGGTACGTATATATATATATATATATATATATATATATATTTTATCGGGGAAGTGAATTTTCTTAGCTTCGGGTGAGTCAAAAATAATTGATTAGTGAATAGAATATTGAAGGTGCACGTTGTGATGAACTATCATGTGCGTGTGTCCGTGTGGTATTTGTTGACCAGTGTGGCTGTGGATTGATGAGACTTTCTTTAAGAATGCGCGTTGAGTTCGAAAGTTTGGTGGAAACTGGGAAGAAGCTAGGTAGGTGCAAGTGCAATGTAATTTTTTGGGCTGTCACACGGGGCTGAAATTTCGCCGTAAACGCCTGTGGGACCAACTGACGTCTTGCTCTTTCAATATTGAGAACAAAATTGTGGTGTGTCAAAAAAAAAAAATAATATCTTAGTATCCCCATTAATCAAAGACTAATGATATCCATAGATGTTAATGATGGTATCTCAGGTATCATACTCTTGTTTATGTGATCTAATCAGATGATAAAAATCTAGCCTATATGACAATAACATGACTCAATTAATTGATGTGACTTATTATGATTGAACAGAAGGTACCTAAACCCTCTACTTTCTAAGGATATCATAGCAACGCCTTCAATTTATTTATTTCAGGACATCGAATCTAATCGGATAAAATTCGACTAAAAACACCTTAAACGATTCAAGGTTCCACAAACGAATCCTGATTATTTTTTTTTTTGGTTAAATATGTTTTTTGATCCCCGTAAAATAATGACAACTCGTTTTTAATCCTTCATTTTCACAAAGTCATTGGTCCCTCAATTTTCAAAATAGCTCACTTTTGGTCCCTAACGTTATCTCAATTTTCAAAATAGGGACCAAATATGAGCTATTTTGAAAATTGAGAGACGAAAAAAATGACATTTTGAAAATTAGGGACAAAAAGGTAACGTTTTGAAAATGAGGGACTAAAAACTAATTTTCACTATTTTACAAGAACCAAAAACATATTTAAATAGGTGAGAACGATTTGATATGTGAGTAAAATTTATTTATAACATTATCTTTTACAAGTTTACAGATAAACTTTTCATCCTTAATAAAATATATTTGTAATTATATTTTTTATATTACTTTAAATTATTAAATGAATAATTGACAATGATAATTTAAAAAATAAAAATAAGTGACTGAGGTGAGAAACCATTTTTTATAATAATATGGATGAATATTACTAATTCTCTCTATTGTGTTAAGTTTTTGTTTGGGTTTATGGCACATTGAATTAAAATAAATCTATCATTATAATTAGGATGTGATTTTTATATTAAAAATTATTATTATAATTCTTAATTATAAATTGAGGTAGGTAGGAGTCATATATAATAGATAATTAATTTAAATAAATTATTTAATAAAGGGCATTTCTGAAAAATAAGAAAAAAGTTATTGCATTGTATAATTATTTAATAAGTTTATGATATGGTTATTTAATTTAAAACTCAAATTATATAATAATTGCATTATATGATTATTTTCTATTCACATAGAACAATTAAAAGTTGTATATCCTTTTGATTAAATTTCACAAAAAAAATTATTAAAAAATAATATTATAAGGGTTAAATATGTTTTTAGTCATTGTAAATAGAGAAAATTCGTTTTTAGTCCTTCATTTCAAAACATCTTTTTTTGGTCCCTCAAATTTTAAAATAGCTCACCTTTTGGTCCCTATTTTGAAAATTGAGCTAACGTTGGAGACCAAAAGTGAGCTATTTTGAAAATTGAGGGACCAATAAAAGACTTTTAAAAAATGATGAACTAAAAACGAATTTTCGCTATTTTACATGGACCAAAAACATATTTAACCCTTTTTTTATAATAATTTTTATGCATAACAAAGTTATGTGTTGTGATCTTTTAGAAACCTTGCATATGATTAGAGTATTTTTTTTCATAATTTCCTTCTATTTTATCTTCGCCCCCTTATTGTTTCTCTTTGCACCACTGAGAACTTCGACCTTTGTTTTGTATTAACTTGATGAAACTTGACAACTTTTGATTGTTATGTTGATTGTGTATTTGTGTTTATCTTATGATAGTTATGTATTATTGTTGTATAATGTATTAACTTTTAAAATCAAGATTTATGCAACTTAGATGCAAAATCAAGCATTTTTTTTTTGTGTGTCTTAATTGTATAATTGCTCATTTTTCTAATTTGCTAAAGCTTGTTTATCACAATGATAAAAGTTTTAATCTACATTTTTAAAAGTTTAGGTATCCGATTATAAACGTTTAAAATGTAGGGATCCAATTATAAAATATTTAAAAGTTTAGATACCCAATTACAATTTTTTTTATTAAAAAATTTGAGGATATGCAGAACAATTCAATCTTAAATAAGCGATGCTATTATTCAGCAAACAACATGATATAGCTAATATGATCATGGCCTTTTTCAATTTGAAACGTGAAAATTTCGTCAATTATTATGGTTAACATAGTAGATATTTGTTCATTTTGCCATTAAACCTCAAAATTGACTTCTCCTTAATAAGATCGATGGATCTAAATTTAGGCACCATTTTACAGGGTAATAGTATTGTTATTTGTTCCTGCTATTTCTTTGATGTTTTTTTTTTGTCAGCTGGTATTTCTCTGATGGACTAAGGATACGTTTTGTAGTGGGCTTTTAAGCAGTTTTAGTCCCTATACTGAATAGTGAGCCCAATGGCCCATATTGATCACCACCTTGATCATCTTGTTATTCTTGTTTTTCTTCATCTTGTTCTTCCCTTTTCAATTTGTACAGTGGTGAGTGACAGTGAGGGAGGAATATAGGATGAGGAAGGCAGAGGAAGAAGAAGAAGAAGCATTATCGAAAGCTGCAAGAGCAGCTGAAGATCTTTACCATATCAGAGACACTTATTTCCCACCAGACCCTAATCACAGAATCTCTAAATTGCAACACCATTCCGATCTCGCTCTCAAACTCCTCGATTCCATTCCGCCAGGTTTTTTCTCTTCTTTTCAATAACCCTTTCACTTTAACCTTTCTTCTCTTTTATTGGGTTTTCATTGACGACATAAATTTCACTTTTCTTTCATCAGTTTTTATTATGCGTTGCAACTTGCAACTGTATAATTTGTTTTTCCCTTTTCTATTTGGTTGGTATTTGAACATGTGAATATAGGATACTGAAATACAATACTTGAATTGAAAAACGAATGTGCAATAGAGTAAGGGTGAGAAGCTACATAACACCAATCATACCTGTGTTACTTCTTGTGTTATACAATAGGAGACGTGCAGAATAGATAACACCAATGATATATACCAATATTTAGCTCTTGGAAGTTAAGATATTCCCCAATATATCATTTGTTTCATTAAATTTTTGTCTCCTTTCCCAGAACAAAGAAAATCACCTATGCAGCGTGCAACATTTGAATATCTTAGAGGGAAGATTTTGGATGTATTTCCGGATTATAGGAAAGAAGCTGAGGATCATCTATCAAAAGCTGTAAGCAAGACTTAATTGTTAGTTTCTGTGATTTAGTCTGTCTTTCTACTGATGTTTAAGCGATGGATTTATGATTGACTTTTCTATGCACCAGGTTAAGTTAAACCCATCTCTTGCAGATGCTTGGCTATGTTTAGGTAACTGCACTTGGAAGAAAGGAGAATTATCTGCTGCGAAGAACTGTCTCAGTCTCGCATTAAACAAGGTTAGTGCCGATACTAGATCTCCACAATTTACATGACTGATACAGTAATTTGATTCTCGGTTTTGTGGGTATTTGATGTGACTCTGTAATTATTTTTTGGAAAGACTTTTATTTCTAGCATTAAATATTTCCAATATTTTGAAAAGAGTAGAAATCTACTGGAGGCCATAACCTTTCTCTCCCGAGTTTCACTTTCACTTTGCTCTGTTGAAATTCTGTGTAGTGAACTAACAATAGATGTTGGTTGTTTATGCAGGGTCCTAACAAAAACATTCTTTGTCAATTATCAATGCTTAAAAGGAAAATGTCTCAAGGTAAGGGCTTCATTTGTACTTCTTATTTTTTTAGTTGTCCTAATTTCTTTAGTAATTGTAACTTGGTTTTCAGCACTTATGTATATACATGAAGGATCCTTATATTTCCACACTTGTCCTTTTTGTGTTGATTTTAGTCATCTTTATGTTAATTGGTCAGACAGGTTGGTTTTCGAGAATGGCTAATTCTTAATGCATTCTTTATGATGTAGTAGCTGGAGAAAATATCCCTTACTCACTAGAGAAATGGGCTTAAGATCCTTCTTGAGATTTTAGAATTTGGAGAGAATAACTCTTTTTTCTTCTAAAAGGAACAATATGTTATGATTCCTGGCAGTTGCACCAAACTGCTTTATTAGTGGTCTCAGATGTGATTATTTATAAGATAATGACGCTTGAGATTAAGGGTTATATGCTAATTGAGCAGCAAATTACATAAGCCTGAATGAAAACATAAAAGTGAGAAAAAAACCTGCGGTGTTAAGATACGTAAAATACTTGCAGAGCAGTTACTTTGTTGTTTTATAATGCACTAAAAATTGAAGATAGAAACTTGTATGCATAGAAATGAGATGGTGAGACTTGAGAGGGAGAGTGGGATGACAGAGGAAAGTAGTGCAGGCAAGAATGATGGAAAACGGGGAAAGTGGAGAGAGAAAGTGGGTTGTAATTTGGTAAATTAACGATCTGTAAGTGTTTATATTTGCATCTATAACCTTATAATTCTTTTAAGTTTATCTTACAAAATGTGTATAGAATAAGGACTTTTTGGGATTTTTCTGGAGAAAACTGAAAATGTAAAACTACCTAATAGTAGAGATGCGTTATTGTGCTTGCTATGAACACAGGTGCGGAGAATCAGGCCGAACTTGTTGAGGAAAGCATTCAACATGCCAAGGAAGCAATCGCTTTGGATGTCAAGGATGGGAACTCTTGGTGTATGTTTTAAAATAAACTATTTTTAACCTTCCTCCTAAGCTAGGTTATAATCTTGTTTTTAAATAAACTATTGCTTCGATATATTTGGCATATCCCCTGATTGATTTAGCTCTTGCAAATATGTGTTCAACTATAATTATGATGATTGTGTAAATTTGCTAGTGATTAGGCTGTAAGATAGCTACTGATTTTCTCCTAGACTGATTGTAATTACATTATAAATAAGGGATCAGTTTGCAACCTAGATACACAATTTCTCTCAAATACTGATTATCCACTTGATTGTTCTTTGATTGATTGTAATTATGCCTTAAAATAAGGGATCAGTGTGCAACCTAGACACACACAATTTCTGTCAAATACTTTGTGTTCAGCATCCCGTTGGACATTACTCTTTAAAGTTTCGATAACCTTGATGACTTGATGCAATGAGTACATGTCATGTATGATGCCGGAAAACTATTTACCAACTTTTGGTCAAAGGACATCATAAACAATGACATTCATAGAATTTGAAAATGCTTTTATAATTTATTTTCCTGAAATGAATAGTGATGATTGTGTTTTTTTGTCCTTGCTGTCCTAAGATACTTGTGATATTTAATGATTTCCCTTGAAAATTGTTTCTAAATGAAGTCACTAATACATGGGAAAATAAAATACCGTTAACTTTTCATTCTCCCTTTTTTTGGTTTGGGGGGGGGGGGGTTAAATCTTGTCTGTTGGGAATATAAGATGCAAGATCTGTATGTTTTAACATCATCTGATCTCCTTGACAGATAATCTTGGAAATGCATGCCTTACAAATTTTTTTGTCACTGGAGCTTGGGATCATAGCAAACTTTTAAATTCTTTGAAAGCATATCAAAATGCTGTGAGTATGAAGAGGAAGGATTTAGAATTTAGCCTCAATAATGTGCATACAAAAGAAATGTATCTTCATTTTGGTTACATTTATATAGTCATTTCTACATAGAGATTATTATTGTATCTAATATTTACTGGTGAATCAAGGCTTTTCCTTTGCTAATGTGGAAAACCTGATAATTTTTGGTTAATATGTACCAGGAGAAAGATGAAAAAATGAAGTCCAATCCAGATCTATATTTTAATAGTGCCACTGTAAGTTGCATTTTGATCCTTGTGTTGTATTTCATTATGTTCAAGAGTTCATTAGAGAAGAGTTTGGAGATTGAATATGTTAGCTTACTTTTCTCTTGTATTTTTAGTGTCATATTTATCAAAGGCAAAATAGATCCTTTTGTCCTCATTTTTAGGTGTTTTTTCAACTTCGTCCTCTAACTTTTTTTTTGGTTTCATATCAATCCTCTAACTCGTCAACGTTACACAAGTTTGTCCTAAACATTAAATCTGCCTTAACTCCGTTAGTTAACTGCCTACATGGCAAAGAAAAAGATTTGAAAAGAAAAGGCCAACAAGCCAAAACTTTAAAAATACCCAGTTTTGCTTAACACTCCATGGCAGAAGCAAATGCTCCAACACCTGGAAAGACTAGGTAGCTTGAGTTCAAAATGTCTTGTGGAGTTTGCACCTAATAACAACATTGTTTCAGATTCAAAAGCAAAGCCAAAACAAGCAACCCCATTAAGAGATGGTTAAAAAGCTTACATCTTTGATGTCAAAGCCAAGTTATCTGATAGCATTCCTGACACTTTGAACATTGCCAGCACCATAATCAAGCAAAGTCACAACTTCAAAATCAAGAAGCAGAAGAGAAAATGAGAGGGTGTGGAACAAAACCCAAAAGAGAATAAATGAATGGCTTTTGAAAAGGGTATCCCCAGAATGAGAGAACAAACCAGAATCCCCAGAAAAGGAGGCACCAACTGAGGAGTTTCTGGATCATTAGACATTGCTAAAATGGAGAAATGTTGTGAAGGAGAGTGGTTTTTTGCAAAGAAGTTCGAGAGAGGAAGAGGACATGGAAGGAGAAGCAGAAGCCAATGGTGGCGCCTCCATTGTTGTTGCTGCTTTTCTGACTGCAACTCACCACACTGTACTGCTGTCTCCGTTGTATGTTCGCTCTCCTACTAAGCAATGTGACTTACGACATCGTTTAGGGAGTGAAGACAGAGTTAATGTTAGGACAAACTTGTATAACGTTGAAGAGTTAGAGCACTGATATGAAACGAAAAAGTTAGAGGACGAAGTTGAAAAAACACCTAAAGATGGAGGACGAAAAGGCCTATTTTGCCTTTATCAAATTACTGGTTCACAACTTCCCAGAAATAATAGAACAAAATAATGGGTCTGTTTGTTTAAGATTTTTTCTTGAAAAAATCACTTTTAAAATATTTTAAATTGCTTGGGTAAGCTTTTGAAAAAAATCAAAATTAAAAAATAAATAAATCAGATTTTAGATTATTTTGAGAAACTATAATGAATAGCTTCTGAACAAAGCAGATGTAGTAGATCTGTAGATGAGAGTGTAGTAGCCAAAACACGAAGAAGTCATTACTCATTATAATTTTTTGGGCAAAAATATCCTTATAACATTTTAAAATGATAAGTGTTGCCCTTGACGATTTTGCATCAACATTTTTATTCAAAGTAAAAAGTGTTTTATATAATTGTACCCAAATAAAAAATAGCTGCTGCATTACATAAAAGCTTTACAAAAAAATTTACTTTTTGGCACAATCTTAAAATCGCTTTGTTTTAAGCTTAACCAAATGGACCCAATAGTTAAATCTCAAAATCATGTAATAGTGCATGAAATACATACTGTGCATAAATGGAGTATCGGCCATTGCCCATTGGGTGGAGTTTGGCTTGTTTGTATAAATAATTTTTTACAACAACAACAAAAGCTGTTTTTCCATTAGGTGGGGTTGGCTATATGGATCAAATGATCTAAATTATTTGTTGTAGGTTAACAAATATCTAGAGAACTACCAGAGGGCCCTAAGTGGGTTTGAGGCTGCTGCTTTAAAGGATCCAGGTCTCAATGCTGCGGAGGAGGTTCAGAAGATAGTCAATTTACTTGACAAGGTGGACAGTCTGTTGAGGGTAATGAAATTTTCCTTTGGCTATGTAGTAACCTAAACCTCGTAATTGCAAGAAACATTAAAGTCACTCCTGTCCTCTCCCCCAGTACTAATAAAAAAAAGAGTTGTAGTCAACATCTTATTTTGAGAGAGGCAGCTGGTTTATACAAGATTTATAAATGTACAGGGACATGTAAGAGCTAAGCGAATGGCATCTTTGGCATCATCATTGACTGCTTTTAATTGTAAGCACCTTTCTGACCTATAGGTTTCAGTTCAAGGCCCATTCTAAATTCTTTTGAGCCTGTGCTTTTAGATCTTTTTTCTTAATATACTGACTAGATTCATGTCTACCTTCTGGTGCAAGTGAATTCATCATACAAAAGAGTTACCATAGACCTTCTGTCAGAGGGTCTGAATAGAGCTCTAGCAGTCGAGGGGAAGGTGTTTTTCTTTGTTAGGAGTGAGAGTGTTCCTCCCCTGTAAGTTCTCTATTCCAGAAAAGTATTTTCCACTATTTATTAATCACTTCCATAAGTAGTCGCCCACTCCCTTGCATTTGACCTATGTTCTGGATTTTGAAATATGATTTTTTTTAAAAATCAGTTTTAAAAGTAAGGGAATGGGTTGATATTTATGGAAATGGTTTCTTACACACAATGCATTGAATAATCTCTCATTTGTATGCCTAAACTATGCCTTTGGCCATTTAAATTGTAAATTTTCTTTCATTATGTTGGATAACTTGTTTATGCATCAAATGACTGGTTTTTCTTTAATTTTTTGCCCTTACTTTTTCTGTGTATTGCGCTGGTTTTTTTTTTTTTTTTTGGGGGGGGTGGGGAGGTTGAGAAAGGGGTCTTTTCGACTCTTACAATTACAGGTGCCAGGGCAGAAATATCATTTCAGAAGGGGCAACCATGACAAAAAAATTAATATTAACTAAAATAAAGTAAAATACAAACATGTATTTATAGTTCACTTTCATCTAAAGGATAAAAACTCAATCTTTTAATCGTTACTTTATTTTTCCCTCCTTTGAATAATTCTGCACTTCTGCTCCTTAAACTTCAGCAAAGAATGTTCAAAAAATAAAATCTTTTCCTATTTCTTCTTCAGGTTACTTGTTTAAATGTATTTTCCTTACTAATATTGGATTTGTAACATTTATTTTGTCTTACACATTAAATACGGTATAATTTTAAAATAAAAATATAATGAATTTTGAATTTTCATTTAATTAAAAGGCATATTAAATTGGGTTCATCAGAGCAAAGGACCTGTGACTATTGACAGTATTAACCACCCTAGATCACCCTAGTAGTTAATACTTCCTTTTTCATAAATATTCCCCACTGATCCTTTCCATTTTCCAATAATAACTTTCATCTATGTTACAAGAAAATATTACTCATGTTTTTACTGTCCTGTACATCGTAGACTTGTAGTCTGGAGTTTCACTGTAATTTATAAGAAAGAATGTGTTTCCATGTCCTTTATGTTAATTTCATAAGAAATTAAGAATTGTTGCAATTTGTGCAGATATTGGATCCATATGATCTTGTTCTTGTCATTTTGCAGATACTATTTGCTTTGCGATTCAAATCAAACTTGCTTTGTTATCTCAGTTTTTGGTGTACGTAATGATGTGGTAAGAACTGCTGCCGATGTTGTATGTTAATCTTCTCCTATTGTCTCTTAATCATGCTTTTGAGCAGGGAAATTTCACTTGTCTTTTTTGGATAATTGTCAAGTGTGGCAAACCGGTTGCATGGTTCCTTGTTTCTCATCTCTAATAATATTTCTTTGTAAAAAATAAAAAAAAAAATCAACGTTAAGTCAACTTGTGCATTATGATCAACAACTATAGACATAAAAAAAGAAAGAAATGACCAAATGTGATCGTATGAAACAAAGTACGCAGCTTTACTAGTGTTAAATAAAAAAGGTAGGTCTAGCTGATCTAGAGCCATAGGTTATTGCTTATTTTTCTCTTTTCCGTTTGTGTGAGTACTTTTAGTTTAATTGAGCCCTGACCATCCAGATTAAAGAAGGAGATCAGCTAACGCTTCTTGACCCTTGCTTTCGTCATGTCGATTTGACCTGGAAGGAGAAGGTACGCTTTCATCAAAGATATTCTTGATTTAATGCAATGATTTGCCAATTCCTCAATGTCTTTGTAGTAGAATTAGTCATTCTGATTAAACGGTTTCCTTGTTATATTCATGTTTGAAAATAGCATTACCAGTTCAGATCTATACGCCTGGATTTCTATGAACAAGTGCTTGTCAATGGAAAAGCTCTGACTCCTCAACAAGCGGTTCGTACATCAATATATGCACAACATAAACCCTGAACAGACCACTGCTAAATAGATATCGGATCTGCTTCTGCATGTCTTTGATTGTCGGTATGCTGTATTCATTTAGTAAATAGATTAGTTGATACATGTATACAGTTGAATTTCTTGCTCATGTCATGGGTCACAATCTGAGAATAGAAAAAGATACTTGAGAGAAAGGTTTGGCATTTGTTAAATATGGTGGTTTCAAGATTTTCTTATTGTGCTTCAACAGCATGTTTATGTAATTATCTTGTTTTTATGTTACTTTTTGACACAACATTCTTATTAGTTATGCACGGCGAAGGCCAAAACATTTGAATTCGCACCTTAAATGGAGAGTCGAATTCTTAAATTGTAACCGCTCATAATCGGGTAACAAATTTTGCATGCATGAATCAGCTTCGGTACAGTCATGATGCATTAGAGGCAGTATATTGATGGGCGAGTCAAGCTACTCTGTCTTCTTTGACATTGATTTTATACCTCGAGGAGAAAAGGTAAGCTACTCTGTCTTCTTTGACATTGATTTTATACCTCGAGGAGAAAAGGTAATGTAAGCATTTAAACAGTAACACAGTGGCAATTACACACATGACATGAGAAGTGAGAACCATTGGCATCCAACAATTTAGCTTGTGTTTTCTAACAATATATTGGAATTCGTGTCAAAATCAAATGATCAACATAGCTTGTGATGCTTTTTGGAGTTTTGCACAAATGCACGGTGACAACTCTGTGCTTTGAAATACCACCTGAGATTCTCTTCATTTCCTTTATCCATTTTCCCTCTCTATTACTATAGTTTTAGGTATATAATTATGATATTTTGACATTAGGTGAGATCCAATATTCTCTATACATCCTATAACTATAGTAATGGAGAGGAAAATGGAGAGGATCTCCACCCCTAATAACTTACCCAGATGTGAGTCTCAATTAAATTGTATGATTCTTATATTGCTTTATTTTTAATATTTCAATATGAAAATTCTCAAATTGTTCCGTTTTAACTTCAGAGAAAAAGCTCAGTGTCTTGTCTGTGTTTTAATGTAAATGTTTAGAATTTGAAGCAAAGCAACTTTGGTTTTTAAGGTCATGGGAATTTGATAGAAACTGTGTTTGCAATCCTAGACTCCTAAACTAAACTATAATAATAGTAACAACTTTATTTATCGCTTCACGGCTTTTTTGCAAGTCTAGTTTCCTGGGTATGTGGTGCAGCTTCTTTGCTGCTTCATAACTTTGTATTAATCACGTTGATGCTCCGGAGCATGAATTTGGTATCACCATTTTTCCTAGTAGTAGTCCCTCTCTTCTTCCTTCCGAATCATTACTGCTGTAATATTAATGGGCTTCAATTCGTCCAGTCAAAAATGGAGCTACTGGCTAATGAGGAGCTTTAACGGGCTCTCAATTCATCCAAACATGTTTGAAAGTGTGGTGTCTAGGGTTAATTTTCTCAAGTTGGGTGGTTAGTTCAGTTGAAAGTTAACACCTTTAATGTCAAGAGGATAGAGCATGAATTTTTTTGAAATTTTAAGATTTTATGATTAAAAGGATAAAAATTATATGTAAGTGAATAAATTGATAAAGAACCCACGTTTTAGAGACCAAAACAAAGTTTTACTGTATACTTTTTAAAATAATGGAAATATTACCTCCGATAAAATTATGGTCGTCACAATTGGTAAAGTCAGACGGTGTTAACTAAACTAATTTGGGTTCAATTCCTGTCATGATTCATTGTCGGTGGATTATGTGTAAACACTCGTTAAACTTGAAGATAGGACAGACACCTTTAATCCCAAATTTTGCCTCTTCACAAAAAAAAATATTATTTGTATTTTATTGATATACCAAATATTTAATTTCATATTGGAATAAAATTACTAGTGGTATTTATCTTTCAAGTGACATAACTATTTCATATCAATTTGCAAGAGTCCCACCTTGTCTTAGTTTTTTTTGTTTCAGGGGAGGATCCACCACTGGGGTGGGACATGAAATGACAGATGTCACTTGGAATATTAAGGTGTGTTTGATTTACTCAAAAATTAAGATTGATACAGCACAATAATAATTGTGCCTTATTTAATTTTCAAACTTGTCAAGTACAAAACAAAATGTTACTCAAGGTACAACACAGAAGTCACCTTTTCTGTTACCTACTAAACCAAGGAACTAAATTTTGTCCACAACAATAAATGTAATAAAACCAAAAACTCACCCTTGCATGTAACTCATTCTCTAGCTCAACCCTTTTCCTCCATACAAATAGACCACCGGTCACTGTTCGCTAGCGCGAGATCGAAGATGACATTGTTATGCTCTCTGTTTTGAGAGGTGGCAAACATTTCGAAGGCACTGTTCCATTTAAAAAATCATTTTCAAATCAGAACTTCAACCTCTAGGTCCCTGTAATCACCAAATCCTTGCCATCCTTGAATAATCGGAGCTTGGTCTCCTCTTAATTGTTAGAACACACACACACCCAGCACAGACGGGTTAACAGTACACTGAATACACGCTTAACACATAGACGAGTGTATAAGTGCACAGACGGGTGTTATCGGGGGCAGACGGGTGGAACAATATGCAGACAGGTAACGATTACTAAGTGTAGACGGGTGAACAGTGCATAGACGGGTATCAGAGAAAGTTGATTACTGAATAATACTTCACTTACTTTTATTCCTTGCACTCACCTCTATTTATACACACATAGTTACAAGTCACTTGTAACTAACTAACTAACTTTCCTAACTAACTCTTCTAACTAACTAACCACTTATTTGAATTACAAGATAATACTTCCCCTTAATTCAAATATTCAAAAGATACAACACCTAAATCATTTCTAAGTTTTTCAAAACGATCTAACTTCAGTGGTTTAGTCAGTATATCAGCAGCTTGTATCTCTGTAGGACAATAGACTAGCTCGAGTCTTCCTTTGTTTACATGATCTCTAAGGAAATGAAACCTGGTTTCTATGTGTTTGCTCCTGCCATGAGAAACCGGGTTCTTGGCTAGATTAATAGCTGATTTATTATCAACCATCAGCTTCATAGGCTTGGCTACTTCAACCTGAATCTCACTCAGCAGTGAATCAAGCCAAAGAGCCTGACAAGCTGCATAAGAGCTTGCAATATACTCAGCTTCACACGATGACAAAGCAATAACTGGCTGCTTCTTTGAACACCAAGAGATTGGTGCATTCAAAAACTAAAAAATGTAGCCAGATGTACTCCTTCTATCAACTCTGTCTCCACACCAATCAGAGTCAGAAAAGCCTATGAGAACACTCCCTTGCTGCTGAATTCTGTTAGGGAACAGAACACCAAACTCCAGTGTACCTTGCAAGTATCTCATAATTCTCTTAGCAGCAATCAAGTGTGGTTTCCTCGGATCATCCATAAACCTGCTAATCATGCCCACTCCAAAGCATATATCAGGTCTACTGTTGCAGATATACCTCAAAGAACCAACTATCTGCTTAAACAAAGTGCCATCTACTGCCTCTTCTTCACAGCTCTTTTCTAACTTCACATTAACCTCCACAGGTGTTGCTGCAGAATTGCAACCATTCATGTTGAATCTCTTTAAAACTTCACTCACATACTTTCTTTGGTGCAACACTATCCCTGCTGTTGTTGCAGCAAACTCCATACCAAGGAAGTAAGTCAACCTTCCTAAGTCTGTCATCTCAAACTCAGTCTTCATTACAACTTTGAACTCTTCAATGTCTTTGGAACTGCTACCAGTCACTAGTAGATCATCAACATAGAGACACAGCAACAATAGTTCTGACCTGTTCTTTTTAAATCGTACATAGACACCATGTTCAACTGAGCACTTGCTGAATCCAAGTTGAAGTAGAAATGAATCAATTCTTTTGTTCCAAGCCCGAGGGGCTTGTTTTAGGCCATAAAGTGCCTTCTTCAATCTGTACACCATTTCTTCCTTTCCCTTAATCTCAAATCCTGGTGGTTGAGAAACATATACCTCTTCTTCAAGAGGTCCATTTAGGAATGCAGATTTGACATCAAGCTGAGATAGAGTCCAACCTCTTGCACTTGCTAGAGCAACAACCAGCCGAATTGTCTCTATCCTTGCCACTGGTGCAAACACTTCTGAGTAATCTACTCCTTCCCTTTACAGAAAACCCTTTGCAACCAACCTTGCTTTGTGCTTAGCAATTGACCCATTAGGATGCAGCTTCAACTTGTAAACCCACTTCACAGCAATTTGGTGCTTGTTTGTAGGTAGACTTGACAATTCCCATGTCTGATTCCTCTCAATGGCTTTCAATTCTTCAATCATAGCATTTTTCCAGACCTGCTCCTTCATAGCTTCCTCAAGATTCAGTGGTTCAGAGTCAGCAAACATAGCAAAATGCACCAGATCACCATCATGAGCTATTGTATTATCAGAGAACAGCTCATAATCAGTTAATCTAGGTGGCATCTGTCTATGCCTGTGTGGCCTGACTTGAACTGTCTGAACACCCGTCTGAGTTCCCAGTATGCCTACACCTGTCTGAGTTCCCAGTATGCTAACACCTGTCTGAGTTCCCAGTATGCCAACACCTTCTTGTTGAACTTGCTCCTCATCTAACAATGATGAGGACACCTGTGTCAGACTGTTGCTGCTGCTGCACTTCTGATTCCAATCCCAAGATTCAGTTTCAGCCACTATCACATCTCTGCTAATCATAATTTTCTCTTTAATAGGATCATATAGACTGTATGCACCAGTCGGATGATACCCCACCAAAATCATGGACTCACTCTTGTCCTCCAATTTCCTCCTTTTCTGATCAGGGACATGTTTGAAGCATAGTGCTCCAAATGTCCTCAAATGGCTCACAGACGGTTTCCTCCCAGTCCATATCTCCTCTGGCACTGCTTCCTTTAATCTCTTTGTTGGGCATTTATTCAGTATATACACTGCTGTAGAGACAGCTTCACCCCAAAAGGGATGTGGTAAAGCTTTCTCTTTCAGCATACTTCTTGCCATATCAAGCACTGTTCTATTCCTTCTTTCTGCCAAACCATTATGTTGAGGGGTATAAGGGGCTGTAACCTCATGTTGAATGCCATTCTCTACACAGAAATGCTCAAAATTGCTTGAGGTATACTCCCCTCCTCCATCAGTTCTCAAAATCTTGATGGACTTCTCACTTTGTTTCTCAACTAGCTTCTTAAAATTTTTAAAGATTTCAAGTGCTGCATTCTTTGTATTAATCAGGTATAACCACATCATTCTACTAAATTCATCAACAAATGAAATGAAATACCGATTACCTCCCAATGAAGGTACCTCAAATGGTCCACAAATGTCAGAATGCACAACTGCTAACACACTTGTTGCTCTCATTGGCAGATGTGATTTGAAAGAATTTCGGGGTTGCTTTCCTGCCATACACACTTCACATATCTTCTCTGGAACAGCAAACATGGGAAGGCCAGCTACCATTTGTTTGGAAGAGAGATCATTTAAACTTCGAAAATTCAGATGTCCAAACCTTGAGTGCCAAAGCCAACAATCCTCAACATGTGCAGCTGCTTTCAAACACTGAATCTCAGCAGCTTGCATATTGATCTGAAAGGTCCTATTTTTCGAGAGAGGAGCCTTTAAGATCAATCGTTGAGTGGAGTCAAACATTTTCATTTGATCATCCTTCATCACCACAGTAAAGCCCTTCTCAATCAGTTGGCCAATACTCAAAAGATTGCTCCTCATACCTGGTACATACAGGACATCTGAAATCAAGACTGATTTCCCATTTTTCTTTTTGATCACAATGTTGCCAATATCTTCAGCATTCAAGGTTCTGTCATCTGCAAATCGAACCTTGCTCTTTCTTGATGTGTCTAGATCAGCCAACCATTCCTTGTGACTAGTCATATGGTTTGAGCAACCCGTATCAAGATACCAAAACTCAGATTGAAAGGATTCCTCACTTGTAGTCACCATCAGTAGAACTGGATCAACATCAGAATCCTCTTCTTGAGCAGCACAGGCTTCCTCATTAGTTACTTTCTTCGATTTGCCTTTGCCATGCCAACATTCATCTGCAAAGTGACCAAACTTTTCACAATTGAAACACTGCACCTTGCGTTTATCAAAGTTCTTCTTGAATCCACCTTTGGTTTTGGCAGATCCTCCTCCCCTTTTACTGGAGGATTCAGACCTGTCATCACCCTTCCAAGAACTCTTCACAAATTTCCCCTTTCCTCCTTTCCTCCATTTCTTCTGGTGATCAAACCCTCTCTTCTCAGTTTGAGCTTGCAGTGCTTGATCAGAAGTTTTCTCAATCACCCCTCTCTCATTCATCCTCATCTCCCGAACCTCCAGGGTCCCTTGCAACTCCTCAAGACTCAGGGTTGCAGTGTCTTTAGACTCCTCAATTGCACACACTATGTAATCAAATCGAGGATGCAATGTGCGCAATATCTTCTCAATGATCTTCTGATCAGACAACCTTTCCCCGTACCCTGCCATCATATTGGTGATATTCCTGATTCTTGCAATGAAATCAGCCACCTTCTCTTGATCCTCCATCTGCAATAGCTCATATTGCCTCTCCAAGACTTGAAGTCTCGCTTTCTTGATCTTTTCACCACCCGTGTAACATTTCTCCAAGATATCCCAGGCCTGCTTTGCTGTTGCAGCCCTAGAAATCTTGTCAAAATTAGCCAAATCGACACACTGATGCAGAGTAAAGATTGCCTTGCAATCTTTCTTCTTGTTCTCCTTGTACACAGCCCTCTGAGCATCGGTGGCACCCTCATTCACTTCTGGGTAGCCATTCTTGATGATGTCCAGCACATCCTGGAAACCAAATAATGCTCGCATCTGCACATTCCACCGATCCCAATTTTTGCCATCAAGCATTGGCATTTGCGCAGGAAAATTGCCATTGGAGCCCATATCCTCACTTCACTCGTGTTTTACCTCACTTCACTCGTGTTTAGGTCCAAGAAAGAATAAGCTCTGGATACCAATTGCTAGAACACACACACACCCAGCACAGACAGGTTAACAGTACACTGAATACACGCTTAACACATAGACGAGTGTATAAGTGCACAGACGGGTGTTATCGGGGGCAGACGGGTGGAACAATATGCAGACAGGTAACGATTACTAAGTGTAGACGGGTGAACAGTGCATAGACGGGTATCAGAGAAAGTTGATTACTGAATAATACTTCACTTACTTTTATTCCTTGCACTCACCTCTATTTATACACACATAGTTACAAGTCACTTGTAACTAACTAACTAACTTTCCTAACTAACTCTTCTAACTAACTAACCACTTATTTGAATTACAAGATAATATTAATACTTTTAAGAGTGATTATTCACGTAACTCGTCCATCGAGAAAACGCTGTTGTCCTTGATGTGCATCAAACACACCTTGAGACCTATGTTTGAGAAGATGACAATGGAAGGAATAGAAATGAATTGGATAAAACTTAATAAAGGTGTGTTTTGAAATTCTTTTGAAGGAGAGTATAATAGCAAGAGAAAGTCAAATGATTCATTTCTTGCCGTTCAAAGCCTTACATTCACAATTTTGTCTCCCTGATCTAGTGAGTCAAGGAAGGAATTGCATCAATATTTTCCATCAGAAGTACCAATGTTTTATTCGTATATCCCATTTCTCTACCAATTTAGATGTCTTAAGGAGACCTCGCATATCCAAAAGAGTGTCTCTTTTAATCAATGTTTATTAAAATCGAACAGGATTGACCAGTCGAACAGGATCTGAACCCATAGCCGATCCAGTCAAGTCATCAGGCTCGATAAACATTCGAACCGGTGCCGTTGTCATTAAATCGAGCTTGAACCGGTAGAAATCGGGTGACTTAGTGGCTGACTCGGTTTCGGTCGAACCATCTTTCTATGCGCGAACTGACCTACCGATCGAGATTCGAAAATGCACAAAACAAATGCACTTGATGGAGGTCATCCCTGGTCTTCATTGCATATGCCAAGTGTCTCTACCACTAAACCACAATAGCCCTTTCTTATTTATTTGACAAATATATTATATATTCATATCTTTGATATAAAACTTATAGATCTGATATATATCGGTCCATCCGGTTCAACCAGTGACTCACTGGTTCGACCAGCGATCCATTGACTATGTGTCCCAACTAAGTCAATGACCGGTCCAGTTTAATAACACTGCTTTTAATATACTAAATACTAATAGAAAGGAAAAGGAAAAAAAGAAAAACAAATTAACAAAACCACATATTAGGGCTCGCTATATTTTTCATACGAAATAACATCGCCACCACTTCCTTTACTTTAATTAATCGAACAATTCCATGAATGGTGATTGAGTTTCGTATGGAAAAGTGAAAATGTCTGCACCCTGAGCAATTGTGTCAATGCATACATTACGTCTTTGTTGTTTTCGTGTTAGAATGTACGATTCGTGTAGAAATTTTTATACTTTTAATTAACTATAAATTGTCACATCGTTAAAAATATTTGACTTTTGTCGTAATTATTTTAAAAGTTACTCATGTCATAATTAGTGATTGGTTGACAATATAAATTTTTAAATTGACATTACATATCAATTAAATTCTTCCTTTTATTCGTTCCTATATTTTATGGGAAGTATTTTAATATATGGGACCCTTAAATAAAACAGTCCCATTATTTGAACATCAAAATTTGACAACAAAATCGATAACAATTTCTGTGATTAATGCAGTTAAAAAACGTGGTTAATGAAATGTTGAGTTTGGTTAATAGATATACCAAGTTATCACAACTTATTAACCATCAATTGAACTTCGTTAACCATCATTTTGAACGTCATTAACCATGATTTTCAGGAGTTCAATATACGTCTAGTATGTATAATGAAATTTAGATTCAAACCTTAAAATGATTAATGTAGTATGTACAATTTAGCCCATGATTTTGGGTTATTTGAACATCTGAAAAACATGGTTAGTGACGTCCAAAATTGTAGTTAATGAAATTAGTTGATGGTTAATAAGTTGCGACACCTTGATATATCTATTGTACAAATAACATTTCTCTAAATAAACTGCGTATACATGTGTCATGTGTGTGCTATTGGCTTCTTCTTGCATCAACCAATACGGCACTAATTAAAAAAAAAAAGTGCGTCCACTTGTTTATGCTATTAGCTTCTTCTTGCGTCAACCACAAACTCAATGTCCTCAAAGTCAAACTTGCTCCGATTGTGGAAGCACTTCGTAGGGTTAAGTGTTTGTTTTTTGGGATCTGATAAAGTTTATTTGAAGCATACAGATATAGATCCCTTTAACAACAGAATGAATAATGGATTTGTTAAGGCATTTTTTGTATCATACGCAATGTAGGGCGGAGAGGGCCCTCGCACTTATGCCCAAAACTCAATTAGTCAGCATATCAGTGTAATTTTTTTTACTCATCAACTAATTATATTAGTATATTTGTGACTTTTATGTTAGTTGTAATTGAAAAGTCAAATATTTTTAATAATATGAATATATGATAGTATATAATTGGATAACACCGTAAAATACATTTAAAATGATGTTGTATTAAAATTAAATCTTACCATTTTTTCATATAAATTGTGCACTTATCTCTTTAACAAATATAGTTCCACATGGATAAACTATTCACTTGACTAAGTCCCACATCAGAAAATACAAGCTGCATCCCACTCTTCATCTCTTATATAAAAAGTGGATCCTTCAGTGTTTAGAACAAATCCAGAAACCATTATGTTGGGCTTAATACATATAAGGCCTATGGATTTTAGTAAAGAGTTTGGTTTTTGACACTAGGGCTCAATAATAAGTATAAAGTCTCGACATTTTAGTAAAAATGTTTTTTTGTGGGCTAAGCACGTAGAACTTTGTGTTTCTATGCATGTCAAGTATAGCTTTTTTGCGCATCTCAGAGGTTAGTTTTTTTCTTTCTTTATTTTTGTTTTCTAGCTTAATAGGTTTATCTTTTAGGAATAATATCTTTGTTCTATTTTTTTTTTATGTATCAAGATTTCGATGACGAAATATCCATAACTAGACGGAGTGACGTCGAAATTATGGCTTTAAGGTGATGATCATCCTTTTAGGTTTTGCTACGAGCGTTGAACGAGGACACCAATACAATTTTAATCCAAGATTCTTTTTAGATATGTATTACTTGTTTACTTTAAACTCTTTGATTGATTGTTATTTTTTTTTTAAAATAATTTAAATATTTTATATGATTAACTTTTTTTATTAATATTGTGGAGAAGATTTCGACGACGGTATATCCATATCTAGTTGAAATGAAATGATGACGAAATTATGGCTCTTTTGATCTTTTGATGTGAGAATTATCTTTAGGGTTTCACTAGTAGTGCTGCCAATATAATCCTAATCCAATTTTTTTTTTTTGTTAAAAATAATAATTTAGCTTGTGCACCTTCCAAACCCAACTTTAAAACTTCACCGACAATAGAAAAATTGACGATAACTGTAATGATGGTTACATAAACTCTACCCAATACTCTTTAGACTATTTTATTAGATTTCATGAGGAGCATTATCTGGATCTAATTTTCGCAAATAAAAATAAATAAAACACTGGTGTTAAAGTACAAAAATTAAAACTTTATCGATGATAGAAAAGTTGGAAAATGATCAAAGTGACGGTCACATAAACTCTACCCAACCCTCTTGAGGCTATTTTATTGGATTTAGCATTCATGTTATCTAATTTCCACACCTAAAATGATAATAATAATAATAATAATAATAATAATAATAATAATAATAATAATAATAGTTTTTTTAATAATAAAAAATATATGTGAGCAAATTTGCTAACCCTCAATCTTATAATTGTGATGTATTCTTTTCTTTTCAAACCTTTTTTTAGAAAATAAACATTTCAAAAATACATTATAATTTTTTTCTTGAAATCAAATCCTTTTGTTTTTACAAATCATTTTCTAAACTTCAACAGTTTAATATACCACCATCACATCCAATAAGTTGTGGAATTTAAATTTGTTCTATTAAATAAATGACTACTTAGCCGGTCATTTCTTGTGAGGGTCATTTATCATTTTCTATAATATGCTAAAAAAAATGAGATATGTAAAACATAAAAAGTAATAAAACTTTTTTTTTTAAAATTGTAAATGACAAATTCAACGTAATAAGTAGACAAAGAGGCAATTGCTCTCATAATAGACAACGTAGGGTATTCATATATTCTCTTATCGAAATCAACCCCCGATTTCAAATTCTGAATCATAAACCACTTTTAAGATGTTCAATTGTACTATTTCATTTATGGATAAAGCGATTGGTGATGATTCCAAAATCTCTCTTTCTTCTAATTAAATATTTCCTTGACACCCTTCAGGACGGTTGCGACCGTTCGGAAAGAGCAACCTTACCCATGACATAAAAATCATGTACAGATTTTAACATGCAAATATTATTAAGCAATAGATAATAAGACTTAATAGACAATTCAATCTTTAGGCTACGTTTGGTTCAAAGGAGGGGCAAGGGAAATTTTAATGGAGAGAGGAGAAATAACATTATTCATGTTTGGTTCACACAGGGAGAGGAGAAGTTTTTAAATTAATTTACTTTTGTATTCTTATAATTTTTAAATTTCAAAATACATAAGTAAGAATATTTTAGTTAATGCATTAAAAATGTTTTAAGCTCTCTTCCTCCTCTCCAAAATATTTTAGTCAATGCATTAAAAATGTTTTAAGCTCTCTTCCTCCTCTTCAAATCTCCCATTATTAGAGGAGAGCCAAAATTGAGTTAGGAGGGATTTTGTTTTCCTTCATCCCCCTTCCCTCCCTTCCAAAATATTGAACCAAATATAAGAAAAGTTTTTTAAAATTTCTATAATCCCCTCCCCTCCATTTCCCCTAACCAAACACTATGTTGGGCACCGAATTGTTGATGGCACTACATGGTACATAGTCTACCAGCTTCTTGCATAAACTAGAAAATACGATTCCGCATACTAGTTCTGAGTGCTCAAACAGCAGGTAGATGCAAGTGTAGTAATCTAACACTTCAAATCCAGTTCTTAAGTTCTTGTTATTAAATTTTTACATTTTTTTCTTGTCTGGGGAATTGAAAACATACAGAATAAACAAGTGAAAGTAGATAACCCCAGGCCATTAACAGAGATTTTCCAGATGGAGGATTTATCATATGCAATGAAAGGAGGAGAGGGTCCTCACAGTTATGCTCAAAACTCCACCTTTCAGGTAATATTAACTAACTCTGATTGATAACGTCGTAATTCATCATCATTTTATTCTTCTCTATAAGTTTGTCAGTTTGTGACATTAAGCAGGGACAAAGATGGTGACATCTTGGCATGCATGCATGCACTAATTAATATGCTTGCATGCATGCACTAATTAATATGCTTCCCAGTCTTTCGGATATGCACTAGTAGTATAGTATGCAGTTAACCTCTTCTACATTTATTATTATTTGCAGAGAGATACAATTGAAGCTTGTAAAAAGTTGATCCAGGAGGCAATTGCTAAAAACTTTGATCCCAGAGTCCATGCTGAACCTACAAGCCCAATTTGCATAGCAGACTTGGGCTGCTCTACAGGACCAAATACATTTCTTGCAATGCAAACTATCATAGAAGCAATAGAGCTCAAATTCCAATCACAGGGTCTTGCTGCTCAAATGGCAGAACTCCAAGTTTTCTTAAATGATCAGGTCTCAAATGACTTCAACACACTCTTCAAAAATCTTCCTCCTAACAGGAACTACTTTGCAGCTGGTGTGCCTGGCTCTTTCCGTGGACGCCTATTTCCAAGGGAAACACTTCATTTAGTCCACTCTTCTATGGCTCTAAACTGGCTCTCTAAGGTACCCAAAGAAATTACAGACACAGGTTCTAGTGCTTGGAACAAGGGAAGGATTCATCATACAAATGCTCCCAAAGAAGTTGCAGATGCCTATGCAACCCAGTATAAAGTGGACTTGGAAAGTTTCCTCCATGCTAGGGCACAAGAACTTGTGGACAATGGGCTAATGCTACTTCAAATTCCTGTAGCATCTGACGTGATTCTTGATTCAGATGTGCACCCTAGTAAAATTTTTGAACTTCTGGGATCTTGCCTGCTGGACATGACCAAAGTGGTAAGAAACCTTTTATTATACCTTAAAATGGCTATGAATGAAACCGTTGAATCAATAGGGCATGTTTGCTTTCTTTCCATTATCATGTTTTCATTCCCTATTTTTATAAAAAAAAAAAAAAAAAAATTATAAAACTGTCACATTATTTTCATTCTCTAAGTTTTTAAAGAGTTGTAAGAAAACAATTGTTTTAAGTATTTCTTGAACAAATTTTTTAAAACAAGAAACAAAATGAAAATATTTTAATAATTTTATAATTATTTTTAAAAACAAGAAATGAAAACTGAAATAAGAAAACAAAACAAACATGCTGTTGAAAACACAAGCACTATCACACACTTAGAGAGAAATATAGAGAGGAAGAAGATAGAAGAGATACACTAAAATTGAAAAATTTATTCACTTTACTTGTGTGCACTAATCACAACACTAAGTCTATTTATAATACACACTATGATAGTTATTCCTCACTAACAAACTAAATATCATCTAACCACTTTATTAACTAACTCTATCAATACTAACTAATATACCTACTAATCTGAATTAATTCCAACACACCCCCTTAATTCAGATTAGCCAAAAACATAGTAAAACACAATAACCACCAGGATCCCATTGCAATTGTTCAAAGAATTGAACTGGACCTATTAGGTCTAAACCTTGACTAATTCCACACTCCAGCAAGGCCCACTTACTCTCAATTTTTCTGAAACCACACTTCCTCTCTTCATGGAATTGGGCCTGGTCCATTAGGTCAAAACTTAGAGAAATTGACTCTACTTTACTGATTTCCATTTTCGCCCCTGTATTCATCTTCTTCTCCATCACGACAATTCCCTCACCAACAAAATGCTTCTCCAGTGATGCTATCATTTTAGACACAGCTCTAATTCTCTCATGGATCTTCTTCCAACACCAAAAACAAGACTCGGGCTGATCCTCCAATACATTAACTTTAGAATTGGGAACGCCATATGTCATTCTCTGCCCAACAGAAAGCACGCTACTCTTCACTGATGCATGAGAGAATTAGAGCTGTGTCTGAAATGATAGCATCACTGGAGAAGCATTTTGTTGGTGAGGGAATTGTCGTGATGGAGAAGAAGATGAATACAGGGGCGAAAATGGAAATCAGTAAAGTAGAGTCAATTTCTCTAAGTTTTGACCTAATGGACCAGGCCCAATTCCATGAAGAGAGGAAGTGTGGTTTCAGAAAAATTGAGAGTAAGTGGGCCTTGCTGGAGTGTGGAATTAGTCAAGGTTTAGACCTAATAGGTCCAGTTCAATTCTTTGAACAATTGCAATGGGATCCTGGTGGTTATTGTGTTTTACTATGTTTTTGGCTAATCTGAATTAAGGGGGTGTGTTGGAATTAATTCAGATTAGTAGGTATATTAGTTAGTATTGATAGAGTTAGTTAATAAAGTGGTTAGATGATAGTTAGTTTGTTAGTGAGGAATAACTATCACAGTGTGTATTATAAATAGACTTAGTGTTGTGATTAGTGCACACAAGTAAAGTGAATAAATTTTTCAATTTTAGTGTATCTCTTCTATCTTTTTCCTCTCTATATTTCTCTCTAAGTATGTGATAGTGCTTGTGTTTTCAATACACGCCAATCTATTTTTGCAACTGGGTTATATATATATATTTTTTTGGTTTCCCATTAACTAAGAATGTTCAAGATAATGAAACTAATGCATGAGAATAAGCATAGATAATCACAAAGATGTTCAAAACTTACCAAATTTGGATGATTAATGTACTTTGCCCTCATGGCTGGCTTCGATTCGATGCAGGGACTGGTTAGTGAAGAAAAAGTGGACTCTTTCAATGTGCCTTTCTTTTACTCACCTGTTAAGTATGTGAAAGAAATTCTTGAAACAAATGGTTTTTTCAGTACGGAGTGGATTAAAACATTGGACATTAAAGATATTTTTGCAATCCCAAGCGCTCAGAAGTTTGTTTCCGGGTACAGAGCTGTGCTGGAAGAGTTAATTGAGAAGCACTTTGGTGGAGAAATTGTTGATGAGCTTTTTAACCGCCTCGCTGAGAAAGTTAAGGAATTTCCAGATGTCATTAATCCAGAGAAGCTAAAACTAGGTGCGCTATTTGTTCTTCTCAAGAGCAAGCCAAAAGCATAGGTATCTATTATGGTCTACAACAAATATAATAAGTGGAATGCAAATATGGTATGTTGTCCCTTTGTATTGGGGGATCTACAAATTAGTTCCTTTATATTGTTATTCATCAACCAATGAACTTTCATTTCAGTATTATTAGAATTTAATAAGTGGAATGGAAGAACATTCACGCGTGGCCTGCGGGACGTGGTTCAAGTTGTCCTTTCATTTTTACTGGGGCTATATATAAATAGTTCCTTTATTATTCAAATAAAGTTTGATGACTAGTATTGTATTATTGTTCGAATTTACTTTAACCTTATTATTACTAATAATTACATGCCTACTACTACTAGATCAAAACTCCTTAAACATAGTCTAGTAGACATGTTCTTAATTACTATCGATCAGCATAATGTAAAAACTCAAAAAAAAAAAAAAATGCTTTGAATATCTAACTATGCATGTTTGAATTTCCTTTCAAGAGTAAGCATTTAAGCCACACATATTGTATGAGTTCTTACCTGCAGAGAAACATAGAATTTTAACCCTTCATTGATGTTGTCCTTGATTTCTCGAAACTTAGCTATAGCAGCTTCAATCTGCTTGTGCGATTTTAAATGTGAAGCGGGAATAATTACAAGTAAAACCACAGAAAGATCAACTATCCATACAGGAAGGGTGTACTCATAAAATGGTGCATTCTGTATGAAATGAATGAGCCATGTCTGCACGATGATAAGGTATAAAAACCAGATTCCAACTAGAGGAGAACAACAACCCAACAATACCTACCTTTGTAATTTTCAAGATTGAAGATAACAGAAAAACCATCATTTTGACCCTGTGAACAATGGCAAACAATTATCAGAATCACATCATTGAAATCTCTTGTTTTGTACCAATCACCAAGAAAGAAACTCTGCAACCACCAATATAACTAGAAAGGGATGACCGGCATCCCCTTACTCCTATATTGATTAATTTGATAGGCAATTAGGCATACAATCTTCGTGAATTCTCTGGTATCCAGTAAACTGAAGGATTAGCTAATCAAAATGCGTTTCCTCATAATTAAATGAATCAAGTTAGTGGGTCATGTCAAATGGTTCTTACCATCTAATTGAATCATCTAAACAAAATAAACTTTTACCTTTTCGTTTGTTGGGTATGAGAGAGTTCACCTATCATCTTTCATCTTTGCATTCACAAAGCATGAAATATAAAAATAGGGAATTTGCATTTTGCTGCCAAAGTAGATACGTCAACAGTGAGTAGCGATAGTCACTGGTAAGTTGAGATTCACAATATAAATCAAGATTTTCAAGAGTAAAGGCCAATGTGAATAACCACTTAAAGGGGAATGTAGTTCACAACAATAAAAGTAATGAGTATGGTCATATTTTGATATCTCCTTTTTGAAAAGATTCTCATGAGAAGGAGTGAATGTCATCAACTTGGGTAGTATATCACCGAGTTTAGTCATTCGCAACCCTAAATCTGATTTATGCTATAATTCTATTAACTAATTGTAATACTGTCCCGGATCAATTAATTAAGTTATGAGATGGTTTTATCAATCCTTTTTACAAATGAAAACAATAAGGACATAGGGAGCATAAAGGAGAATCAAAAAATGGAGAGAAGTTCAGGCCGCGCAGCAGAGGAAATGAAATAGAAAAAAAATAACAGGGGAGGCAGCGCCGTTTTAAATAAGTTTCCAAGCTTCTCTAAAAGAGCAATTTTTTTTAATTTAATAAAGTTTATTGAACAAATCAAATTAAATTCAAAGCAATTTTTTTTAGAGTGATGCTATATGGTACGAAGCAATCACTTTACAAATACACACGAATTTGGAATTAACCAATAGAAAAATATGCAGAGAGTTAGCGGGAGTAAAAAGAGAAACCATCCACCAATCACATTTGAGATCAATATATTACGAAATTCGTTTTCGTACCGTAGAGCATTTTCCTTTTTTTTAATCTTATCCCAACATATCCGCGGTGCAGATCTCTTGGGAATGGTTCGGTTTCTCCCTTGGGTAATTTCCTCTCATCTCATGCTTTGTGGCCGGCCAACTTACAGAGATCTGGGCTATTCTCTTGGGCCTTCCTGCTGCTTCAACTTTGGGCCATAATTATATATGGTCACCGACCAAAAAATCCGGTCCGGTCCAGTTCAAGTTGGAGAGTCTATAAGTGCAGGCCGCCAATGTACTTATTGGTGCGTTTGAATCAGACGTTTCTGGAAGGAGCAAGCTGCAAGCAAGCCCTACCCTAACCCTCACCTTCTCCTTCTCGATTCTCTCTCGTTCCTTTTCGTCTCTGCTTCTTCCTTCAGGTACTGCCTCTTCCCTTTTTCAATTCCCATCCTTCGTCGATCTTGTTCTTTTTTCTTTTTTAATTTTACCTGTTATTTCGCGTATGCTTTTTATTACTATTTTTGTTGGGATTTTTATTACAATAATAATCGGCCGTTTGATTTGATGCAGATTTATTCTGAAACTGTCAACCAATTACTGGATTTTGAGGGTAGATTGCTGCTAACGGATTTTGCCTTTCTTTCTTTCCCATATAAGGTAAGAAAGGAAGGAGATCTGTCTTTAATTAGTGATTCCCTTGTTCATATGTGCAAATACATTTGCATCATGTAATTTCAGTGTTGATAAACGCTTTTCAGAGATGCTTTGTTTCAGGCAACATATAAGTTGTTGTTTGTTGAACTGGATGGGAACAATAATTGTATTAGCATGTGATCGATTTCACTTGTATTATTTTTTTCTCTATTTCAAAACAAGTTTTTTTTTTTATTCGAACTTTCTTAGATACATGTCTTTTTTATATACAGATTTTCCTTCAGTGTTGTTTTACTTATGCTTTCTACTCAAATGTTGAGTACATGTTGATATTTTTCTGTGAAATGTAAGTAGAATTAAGTAGATGGAAATGTTTGTCTACTGTTTTTGACTTCAATAAAAAAAGAAAGATAAATTGTTATGTCGTTGGATGCTATTTTACTTTTATTCTTTCCCAATTGGTTTGGTAATACACGGGCAACTTGCATTTGTACTTTGACTACCATAGAGCTATATAATATATTTTAGCAAGGATGAATCCTAGGAGAAGAAGCACTAAATGCACATCAGTTATTCATATTTTAGGATAATTCATCTTTAATTATCCTGTTCTAGCATTTGTGCTTTGAAAATGGTTATCTTCTTTTGATAAGAAGTAGCATTGAGATGGATCAATGTTGCTTTGGATATTGATGCTGGTCATGGATTTTATAAAAATATTGGTGGCATATTGATGCTTGTGTGGTGAGGTAGGGTTATAGTTTTGACTGCCAGTATAAACTGTAGTTGTTTGTTTACAGTTCATTTTTCCTTGTATCTGTAAGATTAAGTTTTCAATGTTAGAATATTAGGTCTTTATTGTTTTAGTAATCTTCTTTTGTAAGTAGTGCCTATTGCCTGGGTTTGTACTAGTTGCACTACACTAGTAGTTGACCTAGATTAGTAGTATAAAGCAGTGGTGTTAGTGATTTGTTTAATATGCACCTCATATGATACTAGTCAATTATTCAGGTTCTATTTCCTGTTCCAACAAATCTTGTTAATTTCAACAGTCATCACCATGTTCACTGTAGCAGCTGAGCAATGCCTGTCTATTGAGTTCTTATTTTATTATCGCCATAGATGTATTCAGAATATGCTTATACCTTGTAGCTTTTTTTTGCTAGCAATAAACCCTGTAGGGTCATACATTTAATGTTCTTTGATAATCAGCTGAGGAGATGGAGAAGTCCTAACTCCATATGTCATTTTTCTGTGCATTTTCTTGCTATTAGCGCTTCCTCTTGGTAGCAAGTTCTATTTTTAATTGCAAAAAACAGGTTGTTGAATATATCTGCGTAGAAGTATTAATGTTATGACTTGATTTGATTGTAGAACTAACTTTGTTTTTTCTCTTCTGTGAGATGCACTTCCGGTCATCATTTTACCAAAATGCAGTTTTTGAGTTGGTTTTTAATCATAAATGGACACCAAGCGGTTCATGCAGCTGGTTGAGGAGAAGAAGAAGAAATTTATGGAGAGAAAGGAAGCTCCTTTGAAGTGGGAGCAGAAGCTGGAAGCTGCTGCTAAGGCTAAGGCTGATGCTGATGCTGAAGCTAAAGAAAGGAAGCTGAAGGCTGCAAAGCATAAAAAAAGATCAGGCTCTGATAATGACAGTGATTATGACACTAACGATGAGAGTAAAAAGACAAGTAAAAGATCTCATAGGAAGCACAAGAAGCATTCTCACTTCGATGACCATGAGAAAAGGAGAGAAAAAAACTCCAAACGAAGGACAAAGAAACGGTCCTCAGAATCTAGTGATTTTAGTGGTGATGAATCTGACAGTAGCTTTGAGGAGGGGAGGAGAAGAAAGAAGAAGCAAAACAAGAAGCTAAGAGATCAGGATTCAAGATCAGATTCAAGTGATTCTGATTCTTGTGCTGATGAAGTAAGCAAGAGGAAAAGGCAGCACAAACGACAAAGACCATCAAAACTTAGTGGATCAGACTTCTCTAGTGATGAAGGTGAGAGTCCAATACGGAAGAGGCGTCATGGAAAGCATCACAAACGCCACCGATCAGATTCTAGTCATTCTGATGTGTCAAGTGATGAAAGGGATGATGTTCATCGTAAGAAAAGCTACAGAAGGCACCATAAACATCACAGACGATCACATAATACGGATATGAGGTCATCTGATTCTGATGATCATAGTTATGGTCGAGGAAGCAGATCATTAGGGAAGTCAGATGAAAATTCCGATGAAGAAAGCAAAAGATCAATACATAAGAAGCCTAGCCACCACCACCACCACCACCATCATCATCGCCACCACCATCTTCACCACAAACATAGACACCACTTGGATGAGGAGAGAAATCATTCACTCCAGCACTCACCAAAAATCAATGGAAAGCATGAGGAAGAGTCAGAGAAAACTGAAACTGAGAAGGATGGTGATCGTCATGGAAGCATAGCTATGCCTGAGAACAATGATGGTCAGATTGTTTGATTTTCGAGAATCTGATGTTCTGTTATGAGTTTGTTATTGTTGCTATCCGTGATTATTTTTAAGTTAGCTGAACAATTTCATTGTTAATGTCTGACGTAATATTGTTGTCAGCAGTATTATGTACCGCGGAAACTTTGCTGGGATTATTGTTGGCTTATGGCATTAATCCGATCATTAATCGGCTATATGCAATTGGATTTTAAGGTCATAAAATTTTCTCTGCTGTGGTCCGTGTGTGATTCTGTTTTCTTTTTAGTTTGGTTTTGCTGCGGTACAAGTAAGCGTTTAAATTTCATCATATAGTAAATACGTTTTTATCAATAGTTGGTTTTGAAAGCAATGGAAGAAACGTAAGTCATTCTGAGTAAGTCATCCAATCACCAACAGGAAGATATATTTTTCTTATCTTTTACAAATTATACTAATTGCTTTCATAATTTGGATTTGGGGGTACTGATTAACTAACGGCCCCCAACTATTTGCCCATGGAAACGAAAGGCATTTTATTAAGCTGATTTTGGATTGAATATAGAAGCTTCTTTACTTATGTGTTGTTTGAATAAGAACAATCCTTGTTTATTTTTTCATAAAAAAAATCCTTGTTTATTTATCTATTCTGTTTTTTCAAAAAAAAAAAAAAATCATTTAAGTGGTATTGACACATGGCAGGCAGCTTTGATAGGTTACCGGGATCTTTATACCCATGCCCAAACTTGTGTTTATTCCAAAACCGACAGCTTACCGAGGTTCATGTCAATATCTTGCAGTGTGGTAATACAGAAACGACTACAACAAAATTTTGGCTCTGAAAGAGTCCAGCTAATCAACACTCCGAATAAAAAATTAAATAGAATGATTTTTGAACATCTAAATAAAGATAATATTAAATATTTTTTTGATATATTTTTGAAATATATATATATATATATATATATATATATATATAAAATAAACAGTAAATAAGATAAAGATAAAAAGATATGATGTCATATAAAATATCTAAATTTTAATATTCAAATAACAGAGCTGAAGAGTAAAAGGCTTGGGATTTCCATCTTATAATTGGATGATGAAAAGTGAAAGCGGTCAAGGGCTAGAAATTACAATGTAAAACCCAATTTGTTTTATTTTACATCCCATGCTGAGATGCTCGATTCTCAGCATCGCCAATGAACAAATAAATACCTAATATAATTCAAAAATGATACAACAATGCTAAAATTCCATTTTCATTTTGGTCAGAAGTTCTTCAATATCTTCTCAGCTGAGACCCCATCAGCAACAAGTATAGATGTAACTTCCTGCAACAATAACATCGAATTTGAAAAGTCATGCATTAGAACCAGTGTACTGCAGGAAAACCGGAACAACAAAAGTTCTTAGCACAATTGATAACAATTCCAGTAAAGTTTTATATAGACGTTAATTCAAACAACGTTGCACTGAAAACGTGGAGCAACTTCTCCCTCTCTTCCTCGGGCTCACACATTCACACACGATGATAATGACATGCAGGAAGAATCCCTTACCATAAAAAGAACCTATTCCTTCCTACAACAATCATATCTTATTTTGAGTAAATCCTCAATTCGATCCCTGAAATTATAAGGTCGTATCAATTTATTCCTTATGCTAATTTGATCCCTGAAATTATAAGATTCGTATCAACTTGATCCCTCACAGAGGGACTAGATTAATTAACATTTGACAACTTCAGAAATGTTTTTGGAATAGTTTAAGAACCATGTTGATACGACCTTACAAATTCAGGGATTAAATTGGAGATTTACTCTATCTTATTTGAGTTTGATTCCAGTTTAAAGGCTCATAGGTTTGAGACTAGCACTGAAGTACCAAAATCCTATCTTGATAAACAATAATATTTCGTCTACTTCTCTAATGCACCTTATTCTCTCATCTATTAGTTGCATAACTCTAGTGGGGGCAGAGAAAGGATAAACAAAACTAGATGATTGTAATGAACACAATGCATGACTCGTGGAGACTACTTTGTCAGTGGATTTTGAGCAATTCATTCGTTGTCAGATATCTGATTGTTTTAAGTTTTGGTCGTTATGAATCATCCTATCTCAAAATACTTGCCTCTATTCTCTTTATTAGAGAGTGCTATTCCTAGGAGGTTTGGTTTCCTCAAAGCAACCAATATTGTTATCTTTCTCTCGTACTCTATCATATTCATATTTCTTCCTATAACTTAACCAGAAAGACAGTGGCTAATGATCAGAAAGTTGTGCAAATAGACAAACTAATAAAATCCCAAAAAATACAACACGTCTTTCATAATTATGTAGACAAACAATTAAAGCTTATCTCAATAGTAGCAAACCTCGGCCATCTGTTTTTGCCCACTAAGTACAGCACCAGTTGACAAAGGATTAGATATTTGCTTCGCTCTTGTAAATGCAGCCTGTGAAGATGAATCATGTCTGAAAATATCTTTGAAGGTAATCATGTGAAAATCTAATCCTAAATCACACACGTTACCTGTACATAGCCACTTTCCCCAGTCCAACTATCATCTGGTTGAGATAATACAGGCACAATCTTCACACCAGAAGATTCCCAATCTTTAAATCTGTCCTATAATGTAAAAGAATCTTCTTATTAGAACAAGCTCTAATCGAAAGTACAAGGTTTCCTATTGTTAAGCCAACAAACAACTCAACTAACCTGATAAGCCATTCTCTGAAGGTTTCTAGCTCCATAATATAGCCTCACATCAGACCTCTTGCCAGTAACAAATCCTGACTCAATAAGCGACCGAATTGGACTGCAGACAAGGAAGTAAATGAATAACCCCAAATACTATACAGTGTACAGAGAAAATCTACATTTTTGTTAATAGATGCAACACAAAAGCATTCATGCATCCCCATTCCCTATGTACAAAGATTTACAAGCAGGGCAGTCATGAGGAGTTGAAACAACAGGAATTCTGTTTTTTTTAGAAGGAAAGAAGGAATATAAAGGCATGGATAATGCCCTTAGACAAAGAAACAAAGAAAAGCAAATACAAAACATGAGAGCTCTCCAATCGCTCTACAAGTCTTGTAAGGAGACATTGCCCCTAACAGCCACAGCCGCAATACGATAGGTGTAGCATGCAGCAGAATAAATTCAATAACCCAGAGCACAAATCACAATAGCTAAGGATCAAGCCACCTATCAAACTTATGTGCAAACCTGTGAGGAACCAATAAGATATGTCTAGTGCTGTAAGAAAAATTAAATCAATGGACACCAAGATTTTTAATGTGGAAAAAACTTCCCCATTGAGGAGAATAACCACAAGACATAGTCCAGATAAATCATCCATTGTCAACAATAATAATGGGTACAACAGCATTCTACCTAGTAAGACTAGAGGCATATAATCACCAATACATCAAGAACAACCTTTCTTGGCAACAAGAAAACAAACAACCCAAGTTTAATGGAAGGAAATCACCAAAACAGGGCAGACAATTTGCAAGTACAGAATCTGCTCTGTAGAACTCAGAATCCAATCTCCACCATTAAAAACGAAGAAACTTGTGTCATGAACACCTCCACACGAATCTGGTACATCAGATCTATGACAACTGCTCAAGAAGAAAAATTCTGCACATTTTGAAAATGTTTTTCTTCCTTTTTCTCTCTAATATGAAGAATCAGCAACGACAACTCTTTTGAAAAGAGTAGGGTTAAAAAGGGATCCACTTAAACTCGGTAAAAGGACTGTTATAGCCTTCATCCACATCTAACAAAAGGGTTAAAGTGGGTAACACACATTTGATGGGCCATCCTCACATAAGAGGGGGACCCAACAAATCTCCCCCTTCCCGATTATGTGAAGAAGAGTTCCATACCAGCAATCAACCTGCATTTATCAAGCTTATCACTTGGCAAACCTTCTGTTAGAATGTCTGAACCATTTCAGTTAGTATGAATTTTTCAAGTTCCAGCAATTTTTCATTCAACACATCTCTAATCCAATGGTACCTCACATCTATATGTTTTGATCATGCATGGAAAGTGGAATTCTTACCCAAGTGAATAGCACTCTGATTATCACAAAATAACATATGCCTTTGTTGCTTGAACCCGAGTTCCAACATGAAATTCTTTGTCCAAAGTAAACTCCTTGCAGGCTTCAATTGATGCAATAAACTCTGCTTCAGTGGTAGAAAGTGCAACACATTTCTGAAGTCTAGATTGCCAACCCACAACCCCTCCAACAAAAGTGATCATGTACCCCGAAGTAGCCTATCGAGTATCTATGTCCCTTCCCATGTTGGCACCAATATATCCTACTAACAATGGTTTTTCATTCCCAAAACAAAGATTTAAATTTGGCGTACCTAAGGTATCACATGATCCCATTTACTGCATTCCAATGGTCTCCACAAGGATTTGATGGGCTACTCACAACACCAACTGTATAGGCTATGTCTGGTCTTGTACAAACCATTGCGTACATCAAACTCCCTATAGCTGATGCATATGGAACTTTTTCCATATTTTTCTTCATATGTGGTCGGCTTTTTGCTTAGAACTCAACTCCACTTGAATAGCAACGAGAGAGCTAACTGCTTTTGCTTGATTCATTTGGGCCTTTACAATGTACTTCTCTTGTCATAGGCATAATTTCTTGCAACTCCTATCACAAGTGATGTTGATGCCAAGAATTTGTTGTGCTGTCCCTAAATCTTTCATGGCAAAGACTTGACTCATTTGTTTCTTCAGCATAATAATTCTTGAAGCATTCCTGCCAACATTCAACATATCATCAACATAAAGCAATAGAATAATAAAATTATCGTTAGAGAACTTTTGAGTAAAGACAAAATGGTCAGAAATGGTCTTCTTGTAACCATGCTCTCCCATAACAGACTCAAACTTCTTGTACCATTGTCTAGGGGCGTGCTTCAACCCGTAAAGGCTCTTCTTGAGTTTACACACATAATCCTCTTTACCCTTCACCTGAAAATGCTTTATTTATATATTTCCCTCCAAATCACCATGAAGGTTGTTTTAACATCCATCTGTTCAATCTCCAAATCTAGGCTAGCTGCTAAGCTGAGAACTATGCAAATGGATGACATTTTCAAAACATGAGGGAAAATTTCATTAAAATCAATACCTTTTTCCAACTAAATCTTTTGATTACCAACCTAGCCTGATATCGAGAAAATGAACTATGTTCCTCATGTTTGATTCTATACACTCATTTGTTCAATAGAATCGTTTTGTCCTTAGGTTTTTCACAAGGTCAAATGTATTATTCTCATGTAGAGACTTCATTTCTTCTTTCATTGCATCAAGCCATTCTTGCTTGTGCTCATCTTCCATAGCTTCTTCAAAGCTTTTAGATTCTCCACCAACAATGAAATTCACAAATTCATCTGGAGGATACTAATTGGAAGGTCTTCTCTCCCTAGTAGATCTTAAAGGAGGATTTTCATGTGCTATCTCTTGTTCTTCGTCTTCCTCCTCACCATGTAGAGAAGTATTTTCATTATTAATGTCTCGATGGTCATTATGAGCATTATCATCAACATGAGTTGGCGAACAGGATCTGAATCAATCTACTCATTATTCTTTTTGGGCATTGGTTGATCTTCCTTTTCAATATCTTGTGTGGTCTTATCTTTCATAAAAGTAGCATCTCTGCTTCTAATCAGTTTCTTCTCCACTAGATCATAAAATCTATAACCAAATTCATCATGATCATAACCAACGACTATACATTGCCTAGCCTTCATATCAAGTTTAGACATCTCATCCTTTGGGGATGTGAACAAAATCCTTACACCCAAGCACCTGTAAGTGATCATAAGAAACATTTCTATTGTTACACACTTTGACAAGGACATCACATTTTCGAGAAGAACAATGGTGTAAGATTTATCACATGCACTGCTGTGGACAAAGCTTCTCCCCAAAAGGATGGTGGTCATTGTGCATGCGACAACAAGCAGCACACTTTCTCAATAAGAGCTTTATTCATTCTCTCAGCTAAGCCATTCAACTGAGGAGTCTTAGGAGGAATCTTTTGATGTCTGAGACCTTGCTGTTTGCAATATGCGTCTTTTGATGTCTAAGACCTTGCTATTTGCAATATGCATCAAAACGACCAGAACACTCAACACCATAAGAGGGAAACCCAACAACACTTTGCCCTATTTCCCTTGGTCAAAATATCTAAACTTAATCAAAAGAAACTCCAAGTGTTGAGGGCACGCCCAGGTTCTCTACCAATCACACCAAAAAGCCTGGGCAACGGTATCCAAAATAGAGCAACACATGGCATGTATACACCGAAAGACAAAGCATTAGTTAGGCCTATGTATCTGCAACATATAGTTAGTATTAATCATATTGAGTACCATAATTCAGATGAATCACTCAAGAGACTCCGAAAAGGGGCTGTTATTCTAGAAGGAAAAACTTATAATGAATAAGAAATTCAAAGAAAGATTAATTACAAAAAGAAAAAGAAAAACACCAGAAGAATGCAATGTGCTTCGAGGCAATTGTACATGGTAATGCAATGCCCTACTGATATATTAATAGAAGTTAATAGTCCCGATTTTAGATGCCATATTTTCAAAAAAAATCATCATTTTCTTTCCTCCTCCACACATGAAGACGCACTATCCAAGCATTGCTCACTAAGCTTACATTAGACAATTCCACTTTGCATTAATGGGTAAGAGAAAATACAAACCAGCTTTCAAAGTTCTAACCCACCACCAACCTAAGATAAAATTTAGGGGGAAAATCAATCATTTTAAACAATGGCAATGGTCACGAGTTCAAATCTTGAAAACAGCTTCTCTGCGTGAGGGGCTAAGATTGTGTGCATCTATCATTCCCGTACCCGACCGACTAGGTGGAAGCCTCGTGCCCTGAGCCGGCTTTTCTTTTTTCTTTCTTAAACATTGGCATACGAAAATGCAAATTTGGGACAAAAGGATGGAACTGACCTAATTCCGGATCCAGTGGCAAAGACGAGCACGGTATCAAATTTCTCGGGCGGGTCAATCCGACTGATATCGAACCCGTTTCCCATGACTTGACTGAGCTCAACCACATCCCCTTTCTTCAACGCGCACAGGACCTCGGCGGTGGATCCCGCCACGCTCTTCACCAAGAACTCGAACACGCCACGCGCCGCAGCGAGCTTCGGCGGTGACGCGATGGCCAGGAACGACGGCTTAGGGGCGTCGGGGACTCGGAGCTGGAGGTACTGGCCTGCGCGTGTGTGGGACGCGGCCAGGTCGGGCGCGTCGGAGAGGTTGACGGCGACGTGAAAGAGGGATTCGGCGGCGGGCTCGACCTCGGAAAGCGGGGCCTGGGTCCAGACGGTGGTGTCTTGGCGTACGGCGGAAGATACGGTGGCGATGAGGCGGCGGCGACAGGGGTGGTGTTTGCGAAGATTTAGGTTGAGGCGGCGGAGGACAGACATGGGATGAAGGGGAGTGGGGCTAAAGTGCGCATGGGGGTGGAGGATAAGGGAATGTGAGGTGGGGAGAGAGAGTGACATGTTTAAAAGGTTATAAGTGGAGCTGGTCAGGAGAGTCGGAAGACGCGGCGGCGGTGGAGATGGGCGGTTATGGTAAAATGCGCCTTGGGTGCGTTTGTTTTACTATTATTATTATTGGATGAGATTCCACTACACGTGTCAAGCTTTCTTGGTGGTCCGATAGAGTGGGAAAGATGATGCTGATAGTGATCAGTGGCCCAAAAAAATATAACACCACATTTTTCACCTTCTACACAATAATCCACCCCTATCGTGAAATGAATACTTGTCGAAAATTTTTCACACTTTCGGTTCATCTGCATTAATCATATTTTTTAAGTGTCGATCTCATTTTATATCACAACTAAAATTTAATTTAATTTTTTTTATTTCGGAACTCACCCTAATTAAGGTCTTTAGCTCTCCGGTGGGTCCACTAGGGTGTCCTTCAGCTTCGACCATTTGGATCGGCTATGAGACTAATTCCCAATTCAACAGCGACGATCATCCGATTTTGTACATACGAAGCTGGGCTACCTTTCAATTGGGCGTGTTCGGGAATTGAACTTGAATCTTTTTTCTTGGAAAGAGTTACGTTATCAACTCAGGAATCGAGCTTGAGTCTTTTTCCTTGGAAAGAGTTACGTTATCAACTCTCCCAACACTAAGATGATAAAAATTTAATTTTATCAAGGAATAAATATTGATACTTGTTATTACTGAAGTTGCATTTGATGGTTCAATAAGTAACATTTCATTACTAGCTTTAGGAAAAAAATGATTCGTACTGAAATGGTAAGTAATAATACTATAGGATGTCGCCAACTGGTTGACACGTCTGGATAAGTCTTTCGCTTACACTCGGTGTGACTTAGATTTGATTCTCACATTAGTGTTAGATATGGTTATGAAAATCATACATCGTTCCATTTCCTCAAACTCATCAAGCAACATACCACATAGCAAACATAGAGTATCCAACTGCAACCTCATTCATACAATAATTAATCAGATAGTTTAAATCAATCATCTTAGGACTTAACCATGTCCTCAATCCTAATAACACAAAGTAATAATAAATCACATATCTCAATCCTATACATATATAGCATAATTAAACTTGTTCATCATTACCATTCACATATTAAAATCACAATATACACAATAATTTTAACAATGCAAATCATATTCCCATAGGCTTTAATTTTCATATCCAGAAAATTAATTTTCATACCCCCAATTTTTAAAAAATCCAAAACTACCCTTTCCCTATCACGTTTTCTCGTATGACTATATACGGTAGTTTAAACAAATAAACAACCGTATAAAGATATACGGTAGTTTGTTTAAATAAATAGACTACCGTATAGTCAAATACGGTAGTTTGTTTAAAAGCTTAAGCTATTGTATATAATTACACGGGAGCTTGTTTACTACACTACCATGTATAGCCATACGGTAGTTTAAGTAAACAAACAACCGTATATGACTATACGGTTGTGTAAAGTTATATAAATAGGCAAACGTATGCAATCATACTGTAGTTGATGCTCATAAATAGCCCCGTATACAACTATATGGTAGCTTTGTTTAAATAAATAAACTATCGTATGCTTCCATACTTACGTATATTTTGGAAGAAAAATATACTACCATATGGAATCATACGATTGTATATCAAATTTATCCACACGTATGATTCCATACGGTAGTCTATACCATTTTTTTGGTATACTACAGTATGGTATCATACGGTTGACTAAAACATCAACCTACCATATGATTCCATACGGTGGCGTTACAAAATTTTAAAATGACCAACCGTATGTCATCATACGGGTTCGCTATACAATTTTTACACACGTATAATTCATACGGTAGTGTATTTAGCAAAATTATTACACTATCATATGTAATCATACGGTTACTTCATATTTAAATTCACCTGTATGATGACATACTGTATTGTATTAGGCTTCCATATACACTACCGTATGCTACCACACGTGAGTGTAATCATTTACACCCTCGTGTGGGTTCCGTAAGGTAAAAGATTTTTAATATTATGTTACGTCCGTAAGGTAAATGATTTTTAATACATTAGTAAATGATTTTTAATACATTATTTTCCGTAATGTATTCAATTTTTAATACATTGGTTTCCGTAATGTATTAATTTTTTAACATGCGAAACTATAGTTTCCGTAATGTATTAATTTTTTAATATGACGGAAACTACAGTTTCGATAATGTATTTAATTTTTAATACATATAGTTTCCGTAATGTAATCAATTTTTAATGTATTCAATCTTTTTACAACATTACGGAAACTAATTATTCAATTTTTTTACATTATGGAAACTATATATTTCTACTGTATGTAATCATACGGTTGCTTCATATTTAAATTCACCCGTATGATGACATACGGTCCTGTATTTGGCTTCCACCATATGCTACCACACGGGAGTGTAATCATTTACACCCCCGTGTGGTTTCATATGGGAGCAATCACGAACCAGGAAAGAAATACACGTGAAAAACTTGTAATGGAGGGTGAGTTGATAATTTTAATGGATTAAAAGGGATATGAAATTAAAAAAGGAGGTATGAAAATTAAAGCTCTTCCCATATTGATCGTGGTGCTGGGCCTATATCTTAAGTCGAAGTGAACCTCTATGTCCAATCCAAAACACATCTAATATTAGTTGACTTATTGTATGTATCTTTTATGCACTAATTGTATAAAATAATTTATCAATAAAAATAATAATAACGAATGATAAATAGTAAATAAAATTATCAAATGAGACCAAGGAGAGATTTAATGATTTGTGGTTCCTTCTATGGTGCACAACCCTCTAAAGTGAGGTATGGGTGTACCATCCAAATGATCAAATCTGGACCATTTAGATTGTTACTTGGTTTGATTAACTTTTCAACCACATTATCCTTGACCAAATAGTCAAACCCCATACTTATTGTTCTTGTATTTGCAAAAAAAGGTTGAATATATTTGTATTTGCATAAGTCATCTCATCTCCGTTATGGGTTCACTGAACCCTAAATCCCCAAATCCCACACCACCTCTCCCACTCCCACCCCTCCAATGGCTCATATCCCCTTTAACATTTCCACCAACACCACCGCTTAACCCTCGCAAACATAGACTGATAACACAGAGTGAGCAGGGACGCGTTGAGTGGTGCGGCGGTAGGTAGCGCGCGGTGGTGGCTGTCACTATGGACAGGGACGAGCAACGGTGATGTTGAAGGGGTTGCGCGACTGCGTGCGGAGGAGGCCGGATCTGGTTGGCGGCAAACCGTGGATCTGGTTGGTGGTGAATGGTGACTTCTACATGTGGTCTGTTGAGGAGGCCGAATCCGTCCCGTTCTTCCCATTCAAGTCTTCGACTCTCTCTTCCTCATCACTTCCAAGATTGCTCCACAAGGAACTTGATTCTTTCGCCGCCGCAAATTAAGCGCGTGCCACTGCCTCAAATCTTAGGATGTATCCGGATTATTAACATCATGTGACCAATCATGGAAGTTTGACTATTCCCATTTTCTTTTCAGTAACAAAAAAAAGGGACAAACAGAAACACAAGTGTAAGTACAAGTAAAAAAGATGTGCAAATACAAAAACACTACACACCTGAAGTGCAAATACAACATAAAAAGAGTACATTTGACCAACTCAAAGTACTTTGACCAGGTCAACAACACTTGGACAAATGAATGGTTTAGATCATTCTAAAAATATGGTGCAGGGTTGCACCACTTTTTTGGTGGTGTAACTTAGACAACATCATGATTTGTATATAAATGTTTGAAGGTTTCGTCATTTCATGTTTGGAAACCGTCAAACTGAGAGCCAAAGGATTAAAAGGACAAACAAAGGAAGGGGAGTCTAAGAAAGTATATAATCAATATCATAAGAAGGTATCATCAGGCAAATATAAAAATTAAGCCCTCCTGTTTAGATTGGATAGCTTAAGCTACACACATGGACTGTGTCCTGTTTCATGTGGAATGGGTCATTGCTCTACCAAACCCCTTTGAGTCTTCTGTGTTAACTTAATTAGATCTTTTTTGCAGCCTGTGGGTCGGTTGAATTGGCTCATGTAGTTATGTTGTTTTCATATAATATTGCTTTTGTTTTTTAAGGAAAAATACACGCACATAGAGAATATTAGGCTCTCGTATATTAAGTTCTCAATAAGTTAAAAAAAGTTTCATCATCATCAAGGTAAGAATTTGGACTTTTGAACAAGAAAATCGATCCTCAACTAGGCACCCCAATTTCATAAGTGAAATATTGCAAATGATAGAAGACTAGGTAGACTTTTATCATATTAATATATAAATACATGTCAGAGGGTAGGGCTGAACCGAAGATACAACTCAGAGGGAAATAGAAAGAATGAAGCTGTTGTGGATTCTTGTGAGCATTTGCTGTTTGGTTCTCCTCTTCCACCAAACCACTGGGGTCAGGATGGGGTATAACTACAAGAGTATTAAGTAAGTAAATAAAGTATGCATAAGTTAAGCATATACTAGGATATATAGGATGGCATGGCATCATGTTTCTCTTCTCCTATGAAAGTTGAGACTATATTATATAGTAGTAGTTCGTAGTTTATTTACAGATAATTACAAATTAATGTATTATGTGTTGACAGTGGAACTGGAACCAATGATGAGCCAAGAGGGCGTTTTGAAGATAAGCCACCAGGCGACCCCGGTCAATCACCTCATGGTAATCCCCCTCGTCGTCCATAAACAACAATCATGTTCATGTGGATCCGATCGAGTTATATAATGATTGAGAGACCATCATGTAATGTAATGCAATAATCAGCATGAGTATCTGTTGATCTATATTTTAAATCAGATAGGAAATCTTAAATATTTATGTATGTCTAGAGTGAGTTTGATCACGAAAGGAGTTTCAGGTTTCTGCTAAACGTGTGTGAATATATCACACTACCATTCACATCATAAGAATTAGAGTTTGAATAAGAAAATTCTCTGCGATTGTTGTACTACTCTTGCCTTCTCTTTTCTCTCTTTCTAAAATTTTTGGATTCTCTATGTGCAACTTTTTCAATGAATGCAATATTCATGATGTTCAGAAGCAAGAGAATGTGGAAAAACTTGGTGTTGTAGGAAAAAACAAATAAAAGAAAGAAAAAAGAATTTGTACCGATCATTTTATAACGAACGAATTTGTATATATCAGTTTCTGTAATACTTTCTGCTGAGAATGACTTAAAATCAGTAAATCTGCCTTGTGATCAATTCTGGAGAATTCGCTGAGCGAATGTGATCTCGCTAAGCGAGCGAGAGGTTTTTTCAAGTAATGCATTTCTGTATTAATTTCGTTAAGCGAATGTGCACTCGCTAAGCGAAATGGAGGTTTTTCTGAAGCATGCATCACTGTGTCAATTTCGCTAAGCGAAAGTTACGACGCTAAGTGAAATATACGCTTCAGGAAACAGAGTAAGTGGTTCAAGCATCTATAAATAAAGAGTTATTGGATGGATGCAAAGAAGACTCATAAGAGGACTATGAAGAGGAATACTTAGAATACATGCTTAGACTTGTGTAACTTCCAGAAGTGAGATTGAAAGGAGATTTTGAGATGATTTGTGAGTAAGAGAGTTCTTGGATAGCAATTCTATCTTGAGAGAATCATAGAGTGATTTGTAAGAGATTGAGAAAGTGCATAGGAGTAGAAATAGCTATCTTGGGGGTATTTCTTGGAGGCATGATGGGAATCACATGGAAGTACAAGAGTAGGCAAGATAGGCTTAGATTTCTATTGTAAAGCTTTGTATCTCTTTGTTCATGATAGTGAAGATTGGCTGCTCTCTCCCGTGGATGTAGGTCACATTGACCGAACTACGTAAATCCGGTATTTATCTCTTTTATCGTTTTATTTTTGCTGCGTTTATATCTTGTTTGGATTGTGCATTATTTGGTATTGCATAATTGCTATCTTGGTTTGTTTCTTTGTTAACAGAGAGAAATTTCGTGACCCTTAATATCATAACACTTTCTTAATTAGCCCGGATAGTTTAGCAAAGTCAATTCCATAAACGGATCTCTGATGCCATTCGAAGGGATAATGACAAGTTATTCTTGAGCATTGTTTGTGAGAAGGAACCAATGTGTGAATTGATTTATTGGAAAAACATGGTATATTGATTAATGTTAACTACGGATGACAATAGATACTGGATCCACTAGGTACCCGCAAAATTTATCCCTTAAGTGGGTATGGATACGGGTAATTATCTGCAAAAATTAATGGGGATGGATGCCGCGGGTACGGGTACTCTAGTACCCATCCCGTCCCATACCCGCACTATATATATATATATATATATAAGATGCATCAAGTGAGAGAAGTGTTTTATATGATAGTGAAAGGAGCAAATCTTAGCCTTTGGATCAAACCATGAATAGTCAAGATTAGAACATAAAATCACATGACTTTTTTAAGTGGTCACATGACTACTAACCAACTTTTAAAACATGAGGGAAAATTTCATTAAAATCAATACCTTTTTCCAACTAAATCTTTTGATTACCAACCTAGCCTGATATCGAGAAAATGAACTATGTTCCTCATGTTTGATTCTATACACTCATTTGTTCAATAGAATCGTTTTGTCCTTAGGTTTTTCACAAGGTCAAATGTATTATTCTCATGTAGAGACTTCATTTCTTCTTTCATTGCATCAAGCCATTCTTGCTTGTGCTGATCTTCCATAGCTTCTTCAAAGCTTTTAGATTCTCCACCAACAATGAAATTCACAAATTCATCTGGAGGATACTAATTGGAAGGTCTTCTCTCCCTAGTAGATCTTAAAGGAGGATTTTCATGTGCTATCTCTTGTTCTTCGTCTTCCTCCTCACCATGTAGAGAAGTATTTTCATTATTAATGTCTCGATGGTCATTATGAGCATTATCATCAACATGAGTTGGCGAACAGGATCTGAATCAATCTACTCATTATTCTTTTTGGGCATTGGTTGATCTTCCTTTTCAATATCTTGTGTGGTCTTATCTTTCATAAAAGTAGCATCTCTGCTTCTAATCAGTTTCTTCTCCACTAGATCATAAAATCTATAACCAAATTCATCATGATCATAACCAACGACTATACATTGCCTAGCCTTCATATCAAGTTTAGACATCTCATCCTTTGGGGATGTGAACAAAATCCTTACACCCAAGCACCTGTAAGTGATCATAAGAAACATTTCTATTGTTACACACTTTGACAAGGACATCACATTTTCGAGAAGAACAATGGTGTAAGATTTATCACATGCACTGCTGTGGACAAAGCTTCTCCCCAAAAGGATGGTGGTCATTGTGCATGCGACAACAAGCAGCACACTTTCTCAATAAGAGCTTTATTCATTCTCTCAGCTAAGCCATTCAACTGAGGAGTCTTAGGAGGAATCTTTTGATGTCTGAGACCTTGCTGTTTGCAATATGCGTCTTTTGATGTCTAAGACCTTGCTATTTGCAATATGCATCAAAACGACCAGAACACTCAACACCATAAGAGGGAAACCCAACAACACTTTGCCCTATTTCCCTTGGTCAAAATATCTAAACTTAATCAAAAGAAACTCCAAGTGTTGAGGGCACGCCCAGGTTCTCTACCAATCACACCAAAAAGCCTGGGCAACGGTATCCAAAATAGAGCAACACATGGCATGTATACACCGAAAGACAAAGCATTAGTTAGGCCTATGTATCTGCAACATATAGTTAGTATTAATCATATTGAGTACCATAATTCAGATGAATCACTCAAGAGACTCCGAAAAGGGGCTGTTATTCTAGAAGGAAAAACTTATAATGAATAAGAAATTCAAAGAAAGATTAATTACAAAAAGAAAAAGAAAAACACCAGAAGAATGCAATGTGCTTCGAGGCAATTGTACATGGTAATGCAATGCCCTACTGATATATTAATAGAAGTTAATAGTCCCGATTTTAGATGCCATATTTTCAAAAAAAATCATCATTTTCTTTCCTCCTCCACACATGAAGACGCACTATCCAAGCATTGCTCACTAAGCTTACATTAGACAATTCCACTTTGCATTAATGGGTAAGAGAAAATACAAACCAGCTTTCAAAGTTCTAACCCACCACCAACCTAAGATAAAATTTAGGGGGAAAATCAATCATTTTAAACAATGGCAATGGTCACGAGTTCAAATCTTGAAAACAGCTTCTCTGCGTGAGGGGCTAAGATTGTGTGCATCTATCATTCCCGTACCCGACCGACTAGGTGGAAGCCTCGTGCCCTGAGCCGGCTTTTCTTTTTTCTTTCTTAAACATTGGCATACGAAAATGCAAATTTGGGACAAAAGGATGGAACTGACCTAATTCCGGATCCAGTGGCAAAGACGAGCACGGTATCAAATTTCTCGGGCGGGTCAATCCGACTGATATCGAACCCGTTTCCCATGACTTGACTGAGCTCAACCACATCCCCTTTCTTCAACGCGCACAGGACCTCGGCGGTGGATCCCGCCACGCTCTTCACCAAGAACTCGAACACGCCACGCGCCGCAGCGAGCTTCGGCGGTGACGCGATGGCCAGGAACGACGGCTTAGGGGCGTCGGGGACTCGGAGCTGGAGGTACTGGCCTGCGCGTGTGTGGGACGCGGCCAGGTCGGGCGCGTCGGAGAGGTTGACGGCGACGTGAAAGAGGGATTCGGCGGCGGGCTCGACCTCGGAAAGCGGGGCCTGGGTCCAGACGGTGGTGTCTTGGCGTACGGCGGAAGATACGGTGGCGATGAGGCGGCGGCGACAGGGGTGGTGTTTGCGAAGATTTAGGTTGAGGCGGCGGAGGACAGACATGGGATGAAGGGGAGTGGGGCTAAAGTGCGCATGGGGGTGGAGGATAAGGGAATGTGAGGTGGGGAGAGAGAGTGACATGTTTAAAAGGTTATAAGTGGAGCTGGTCAGGAGAGTCGGAAGACGCGGCGGCGGTGGAGATGGGCGGTTATGGTAAAATGCGCCTTGGGTGCGTTTGTTTTACTATTATTATTATTGGATGAGATTCCACTACACGTGTCAAGCTTTCTTGGTGGTCCGATAGAGTGGGAAAGATGATGCTGATAGTGATCAGTGGCCCAAAAAAATATAACACCACATTTTTCACCTTCTACACAATAATCCACCCCTATCGTGAAATGAATACTTGTCGAAAATTTTTCACACTTTCGGTTCATCTGCATTAATCATATTTTTTAAGTGTCGATCTCATTTTATATCACAACTAAAATTTAATTTAATTTTTTTTATTTCGGAACTCACCCTAATTAAGGTCTTTAGCTCTCCGGTGGGTCCACTAGGGTGTCCTTCAGCTTCGACCATTTGGATCGGCTATGAGACTAATTCCCAATTCAACAGCGACGATCATCCGATTTTGTACATACGAAGCTGGGCTACCTTTCAATTGGGCGTGTTCGGGAATTGAACTTGAATCTTTTTTCTTGGAAAGAGTTACGTTATCAACTCAGGAATCGAGCTTGAGTCTTTTTCCTTGGAAAGAGTTACGTTATCAACTCTCCCAACACTAAGATGATAAAAATTTAATTTTATCAAGGAATAAATATTGATACTTGTTATTACTGAAGTTGCATTTGATGGTTCAATAAGTAACATTTCATTACTAGCTTTAGGAAAAAAATGATTCCTACTGAAATGGTAAGTAATAATACTATAGGATGTCGCCAACTGGTTGACACGTCTGGATAAGTCTTTCGCTTACACTCGGTGTGACTTAGATTTGATTCTCACATTAGTGTTAGATATGGTTATGAAAATCATACATCGTTCCATTTCCTCAAACTCATCAAGCAACATACCACATAGCAAACATAGAGTATCCAACTGCAACCTCATTCATACAATAATTAATCAGATAGTTTAAATCAATCATCTTAGGACTTAACCATGTCCTCAATCCTAATAACACAAAGTAATAATAAATCACATATCTCAATCCTATACATATATAGCATAATTAAACTTGTTCATCATTACCATTCACATATTAAAATCACAATATACACAATAATTTTAACAATGCAAATCATATTCCCATAGGCTTTAATTTTCATATCCAGAAAATTAATTTTCATACCCCCAATTTTTAAAAAATCCAAAACTACCCTTTCCCTATCACGTTTTCTCGTATGACTATATACGGTAGTTTAAACAAATAAACAACCGTATAAAGATATACGGTAGTTTGTTTAAATAAATAGACTACCGTATAGTCAAATACGGTAGTTTGTTTAAAAGCTTAAGCTATTGTATATAATTACACGGGAGCTTGTTTACTACACTACCATGTATAGCCATACGGTAGTTTAAGTAAACAAACAACCGTATATGACTATACGGTTGTGTAAAGTTATATAAATAGGCAAACATATGCAATCATACTGTAGTTGATGCTCATAAATAGCCCCGTATACAACTATATGGTAGCTTTGTTTAAATAAATAAACTATCGTATGCTTCCATACTTACGTATATTTTGGAAGAAAAATATACTACCATATGGAATCATACGATTGTATATCAAATTTATCCACACGTATGATTCCATACGGTAGTCTATACCATTTTTTTGGTATACTACAGTATGGTATCATACGGTTGACTAAAACATCAACCTACCATATGATTCCATACGGTGGCGTTACAAAATTTTAAAATGACCAACCGTATGTCATCATACGGGTTCGCTATACAATTTTTACACACGTATAATTCATACGGTAGTGTATTTAGCAAAATTATTACACTATCATATGTAATCATACGGTTACTTCATATTTAAATTCACCTGTATGATGACATACTGTATTGTATTAGGCTTCCATATACACTACCGTATGCTACCACACGTGAGTGTAATCATTTACACCCTCGTGTGGGTTCCGTAAGGTAAAAGATTTTTAATATTATGTTACGTCCGTAAGGTAAATGATTTTTAATACATTAGTAAATGATTTTTAATACATTATTTTCCGTAATGTATTCAATTTTTAATACATTGGTTTCCGTAATGTATTAATTTTTTAACATGCGAAACTATAGTTTCCGTAATGTATTAATTTTTTAATATGACGGAAACTACAGTTTCGATAATGTATTTAATTTTTAATACATATAGTTTCCGTAATGTAATCAATTTTTAATGTATTCAATCTTTTTACAACATTACGGAAACTAATTATTCAATTTTTTTACATTATGGAAACTATATATTTCTACTGTATGTAATCATACGGTTGCTTCATATTTAAATTCACCCGTATGATGACATACGGTCCTGTATTTGGCTTCCACCATATGCTACCACACGGGAGTGTAATCATTTACACCCCCGTGTGGTTTCATATGGGAGCAATCACGAACCAGGAAAGAAATACACGTGAAAAACTTGTAATGGAGGGTGAGTTGATAATTTTAATGGATTAAAAGGGATATGAAATTAAAAAAGGAGGTATGAAAATTAAAGCTCTTCCCATATTGATCGTGGTGCTGGGCCTATATCTTAAGTCGAAGTGAACCTCTATGTCCAATCCAAAACACATCTAATATTAGTTGACTTATTGTATGTATCTTTTATGCACTAATTGTATAAAATAATTTATCAATAAAAATAATAATAACGAATGATAAATAGTAAATAAAATTATCAAATGAGACCAAGGAGAGATTTAATGATTTGTGGTTCCTTCTATGGTGCACAACCCTCTAAAGTGAGGTATGGGTGTACCATCCAAATGATCAAATCTGGACCATTTAGATTGTTACTTGGTTTGATTAACTTTTCAACCACATTATCCTTGACCAAATAGTCAAACCCCATACTTATTGTTCTTGTATTTGCAAAAAAAGGTTGAATATATTTGTATTTGCATAAGTCATCTCATCTCCGTTATGGGTTCACTGAACCCTAAATCCCCAAATCCCACACCACCTCTCCCACTCCCACCCCTCCAATGGCTCATATCCCCTTTAACATTTCCACCAACACCACCGCTTAACCCTCGCAAACATAGACTGATAACACAGAGTGAGCAGGGACGCGTTGAGTGGTGCGGCGGTAGGTAGCGCGCGGTGGTGGCTGTCACTATGGACAGGGACGAGCAACGGTGATGTTGAAGGGGTTGCGCGACTGCGTGCGGAGGAAGCCGGATCTGGTTGGCGGCAAACCGTGGATCTGGTTGGTGGTGAATGGTGACTTCTACATGTGGTCTGTTGAGGAGGCCGAATCCGTCCCGTTCTTCCCATTCAAGTCTTCGACTCTCTCTTCCTCATCACTTCCAAGATTGCTCCACAAGGAACTTGATTCTTTCGCCGCCGCAAATTAAGCGCGTGCCACTGCCTCAAATCTTAGGATGTATCCGGATTATTAACATCATGTGACCAATCATGGAAGTTTGACTATTCCCATTTTCTTTTCAGTAACAAAAAAAAGGGACAAACAGAAACACAAGTGTAAGTACAAGTAAAAAAGATGTGCAAATACAAAAACACTACACACCTGAAGTGCAAATACAACATAAAAAGAGTACATTTGACCAACTCAAAGTACTTTGACCAGGTCAACAACACTTGGACAAATGAATGGTTTAGATCATTCTAAAAATATGGTGCAGGGTTGCACCACTTTTTTGGTGGTGTAACTTAGACAACATCATGATTTGTATATAAATGTTTGAAGGTTTCGTCATTTCATGTTTGGAAACCGTCAAACTGAGAGCCAAAGGATTAAAAGGACAAACAAAGGAAGGGGAGTCTAAGAAAGTATATAATCAATATCATAAGAAGGTATCATCAGGCAAATATAAAAATTAAGCCCTCCTGTTTAGATTGGATAGCTTAAGCTACACACATGGACTGTGTCCTGTTTCATGTGGAATGGGTCATTGCTCTACCAAACCCCTTTGAGTCTTCTGTGTTAACTTAATTAGATCTTTTTTGCAGCCTGTGGGTCGGTTGAATTGGCTCATGTAGTTATGTTGTTTTCATATAATATTGCTTTTGTTTTTTAAGGAAAAATACACGCACATAGAGAATATTAGGCTCTCGTATATTAAGTTCTCAATAAGTTAAAAAAAGTTTCATCATCATCAAGGTAAGAATTTGGACTTTTGAACAAGAAAATCGATCCTCAACTAGGCACCCCAATTTCATAAGTGAAATATTGCAAATGATAGAAGACTAGGTAGACTTTTATCATATTAATATATAAATACATGTCAGAGGGTAGGGCTGAACCGAAGATACAACTCAGAGGGAAATAGAAAGAATGAAGCTGTTGTGGATTCTTGTGAGCATTTGCTGTTTGGTTCTCCTCTTCCACCAAACCACTGGGGTCAGGATGGGGTATAACTACAAGAGTATTAAGTAAGTAAATAAAGTATGCATAAGTTAAGCATATACTAGGATATATAGGATGGCATGGCATCATGTTTCTCTTCTCCTATGAAAGTTGAGACTATATTATATAGTAGTAGTTCGTAGTTTATTTACAGATAATTACAAATTAATGTATTATGTGTTGACAGTGGAACTGGAACCAATGATGAGCCAAGAGGGCGTTTTGAAGATAAGCCACCAGGCGACCCCGGTCAATCACCTCATGGTAATCCCCCTCGTCGTCCATAAACAACAATCATGTTCATGTGGATCCGATCGAGTTATATAATGATTGAGAGACCATCATGTAATGTAATGCAATAATCAGCATGAGTATCTGTTGATCTATATTTTAAATCAGATAGGAAATCTTAAATATTTATGTATGTCTAGAGTGAGTTTGATCACGAAAGGAGTTTCAGGTTTCTGCTAAACGTGTGTGAATATATCACACTACCATTCACATCATAAGAATTAGAGTTTGAATAAGAAAATTCTCTGCGATTGTTGTACTACTCTTGCCTTCTCTTTTCTCTCTTTCTAAAATTTTTGGATTCTCTATGTGCAACTTTTTCAATGAATGCAATATTCATGATGTTCAGAAGCAAGAGAATGTGGAAAAACTTGGTGTTGTAGGAAAAAACAAATAAAAGAAAGAAAAAAGAATTTGTACCGATCATTTTATAACGAACGAATTTGTATATATCAGTTTCTGTAATACTTTCTGCTGAGAATGACTTAAAATCAGTAAATCTGCCTTGTGATCAATTCTGGAGAATTCGCTGAGCGAATGTGATCTCGCTAAGCGAGCGAGAGGTTTTTTCAAGTAATGCATTTCTGTATTAATTTCGTTAAGCGAATGTGCACTCGCTAAGCGAAATGGAGGTTTTTCTGAAGCATGCATCACTGTGTCAATTTCGCTAAGCGAAAGTTACGACGCTAAGTGAAATATACGCTTCAGGAAACAGAGTAAGTGGTTCAAGCATCTATAAATAAAGAGTTATTGGATGGATGCAAAGAAGACTCATAAGAGGACTATGAAGAGGAATACTTAGAATACATGCTTAGACTTGTGTAACTTCCAGAAGTGAGATTGAAAGGAGATTTTGAGATGATTTGTGAGTAAGAGAGTTCTTGGATAGCAATTCTATCTTGAGAGAATCATAGAGTGATTTGTAAGAGATTGAGAAAGTGCATAGGAGTAGAAATAGCTATCTTGGGGGTATTTCTTGGAGGCATGATGGGAATCACATGGAAGTACAAGAGTAGGCAAGATAGGCTTAGATTTCTATTGTAAAGCTTTGTATCTCTTTGTTCATGATAGTGAAGATTGGCTGCTCTCTCCCGTGGATGTAGGTCACATTGACCGAACTACGTAAATCCGGTATTTATCTCTTTTATCGTTTTATTTTTGCTGCGTTTATATCTTGTTTGGATTGTGCATTATTTGGTATTGCATAATTGCTATCTTGGTTTGTTTCTTTGTTAACAGAGAGAAATTTCGTGACCCTTAATATCATAACACTTTCTTAATTAGCCCGGATAGTTTAGCAAAGTCAATTCCATAAACGGATCTCTGATGCCATTCGAAGGGATAATGACAAGTTATTCTTGAGCATTGTTTGTGAGAAGGAACCAATGTGTGAATTGATTTATTGGAAAAACATGGTATATTGATTAATGTTAACTACGGATGACAATAGATACTGGATCCACTAGGTACCCGCAAAATTTATCCCTTAAGTGGGTATGGATACGGGTAATTATCTGCAAAAATTAATGGGGATGGATGCCGCGGGTACGGGTACTCTAGTACCCATCCCGTCCCATACCCGCACTATATATATATATATATATATATATATATATATATATATATATATATATATATATATATATAAGATGCATCAAGTGAGAGAAGTGTTTTATATGATAGTGAAAGGAGCAAATCTTAGCCTTTGGATCAAACCATGAATAGTCAAGATTAGAACATAAAATCACATGACTTTTTTAAGTGGTCACATGACTACTAACCAACTTTTAATCTTGACTATCCATGCATGGTTTTAATGGCCAAGATTTGCTCCTCTCACTCTCACATAAAAAAACTCTTCTCACTAGATATGAACCCTATATATATATATATATATATATATATATATATTATGACATATTAATTTAAAAAATTAGAAAAACTTAAAAATACCATGTGATGATGTGAGTCTGGGACCCTTTTCCCTTGGTCTGCATGATCGCATCCTCCAAAATAAACCCTGATAACCTATTCCATTTTCAAATTTCACTTTCCTCCAAAAAACCTGTGAGTCTCACTTTCCTAGTGTTAGCAGCTCGAGAGTACCAAGTTTATGAATTATTTTTCTTAGAAATTTATTGTAATATTTGCTTGATGTTTTGGAGATTGATTACCGGATATTTTGTATTAAAACCTTTGCATTTCATGTTCACAAATTGATTATTAAATCCGCAGATTGCATTTTTAGTTTAGAATGCAAGAATTTAGGCATTTTATTGTTTAATTAAAATTTCTTATATTAAAGTACTGGTAACGGGTGCGGGTACGGATACTTATGTACCCTGAGGGTAAGGATACGGATATTGAAATTACTACTCACAAGGGTATAGGTCCGGATACAAATATTTTTTCAAAACACGGGTACGAGAATGGATACTATAGTACTTTACCCATTACCATCCCTAATGTTAAGTCTTCAGATTTGGGATATTACCAGAATAATTATATGTTGTTGTGTTGCCTTGCCAGTTATCGAACTATGTAGGTGCAGGTTTTTTCCAAGATATATATTTTATACTTTTCTTCTACACAAAAGAAATTCGTAAGGGTCTTTTTCTCAATTATATATTAAAATTATTTTTTTTGCCCATTAAGTACTCAATGAATTATTTCATTTCTGCTGTGATTGTTCAAGACACATGATGAGTTAATACTTTGTTTATAAAACTAATTTTATAAAAGAATAGAAATTTTGTTTATAAAACTTTGACTATGTCTTCATAATAGATAGTTTAATGACGTACAAAGGAACCACATTTATTAATTAAATTTTAAAAGTCAGGTAACTTCTACCAAAAAAAAGTTAGGTAATTATTCCATCTCCCATTAATACAGACAATTTGATTAGAACAAATTGAAGGATGGGGATTCAGACTAACTCTTTTAAAGTTATTCTTAAAGTTCATGTATCCCCAATCTATTTCAAGATACGAGCTATTGTTGTATTATTATTAGTTCTTGCTAATATTTTGAAAGGCGGTATATTGCTCCTTTGTTAACAAATTTATTTTTATTTGAAATAAAAAATAAATTATAATGAAAAATCTATTACAGCTAGACTTTTACAAAAATAAAATGTAACTGTAATGATGACATTAATATAACATAACGAGGAATCAATTTAAAAAATTTATCTTTTCTCATATTTATATATAACTATATAATAATTACATTTTGGAAAGAGCAAGATTAGAGACCAAATAATAGAGTCCTTTCGGAATAGTATAAATACATGTTAATTGTTGGGTGCACAGTGCACTGTTCTAGTTGAACTCGGACAAAAAAAATAAGGTCAAAATTTTCTCCCAAAACCACAATGATGGAGGAGGAAAAATTGACAGAAATAAATATTTCAAAATTTGGATATAATTTTCTACTAAATTTGACCTGAACAGTTTCTGATCATGTTAAAAAACGCAACAGATCAGAGATGAGATGTTTTTCATTTTCATGTCTTCGTTCCACAGGATTCATTTCGCATTGCGTCCAGTGCAATCCTCGAATAGGGTAGTTTGTTCCACGAGTTTCAAATTCTTTTTTGATATAACCACAAGTTTCAAATTTAATTTGGTACAAACAAATTAAAAAGTAAAACCAAGTATATTTGATTTTTAATCTATTAAATTGTTTAGGGCCAGAGGGTGTTCTGGGCACTATTCTTTTGGTTTTTGTTGTTTTCTTTAGTACCCAAAAAAACTTTACCCAATCGTCGACTCAACCAAGATACTGCGTAAAAACTTCACACATCATTCATCAAAATTATAATTATTAAATTTATTTTGGACAAACAAAATGTAATCATTCAACGAAAAGCTCATCAATAAAGTTTTAAAATTTGGAAAGCACAAAAAATAGTTTTAAAATTGAGATAATTTTATAATCCATCAATTTGAAAACTGCAAAATATAATTGGACAACTATAATTAGAGTACAAAATTTTTACTGTTTCATTAATTTTATGTGTCTTTAATTCTTTAAAATAAAAATATATATTAACCATGTTTATATGTTTATATTCTTTAAAGTATCGTATATTTAATTAATAATAATTTTGAGAAAACAAAATTAAGAAATTAAGAAATTTCCATAAAATAATATAAAGTAGAAATTTAAATATATACATTAAAATGACACATCCAACCGTTTTGAAATCGGATCATCTGCATTTTCTTTTTGAACAGCATGTTGTGCATTTCCTGATTTAAAAACTGTGATATACTTATAATTTTTTTTTATTACAAAATAAAATATTTTAAAAGATTTAAATTATATACAGTTTTGTGATAACTATCAACTATAAAGGATCTCAATCCGTTTTTTTCAAATACTTAACCACTTCACATTACATAATTATAATTTACTTCCATCACCACTATTATTATTGTTGTTAATTAAAAAAAACAGAATACAAGAAAAAGATAGGCACCAGAACAAGGTATAAAAAAAGATTGAAAATGTAAAATAAAAAAAACAGAACTCAATTTCACGCTGTCATAACGAAAAAATCCTAGTTACTATCATGCAACTGCTTATCAAGGGTAGAATCATCTGAATGAACCAAATATTACACCTACCTTGAATACAAATCCATTACCATAAATTTCACCCACACAAGGGCACAAGGCACAGCCCAAAGGGGGAAAGAGGGAAGATTGACCAGTTTCAAAAAAGTTAAGGGAACTCAAACTACGCTGCACATGGAAGTTTAAGTTTTAACAATGATGTGTCCAACGTTTTCAACCAGGAAAGTAAAATGTACATCCTCTTGCCTCTTCCCCTTATTAAATAACACAGCTGAAAAAAAAAGGGGGCATTTGGCCACAGGCCTTGGTTCATCTCACACTCGGCAACATTAAAATGAAAGAAATAACCTTAGACATTTCATACCGAAAAAATGGAAAATTTTGTCGTCTGGCATTGCCAAGAAGAGTTCCTAAATTATTAAATTTAGCAATTATAAAAGAAGGATTAAGTTGAGAGCAGAAATATGTGATTAAGACGCTGATTCCTTAGCAATCTTCTCTGCCTTTGCAATGACCTCTTCTATACCGCCAACCATGTAAAATGACTGCTCTGAGAGGTCATCGTATTTGCCATCCAATACACCCTGTCAGTTAGAGAACAAAGGAATTATTGACCATGCAGTAGTCCACAAGGAGAACCAAGATAAAAAGGTTATGGACTGTAATATGACAAGACAAATGCAGCCATCCTAAACCCCAAAGACAACCATAGTAATTCTGCGCCCCTTTCTTTTTCCCTTGGGAGGGGATTTTAATTTCACCAATGATGTTGTGCAAGCAAGGCAAAAAGAACCCCTAAGAACAAGCTACAACTATTAAAATGAAAGTCCAAACCTAAATAAGGAAAAATATGTAGCAGGAACGGCTCAAATCAAGAGGTGAGGAGGGTGGTCACTTCCCCTTCCCTTTAACCAAACAAGAGAAGAATCCGCTCTTCTATAAGCTTTGTTGTACACATGCAAATTTTTTTCGGGGGGGGGGGGGGGGGGGGGGGGGGCACTATCAAAAAAAGCAAGCATACACATCTTTGAAACAAAAAAGTAAACAAGTATAGCAAAGTGAGATGAAATAACCAGATAAAATAACCAAAAAAATACCTGGAAGCTATTGATGTTCTCCTTCAACTCAACATATTTCCCTGGCGCACCAGTGAAGACTTCTGCAACATGGAAAGGTTGGCTCAAGAATCGTTGAATTTTACGGGCACGGGCAACAGTCAATTTATCATCTTCACTGAGCTCATCCATTCCCAAAATAGCAATAATATCTTGAAGATTCTTGTAGTTTTGAAGAACTTTCTGTACACCACGAGCAGTTTCGTAGTGATCCTCACCCAAAATAAGTGGGGAAAGCATACGAGATGTGGAATCTAAGGGGTCAACAGCAGGATAGATACCCAGCTCGGAGATCTTTTCAATATCAACAAAATCAAATTAATTAACTGGAGATAACACAAAAAATTAGTGCAATAGCCACTTTAAATAACAGAATCAAACCTGCCGTGACAACACTGTTGTAGCATCCAAGTGAGCGAAGGTGGTAGCAGGAGCAGGATCTGTCAAGTCATCAGCAGGCACGTAGATAGCTTGGACAGAGGTAATTGAACCCTTCTTGGTTGTTGTAATACGCTCTTGAAGACTTCCAAGATCAGTAGACAAGGTTGGTTGGTAACCGACAGCAGATGGGATACGACCAAGCAAAGCAGAGACCTCTGAGTTAGCCTACACAATACATCAAAATGTAAAATGAACAGTATTAACAGGAATAATGTACTGGAAAGAAGAAAAATTGTCCTAGATAAGTTGTCCAAAGGACCCATACTTGGGTAAAGCGGAAAATGTTGTCAACGAAAAGAAGCACATCTTGCCCTTCAGCATCACGGAAGTGTTCAGCCACAGTAAGCCCAGTAAGACCAACACGGGCACGAGCACCAGGTGGCTCATTCATTTGACCGTACACAAGAGCACATTTGCTTTCACTCTGATTCCATGAAACAACCATAGTTGACAAAGTTATAAAATGAATACATTAAGGAATAATATTGAATATGTATATCATGAACCACATTTTGTTCACCTGCTTATCACCAAGCTTAATGACACCACTCTCAATCATTTCTCTGTACAAGTCATTACCCTCTCGAGTGCGTTCTCCGACACCAGCAAACACAGAGAAACCACCTAACGAATGGAATCAGTCAGCATGCAGTATAGAAAGGGAAAAGAACATCTTGAGAAGAATAAATTAAGTGCATTAAGCACATACCATGAGCCTTTGCAACGTTGTTAATAAGTTCCATAATAAGCACAGTTTTCCCTACACCAGCACCACCGAACAATCCAATCTTTCCTCCCCTTTGGTATGGTGCAAGCATGTCAACAACCTGCATGCGAAAATTCATGCAAAATTGGCACCCAGTCAGAAGACACACGCACTCTTAACATTTGCAATGAGATCAAATCCATTCAAGAATAAACAGAAAAAGAAAGAAAGTAAGAAACAAAAGAAGAAAAATACCTTGATTCCTGTAACAAGAATCTGCTGTTCAGTTGCTTGCTCCACGAATGCTGGAGCTTCTCTATGAATAGGCAAATAATGCTCAGTTTCTGCAGCAATTCACAAAAATTACAGTTCGGTGAAAACACATCCCACGGAAATGATAGAAAAAGCTGTTATCTACCAATCAGATTAAAAAGGGCTTTATAGGTTTCTTACTGAGGTCACCCTTCTCATCAATAGGCTCTCCAATGACATTTATGATACGACCAAGGGTGGCCCTACCAACAGGAACCTGCATACAGTATATCAGAATATAGAAAATGAAAGCTACTAACAAACCAAAAAATAAAATCAGGTGAGCAAAATCTGTACGTGCGTTACTTTTTAAAAAAAAAAGATCGGACAAGTTGATCTAGATCACACAAAACAAAGACCCTAAAGTCCTAAACTGTTTTATACAGTAAACAAAAGCAATATCATTAAACAAATTATTCAAATCCAAATAAAACATAAAATCAATGTTATTTTAAAATCATCTTTATACACATTTTGTTAATTTCAAAAGAAGGACAAATTAAATTCAGATCTACAAGACACGGCTAAATCGAAATTTTCCCTTAATCCCAACTCGGCTATCAAATCAAATAAAATCAAATCACATTATCAGCTAAACTGTTATAATAAGTGAGAAATGATTGAATATTACTGTAATAGGGGAGCCAGTGTTGAGGACGCGCCACCCTCTAACAACTCCTTCAGTGGCATCCATAGCAATTGTTCGAACAACGCCTTCACCCAAATGCTGAGCCACTTCCAACACCAATCGTGTGGAATGATCCAGAACCTCGAGCGCGGTCAGGATCGGTGGCAAACCCTCATCGAATCTGACATCGACGACAGCACCAATGACCTGGCACACGTGTCCGATCGAACCTTTACCGGTGTACTCATCGAGGATCTTGCCGCCTCCGCCAGATTCCTTAGTAGCGGGAGGAGGAGGAGGAGCGGCTGAGGCAGCGGCGGCGGTGGAATACTCAGCGACGCGATTCAAGAGGTAGCCGTAGGGAGAAGCGCGAGAGGAAGAAGAGATCCTAGCCCTTGAGGCTGAGGCGGAAATGGAGGGTTTAGATGGAGATCGACGGAGAGAGGATCGAATCAGAGAAGATAAGAGTTTGCGTGAAGCCATCTTCGGAGAGAGAAGAGAAGAGAGAGAGGTGTGGGTGTGAATAATGTGAAGAGGGCTATAATGCGACTAGGGTTTGTAAAGTGAGGAGTGTCACTATATGCGATTACGAATGCTGCAGCTGCGTCGATTCCTCAATATTGCGTTTTGGCCTCGCTTCTTTTGTCTATTTTACCTTTAAGACCTCTCGGGTTTTTGATCTATTTATCGTCTGACACGTGGACGTCGCTCAGGTTTTGTGGGATGTGGTTCCATGCGAACGAATCTGTCGTTTAATAACCCTTTTGACCTTGACGAGGTTTCGGCGTTCGGAGCGCGTGACGTCGCACAGCTCTAAATTCTCCACGGAGATGGGCAAATATTTCTACAACCAAGCGGCCAAAATTTGTAATTATATTTTAAATAATTTTTTATTTATATATAAATATATATAAACATAATTACAAGTAACATTTGTTTTGAGTGTATTTGGATCGATTGCAAAAAAAAAAAAATTATTATTTCAATAATCGATTATATGTATAATTAATTTTATGTTTGGATATATTTGATGAAAAACGATTTTAAGATAATAAATTTTATAAGGCAGGAATAGGAAGCATGTTATTAATTTCAAAATAATCTATTTTTTTTAAATAAGATTCAAACTTCTAACTTCTCTATAAACAGTTTTTCCTCTTAAAAAAGAATTGTTCTGCAATTTAATCAATTTACCTAAAAATATTAGTTTCTACTGAAAAATAACAATTGTCATGAAAAATAGTTGTTTCGGTAAGATTAAATTCTTACCCAAACACTCTCTTGATCTTACTCAAACACTCTCTTACTTTCATCAGGAATTGAATCTAATTCTTTTTTTTTGTGGTTTGCAGAAGAGTATCCTCCAATTGATAGTCGGAGATCAATCCCTCTCGAGGCGTAATGATCATCGAAGTAGGTTTTGCTTCTTCTAACAAAGTTTTTTCATACACATGACAGAAATCGAACCTCTCACAATATGTTTTAGTAACTCAACTATTTACCAGCTGTGTTGGACTTTGTTGGTCGCTAGACACTATTATGTGTATGGGATGGATGATGGACCAACAATTCGGGTGAATTTATGCTCGTTCCATTTTTAATACTTTTTATAAAATTAGTTATATATAATATTCTTTAGATTTAGTTGATATGCACGGTTAGTGTAAAATTGTTTTACTTTCTTAACCAACAATAAATTAACAGATTTTTTGACTATTATTTTAAATGTTTTAAAAGTCACACATGAATTGTTATTGGTTATGGTGCATATCAAATAAACTCGTACTTTTATAAAAAAAATATTTTGTCAAAAATATTTTTTATATATTTATAAATTTACTTTCTTTTAGGTTGACTCATCCAGGCTGCACATACAACTTTTTTGCCGAAATAATTTTTTTTTTCTGCTTTCATTGAATGCTAAATGGAAATTTTACCTTGATGTCTGACGTTATTGTTTTGGATAGGATTTTCACACCATTGATGGAGGAAAAAAGGGTAACGTGCTTGGTAAGGTCTTGAAAATATTCCGGATGCTTGCGAATCATCAATGATTGTACTTCACAACAGCTTGCAGCATTTTTTTGCGCATTATAGAGGGCATTTCAATCCTATATATAGATTTTTTTACAATAAAAAATTTGTGGAAATGAATTATGCTTTCTACATGCTAATGGATAATGAAAGTTGTCGAAGTTAAAAATGATTTGCATGCATATTAAACGTCTAATCTTAAAGCCATTCATATTAAAGAATTGTATAGCTGCAACCGAACTAGAAAAGTGTATAACAGTGCAACATCCTAGAAACATCCATTCATACGTACCAACATAGATCAACAATGGAACCCCTTCTCTCATCAGAATGTTGTTTCCTGAAATAGCATAAAACACATATTCCCATCTTGTATTTTCTGATTGGCAATTTGGCATGATTGAAAATCTTTTTTGACGGATGAATGAATCATAGATTGATATGATCTGAAAAGATTTTCACTACGTGTCACCATTTTAAATGAAAATTCAATTATTATACACCATCCCAGCTCGTATCAGAATTAGTTACTATAGAGCTGAAAGAAATTTGTCATGAATTATTTCCTGGCTGTCTGATGTTTGACATTGTCAATCTACGGTTGTGTAACTGTTAGTTTTCTGAGTTATGTGAACTGCATGCTTTCCTTGCCTGTAAGAAATTAAGATCAAATGAATCAATTACAGCGCAGGTTTGGCATTACCATAAATAATAATGGTTATTTATTTTGGCTTCCAATTGTTTCCTCTTGGTCGTCTTTGTTATGCAAGAAACCTTTTTCAATATGATAGGTTCTTGCTCACCTTATTCCTTTTAACTTAATGAAATGGTTGAAGCATAAAATATGCTTACCTCGTTATCCCAATTCGTACATGCATTTACTGTAACAAGTGCTATCCCTTGAACAGAAAGTCCACATATGATTCCCATCCAAAGCCCCTGCCAATGACAATTTTCATTTAAAAAAAAAAGTGCTACCCCAACAACATTTATTATAAAAAAGTGTGAAAAAGAGGCCCACCATCCCTCCAATGTTTAAGACAAAGGCGAATAGGATAGCTGAAGGAATTCCAACAACATAGTAGGCACCAAGGTTTATAAATGCACATAGATTTTGCCAGCCACATCCTCTGGCAGCTCCTATAGAAGCAAAACCATATATTTAAAGGAAACCATTAGTTAATTAGTAACATAGGCATTTATGAGCAACTTAATAATCGTATGATCACAGGATTTGTTGTTGTAAAGAATTATAACCTGAAAGCACACACTGAAAACCATCCAGGAAGTCAGACAGTGCCAGCAGCGGCATCATCTTGGCAACATATTTTATAACTTCATCTTCATTGCTGTAGAGCTTACCCCAAACATTCCTTACCAAAATGGTAATCAATCCTATTGTTGTGCCCTCCAATATGGCAATTACAATCATGAAGCGGAGAGCTAAAAGCGCACCTTGTGCGTTCCCAGCACCAAGTTCATTCGACACTCGGATGCTTCAGTGATACCAGTAAGTCAATAACTAGAGCATTAACATAACCTTGCAGCACTACTATGCCAGTATTGCTAAGAGAACATTTATTGTCACTGACCTTATGGCACCACCAAGACCAACAGAGATCATATAGACCATCCAACATGTATTAAGGCTGCAAAAATAAGGGTACACGTGATATGGAATCGTGGTTGATTGGTTCTTAATTGAGTTGCTATTTATTTAAATTATAGAAGGACCAAGAATGTTAAATGTTAATCAATCCCTGACAATCTTTTTCTTCTTTTCTTCTTTTTTCCTTGACCAGGATGAAGTCTTAAAGTAATGTATGAATGGGTTAACAGTTTACCTTATTGATAATACTGATGTCTCTAGTTGTGGGTTTGGCAGAAGACCTGAGAGAAGAACAACCATCTCAAAGGACCAATATTCCAAACTGTCAAGCAAAGAAAATTACTAAAATGAAAAGGAAAAAAAGGGAGGCTAAAATCATATATAATGAATATGAGGTGTTAAGCACCCTAAAGATTATCAGGGGAGTAAGACAGAGACTAGTTTAGCGATGGAATGTTGTTCACTATGCTAGTTGTGTCTTTCTACAAATCTCTTAGCTAGTTGCCCTCTTCAATTATTCTGCAAAGCATTTAAACGATAATTTTCCAAGAAAATTTTTCTCCTGACTAATGCGCAACGGTAAGGTTATTACCTTGTGACTTGGAGGTCACAGGTTCAAACTCTTGAAACAGACTCTCCACTTGCGGGGGTAAGGTTGCGTACATCTACCCTCCCCAGACCTCACCAAGTAGTAGCCTTGTGCATTGGTCCACCTTTTTTTAGTGCATTGCAAATTGCAGCAAAATGGATATTCTACACCATAGAATGTTATTTCTAATGTGCTCCTAATTATAGAGGTGAGGACAAGGGGGAGGGGGAGGAGTCCTTCTGACCTCTCAGTTGCAGTAGGGTAGGATAAGGATAGATGTAAATTAGTAAAATTACCATATCATAACCGCCGAAGCAATTGCAAGCTTTATAAAACTGATAATATCATTCAAGGCCTCTTTGGAAACCCCATTCCAAGTTGATGCACAAGCTGTAGCTAAATTTATGTAAATTACTAACAGGAACACATTAACCCAATAGGACATGCTGATTGCCAAAGCCGCTCCTTTGCTTCCTAATTTATATTCAAAGACAAAAACCCAACAAAAAACAATATGCACCAAAGTTGTGACTCCAGAACTTATCAGCATTGGAAAAACATTGTTTTGGGTCTGTAGAAATTTGTTGAGGCATTGAAGGAGGCCATAAGCAAAAAGGCCAGGGATCATCCACCTAGTAAATATTCCTGCTTGGGTTGATATCTCACCGTCTTGGCCCATTGCTATGAGAAGGTTGTTTGTGTAAAACCAAATTAACGATAAGGGAATGCTCAACCCTAGAAGGACAAGCATTGCCCCTTGTGTGTGAATTCCTAGCATGTGATACTGCTTAGCTCCATAGGCTTGGCCACATAGCGTCTCCAATGCACTCCCCATTCCTAACTTTAAAGGCATAATCGAATCAGAGAAAGTTCAGAGAAGCATGCAGCAATCATTGTAATATAAACTCATATCATGAGGGGAAAGTTGCATTAAAATGTTAAAGGATGTCTAGTTGTATACATGTGTGCACAAATATTGGAAGTAGTATAGTTGACTAGTATTATACGCTGTAAGGAATTTCATGAAGAAAGCGTTACACTCAGGAATTTCACAAGCAATCCTATCTGATTGGAACTGGTTAACTTCCAATGCTCTTTCACTACAAGAAATTTTTCATATAGTTACGGACATTTTTTTTAGTGACAGTTTCTGTTAGTGTTTGTGCAGAGAAGGATTAGAAGACATGTATAAAAATTGATAGAGGAACATGCATATTAACAAAACACATAAGACGCACTGAACTAACAAGAATGAAGCTATCATTTCATGAAATCGGAGATTCAACCGACCCCAAGTTTTGAACCGGTTTCTTTTACACTTGGAATTTATCCAGTACTACTAAGGCAAGTCCAAAATATTTGCAGAAAATGAACAAAATCCACTTACCAAAACACTATAACCAGTGACTGAGGCAAAAGAGGAACCCAAGGAAGCACCTGAAAGAGGTAATTCCCCAAGATGTCCAACAAACATGATAGATATCATTTGTAAGGAATATTGCAGCAGACTAACTGCAATAAGGGGCCCTGCTAGCCTTAGTTGCTTTTTAGCTTCTTCAGCAATATCTTCTCTGCGGGAAAAACATTGTTCAGATGTTTGGGCATCGTGTTCATGGTTTCTATATTGGTCTGGACACAGTGGAGCCTCAAGACTCGAATTTGCTGTTCTTTCCATTGTCAGTGAGAGGAAAAGGCATTCCACACCACCAAATATATTTGTACGTACGTGTTTATGTCTTTTTTGATCAATAACATAAAAGTAAGACCATCCATACCTACCCCCAATCATTCTAAATATTAAAATCTAAGTGTACACAAGGTATCTGCCAATGGCACAAAATACTAATGTAGATGCCATTTACTAGAGGACAAAAATTAATCATGTTTTTTGAAGTGTACACAAGGTAGATGCCAATGGCACAAGATAATAATCAAACTGTATTAGGGATTATGGGTATGGGGTCTCGAGATTTTAAGGTATATATCAACCTTAATGTTATTTCATATACTATCCAACGGGTTCTATGTTAGTTATATATAACAAGGATTTAATTTATATGTACTGAAAATGTAAAAACTTTTTATATTGTCAACTAATCATAACTTATCATATCAGTTAAAAGGTTTGAGTCTTATATTGACTACTTTAAAAGTCACTCATACTATGATTCTTGATTGGTTGAGAGTGTAAAAAGTTTACATTGACAGTACATAACAGTTAAACTCATATAACAATTACATATATTTTGTATAAGATAAATAATTAAGTAATATTATATTATGATTTAGATTATACTACCTTCGTTGGACGAATACATGATAATATATTAAGAGGAAAATGTTTTAATCAAATAAATAAATCGATTAAAAAGGTGTATATCATATAAATATCTTTTAAGTAGAAAATCATTGTTTTGGAGATTTACATCTGAAAAAGAAAATAATTAAATAAACAAATTTGATAACTAATATTTATGTAAAAATAAGAAAACAATATATAATTGATTATATTTATTTTAGAATCATAAAAATAATATATATATATATATATATATATATATATATATATATATATATATATATATATATATATATATAAACGTCTATGTTTTTACTTTTGAGTTATTGTTTATTATAACATTTAAACAAATATAAGTAGTATTTGAATAATTTTTTTAGAAAAAAAGTGTTCATAATATGAGTAATATATAATGTTGGTACACATTTTTTTTAAATTTGAAAGGTACTTAATTATAATTTACATTTAAGTTAATTTAAAATAGTGTGAATGAAATATTTATTTTATTATAATTAGTAAATAAGTATAATTAGTATTTAAAATAATTTAATACAAAATAAATCTAAATAAGTATGTGATAGGCAGAAATTATTACCTAGGTATATTTATAAACAAATAATTATTTTTCGGTGCAGTTTAGAGTTTCCGTGTTTATCATAATAGACAAATAATAATAATAATAATAATAATAATAATAATAATAATAATAATAATAATAATAATGACAACAATTATAATTATAATAAAAGTTTAATTGCTATACACTGTCAGTGTAAAATTTTTTTACAATGACAACCAATCAGAAATCATGGTGTGTGTGACTTTTAAGGTAGTTAGGATAAAAGTCAAATACTTTAACTTATGTGGCAAATTCTGATTGGTTGTCTGTGTAAAAAATCTTTACACTGACAGTGTATATCAATTAAATCCTTATAATAATACAATTTTTTTTATGAATAATTATAATAATAATTAGTATTTGAATTAATTTTAAAAGATAATAATTTGAATAAGATGCTACAATAGCCCACCCATATATATTAAATTAGAATACTCATTCTTGATTTTGATTGTTGCTCTCTACAACATTTCTCTTTCTCAATGAGTCGTGCGACATCACTTTCTTTTAAATTTTTTATTTTTAATATATTTTCATATTCACTAATTAATAATTATTACTAATTTATTGACAAATTCATTGATCATTAACTTATTTTCATTTAATTCTCTTCGTTTTCAGGATATAGATTTATAAAAGAAACATATTTATACCTATTCATTAAAGGAATTTAATTGGTATGCGCTGAAATATGAAAGTGTAAAGATTTTTTACACTGTCAATCAATCATAAAATGTCACATCATTAAAAATGAATGACTCTTATCATAACTACCTTCAAAGTAATTTGTAATTGGTTGACAGTGTAAAAAAATTTAAAATGACAATGTATCAATATTAAAGTCTTATTAAATTAGAGTATACCCTCTTAAGAGTGGAGAAATCTCTTAGATCAATCTCATCTGTGAAATAGCATATGTAATACTTACTTTTTTTTTATATTTAAATTTAAATTATAGAAATAATTATGCTTATTTTATTTATAATAAATAAATATACTCTTTCAATTTATACATTTTAGATTTTAATTGAATTACTATGTATATATTATTTACTTTAAATATATTTTAAATATATTTTCTTTTATTTTACTTATATTTATTATGCATTAGGTTCGGATGGACCCGAATCCTCTTCATCCAAAATCTCTCTTCATCATCTCTTCGGTCAAATGTCAAATGTTAGATTAATACAATGGCTAACATTTGGCTGGAAAGAGGATGGATAGCGATTTTGGATGGAGAGGATCCATTTTGGGTTTAGATGGGTTAATTAGGGCCATTAGACGGATCAACTTGGAACACTCTAATACCGCTGCTGGGTTCTGCAGTTCACCACCTTCTTCCTCAAACTATTACACCTGCATTACAACATATATTTCACAGGTTTTATTTTTTTATATTATTATTTAATTAGTTTATTATTTTAATAATTTAAAGGCTAACTGAGTATGTTAAGTGGCAAAAAGTTAGCCACATAGACGTAGACCGAGGAACTAATGTTGTAGCATTTCTAAAATGAGAGGACCAAATGTTATAAAAAAAAAGTGAGGGATGAAAGTTGCACAATATTAAAGATGGGAGACTAAAAATGCAATTAATCCAAATAGAAAAGATGAAGAATATTTCAAGACAATTTTGATTATATCAAATGCATTATAAGAAGGTATTTAATAAATGTCCAATAAGATTTTCACAATGACAAATTGAAGCTTTAAGGGGAAAAAAACAACTTGCATTGGATAATTATCTCAACCACACCAATTTTGGAACTTTCACCAAAATAGCTTGCATTGTTGTGTTATATATTAACTTTAATATCAAGGTTGACGTTACTTGTTAGAAGTCAAGGGTTACTTTTTATCAATTATGAAATTCCTTATCTTTTTCAACCGGTTGGAACTCGCTTATGACAACGATAAAAGTCTTAATTTGCATTTTAGAAAGAAAATAAAAAAAAATCACCAATCAACTCGATGACCCGCCCAACAAACCCGTTAATGTGTTGGGTTGGTTTGGTTCGAGTTTGACATCTTAGAATTTCCAAACCCGAACCAACCTTGAATCAGACATTTTGATTGGTTCATACATTTATTCTCCTTTCAACCAACCTAACTCGCCCCACTTAAACCTTAAGGTGTAAGTACGTGCACTTGGATACGTAGTCTTGGCATCCAAGAGCTCCGTGTGAATCCACAAGCAACTCTGATAGGTCTTTTGAACAATGAGGGTCTCCTGCACTAACTACCTCCAACGTCTCTGCAGCAAGTAATCTGGACCATCCATTTAATTCAACGGCCCATATTAAGTAAGCATTTAAAATAAAAAAATTAAAAAAAAAACCTCGATACTCTCTTCTTCAATCTTCCTTTCGATGCTGGCATGGAACTCATCCCTCAGCCTCTCTGACGCTGTTAACAGCACCGCCACCTCTCCGCTCCCGTTAACGGCAGCAAGCCGCCACTGACTTGTGCCTATTGACCAAGGGTTGCAGATTGCACAAGGTTTGATTCATTTGGAGTTCATTTATCTTAGGCAATAGTCCACTACACAAGATGTTATTAAATCCTGCCAGGATTGTGTTATGGTATGTTGTCTTTGGACCAAGGATCGCGCATGATGGTTTTCTACAACATAACTTCATACCTTCGAGAATATTGATTCTTAGGTGAAAAAATTGTTGGGAAGATCATGCCTAATAGGATTCCATATGGGGTTACACATATTAAATAGAACTTGTGCCTATTCAATGACAGAGGCGGAGGCTTGCTGCCGTTAATGGCGACGGTGAGGCAACAGTGCCGTTAGCGGCATCGAAGAGGCTAAGGAATAAGTTCCATGGCAGCATCGAAGGGAAGAATAGAGTATCAGTTTTTTTTTGTTTGAAATTTTTTATTTTAAAAAACGCTGACTTAATCTGGACCGTTGGATTAAATGAATGGTTCAGATTCCTTGCTGCAGAGTGGCAGGAGGCGATTAGTGCAGGAGGCAATCCATATTCGTCTTTTTAAATGAGTATTTATTATATATTGTAATTTGAGTGGACTATTCGGGTTTGTAGGACAGTATATATTTTTGCAGTAAGTTTTGAAGCTTTTTTGAAAAAACTTGTAAACTTATTTTGATATAATAAATATTTGGCAAAACTATTTGATTACTCCTTTAAATTTATTTTTTTTTTCGATTTAATCTTCTAAATTTATTTCTTGTCAAAAAAATCCCTTAAGTTAGGTTTGTGTAACAAATTTAGACTTTTTTACCATTCCTCCGAAATCTGTCATTTCCTGACCTATATGACATTCCAAACCTAACTGACACCGTTGACGTATTAATAAATATAATAAATTAATAATTAAAAAAATAATAAATAATTTTTTTTCAGAATAAAGACTCAAATTGGTCCTCGACAAAAAACCTCGATAACATTTTAGTCTCTGAGACATGGAAAATATTAATTTGGTCCTCAAGAATGTAAAATGCGGGTCAAAATAGTCCTTAACAGGGACTAAAAATTCCCTAAAAATTAGCCTAAAAAGAATCAATTTGACCCGCATTTTACATTATTGAGAATCAAATTGGTATTTCTATTTCTCATGGACCAAAATATCATCATAATTTTTTTTGTCAAGAACCAATTTGAATTTTTATCCGTTTTTTTTTTAATATTCTCATCCCTTCATCTTCTTCGACTCTCCAAACCCTCTCATCCCTTCATCTTCTTAAACTCTCCAAACCCACCCCATCCTCACCTTCTCTCCCTTCCCCATCGGACACCCCAAATAAACCATCATAAATTGAAAATAGCACAATGTCTCTTTCTTTACTAAGAGCAAAACGAAGTAGTCAGTGACAAAGGAGGGGAGTGCAACTGACCGAACGTGGTTGTCACCGGGCGGAAAACGTGACTGAGTGAAGACAACGGTTTAATTGGTGCAACGAACTTGGGGCTGGTCGTTTCAGGCACGACGGCGACTGCAGATATGCACGGTGGCGCTGGACGGGGTGCTCGGTGACGGCTTGCGGTGGCGTGCTCGTACGGCGGTGGAAGATGCGGTGGTCTGATTCGAGGAGGAACTAGTCGCGCTTTGTGGGGGGCGGCGATGGTGGTCCAGAGCGGCTGGATTTGGGGGTTCTGGTGCCGAGATGGAGAACAGTGGCCTGACTCCTGAGACAACGAAAGGGAGCAGCGGCATGCATTAACATGTTGAGTCATTTAAGTAAGTCTACCTACCTACATTTGTTGTTGTTGATTTCAAACATACTTTTTGTAAAGCTAGTTATTTCAGTAAGTCTAACTACATTTGGTGTTGGGGCTACTTTTTACCTTTTCATTTGGTCCTCACGAGCAGTAGCAGGTAGCCATAGCTTCAAACATATTACTACGACCTATTGGGTGGACTCTACCATGAAGTGACATGTATATGGGTACATTCGTGGACACCCGTTTAGACCTACACTAGCCGGTTTCTTATGATTTTAGCCAGTAATCTAAATACTCCCTATTTGCATTTATGGGTCTGTTTGAATAAATTAAAAAATTAAATAAGGATTGTATTGCAAATAATCAGGCTGGTTCCCAAAATATCCACATGTCTTCTCTTCTTGTTGCAGATTATATCGGAGGAGTGAACCAATTGAGACACAATTTTCGTCCTTTATCAAGTCAAATCTGTCTTTGCTAACGGTATGATGTGTTATTCATTGTTCTCTTCTTCATTTTATAGAGGAGTCAGATCAGTCTCTATGGAATAGCTGTTAGTGGGTTTCTCTTTTTTGTTAAGATTGTTAACGCTGTGGTTGGTTGCAGATTTATTTGTGGGACGAAATGGATAATGAAAACGAAGCAAGGAGGGGTCTGGAAAGGGGGGGGGGAGAGAGAGAGCATGGTGCGGATGATGCAAGATGGGGGATGGGTAACTGCTCACCCCTATCAGAGAAGGTATATTGTGAGGTCAGCAAGGACTAAACAACAATTTCAAAAAATTAATTTCTTTTCTGAACCGATCATATTTTTTCAACTAAAAGATCATCTCAACCATTGAATTATTAAAACATTAAATCTAACGGTCAGGGATCTACCCACAAACCAACCACTTCATGCTTGACTTTACCGACCTATTGTGGTTTTAATTTGTTTATGTAGGTGAAGTTGGACTGAGTTGAAAACTTGAGATAAATGAATCTGTTTTCTGTACGATGGGGAGAGGAGAGAAGGTGGGGATGGGGAGGGATGGATGAGTTGAAGAAGATGAAGGGAGGGGAATACTAAATAAATAAATAAATTTTATTTATTAATTTTTTTAAATTATTAATTTATTACTTCCTCTTTCTCAATATATATGTTATATTTGATTAAGGGTGTATTTTGATATATAACTTAATTAAACACTTATTCAATAAGCTCTTTTTCAAATAAGTTAAAATAAGCTTATGAAAATAAGCTAAAAAGAGCTTATGAGAAAATCATAAACTATTTTCATAAACTGTTTGCATAAGTTTATTTCATAAGCTATTCTCGTAAGCCCTCTATAAGTTCTTCCAAATTCACTCTAAATCACACAGTTTAAGAAAAAGTAATAAATGAAAAAAAAGAGTGATAATTTTATCAAATTAACCTTATTAATCATTGATATATTAACTATTGTTATAAATGTAAAGTGAAGTATTTAAGGGTATAATTGATAAAAAATATTTAATATTACATTGAAAATAGAAAATGATATATATTTCAGGACAAATATTTTTTATAAATGTGACATATATAATGAGACGGATGGAATATATTTTTTGACACGTTAGTAGTGTCAAATAGATCTGAAGTGTCACATAAGTCAGGAGACGACGGATTTTGAAGGAATAATAAAAAAAACCCAAGTTTGTTTAAATATTTTTGTTGAATTGTTTTCGTAGATGTAGGTCGATGTAATAGAAAGAAAAGAAAAAAAGAACTAGGGAAGGTAGTCAGAAACTTACATTACGGAAGATAGGAGATATCTATGAACTCATAATCATACTAACGTCTTAGAATAAAAAAAATAAAAAATAAAAATATCTGAACGGTAAAAAGTTGCGTATACAGCCTTCCTAGAGTCAATTCCAAGTCTGTTCCATATCTTTGTCTCGTGGTCCACATTCATGCGTTATCAAATATTTAAAGGAGGATATTAAGTTATTAACCATGGACTGATCAAAAAAGTTATTAACCATGGTTAATAAATCAAAATAGAAATTTTGTGTAAAAAAATGGTATATTTTAAAAAGTATGATTTAGTTTTATAATATATTTTTATTTTTATTTTCTTATCAATATTTTTAGGCACCTGTTAAAAACACTCATTTCTTTAGTTTTTTAAGTATCTCGCATGAATCTGTCAGGATTAATTTCATGAAATATTGATATTGAATGACGGACCTTTTTGAATTAATTTTTCTCCATTCATAAAAGTTAGAAATTGAATTCTAACTCACTTATTTAAAGAGTTTAAACTCTCTACCACTTGAACCAATCACAATCACATGTTTGGTTTAAAAAAAACAACTCATATTTAAAAGCACGTAATGTCATAGCATAGTATATACTAGGTGGAAAATTCCAACAGAAAACAACATATAACATACTAAGTACGATCCACAAAGAGTGAATAAGGGCTAAAGTTGTGTCATACAGACTCATATCTCTCTGTGGGACTGTGTGTGTCTGTGGAATCATAGAGCAGATCGAAGAGCATGGAAGAGAGTCTAATACCGAAAGAGACAGAGCAGAAAGCAGAGAGGTATGAGGAGCAGCAGAGACAGAGAGTTACATGGGATGGTTTCAGTGAAGAAATGAAGAGGATTTGTGTTGTTGCAGGGCCTATGGTGGCTGTGGTTTCTTCCCAATATTTGTTGCAGGTTGTGTCAATCATGATGGTTGGTCACCTCGGTGAGCTCTATCTCTCTAGCGCCGCCTTAGCCACCTCCATTGCTGGGGTCACTGGTTTCAGTCTTCTTGTAAGTTACTACTCACTCACTCACATTCTTAATTAGTTTAGATTTGATTTGTCAGACCACAAAACACAATATCGATTGCATGTAAGAAAAGGCAACCCAAAAAAGATACACACTTTCCTTTTTTGTTTCTTGTGAAGAAAAAACAGCCAGCTTTTGATTAAACAAACAAATGAATTGAGTTGCAGAGTTGGTATCCTTCCTCTTCACAGCCTTTTATAAAACTCGGTTCTTTTGACTTTGTCCTTCCCAGAAGACCATCTTTTTCACTTCTCTTTTGTTCTTCTGAATGTTATTATTATTATTTTATTGTTACTATTTTTCCATTTTTACGGATCTCATTCACTGATATTAATTTATCTTAGGGTTGTGGAATTGAATTAGTCAAAGAAAAAAAAGCAATATTGGCGTTAAGCTTTTACAAACTGGCAAGATTAGCATCGGTGAGTAACATTGTAATCAAAAAGATATTACAAACTCCTAGGGTTTTTTTATTAGAAAAATACTGACGAATGTCAAAACCACTGATTAAAGAATAAAAAAAATTATCAAAATTATACACTTAATTTTTCAAATGAAAATTTGTTTTTTTGTTAGTTGCAATTTTTTGTGATGCTATGATTTTTGTTGGGAACTATTACAACTGCTCTCCCATCGACCGACTTGAGAGACATTACAATTTTTTAATTAGTTCAGTTAAAAAAAAACATTATATTTAATTAGTCATCGGATGACCGACTTGAGAGACATTACAATTTTTTAATGATTCTACGTTTATGACACTGACTTCAACACTTCATTTTCTTTTTTTCTCTTTTTTTGGTGCTCTCATCACTTCATTTTCTAATGGGCACTAAACTATGAGGAAAAAAGAGACTGTACTAGCCCACGAAAATGTGCTGTTTCATTTATGAACTTTGCGCTCTTGTTTTCTATTGCATCCTATTATCTTATTTTAATGAATTTTTCATATTAAAAAAGATGACAGAATAGTCTGCTTTACAATTATGAAAGTTACTCAACCTTCTATTCACACACACACACACACACACACACACACATATATATATATAGTTAATTCAGTTTGGTGCCATTTTTTCCCTTATAAACCCGAAATATGCATCAAATTTTACTAGTCTGCCCGCACCCCAAATACATAAATAGAACAAACAACAAAGCTCTTGCTGCTATCTTTTCGGATAGATCATGAAATCTCAACTTGCGGGGTAGTGTTTCTGAAATTCCTGCCATACTATCCAAATATGTGGCGTACTTTTTATTATCTAACTGTCTAACTATAACTATTAGTGAACTGATAGTAGGAGGTATCAATAAAGCATTGAATCCACACAAATGAAGTAGAATGCTTGTTATTCATAATAATTAGTTGATCTTCATTATCAACTATTTTTAACATGTTAGCTTGCTCAAAACTATCATTATTTTCTTCCCCTTAGTAACTAAGGTCATTGGTAATTTGCACATGCAAACAGTTGGGAATGGCTAGTGGACTGGAAACTACTTGTGGGCAGGCTTATGGAGCTCAGCAATATAAAAGAATTGGAATGCAAACATACACTGCTATATTTTCTCTGGTATTGGTTTGTTTTCCCCTGTCTTTCCTTTGGATCAACATGGAAAGGATACTAGTTTTCATAGGCCAGGACCCTCTAATTGCACATGAAGCAGGGAAATTCACAATTTGGCTTGTTCCAGCACTTTTTGCATATGCAATTCTGCAGCCATTAGTTCGATATTTCCAAATGCAAAGTTTGCTCCTTCCCATGCTCATAAGTTCTTGTGTCACTCTTTGTATCCATATACCTCTTTGTTGGGCTTTAGTATTCAAGACTGGACTCAGTAATGTTGGTGGAGCAATAGCAGTTGGCATTTCAAACTGGTCAAATGTGATTTTTCTTGGACTATACATGAGATACTCTTCTGCATGTGCAAAAACCCGCGCTCCATTATCTGTGGAGCTTTTTCAAGGAATGGGGGAGTTCTTTCGCTTTGCTGTCCCTTCTGCAGTAATGATTTGGTACATATCTTCCTGTTTATCAAATTATTAAAAGTTTCCTTTTCCCAAAAAAATTGTATAATGTATTGTATTGTTTCCCAAAAGTTTTCTATAATGTATTTTGTACATGTTGATGACTTTAGCCTCGAATGGTGGTCATTTGAGCTGCTTGTCTTGCTGTCTGGGCTGTTACCAAATCCACAACTTGAAACTTCAGTTCTATCTGTTTGGTATGTTAGTTACATTTTTTATTCTTTCTTTTTCCCCCAACATAAATGATTTTACAGGTCCCTTTGAAACTGCAACTCATGATCTACATTTTCATTTTACTACAAATCTGCTCTTATGTGATTCCTTTGTAAGATTAATGTGATTGTACTAATGCCTTGTCATTTTTCTAGCCTCAATACCATTTCAACTCTCTATACTATTCCCTTTGGAATTGGTGCTGCAGCAAGGTTACATCATAAACTCACTCATTCTACATAATTTACATGTCACTATATGTTAACTAATTATCCTTTCTTCTCTGAGTTTAGCACAAGGGTTTCAAATGAATTAGGAGCTGGGAATCCACACGCCGCCCGTGTTGCTGTGTTGGCTGCAATGTGTCTTGCAGTCATGGAGACAAGTGTAGTAAGTGGAACCCTCTTTGCTTGCCGCCATGTTTATGGCTATATTTTCAGCAATGAGAAGGAAGTTGTTGATTATGTCACTCTCATGGCTCCTCTGCTTTGTCTATCTGTTATACTGGACAGCTTACAAGGTGTTCTCACAGGTAAACTTCCCTCTTGGTTTCCTTAAAGTAAATTTTATACAGAAGACAAGCTTTTTCTCAGTTTTGTTTTTATTTTTTTAAACTATTCTTTGATTCAGGGATTGCTAGAGGTTGTGGATGGCAGCACATAGGTGTTTATGTCAATCTAGGGGCCTTCTACCTCTGTGGGATTCCAGCTTCTGCCACATTGGCATTTTGGGTACAATTGGGAGGAAGAGGACTTTGGATTGGTATACAAGTTGGTTCTTTTGTTCAAACTTTTCTACTCTCTATCATAACAAGTTGCATAAATTGGGAGCAACAGGTATGCCCTCTAACCTTTGTCTTAAAACCCCAAACTCCAAATTCAATATGCTTTGTTGCCAGAAAGTTAAAAGGACAATAAAGTGTACTAAGGCATCTTGTTTGAATTGTTTGATCTTACTTATGCAGGCAGTCAAGGCACGAAAGAGGTTATTTGATGATGAATTTTCAGCAGACAATAGACTGGTAGGAGAAATCAATGATTAGAGGCCAATTTTCTAATGATAATGGGGACTTTCAGGGAGTGAGGACTAAGAGCTTATTCCCTTTATTGGAAGTTTGGAACTAAAGGCTAAAGAAGTATTTGTTTTTTGGTTAACTAATATGAGCAAAAATCTTCATGTATCTGATTAGGCATAGTTGTAGAGTTTTTGTCATGAACCATTCTATATATCGATTAAAGTATGTTAATGTGGCATTTGTACGCTTATAACCCAAATAAATATTACCTTGCGACGTTTCAATTATCTGTTTAGTTTGTCATATAGTTTGGATTCGCATACCATGTGTCAATGCATCTTTATCATCATCCTGCTGGTGCTGGATTTGTAATTCGATGCATCGTCTACTCCACCTATAGAATTCACGCACCTATACACATCACAACTTACGGCATTAGTAAATCATAGAGGTAACAAAATGGCATAAGATTGATGACCCAAACTGTTAGTCCTGACATTTAAGGTATTTGTCTCTAACTTTGACAACTGTTAGTTCTGACTTTTAAGGTATCACGTGTGAAGCTTCGTTAAGTGTAACTAACGTGTCAGAAACCAAATTGATTGACAGTTGTCAAAGTTCGGAATTAATTTTTCTTTCATAAAGTCAGAAACTAATATGATCGACCATCATGACAAACTAGAATGTTGGCTTGCTCATTATTTGGTCTGGTTAGATTATAAGTTAGTTCGTTGTGGGCTAGTTTGCAACTCCAAATATTAGTTTTTAAAATTAAAATATAAGAATTATTAAGTTTAGTTTTTTTTATCAAATAAATTATTTTAGGCTGGCATTTGCCTTTTTTTTTCCTTTTATTTTTAATTAATATGTTTTTATTCATAATTATATTACTTTCTTTCTTGTTTTAAAAATTTTATGGAAAAAATTGTGAAATTTTTTTTGTTTTAATTATTTCCTTCACTAAAGTAAAAAGAAAGGGAAATAATATAATGTTTTTTATAATTATGAGTGAAAATATATTAATTAAAATTAAAAACAAAAAACAAACAGTACTTTAGAATTAACATTTTTTTGGTAAAAAAAAATATTTTTAGACTTTAATTATAAGATTAAGCGAAATAAACAAGAAAGAATAAGGCAGCCCAAACAATGTGCAACACACATAAGGTTGAGGTAAATTAAGGGTTCGTTTGAATAAGGTTTGAAGAAAATAAGTTAAAGATAATACAAATCAAATTTTAAAGAGACTTCTATGACGATCTAAAATTATTTTTTATTTGAATATATTTACAAAAACACTTATTATTTTTTCTTTTTTACTATTGCATGTCTCCTAAAATTGTTTGCTTGTTTTAAGAATCTACTCATTTCTACGGGTGTGATGTATATTCTTCACCAAGACCTTATTGTAGAAAGAGGTGGCTTTTATGGTGCTATCGAAAAATTGGGATGTATGGGTGGTACCTATGTACTATGTATCAACCGATGATTTCATAGAAAAATGTAATCAATGATAATTAGATAGTTTACTTGCAAATTGTTAAACATGTTATATTAAAAATGTATTATTTATATATAAGTCCCTAACAACATTTTTAAATTCATATTATGCACCACAATTTATTTATGTTTTGGTACTATTGGTATTTACATTTATCAAGTTTTGTCACCCCATTCCCTTGGATCATGCCGACTGTGATGGTCACGTCTTCGAAGTTCGACGACCATAGATCTAAAAATCATCGTCGATCTAACAACGCACTGCCATGCATACCACCACCGTCGATGTCTCAAAGCAAGATTGTCTTCTTTATGTCCCACGAAAAGGTCGTCAGATGCAAATGAGGGCTTGTTCATAGAGGGAGTGATATTGCTGCCTAATGTGCTCCATCAACATTCTTTTGGTCGATTCGTGATTTGCAAATCCTTCTATTTGGGGAGGGTGGTCTTCCGCCTTGTGATGTGACATTTGAATGTTGGAACCCGTTCTCCTTTATAAATGGAGGATTAAAGGGGGCTTTGTTAGGACTATTGGGTGTCCCTGAAGGGATGGAGTGGGTTGATGAGGGTTACTGAAGTCACAATCCGCTCCATATCTTCATGTCTAGGTTCCTAGTTGACAATGTTGTTTCTGTGAGCAGTTACCTTAGGCTACGTTTGGGATGATGGAGTGTGGTGGTTAGTAATAAAGTGGGATGGTTAAAAGGACTTAGCCCATTGTTTGAGAGTTTAGTAAGTAATGAAGTGGAATGATTTAGGATGGTAATCCAACCACTCCATCCCACCCAAACCCTCAATTTTTATACCCTCCAAATTGGGGGGGTTTAGGATTCCTTCATTAAACTTCCAAACAATGGAGTGGTACACTTGTACCTCTCAACTCCACTCCATCACTAACCACTCCATTACTAATCACCCCACTCCATCTCCTTCAAAACTCCCAAACATAGCCTTAGTGTTTGGGGAAAAATAGCAGATATTTTAGCTACAAGGGCAAGAATATTAGCACAAGAAACTATGTCAGGACATGCATTTTCCATCGTTGTCTTGATCTTGTTCACAACATACAATACTCTTATTGAGTTTTTATTTGGCAAAGTTTCTTGCTCGCTCATTGTATCAGTGTTGTTCAACAAAATTGATGCATCACAACTTTGTCACAAGCAATCAAGCACGAATCATATAATCAGCTTATTTGGTGTTCCCTCTTAGCAATCTACATATAAAATTAAAACTTAATTGTTTTTTTAAAAAAAAGGCGATCGTAGAAATGAAGAAGAAATAAAGAACTCATGGGCGAGATGGTTCGTCTTTTTCGGAGATAAGTGGTGAGAGGGAGAGAAGTAGCGAAGCAAAGATTGAGAAGTTGAGAAGAATAGAGAAACAAGGGAGGAGGATTTAAAAATAATTAACATCAAGGACTTTTAAATAAATTTAATTTTTAAAAATTTCCTATAAGGGGAGCACCGTGAAACTCACCGTAAAGGTAATGTCATTCATACAAGCAATTTCAAATCTCACTCAAATATTTGTACGTTTAAGTCTCGTACATCCTATTCATAATAGTTCTTGAACTTTAAACTATATGTTACCCGGAAGTAAGGCTTTAAATAAACCTAAAGTTGATTAGTTAAATACTTAATTAAACTCGTTTATTTGTCAAAGTTTAAACTAATATACTTAAAATAAAGGGGGAAAAATAACCAAACAACAAATGAGTTAAACGAGCCAAACATAAATTTCATATTTTTAAGCAAACCAAGTTCAAACTTTAAGTTTAACTCAGCTAAATAAATTATTCAAGTTTGAGCAACTTTTTCTTTTCACAAGTCAAGCCTAACTTTCAAGTGTTCGACTTGACTTGACTCATTTATACCCTTATGTGGAAGGGTCATTTTATAAAATAAAATGAGTATTTCTACATTGCTTTCTAGAAATATAAGAAGGATATATTTTCTTTTTGTTTCACAGGATATCAATTGTGTGCAACCGTATAGACCAATGTCACGAGTTACTAGACGATATTGAATGGCTGACCTTTTTCAACTAGATTTTCTCTATACACAAGAATCAGGGATCGAATCCCCGACCACTTGATTAAGGGGTTCGAGTCCATTATCACTCAAACCAACCACATGTTGATACATATTATATACATTTTACCATAATGTACTTTTAAAATCCGCAGTTTCATACTAACTAGTAAGTATCCTGTATATTACATGAATACTTTTAAATTTAGATGAAATCTAAATAAAACATAGATTATAAAAGAAATATATTTAAAATTACAAAATAGGAAGGTATAATTAAAATTATATAAATATATAAATAATTAATTTATTTATAATGAATCTAAAAAATGTAAATTAAAATAATGAAATTAACGTGGTAAGATAGATTGATGAATTTTAGGAATGATATCAAATTATGGGTTTCACATTAGGAATAAAACATAAATTACTCAATGTATTGAAAATTCAAAATGCTTTAATTTTTATTTAGGTTTTTTATTTTTTAATAGGACATTCATTAGTTAAATCTTAAAATAATACGGGTTTCATGTTAGGAATAAAAATATTAAATTGAAATGAAAATTAAAAAACTTTAAAGCTTTAATTTTTTTCAATAGAGAAAATGAGAATGTGATTAACATATGTGATTCTAGAATATATTAAACTGAAATAACCTAGAAATGAAAATGTAATTAATGGGTATGATCGTGGAATATGATAAATCAAAATAATATAATTTTAAAAAAAGGCATATTCGATTTATGTGAAGTCATGTGTCTCACTAAATAGAACAGTGGCTACATGTTAAAGACTCAAATTTTATTTACGTCAGTTGACAACTCAATAAGTTAAAGTAAAAAAAACACATTTTTAGTGATAATGTGACACTTTTATTTATTTATTTATTTATTTAATTTTTGTTTCTCATGTTTCATTTCCATATTTTTGTTTCAAATTTCTGTTGTAAAGAAGGAAGTGTTTGCCTAACAATATACAAGATTGTTAACCTTTTTGTTTCAATTTATTTTCACTGTAATTAGGATATTTGATAATTAACTCTTAATTTTTACAAACTCCACCAACTCTTAGTTGGTTCAAATTTTAAGTACAACAAATGTTACTTTGTTTCAGGTGCGTACTAAAACCCAGCCTTCTATATAGCGAGCAGGCAGCAGGAGACAAAATGGCATTTGACTGTTAGCTGTACAGGATCCGGATTACAGTTGGTGAATGACTGACTGACTGAGATCTAATGCCGTGTGTTACGTTTTCAGTGTAACAATTTTATTTTTAATCTTATGGTCTGTATGATTGTTTTTTCATTCACGCATGATAAAAAATAAAAATTATTTTATTTCATAAATGACTTAACACTAGCCATTCATAGGGTAGGAAGAAAAGTTGATCCATCATCCTAGAAGTAGCGATGCGACAACAACTTTTGGGCCCATCCCAGAGCAAACTTAGAGTGTGACACTATTCAAATTAACAATAATCACATGCATGAAATTCAAGCACAGAGGAAGAGGATATGGAAGAGGGTCTCTTTATGTTAGAGGAAGATAGAGAGGGAGAGGGTCGTTCAGGCATAACATGGCGTGTCTTTGCTCAAGAGGTGAAAGGGGTTGGTTATCTAGCAGCGCCTATGATAACTGTGACTTTATCACAGTATTTTCTACAAATTATCTCAATGATGATGGTTGGTCACTTGGGTAAACTTGCTCTCTCCAGCACAGCTATTGCCATCTCTCTCTGTGCTGTCTCTGGCTTTAGTGTGCTTGTAAGTCTTTTTATTCCCCATGCCTTATTTTTCTCTCTTAGGAACCTTAACTACTACCTACTTAAATTTTAAGAGTTGCACTTGCTGCCTTGCATCCAATCAATATAAAGTAGGGAGGAGGGAAAAGGAAATAATGAGAGGAAAGATGATGAATAAAAGCAGCAATTTGCCTTCTAGTTTTGCATGATTAGATAAATTATGTTTTTGTAGATGTCCTATTTAATAGAGGCAGAAATTAGAGCTGCCTGCTACTTTGTTTGGTTCTGGTTCTGCTAATAATTTTTCAACTGACATGGGGATGAAGAGGAAGCATGCTAGGCCATGCACGTGTTTTTTGGTTGGAGCCCACCATAATTAGGGTCTTTGGCTCCCAGTGGATCCACGATGTATCCCCACAAGCTTCCTTTGAACCCGCTATGAGACTAATTTCCGCTCGGGTGTTTAGTCACAGTTAAGGTTCTTCGCCTCTCTCCAAAGATGTGTTTTGCAAGATTCGAACCCAGGATGCAGGTGTTTAGATTAACTTATTTAGTGTTTAAAGTAGCTTATAATCAAAATCTTAATGTGAGAGTTTTTGAGGGGAAAAAACACAACTATTTCCCCTCAAGATAATCAAATCGAAACATACTGTACAGCCTGTACTAGGTTGTTGTTGTGATTTTTATTTGAGAATTAATTGCATTTTGTATTTTTGTAAATATCAAACAGTTTGGAATGTCATGTGCATTAGAAACTCTATGTGGGCAAGCCTATGGAGCACAGCAATATGAAAAATTTGGTGTTCAAATTTACACCGGGATCGTCTGTCTTACTTTAGCTTGTCTTCCTCTATCTCTTTTGTGGATCAACTTGGGGAAGCTACTCAGTTTACTTGGCCAAGACCCTTTGATTTCACAAGAAGCTGGAAATTTTGCTGTGTGCCTGATTCCTGCTCTTTTTGCTTATGCAATACTTCAGGCACTGGTTCGATTCTTTCTGATGCAAAGTTTGATCAGACCCCTTGTCATAAGTTCTTGTGTTAGTCTTTGCTTCCATATCGCTTTCTGTTGGCTACTAGTTTTCAAATCTGGACTAGGTAGCTTAGGAGCAGCATTTTCTATTGGTACTTCATATTGGTTAAATGTGTTTTTACTCGGATTATATATGAAATTCTCTACCGACTCTGAAAGGACTCTGGTTCCAATTTCAATGGAGCTATTCCATGGGATTGGAGAATTCTTCCATTATGCTATTCCTTCAGCGGTTATGATTTGGTAAGTTCCTCCCTCTTACATCAGATCTTTTATAGTGTGTTAGGGTGGTGTGTGTGTGTGTGTGTGTGACTGCGTTTCCTTAATTTTGAATCATGGTTTGTGTCTTACTCCTACATATTTTTGATCATTGCAGCCTTGAATGGTGGTCATTTGAGCTGCTTACCTTGCTTTCTGGTCTTCTACCAAATCCAGAGCTTGAAACTTCAGTCTTATCCATATGGTAGGACTTTTATTAGTCTTTCAGACTTGAGTGACTTTGTATTTTTTAAAATATGTATGGAAATTGTCACTCATAGTAAAATATTGATCTCCATTCCTACGTGCGGTGCTAATTAATTGTTTAAATTGTAATTATTCTGATCAGTGTGTCAACCATCTCAACAATCTATACAATACCAGAAGCAATTGGCTCAGCAGCAAGGTTTAGTCATAACCTTCATCAATTTGCGCATATAGATATTTCTTTGAAGTATAAAATAGGTAATCAAACTCTTTATTTTCTGATGGTGTATCTTTTGGGTGGTTTATTCAGCACTAGAGTTTCTAATGCATTAGGAGCTGGAAGTCCACAAGCGGCGCGAGTGTCTGTCTCTGCTGCTATCACTCTTGCAGCTTCAGAGGCTCTTCTGGTGAGCACAATCATTTTTGCTTGCCGCAATGTTTTAGGTTATAGTTTTAGCAACGAGCAGGATGTGGTGGATTACGTCACAGATATGGTTCCACTGTTATGTCTGTCTGTTATACTGGACACCTTGCATGGTACCCTTTCAGGTTGGCTCTTTCTTTCCTCTAATATAATATTATTCAATGCACAATACTTTTCTTCTTATGCAATGGGGTCTGAGCTGTGCCATGAAATTTAATTCTTGTTCATGATAAGGTATTGCTAGAGGATGTGGGTGGCAGCACTTAGGAGCATATGTGAACCTTGGAGCTTATTATGTTGTTGGAATTCCAATTGCTGCTATATTGGGTTTCTGGATAAAGTTGAGGGGAAAAGGCCTGTGGATTGGAATACTGATTGGTGCCTTCTGCCAAACAGTTATGCTAACTCTCATAACAAGTTCTACAAACTGGGAAAAACAGGTTTGCCCTCCACTTCCAATCCTTTCTGGTTCTGCACTTAGCACAGTCCAAAAACATCATGCACCGGCAGTATAAAGACTTTTTACACTGCCAACCAATCAGAAATTGCTACATAAGCTAAAATGTTTAACTCTTATCCTAACTACCTTAAAAGTCACTCATACCATAATTTCTATTTCTGATTGATTAACAGTATATAAAACTTTACTCTCGTAGTGCATAACAATTAAACTCAATCATCGCTTTCATAATGTTATATCTTCTAACGTCAAGAAATGCTATCAAACTAAATTTTTTTAACTCAATGGGTTAAACTTAGGAAGTCATTATCTTTACAGTTAATGAGAAAAGTAGCATTCTTATTAAGATTCAGCAACAGTCTGGAACATAGACTGCTAATTGAAATGTTCTCATTTCTTGAGTGTGTCTGAGATTGCAGGCAAGAAAGGCAACGGAAAGGATATTTCAGGGAAGATAATTTGCAGTACAAGATGATGGTAGCTTGTCTTAAAATTGAGAAAAATCCTTAAAGCTGCCAATGTTAGCTTGTTTTAGTTGGTATTGGTAAAGCTTCTAGCTTTGGTTATAGAAAAGATCAAATTCCTTTTTCATTAAAGAGGGAAAAGTTTCCATTTTTCATACCAAGAAAAGTGTAATAAAATTGATTTTTTTTCATGTACCAACTTTTTTCATATTTTTCTGTCAATTCATTTTTGGTTAAGGTCCTTGTCCCTATAACTTTTACCACGTAAAGTAAAAGCAGATGAATTAAGGGCAGCTTCAATCAGGGACGAATCCAAAAAATTTGGTTTGTAGGGGCAAAAAACAGAATAAATATTTTTATTAAAGAAAAATATTATAAATATGCATAAACGATAAACAAATGATATAAAATACACAAAATATAATATGATTCGATTTCAATGTGAAATCTACATCAACACATGAGAAATGAGAAACAATTAATTAAGCAAAAGATAAAAGATTACAAAAATAATTTTAGCTCTCACCAAAAAATGAGTGATGATTTGATATATAAGGGCAACATTTAAATTTTTATGGGGGCAAAATAAAAATTATTAGGTATATTGATTTAATTTTTTTGTCCAAAGTGGGGGCAAGTGCCGTGACACCATATTGCACTAGATCCATTCTTGGCTTCAATACACTCTTTCACGTGCTATTTTTAGCATGGTAAAACAAGCTTTGTGCACCTTCTCTAAAATAATTTAAAAAATAAAGGTTAAATAAGAATTTGATCATATAAATGACTAATTTTAGTCCTCTTATGTGGGAAATTTGGAATTCAGACATGTGTTGTTGTAATTAAATAAGTTCATGTCATTACCCGAGGTTGCAACATTGTTAATATCTGATTCTATGTGGACATACGATCTTTTGTTGACATCTTATGTGTCTCGGTGAGATAGTTAAATTAAGGCTAATTTAAATTTTAGAATAACAATTTTTCAAAAAAATAATTATAAACAAGTCAAGATTTTTTTTTGTACAGGAATAAATAAGTCAAACTTAAACTCTAAAACTAATGTTAGGTAAATAATTGATTTTAATATATATATATATATATATATATATATATAATTTAATTTATATGTATTATCAATCAAAAATTTAATTTAAAATTTTTTATACTATCATCCTAAATTATCGTATAATTAAAAATATATAACTCGTACAACACAACAAAAATTATTTGTGATTATTTCACAAAGTAAAAACTTTTAAAATATGAAAAAAGTATAAACATAAACAAAAATGTGTGCAGTTCACAACGCCGTCAAACCCCCTTATGGTCGAGTTTGCAGTAGAGGGTGAGTAGTAACAATATGGCCGTAAGAGCAGAGAAAGAGCATCTGAACCTAATCCTAGGTTCCTACCTCACCACCATCCATGACACCCTCCAGGTATAATAAATAACCATCTTCAACACCATTCACTATCATCATCATCATCATCATATTCATCACATTCACATTCTCTTTCTAGGTTTTGGATCAAACACCACCATCTTCTCTGGACAAAGTGAGCTGGGAAGATGTCATTAAGATGGCTGACCAAGTCTCTAAACAGGCTACCACAGGTTCACTGTTCTTTTAAAAAAAAAATATGTTTTTGTCTAATGGGTTTTCTCAATTTTGCCTTGTCTAGGTTGATTATTCCAAAAGTTCTTTCTTTTCCTTTCCCCTGGTTTGATGTCATGAAGATTTATAAATAGTGAAAGAGAGATGTTAGGGAAGAGAGAATGCATGAATTTTGATGAAAATTGTCTGACCCCTACAAAATTAGCATCAACAATTCATAAAGACTTCGTGCATGTTTGGTTTGTTGTTGGGAAATTCCAAAGATACATTTGAGGCAAAGTATCTAGAGTTCCTTTGGGATAAACGTGCTTTTGGACCTAAACGTGTACCTTTGCAACGGTAAAGCAAACATGCCCTTCTTTTCTTTAATAGTTTAGAACGTATGTTAATGCAAATAAATTATAATCTCATGAAACCAGTAGTCGATCTGTATGTATCTAGGGATAATAATTACCGCACTAAAACACTTAAGTTGGATTTGAATCAAATAATTTTGGGTGTTTAACCGTTTTTGTTATCCATGAGGAAGATTCTGTGAATATAATCATTATTAATAGAACTGAAAATGATCCAGCTTTGTTATATGCATCAAAGGAGAACAATAATTACATGCTTTCAAGAGTTCTTGCCTTTTGTATTGAGAAGTGCACCATTTGTATACCATCCAGTTTTTCCAGATGGGTTGTAGACACATGCAGGCTTGAGTTTATGTAATTAAATATATATGTTTTATCTTCTCTGCAGTTGGAATGCTTTGGACTGGAGAAAAACCAGAGTCAAAAGCAATTGAAGAAAATATGGCATCATACTTCAACACGCTACAGGGTTTCCTTTTGCTTTCCCATGGCAGTACAGTAGGTGCAGGGCGTACTCTGTCTTCCAGTATTCATGCATCTGTGAAGCAAGTTGTTGATTCCAGCTTCAGGTTGATGAAGGAAACTGTCTCTTTATATGGTAAACTCTCTCTCTCAAACACACTCAATAAATACGGAAAAGCATGACAGACCTTTAATAATTGATCTGGAAAGATAATTTCTGAACAGTGTATTTATAGCCGACAGTAAAAATTTATATAACAGTATTTATATGTAACTGATCTCTCTCAACCTTTAACTTGCAGTAGTATTGGTGTTGCTCTAATTAGTACTAGATAAGTGCTGTGACTAATTAGTAACGTGATGTATGAATCAGTAAGATCTCACCTTGATTGGCACTGGACCGTGAATAGAGGGACGATAGAAACATGTTGAGAACAAAAAAATGTGAGAACATGCTAATCTCTAGACCATGAGTTTGATCCACTTTCTCTATCAGGAACATAAAGGCATTGAGAACTAAGGAAAAAGTATTCGTCATATTAATGATTTCATGATATATTGGTGATGTTCGTGGTGAAGGAGGTGGCTATGATGGTGCTGGTCTAGATATGTAGTTTTTACTTTACATGCAAAAATGGTATTATAGTTGTTTCTTAGTCCTTCCTGTATCACCATTTTTTCATCATTTTCATGAAAAGTTCCCTTTTCTTTGGGGATGTTGACAGTCATGTCATTAGTCAATCTGTTAGTGATGGTATTGTGTATGTACATACAAACAAACTGTTTTTTTCTTTCAAATTAAGGATGTGCAGTAGATTTGTTTCTGGGTGTAAGGTCTATGACTATCATTCAACCAAGTTGTTGTTGATAATGCATTCTGTTAAGCCAAGCCCCATAACTGAAACATTAAATTACTTCTTATCAATAGACTTTAAATTTCAGTCTCCATGCACATTGGAAACTATCCAACTGCTATTAAGGTGAGCAGACATATCGTTCTCAACAAAGCGCAAAATATGTGGTCGGATGAACTTCTCTTAACTGTCTTTTTAGCTATTTTTGCTATGGTGTTATTAAGCATAACTCATTAAGCTATATTATAAATCATTTTGATTACAATTACATTTATCATTATCATTGATATGCCTATTAATTCATTGTTCCTATATATATAGTGGGTTGACTAGATTCTCATGTTTCAACCAACTACCATTGTCATGTCCCTATAGCAAATTACTTCTCAAATCTTCCTTGGGAAATCTGACAACCTTACTTTCTCTTTTAATGATCACTAACAGGGTCCTACTCTAAATACCAGAAACTATCAATTCCACAATTGGTTGGTGCTGTATGGGAAGCAACTTCTGCCCTTAAAAAGACTCCTATAACGAATATTACAGCAATTGGGCGAGGAATGACACAGGTTGCAGTTTCAGTGAAGGATGTTCTTCGCGAGATGAAAGAATTGAAGCCAGGTTCATCTGATGATCCGCTTGACAAAGCCGTAGGTGAGAGACGTGCAGAAACAGAGTGTGAGCGGCATGATGATAATTCAAGTGAAGGTGATCTAGGGAATGACCTATCACCTGTAGAGATGAAAGTGGCTGAAAGAGCAATTGTGGTTGTTTCTGATACGCTTTCTGTGATAAAAGAACTTATTCGCTCCATCACAGGTTTGATTAAGTTGGAAAAACCAAATGACAACAGCAGCTTTGTAGATTCCCTGGAGAAATTGTTGCAGCTGTGTCGGGAAATTGGTCGGCAGATTGATGAGATTGGAGCTTGCCTCTATCCCCCACAAGAGATTCCTGCCATAGAGACAGCCATAGAGAAAATCCACAGCATTATTGATGTTGTGCAGGTAGAGATAGGAGGACTTGAAGGTGCATCAGATGTATTTCTGGAGGCATGCAATGTTTTGAGGAGCTCACTGAGACAGCTTGAGTCTGAACTAAGTAGTTCTAGGACTTCTGATATAGAAGCCAAAGTGGAAAATATTACATTAACCGATAAGTAGACTCTGATGTGTGTAATTTTTGTTTTGCTTTGTTTCTTTTCTTTTGGTTGGGGGGCGTATATATGTGCAATGAATTTGACTGTGTAGAATTTATAGAATTATGCTTTTTGACCATGGGATGCGTTGTCAATTAGATTTCTGCTGAATACTGCCTCCGATTGTAAACGGAATTGGAACTGCGGTCCAAAATTAAGTTTCAATTATAATTCCATCGGAATTAGTTCAAAAGTTTTTTATCATGACTTTTATTTTTTTGGGATAGATAATTATTCTGAGAAATCTTGAGATTTCAGTCAGTGAATTTTTTTTTTTTATCGTTTGATTAGATTACACGAAATAAATAAATTGAATTCATTTCTAATTTTTTCTGTTTATGTTTTTGTAAGACCAAGGACTCCTTTTGAGTCATCTAGTGAGGCATCTAAATGGTTTCCTGATGGAACTCGGGAGGGGGCAAGGAATAAGGAAAAAAAATTACACCAGAAAACATTTGCGAAAATTAAACGCTATTACTTTTCTAAAGTGATATTATTATCCTGAAATTAAGATTAAATTAATACAAATTGAGGGTGTTAATATGTCTAATTTATGCTATATTACTCAGACCATGTGTGATGTGATTCATCTGGAAAAAATTTGTTTATTTATTTGTAATTTTCTAAAATTGTTATACAAAATCAGTGATTTTAAGATCCAAACCTAACATACAAATCTTGAGTCCCATATCATAAGCACGAGATTCTGCTATGGAGTTTATATGACCGGGACTTCCAACCATAATAACTAACTTTCGTGACGTGATTCTTCCAAGGTTCATATCAATTGGTGGCAGAGTTTTCCAACATATCTCTCGATTGCAAACGAGTGGAGCACCTGGTGATGCCGACATTGCAGTGTCCACCCGAAACTAGTCAAAGGGTTAATGGAGCATGCCGGATATTAGGATCTAACTACAAGGTATGAAAATCATTACCATGCTAGAAATATGGGCCTTGGACTCATTAACCAGAGTGGCTAGTTTTTTATGGTGTGGTTTTGTCAAGGTTCCTATTAGATAGGGATACAAACGAATCGAGCTGAACACTTGAAGCTTGAGTTTGGTTCCTATTTGTGTGTGTGTTTTTTTTTGTCTACTCGTCCAAGCGTGTCATGAAATGTAGAACCGAGCCAAATCTAGTTCTAAGGGTGAATTTAAAACCAATACATCCAAATGCCAAGACCTGATAGAATTTGGGAATAACTTGTTAAATAATCATATCGATCAAAATGTAGGAAGGATAATTGCTCTGGTACAAGCAAAAAATATGCCCTGGATTGCTACGTGAATGTACATCAACTATACATATTAAGAAGTATGGGGCTAAGGTCACCGTCCAGTAAGCTTGACCATCCAGGCGCCACCTAGGTAAAGACCCAATAGGGGAGCCGCTAGAAGAACTTGAGTGAGTGGATCAGTGGATGGCGTAACTACAGCAGCTACCACTACTGCGCCAACCACAACATACCTCCAAACTGATAGCATCTGGTCTCCAGTGACCAAGCCAACTTGTCCCAACAGAAATTGTATGACAGGTACCTGCAATATGACTTCTATTATATTTCATTACTACCATAAAAGTCTGGAGGGGGAAAAGGATTGCATTATATACACTTATAGTTAAAGTGTCTACTACTATAAAGAACGGATGAATAAAACAACCACCACCACCACAAAGCCTTTTCCCACTAGGCGGGATAGGCTACAAGGATCAAATAACGCCATAACGTTCTATTGTAAATCATATCTATGGACTAAAATTACCTGGAACGGAGGAATAAAACCAGGAAGAAAAAATTACCTGGAAAGACAGGCCTGTACTGAACATAAGAACCAGTACAAACTCAAAGTATTGATCAATGGACCACAATGATTCAACAGCACCTTCGGCATAACTAACAAAGAAGTTTAAGGCTGCAGGTGTCAGAACTAAGTAGGAGAAGCTTATTCCGGCGTAGAAAAGAACTGATGAGCCTAATACGATTGGTCCTAGAAACCTTCTTTCAGATTTTGTTAGACCTGGAAGTACAAAGGCTATAATCTCATAGAGGATGATAGGACTTCCCAAGAGGAGGCCACAGTATCCAGACACCTGTAGTACAAAATCACAAAATATCAACTCTAACAAGGTCGCTTCTTCTACTTTCATTTTTAATAATAGATTTTGATCTCAACTTATATGGGAAGGCAGAATGGGGAGATTCATGCACAACACAACATCTTGTAATGTTCCATATTTTCTATTCCCTGTTAATTAGGTAATAACATATTTTTCTTTAACAACTAATTATGACATAAAAGGATAGTAGGCTATCTATAACATTCATAGAAAAAAAATCGAGTATGCTCGTGAGTGTGTATAAGTAGCTTTTAGCTATTCAGCCAGGAATACTTTGCAGAGTGGTGTCACTGTTTCCATCACTTCCTTGCTTTTACTCACAGAACTTTCCATAGTTCTTGCTGCTATAAACCACTATTTATTTGGGTATTGGTCTTATTTGAATTCTAAATTAAGCTAAGTCTTAATGACAAAACAATTAGTCCAAGATGAAACATAAATTTCAATTATGCTGTGCCATAAACTTTATTTTAGAACTAGTTATAAGGCACACATAAGAATTAAGGTGTCTTTGTAGATTCCTGCTAATGCAAGAGCTTTACAGTATATTACTAGTTTAATTTTACATGAAATGATATCACAAGTCACTGTAAGGAAGGAAGCAACACCCCGAGATAGATGGAAGAAATCTTACCTTCAAAGTTGTGAAGAAAAATTCGCCAGGAGCTAGCTGAAGAAATCTTACACCCTCTGATTTAACAGGAGCTTCAAGAATCATTACCAGTTCTTTTGAAAATGCAAAGCATCCCAAAATGCTTGCTCCAACTGCTAGAACTGATATAAAGATTCTCTGTCGCAGCTCTTCAAGATGATCAAATATGCTCATTTCTTTGTCATCAGGAAGAAGCTCTTTACTAGGATAAAGAAAATCATAGATACCACTTCCTTCACGACCTTGGTTTAATTTTTCCAGTGTTTCTTCAGTTGTATTATCAAGCAGATCTGTATATTCCAATATAAAAAGGATGTCATAATGTTAACCATATCTATTAAAGTCGCGTAAAAACATCACCATGATCATCATTCAACATTTGGGAGAAAAAAAGGATTGTAAGATAGCATTAATGCATAATTTCAAAATCACCTGCACGAACACATTGTTTAAATTTAAAAGAAACCGCCCTAGGATATTTTAAGTTTAATATTGTATAAAAAAGTGATATACTAACTAGTAATTACATTTGGAATTTATCCCGTTCCATCCCTGCAGAAGATTAGACATAATGCAATTAAGGCATCCCATATTTCCATATGACATCCAGATCAATCACTATGTTCTGTAGATAAAAATATGGAAGTTGAAGATAAGGTTAAAATAACTAATAAATTAGTTTAATTTTAAAGGAAAAACAACCTGTAAATCCAATTAAATCATTGTTGACACTGTGAATTCATATTGTCAGCAAATTTAAGCATACTCGAGAAACCATTAATTCAGGTAAGTTTTCAATTTCTACAAATATTTCAGGCATAATGATATATATATATATATATATAAAATGAAACTTGGCGAAATTCAGAAAGTAGGTTTAGGTGTTACTACCAGGCCTTTCTTCAACGGCGGAGGCAACCCCAGTTGCACTGCTACTCGGCTCTTGCTGCTGCTGCTGCTGCTGTCTCAAGTCGTCATCGACAGCGAAGCAAACAAATCTATTCCTCCGCGAGACAGGGAAACTCAACCTGGGAGTCTTCTTCGAGGTGGAGGAGTTGTTGTTGACCCGTATAGAGGGGTGGTTTCGGAGCATCCGGAACCGGGTACGGAGCTCCAATTGAGGAACGGTGTTCATAGGAATAGTGGTGGTTCCCATGCTTCCGCGACCCTATGTTTGGCTCACCCCCTCCCACTCGATACGATTTCCTTATACGCTCAACCTGTTGTTGATATTTAGTTTTTACATGCGGGTCCAACCTGCTTATTGTTTACTTATTTACGGTAAGGTTGTATATACACCTTAATTAAACCTTTAATCAATAAACTCTTTTTGGAATAAGTTTAAAACAATTTTTATTCATAAACTTCTAAATTAAAAAGAGTCTATGAAAAAATAATAAATTATTTTTATAATTTATTTGTATAAATTAGTCTCATAAACTTTTTATAAGTTCTTCCAAACGTATCTTAGTATTGTTGTTAAGAGAACACTAAAGAGTGTCCTTAGAGGCTTAGAGCATCGTTTAAGAAATTAAAAAAAGAAATTTTGTATGAAAAATTAGGTATTTAATATATTATAAAGTGTTAAACTTAGCTTTTCAATATAAGATTTTTCTTTTATTGATTTCTTAATCAATACTCTTACGACACTCGTTAGCAAGACCTTTATTATTATTATAAGAGGAGTGCTAGCAACACACTCTCTTTCCAAAACACACTCTCCTATTGATTGAAATTTATGTAGGTCACACAAATTTATGTGGGTCCCACTTGAATTTTGTAGGACCCATATGAATTTCAACCAATAGAAGAAAGTGTGTTGAAAAAAAGAGGGTTAAAAAATATATTGCTAGCATTTTTCTTGTTATAATACATGATTTTAATTGGTATGCAATATAAAAAATTTTATATTATTAATCGATCATAAATTATAACATCATTAAAAATATTTGACTCTTATCAAAATTATCTTAAAAATCATATATAGGATAATATGTGATTGATTGATAGTGTAAACTTTATACTAACAAACAATATATCAAAATTAATCTCATATTACATATGCCAACCGTAAAAATCATGTTTCAAATCCAAATAGGTAAACACAAATACGCAACAAACATAACAATTAATAAGTTATAAAGTGAAGACAAAACAAGGTTCCAAGTTGCTAGCGATGCAAGAAGGAATGGTTGTGTACTACGGTTGAAAGTGGTACAATATGAATGAGAACGAAAAGAGAAGAAACAAAAAACTAGGGAGTTAAGAATATGTGAAATCATATTCAAGGCCTCCAACAGTTCAAAACTCATAATTTTGTTATATGCAAAAATTAAAATATCATTAGAGTTCGAAAAAATATTTATAAAAAGAGGGAAGTATACCTCTCAAACAAAAAATTTCATTAGAAAGAAACAGGGTCAGCCGATGATATGGCAATGCCTAAAGTTGAGTGAGGTCTCAAAGTAAATAAATCATGGGAGGAAACTTTATTTGTTCAACTTTTGTTAGATATCAAAATGGAGATGAAATCATAAAATTAGTGGGATATGTAAAGAGCTGAGTGGGATGGACTAAGGGCCTAAAGTAAAGGCTTGTCTGGTTTTACCCTTGGGCCGACCCTTAAAGAAAAACACTTTATAAAAATGTTTAATTGTACTTTTGGTTCCTCGAATATTAAGATTGTGTAATTTTAGTCCCCCGGGTTCTATTTGCAATTGGGTCCCGTAGGTATCATGATTGTGCAATTTTGGTCCCTCAAGTTCCTTTTGCGCCCATTGGATTCCCCAGGTATCAGGGTTGTGTAATTTTGGTCTATCAGGTGTCATAATTGTACAATTTTTAACGTTAATAACCTATGTAACACACGTGAGCTTATTTTAGCACTTAATGAAGCCATCTTGACAGCTTACATGACATTTATATATGACATTCTTGACACCTCATACATTTTAATAGTCACATGTACATCAGATGAGTATAGCGGTCCAATATTTGTGTGTAGAAGACATTAGTATCATCTAATCCGTCACTGGATAAAATTGAAGTCATAGTTTTTGAAGATATAGAAATGTCATTTTTAGATAAACATTGAATCCTTATACTCAAGTAGTGTACACATGACCATTAACGTGTGTAGGGTGTTAATGATGTCACATTACCACTAATCGTAATATCCGGATGATTAAAAGTATTATTAAACCAAAAAAAGAAGAAGAAGGAAAAAAAAAAAAAAAAACCAAGCAAGACCGACCGCAGTCCATAGCACAGGGATTGGGTGGGCCGCGGTTGTTTTCTTTTGTTTAATGAAAATGAAAACGTAAATAAATAGTTGGTCCTTGATTGCAGTTTCCCGCCAGAAGCAATGGGGATGGAGGGAGAGGATCACAAAACGAAAGCACTGAATCTGCTCCGAAGCAGGGTCTGTGACCCCAAAACCATCTTGAAGCTTCTCTACGATTCTCCTGACAGCAACTACAGGTGACGATATAATATAACCTTAATTAATTAGAAATTGATGATTGATGAATGAAGTAAGTTACTGATTTAATTTGATTTATCATACAGCAAGCTGAAATTCATGATGTCAAGTTCAGTAACGGAGGCATGCAACAATTCCATTCTGCTTTTCGGCCCACGTGGCTCTGGCAAGACTGCGGTTTGTCCACACACTCTCATCTCATCTCTTCCTACTCACTAATAATTCATTATGCTATGATATGCCTTCTCTTGTTAGGTTTTGGACCTTGTCATTCAAGATTTGTTGCTACAATATCCAGACTCTATTTCACTGGTATTCCCTCAATTCTTATTGGGTTAAACTATACTTTTGATCCCCCCTACATGACGCTCCTTTTTAACTTTGTCTTTATACCTAAAATTTTTCCAATTTATTCTTTATATGTACAATTATTCTCAATCTGGTCTTTGCCATTTATTGTGGACTTGTCGTCCTAACACTGATTGTTGGAGTAAAAGTATAAGGATCAAATTGAAAATAATTGTCACGAATAAGGACTAAAATGAAAATGATTATCATGTATGAAGATAAAAAAAGTATATTTTTTGCCCGTATACGTGACAATCATTTTTAATTTGATCCTTATACTTTAACTCCAACAAACGGTGTTACAACAATAATAACAGCGAAGACCAAATTGAAAATAATTGTACATATATGGACTAAATTGAATTTTTTACGTACAAGGACCAAGTTAATAACATTTGATAATGAGCGTCACGTATAGGGATCAAAAGTATAGTTTAACCTTCTTAATTTTATTATTTTTCTACTTTAATATCACTTGGAAATTGATATTACTATCATCAATTAACTCTGTTTTTGAGTCATATTTTCATGAATTGTTGCAGATCAGGTTGAATGGGCTTTTACATTGTGATGACGTCTCTGCATTCAAGGTTACCATTCCTAAAACCTGCCTCCACTAATTGAAACAGCCATTATATTACTATTGCCTTTTCTTTTCTTTCCTTTTTTTTTGGTGTCTATTGCTTTTTAACTTGATTTTCCAGGCTCTTTATGTTGACTCTAGTAATGTATTTGCCACCTTAGTTAACTTGTTGCTCTTACCTAAATAATAAAGGAACATTGGGTGGTGCGGTCTAGTTGAGTGATTAACTACTAAATCTTTCTACAACAAGGACAATTAATCAGAAGATAATATCCAACAATGAATTAGATAGGGAGCTTAAAGATTCTCCTTGAGGAAGTGTGACAATGTTCTTCTCAATTTCTGTTCAAATTTGTGGAATAAATCTTTCTTTTGTTAAGAATTTCTGAATCTACAAAGGAATTGAATGGTAATGGACCAAGCTAAGGAATGCACCTCAGGTCATTTCTGGATATGCAAGAGCGGTGAGGATTCCGTTAGGCATATTATAGCAATTATAAATCTTATTATTGAGATTGTATAAACTGGTAGATTTAGGTTGCACTGCTGCCTGTTCTTGAATATTGTCTCATTTGGTGTTGCAATGGATGATCAATCAGGAAATAGCCAGGCAATTGTGTATGGAGCATCAAATGCCATTCTCAAAAGCGGTAATAAGACTTACCTATACAGGATTCATACTATGCATTTACAACTATGGTACAATGGTTTGTTGATTTTGATATGTACCTTTTGTAGGCATCATCTGATGACAACTCCCAATTTATCATAGCCATGCTAAAGTGAGTAAATTTTCTTGGTTAAAGAAACAAAATGGTTTGATGTTCTAAAGCATCTATTATCTTTGTTTTCTAGGGAATGTGGATTAGCACATAAAACAGTAATTTTTATTCTGGATGAGTTTGACCTCTTTGCTCAGGTAAGGATCTATTTTTCTTTTCCCCTTTGATCATTTCTAAAAAGCTTATAGCGTAAAGTATATGATCAACTTCTTACATATTAAATAATCCTATTTTTGTTCTGTGTGAAATGTTTTCTATTATACATTTTTGGTTTAACTTCTTTAATCATACATTTGCTACTATTTTTGTTCTGATTCGCTGCAGGGTAAACAGCGGTTACTTTATAGCTTGCTTGATGCAATGCAATCAGTAACATCACAGGCGGTTGTACTTGGAATTAGTTGTCGACTGGTGTGTGCTTTACAGTTATTTCCTTTTCTTATTAAGTTTCAAGAAGTTATGGATATCATCATGTCTGAATTTCTGTACACGATTGACTAAGAAAACAAAAAAGATTCCTTTAAATTGGTATTATTTTGTGATTGACAGATTATTATTATTTTTATTATTGGATTGGGAGTTTTTCAGTTTGTTTCACTTGTAGATATTTTTAGAAAATACTCGATCATTGCAAAAGTGCTTGCTTGTAGATCATGAGAAATCATTTACAAATCAAGATCATCTACCTTACAGGATGCAGCTCAGCTGTTGGAGAAAAGAGTACAGTCTCGTTTTTCACATAGAAAGCTGTTGTTCTTACCACCTTCGATGGAAGACATACAGAGGTAGTTAAATTGTAATTTCTTTTGGAATGGCCCATGCTGAATATGATGTTAAACACACTGTTTTGATTTCTTGCGATGTAGATTGCTGGTGCACGTGCTGACATTACCAATGGATTCAAGCTTTCCACATGAATATGCAGTTGAATTTAATAGAAAGGTCGAAGTATCCATTTATGCCGAGTGTTTTTCAAGGTGAATCTAGTTGATTAGTGATCCTTCAGAATGAATAGGAGTGTCAACCAAAATAATCTGTTCTTGTCATGAGCCACTTGGAGTTCGCATTCCTGCTGTATTCTGTGATCATGAAGGCTCAATAATTGGTTGCTAACCTTTAATACACATAATATTGCATGTTTGTCCAGATGTTCATATTCTTACTTATATGTAAGTTAATGAGATTTGAAAAAATAACTATTGTTGCAAACCTTTTCAGTTCTTTGCATTCACTGTATTTGTGTTTCTGTGAGTAATTCATTAATGAACATTCACACTTCTGTACCTGGTAAAGGAATCCTTGACAAATTACAGAATATTATAGAAGACAGAAGGTTCAAAGAAACCTTCAATAAATATCTAAGTGTTGACTCCTCTGTCAAACATTTGCTGAGGTTCCTGTAAGTATTTTTCACACTTTGTTAGCTCTTCAATATCAGATAGACTATGACTATCCTCCCAGACTTATGCAAATTCAATGATTTTCCAGATTCTGTGCAATCTCTCACATGGACTTGCAGATTGGGTTTCTTTCCCATGAGAACTTTGAAGCTGCATTTTCAAGTATCCAGAGGCAGCCCAAACTGGAATGTATAAGAAGTATGGCAATTTTAGATAGTTTACTATGTGACTGTCAAAATACATTCAAAAACCTTATATTATGCTTTTTTCCCCATATTAGAGATATTATGTGCCTTAAATTTATATTTTTCTATAACCTGTCCCGTATGATTGGATTTTCTTCTTGGAGTTTTCTCCATAATTTGGTGTACTCACTGATGGGTTTTTTAAGGTTATATTAATTTTGCTGGTCTCTGAATTATTTGAGGATTTTCAAATAGGTCCTTATGCTTTATAAGTTTGTAATTGGGTCTCTCATACACTTTGCCGTTAAGGTTTCGTTAAGTATCTGTTAGCGTTTCGTTAAGTGATCATCCACTCGTCATTTGTGGGTCCCTGAACTTTTTGGAAAAATTCAAATAGATCCATGTACTTTTTGGAACCCCAACGGAAAAGTGTATGAGAGACCAAATTATAAATTTTCTATGTCTTCAGGAATCCATTTACAAACGTTTAAAGTGGAAGGACCTATTTGAAAATTCCCAAATAATATCTACCAGGGTTATCAATAGTGCGCTATAGTGGTGGCATAGCGGGGCGGAGCGGTCGGTGGCCGCTTTGGTGACGGTGTAGTGGAGCGTTTTCTGGTAGCGGCTGTCGTGACCGCTATAGCGGCTGTTGACCGCTATAGCGGCCAAAATAGCGGAAAATAGCGGGTTTCGCGGGCGCTATGGATCCACTATCTCAGGCAGGCCGAAATGCCAACTTTACCCTTGATTCTTTCCGTTGGAGGGTGCTTTTTTAAGGGCACTTTTGGGTTTTCAGCCAATTTTTTTTTTTATAGGGTTTTGAAAACCCTTTTCTTTCATGTTAGAGTTGTATTGGAATGTTGTGTGTCTTATGTGACCACACAGTCTCTATTTATAATCAGAGAATACAATCGTATAATTAATTACAAAGGATCAAATCAAATCCTTGATTTGTATAACTATATCCCTAAATATCAGCACATATTAACTCTATAATAAGCACATGTTAAATATGCTTTCTAACACTCCCCCTCAAGCTGGATCGTATATGTTATATGAACCAAGCTTGTTACAAATATAATCAACCCGAGAGCCCTTGAGGGACTTAGTAAACATATCAGCCAATTGGTCCTCAGACTTGACAAAATCGGTGGTGATTTCTCCAGAAAGAACTTTTTCTCTTACATAGTGACAGTCTATCTCTATGTGTTTGGTCCGTTCATGAAAGACCGGATTTGATGCAATGTGAAGTGCAGCTTGATTGTCACAGATAAGTTTTGTATCCTGGAGTTCTCCTAATTTCAGCTGTTGGAGTAGATTCCTAAGCCATGCAAGTTCCTTTGTAGCTGACATCATAGCACGATATTCTGCTTCTGCACTAGATAGGGCGACTGTGTTTTGCTTCTTGCTCCTCCATGAGATCACATTTCCTCCAATGAGAACACAATATCCAGAAGTGGATCTTCTATCTGATGGTGATCCTGCCCAGTCAGCATCTGAGTAACAAGTAATTTTGGCATTGCCTTTATCTTCATATAATAGTCCTCTACCTGGTGCATTTTTGATGTATCGAAGAATACGGACGACCGCATTCCAATGGCTATCACAAGGAGCATTCAGAAACTGACTTACAATACTCACAGCAAAAGTGATATCTGGTCTGGTGACCGTGAGATAATTGAGTCGGCCTACAAGACGGCGGTATCTTCCCGGGTCTTTCAATGTCTCCCCCTGACCCGGAAGAAGCTTGATATTGGGATCCATAGGAGTATTAGCTGGGCGGCAGTCAAGCATACCTGTTTCAGTAAGAATATCCAGAGCATACTTCCGTTGGTTAATTGCAATGCCTGAAGAGGACTGAGCAACTTCAATCCCCAAGAAGTATTTGAGAGGACCCAAGTCTTTTGTCTGAAAGTGTTTGAAGAGATGGGCTTTGAGCCGCTGGATACCGTCTTTGTCATCACCAGTAATGACGATGTCATCAACATATACTACTAGAAAGATGCGGCGACCGGTAGGGTAATGGATGGAGAAAACAGAATGATCTGATTCACACCTGGTCATGCCAAATTGTATTAAGGCAGAGCTAAACCGACCAAACCAAGCACGAGGAGACTGTTTCAATCCATAAAGAGCCCGGCGAAGCCGACAAACAAGGCGAGAATCACCAGGAATAATAAAACCTGGGGGCTGGTCCATATAAACTTCCTCCTGCAACTCTCCGTGCAAAAATATATTTTTAATATCTAGTTGATGAAGTGGCCAATGATGAATGGCAGCCATGGCAAGAAATAGACGAACAGAAGTCATTTTGGCCACTGGAGAAAAGGTGTCTCCATAATCGAGACCAAAGATCTGTGTATAACCTTTAGCCACCAGACGAGCTTTGAAACGATCAATCTGACCATCTGGCCCGACCTTCACTGTATAAACCCATCGACAGCCTACTGTAGTTTTATGTGGAGGTAACGGAACAATCTCCCAAGTGTTATTTGAGTGCAATGCTGCCATCTCTTCCAACATCGCCTGACGCCAGTTCGGATCAGTCATGGCTTCACCTGTAGACTTAGGAATAGACACAGAATCCAAAGCAGAAACAAAAGAAACATAGGATGTAGACAACCGGTCATAGTTTAAAACACAAGCATATTTAGGATTAGGGTTGCGAGAGGACCGAATACCTTTCCTTAATGCTACAGGAAGTGCAGGTGCAGGCGACGTAGATGGAGGGGCAATTGGAGCAGGAGATGAGACTGGTGGATCAATGCCAGGAGGTACCGCTGGAGGCTGTGTTCGCCGCTGGTAGACACGCAAAGGAGGTGGAGTAGAAGTTACAATAGGTACCGGAACAGTAGGTGGGATATCCCAAAGGTCCGCTGTGAAGGTATCATCAAGTAAAACAGAAGAGAAGAAGAACGGGCAAGCCTCAAAAAATGTGACATCAACAGAAACAATGTAGCGTTGTAGTTGAGGACAAAAACAACGATAGCCTTTTTGTACACGTGAGTAGCCCAGAAAAATACATTTGAGAGATTTAGCTGAGAGTTTATTTTTACCTGGAGTGGGGTCATGGACAAAACATGTGCAACCAAAGACACGAAGAGGAATGGGATATAGATCCTGCTTTGGGTATAGAAGAGAGTACGGAATCTGATCATGAAGGACAGAGGAAGGCATGCGATTGATAAGGTAACAGGCTGTGAGGAGCGCATCACCCCAAAAACGAAGAGGAACATGATGGTGAAGGAGAAGGGTGCGTGCTGTTTCAACTAAATGGCGGTTCTTTCTTTCGGCCACACCATTCTGTTGTGGTGTGTGCGCACATGATGTTTGGTGAACAATTCCCTGGGAAGACAAAAGTGATTGAAACTGGGATGACAAATATTCACGAGCATTATCAGTGCGTAACATTTTAATAGAAGTACCAAACTGGTTTTGAACTTCTGCACAAAATCCTTGAAAAATAGTAAAAACATCAGAACGATTTTTCATTAGAAATAACCAAGTACATCGGGAAAAATCGTCAATAAATGTGACAAAGTAATAATAGCCTAAAGTTGAACAGACACGACTAGGACCCCAAATATCAGAATGAACTAAAGCAAAAGGTGACACAGCATTTTTATTGACTCGCTGACTATAAGTTTGACGAGTATGCTTTCCTAACTGACATGACTGACACTCAAATGATAAAAGCTTAGAAAAACTAGGAACCATAAGACGCATTTTATTGAGGCTAGGGTGACCCAAACGTTGATGGGTAAGGGTTTGAGAAGCAGCAGAGACACATGCCACCGGCAGTGAAAAGTGATATAATCCTCCAGACTCATGTCCGAGAGTGTGGCGGCGCGTGGAGGCGCGTGCGGTACACGCGCAAGAGTGTGGCGGCGCGTGGAGGCGCGTGCGGCGGCTATTAGTGACGCGCTTTTGGCCGTAGGGTCGACTCGGGGAGGTGGTGCGACCGGTGGTGGCAGACCGGAGATACGAGTCACGGTTGCGGAGAAAAGTGGCTTCTCAGTCGCGCGGCTACTGTTCACGCAGGAAGGAAACAAAGAGAGGTGGCGACTGAGGCAGGAGATCAGAACCTAAACTACTGATACCATGTTAGAGTTGTATTGGAATGTTGTGTGTCTTATGTGACCACACAGTCTCTATTTATAATCAGAGAATACAATCGTATAATTAATTACAAAGGATCAAATCAAATCCTTGATTTGTATAACTATATCCCTAAATATCAGCACATATTAACTCTATAATAAGCACATGTTAAATATGCTTTCTAACATTTCACATTCGTATACGTAGTCTGTGTTTGCACTCTGTTCTCTCTCAACTCTTCCGTTTCCCTCTCAACTTTCCACTCTCGATTCTCTCTTTCATTTTCGGCGACTTTCCAGCCAAAATGGGTGTTTTCCGGCGAGTTCTCCTTCTCAGTTCTTTGCACTTTCCAGCCAACAACAGTCAGCAAGCTGCAGCATCAGTTCTCGATTCTTCCTTCCTTCTTTCAGAGTTCTCTGTTATCCGTCCTCCTTTTTATTGTTATTACCTTGTATGGTTTGCTTAGGACTATTTATTGTGAATTATGAATATATCATGAATTTTGAGTATGTTTAACTGTTTAAGCATGTATATATATATATATATATATATATATATATATATATATATATATATATATATATAGTATAAAACTGTAAATTATTTAATCTATATAAAAAAAAGCCTAAAATAGCAGTCATCCTGCTATGCGCTATACCGCTATAGCGTTTTTGGGGTCGGCTGGTACGCACGGCTATCCGGGATTGATAACTCTGGTGCCTACAGATTAATTAAATCTTTTTTTAATGCTATAATCATTACGTATTTGGTTTGTTTTAAAATTGTTGTTTAAAATTGTTGTGTTAGGGCTCTTTTCCATCTTTGATATTGTCATATTTTCTCCAGAAACTACCATTTTTTTAACTGGTAAAAAATATAATAGTAGCCCAGAATTATAGGTATGAAATTCGGTAGATTAATAGTAGAGAACACACAAATTTAAGAGAATGACTCTTGTCCCAGAGTACTGCTCCTTCAGAGAATTTCTTCTCTGCCAAACACCAACACAGAACTGAACAACAAGATGAATAATTGTCCCTTACTCCCTCTTCCTAATAATACACAAACGACACATACACCTACAAATAACTACCCCCACGGTTGGTAACTACCCAAGTTACTACATTTTATTTTTGTTTCTCCTAGAATATGCATATTTAATCGTTGGCCGATGGTCCCTACTAACACTAGGATCTGGGTCTCTATCAAAATATGACAGAACTTCAGCACATGGAACAAAGAAGCAAATCACTTAATGGTGATCTGCTTTATACTTTTTTATGGGCAGTGGGGTAGTTAGTTGATAGGGTGTTTATATAGACAGCCAAAGGTGGACATATTTCTTCTTCATAACTACATTTGCAGACCCAGATATTAATGGTAACTGGGGAAGATGATAACTACTGTGGCTTCTATATGTTTTTCCACTTTCTTCAGGTTTCCTGGGTTCTCCTGCATCTGCATTTGCTTAGAAGTTAGAAGTAGGGGTGGTAAATGCATTTGCAGGTTTGATTCCTGCTGAACCAAGAACATGGACCTGTTCTATGTTTACATCTGTAATCCTGATTTTTAACACCCCCTCCTGTCAATATATGTATACCTCTTTTGCTGCTTAATACCTGAGAGGTCTAGCAACAATATTTTTCTTTTCTGGCATCAAGATTTGATTTTCCTGGTATACAAACATGTTAACCAGAGAGAGAAATAGGTATCATTTGCTTACATAACCTTGAGAAAACTCTTATGACACTACATGATTGATAGAAAAGAATGCACGGGCATAGTTAAAATTGCTTGTGTATTTTTTTTGGCCCTTTAAAGTTATGGGCCACTCCTTACATGGCATGATCATGTTTATATGACTTTGTGCCCAAGCTGAAGACATGAACATGAGTGCTGTATCTTATAAGAGATGGCAGCATATTAATCTCGTTGGTTTTCCATACTACCCATTGATATGGGATACAAAACGCCCTTAGCATGTGAGATGATGCCCTTGGATAATAATTAACTAATCCTCCAGTATCTAAGCTATAGACATATTGACCCTATTTCGAAGTACATTTTAAAGCCCATGTAATTAGAAGTCTGCCAAGAAATTGCAATCTTTCTGTAGTTCATGCAAACAAACAAAAAATGAACTTCATTTTCAATTCTCTCCCTATGCACTTCATGGAGAAATTATTTGCTTTTTGGTTATATTTGCAACTTGGTCAAGCAGATTGCTCCATTTTGGAACTTTATATTTTGGTTTGCATGAAGAGGTTGGAAGTTAAAGAGCAAAGTTTGTGCAACTTTAATTCTGTGATGAAAGGTAACATCTGTTGTATTTTTATTCCACCCTTAGTACATTATTCTTATTTCTTAACGTCTCTGCCGTATTTTGCAGAGTATAAAAATATACATGCTTCCTTCCAGACTTCTGATTATTATGCACGAAATGTCTGCTTAAGGGTGTGTGCATATTTAAACTAAACGTGTAATATATAGCAAATGATGGTTTTGGTTATGGTGATGTTTCATGTATTTTGCTCCGAATCCCGAGCTTATTGGTGGTATTTATACTTAATGTATGCAGGCATTTGAACATCTTATACACCGTGAATTAATATGTTTCACAGACAATAGAGGACATGGTTTGTCTGTTGAATTCCGTCCTGTAAAGCTTTTAATCTCATCTGCTGAACTTCATCAGGGACTAAAAGCATATCATTCATGCCCGGTAAGTTGACCGACAGAATAAGCCTACCTGTATTTTGTTTATGCGCCACATTAAGAAATAAGAATGGCATGGATTTCATTGCAAGCATTTGGTCGTGTTTTTGGGTTATTTTGATGTTCTGGTTTACTTTATATAGTGTAAGTTCTTTCAATCATTGTTACATGTCACATCTGTGGTTCTGTGGAGGTAGGTGGTGGGAGCATAATAATTTATTAATTTGTTGTATGTTTTTCAGGCTATCCTTCAAAGGTTAATGGATTGAGGGACACGACTGTTCGCTGCTTCATGTTAGACATGTATGTGTTATGATTCCAAATTGTGCTAAGCTCAACCTGTTTGTGAAGAAAGCAATATCTATTTTGTTTAGTGAACACCTTTTCGTGAATATAATTTTCTTTTTTACGTTTTTTATCGTGATTATAATTGATTTACATGGAAATGAAATTCTTTCTTCTGATGGAAAAAATTTGAAAATGTTCTATATCTTAAACTTTAGTTGCTCCATCATTATTTTACAATTTTATCTTTTCGTTTTTTTACTTTCCAGATTTACGCTAGTACATTGAATCAAATCAAGAGGGTCTAATCCCCCTCCCTCCCCAGTCCCCTCAAAAGAAGAGTTACTAATCATTGATTAAAAATCATGAAAATACTGGAGAAAAACAACACGAGCTTATCAAAGTACGGTTTAATTGTTATACATTGACAATGTAAAACCTTTTTAAACAAACGTCCAATCATAATTTATCACATAAGCAAAAATATTTGACTTCTATCCGAACTATCTTTAAAGTCACCCATATCATAATTGGTAATTGGTTGACTATGTAAAAAACTTTATACTGTCAGTGCATAGTAATTAAACTCATCAAAGTATACTTGCTTATATGTATAATCTGAAATATTATCAAGCCATAATCTGAAATATTCACACATAAATGCATATGTAACGCCATAGCGATCTTTTTTTTTTTGGCGTTAATCATGTTATTAGTACGAAGTATCCACCGTCGTAAACAATGACTAATCTCCGTCGGGGGATCGGGACGACATTTAAGAGTTGTCCCCTTCCAACCAGGTTTTCTTCATATGCAAGAGTCAGGAATCGAACCTCTGACCACTTACTTAAGGGGTCCGAGCTCGTTATCACTTAGACCAATCACATGTTGGTCCATAGCGATCTTTTTGGATAGAAGCTTTTATCAGTTTATGAACGTATTGTTGATCTTGTTGTGATGTATTTTTAAATTACGTATGTACAAAGAAAAAAATAAGAAATAAAAATAAACATGATATTAAATATAATGTTCAAAATTTGATATTCACGTAAGAGTTTTACAAAACGAATATTGGTCGTCTGTGTTGCTCGATAAGGTGTGTTTTCTTAACTGTGAAATGAATCATTTCAAAGTGTTGAGAGACAAGACATCACGATAACATAAATTGTAATTTCGAGAAAGCAAAAGAACTACCATTCTACAAATCTAACACGAAAAAAATAGAAGGGAGTCACTAACGTCTGTTGGTCCAAGTGGCAAGAAGTTTGGTTCCCTTTAAGTAAGGTCTCGGATTCGAATCTTGTGAACGGAAAAAATAGATGTTAGGAGAGCTTTGCCCTCTTAAATAGGTCTTCCCAGCTCGATTCAAATTAGTTTGAGATCAATGTGATTTCCGAATACTGAGAATCGTATACAAAAAAAAATAGAAGGCAGTCAAGGGACAATATGCGGAGCTATAATATATAATAAATAATAAATAATAAATATGATGTGCGATGTTGCGAGAATTTCAAATTAGGGATATAGGATGCGAAAAGCTTTTGATTAAATTTTTCTATTACAAATTAGAACTAAAATTAGAGGTACATTTAATTAATCTAATCAGCCTTTGATTAATTACTAATTATATTATCGATGTGTGTTGATTCAAGTGGAAGGGATTTGGATCTTTTAAGCATATGGGTTTGAGTTTGATTTCAGGATTATGTGAATAAAAAATGTGCTGTTGAGATTTGCTTAATTCCAAAAGGTTAGTCATATCTATGGAGTGAATAATACTCTGAAAAATAAAAATAAAATTATTAGTCATTCTCTAAACATTGATTAACTATTCTTTTTTTTTTTTGTACGAGATTAACTATTCTTTTCTAAGTTCGGATAGTTTTTTTTAAAGTGGGGAATATGATTCTCAGTATTACTCAAAATGTTTATGTGTACTCCTTTTGTCAGTTAACAGGCATACTACACTACTGGACCTAATATAAGCAGTAATACACGTCTGAAAGGATTTCACCATTTGGTCTAGTAAGACTAATCACTGGATGTAATAAATTGAAATTTGAAAGGATCGATCATTCCATGCATCCAATTCTGTCTCTCATCACTCATGTTAGAATTGAAAATTGAAAGGACCATTCCATGCATCCAATTATACTAATGGCATTGTGGGCTAAACGAGCAGACTTTGGTGGCTACATTGGCTCGGGTTCTTTCTTGACCATACAACACAATGTTTATCTACTCCTTTGCTAACAAATTTGGATAATGCTCATACTGGTCTAGATATTCCAGTTGGTGAAAAGTTGGCAATTTCATTTTCCGAGTTATTATAAATGCTTTTTTTACTTATATATATTTAACTGAGGTTAAAAAGAGCGTGTGACCCAACAACACCAGGATAGTATTAGAATAATTAGGTCTAATTTTCCCAAAAACTAACTTATTATGAGAGGATTATTCAATTTATTATAAATAGTTCTTTACTTGCTAATATATGACTTAATACTTAACAACATTTGGATAACGAAAAGCGATTCCCCAGTTGCTTCAAGTTTCAAATGTTAATTGAGACAGCTTTATCTTCTTAATACCCCAAGTCAACTGTCAAAAATGACGACGGCATATTCCTATTATCATCAAAGTCAATCCAATGGATATAAGTGAGCAGTATTCTGCATGGTTGGTGAGGCTATGCTTGAGTTTGTTGCACACTGCATTGTATTTCTATCTTCATTTTTTATACTGTTAACCAATTATGCGTTGATCAACCTATTTTGGTCCCTGAATGAGAGGCGAAAACTAATCATGGTGCAAAAATGAGTTTACAAGGCCAGTCATCAACAAAGAAGCCGAATACCCCAAAGTCTATAACTAATGCTTCTGCCCATCCCAATAACAATGAGGAATTGAGAACTACGAAAATGGTGGCTCACCCAATTCTTATGAAGTCCAAATGATCATTCGGACTGGCACTGAGATAGCATACGGGATTTTTACAAAAGTAGTGTAATTTGGTTGGAGAAATATGGAAGTAGTGTAAATTTCATAAAAATAACATGATTGGGGTAAGTCGTGATGGAGATGCACGACTTACACACCAAAGTCGTACATCTAACACACGACTTTATTTTATATTGTTTAAATTAAAAAAAAAATCCTAATTACACTGAAGTGGTAGAGATAGAATACGACTTTTGTTTTTCCAAATTTTTTTTTGAGGAAGTCGTATATGGGGAGTACGACTTCCATGAAATTAAAAATGTTGGAGTTGTAGTAATAATAATAATAATAATAATAATAATAATAATAATAATAACAACATTTTAATATTAAAATGTAAACACACTTATAATCATACAAACATAAGCGTGCATATTATCACTTAAAATATACACACATAAATATACATTCATATAGATACTTATAAAATGCAGTGACGATATAAACAAACATATTGTCAAATCTTATACTACTAATAATGGTAATAATAATAATATCTATAATTACAGCAACACATATACCCTCATACAAAAAAAAACGGGGTGAGACCTACGACTTATGCAACTTTAACAAGTGGGTTGTATCCACGACTTCAATGCAATTAGGATTTTTTTTTTAAATTTAAACAATATAAAGCAAAGTCGTGTGTTAGATATACGACTTTGATGTGTAAGTCGTACTTTTCTATTACGACTTACCCCAATCACGTTATTTTTATAAAATTTACACTACTTCCATATTTTTTCAATCAAAATACACTAAGTTGGTAAAAAAGCCGATAGCATACCTATAGAAATTAAGCTCGATTATTGTACACGTGTCAGACCTCACACAGACACACTGCACTTTTTGAAGCATCTAAACAAAGACTGTAAGAGGTTGTGAATAAACTGCTGATGCAAAGATTTGAAACAGTGATCATTTGTTATCTCCATTTTGGCATTGTCACGTGACTAATGAGTAGAAGCGTCCCGGTTTTTTGGCGTCATTATTTGTAAATTACCCACGGATGTAATCATATGAATTTTTCTGCTAGCTTGTCACAGCAAGTAAGGTTTCCTGTTTTTGTTTGGATATATGATACTTAATATAGCATTTATATAATTATATTCAATCATTTGGCCTTGATGCGTTGCCTATTTTGTAACGGGATGAAGCTACCAATGGGTGTTTTGATGACTGAGAAGAGAAGGGCAAACTTTAAATATTTACATTTTTTTTTACATGTAGAGTTCTGACATTATGCTGCAAGGCAAGAGATATATAGATGAAACTTTTTTTTTTGTTATTATGACATAGGTACGAAGTATCTACTACCGTTAGCGGTGACTAATCTTCGTCGGGAAACCTGTTGGGCACATTAGATGGGTTCTCCCCTCCCAACCGGGTTTTCTCCATACACAAGAGTCAGGATTCGAACCCCTAACCGCTTGCTTAAGATATCCGAGTCCCTTATCACTCGAACCAACCACATATTTGTATTTATAGATGAAGCTTAACCCTGCATTAAATATTTCAAATAATTTTTTGACATAATTGTATTTTACATCACTTTTTCATTATTTTTAAAAGAAAATAATTTGATGGGATGTTGTTTGAGTAAATCCCAAATTTGGTCCCTGAAATTATAAGGTCATATCAACTTGGTTCCTGACATTTTCAAAATTCCAAAAACATCCCCGAAGTTATCAAAGGCTTATCAATTCAGTTCCTCCATCAGAGACCAAGTTGATACGAACCTTATAATTTCAGGGACCAAATTAGTACCAAATTGACACGAGAACCAAATTGATACGACCTTACAATTTCAGATACCAAATTGGGGATTTAATTCTTAATTGTATAACAACTATGGCTAGTAATTTTAGTCCTAGTGGTACTCTTTTAGTTTTTCAATCACAACTTCCGTAGTCAATGAACGCACGCCTTCTTTTCTTTTCTCAGCATTATATTGTACCTTGCTATGTAATATGCATGTATATATGCCATCTTTCACTTATCCATATCTCAATTTTATCCAAGAGTATTGTTAATTTGTTACACGGCCAATCACAACTTACGTAGTCAATGAACACACCTTCTTTTCTCACCATTATATTGTACCTTGCTATGTAATATATATATATATATATATATCATCCTTAACTCATCCATATCTCAATTTCATTGCGTAGCAGTTATGGCTAGTAATTTTAGTCTTACAACATGTAATGGCAGTTCTGATGTCAACGTCTAGAGGAGCGTTTGAGTTTTTACTTTTACTTCCCAATGTCATATTAAGCTTTATCTAATATTTATAGCTGACAAATTGTTAAAGTCCGTGCCCAAGTAATGGAGAAGACAAAGTTTATGAATGTCGAGGTACTAGAGTTAGTGAAGCCTCAGAAAAAATCCAACTTCTCTGTATTTCACAATACCACAAAATAACCAAACACAAAACAAACACCTTTTTGTTTGCACGTTTACCTGATCGATCACTTCTAGGGTGTTTCCTCACTCAAATGGTACAACTAAAAGTTACTTGTGCAGCAAAACACCAAGGCCTCTTTGATATGTCAGCTATATCACAAGGTTCACTTTTTTGTCTCAGACTCCCAAGTCCTGCTTTGTCAATTCCGCCTAAAGTTTTACCTATAAAAAAGTTTTGTTGTTCCTCTCCTTCCATATCTCATAGGAGAGAAACAACAACCATAAAAAAAGAAGAATGACTGCTACTTTCTCATATACTGCCTCTGCCCATCTTGTAAGGTGCTGTTCCATGAGAGAAAAACATGACCAGCATAAGCAACAATTGAACAGCAGCATCAAAATGAATGGGACTTTAAGGTCCCCAATTAAAGTTGAGTCACTCAGCCAAATAGCTGAAGCAGAAGTTGTTACTCTTGCTGAAAATGATCAACGCCAAAACATCCCAACAAAGAAGCAGGTGGTTGATCCTCATCGTCAAGGGCTCATTGTTGAAGGTGGAGTTGGTTACAAACAGACAGTTGTCATTAGGTCTTATGAAGTTGGCCCTGATAAAACTGCAACACTTGAGAGTATCTTCAATCTTCTTCAGGTGAGTAAGTATATAATATAATATAATATTTAACTCAGTTTACTTGAATTATTTCATAAAAAACACTTGTTGCCATAGATTTGAAAGAGTTATAGTCTCCTTGAGTCAGCTCAGTTGGTAGCTGCGAGACAGGGATGCTTGTGAGTGCGCTGGGTTCAAACCCCGGCGATGCCTTCTGCCTTTTTCCCATTCCCTACTTCCCTCTCCCCCTTGTAAGATCTATATGAGCCCCCTTTGACCCAAAAAAAAAAGAAGAAGAAGAGAGCTATAAATGCAATCTTATATTATATATGCAGGAAACAGCACTAAACCATGTATGGATGTCTGGACTGCTCAGTGATGGGTTTGGAGCAACACATGGAATGAGGAAGAACGATCTCATTTGGGTTGTCTCAAGAATGCAAGTTCAGATTGATTACTATCCTATCTGGTAGGTCCTCGTCCTTGATAATTAATTAATTATCACAAGGACATAAATGAATGTACATTTTTACCCTTCAAATAATTATTTGTTGGAAGATAGAATCAATGTTAGTTAAAAATTCTCGCCTCACTTCAGACTATTCATACTTGGCAAAATAGCACAATATCTTGAAGGTTCTCCTAGGAATTTCTTCCATATTTGTCCTCTACCCTTTTAGCTGTAGAAAACTACAAACATGCAGCTATTCTAATAGAGATAGTAATGACGGATCGAGATATTCACAGATTTTCATTAAAACAATTTTAATCAAATGAAATTTTAGTTTTACTACCATGCAAAGTGTGATCATGGCATGTGTACAGAAGCATATATAATATAAGTAGGAATGCACTTAACATGTGGCAGGGGAGAGGTAATTGAAATTGAGACATGGGTTGGAGCATCAGGCAAGAATGGAATGCGTAGGGACTGGCTGATCAGAAGTCAAGCCACAGGCCACATTTTTGCTCGTGCAACAAGGTTTGCAATATTGCATGTCTAGGACAATTTTTCTTACAATTCCCCCTTTATACACAACAATTATACTTGTCTTGTACTGATTGATATTAGCCATTAAATAGCACATGGGTGATGATGAACCGAAAATCAAGACGCCTCTCCAAAATGCCACAAGAGGTGAGGGATGAAATTGCACCTTGGTTTATAGAGAAGCAAGCAATAAAGGAAGATGCTCCTCAAAAAATTCTCAAATTGGACAAAGAGGCAAAATACATCAATTCTGACTTGAAGGTATGCCATTTTATTTATGCGTTACAGTTAAATGCTGCAGCCACAACATCAGAATTAATTAATGACTCTTTTCTTCTGTCCACTTTGCAGCCCAAGAGAAGTGATTTGGACATGAACCAACATGTTAATAATGTCAAGTACGTAAGATGGATGCTAGAGGTAAATTACAAAATTGATCCATTCTTCAATAGAGTCATTATATTTATGAATCTCATATAGTACTTATAACTCACAACTTCTATTATTCAATTCATTGCTTTTACAGACCATCCCAGACCAAGTTCTAGAGGGACACCAATTATGTGGTATCACACTAGAGTACAGAAGGGAGTGTGGGAGCTCAGATATAGTTCAATCACTTTGTGAACCAGAACAAGATGAAATATGTATACTTGATGGTGTAGTGGAACAAGAATATTATACCACAAGTCTGCTCAATGGGTTGTCCTTGGCATCAGATATTATAAATGGTGGTGGAGTCTTCACTTGCATTGAACAGAGGCCAATGAGATATACACACCTCCTACAAATCAAAGGAGAGAAACAAACCGATGAAATTGTCAGAGGAAGGACTACATGGAAGAGGAAGCTCCCTACATTACCATTTTCTACCTAGTAATATATGTGCAAGTAGCGTCTTTTTGAGTCAACTCAGTTGGTTAAGCTCTGAGACATAAATTATAAGTGTATGAACTCAAATCCTCGCAATGCGTTCTGCCAATTTCTCATTCCCTTCTCCCATCTCCCATCCCTCATGTAAAGCCTCTTATGAGTCTCCCCTTAGACAAAATATATATATATATATATATGTGTGTGTGTGTGTGTGCGCGCGCGCGCGCAAGTAGCCATTGGGAACTAGGAAGTAACAAACATTAACACATACTCCACTGTACTTACCAAGAAATTCTTGGCCTAACCCTAAGTTATATGATGAAAAGACAACAAGGAAGTGTGTGTTTGGATTTTCATTGGTGCAACAAGACTGAAGTTAGCAATGGTGCAAATATAATAAAAACATCATCCAACGTGAAAGGACCTTTTATTTGCTTTTTACAAACATAAGTTTTAAATGGAAATACAAACACACCAGAAGCATGCGGAGAAAATATTTATAAAAAAGAAAAAAAAAAGTAACAATCTAATTAAGTGTGATTTTCTTTTTGGGACATGAACTTAGTTTAAGTTACGAGGACATCACTATTTTAATTCATGAAAAGAGTATAATGTGATATTTAATTATAATAAAATGTTCAGTCAAAAAAATTATAATAAAATGTAGTTATATATTATATAGTGATGAATTACATTATAAATTAAAAATTGTTTACCTTTTTATCTATAAAAAGTGGTCCAAGTGATAAACAAATTTGATTTTTAGGAGGAAACAACTTCAATACTCAAAGTGAGTTTTATAATTTGGGTTTGGGCCTAACTCAACCCCAAAAGCTAGCTCATATGGTGAGGGTCGCCCCCCACTTATAACCACTATTCCATATCGCTATTCAATGTGGACTCTCAACACCCCCCTCACGCCAGGACTGAACATCTACTGGTGGCCCAACGGATCTCGGATAGGCTCTTATACCATCTTAGAATTTGGGTTTGGACCTAACTCAACTCTAAAAACTAGCTCATGGGGTGAGGGCTGCCCCCCACTTATAACCACTATTCAGGTCATATCACTATCCAATGTAGGACTCTCAACCCTGAGAATTGTTTCACCCTTGAAGAATATGGGGGAAAAAAAAACCTTGTAATACAAAATAAAAATAAAAATAACACTTCAATTAATGGTACAATTCTTTCACTCTTTTGACCAAAATCCTTGTGATCTCATTGTCGATGACGTTAGGGAGGGATTATTTTCTAAATTGATCTATGAAATGTGGCTTATCAATCTTTGAAACAAGGACACCTAAAGTATTATTGGCATCTCTTATTTTGCTATAATTCGTCCAAGCCTATTTAATATAAGAACAAATTACTCGTCCATTAACATTTTAATTAGAGTGGTAAAATATTACTAAGTCATCCCCTCCAGAAGTCTTTAAAGCACCCATTCCGAAGAAGGCATTGTAAGTCTCAGGATCAGAAGGAATATTACCAATTCCCTCAAGGTCATGCATAAAAATAGAAGAAAAACTACTTAAGATACTCAGCATACAGCAATGAAATATTTTATTTGCACATAAATTTCTCGTACACTTTTATTTTAAAGAAATATATATATATATATATATATATAAGCTTTGGTTAAAAGAGTTAATAAATTTTAAAAAAATGAGTGTAAAACGCTGAGCGAGGGATAAAGTACTTAATTTTTAGCTTTAATTACTCACTTGGTTTCGAACTATTTGGAAATATTTAAATTGGTCCCTAAATTAAACCTAATTATTACAACCGTCATTTGCTTAATCTCTCACCCTCCATTCATAATCCTAAATTTTATATCAAGGTCTAACTTATACTCTCACTTTGTCAAAAAAAAAAAAACTTATACTCTCATAATTTCGTTATGACGCCTTCTTTTTATTTTTAAATATCAGAAGCCGCGAAATTGTATGACTTCACTTTTACGTGTTTTGGAGGAATGGCCAAACAAAATAAAGGATGCATGGAAGATTCAAATATGAGTCACTAACATTCTAAATACATTTTTTTTAATAGGCTTAATTATACTTTTACTACTCCAACTTTTTTAATTGTGCGATTTTGATCCCTCAAAAAATTTAATTACACTTTTCATCCCTCAACTTTGTGAAATTGTACAAAATTAGTTCTTTTAGAGACCAAAATAAAGGCTTTCATTATACAATTTTAAAAAGTTAAGGGATGAAAAGTGCAAATAAAATTTTTGAAGGACCAAAATCACACAATTGAAAAAATTGAGGGACTAAAAGTGCAATTAAAATTTTTAAGAGATCAAAATCGCACAACTGAAAAAATTAAGAGACAAAAAGTATAATTAAGCCTTTTTAATAATACCATGAGACAATCTTATTTTCTGAGTGCGATACAATTTTCTCTTCAGCATTTACTTACTTGAGCTTGCCGAAGATGTTTCTTGTAAATTTAAAACATCTACACAAAATGTAAAGCCTCAAAAAAGGAAAATTAAGGATGTATATGTCTTTGAATCATTTTTAATATGCTAAGATTTCTATACATTTATTAAATCAAGAACGAATGTACTTTCACTTTTTCACTTTATAGATATTTTCACTTTAAAGAAATCAAATCCACCTTCATACATAACTATGATTCAGAAGAAGGGCGTTGAAGCAAAAAACATAGTTTCTCCCACCGACCTTAAAGTGCATGCATTATACGAAATAATACGTATGTATTTTCTGTTTTTTTTCAAATAAGTAAGTTTGATATTTTAATTCGAATACTTTCATCACTGTCTAAACAAATGTTTTATTTGTCAAAATAGAACATGCACTTTTATCCTAATCATAAACAACCTTGGTGAATAATATTGGGATTAGAGACCCAAACAACTACAAAATTTGATGGCATTATTTTCCATCATAAATAAAAAAAAATAAAAATCGCAATACCGAAAACGTTTGCTTAGTAATCAAGCAACAGTGGCGTGCCTCGAGATAAAATGTACAGCATGATACTCCAATAAAAAAATACTGTCAACCTCCAGATTATGAGGCAAAAGCATTATAACATTTATTACGATAGACACGTTATGAACCAACATCATTCAGCAATTTGTGGAGCAAGTTAAGATACAAAAAACAATGCGTACACGTGTAAATCAAACTTTTTGATTCCAATAACACACTTTCCACTTTCAAAAATGATCCATTCAAAGGCATGTTAGGGGGAAAATTGGCCAATTTAGTAAACCTATTCAGAAGCGTCAGATATATAAGAAGTATATCCCTCTCTCTACGAGCTGAAACTAATCTGCCGCTCAAAGAAACCGTGACTCACTACCCAGCTAGCTAGGAGAAATGGAGAATAATAACATTTAGAAATTTACAATTATGAAGTTGATAGTATTTACACCATGTATGGCTGGCTATAGATACCCATAAAAATCAGGAAGGAATCAATTAAAGAATAATAATGCACTGCAATAGTAAACTTTATTGTCTCTTTTTCCTTAGACTTCGATGGATTTGCCAAGACCAAAAAATCAGAAATGTAACAATGGTCACTCCAACAGATGACCAGAAGATTACGAGCCACATAGGCATTGATTTAGGATACAAGCCTGCAGGTGAAACACAACGATCGAGAATGTAATCAGCAGTGAATAAAATATCATCAGTACATTGATAAATACTAATACCTAAATAAATATGCAGATGAGAAGAGACCTACCATGTCCAAACTTGATGCAAATCAAAAGTTCCACAATACAAATAGCAAGAGAGAGCCAACAATATGCTCCAACCTTTTTCACCGGCTTTCTGAAAAATTGACAATGAATTCGTATGCCAAAGATAATATTGTTAGAAACTCATGCATTACAATCAATGCTGCCATTCATCAACATTCAACATAACAAGAGAGAAAGAGAATGTACCTGTCTTGAAGGTATGAATTGTACTCACGAATTGTTGGAATTGCAAGTAGCCACCACAAAATCAACCTATATATAACAACTGAATTTCGTGGAGGTATCCAGAGACAAAACTTCAAAAAGAATGTGTTGAGTTCTACTGTCAAAAATACGATACAAAGGCTAAGCACTTGAATGAAACGCCATGGACCAAGCAATGGATGCCACTCATCTTTGTCCCACTGAGCTGGCGTGAATTGGCCTAATGTTCGTTTCACCTGATAACAATGAAAACTTTGCTAAGAACACACTATATTCACATTGATCAGCCTACTTAATTAGCAATCATATATGTTAATAAATTGGTAACAACAAAAATTATCTACAATTTTAGCCATTGTACTGGTTATTGCATCACTATCAGAAGAATAATTTTAGACAGAGCAATTATCAGAAAATAAGTTTTGGTAATTGACCCACCAGGCAAAAGAAAGTGTATCATACAGCTCAGAATGACTTCAATTTCAATAGAAAACTAAGTTTCAAGCATTATATGTAATACTAAAAAACAATCAAAACCATTAAAACATACTTTCCCAATTATATTAGGCTGGCGGCTTAGACCAACCCACTTGTATGTTTTCCCATCAAAGTACCTAACAGTATGCATTCCTGCCCAAATACCTGTATATTAAACCAAGTAAAACTTGTTACAATCAGCTGTAACAATTCTAACGGCAGAAGGCATTCATCAAAAAATACTGCAAGAACAGATAAATCCTCCATTCTCTTAAATAAAATAAGTAGCCACACCTATTGTATAAAGGAAAAAGGAAAAAAAAAAAAAGAAGGGATCGAACCATGAACTGTAAAATATGTGCCAATTAAGGCCCATTATAACGGTCTCCAATTTTTCATGTATAATAATTTAACAGCTCCATCCGAGTTGGTGCAAACACCCACAATTTACATATACCTTTTAAACTTAAAAGGGTAAAGGCACATCCACAAATGTTAGTGCCCAACAAGCTTTCTGCATTTAAGGAGTTGACCATATTTTGGAAACTAAAGTGTATTTCATTGACAGTATATTAAAGATCAAATCAATGACTATAAATGCAATCATTAACGTGTTATGCACCAAATATGCTCATGTTTCAACTAATAAATCACATGCTATCTTGCCAAAAAGCCAAATAAAAAATGGATTCATAACTCTTACCAAACCAATTGCAGATTAAGACGTCAAGAATAATACTGTCCCACCAGCACTCATTGAAATTTGGTAACATGTGGCGAAAAGTCAGCTGAGGATGCCAAAATACAATGGTTTATAAACAATACAGATTATGTAAAACCAAAGAATTTATGAATCAGATCAAGGACTAACCTCCATCATCTCAAAACCAATTGATAACACCCAAAGAAGAGGTTGATTACGAATCAATATAGCCTTACCCCACCACCCAATAATATGAGCTAGAACAAACTCATCAAAAAGTGTCTCCTAAAATATGAAGCACAATATATAACTCTATGTTAAATCCAAATTTGATAAAGCAAAGAACAAAATGATAATCAGAGAGGAAACGGGTAAAAAACAAAAGGTTGGGACAGAAGAAATCATACATAAACATTCTTAAACCTGCTTGCAGGGTTATCAGCTAGATATATGCGGCAATCAGCACCATAAGATCTTTCTGGAAGCTCTGTTAAAAACATACAAAATAATTATGAATTCTGAAAACGATGATAACAGGCTGATCTATAACCAACCATCAAAAGCTATTCAAATCTCAAATACAACACAGTTCATCAGTGAATTAGATCCCAACCAATTCATAGCTAAACTAAAAAAATCAGATTGAATTACCAAAACCAAGATCAGGATGAAGATACTTCATGAACTGTCGAGCATCATCACGTTTCTGTGAAAAATAGATTGAGGATACATGTTAGTTCACATTCATTCACTTACAGGAACCAGAACAGAGTGACAAATGGCAGAATCTAAGCAACAAAAGACAATGACAACGTTGGAGAAAGGTGCAAATCCAAACATCATGCAAAAGTTTAATACAAAAATGCACCACAAGATTGCAACTTTAAGCTTCATAAAAACATAAATGCTAACTCTAAAATTTGCATGCATGCATTACACATACTAACAGGCACAAAGAGATCAGCAAATTGAAACCTGACAACCTACCTGGAAAAGCAAAAATGTGAGGGCAACCAGGTAAACAACAGCCATCCCATGGACCAAGCGCCAAATTGCAGGATGTGGCCTAATAAGAACCCTGAATGAAAAGAGGAAAAGAATTATACAGAGGTAATGATCTCAAAATATGAATTTCTACAACTTCAGCTGAACCAAAACCTCACTTATATTATCACTCCACCATCATTTACAGTCCCACAAGAATAACTAAGCAGAACAACTTCCCCCACAATCATCTTAAAATTTGTATGGAATGGGCTTCCATCAACCAATATTAAACACATGCTAATATCATTTCTCTTCATACAGTTCCATATCTCTCCCACACTCCCTCCGTAAACCCCGGCCTCAAAAGGAAGCATTCTCCAGTAACTTTTCTTCACAGTAAACTTGCAGCAACTTATCTCATTTTGCTCCCAAAATCACCATAACCATCCAATGTATATGTAGAGTGGTTGCATCATTCCATTCATATAAACTCTTAACTACGAAATGAAATATATTAAACGATAAAATATGGAATTAAAATCTTAAACACCATCTCTCAAACTCAAAACTAAAAAAATCAGACACTCAAATCCCTCTGTAAACCACGGCCTCAAAAGGAAGCATTCTCCAGTAACTTTTGTTCACAGTAAACTTGCAGCAACTTATTCTCATTTTGCTCCCAAAATCAAAAGTTAAAAAAAATACCCCAGAACCATCCAATATATAGAGTGGTTGCATCATTCAATTCATATAAACTCTTAACTAAGAAATGAAATCAGATATAGGCAATAAAACAATCCTATCATGGAGGAAGTCACAGAAAACAAGGAAAACCTAGTTACAAATTTAAGATCTACATCTAAACTCAACAAATATACAGACAACTATATATATAATATAATGATGAAGAAGAAAAGCAATAAGATTAATATATACATCCAATAACTAGAAGTAAACTAAAAAAACAATTTGATTACTCACGTGGAAGGAGCTTGCAGCAGGCAATAAGCAAGAAAAACAGCAATCATTGCCCATACGCCCCTACAGAGAAACAATTGTGTGGGCATTTAGCATATTGTACTAACAATAAAACGTTAAACAAATCAATATGAGCACTAATTAAAATAAAAAACTAAACCTTTTAACGGATGTAACAACATCACCAGATGCATCTCTTTCTGGATCAAGTGCTCCACTTGCCCAACTAGCATATACAACCGAAATAAAAAAACAAGTTGATAAGAACACATCACCTTACTAATTAGCAATAATTTAACAGGCAGAGCACTCACATAAGAAAGCAAGCACCAATAAGTAACAATGTAATCGTGCGAGGCTTGTAAGCCCATGCAGTCCATGGATCAAGTTCATCATCAACATTTGACAGATGGAAATCACCATTTTCTTTAACATAATCATGTCTCTTTACTCTTCTATGACCGTTGGACTCCATTTTTAGTGTTTCAGAGAAGCTACTCTCTAACTACAATCAAAATCAAAGAAGTAAGATCATTTACTGATGCTATGACAAAGAGCCCCAAGTTCTTTGTGCATCAAAGGGTTAGAAAAATTCATCCACTGGAATTCAAATGAAAAACAATCATATGACACAATCCAGTAAAAAAAATTCATTAAAGCACATCAAACATTTCGTTTTCTATAATTGATCTAAGGGCAAAAAATGTATACAACACAAAAGAAGTCCACATATATCATTGTATAATGGTAAATTCCATATATGCATAATAAATACAAAGTGCAAGTGGAAAAACAAGAGAACTCCATGTAAACATACAACCTGAAGAGAGTTTCAAAAAATTATTTACACAAAATTATCGACAATATGTCTTTTTGCCGTGGACCACAGGTTATCCTTAGAGTATTAAGTACACTGCATGTAATGTAAAACAAAATTATCCAAGAAAAATATAAAACAACATGCACTTTTGTAAAACAAAACCATTAATTTTAGGGTTCAAAATTAAAGACTTAACCAGACACTCGCACAAATCTAATGAATTCAGAAGATAAAAAACCCCAAATTTGTATGATATGGTAGTATCTGGTTGACAATTTAATCTCAGACATTCTTTCATTAAAAATCATTGATTGAGAGCCCAACTACTCACATATTCTGCAGTAAATAATAGTACGTACTCTACAATATTAAGCAAGTCATACTATCATTCCTGAAAAACAGCAGAGCAGTGCAACCCAGCATCTTAATACAGACGACACCCACATGCATATCACAACTAAGCAATCATAACCCCTTAAACTGGTTTAATGAATTACATATATGACAACTCCAACTTAGACATCATTTTCAAGGATTTCATCACAAAATAGATAAAATATTTAAAATTTTAAATCCAGCGCAGTTATCAATGACGGTTATAGCATCCTGATGGATCTAAATCTGGCATCGATCAGCAGCCAGAACAAAAAATACCCATTTACGAAAACACATAATTCAATACTGTCTCGGTGCATGTGATAAAAAAAACCCCGATTGAACCCTGAATCCAGCGGAAGGGTCAAGTGGGGTGGACCAAAAAATTGAACTTTTATTAAAAATTCAGAAGAATTGAACACAAACAAAAAATGGAAAAATAGGAAACAAAAAAAAAAAAGGACGTAGAGTGAATGTGAGGAGATAGTAGATTCGAAAAATGAAAGGAAAGAGAATCCAAAAAGAAAAGACAGAACTTTTGATAGACAGTGTGTGTGAGTGATAATTATACGAAGATGATTCGTGATGAAAAAGAGGTTATATTCAGAGAGAAAAAGCGGTTTATATTTATTTATTTATAATAATAATAATAATAAAGTGAGGTGTATTTTCAATTGTGTTGTTTGTTCCTCCAGAAGATGAGATGAGATACTTACGTAGAGAGAGTTGTGATTGTGAAGGTGAGGAGAAGAAGAAAGGACCCCTGGCCGTACGGTTGAAGAAAAGAGAAGATCGTAGCCGTCGGATCAGAGTTGAGGAGAGGTAAAAGGAGAGAGGGAAGAGTTTAATAATAATGAATGAATGAATGAATGAAATCAGAGAGAGGAAGGAGAAGGATGAGTGTTTGTGTTTCTCTTTCTGTTGTCGTTGCTGCTATGAATGAATAAATGAATGATGGAAAATTATATATATATATATATAGATGTTTTTGCGCAGTGGCAGTGACAGGAAAGGGAGAAAGAAAAAGAGAGAGAGATTTTTGAAACTGTCTTTCTCTTTCTCTCTCTGTGTGTCGACTGTCTAGAGAGAGAGATTGGATTGGTACTCCATGTGTTTTGTAGCTATGTATGTTTGTGTTTCATCTCATCTCATCTCATCTCATGATGGTGTTATTCAATTGTGTGTTTGGGTCGCAGCAGAGTCTGCAACAGCGGCGAAAAGGCAAAGGGTGATGATGAGATGAGAGGCTATTAAAAAGGGGAGAAGGAAAGGAAGAAGGGAAGAGAGAGAGAGAGAGTACGACGGTCAAAGATAGATTTGAAGATGTTTTAGATACGCACGATGAATGATTATGATGACGATCATCATCATGTATTCTATCAATATTTATTTCCTTTTTCCCATTAATGCCCCTCCCACTCCTCCATAATTGCAGCATCTTCAGAATATTGTATTAATGTTCACGGTTCATCTATTCATTAACTTCTAGGCTCATCTTATGATGCACCCTCGTGAGCATTACTCTTATTTGAACCTCAAAAATTGATAATAAAAATTAATAATAATTTATATGATTAATATAATTTAAAAATATGATTAATGAAATATTGAACTTAGTTAATGGATATATAAGATATCGCAACTGATTAATCATCTGCTGAACTTCATTAATTACGATTTTGAACGTTATTAATCACTATTTTCAGGTGTTCAGAATTTTGAACTTCACATATATATTTGAACACCTGAAAATCGTGGTTAATAGCGTTCAAAATTATGGTTAATGAAGTTCAGTAGACGGTTAATGAGTTACAACATCTTGTATATCCATTAACCAAACTCAATATTTCATTAACCACGTTTTTTAACTATAATAACCATGTAAAATGTTGTAGATTTTTATTGTCAAATTTTTTAGATTCAAAAAACATTTCTCCTCTTAAAAGCGGTGTACTCATGTGCCCTCTTAAAAGCGTTGTATTCATGTACTCTTTAATGAGCAATTTAGACCATTGAAATTGTCATGTGGAATGATTGTTTTCTTAATTATTATCTCAATCAAACTTGGTCAATTTTTTGTATTTACACATAAGGTGTTCCTTTGTTTAACAAAAAAAAATTGTTTAGGGTGCATGAGATTGTTTAACTTGGACAACCTAGATAGTTTAGGGTGCTTGGGTGCTTCTTTGTTGGTTTAACAAAAAAAAAAAAAAAATGGTTTGTCAAGTGGTAATTTGGACAACCTAGAATCGCCTTATGTTCTCAGATTCAAAAGACGTTTCTATCCTCACTTTTTAATGGGTGTTTAGAAAAGATTTTTCTCTCAAGAATGATTTTCATTTTGAAAAATAGTTGTTTCAGATTTATTCTGATATGTTTGGCAAACTTGCTTAAATTACCAAAAAAAAAAATCATTTTTATGATAAAAAAATGATTTTTAAATAGCCTAGAAGTTTAAAACTTATTTAAAAAGATGTTATATTATTTTGAAACCACTAATTTTGTCCTCGTTTCGTCCCTTGCAAAACTAATTACCAACACATATTATTAAATTATATAAATAACACCTTCACCACTCCATTGGCCCTCATCAAAAAACACGATTTCTCCACCTCCAAATCTACCAAATAGTAGCTACGAACAGGAAGCTTGACTTTCTCGCGGTATGATATTTAAACCAATCCAACAAGCAATTATGCAAAAAGTGGGGCTGAGAGGCTAACCCAAAAAGAAGCCAAATTTATTTCGAATGCGGACAATCCTGCAAACAATGTAGGACAACTTCGTCCTCATCTTTGGCAGTGCAGATGTTCTGCGCGCCCAACCCTCTCTTATACTTAAGAATTATAGTAGAGAAAGCATTGTGTGTTGCTAACCAAAATAAGAGCTTGGTTTTTCATGGAGCTGAAACTTCCCACAACAACTTCCAAGACTCATTGTCAATCTGTGAACATGATCTCTTGAGAAGCCAAACATAGCCACCAGTTTCTATATACGAACCCAACGGATCACCTTTCCAAACCCAAAAGTCACCAAGGTTGTTATCAGCAAGCCCCGAAGCTTCAAAAATCAAGTTTAAAATATTAGATGGGAGCAACGTGGCTAGGTAGATGCAATTCCAAGACCAGCGTAACAAATACCTTTAATTTCGACATCAATGTCTACATAACGGGCCAACGTCTCCAGACCAGTCTGCATATCATAAGGAAGTTTCGCCCATTACCACCCTAAACCTTAAACCTGAAACCATCTCGAAGGACCTCGACGACTTTACAGATACCCCGCCACCTCTATAAACATGATTTGGTATCCACTCCTTAGCCTCTACTTAGTAAAGTCTGAAGAGAGGTAGCTTCTCTATACAAAGCACAAACAAATATGAGGACATCGGGCCCCTTTGCCTAAGACCCTTAGAAGGTTGAAAACTCTCCAACATAGATCCATTCTAAAGGATACAAAGTTATAAGACCTACACACCACATGATCAACCGGATAGTAACGTTAGGAACCCGAAATCCTTGAAAGTTCCTTCAAGAAAATCCTATCTCACATGGTTATAGGTTTTCGTCAAATCAATTTTAAAAGGCACAACCTTTTTCTTCATCTTGGTTTTATGCAAGAAATGAAACACCACTTAGGCAAGGATTGCATTATCCACAGTTCCCCACCCCGAGATAATTAAAATTGCTTTGTGTTAGCCCAACTAGATCATTAAGGTATGATTGAATAGGGTTGACCACCACCTTGGTAATTACCTTAAAAATCACAATGTAAAGGCTAATGTGGCGGTTGATTTTCCACTAATTGGATGATTTGTAAATGATAATAAGATCGAGAGGAGATTTATGTGTTGAGAGCATTGAGATAAAACCATAGGTTAATACAGATAGAGATATACCGTAGAAATCTTATGCGTCCTTTATAGAGAGTCATAAACTAAATGAATCATTTAATACTTAATCATAGATATATAGTTGGTTAGTAATTAAGAGTTTCTTAAGGTACTCAGAAGAGACACTAAGATAAATTAGGACTCTTGGTTGACAAAAAAGTTGATTAGTTGTTAGGAAGAGTCGCCATAATAGGAACCAAATTAGATTAGCGTTGGTGAAATCGGATCTCTAAAGCGATTCTCGTATTATTTACGTCATTAATTCCATTACTCTTGTTATTTGTTAAACTTGAATTCTTCTTAGTTGTTAGTCTTAATAGCTTTTTCGTTACTAAGGGCCACTTTGTTACAGATTATGAAAAAATGATTTCCATATGAAATAATTTAGAGATTAAATGAAAATCATTTTTTCATAATCAGTAACAAACATATTTTCTTTTTCCTCTAGAGAATCAGATTTTAGTGAGAAGCTAAATGGAATAGCTTCTCATTTTAGCCATAAAAATGATTTTTTTTAAAAAATCATTTCCTAAAAAATCTTAAACAAACACAATTAAAACCACTAAAAATGATTTTTAACTTAAAAAAAATAATTTTTATGATCAAATAATCTAAAATAAACGCACTCTAAATCACTCTCATGAATTTGCACAGAATTTAACCACAATCTTAATCTTATTGTCTACATAATAATCATACAAAATATCTACGTTGCATAAAGTATTGCATCATTAGAAGGATGAAGTTGTCCAAAATGATATGCATAAAAAGCAAAGCCTTGCAATTACCGTAAAAAAAAGAATTAAATATGTTTTTACTTACAGTAAAATAAGAGAATATCGGTTTCGGTTCTGTAAAAAAAAAAATTTTATTTTTATTTCTCTAAAATTTAAAATCCCTATTTTTGGTCCCTATTATCATGTGACATCGATTAACTATAATTCATTTTACGGTTCAAGGAAAATTTTTGGGGAATCATATCCTAACATGAGATCACAGAAGTCATTTGGTATCACTTGGGATAACAATATGACCTTCTGTTAGACACATAAGTAGTTATCTATCCTAAAATGAATGCTAAAGACTAAAAACGGGGATATTAAATTTTAAAGGGATGAAAATAAAAAAAAATAATTTATAAAAATTGAAACCAAAATTTGCTCATTTTATAAAAATCAAAATTAATAATTTTATATTTTAGAATGATAAAAATAAAATAAATTATAGAAATTAAAATCAAAATTCGCTCGTTTAGGAACAAGTAAGGAAAAAACCTTGCAACCATTCAGAATTAATCTTCAACTCAAGTGAGAACAATGTAATGTCACATCATAAGAACCAGGGAGATACTATTTTTTCTCTTTTTCATAATAACCAATCTCCATTATTTATAAACTATTATATTTTACATTTGAATTTCAACATAAAATTAATATTGAGATTCGTTAATATAAAAAATAAATGATGCAATTTATTCATTATCATATTGGGATTTGTTGATTTAAAAGTAATAAAATCTTAGAGGATGATGACCTTGATTTGTTATAACAAAATAAAAATCAATCAATTAAAAAAGGAATAAACAATTAATTGACATGTGTGATTTTAAAATATGCTAAACTGAAATAGTATAAAAAGGGTTCTGCTAACAAGTATTCTAAGAGCATTCTTTACAGAAATAAAAAAAATAACTTTGTATTGAAAAACTAAGTATCACACCCTTTCAACTATTAAATACATCAATTTCTAATGAAAAATTTTCTTTTTTGCTTCCTTAGCATTCTCCATTTAAAAAGTGATAAGTAGTGATCACTCCAGAGGCTGGAGCAACATGGATGTGATCTCTCCCTAAAGGATTTATTTTTTACAAGATGAGGATCGAAACAGAGACCTCTCACTAAAGAGTATCTTTACATACATTCGTCTACCTTACAGATCTAGAATGCTTCCACTACGTCATCAAAAAGAAATAATATAAAAAATGAAGAATGCAAGAGTATGGTCATGATTTGCTCTTTTGAAAAAATAATCAATAGAAAAAAAGAAATAAACAATTAATTTGATGGTAGAAAATGTTAAATTGAACTAATATAAAAATAAATAATGAAATTAATTGAAGGATTTGAAAGTATATTAAAAAGATAAGAATGATATACAATAAATTACGTTATTCACTGAAAAAATAACGGATCCAAATTTAATATATAGATTTGATTTTGATTAACTCCACCTCAAATCAAGCAACTTTGGATATGTCAATTAAATTATGAAGAATGCTAACGAGTGTATTAAGAATATTATTTAAGAAAGTAAAAAAGATTTTTTTATTTGAAAATTAATATATTTAATATTTAAAAAAATAATATACTTAATTTTTTAATAAAAAATTATTATTTTTAATTTTTTAAAATATATCCGTAATACATTCCGTAGCATGATCCTTAAATTATAAAATTATAGTACAACCACAAAATAATGTATGAGGAATTTGTGCTGGGATCATTTATCATTATCGAATAGAGGTCCCTGAGATTCCATTTTCTTTTTTATGCGGACAATTAACAACCAGCTAAAAAACAAAGGTACAATGTGGGGTAACGCCCAAGTGCAACCCACAGGGACATACAAGCACGAAAATTAATTGTACCAACAAAAGAAAACGAAAATTAATTAAGTCAATAACTATTTTTTTTGCTACATATTATTATTGAGCTAGATGCATTTTTGTGTTCATAATGATTATGTCCAGTCAAATAATATGTCTGAGTTTGAGGCAATTATTAAAAAGTGCAAAAATATTATAGTTATTGAGTTTAACTTTGTGATTAAGTTTGTTAATAGACAAACGAATCTGTTTGTTCATACTCTTGTAAGGGCGGTCACTTTTTTGACTAGTCTCCATAACTTTGAGTCTTTATCATTTTATATTGAAGTTGGTATTACTAATAAAATGAAGTAATATTATGGCCGTCAAAAAAAAACTATTGATTCCGATTGCATCTTTTGTACTTATCCTGCTATCCAATTTTTTCTATTTTTTATACAGACAAACTTATTTTATCAGTGGTATTATTTGAATATCTTAATTTGGACATCGTATGTGATATCATATTTTTTATCTATATTTATCACTTATTTTTTATCTTCTTTATATACATTTATTTCAAAAATACCGCAAAAAACAAAAAAACACCGTACGTTATCCCTATTTAATTGTTCAAAAATCATTTCTGTATTTTATATCATTGCAAAGTTTTTTTATTTTTTTACTGGAATATCATTACAAAGATGTTTCACAATACAATCAGGAGCAGAATAAAAAATACGAGTTAATATCCAATTTGGTCCCCAAAATTATAGGGTAATATCAACTTAGTCCCCCATATTATCAATATTCTAAATTGATCCCTGAAAGGAGATATAAGGTTGGCTTGGTGGTTGAAGTGAGAGAGTTAAGGAGTGGAGTGATAAGGAAGGAGAGGGTTCAACTCTCATCCACTAACATTTCTAACATATACTAACATTTGTCTATCAAAAAAAAAATTGATCCCTGAAATTGCAAAAAGTTAATAAATTCATCCCTCCGTTGATATTTGCATGGACTATAATGACATTAAGTTGATAATGTCAGGGATGCATTTGAAATTAAGTGAATAATATCAGCGATGCATTTATTAACGGATCCAAATGGAAGGACGAATTTGATTAACATTTTGCAATTCCAATAATTATTTTAAAATATTAATAATATATGGGATTAAGTTGATATGACCCTATAATTTAGAAACCATATTGGATATTTACTGTAAAAAGTACAGACTAACAAAAGAAGTAGACACCTTTACCAAAACACAAGCAACATTAGGTTATCGCCGAACAAACTTGACCTTTAAGTTTAAATTCTGAGATAGTAGTTTCCTACAATGCATCAAGATAGATCCATACTTAACCTTTAACCATAACGGCATTATTGTATATAGCGTTAATCTTGATGTCTCTTAATAATATAGTAATTGATTATCGATTAGTGTAAAAATTTATAAATATGATCTATATGATAATAAATTTTAATCTAACAGTTGATTTTGAAAAGTATTCTTTCGGTTGGATGTTATTGAATGATGTAATAATACCCAAGTATTACACCGGTATAAGCCCAGCTGGCAGTCACGTACACACACACAAAAAAAAGATTACTAAAGGCTACACTTAAAATCCCACCCATAAAAGGTCAGCTAATGGAAAAAAGTGGAGTAAATACTTAATTTGATCCCTAAAATTATAGGGTCGTATTAACTTAGTCCCTCTCATTTATCAATATTCCAAAATGATCCCTGAAATTGCAGAAAATTAATCAGATTCGTCCCTCCGTTGATATTTGCATGGACTATAATGACATTAAGTTGGTAATGTCAATGATGTATTTGAAACTAAGTGAATAATGTCAGGGATGCAATTCCAAGGATCATTTTGGAATACTGATAATGTGGGGGACTAAATTGACACGACCCTATAATTTCAGGGACCAAATTGGGTATTTACTCGAAAAAAGTGTGTAGGGGCATATACAATATTTTTTTTTGTTTTAAGCTAATTGCATAAGTTATATTGATCTCGGCTTAATTGCACTTTGGTCCCTCAGATATCATGATTGTGCAATTTTAGTCCCTCAGGTTTTAATCGCGCCAATTGGGTCCTCCAAGTATCACGATTGTGCAATTTTGATTTCCCAAGTTTCAATTGCACCAATTAAGTCCCCCAATATCATGATTGTGCAACTTTTAACGTCAATAGCCTATGAAACATATGTGCGACTCATTTGGCACTTAATGAGGTCAGCTTAACAGCTTACATGTCATTCCTATGTGACACTTAGTGATGTGCATTTGACCATTAAAGTATGTGAGATGTCAATGATGTCTTATAGGAATGACCCGTAAACTGTCAAATTGACTTCACTAAGTATCAAATCAATCCCACATGGACCATATAGGCTACTGACATTACAAATTGTACTATTGTGATACTTAGAGGATCAAAATTGTACAATCGTGATACCTATGGGACCCAATTGGCGCAATTAAACCTAAGGAACTAAAATTGCATAATTATCATACCTGGGAATCAAAATTGCAATTAAACCTATTAATGTCGGAAAGAAAATGTGCGCAGCAAACTCTATTTTAAGTAAAGTATATAATATTTGTCAAAAAAAAGAGTAAAGCATATAATAAGTTCTATATTTGTGATAAAATAAAAAAATTATCCGGTTTGAGTAACAAAAAAAAGTTTAATTATATTAATTTTCAACTATGGCATGGTCATTATTTTTTCAGTCTTTTACACTATGATTTACATAATGAAGTGTGCCTTTTGGATTAAAGTTTGCAAACTTAAGTTTAAATCAATTTCATTTGCCAGTTTAATGTAATATGATTTATGTTTGGAAACTTTTATCTCAAAAGTGTATTTGACAAAATGAAATTTGTTTAGGTGATACTAATCAAAAGTACTTTTCTCAGTGGGTATATGTTGAAATTTAAAAGTCCCATTAATTTTCAACGAAAAACACAAACGTAAAAACATCAATTTTATGTTTGGGCTCCAATTGACGTTTGCACTCCAAGCTCAGTTTACAATGAGAGCTCCCAAACATCAATAATATTGCCAAAATTGCATTTAAAACCCCTAACATACTATAATGGGCTCCAAACAACATTCCAAACATGTCCTAAACAAATTTGTCAGCAGAGGCTGACGCACCTGGTTGAGCCTTCCGCTCACACTCGCTGTGACTTGGATTCGATTCTTGGATTTCTCCTGTTCTTAGGTGATATATAAATTTCACTATAAATCATCACTGAGGTTGGTGATCTTCTTTGTTCTTACAATGAGACGTATATTCCCTTAATCTAAACTTTTACATCTAAAAAAACGTAACTAAACAAATTAATTAACTAATCAGGTCACTCGGTTGCTAACAATTAATTATTTTTTTTGGTTTTTCATAATATTCTTTCATCTAATAATAAGAGATTAATCTCTTAGAGTATGGTAAGATGTTTAAGCGTGACCCTCCCAATTAGATTTTTTTCATAAATAATAATTTAATGGTCAAATCCAAGACCACATGTTTAAGGGACTTAAATCCTTCCACTTATACCTACATACATTGATTAATAATTATTAACAAATTGGTATAAGTAAATATGAAAAATTTGTCAAAAAAAATATGAAAAAGGAAACTTGATTGAGTCAAGCGAAAAAAAAAGTATGGAACAACTTACGGGATAAATTCATCTTTAATAAGATAGAAAATAATGTCATCTGTCACAATCCAACCAACTAATCATGCCCAACCTAAACACTTCTTTGTTTATGTGTTTGGTTTTACGATGGAGAAAATTATAATTGATTTTATTCTCTATCAAATGTGATTTTAGTAAAAATAAAAAAGTTTGGTTAGTTAGTACTAATCAGAATTGATTTTGTTTTTAAACCTAAGTTTGATTAGAGGCAACACAAAGTAATTTTCGCATTGGACTGAAAAAAATTTATACTAAATTTTACAATAAACTTGCTTTAAAATAAAAACATTTAAATATAAATCGCTTAACTTCAAACTCAATTATAATCAAATTAATTTTATAAAAATAATTTTATTTAAAATTACATTTATCAAATATTCTTCCAAAATACTTGGTGGTTTTGCATAAATGCTTCTCATTTTCACTCTTTCGTATTTTATGCGATTTTTTTTACCTTTTTTCCTTTTCATACAAATATTTGTGCGGTTCATGTCAATCACTTTGTTTTTTCGATTCATCATCGTGTTTTTCTTGGGTTTGTCTTAAATCCTCCAAATGGAGGAAGTGTATCTGAACACTGAAAAACGGGTAAATATCACATTATTATGGTTTCGAGAAAATAAATGAAATGGATTGACAAAATATATATATATATATATAAAAAAGAGTATCATTTATTTTTGAAGAATGTTAATTCGTTAAGGTTTTAAGAAAAACAAATTTGTATGAAAAAGTGATGTATTTATTATTCTAAAATGTTGTATATTTAATTTTTTCATAAAATATGTTTTTTTTGTTTCTTAAAAAATATCCTTAGAACACTCGTTAGCAAGATCGTTTATTTTTTCAAAAGCATATAGTAATAAACTTCTCCCTTTCTCACAAAAAAATGGACAGAATATTTTCCCTAAAAATTCACAATCATTGATTTATATTAAACAATTTAAATAATTTTTTAATAATTAAATATGGGGAAGGATAGATCTCCAACTTTATTTAGGAGGACCTTACAATTGTCCTGTTTTCTTGTGTTTTTTAACAATAGTCCTGTTTTCTTGTTGATAACTATTTTACTAGAAGAAAAAATTATATTTTAAAGCACCAAATAACAAGAATTCATTTTGTTATAAAATATTTACGTAAAAGTAGAAACTATAATTTTTTATATACTGAAAAGATAAAAATAGATATTGAAAATTTGAACCAAAAACCATTAGTATAATAATTCATATTTGATGTTAAAAAAAAAAATCATATTTGATAAAATAATAATTATTTGTTAATTAGACCAATAATTGAATTCTCTTTTTACGTGAATTAAAGTCCCTTTCATTTTCAAGTAAAGAGGGCTTTCTGAACAACTTGTTTTTTGAAAGGTCACTATATAAATTGACCTCTGATGTTTTGCCATTGAAAGAAACGTAAAAAAAAGTTATGGTAGAGTGTAGGATTGATAATGGATCGAGTACAGTCAAGTTTGATTAAGCTCAATAAGTAAACTTTTATTTAGCTCAAATTTAGTTTAATAAGAAAATAAACTTACTTTAGTACGAGAAATGCCAGCAACGTACACCAAAAAAAAATTGCTATAAACACATTTCTTATTATCGAGCGGATTTTATATGTGGGATTCATTAAATTGCATAACTCATTTTCTATTTAAATAAGTCTTATATGAAATTTATGTAATAATAAAGAATGTTGAACGAAGTGAAGTAAATAATATATTGCTCTTTTAGGCTATGTTTGTTTTAACGTTTGCTACTGCAAACGTAAGTTATCAGTGGCAAAAATGTAATATAAATTACATTCAATGTGAAAGCAACATTTTGGTTCAGTTAGAGAATGTGCATTTATAACGCACAGGCAAACACGCACTTAATAATTCACGTTCAACTCAGCTATGACCTTATATGGGATTCGAATTCAATGAGCTAACCCATAAGATAAGGAAGATAATAATAACTATTTAACTCATGACACACTTGAATTTTAATAATTTTAATACAATTATCTAATTTAATCAGCGGTTTCGAGTTCGAATCCGAGCTCTGAGAATGCAGCTGCGTTAAAACTCGTGATGGCGAACTTTGCCGCCCTTTTTGTCGTATCCGACTGGAGGGATTAGTCTTTGCACTTGCGTGCATGAGATGCCCGGGAAAACCAAAAGAAAAAGAAAAAGGTTCTAAGTGTGTGTGAGAGAAGGAGGGTATAGGTGGCAGCTTCAGCAATGACTCCAATTAGGGACGGAACAAGACTTGGATGATACGTGGGACCAACTATAAAAATTAAAATTCATCCAAAAAATATGTACGTATTAAATTTCATACAAAATATTCATAATTATATATATGTTCAAAAATGTTAATACGTTAGTAATCCAACAAAACACAAAAAATCTTTTTTGCATGTCATGAAAATCATCTATAATTGTATATACGCTAAACTTTTCAGCAAATTTCTTTTCAATGTATACTAGCAGACAGACAGTCAAAAATTCATCTTCCATCTGGTTGCGAAGTGTAGTCTTGATTATATTTATTGCTGAAAAATATCGCTATATATGTAGTAGCTGTAGAGAGAGGAAATGCGAGAATAAGAGTTACCATTCTATATAGTAGAGGATAAACTTCTACTTTTCTAGTTTTTACCAACCAATGACATAGATTAGAGAGTTTTCAATGCTTCAAAATCAGGAATTTGCCTCACATGATCAAAGTGCTCAAATTGTATCATCAATTATATCATCTCATATTTTGCAAAGTCTTGTGGGTAAAATTCCATACCATGTGACAAATGTCATTAATTCTTAATAAGACAAAAATTAAAATAATAAAAAATTAGTATTAAATTAAAATAATAAATAACTGATATTAAATCCATCTAATAAATAAAAAAAGTATAACAATTAATAATAATAATTGAAAACATATAGTGGTTAAATCTCATACGCTGGCTACTCTATTTTCTTCTATGAAATGAGGGTACACACCAGATCACATAAATGAAAAAGGTTGAAGAGAGTGCTTGCTCCGCTTCTATGAGTTGTTCAATAATCATAAATCGCATATGTCGTCTATTATCTATATATACATTTTAAAGCCTAGCAAATTCCCTAAAATACCCATTATTGAAAAATCGACACGTGGCCCAAATTAAGGTCAAAATTGTCACTTTAATCCCTTCTGCTCCCGTCACTTTAACATCGATTTTTTCTTTCTGCACAACCCAGATGACTGTTCACTGTTCTCTCATCCTCTCCCAAGGCTAAATTTCAAATTTCCAGCATTTGAAATCTGGGTTGACTGTTCTCTCATCTTCATTTCTCTCATTTTTTCTGTTATCCATTCATTTCTCTCATTTTTTTTTTCAGATACTCTTCTAGAGACTCCTCTCGATCGTCGTCTCTCTTCGTTCTTCATTTTCTCCGTTGATCTCTCTTTTTGTGCTCATTCTCATCGGAAGCCATAGGAACTGCTAAAGCCTGGGAAACATGAAACAAAAGGCTGAAAAGGGTTATCCTAAATATAAAGAGTTATTTCAATGTGTATCAGAAATGGGTAAGGGTTCTGCTAACGTTGGTGCGAAACAAAAGTGAATCACCTTGCCCTAGCGAAAAGCCTATGGAGACTGACCTTAAAGTGCTCCTATTTGTCAGATTGGTTAAGTCCTCTTCCTCTCTTTTTTTTCTTTCTTTTTTCTCTTATCTCTCTTATCATTTTTTCTGATTTAGGTTTCTTCTTTCATATTTCATATTGTGCTTCTTGCCTTGGTGGAATTGGAATGGAACCGAAGCTAGACGAGGCTGAGGTTGTCATGGATGGATTTGAACAATGGCCCTAAACCCGTTTGTCCATGTAGATATGCTTTTTCCCCTCCTTCTTTCTTCTTAATCAACTTTTTTTTTTGCTTTAATTTGCTGTGTTAAATCCTGACCACAAATGATATTGGCACTCCTTTTGCTTGTATATAATCAGATTGGTAAGAATTTCTTTAATTAGTGTTTTATATGTGCGTGTGTGTCTTTTTTCTATTAAAAAAAATTCCTTTGCTGTAAGCTACCTCGAAAGGGAAGGGATACATGTTGTATTGGCTTTTATGAGTACAAGATTTGCTTTGGTGAACAACAAAAGGGCCTGGATTTTGATGTTGAGTTTCATGAATTTGGTTCCTCATTTTCACTAATCAAGAGGTACTGCATTTTCACTCACTTAGTTTATTCGGTCAGTATAAATTTCAATATCATTATTTCAGATAAATTTTTAATACTTTTTCAGATATTCATTGTTACAATTATTTTTTATTTTTGGTTTTCTACTCGCGATAAATTTAAATGGCTTTGTTAAGTCATAGATCAATCATAAAAGAATACGGAAATAGTTGTTAAAAGTTCAGATGGGTCATTCAAATGCCCATAAAACATGCTTTACTTGCTTCAGAAAAAAAAAAAACAAAATTTGAATGGTTCAGTTTTGTTCTTTTTATAGAGAATTTACTTTTAGAGTAGTTAAACTTTCCTCATTTGCCCAAATTATTTCCTACCTTTTAGCATATTTATCAACAAACACAGACGAAGGCCACTGGCTTGCCTTTCAACTCTGTTATCTATGAGAAGTTGGGAACTAGGAATTAACAAATATGAGTTTACTTTCCATTGCATTGGCAAATTTAATCTTTTTACATGGTGTTCAAATTCATGCATGGCAAGAGCCCCTCATGCATTCAAGTATGTTTCTTGCCCAAGGGATAAGCAGATGTATGGGGTGATGATGTTGTGCCAAAAGTATCATCTCATCTTGAGGGTTTAGAGTTTAGTTCACCCTTTGAGTTGATTAGATTTAGACTGGAGTGAATTGAATACTTTAAAAGTTTAGTTGAACAAGTGTAGTTATGGCTAAGATGAGGTTTAAAGGTAGACCCATACATGATCTAAGATTTATTTCACATTTTTGGTCTGGTGCACAGTATGGTGGTGCATTCTTTATGTCCTGTTTTCATATTGTAACCTGCTTTGTCCTTTTTTAAAAACTTGGATAAGATTTTTTGGATTTTTCTGCTCTCAAAGTTACTTTTCTTTGTGGTTGAACTTTTGTTTTCGAAGTTTAGGATTGAGTTTTAAGTTTTCAAGGGAAAGTTTGGTAGTGAGAGCAATTTGTGTATGGTAGTGTTCAGAAAGTAGAGGTTTGCATGGTTAGTGTGACATGTGAGCTTACTCTATGACCTTTTGGTCCATTTTCGTCATCCATATAAAATTCACATAAGTATTTGATTTAAGTTGTTAAATATTCTTGCTTTTATTTGATAGTGAGTGATTATGCGTGTGTACCTAACGTTACTCTTTTCTCGATTTCATTGTTAGTTTTAACTGTCACTCAATGAGTGATATCTATGTTAAACTGTTAACAACAGAAAAATAGCTTTGGGATTCCAGCATACTAAGAACTCAATGATTATGCAAAAGGTCATATAGAGTAAATTCATCCATATAAAATTCACATAGAGTAAAATTCACTGTCATCATAGTAAAAAAATATATTGCTTACATAGAAACTGTACAAGATTTGTGCACAGAGTAAGGTAATTTTATCCATTCACAATGAAGTGATGATGAATAAATGAGCTCGGGTCTACCATATGGTCCATACCAAGAATCACTCTTGAGATGTGGCCCTCAAGAGATAAGAGTATATGCTTTTCCTTTGATAGAGTGCACTTTTTTTCCTTTTTTTTTATTGACTACAAGTCAGTAAGTGCATATCTCATGCGTCAAGCCATCTTCTAGATTGGGAATTAAATGTTATCAATTGGCATCACATATGGAAGCCCAACACTACTCCTCTACTACAAGGATCAAATTCAAATAATCTATCTTCTTGGATAGTGGTGGATTTTTTTCATATCTAAATTTGATTGTTGTTACTGTCAATGACAGGTTAATGGGGTTGCTGGTCATGTTCTTAGGTCTCATGTAGTTATCCCATCAACCTTAGCAAAACTTCTTTTGTGTTCCTTTTTTATAGTTAATACGAATGTCCACAAAAACCAGTCCATGAACACCCAAGTGGGATAAATACATTACAAGTTTCAGAACTGATATAAGAGGAATAAATTCCATCACTTAAATTAATTTCCTTCATTTTGAATTATTTTCCATTAGTTAGAACTTTCATCTTGAATTGAACACGTAGAATATCTTTCTGTTATTTCACCCCTGGATGATAAGAAAACTGATGTACATTTCTTTGTAGATAAGAAAGATATAATAGCCTTCACCCGTCTGCTATGATTTTACCTTTGTAGATAAGAAAGATATCACCTGTCTATGACAACCCGTGAAGGAACCTGTATATGATAACCCGTCTGATCAGATGTGTGATCATAGACGTGTTAGTATAGACGCGTGATCATAGACAGGTTCCTTCAGTTTTCCCATATATAAGTTGCATCCTATCTATGCTCACCCGTCTATGATCACACGTGCTCACCCGTCTATGAGATGATCACCGGTGATGGAACCTGTCTATAATAACACATCTATGCTCCCCCGTCTGATGATCTCATAGACGGGTGATCAGACAGGTTACCATAGACGGGTTGTCATAGACCGGAGATATCATACAAGTTGTATCCTGTCTATGCTCACCCGTCTATGAGATCATCCATCTATGACAACCTGTCTATGGTAACCAGTCTAATCAGCGTCTAGGTGATCTCATAGACGGGTGATCAGACGGGTTACCATAGACGGGTTGTCATAGACCGGTGATCTCATACAAGTTTCATCCTGTCTATGATCACCCGTCTATGAGGTCATCCGTTTATGACAACCTGTCTATGGTAACCCGTCTAATCACCGTCTAGGTCATAGTCAGACGGGTTATCATAGACGGGTGAGTATAAACGTGTTATCATAGACAGGTTCCTTCACCGGTGAGCATAAACATGTGATCATAGTGCAGTAATTGTTTAACTACTTAATCAATAATTTATGTTAATAATTTTAAACATAATTATTGCATATAAACATGCATATCAGATTCAAATGACAACAAAAAGTTAGATAATATAACTACTAAAGTATCTGACATAATAAGACAACCCGTCTATGACAACCCAACTGAAGTAATCTGTCTAATAATCACACGTCTATGATCACCCGTCTATGATAACCCGTCTGATCAGAAGGGTTATCATAGACGAGTGATCATAGACGTGTTATCATAGACGGATGGTCTCATAGACGGGTGAGCATAGACGTGTGATCATAGACAGTTTACTTCAGTGGGGTTGTCATAAACGGGTGATCATCTCATAGACGGGTGAGCATAGACAGGTTCCTTCAGTTTCCCCATATACACGTTGCATCCTGTCTATGATCATCCGTCTATTCTCACCCGTCGATCACCCGTCTATGACAACCCAACTGAAGGAACCTGTTTATGCTCACTCGTCTATGAGATGATCACCTGTCTATGACAACCCAACTGAAGTAAACTGTCTATGATCACACGTCTATGATAACACGTCTATTATCACCCGTCTATGATAACCCTTCTGATCAGACGGGTTATCATAGACGGGTTATCATAGACGTGTGATCATAGACAGATTACTTCAGTTGGGTTGTCATAGATGGGTTGTCTTATTATGTCAGATACTTTAGTAGTTATATTATCTAATCTTTTGTTGTCATTTGAATCTGATATGCATGTTTATATGCAACAGTTTATGTTTGAAATTATTAACATAAATTATTGATTAAGTAGTTAAACAATTACTGTACCAAGATTTTATTAACAAGACTTAAACTCCAATTGCATGAAATTTTATTTTTCAGTTTATGCATACATAATTGTCACTTGGACTTCCTGCTTTGGGAGAACTACTTACTGATGCATATGATGTTATTAAGCTTAGTCCTTATCTTTTTTCTTTGTATTTCCTTCTGATGAACAAAATGAATTTATATTTATACGTACTTTATGAAATATACAATTCAAAATGATCTGTGAATTTTCTATCTTCAATATTATATAAATCAGTTTCTATACTTTATAACAGCATGAATATTAGTATATGATTTAATGATTTAATATATTCAGTTTTTTTTATAGGTATAAAAAAATGTATAATTTACAAATTAACTTTTAGTAAAAATGTAGTAAGCAACACGGCGTGACCCGTGCGAATGCACAGGTATACAACTATAGCATAAAAGTTTTGTTTTGATGCTACCTTCGCGCAAATTATGTGTTAATTAGTATAGTATAATTGATTTATTATTAATTTGTGTTTTATGTTCTAATTAGTAAAAAAAAAAAAATTTATATAAAAGTTCTAATTAGATTATTGAGCCTGTGTTAATCCTCGCGTGCATTGCATATTATTTCCTCGCATAAATGTTTTAAGAAACTCAATGTTATTAGCATTGTTTTTTATGAGTGTTCAAGATTTTCATTCTTATGATTGTTTTTGTCAGCAAATGCAAGCATTGAGTCATAAGTTTTGAATTTTCAAAATTAACTCAATTAGAAGGCAAAATAATATGGATTGTGGAGTTATTTTGCTACAATCACAATGTATGTATCAATTTCTATGGTTTATAACTATGTCAATATTGATATATAATTTACTTTATTCACTTATTTCCTAGGTAAAAAAATTGATTAATTTTCAATTTTACTTTTAAAAAAATTATAATAAACAACATAGCGCGATCCGTGCGAATGCACGGATATACACCTAATTCCTATAAAAAAGATTGCCTCTTGACGCGTGAGTCTTGTAGCCTGGTTAGAAAGAGACATGTAATTATATGAAGCCTATAAACAAAAATATAGATAATGGAAGAAATATAAATGGGAAAGAAATATAAGAAAACAATGGAAGCCTATAAACACGAATAAGAATATAATATTTTTGCAATTAATTTGAAAGCTGTTTTTGCACAATTAATTAGCTTTAGTTAAAAAAAATTATAGTAATCATGCAATCGAAAAAGTCTTTTATATTATGAAATTATGAAATATATTAAAATGAAAGATAATACAAGTGGATTTACTATTATACAAATTTGAAATATATTATAATCTGGGTTTTCAAAATATCTCATATATTAAGTTCATATTTGGGGAAGATGAAATTTTTCCCTTTCAACTATTTTTTGATCCAATAAAATGTTTTTTTAGATAATCATCATGTTTGGTATGTAGCTGAAATTTTTTAAAAAGCTTTATTTTCTAGAAAAAAAGCTATTTTCTAACATCTAATGGTGAGAGCTATTAGATTGTTTATTCTGATTATTATGCTTTAATAGCAAAGTCTCTTTCCCCTCTATCCCCAACCGCTCTCCACCATTCTTCTTCTATTTTTATTTTTTATTTTTTTCTACTTTCATGTATGCATTTCCTCGCTGCCTTTATGCGATTTCATCCTTTTTTTTATCTGATAGATCAGTTATTTGACTTATTTCTTTCTTCTTTTCTTTAATTTAGTAGTGTATATATATATATATATATATATATATATATATATATATATTCGATTGAAGGAATATATTGGTTTTAACTATTCTAAAAAAATAATATATTTTAACATATTTTTCATATTCATTTTTATAATTTATTATGTAAAAGTGATTTTTTTATATCATTTAAATGAAATAAATTATCTTAAAATTATTTTTTAATAAATATATTTAAATAAAAATAGATTCTGATTATATGTCCGGATGAATTATGTCCCATAAATTATTTTGTTTGATTTTACTATTCTAAAGCAGTAACAAATGAATAATATTCGATTGTGTGTTTGGGGTACTTATTACTCAACGTTGAAAGGAATGGAAAATCCCAAAAGTCACTGGAATAAGTGTAGCCTTTCAGACACGTATGGCCTCTGAGTAGCCCATGAGTTGATGGGAAGCTCTCCTCGTGAGTCGTGAGAATCTGAGGCGCCACACAAACAAAAGAACATCAGGGGCGCCACACAAGCACTATTACTATTTATTTTTATTTTTTTGCTGGTAAAGGTCATCCAAATATGATAGAAGTTACCATATTTTTGTTTGGATTGATTTATAAATAGTTTATTTGGATTTATTTATTAACATAAATACTTATTAGAATGTTTGAAAGAGCTTATGAAAATAGTTTATGATATGTTCATAAATTGATTTCCGTTTATTTTAATAAGTTCTTCAGAATAGCTTATAAAAATAACTTATGACTTATATAAAAATAATTTGATTATATTTTTTTTTTTTGATTATAAAAGTCATTTATATATAAATGTTTATTCTAAAAATATTTAATTAAATCGTTATCCAAATATATCCTAATTTTAAAATAAAAATGGATAGTAAGAGTCCAGACCCTGATTAGATGAAACATACCTCGGTCCCTGTCGCCAATGGTGGTGATTCCAATGGTGTAAGCAATGGAGCCCCTATGACGTAGTTGTGTGAAGGCTATATAAAATAGGGATGGACTCGACATTAAAATAACGGAGGTGTGATGTCGTCCACGATCTTCAGTGATATTGCCAGACTGGTCATGTTTGGGGTTGATGTTGGGTGGAAGCTCGAGGTAGATACATGGTGTTGATGGTGGTGGAGTTTATGGAAGAGAATTTGGATCCTATCTATCCGTAAAAAATATTTATAATGGATAGAATAAATATCTATTTTATGGATATAGATGCGAATATGGATAATTACTCGCAAATAAAAAAAGATATGAGTGCGGATACGAGTATTTTAGTATCCATCCCGTCCCGTATCCGCATATATATATATATATATATATATATATATATATATATATATATATATATATATATATATATATATATATATATATATATATATTAATACATATAATTATAATTATATATCAAATTTAAAAATAAAATTAATGTATTTTTAACTATTTTTTCCTTTCAGACTTAATCACCTACTGACCTAAGCACTAACAGCAGCTGCTGATATTCTTTGTGTTATTTTTTCCTTTTTTCTTAGTTAAAGTGCGAGTAATGAGTGAAGGTATGGGTACTTAGGTACCCAAAGGGTACGGATAAGGATATTTAAATTGCTATCCACACAGGTATGGATCCGGGTACGAGTATTTTTTTCAAACGCGGGTATGGGGACGAGTACTATAATACCCTACCCAGACCCTATCCATTGCCATCCTTGATGGAGTTTATAGGTGTTCAAGACCTGTTCGTCCCATTAACCCGGCTCGGACTAAATCTAATTGTATCGTGTTCGAGTTTTAGAAATTAGGACCAATGTGTTTTTGGGACAAGCTTGGGATATATTTCGAGTAGTCTCAATCCGTTCCAAATATCTGACATTATTTTAAAATTTATATTTTTTGTATAATAAGATATAAATAATAAGATTTTTTTGACTTAAATCAGTCAACTTTTGTATAACTTGAGAACATATTTTTATTGGTACTATTTGTTTTGAAATATATAATATAAAATGTATATAGTTTTAAGAGTTTAATTGCTATGCACTGTCAATGTAAAGTTTCTTATACAGTCACAATCAAAAATCATGATATGTGTGACTTTTAATGTAGTTAGGATTAGAGTCAAAGATTTTAGCTAATATAATAAGTTATGATTGGTTGACAGTAAAAAAATCTTTATACTAACAATGTATAACAATTAAATCCTAGTTTTAATTTCTTACTTTTTCAATTCTATAATTTAGCTTTGCATGACATTTAAATTTATATAATATATATATTATTTCAATATATCGGGCTGACCTTATTCCATCCCAAACATTGTTGGCTCAAGTTCGTGTCCAAGTAAATGATACTAGCGAAATATCATGTCAAATGAAACTTGTCCCAACCCACCCTATGATATTATCGAAATATCAGTTTCAGAATTTAAATTTCGAAAGTTTGTTTTGGTATAATTCCACCGATTCTGCTTTTACTCTCACTGCTTATTCATAGGCAATTTGCACCATCACCACCGAGATGGTTTATATCAAACACATGGTCATGAATATTGGTTTGAACACCTGGAGTTTTGTATTTTTTACAATAATTTGTTGTCTCTGATGATGGATCCTTTCTTTTGGTTTCTAACGGGTGAAAATGTTTAGGTTTTTTCTGCTCCGACGGGTTCAGGGACTTCGTTTGATCCGAGTGCATTTGCTTCGTGAGAAGAAATACCCAGGAGAAGGAAAAGGTTCCAGAAATGAGTTGAGGAATCGGGCCTGTGTGTGTTTTTCGAAGTAATAACGGGTGCGAAGGGTAATAGGGTATTTTGGATACATGGAGTGCAAATAGTAATTCCTAAATTTTAATTCTCAAATGGAAATTAGGTTATGATGCTTTACGGAATATTCGGACTATAGGAGCACAAATCCCTCCTCTTTAATGCCACGTCCTTCTCAATGATGATGTGACATTTATAAAACGTTTTATATTTTCTATAACAAGTTAATTGTTATTATAACAATCTAAATTTTTTTACATTATCAATCAATTATTAATTATGATATAAATGTCTTTTAGGATAATTAGAATATGAGTCAAATTTTGTTACTGATGTTATAATTTATGATTAGATGTCAGTGTAAAAATATTTTACATTGTCACTATATAACAATTAAACACTTTCTATAACTTATACAATGAAAAAAACATAATTTTTACTATTAATATAATAATCCAAATTACACTTTAAAAAACCAAATTAAAACCACGAGTGATAGGGGACTCAGATACCTTAAGTAAGGGGGTTCGAATCTTGACTCTTACGTATGGAGAAAACCTGATTGGGAGGGGAAAACCCACCTTGTGTGCCCAACAGGTTCCCCAATGGAGATTAATCACTGCTAATGGTGGTGGATAATTCGTACCTATATCATGATTATAGAAAGAAAAAAAAAACCAAATTAAAACATTGAGGTTATGATTGGTATGTAAAATCTTTTTTTCATTAATAATTAAAGAAACAACACATGTAGAAATATCAAAGAAAAAATGAGGACAAGTATAGAGGATGACCATCTTAACTAGACTATGAGCAACCATGTTAGCTTGCCTCCTAAAGAACTCAACATGAGAGTTTTGATAAAAAAGACCAAAGTAAAGCCTCACAAGAAGAAATAATAGCACCAAAATAAATTACATGTTAGATGTGTGGTATATGATAAAATAAAATTATACATTATACTCATTCTTAACCTATAATTTTATAACCAACATGCGGTTGGTCCAAGTGATAAGAGACTCGGACACCTTAAGCAAGTGACTAGGGGTTCGAATTTTTATAATAATTTTTAATTTTAATTTTTTTTCAATTATTTTAAATTTTCAAGAAAGATGTTCTTAAACCAAACATGAGAATCAAAATTCTCAAGTAACATTCGGAGGGATGTTTAAGATCTACCAAACATATTTTTAACATTTTCAAGAATCATCATTCCTATCATGATTCCCCAGAAGAAAAAAATTTCCTACCAAACACCCCCTAAAAGACAAAAACCATACACTTTTTTAAAAGGTTGCATCTTGAAAGTTTCTTCAGCGATCCCTACAATTTTTCTAAAAAGGGTATTATTAACTAATGTCCTAAGAGCATTGATTAAGAACTGCATAAAAATTAGTTTTGTTATGGGAAAAATAAACATACAATTTCTCAGAATAATAAATACATCACTTTTTCATAAATTTTTTTTTATTCCTTTCTCTTTTAAAAAATAGCGAATTATTTCATCCAAAAATAGTGATGTCTCAAATATCTGTTTCTCAACTTCGATCCAGAGTAGGGATGGCAATAGGTATCTTACCGAGTGGGTACCCTAAAAATTTACTCATGAAGGATAGGATAATTACCAGTACAATGGGTACGGGAGTGGGGGCGGGGACGGGTAATTACTCACAAGATTTAATGGGTATGGACGCGGGTACGGTTACCTTTGTATCCACCCCGCCCCATACCCGAATATCTATATATTAATATTTTTTAATTTTATATATATATATATATAACTTTTGTTAGCTCTTTGGTGATCCTGAAACTAATTCCTCCGTGTAAAAGATGTTTTTCATTCGAACCTACCATTTGTAAAATAGATACTGTTGCCTTGTTATTAGACCAGTGAACTTGTTTCTTGTGTAATTGGACCAATTGCCTAAACAATGTTGGAGTGATTGATGGCCGAAAACTATGCTAATTCTTAAGTTTATTGTGCTGTGAAATTATGTGGGTTTCAATTACTGAAATTTAGTGGCCGGATGAAATATATATAATAAATATTAAATTAAAACAATTGATTGAATTGAAATAAAAGTTAGCTTATTACTTTCCTATTATTCCTGAGTTCCTAGCGTCGTTTAGTTGTTCATCACTTGAGTTCCCATTCTTCCTTTTTTTTTTTTGATGAATATATTCTTCCCAGTCCTATAGATCCTAGCGTATGACTTTAATAATGTTCTTTTTTGTTATATACTATCATGATATTTGTTTGAGAACATGCTAGAATACTATGCCTTGTTATATACTATCATGATATTTTAGACTTTAATAATGTTTTTATTTATTTATTTATTAATTTTTTAGTTAATTAAAGTGAGGGTAATGGGTGCGGGTATGAGTACTTAATTAGGTACCCAGCGGGTAAGGGCATGAGTACTTCAGTTGCTACCCACGCAAGTATGGGTCCGAGTATGGGAATTTTTTTTTTTTTAAAACGCGAGTATGAACAGATACTATAGTATCCTACTCATACCCTACCCATTGCCATCCCTAATCCAAAGGACATTATGAGTCTGTTTGGTAAAACTGGTTGTTAGCGGATAAGCTAGCGGATAGCGAATAAGCTAGTTTATTTTATTTGGAAGTGTTTGGTAAAACTAGCGGTTGAACTAGCTAAAAATATAAAATGACATAAAAGTATATCTTCATTAATGATTTTACATAAATGAGAGAGAAGATGATAAAGATAGAATTAAATTAAGATAATAAGGATAAAAGTGAAAAAAAAAATAAAACGCTATAAGTTATAAGCTCAAACGCTACTTGAAGTAACGTTTGGAAAAAAACGTTATAAGCTCGTCGAAAGGACTTGCCGAAGAGGCTGTATCTGTTAATCGTGATAAGATATAATTTACATTTCAAATGTTGGATGAACATGCTACAAGTTTTCATCATTTATTAGTAAGAAGTTAACATTGAACATTATGGCGCAAAGTTATAGTTGTAAATTCAAGTTTGTATTGTACTGATCGGTTGAAATTATTCAGATTAGATTAGATGCATGATTAAACTATGATTAGACATGTGTAACATCCACTTTCCAATTGTAAGAATATCTACATCACAGTTTTGACTTTCCTAATAATCTGGCCGGGAAACGATGGAGTCTCCCTCCCATCCCAACAAATTTATGGCTTTGTTCACGTGCAGGCCCTGAATTAATAAACACATAGGCTGCTTCAGGCATGTGACACAGACATGCTTTTGGTGTCTGTGTGTCCGATTTTGCGGTTCCTCATAATACATGTACGATGTGTGGGCTCTTAATTACTCATCTTCAACACTACCCTCACACATGATCGTGACCCTAGTCAACAATTAGCACCTAATGCTATAACCACACCATCTATCTATGTCAGTGTCTTCTTTTGATTATGTTCCAGCTCCATACAGTTGCTTCTGTTTAACACAAATAATTAGGCAATCTGACAGCGAAATGGGGATGGGAATAAAATCCATGCCACGGTATATATATCAATGGGGGTGGGGGAATATTGACTCTGCTGTCAGATAGGACCCTTTGAGGGCAAAGATGTTGATGTCAATTAATTCGAATGGGTGTGTCCTTTGGCAGTGTTTGAATGGCACAAAGTCATTAAAAAGAAGCCCTACCCCTTTTGGTTTGTGCTTGGGTGCCTGTGTGAGTATGTGACCACTCAGACTTCGAGGCCAAGTTTGTCTGTGGGTTGGTACTGAAATAAATATCCAGGTATGATGCAACTATAGTACAACTGTTGCTAACATTCATGTGAATGTGACCTATAAAGCATCTCAAATATCAAATTTTGAGGTATGGGTGAGCAAAATAAAATTGGGATATTACAATGTATGGTCACTTGTCAAAGCCTTGTGTTTGTTTTATCTGAGTTTCTTAACAATTTGTGGTTTAGTGCTGCACACTAATTAAGGTTAACAATGCAGAGTTACATATCGAAGACCTGTTTCGTTGGTTTTATCTGTGTGATTGTGAATTATTTTTGTTAGTTTGGCTACGGCTAGCTTGTTTGACTTATTAGAACCAATTAGTTCTATTGAACAGCATTATTACAACTCAAGCGTATCAATTAAATTAGTTCTGTCCCAATCCATAAAATTTCATAGTTCGCTTGGATTTTGGCTAGCTACAGTTTCAACTCTGTTCTAAGGTTTTAAACCCTCATAATAATTAAGGTGAATTCTATTATATTTCAAGGGTAATTTTATCTTATCTAGATGGTTTAATCAGATGGTGAGAATTATTTGACTTGACCTACTAATATGACTCATTTAATTGAGGTGACGAATTCTGATTAGACTGAATAATTTTTATCCTAAAATTAGTGGAGGTATTAAAAAAGGCATCAATAATTCATTTTACATAATGATAACGGTGTACACGGTGGCATTTGCCACGTCAAATGCCGTATAGGATGGTTATCTAACACATCCCTTTTCGTATGGTTGATCTTGATGGAGCTGGCATTAAAAAATCATTATTTTGAAAAGTTGTAAGACTTTTTTACAATAAATAAAATATTCCAAATGAGAAAACACATTACATTTTAATCAGAGGCTCAAAAGGTTAACTTTTTCTTTTTTATTACGTCTTCAAAATTCCCCTGCGTATATTCTCAATATGTAAAGGAAAGAAAATTAACCTCCTTGCGCAAATATTATCTTTTCTTATAATACGCTACTCCAAATTTCTCAACGAAAATACATGGTACATATAAGTAGGGGTCATGCCTACTCACATATATTGAAGTAACAAAACAAAATATACTGAGTCCTGAACATCAAAACTAATGGACCTAACAATTAAGCTTTGTTTGGTTTAGAAATAAAATGGAAAGAGAGAAGATAGAAAGAAAGAATCACGATACAAAGAGATTGGTGAAAAAAAAATGATTAAATTTAAGGGTTGTTTAATATGAAAGAAAATGAAATGAAAACATATATATATTAATATACAATTATATCTCTATTATATTTTCATTGATGTTTAAACCAAAGATGGCAGAAAAGTAATTTCCTTGTTGTTGTGTTTCTCTCTCTGTTTTCTCCTTAAGTGGGAGAGGTTTTTTTTTTTTTTTAATAGGATCCACAGCGAGCTTTTTCTTTCTTCCCTAATTTCTCCTCCTTCCAAATAAGAGAAAATGGAAAGATCGTGTGATTTTCTCTCCTCAAAACTCATTTTTCCCTTTTTCTATTGTACCAAATTAAATGTTTGGGAAGATGGGGTGTGATGGTTAGTAATGAAATAAGATGGTTAAAAGGACTTAACTCATTGTTTGAGAGTTTAATAAGTAATGGAGTGAGATGGTTTAGGATGATAACCCAAATCACTCTATCCCACCCAAACCCCCAATTTTTATACCCTCCAAATTGGAAGGTTTGGGATTCCCTCATTAAACTTCTAAACAATGGAATGATATACTTCTACCACTTCATTCCACTCCATTACTAACCACTCAATTACTAATCACTCCATTCCATCTCCTTCAAAACTCTCAAACATAGCATTAAACGCTATAAATTTATAATTGATTAGCACAACACAAATAATCTGGGCGGTATAGGATTTTATTTATCGAAGAGATTAAAAATAGCAATAATTCATTTATATTGATTAAATTAAAAAATAATGTTTTAAAGAACTTACTTGTAAAAAGCTTAAGTTTTAATAATTTTGAAATAGGGTCTTCCTTTTTTTTTTATAATTAAAATATGATCTTATTAATAAGTATCCTTAGGACATTGTTTAAGAAATAAAAAAAATTAAAATTTTTATTAAAAAACAAAGTGTAACAAGGTTCAATATATTAAATATATCATTTATTCATGTAAGCTTTCTTTTCTTAATTCCTTAATCAATGTCCTAAGACACTCATTAACATTCCCCTTTAAAATAATCATAACTATCTCATCATTAAATTATCCCCCACCTTTGGTTCAAATCCCTATTTATCACATGTTTAACTATCTCCGTAGAAAAACAAGAAAAACAAGAGTTTTAGAGCTTCTTTATTGTGTTTTTGTTTTTCAAAGTAATTTTATAAAGTAATTTTTAAAAATCATTTTTAGAAGAAAATAAGAACAAAAAAAATTGCTTGATAATATTGTTTTAAAAGTTCTCTAACATGGTGGGAAAATGGAAGTGGAAAGAAAAAAAATAATTTATTTATGAAATTGTCATTAATGAAGTTGTATTATTATATTCCGTCAATGTGAAAAAAAAAAACGTCAAAGCACATTTTTAGAACATATAAAAGATGTTCTGTTTTTTTTTTTTTGAAAACTAATAATTCTAAAATTAGTTTTTAAAAACTAAGAATATTTTCAAACATGTTTCTTTTGTTTTTTTGTTTTTGAAAATAAAAAACTGTTTTTGAAAACATAGATTACATGCCCATAGTTTCTGGAAAAGTTTATTTCTTTTTTTGTCCCTAGGGAGAGCCTACCATAAGGGGCCTTCGTAGCAGGGTTGTAGGCGAATTTGATGTGATTTTTGAATCTGATAGATTTGAACCATTCCAAACCAATTTTGGTGGTTCGGATCAGTTCATTGGATCATATTGGATTTTAAATGTTAAATCTGAAGACAATTAATTCGGGTATCAAATTCAAAAAATTTAAACGTGCCCAACCTGAACCAAAATAATGACTATATTAAATTAATAGCCGTCAATTTAGGGCATTGGATTAAGGTAATTCATAATTTTATTGATTTACAACTCATTCATTGTATCAAACACATATTTAATATTTACCTACTTTTTCATATATTGCAGGAGCTAGTGCCCATTGGATGTAATGTTTTTAGAAAGAGACTGCCTCCTATGCTTAAATTTAGAGCTAATGGATATATATATATATATAATTTAAATTTGTGTTCCTCAATTTAGTGTTAATGGTCCTGTTGTTTATTTGTTTTAGTATTTACTTGTTTTTTAGCTGATGAGACTTTGGTAAAGTGATACTACTGGTATATGAGTTGGTTTAGGAATTTCATATTTTTTTTAGTGCTTCTGAATTTGCTTGTGTTGTGTTCTTATGAATTTGTTAACAATCTATCATTGAATTTTCTATGAATTAAGAATTTGCTTATGAATTTGCTATTGTTGTAAATTTTTGTGTAAGTGTATTGGTTTTTCTACATTTTTCTTGATTTTTTTCAGCTTTTAATTTTTATTACTATTTTTTGAAAATTAAAATTAAATTAATTAAACAATAGGGTATTCTGATAATCCAATCCGAACTAACCTGAATTTAATCAAATTGGTTCAATTTGGATTCATACAAAACAATTTGCAAAATCTGAAGCAATCAACATTAATTAGATTACCTTAAATCCGATTTCATCCGATCCGATTACAACCCTAACTGGTGGACTTGAGCTGCTTCTTCAATGATGGAAGCCTGATAAACTTGAGCTACTTCTTCAAGTTTGATTTGTAAAAATTTAAATGACTAATGTTTACTTTTTCAAAAATGAAAAGAATGATAAACTTTCCTGATAAACTTTTGTTTTAATTTTTTCAAATAAAAATTAATAAAACATTACTTCATACTCTTTTATATTTGTTTGATTAGGCTATTATTAAAATGTTGAGATTCAAATTTTTTTAAAGAAGTTATATTTTATAGCTTCTTGAAAAAACTTCTACAAAAGGGAACAGAAGGTTAATTTGTTTCATTATACAGAAAAATGCAAATTAGATTATAATTTATATCAAAATATATAACAAATTGTTTTTGAAAATATTTGAAATCACTTTTTTTTTAAATTAAATAAAGGAGCTCTAAAAATTTGCATTTTGGAATTAAAAGTTAATTCTCAACTATTAATTACGATTGAGATTTGAACTTGAAGGATTAATTAGTAAAGATAACATCAACAATCAGTCAATGCGTAATTGTCATAGTGAGGTGAGTAATCCTAGCATGATTAATATTTTTCGTGGAAACTATAAAATGGAGAAATTCCACTCGTGAAAGAAATTGCATTTAGCATTGGCCACAGAACAAGAAGAAATGGCATGCAAATAGGATTTGGTATGGGAATGTGTTGGTCCTCACAACCTTTTTACCGGTTATAACCTGTTACAATACTAATAATAGAAAAAAAAAAAACTTCAAAAGAACTCCAAGAGTAAAACTCCTACTTCCTAGGGATGGCAATTTTATCCGTACCCGCGGATACCCGTGGATAAAATCCACAACAGGCACGGGACGGATAGTTAAACGGGTGCCCACGGATAAAATAAACAGATAATTTCAATACCCGCTTATAAATGGGACGGGGCGGGTATCACGTTACCCGTGCCCGCGGATATCCGCACCCGTTACTTAAATTACTATAATACTCTTTATTATATATATCTACTAATTGCTAAACCTAATTTCCCATCATTCCTTACTAAAGCTAATACTAATGAAAAAATAAGTACCTACTAATATTAATTATATTAAGTTGAGCTATTATTAAGTTAGGAGAAAACATAATCAAATGGTGTTTTAAGTGGATCCTAACTTTTGTAACTTTTATTTTTAGAGAAAACAAATATATTTGATTACTCTTGTTAGTAACTTTTGTAATTGGATAATGCTTTCGTAGTTTCGTAACATCTATTTGTATGAACATAGTTATTTTAATAGAAATTACGCATATTTCAACAATTTTTCAAACAAAAATAACAATTTTTTTTCTAAAAAAATAATCCGTGGATATCCACAAACCCGCAAATATCCGCGAAATCCGCTGGATACTCGCCCGCAAGATACCCGTGCGGGTAACGGAAGGGGACCGGTACGGATTTCACCCCGCGGGTGCGGGGACGGGGGGAGTGCTACTCGTGCCCGTCCCGCCCCGTTGCCATCCCTACTCCTTCCTCCACAACTTAAACTCAATGCCGACTAACGACTCACCGTCATGGCAAACCGTGCCGCATGCACCTAGATCTATTTTGTGAATGATATTTTCCCTTATAACTCCTCAACCTATGTCGTCTGAAACTCGCCTCTGCCACAAAGATGTTAATGGTAAAAAATTGTTGGCGAGATCTAGGTGCATATACCAGGAGAACGAGACGAGCTCTGATCCACACCGTGAGCCACATAGGACCTGGATGGCTCGCTCCAGCACCAAAATCGCCTCCTTGAACCTTCCTAAGCTGCAATAAATGGCGGTGGGGAAGTGTAGGCCATGGCGAGGTCCAAGTTGGGCTCGCCGTCGACTAGGGGTGGCAAAAAAGGTTGGGCTCGACCAGTCAACCCGTTTAACCTACCTATTTTGGCTGTTTGGGTTGGGATTCTTAACCTACCAGCTTGTTTTGACTCGGTTTGCTTAACCCATCAAGAAGGCGGGTCCAGAGGGGTTGACCCACCAACCTGTCCAATTTTAAAAATTTATATATTTTAATCATTTTTTAATTTTATTTTTTAGTGGGTGAGAGGTGGGTCGAGTTGGGTCAACCCGCCAACCCATTTTAGGTTTTATGGCTATTTTTCATATCTTATAATTGTTTTCAAATTTTTTTTATTTTTAGCGGGTTGACCAGTCAACCTACCACTAAACGGGTTGGGTTAAGAGGTTCAACCCACATTGTCCGAACGGGTCAACCTGCTTGCCCCGTTTTTGGCGGGCCAACGATGGGTCGCCCCATTTTGCCACCACCCCTACCGTCAACCGCACAATGCTCGAATGACTTGGAGACTCTGATGGTGTAGTCTAAGATCTTGGCGGGGCCCTTGCCGAAAGCGATGGTGTCTCAGGCAAGTTTGAGGAGGAAAGGTCTGAACAAGGCTTTTGAGAGAATCGGGTCTGAGCGAGGCCTAGGAATGGTGACAGTAGTTTCAGTTTTCTAGGTAAAAAATACAAGCTTTTTTCTTTTGTTTACCGTATCTGAAAAGAGGTTGTGTAATCCAGATGATAAATACAAGTTTTCTTTTCTTTTCTGATTATTAGATTTGGAAAGGGGTTGTGTAGCCAAGATGATTAATTCGTATGTAACCAAGCTCTTTTTCTTTTGTTTACCAGTTTCTTTGAGGTTGCATAATCTAAAAAGGGGTTTTATAACTAAGCTTTTTTTTGTTGCATAATTTGAGCAGATGGTCCTTATATTTTTCTTTCTTCATCTTCAATTATCGATCTCTGTGCATTTGATGGAGCTAGGGTCGCCAGCGGAACTCCAAAGGAAAATATAGGTGGCTGTGGCGGGTGCAGAGAAATGTTCAACGTTGGGAGAGGAAGGATGTGACCATATATCCCAATTCTCAATAGTTGATCTGAGTTGATTTCAACCGTTCCTTTGTTTTAATAATAAATCAAGGGTCAAAACAAATGGAGGACGCAAACTTAACACATGGTTTGGAGGTCAAGACTTGCCCCTTTGGTATCTCACTATCTCTTGTTTTCTTTGCTTTTGTTGTTTTGCATCATGTCATGTGCGCTGCTTTTGCATAGTTCAGGGAACGTCATCAAACAAGCAACACAAATCAATATCACTGTTTTTCAATGTGCAGCACGAAAGGAAGGAAGTGAGAGATAAATACGCCACACTTTCTAGTTCCAACATCAAAACACCGTCAGCTTCATGTAATTACTATTCAATTTCTCAATCCGGTTTGCCTCTCCAAATCTACATTGGTCATAGCAATACCCATTATGCTATTTAGAAACCATTTCGTAATGGAGCCAAAAGAAATTTCGGTCCATTCTTATGCATATATTATTAATTTATTATACAAGGTTACATCTCATGGACAAATGAAACGATGCTTTTATAATTTCATTTTTTGTTGTTTTATTTATTATCTGAATTAAAAAACACAAATTGCTTTCATTTTTCAAATTCAAACATACACTTTTAACTTTCTCTCTCTTAATTTGAGCTTTTATATGATATAAACTCTATATTAAAACTTGTTAAAAAATTTAACTTGATAATATTGATATATAAGCGTAAATGCCAAAGACATTCACATTACAATGCCAAAATTCAACTTCTTATAGTTACTATTGGTATTACAAAACTTGGACCAGTCATTGATTCGATCAGGATATTGGGTCAATGGATCACTGGTCGAACCAGTGAGACACTGGTTGAACCGCATAATCCGATATATATCAAATTTGTAAATTTTATAATGTATAAAAATTATATTTGTCAAATATATATACTAAAGGTGACTTGCGTTGTAGTGGCAAAATAGTTATGCAGTGACATTCAGGTCTTGGGTTTGAACTCGATCCGACATTGAGTGGGGGCTAGCTATTGTGCGTCATTGGGAGCGCAGTAGGCAATCATTGGGGAGCACAACACATAGTCATTGGAGCGTGTGTGAGTCATTGGAAAGCGTAGCAATCGAACCGTTCATTAGATTGCGGGCCAAGTCAACTGAATCAGCCTGTTCAACCACGATTTGATATTAGAACCGATTTAGATGCATAATTGATCTAATATGTTGATCAAACCAACCATAGGTCCAAATTTCGGTCGAATCGGTCCGGGTTTAATAACACATGTTACTATATAACTATAGAACACATGTGGGTCTAACTTTATTTAGTTTGACTAATAAATATGTTAATCCTATTTAATAATAAATAATATTAACACAGAAGAAACTTAGCCTAAACTTTGACACAAGTCAACTAAGAGTGTGTTTGGGAAAGTTGAAAATAATAGATTATACTGATAATCAATTATATGTATAATCGATTATTGTGATAATCAATTATAATTAGAATCTATTTTTGTTTGGGTATGTTTGCTGAAAAACGATTTTAAGATAATTTATTTTGTTTGGATAGTGCAAAAAAAATCATTTTTACATATTAAATTACAAAAAAAAGGTATGAAGTTATTTGTATAATTTAATAATATTTGTTTGGAAGTTAGTTTTGTTGGGGTAAATAGGGAAGCAAGTTTTGAGAATGAAAATAATCAAATCATAACAATCTTAGAGCATGTTTAGGAAAGATGGATTTTTCCCATTTCAGCTGTTTTTTGGCTAAAAAGTTGTTTCATACATAACCTATCATGTTTGGCAATTAACTTAAATTTATAAAAAAGCTTTTATTGGGGAAAAAAGTTGTTTTATGTCATCTAATTTGTTTTGGCTTAAGATTGTTGTGATTTGATTATTTTTCATTCTCAAATCTCTCTTCCCTATTTACCCCTACAAAACTAATTTTCACACAAATATTATTAAATTATACAAATAACTTCATACCTTTTTTCGTAATTTACTATTTAAAAGTGATTTTTTTTTGCACTACCCAAACGAAATAGATAATCTTAAAATCGCTTTTCAGCAAACGTACCCAAACAAAAATAGATTCTGATTATAATCGATTATCACAATAATCGATTCTACATATAATCAATTATCAGCATAATCTATTTTTTTCAGCTTTCCCAAACACATGCTTAAACTAAAACAAATTAGATGATATAAAACAACTTTTTTTCTCAACTTTTTTCTCCCAAAAAATTTTTTTTAAATAAATATAAACTAATTGTCAAACATGATAAACTATGTATGAAACAACTTTTTAACCAAAAAAATAATTGAAATATAGAAAATCAATCTTTTCCAAACATGCTCTAAATTTAAAAATGATTGTTGGATGGAATAAAGTAGTAGATATAATAAATTAAGCATAATTTCCTCTAAAGTGAGCTAATCTCTAAAATAAGCAAGTAAAAGTATATCTATCTTTGATTTAATAAAATACATAAACATCTTAATCCACTTTATCAAATTAAGGTGGATATAATTTTATTTTATAAACAAATTCACTTTACACACGCTTTACCATAAATTAACAAGTCTAACACACAAAATTATGACAAGTGGAATAAATTAATTGAAATTATTTTAATCCTTCTACAGTAAATTAAATACTATTTATATTTTGTAAACACATATATAATCATGAAGATGGTGGCTTGAACGTGGAACTCGCCCACCCAATAGGCAAGGCGGTACTAATGCTCCCGCCAGATACAGTGTTTGACTTTTGGTAGGATATTTGGTCGTCATATCTTACTCGAGTTAACGTGATCTTTCTCGATCGGCAGAAGGAACTTTAATTTGCCGTTACCCTTTCATATTTTCAATAACAAAACGCCATGCAGATTTCACTGTATTGATCCCATCCCCATGAAAAAGATATATTAATCAAACATTTGTTGTGTATCAAATGGACCGAACACAGTAAATCTTCAATTTAGTCTGAAGATATAAGATTGTATAAACTTGATTTTTGGTATTTTCAAAATTTTATAAAAATCTTTGAAGTTGTCAAAAGTTAATCAATTAAGTTCTTTCGATAGAGATCAAGTTGATACGAACTTTATAATTTTAGAGATCAAATTGATTTAAGAACTAAATTGATACAATCTTATAATTTCGGGGACCAAATTGACGATTTGCTCGGATAGAAAATTGCTTTTACTGGACAGCTCCAAGTCTCTTAGAGCATCTTTAGTGAGAGTTCCTTCAAAATAAAATATTATTATAAAATGTCACATGTGATTTTGGGTTCATAGATTTAAAATGGGTTCCTTATCTAAGAAACCTAAAAAGAGAGTTTTATAATATTTAAATATTATTATTTTTGTATTTGATAATGTAAAGGTTGAAGAGAGAATATAAGATATTGAAAAAAGAGAGAAATTAAGAAGTTTGACAATAAAAACCTCCATTGGAATGAAAATTAAATGAATGTCATAAATTTGAATTAACATACATGAACTCAATTAAAAACTTAAAATGAGTTTCATAAAATCTAATGCTATTAATAAAGATCATAATCAAGTGCCAGCACACATTATCCTCTGATTGTAATAACGAGCATCAGCTTCATGATTTGAAACCATTTTGTGGTCAACCCAAATCATAATGGAGGCAGTTCCCCCCACTAAGCAATGGATGAGCCTTTTATCCGGTGCTTGACTGCTAAATGTTGGGCATGTAGAGCTAGGATTGTACTTGGACTTAAGGACCTTAGTCACGAAAGAAGTGTTTTGTTTTAATATTAAAATATTAAAAGGATTTTTTACTTTGTTTTTGATTTTATGTTTTTATTTCTTATTTTTAGAAATAATTATAAAAATATCGCATTAAATTTATTTTCTTTTATATTTTTAAAGATTTATACACAAAAGAATGAAAAGAATAACAAGTGTTAAGATTTTAAATCTGTTCAGAACACACATCAAGAATTATTTATAATGATTTGAATAATCTTTTTTATTTGAACTAATTTTGTAAATGAAGTTAGATTCGTTTATTCTATTAAGTATCGAAGTCTATTATGATGTGAAAGTTCCACATCAATTAATGTTCAAGGTGTTCAGATATGATGGGTGGTAAGATATCACGTTACTCCCCCGTCCTAATATATATGTCACATTTACAAAAAAAATTATCATAAAATATATGTCATTTTCTATTTTCAATATAATATTAAATGTTTTCTACCAATTATATCCTTAAATACTTTACTTTACATACAATAATAGTTAATACATCGATGACTATTAAGGTTAATTTGGTAAAATTAACACTCTCTTTCTTTTGTTTATTATTTTTTCCTTAAACTGTGTAATTTAGTCAAATATGATATATATTAGGATGAAAGGAATAATTAATTGAATATATGAAAAAAGAACCTCAACTTAAGGGAGGTGTCTTAAGGTCTAACAAGGAGTATATGGGTAAAGAATTTGTGGGTATGTTTGATAAAGATTCAGAAAATAACAATGATGTCAAATTCACAATATCAATGACATTTTGGAAAAAAATTTTGAAGCAAATGAGAAGCTCCAAATTGGAGCTTTCACGTCCAGACCAAATGCACGTGATTCTTGATACTCCCATCGTCCTTCCAAATGGACACTTATATCGATTTGGGTAACATTTTCCCTTAAGTTATCTTTTAAGAATTAAAATCAATTATTTAATAAAAAAGGGAGGAAAAGTATAACCGTGATAAGATGTATATGACTTTAGTGAGGAAATGTTTCTATGCAAATAGCATAAACTGAAGAATCACTATAATTAGATAGCCTCCAACCTTGATTCCTGTAATTAAAGGCAAATAAAATGCGTGCAAACTAGATATGCAAAATCCACCTTTTATTTTTGGCGTGCATAAAAGATATCACTTACAGTAATAATTTACTAATTTTCTCTCCGCCGGCCGCCTCCTTTGTTGTCCCACAAAAATTGCTTATCATTGACTGGATAAGATGAAACATAGAGATAGGCAGCAAGAAATTGAGTCTTATAGCTCTATTCATCATCTTTTTACGTGCTCTTTATTCAAAAGTAGTGTAATTAATTAAGCCTATATCGTTTAACGGCATCATTACCCTCCCTTCCTTTGCTCTTATTTTCATGTTGTGTAAGGAAAAAGTGTCATATGCAACGAGAGCATCATCACTTATGAATTGACCATAGCGCTGGCATACACTAGTAGCTAGGATAGGAATGATCTAATGATACAAAATTAATTTTATAGGGGTTTAATTGTGCATTGTCAGTGGTATAGATTAGGGTCTCAAAGTGTGTTCCAACTCGCGGATCAACCTCTCAAAACGGGTTCGTGACGGGTTGAATACGAGTTGGTCTGCCAACCCTCCAATCAAAAAAAATTTAAAAAGTTATTACCGAGTTATTTATTTCCCATTAAAAATTTAGAATTAGATATATATTTAATATTTATTTATTTTAATGTTATTACTTTAGGGTTTACACTTGAGTCTTGACATCCCGGAGTCCTTGGCCCCTCAGTTCGTCACCCTCACTCACTCTCCATCAGAAGCACCGTTGCACTAGACACCAGTCTGTTGCTGCTCGATCGTCGCTGCTGCTATTCACCAGGCCGTCACGTCCAGTCATCCACGATCTACTTTGCTCTCACGCGACTGCCTCTGCATCTTCGTCCCTCGCCGCTGCTTGTAATTTGATACCTAATAAATGGTTAGCATTCTCCTTTCAGATTTAAAAGAGTCTTGTGAAATGCAATCTAATGAAGTGTTTTTTTTTAATACCTTAATTGAATAACTTAAGCTTTTAAAAAGATGGATTGACATGATAATTATTGTGGCTTTCACGATCCAATTGGGCTTATTATGAATAGTCTTGCCACTGCTTGAAAGATTTATTCATGACATATAGTCCAAGTCTTTGCATTGAACTGAAAGAAGAAGCAGCGTTTCCTCTCTTGATGGAACCGTTTTTTGTTGTGCCCCTAAGCAAGGTGCATCCAGGAGGAAATTAGGCAGGGGTGACTCAGAAAGAACGGGAAGAAGTCATGTATATGCATCAACAGCATCACTTGTTAATGATTTTTGATCCACATCATCAGAAATGTTATATGAATTTGTTAAAAATTTTTTAATTTTATATGAATTTGTTACAAAAAAATTCAATTTTATAGCAGAACAACCCGCCAACTCATTTTATGTTTTCTGTGTTTGACATGCCAACCCGTCAACTCGTTATTAATCGGGGTGGGTTGGGGGTTCAATATAAGATCAAAACGGGTTGGCCTGTCCCGTCCCATTTTGGGCGGGTTAATGACGGGACAGGACGGGTTAACCTATTTTGCCATCCCTAGTATATATGACTTTTAAGGTAATTAGGATAAGAGTTAAACATTTTAGCCTATGTGACAATTTCTAATTAATTAATTGTATAAAAAATATTTACACTGACAATAAATATCATTTTCGTGTCTCTACTATAGACACAATATTTTTGCCACAAATTGAAGGACCTATGGTTGTATTAATGAGTTTTAAAATGTTGCGGTGAGAGGGCCGAGGGAAAAGTCACTGGATGTTGTAGGCTGTACCTAGAATGAGAATAGGTTAGGTCGAGGTAGATCCTGACATAAATAGGTTTGGTTTGTGTTTCAATCTCAAGGTCTGGGTCTGACATATTAGCCTGATATACGACAATTTTTAAGACCTGATATAACCTAATTCAAAATCTAGCCTGACATAAAAGCATATTTAAAGGCCTACTTTTCAACAAGATCTTTAAATAAGTTTTCACCGATAAATAGATCGTATGCCTTGTCTTCACTTATAAATAGACTTGTAAGCCTTTAATGATAAAGAAGTTACTAAGTCTATACTTATAAATAGGTCACTAGGCTTTCACAAATAATATGTAAGTAGATCTTTACATTTAAATAGACCAACACGCTTTTACTTTCAACCCTTATAAATATTATAAATAATATATTATATTATATTATATTATTATAATATATTAAATTATATTTTATATGAATGTATACATATATGTTAAATAGACATATGCCGATTAAGGTTTTTTTAAAACCTTTAGTTTAATCTCTTTAGTTATATAAATTTTTTTAAAAGTATTGATCTAACCTTTTTATTAAATAAGTTAGGTCGGGATAGGGCTTAAATAGGACGAGCGACCTCACCTATTTTCATCCCTAATTGTAGTTGACCAGAAGCTTTAAATTTTCCTCCCAAGAAATTACTTTATTTGAAATTATTTTTTCATTATCTACTGTTGAGATTAGACATTAGCATCTTGTTTAGTAGATCGTAGAAATTTCAAACTCAAATTTTCTTCCTTGCTATTTGCAAAAATATTATCAAACTGAGACAGACTCCATTTCTACAGACTATCTCTGCGCATAATTAGTTTTTTCTAGGTTTTATTACTTTATTGGTCCGTGAATTGTTTAGGAATTTTTAAGTAGGTCTCTAAATTAAAAAAAATTATAATTAGGTCCCTGAATTTTTAAATACTTTCTAATTGGATACTTGCACTTTAAACGTTTGTAATTGGATCCCTGAACTTGTAAATAATTTGTAATTAGGTCACTGGGGTATGAGAAAAATCTTGTAATTAGAGCACCGTATAAATCTTTTTTGAGATTTCTTGTCGGCCTTGAAGGTTAATAGAACTATTGAATCACCACAATAGCAAAGGTTTTAAAAATGCCTAATATCTCAGGGACCTAATTACAAACTATTAACAAGTTCATAGACCCGATTACAAACGTTTATAGTGTAGGGACCCAATTACAAAATATATCAAATTTCAGGGACCCAATTAAAACTTTTTTTAGTTCAGGGATTTATTTAAAAATTTCTAAATAGTTCAAGAGCCTACGAATTAATTAAACATTCTTTCTATTTTATCTCGTCACCGAATTATAATTAGTATTATGTAACAGTGAGGGAGTATAAATGTATAATAATGAAAAACATCGAGAGAGAGTTACAATGTAACTAATAGAGTAAGGTGTTAAATATATATTATGTTATCTAAGTCTTCAAACAGATTATTTAATGGAAAATGCTAATGAATGTCTAACTTGAAAATTAGGCGTCAACACGAGTCGGTTTGGGGTTGGGCGGAACTTGGACCACCTCGATCAAATTTGATCGGGATGTGTTAGGACGTTTTTTGGGAAACAAGTGTATAATTCGAATTGAACCAACTCGATCACATTCGAATTGGATTAGGTCAATGATGAGCACTTTGACAAGTATACCAAATCCCTACTATATACGTAGTACAATAATTATCCTCCACGAGAGTTGTATTGTTAACTACTAGCTTACTAATTTAGTTTCGTTTGAGCAACCGAAAATTCAAGTGATTCGTACGTAACTCTAACTTTCAAAATTAAAAGAGCAAAAAAATTATTTTTGTATTTTCCAGATGACCAAATTCAAACAAGTTAAAGTGTTTTTTAAACAATCAAAGACAAATTGTTGCAGGATCGATTTAACTATCATTCCTACTTGTCCCTTACATTGGATTTTAATCTAACAGGTTCATCTAAATTCAAGAAGCTAAGTTTTTATTATTTATCCCTGAATTTTCTAGATTGACAAATATTCTTATCAAAAAGTAATATTTCAATTCCTTGAACATTAATGATTTAACAAGAGCATTAAGAACACAACAACTCAATAATGCTAATTTAATAGCATTCTTATTCCTAAGGAAACACGCACAAGTAGTTCCTTCTCAATAGCAATTATAAATCCCAAATTTCAATAATAAATTTATAGTGTAAATAATCAAGATATCGGAGAACAAACTCTTAAACTCAGATAAACCAGAAAATTCAGATTAAAACCCGATCTCGGAATAAGTCATACGTGCAGTTCCATCTAGCTCTAATAAAAGGAAATTAAGCTGACATAATTCAAAAGGAAAAACCGATTAAAATAGATGAAAGCAAGAAATCCAGCTTGAGTATCTGCTGCCCAACTTCAACCTCAACTATCTGTGTGTTATCCAGGTTTAGAACTCTCCTTTGAACAATGTATCCAAAACGGTGTGGGTATTGTTTTTTTTTTTGCTAGAATTCGTATCGCCACGCTCAAGCATGACCTTTCATCCACGCTTCATCATTGGGACGCTTAAACGTTAGAGGAGCCAACATTTAAGCGCTCCCCTTCGCAGGAAAACAAGAACTAAAACTCTTTAAATTCCTCATTTTCTAAAATAACAAAATAAATAAAAATAAACTATTCCTATAAAGTTACTAAATAAAATAACAAAATAGATTACAAATTAAACACTAACTTAATGTAAAGTAACTACAAATTGAGATTCATCAGTCGAGTCATCGGGCTATTAGTAAAATAATTCAAAAAAAAAAAAAATTAAAACTACAACAGAAGAAAAATTTAAAACCCTAAACTAAATCTCACTCAACCAGGTCTCCATTTAACCTACTTATCATGCTACCCACTCATCCCTACTCGCTCGCTATCTTCATTGTCGTCATGAATGAATGAGGGAGAATATAAAATGGGAATTAAATCGACAAATCGCATCGATGTGAAATTGCATCATAAAATAAGGAAGAATAGAGAATGATCAATCAAAAATTGCATCAGAAAATTGCATATGAAATTGCATTTTTCTTCTTCTTATTATGCATTTTGTCGCGCATGTGGTAAATGAGGTTGATGAGAGAGATTGAGTTCTTGATTCTGATTCTGAAATTGCATCTTTCTTCTTCTTCATCATCATCATCATCTTCTTCTTTTGTTCTAATTTTGATTTCTGAGAGAGATTGGATTCTAAAATTACATCAAGCGCGTGTGGTAGAGGCGCTTGATGAGAGAGACTGAGGTTTAAAAAAGCATAATTTTAAAATATTGGAAATTTTAAACCAATAAGAGGCCTACTTGATTGTTGATTTATATCAAATAAGTACCGAAGAATGTTGAGTCTCCAAATGTCTGATGTACATTTACCATAGTTTTGATGAGATTAAAACATGTTAAATGATTTAATGAACTTAAGAAAATCCACATAAAGCAGTCATGTATATGTATCAAACAATTGTAACATGATCAGACAGATTTAAACATTGTTCCATAATTACAACATACCCAGACAGATAATCATTGAACTTTTTTTCTTATTCTTATCTTAGGATTTTCTCCCCCTTTTGACATTATCAAAAGCAATAGAACATAGACAGAGAGAAAAGAAAAGACACATCATATTTCCATATCAGACGGATAAACAATTGCTCATATCAGACAGTTGTAACATTAAAACATTTTTCATTTAACTTTCTCCCCCTTTTGTCATAATCAAAAAAGGAGAAACAGAAGAGGTAATCGTTTTTAACCATCATTGGCTGTATACAAGGTAATTTATAAAGAAAATTACAAATAAGTATTAAAAAGATCAAAAAGAGCTTCTACTCTAGCTTCTAAAACAATTCTAGCTCTTCTTTCTGCAGCAAGATCTTGGTGAGCAGCTTCTACCAAGGTCCTGAGTGATGCTACTTCAAAATGCAAAGCTTGAAGAACTCGTCTGGGCACAGGAATGTGATCAGCAGAGCCATCAGAATGCCAGGGAAGAGCATAGACAGGTGGTGCAAAAGGGAAAGAGAAGGCTTCAGAAATTCGGGGAAAGAAGCCTAAGTGAAGATTTTGATAGAAGATAAAAGGTAGAAAGGTGATCTTATGAAAAGAATCATCAGAGGAGTGAGTCACTGAAGGTGAGGGAAAGACAGAGGACAAAAGAAAGCGAAGAGATGGATGAAAAGATGCGGGTAAAGGTTTAGCACAAAAGGAGGGAGAATGAGAGTGAGTGAAGAGGGAAGAAGACGAAACGAGAGTGAAATAAAGAGAGTGATTTTGAAAAACGTACGGACGGAGATTTCAAAAGAAAAAGAACGGTTCAGATTAAAAACAAAAACAAAAACAGCCACGTACACATTTTGCCTCAGATAATGAAACGATACTTAAAAGAAAAAAGCCATTTAAAAAGAATTTTAAAAGAAGAGCGAATGACTCATAAGGTCAGACGATTGAACATAGATAGGTATCGTAAACACTTATCAGACAGGTTATTTAGCAAAGCAATGTATATTCAAGTTGTCTCTTATAAACTTAAACCTATCCTCAGCTAATGGTTTTGTAAAGACATCAGCCCATTGATTTTCAGTTTTAACAAACTTAACATCAAATACACCTTTTTGAACATAATCTGTTATGAAGTGATGTTTGATTTCTATGTGCTTAGCCTTAGAATATTGTATGGGATTTTTAGTTAAGCAAATAGCACTTGAATTATCACACCTGACAGGTATAGTATGCTCAAATATAGAGTAATCTTCTAGTTGATGTTTTACCCATAATAGCTGTGAGCAGCAACTTGCAGTAGAGACATATTCTGCTTCTGCAGTTGAGAGTGCGATAGTCGTCTGTCTTTTGCTTGGCCCGGAGATTAAGTTTGCTCCAATGAAGTGACATCCTCCACTGGTGCTTTTCCTTTCAATTCTATCGCCAGCAAAGTCAGCATCACAAAAACCAGCTAATCTATACTCTTATGTTCTCAAATACATTAAACCAAGATTAGTGGTTTCAAGCAAATATCTAAAGATTCTTTTAACAGCCTTAAGATGAGATTCTTTGGGATCAGATTGGAATCTAGCACGCATACAGACACTAAATTGAATATCAGGTATGCTAGATGTTAAGTAAAGAAGAGATCCAATCATACCTCTGTAGACAGTTTGGTCTACCTTTTTACCTTCCTCATCTTTGCTTAGATTAGCATTGGTTTGCATGGGAGTTTTCATAACCTTTGAGCTATCCATTTTCTACTTCTTTAGAATCTCCTTGATGTACTTTTGTTGATGGATGTAGATTCCATCACTCGTCTGCTTGATTTGCAGTCCAAGGAAGAACTTCAATTCTCCCATCATGCTCATTTCAAATTCTGCTTGCATCAACTTAGAGAATTCTTTGTACAATTTTTCATTAGTAGCTCCAAAAATAATATCATCAACATATATTTGAACGACTATGAAGTTATCTTTTGAGCATTTCTTAAACAAAGTTGTATCAACTTTTCCTCTTATAAAGCCATTGTTCAAAAGAAAAGAACTAAGTCTATCATACCATGCTCTAGGCGCTTGTTTTAAACCATATACAGCCTTTTTAAGTTTGAAAACATAATCTGGTTTTTCATTATCTTCAAAACCAGGAGGTTGTTTGACATAAACTTCTTCTTCAATTATTCCATTTAAAAAAACATTTTTTACATCCATTTGAAATAAAGTAATTTGATGTTGTGCATCATATGACATAAGTATACGAATAGCTTCTATTCTAGCTACAAGTGCAAAAGTCTCAGTATAGTCAATACCTTCTTGTTGGTTGTAGCCTTGAGCTACTAACCTTGCTTTGTTTCTGACGACTTTGACATCTTCGTCTAGCTTGTTTCTGAAAACTCATCTTGTTCCAATGACAGACTTGTCTGCTGGTTTGGAGACAAGTTTCCGGACATCATTCCTTTTGAACGGATTAAGTTCCTCTTGTATGGCAACAATCCAGCTTTCATCTTCAAAAGCTTCCTCAATATGTTTTGGTTCAATTTCAGATAAAAAAGCCATATTGCTTGACTATCTTAAGACAGATCTGATTCTAACACCTTCAAAGGAACTTCCAATGATAAGATCTTCAGGATGATGAGCTTTGAATTTCCAGTCTCTTCTGAGATCATCATTCTAATGTTGATTTGACTGATGACTGGTCTGCTCTCTTGTCTGACAGTTTCCTCAGCAGATACAATTTTTGATATGTCTGGCTGTTGACTCGTCTGCTGGGTAAGGTCAAGTCCTGCAAGATCATCTTCTAAATCTGATAGTTTCCTATCAGTCTTTAGATTATCATTGAATTTTACATGAATGGACTTCTCAACAACAGAGGTTCTAGAGTTAAAAACTCTATATGCCTTAGACACTTCAGAATATCCAATGAAGATACCTTTGTCTACCTTGGAATCAAACTTTCCAAGTTGATCCTTGGTATTTAGGATGAAGCATTAACATCCAAAAACATGGAAATAAGATATGTTTGGTTTTCTACATTTCCATAATTCATAAGGAGTTTTCTTTAGGATAGACCTTATAAGTATTCTATTTTGCACATAACATGCAGTGTTTACTGCTTTAGCCCAGAAGTACTTATGGAGATTATTTTCATTGAGCATTGATCTAGCCATTTCTTGCAGAGATCTGTTCTTTCTCTCAACCACTCCATTTTGCGGTGGAGTTCTAGGTGCAGAGAAGTTGTGAGAGATTCCATTCTCTTCACAGAACAGCTTGAATTACTCATTTTCAAATTCTCCCCCATGATCACTTCTAAGGGTAGAAATACAGAAACCCTGCTCATTTTGTACTTTCTTATATAATAGAGAAAAGGCCTTAAAGGACTCATCCTTGTGGGTTAAGAAAAGTACCCACGTAAATCTAGAATAGTCATCAACAATGACAAATCCATATTTCCTTCCAGCTACTTGGCACACTCACTGTTCATGAGCAAGAGGTCAATGAAGATGTGTCAATCAAAAAGAGCAAAGCCATTGCTCTAAAAGTTGATCTAAAGGCAGCTAAAGCCTTAAAAGCTTCAAAGGCAGACGAGTCTGAATGTGATATAGACGAGTCTGATGATGAGGATTCTGATGATGATGAAGAGACTTCTCTCATGACCAGAAAGGTGAAGAAGCTCTGGAGAAAGAAGAAGTTCAGAAAGGAGAAGCCTTTCAGAAAATCCCACAAAGAATCCACATCAACAGACAAGAGTCTTGTTGTCTGCTATGAGTGCAAGAAGCCTGGTCACATCAAACCTGAATGCCCTCTTTTGAAGAAAGCTTCCAAAAAGAAGTTCTTCAGAAAGAAGAAGAAAGGAATGATGGCCACATGGGAAGATCTTGAATGCTCATCTTCTGAAGGAGAAGAGACAGAAGAGGAAGCCAATCTTTGTCTGATGGCCAATATAGATTCAGAACCTGAAACCGAGGTACATTCTGAACTTGAGGAATTGCATGATGCTTATGATGAGATGGTAGAGGAATCCAAAGGCTTATCTAAGGCCTTCAAATCCCTCGAGAGAGATTATGTTAAACTCCTCAGTGAGCATAAACAAAAATCTCAAGAATGTGAGATGCTGGCCAAAGAGAATAGCCAGCTGAGGACTGAAAAGTCTGATGAAGCTTCGATCTCAAGTGAAACATCACATTCTGAAGAAGTTGTCACACTTCAACAGAAAGTGAAGGAGCTCACTTCTGATCTTGCTAGATTTATTAGGCAGAGATAATCTGACAAAACTGCTACAATGTCAGAGACACTCTCTTAACAAAGAAGGCATTGGATATGATCATCAAACTGATCATAAAGTATCAACAAAATCTTCAACTGTCTATGTTAAACCCACTCCAGTTAGAATTAGACCCGTCTGTAACTTCTGTGGAAAAGCTGGACATGTTATGTCTAAGTGTTTTCACAAGAAGAAGAGGAAGTCTTCACAAACTCCTAGAACTAACAGAAAAGGACCCAGAAAAATATGGGTACCTAAAGATAAAATATTTTCTTTTGCAGACATCCTTAATAGGACAAAGCAGACGCCTCTGCTGGTACCTGGACAGTGGCTGCTCGTGACATATGACAGGAGAAAGGTCTATGTTCCAAGACCTCCAGTCTAAAAATGGTGGATTTGTTGCCTTTGGAGGCAATCAAAAAGGAAGAGTAATTGGTGTTGGTACAATTGGTGGTAAATCCCTTCTTCCCTCAATCTCTAATGTGCTTATGGTTGAAGGACTGCTTTATGTGAATTTTCTTAAGTTCATTAAATCATTTAACATGTTTTGTCATCATAAAAAATGGGGAGATTGTTGAGTTTCCAAATGTCTGATGTACATTTATCATAGTTTTGATGGGATTAAAACAGTTATTCAATGATTTAATAGAACCCGTTTGTGGTGTTTAACTAGTCTACTTAGTATGCAGATTAAAACATTAAGTGTCTATATGAACTGTTCACTCGTCTGGACTTGGATAAGTTCACCCGTCTGAACTAACTTAAGTTCACCCGTCTGAACTAGCTGAGGTTCACTCGTCTGAACTAAGATAAGTTCACTCGTCTGAACTAGCTAAGGTTCACTCGTTTGAACTAAGAGAAGTTCAATCCGTCTAATGAAGTCTTCAACCATCTGACCAAAGGAAGACTCACCCGTCTAAAAGACTGTGCAACTGATGTCATCTCTTTGTTAAAGAGCCAGCCCGTCTAATGAAGTTACTCACTCGTCTGGTGACTAACGTTAAAGAATACATTGGATGAAAGCTATCTCGTCTCTGATAAGGAACTTCAACAAAGTGCTATGCCTGAACACAACTGCATCTTACACCAAAAGGGAAAGTCTTCCCTCTGATGGCAAAAAGAAGTATACAAACCTGCTAAGACCAAAGGTGTATCAGAAGTCTTCACCTTTCTTATGAGAGAGAATAAGCGAAACTCCTTATGCTTTAATGGTTGATCAGAACGACTCTTTGCATTTATTGAAGATCTGTAAGAAGCCAAGCCTTCAAACTTTGTGTCTAACGGCTTTAAAATCTTGAAGCCTATTTAATGAAGAAGACCTCGAAGATTCAAGTAGAGAGAAGAAAACGAACAAAGCAATCAAAGAGCAATTACTCTGCGCATTTAATCTTCATTCTTTCATTATTTATTCTTCAATCATTTGAAGTTATTACGCAGTCTTTTAGAACTTCACATTTAATACACTCGTCTGAGTGCTTGCGAAAGACTTGCAAATTGTAATTTATTTTGCAACTTCTCTCAAACAAACCCGTTTGAGCCTGAAGAGGCTAGGTGTGCAAACAATACTTGTCTGGATCTTGGAGAGGTTAGATGTGAAAATAATACTCATCTGGAGCCTGAAGAGGCTAAGTGTGAAAATAATACTTGTCTGTCCTCTAACCTAAATCAGTTATAGTGAGAAAACTTGGTGTTGCCAAGGATTGGACGTAGCCTCATTGTTAAGGGGTGAACCACGATAAAACCTGTCGAGTGATTTCTCTCTTTCCCTTAACTCTTTAGTTTGATTATTTAACTTAACTATCATCTAACTAAAGGGGTTTATAATTGTGTTTATCAAACCTTTTTTCATCTTGCATGATTGTATGTTTTCTGTAAAAACCTTCAGACGAGTTTTTAGTCTGATTGACCTGTCTAAGTTAATCCGTCTACTATCACCAGTTTGTGCTTGCGAAAAAGTTTCTAAATTCCGCATAATTTTTTCAAACATCATTCAATCCCTTCGAATATTTGCATCTGTCTATTTCAAAGAATATGGAAAAGAAATTTATGGACGCATGCATTCTCTATTTTACTATTTTTTTAAAACATCCTTGAAAAAGTAATATTCTATTCTTTTCTTCGAAGAAAGGGCAGAAAGATACAAAAATATCGTACAAAGCCAAAAAGAAAAATCTCTAACCTACAAGGTTGGTTACCAAACTTATATATCTGTCTACTCTCTCTGTTGTGACTAATTGTTGGAAGGTCAGAGATCTCTGTCTCAGCCACAAACAAGTATACAGCTCCCATCCGAAGATATGGATAGAAATGAACCAGGAGGTAGAATAATCCAGCTGGGGGAATATCATTTCGTGTAGTCCCAAAAGAAAAAAAAAAAACTGACCAATCATCAGCAGAAGGGCTCCACTTGGCCAATGTCCCTTATACATCTATTTAATGATATTCTCATATTCTCTTTGAATTTGGCCCTGTCAATCTTAACGTAACTTAGACAATAAACTCCTTCACTCCCCTGTATGAGATTACAAACATTATTTATGAGTTGTGACATTCACATATCATGACATTCGATCATAAATTATTAAATTAATAAAATATTTGATTTTTCTCCTAATTACCTTTAAAGTCATGATAATTGATGATTGATTGACACTGTAAACTTTTTTACACTATCAATGCATAATACATTACAAGAAATTAGTCTTTCAGTGACAATCAAAATCTGTCACTGTATGTTTAAAATTCATAGGTATATATAGAGTTTACATTCACCTATGACCGCTTCATCCATCTATTGACGAATACCAACGGCAATTGATTGTCATTATAGGTATTTACCTATAGTTGCATTTGACTGTCAATAGGTTTTACATATGCTCAATCTACCTTTACCTACGATTTGACCAACACTAATACATATACCTATAGTTTTAACGACTGTCATTAAAAGTGTCCGTGGGTATATGAAAAATTTCTTGTAGTAATAATTAAGCTTTATGTGTGTGTTTGGATCCGCTGTGAAAATTCGATTATTTCAATAATCGATTGTATGGTTAATCGATTATTGTTATAATCGATTATAATAGAACCATTTTTATGTTTGGATATGTTTACAGAAAAGCGATTATAAGGTAATCTATTTCGTTTGGATTGTGTAAAAAAATCACTTATATATAGTTAATTACTAAAAAGGGTATGAAGTTATTTGTATAATTTAATAATATTGTTTGATAGTTAGTTTTGTAGGGATGAAATATGAAGAATGTTATTGGTTTTAAAATAATCTAACAGCTTTTTAAATAAGCTTCAAACTTCTCTAAAAACAGCTTTTTTCTCATAAAAACAGCTGTTTTGAAATTTAATTAGTTTACCCAAATATACTAGCTTCTACTGAAAAACAGCTTTTATCATAAAAAACAGTTGTTTGGATAAGAAATAACCGTACCCAAACACCCTCATAGTGTGAGTGAAAGTAAGGGAGGTCGTCTTTTGAGAGTATTTTAAGTGTGAGTGAAAAAAAATTCACTTCAACAAAAAATATATATCATGGAGTAGAACGGATTATTAACCTAATGTACTAAAGTTTTGAATTAAAAAGTGGTATATTAAATTCATCTTTGTGGTCCTTTGTTTGAAATCAACTTGGATTGTCTCTCGCCTCCGGCTCTCTCCAGCAGAAAAAATGAGAGTAGGAGAAGAGGGTGAATGGAGAAAAGACGGGGAGAAGAGAAAGAAAAATAGAATAATTAAGAGAGAGATAGAGGGGATGGAGAGAATCTAGATCAGTTTGAAATTCATCTTTGTGGTCCTTTGTTTGAAATAGTTAATAAACCCATAGAAGATCTTTCTGATATTTTGTGCTTCCCTTATCTAGCATATGGCTTGCAACGAGTATGGTTGGTTAGTCCTCTGGTGCTTGTTGGCTCCTTTAAGAAAGTAGAGCTACGAATGATCGTAAGTTTTTACATAAAGAGTACTGCTATATTAGTGGAACTTTTTTTGTCAAAACGCTACGAATCAATTATTAGTATATATATATATATATATATATATATATATATATATAAACATATTGATGGAGAAAATGTGCTAAAGAATATTTCTCATCCAATAAAAATAAGCCGTGGAGTCGGTATCAATTCGTTTTCGGGCGGGAATCCTCTAACTTTAGGGCGGGAAAGTCGCATACATTTCTTTTTATCTCTCTGTTTATTCATTTTCTCTCTCATATTTATTTCTTCATTTTTAATCATTCTTCTCTCTCCTCTATGAACACAATGTCACCGTAATTTCTTGCTCTAAAGTTAAAGAATCCAGATCCAACAATATGATAGCTATGGGCTAGCATCCTGCCTGTGTACAACTCATGCCAAGTCAAAATCAGATCAAACCATGACACATGTTAATGGGTTTAAGTATAGAGTGGTGTTCTGACCAACAACTATAACCTTTGATCTAGTGATAAGTGTTCGTCCACTTTGGCAAGACCAGACAGGTTGGAATTAGATGAGATCGGAGGATCAAATTCTCGAAAAAGGCACATACAACTAAAATTTTAAATCTAATGCCAAGTGCTTAATCTTCAGAATATATGTTTTTGCAATACTAAACTTATAAATAGAATTATATAATATAAATACTTTTATTACCAATTTTGAAGTTATGCATGAAAAAAGTCTGTATTTATCAATAAACTAGCTCAATTAAATAATAATGAGATAAGATGTCAACTAGCTCAATTAGTAAAGATTTCTAAAGTGGATGAGGATCTCCTGTCCTATTTTGGTGTATCACATCATGTCACAACCAATAATATTTTGTCATATAAGTTAAAATTTTATTTAATATTAAAAAAGTAGAATACATGACAAGATATGAGATCCTTATCCTTCTAAAGTTGATTGCAAGATATTGGAATTAAATCCCACATTCACTTATTTGTGTCATATATGAAAAAGTTCAATAATAATGTCTCTATCTAAGTGTACGTATATGTTGAGGGCATATATAGGATTTCTCTGCACGTTTCACTGTCTATAAAAAAATGGTTATAGGATTAGATTTACAAACTTTATTTAAATCGTTGTCCACTCCAATCAAACCAACAATAAAGATATATAGTTGAAAACATTCTGCTTCACACACATGCACATAATGAGGACATGCCCCGAAGAAGAAACAGTTGGACAGGTGCAAGACAAGAAGTGTCACTCAATACCTCAAACACTAGTGTGCGATTTTTTCAGCCATATATTCAACATGCATGCATGCTGCTAATTACAAACTTATGGCCAAATTTTGCCCCGGCCACAACCCTCGACCGCATGCAACGATGGCCCAGCACCAACACGTAATTTAGGGTCATTTTCTTAACAGATTAAAGTTAAGGCCACAAATTAATAAAGCACACAAAGAACATTTGGTAGGGTTTGATATTAGTGCTACAGACAGCAACAAAACAACAAAACGCTCACTCCTGACTTCAAAAACTTTCTCTCAAGTACCCAACAACGATAGATATCTTCTTTTTCCGTTCTTGTTTAATGAGTTTCAAATGTTTTTATTATATATGAAGCCATGCATAAGGGACACTAAAACGGGCGGACACAGACCCCTACCCAGCCTGTCTCATGCTCAAATGGGTCAGATTCCATTATTTTCGAAATTATTTACCTAATCCTAAAGCATACTCCGACAACTAAATCAGTGTCTCATTCAATATTGGTCTCATTAAATTTGTTAGAATTAAAAATATATACAAAGTAAATAAAATATTATAAACACTGATCCGACATCTCTAATCACAGTTAGGGCATTGAACGGTTGTTTGTTTACTTCCAGACGGTGGCAGAAATATGGATTTTTTTAAAGCTTTTGGTTTTGTTTCTTTAAGAGCGAGAGATACACAAGGATTGGATTATTTGATCTGGGAGAAATTATTTTAAAGATAATATTATGATAAGATATTTGTAATATAAAGAAACGAACGTCCTTGGGAAAGAAATCTATTGTTATTAATTTTAAGGGTCAAATGAACCTTAGCCGTTTCACCGCCTATATACTTGTCACAGTCACATGCATCAGATCTCCTAGTATGGTCATATGTCTTCATTATTCAATTTCGTCTGAACAGGCTTTTATTTATAGAACAAGAAAACGATTTTGTAACCTATGTTTGTGGCGCTGATGGTGGGCACTGTTTAATTTAATTTATACTTCAATTTTGTTTATTTTTCTGAAATATCTGTAAATGGACTGAAATTTGAAATTCATATGTTAACCGATGATGTGGCAAACAAACTATTATATCATCACTGCTATGTGAATAAATGAATTATGACCTGACAAAAGGGTTTTGGATGGAATGGGGATGACATGGATAAAATGCATGTGACCTCTTTACATCCTTATTTCTCTCATCCATGCATTTCCCCTTCATAGAAAATGAGTGTGAGATGTAAATCAATTGGGTAAACATCCAATCCACAAAATAGGGTTTATGGATGCCAAGATAACCTAAAGCTAATAACATCTAGGAGAAGAAGAAACCTGGGACGGTTCTAGACATGTCCAAACTGAAAGGTGACATTATATGAGTAGAGGTGTGACTTTAATAGTAATAATCTTAAAGTTACACGTGTGTTGATGTTGATTAGTGGATGGTATAAAAACTTTATAGTAATGATGTATCAAAATTAAATTCTTTATCATATAAAAAAATTTAAAATCTTTAAAATTAAAGATAAGTATTTTGTCAAAAAAAATTAAAGATAAATATAATTGTGTTGAAAAAACTAGGACGGACGTATTCATTCTATTTTCTTTATGCTTATCCTATGAGTGAAACATATAAGAGCTTACATTAAAGTGAGGCTAGCAATTTTTTTTTTGAGGGATCTGAAATAAGCCCATTAAATAAACCATCATCCTAAGAGAATGTAAGGCCCATTAAATGAAGTCCATGTATAATCATGTTGCTCTCTGTGAGGACTTTGGAAGATAGGCCCACCATCCTCAAAATCCCGTTGAACTCCCTCCAATTTTTTGATTCGATGATTTAACATAATAAATATATTCACTGTACCCAAAAAAAAAAAAATATATAATACATATCTCTCTATTTATGTCCCGCTTGTTTGTCCCCAATAAATGGACCGAGTTAAACAAATTTTATAAAAATAGTCGCTTAACTTTTAAAAATTCTTTCAATTAACTTTTTTAATTAAGGGTTGATGGAGCCGTTAAAATCAAAATATTAGACTTGTGAAATTTATGTTTAATTTTCAAAGAAGCTATCTTCATAAAATATTAGATTTTGTTCCCGTGCCCTCAAGTCACGTGATATATGTGACGTGTGATATGATAATGATTTATGTCAATATAAAAACGTTCGTAACTTTAAAAAAATGCTTACATATAAAAAGTATATAAATAGCCTGATGTTAAATATTAAAATCATTCATATAAAATTTGAACATTTTAATAAAAAATATAATCATTAAGCATATAAATGTTCATTTAATTAAGGACAAGACTTAGATTCTATTCCATAGGTACATTAGGTGATGTTTTCCAATAAGAATAAGACAAGTGTAAAGACTCATCAATGAAAAGATAACATGTGTAACAACTATTACACATGTCATATTTCCATTGGAAAACAACACCTAATGTACCTATGGAATTGTACCTAAGTTTTATCCTTTTATTAAACCACAACAAAGAAGGTATATTTCATAGCAATGTCCAAAGAAAAAAATCATAATTTTTAAAAAAAAAAAAAGACTTAATAGACTGATTTTAAGAGTTATATTTCACAGTAATGTCCAACTCCTGCACATCATAGACAAAATTTCACATCATTCCCATAAACATGTTTAATCAAGTAAAAATCTCTAAACATGTTTAGTCAAGTATTTTTTTTATTTGAATAGAATACTTTTTTAGATTAATTGCTTTATTCCCAATCAATCCCCTATTTGATTTGAATTGATTCATCTTTTTTATTTTATTTTCGTTTCTTTTGTTTTAAAAAATTGTTCAAATTTTTCTAAATACGGGAAATGAAAATCAATTCTCAATTTGAATTTAGATATCTAAATTAATTTCTTTATTTCCAATCAATTCCCAATTTGATTTGAATTGATTAATCTTTTTTGTTTTATTTTTTGTTTTTTGTTTTGAAAAATTGTTCAAATCTTTCTAAATATGGGAAATAGAAATCAATTCCCAATTTGAACATGATATCTAAATTAATTGTTTTATTCCAAATCAATTCTCAAGTTGATTTGAATTGATTAATATTTTTTATTTTATGTTATATTTTTTGTTTTTAAAAATTGTTCAAATTTTAAAATATTCTTTTCTGATGATGACAAATGACAAATTCTCCTTACATTGGGAACTGTTTTGTATTATTTATAGATACATTGATAGATTTATAGATAAACAATGAATTTGCCAATCACTATAAGCATTTGAACTTCAATTTCTTTTGGGTGTTTCTTGGTAGCAGACTAGCAGGTTGGTGAAGATCCGATCAAATAAAAAATAGAAAGAAAGAAAGGAAGAAGTGGTCAAGTTGGTAGAAGAATGAGTGTAGGTGGTACTTAATGGCGTGTTTTATGGGTGCATCAGTGGTGTCCAATGTTTGCACTGTTGATTTTAGGATAAAATGTGATCAATGACAGAGGGTGATTGACCTGCAACTTGTTGAGAAAAAAATGTTATTTGCAAAATGATTTCACCCCATCCCATTGTTGCCACCACTTTGCAACTCGCCGCCCTCCTTCAACCACCGTCACCACCACCTCACACCCCATCTCGATGCCCCCACATCTGCCACCTTGAACTCGCACTCCCTACACCTTGCTTGAGTGAAAATTGAGCATCATAGGTGGTGCTCAAAGGGAAGGGGAGCACCATAAAAGTGGCCCCTACTTAATACCTATAAGATGGAATGCAAGAATGGTGTGGATTTGATGTCTATTAGTTTCAGATTCTCTACGTTTGAAAATCATGCTAGCCAAGTGCTCATCAGTGGATCGGGTCTCATTTTTTACCCCACGTTTTTGTCGAGAATAATCTGAAGTAAACATTCTTAAGAGCATCTCCATCGGCCGTCCTTATCCCGTTTCTTATTTTTAAGCAACGTTCCTTAATCAGGTTCACGTTTGGAGGGCTCCACGATGGCGTTGCTTATACAAGCACAACGTTCCTTAACAATAAAATATTCATTTCACAATCCAGCAGTTATGAAATCAACATGAAAATTCAATAATACATATCAGAAAAGGGAGGGAATCAAACAACCATCATCCCATCAACCAAAATCATAAAATGAAATTAACATAAATTTTTTTAAAAAAGCAATAAATCAGAACCCAAAACTAAAAACACAAAACCCAAATCAGACCCGCCGTGATGCTGCCGTGGTGAAGGAGGAGGAAGACGTTGGAGACTGTGGGACCCGCTGCCGTGATGAAGGAAGAGGAAGACATTGGAAAATGGAGACTGAATGAGGAGGGACATTTTGAAGAGAAGACGATAAATGGGCAAAGGAGACTGACCAGTGATTCCAAAAAGAAGAGAGTGAAATGGATTTCACCTTGCTTCTACAGTGTTCTGCATTCATGTAATATTTTCTTTCATAAATTAACTCACTGTTTTTTTTTATTGAGTAAATGTTCAAATTCGTTCTCGATAAAAAATCACGATCATATTTTGGTTCTTAAAAAATAAAAATTATTAATTTGGTCCTCAAAAATATAAGATACGAGTCAAAATAGTCCCTGACAGAAACTAAAATATTCCTAAAAATTACCATAAAAATGATTAATTTGACCCGCATTTTATATTCTTGAGGACCAAATTGATATTTTCATTTTTCAGGGACCAAAATGTCACCATATTTTTTTATCGAAGTACCAATTTGGTTTTTTACTCCTTTTTATTTATTAACATAACATAACTTTTCATTTCTGTACTCATATCTTTTATGACCGTTACTCAATTGATTTACATATATATTTTTTTTCATATATTATTTATTGAATGGATGCATTTATTCAATTTTTTTACGGTTCTGCTGCATTTTATTCAATTTTTCTTTTTTACTGTTCTGATGCATTTGTAACCATTATGTCACAATTAAACACCTTGCAATAGTATAAATAATGCTCCAACTTGCAACTATTTGCACTCATCTCACTCACCAAATGCATCCCAATCAATTTAATGCTTTTATGAATTTTATACAAAATCTTCCATCTCCCTAATGAAAATCCTCACAATCCTCCATATTTTCTCATGTTTCCACCCCCACCAACCAATCATGCCATGTTTTATAGGCTTCAAATGGGTACTGTTGGTGTGGAATTCACTAATGAGGAACTCAAAACACCGATTGGGTCTATGTCCGATTCTCAAATTCCACAATTTTCCAATCAAGTCGGCCTAAAAAGCATTACGCTCAATGAAGAATGAGGTGACAATTCTAGTCAGAAAAAATCACGAGCTAGATTCTCAAATGCAGAGGATAAAACTCTTATTCAATCGCGGCTCAATATTTCAAAGGATGCAATTGTGGGAGTTGACCAAAAAGGAGATAGTTTTTGGTTAAGAATCACAGACAACTATAGCAAATATCGCGGGCAGTTACGAGCGAGGGAAGCGGGTCAACTTACATCTCGATGGCATCGGCTGAATCAAGTGGTTCAAAAGTTCGTCGGTTGTTACAAACAAGCTGTAGCAAGAAAGAAAAGCTGGAGCTCGGAGAATGATGTCATAGTTGATGCGTATGATATTTTTTCTCAAGATGAGGGTGAAAATTTCAAATTTGAGCATGCATGGCGATTGTTGAAAGATGAACCGAAATGGACATCTGAATCAACAGAAAGTTCGTCAAAAAGAACAAAGAATTCTGCTAGTGGGGCGTACTCATCTTCTTTTAATCCACAAATGCTAACAAGTTTTGAATACGACCCAGCATCACCTTCGATCCGCCCAATGGGACAAAAGGTAACAAAAAAGAAAAGCAAAGCAAAAGCAGTCAAAGCTTCTTCTAGCAACAATGACTATATTGCCATTCAAGACACACTTAAGGAAAAGGTAGCTACCCTCGCCGAAATGAGGCGTGCTAAGAAGGAAGAAAACAAGATAAGGGATGAAGAAAACAAGTTAAAGGACAGACAGTTGAAGTTGAAGGAGTTGGAGATCCTCTTGAAGGACACATCCGGTATGACTGAGAGACAACGTCGAGATCATGAAATAGCATGTAACATGATTAGAGAATCACATGGAATTAGTTAAGATAATGTTGTAATGTTGTAGAATCGCATGTAGTTAAATTAATTTATGTTATGTACTTATCTTTATTTTTAAATTATTGTAATGAATCAAGTTTATTAAATTATATTTTTAATTTTATTATTTTTTCATTTAAAAAAAACTTAGTTTGAATAATTTTTATATATTTTTTATTCCGTATTTTTTTTAATTATTTATTGTTAAAATAAAAAAATTGAATTAATATTATACATTAAAATAAAAATTAATGTAAATAAAAAATATAAAGATGTGGGATTAATTGTGAGATCCATTTCAAGTTCTTAAGGGTTGCACCATTGGAATAGTGAGTTGCTTAAATATGAGTGAGTTGCTTAAATATGATGTGATATAGTGGGGTTCACTTAAAAACAAAAAATAAGGAGCATAAATGGAGGAGTAAAGATCCTCTTCATTTCTCAAAAGAAATTGAGGACTTCATTACTATAGTTTTGAATATATGAGAACATTTATTTCTAAAATAAATAATATTTATTAGATTTTTATGTGTTTTATATATTCAAAATTATAATAATGAAATTCTGAAAGGGAGTGGAGAGGATCATGGAGAATGGTTAAGCACGCGTTACTAGGCGCGTGACGAAGAAATTTCACCATCATGAGTCACTTGTTTGTTCATCCTACACTGTTGCCGTTACTCTCATTTCTCTCTCTCTCTCGCACGCACACACAAACCGAACCCAACAGAGGAAAGTGAAAGTGAAGGTGAAGGTGAAGGTCAAGAAACAAGCATCAAATCGGAAACGACGACGTAGGAGCTTGCATGCCCTCGAGTTCCGTCTCTTGTGCGCAACCCTGGTGCACCCCCAAAACCCTAAAACCCTCAATTCAGCTTCTTCCATTTCTCGCCATGAAGGACCGCCCCTCGCTGTCCTCGTATGGCGCCATTTACGTTCCGCCGCACCATCGCCTTCGCTCCGTCGTCACCTCCGCCAATTACAACTCTCCCACTTCAAAGCTCCGCGAAAACCATAGCGCAGTTATAAACCCTAGGCCCACAGCTGCTCCTGCTGCTACTCTGCAAGTTCCGTACAAGGAGAATTCGCGCTACGTTTCTGCTTATGACGACGGGGTTTCCGAGGAAGGCTCCGATCGTGAATTTGAGCCTCCCTCACTAACCGTGAGTTTATTCACATTGCTGGTTCATAGTTTCTTTTTCTTAACGTCAAGGTCATCTACATCAAATATATCGATTGGATTTCTCGTTGTTGGAAGTGTAGATATGTGTAAAGTGGTATTTGTTTGAGGTTTAATGTGTGTATTTTCTCATTTATATTGAAGATTATTATTATTATTTTTTTTTTTGGTTCTCCTTCAAAATTTGTTTGTCAGAGTGCTTACCCCTATGATAATACTGATGAGTGGAAGAAGAAATTAAGCATGCTCTTAAATGACAAGAGTAAGCAAGAGTTGATCTTAAGGGATAAAAAGGATAGGCGTGATTTTGACCAAATAGCAGTTTTGGCTAGCAGGATGGGGTTGTATAGGTATCTTTTATATTCTTTTATTTCATTTTCATGACCTAACCATTAGTGCTTGAATCACAAGTATGGTCTTTATTGTGGGGAATCTCAATTACGTTTATTTATGGCAGCCATATGTATGCAAAAGCTGTTGTCTTCAGCAAGGTCCCACTTCCAAACTACAGATATGATTTGGATGATCGGCGACCACAGAGGGAGGTATATTATCCTGTTCCATGATCTGCTCTCTACTTTCCCCTTTGCTCTGATAGCAGACATTCAACAAAACTGAAGTTGCCTTAAATGTTTTTTTCCTTTTCCTCTTTCTACTGTTACTATCTGTTTGACTTTCTTTGACCGTATTTGAATTCTAAGGATTTGGATAAAAATTCTTCATAAATATATCTAAAATGGAAATTTATATCTCATGAGAGATGCCTTAGTAAAAGCTTTCAGGAATTGACAGGTGAGCATGCCCATTACCATGTTTAGGCGAGTTGATGCATATTTTGAGGAATACCTTAGCCGAAAGTCCAGGGTGAAGGAAAGCTTTTCAGATTTGTCATTTGCAAGATCAAGCAGTAGCGGTAGTATTGGTACAGATGAAGGGCTTTTTGAGCAACCTGAGCCGCTATCATCCAGTAAGGTTGTTGCGGAGAAAATTCTCTGGCGGAGAAGCTTACAAATGCGTGATCAGCAGCAAGCTTGGCAGGTTACATTCTCTCAAATATAAAATTTTGGTATATGGGTTTGGGTTCTGTGATATAGTTCATGTCTGGTTTTTATTTTATTAGTTTTTGGTCACTTCATAATTCAGATTTGTAAGATGCTGATATGAACCTTGTCACTACTTGCTGATTAGTAATCTACCTTCAATGTAAGATGATAAAGAAGGCGTTGAAGACTTTTATGGGGGAAAGGTCTTGCCACGTATAATCTGTGGATTTCTATGTGCTTCCATTGAGGGGATGGGATATGAAAGGTGGGTATTGTAAATTGAAGGGATGAGATGGAAAATCTTAAAATATGAATAAAGACATCAGGTGAGAGTTGAAGCAGATTTGGATATTATTTCAGACAGTAGTTGTTAATAGCGATAGCGCCACTATCGTGACACCGACTCGTGGAAGGTAGCTGCTATTCTGAGTTTGCCGCGTTGCGTTTATGCATCGTGGCCGCTATAATGGCAGAAATCGTGGCATTTCATGCGAGTTTTGGCTGCGATTCTGAAATGGGCAAAAAAACTATTAATGCCCTCAAATCTGAACGTTAAGAGGCATTTTGCCGGTGATTTAGGGTTTTTGGGTCCCAAATAAGGTTTCAAAAGGGTTTGGGAGAAAACCCTTTGTGCCTCTCATCTCTCAGTCTCATACGTGCGTTCCTTTCACTTCTACTGTGCGACCCATCAAAACCCATTCCTCTCCAGTGAGTTTCCGGCCACAACCTGGTGTTTTCTGGCAAACCTACCTTCTCTGTCCATCAGCTCTGCAGTTTCTGGCCTGTACCTTTGGAGTTCCCCTTTCTAATGGTGAGAGGTGAAAGAGAATGTGTTAAACCAATTTTATTCAGTTTCCATTGAGATGAGTCACAGTTTGGGATGATGTGTTCCATGGATTGACTGTAGTCTAGAAAAATGGTTATTGTTATTCATGCCTATATTCTGTGGTAGTAAGCTAAAAGAAAAAGTTCATTTGTTCTTCTTGGTGGTCATTATGGTTTGTGTCTGCTCTATCTATCTGTACAAATGCTTGCAGTTAGGTTGGCCTTAAGTCTCTATTTAATATTTTGCAAAATTATCTAAGAGGTCTAGAAACCTTTGAAATTAAACAAAATGGCTTGAATGTTCTTGACGACATCTTCACTTTTCATTTCAGGAGTCTCCTGAAGGAAAAAGAATGCTAGAATTTCGTAGTACTCTCCCTGCATATAAAGAGAAAGAAGCAATATTATCAGTCATATCAAGGAATCAGGTTTGTTGAATACTTTATTTGTTATTGTTTAATCACTAGTTAATAACACCCCGTACATTGTTCTCTTTATTTTCATAAGGGCTAGTTTTTTAGATTAAGTCTTTTTTTGATTGATTTATTTATTATAAAACTCTTTGATTTATCACTAGTTAATAACACCCCGTTATGCACTATCCCGTTATAGCATTTTTGGGGTCGGCCGCTATGCTCCGCTATCCGGGATTGATAACTCTGCAAATAATAAGTTCAGTGGTGTTATGTAAACTGAAACATTTATGCGAAACAGGGTGTGTTCGTTGAAAAGCGATTTTAAGATAATCTATTTTGTTTGGGTTATATAAAAAAATCATTTTTATACAGTAAATTATTAAAAAAGGGTATGAAATAATTTGTTTAGATTAATATTTGTTTGGTAGTTATATTTGTAGGGGTGAAATTGGAAGAGTGTTATTAGTTTCAGAACAACCTAACAACTTTTTAAAGAAGTTTCGAATTTCTAGCTATCTAAGAATGACTTTTTTCTCATAAAACAACTTTTTTGTAATTTAAAAAGATTTGTCAAACATATCGGATTAAACCCAAAACGACTTTTTTTTTCAAAATAAAAGTTGTTTTTTGAGGGGGGGAAATCTTTCCCAAACATGCACTTTATGTAGTTGAGATTTTAGTTTTAGTTGTCATAATTTTAAACCAATGATATTATAGAGGTTATCCTTTACTTGTCATAATTTTTAAATCAATGATATTATGGTATTTGTTACATATATGGCATGGTTATGTTAGTCTATTAGTTTTATGCATTAGCATTCTTATTTCTTTTATATTATTTTCTACATCTGTAAGAGCATGAAAAGCAAACTTCCTATTTTCTTAATAAAATTAAGAACAGTGAGTGAGATGTCACTACTTTCCATCTGTTACTGATAGCAGTCATATGGTTGAATTGCTGTGCCAGGTTATTCAAAAAAAGGGGAGGGGGAGTGGCAGGGGTGGTGTTGGGATAACTGTATGATGAATATTTTTTTTGGATGGACAAAATTGTATGATGATCGTAAATACAAATTATGAAATCATTTACAATTCTGGATCTGGATTTATTATTTTCTCCAGAAGATAAGGTAGTTGATATCAGATGATTTGCTATATTGCAGTGCTCAAGTTATTGTTTATCAGACAACTATATCTCGGACTATTTGTATCTCATGGTTAGCTTGAGCATAGTTATCTATGACTGGATAGTATTTTGGTTTATGGTGGGTATAAGGCCACAAATCAATAGTCAGAAAAAGCTTGAGATTCGACCTGCTTAGGTTTATGTAATTTTATAATTGCCTGAATCCCTGATATATGAATTGAGGTGATAAGATGAAATTAATGTCCTCATCTAGTAACATGGGATCCTTGACACCCCTGAAGTGATACAAAAATTTTCGGCAGCTTTTACATGCCCACTGATGTTGTCACCAAAAACTCTCATTGCTGAACTAATATGTTGCATTGAGACAGTAAATGCTTTTATTAATAATTAATAATCTTAACAAAATGTAGTAAGCTTCTTGGTTGAATTGTAGGTTATCCTATACTTTGGTTCATATCTGCCGGCTTGTTGCTGGTAAATATATGATTTAATAGTAGTTCATGGTCTTAATTTTAATCCTTTTTTAAAACTTGACATCTATAGGTTAATTATTAAATGGCTTATTTTGCAGGTAGTTATCATTTCAGGCCAAACGGGTTGTGGTAAGACAACACAAATTCCACAATTTATTTTAGAGTCTGAGATAGAATCAGTCCGTGGAGCTGCTTGTAATATTATATGCACACAGCCGAGACGCATTTCAGCCATGTCTGTTTCTGAAAGGATTGCCTTCGAGAGAGGGGAGAAATTGGGTGAATCTGTGAGTTCCTCTGCCAAAGAACTACTGTTAATATACTCTGCTTACGCATTACTGTTTTCTGAGAATTTCAAGCATTGCTCGCTCACTCTCTCACTCTCTCTTCATGAAAGGTTGGATATAAAGTTCGACTGGAGGGTATGAAAGGGAGAGATACCCATATTCTCTTTTGCACCACAGGTATCTTATTAAGAAGATTACTAGCTGATAGAAATTTAAAAGATGTAACTCATGTTATTGTTGATGAGATTCATGAGCGCGGGATGAATGAAGGTAGAATCTTGAACTTGATCGAGGCTTTGGCTTTTAGAATATTTTTGAATATTCATGTTCTTGCATTTTTTATGACAGATTTTGTGCTTGTTGTCCTTAAAGATCTCCTTACCCACCGACCGGAACTGAAACTGATTTTGATGAGTGCTACCATAGATGCAGAGCTCTTCTCTTCTTACTTTAATGGGGCTCCAATTATGAATATTCCGGTGTGTTACTGAAACTGAATGATGTTCCTTGTTTGTGTTGTGATGGGGTAGTTGGTTTCTTTGGGAATTCCCTATGATCAATGGATTGTGTATTGGGTAGAAAGATATAAAATGAGATGATTTTGTAGTATTGAGGAAGTATATGCGTGCAAACTAGGTATATATCATCATCATATATGGGAATGAAATTGGTCAAAAATTCTTGTGAAGAGTTCCAAGTAGTGTATGTTTTAGTTTTGAGAAGTTTTTCTATCTTTTCTTTGGGGTAGAGACATTCTAAATTTTATTCTAGTTTGCTGTTAAAAAGTATTATATTTTGGTGCCAAAAGCTAGAAGTTCCCTTTTTCTTATTGGTGGGTGGATGTGCTTTACTAATATAGGGCTTCACATACCCTGTTAAAACTCATTTTTTGGAGAACATTCTCGATATGACGGGATACAAATTGACTCCTTATAATCAAATTGATGATTATGGTCAAGAAAGGATGTGGAAAATGAACAAACAAGCCCCAAGAAAGAGAAAAAGCCAAATTGCTTCTGCTGTAGAGGTATTTAAGAAATTCTGAACTACATTTGCATCATTGCTTGTTTAGTATTTTCTTAATTTTAGTTCATTTTTGGAAAAATATGACCAGGAGGCAATTAGAGCTGCTGATGTCAAAGGTTACAGCCCACAGACGCAGGAGTCTTTGTCATGTTGGAATCCTGACTGTATTGGATTTAGTCTCATAGAATTTCTCTTATGCAATATATGCAAGAATGAAAGACCTGGTGCTGTTTTGGTTTTTATGACTGGATGGGAAGATATAAGCTCTCTGAAAGAGAAGCTCCTGACACATCCTGTCTTGGGAGATCCAAATCGAGTTTTGTTGCTTACTTGTCATGGCTCAATGGCTAGCTCGGAGCAGGTAATTTTTGATCTGCTGATGACTCATTGCTTGAGTTGATTCAGGATTCTGCATGTATCTTGTAGCCTGTCTGGCACCCCACTGTAGCAATAAAATTTGTAATTTGTTTTATGGCAAAAAAAAAAAAAAAATATGACCCTATAACGGCACTGTGTGAAAATTACTTTTAACTTGTGTACTTGGAATTGTATGAATCGCACAATTTATATCGCGATTCGATCCGATTCTGAAGGCAACCGATACAGATTGTACGGAGTATCGTTTTGCGACTAGAATCACGTGTTGAATCGCCAAAATCGCATGAATCTCGATTGTACCGAGATTCTGATGATACAGATCTAGGATGGATAGCCATCGCTGCCTTGGTCTGGGCCCCAAAGTGGCTGTTTGGCCTGTCGACAGAGTTCTGTGGAGATGGCAGCCACAAACAGGTTCAGATGCACAATCACTCGCTGTCCAGATTTGAACCAGCGATGAAGGTGCAGGCCAAATGGCTGCTCCAGCGACGGCGAGCCAACGAGGGTGGGGAGGTCCGTGCTTGGTGAAACATACCTTTGTTATGGATCCAAGATGGAGAGCATAGGAGCAGAAACAGGAGAGGGTGGCGGCATTTTTTTCATTTTAAAAAATTACATAAGGGAGAAGACGAGGAAACCCTAATAATTAATATAACAACTAATGTGCATAAAAAATAGGAAAATTATAGTGCATAGAAAATAAGAAATTAATGTATAAATGAAATAAGTAAATAAAAATATATGGAAATTAATGTTCATAAAAAAGGAAATAGGAAAGCTATTGATTTCTATACTTATTTAAAAATTAGAGAAAAAAGATGAAGAAACCCTAACGATTAATATAATTAGTGTACATAAAAAATATGGAAATTATAGTGCATAGAAAATAAGGAAATTAATGTATATATGAAACAAGGAAATTAAAAGATATGAAATTTAAGGGCCTGTTTGGTTTCTTTCTAGCTTCCTGTTTTCATTTCCTATTTTTATAAATAATTACAAAATTGTCACATTGTTTTCATTCTGTTTCTTATTTTCAAAATTTTGTGCAGGAAATACTGAAAACAACTTTTATTTGTTTTCACTGTTTCCTATACAAATCTTTGGAAACAAGAAACCAAATGAAAACAATGTGACAGGTTTGTAAGTATTTGTATTGTAATTATTTTTGAAATCACGAAATGAAAACAGGAAACTAGAAACAAACCAAACATGCCCTAATGTTCATAAAAAAGAAATATAAAAGTGATTTAGCTTTGTAGTTATATATGTGAACAATATGTTGCATATTATTTTTAATAATTCATTACAAATCGTACCGTTCATGATACGTTTCGATTCACAATTCAAAAATTAGGCTTTCCGATTCCCGATTTGTTAACCATGCTTTTAACCATGTATTGCATGCATATTCTGTTGTCCAAGAAAGGAAGTATGTGCTTTGCCTTCCTGCTTACTATCAATATTTAGCTAGATTCTACATATTGGATATGCAGAGGTTAATATTTGAAGACCCCAAAGATGGAGTAAGAAAAATAGTGCTAGCAACAAATATTGCTGAAACGAGTATCACGATAAACGACATTGTTTTTGTTCTTGATTGCGGAAAGGCAAAAGAAACATCTTATGATGCATTGAATAACACACCTTGTTTGCTTCCTACATGGATCTCTAAGGTTTCTGCTCAACAAGTAAGGTTATACTTTAGTTAATTATGTGTCTGGCATTATACATTATACTTGATTCGTTTTGTGCAAAGTTTCTGCTTGGTTCATAACAATTTAGTTGGCCGAATGCTACTATGGACACTGGACTATTGGCAGTTTGGCACCGTTTTTAGTTATATGCTATTTTGATAATTGTCTGGGACTAAGTGTGAATTTTTGTACGGTAACAACTCTGCATATTATTGCTAGATTTAGGCTTAGATCTTAGTCTTGCAGTCAGCATTGAGAGGAGAGTGGCTGTCAGTTCTACTAGTATAGCAAACATGATTCTGGGATAGTTTGTGGAGCTTGATAGACCTTGTATTTACTAACCAGTCATCATTTTCACCAAGAGCTTGAGTGACACATCAGCGGTATTAATAAAGGAAGAACGGTATGTGGGTAGTCGAGAAAAGGTAGAAGTCTGAAGTGGAATTATAGAATTCTACCCAAAACCCTAGAAAGCCACAGATCTGAAGTCTTTAGTTAATTTATGGTAAAATCTGTTTACAAAGTTCCTTTGGGCTTTTTAGTGGAGTTATAATTAATTCTAGCATATAGAATCCTAACTATCCATTACCTATGGCTTAAGAAAATCACATCCATCCAGGTTCACTAAAAGGTCACATGCTAGTCACATGGATTAAGTTAATGAATGCATTTACGCTGATAATCATGACAGCCTTATCTGAAAGTTGCCATTGTGTTGATAGTTCTGGGTACAACGTGTCATTTTCTAAAGATCAGAGATGAAAATCAATTGGACTCGAGGATTATGATGGCAAAGTGAAGCCCCCAAAAATCTTCATATAGACCCCTACCTGTGAATCATGATCTTAAATATTAACCACAATACTTTTGGACCTTTAACAAAAATTCTGTCTATTTTTCCCCCGAATCCTATTTTTCTAGAGAAGAGGAAGAGCTGGTCGTGTTCAACCAGGAGAGTGTTACCATCTCTATCCTAGATGTGTATATGATGCTTTTGCGGAGTATCAATTGGCAGAAATTTTGAGGACACCTTTGCAATCTCTCTGTCTGCAAATCAAGAGTCTAAGACTTGGAAGTATATCTGAGTTCTTGTCTAGGGCTTTGCAGTCTCCAGAGATACTCGCGGTAATGATAAATTTGATACTTCTATTCTTAGAACTCCATCAATTCATGCACACTTTTTTTTTTTAAAATAAAATAAAATAAATGAATTTGTTAATTTACTATGCTGATTATTTGTATAAAAATCTCTCTCATTGTTGTTTAATTATTTTAATCATAGGTGCAAAATGCAATTGAATATTTAAAAATAACTGGGGCTTTGGATGAAAATGAGAATCTGACTATTCTAGGTAGGTTGATCCCTTTACTACTGCAGGAAATTTTGGCGTATTAATTTTTTCCTCAAAATGATGAGCACCTAAACTTGGTCTGTCAATTGACAGGACGATATCTGACAATGCTTCCCATGGAACCCAAACTCGGGAAGATGCTTATATTAGGTGCTATCTTCAATTGCCTGGATCCCATATTAACTGTTGCTGCTGGCCTTAGTGTGAGAGATCCTTTCCTAACACCATTGGATAAAAAAGATGTAAGGTTTTCCTGTTTTAATTGAAAACTTAATCCTTGTTTATTAGAGGTCATTTGAAATTACTTATATTCCTGTGTTCCTGACTTCTTCCCTCTTGGCATGAATATGTAACATAACTAATAACTTGGCCGTTTTTACTTGTTTCTGTTGTTTGGACACTAATTAGTAATTTCAATTGAATTTTGTACGCACAGACACACAGATATGTAAATATGTAGGGAGTCTGTGTGTGAAGAGAAATCTCTGGTAAGTAACAGTGTTTGCGTATAAGCCTAAGTGAATTACAAATCTTGCTTCTTACCTGTAACAACAAACTAAAGCTAAGTCTTTTATTTAATTAATTTTTTTCCTTCTCACTAGTCTACCGTGTCCTCTTGTCTGGTGAACTTCGATAAAGTTTGTGTTATGTATTATGATTTTATCTGGTAGAATAGGGCAATTTTTTTTTTCATAATTGCCTCACAGTACACTTACATTAACTTATTTCTGCGTTATATTATATGATATATCCAATGATCCATTAGTGTGTCAATTCACTAGAGTCATTCATTACCGTTTAACTTGGAACTTGTTTTATTTAAAATCTTTTTCTATCTGATAAAGGGAACTTCAAACCATACTAGTTGATCAATTAATTCTTCTTGTACTTCTTCTTTCTATATCTTAGTAACACTTGTGGTATTTTGTTGTCTTTGGTTTCTTATGCCAAAATTTTTCTCTCCATTTCTTTCACTCTCCTTTCTCTATTAGAGAAGTATATTTTCCTCATTAAGAAACCCTTTTTCTATCCCCAACAGAATTAGAGAATGCATTTTGCACCTTACTTAGAAGGCGCTTTTAACTGCATACTTTTTTAATAAATTAAGCTTCTTCATTTGGGTTTCATTGCCAAAATGATGTAATGTAGCCTTTCTGACCTTTTTTTAATCCATGTAAGAGCTGGCTAGAATATTTGCAATTTCAGTTAATTACATCTATTTTAATTTTTTAATGGATATTGGCACTTTCATGAAAGCAATATATATAATGGCCCATTTATTTTGCAACTTATTGCTTGATGGCCTTGTCTTGAACTGGATTTGATTACTTGATCAAAGTTCTTCATTGCAGCTTGCAGATGCAGCAAAATCTCAATTCTCCGGTGCTTACAGTGACCACCTTGCACTTGTAAGGGCTTATGAGAGTTGGAAAGATGCTGAAATAGACCAGGGTGGATATGAATACTGCTGGAAAAATTTTCTTTCAGTGCAATCAATGAAAGCTATCGATGCTCTTCGGAGGGAGTTCATATGCCTGCTCAAGGATATTGGATTAGTTGATAGCAACACAACCAGCTGCAACACATGGTGCCATGATGTGAATCTTATCAGGGCAATTATTTGCTATGGTCTATATCCTGGAATTGGCTCTGTTGTGGTATGTTTTTTTATATGAAAAGTATATTTATATAGAAGCCCTTTCCCCTCTAATCAGTGGTGGATGGAGTTCAGGAACCTCCTCTTCTCGCTTTAACATTATATCTCGTTTTAACATGTTCCCAATATCTTTCCTTCTGATGTGCAATTTTATCTTTGTTAAATCCTAATTTTCTTTTTCCGCTTCTCTCTTTTACCATATAAAAAAGAGTGATGCTGTTAGGAATCCCGAGAACTAAGAGGAATTCTGAGAGAAACCCTAGAGAACTGGGATTATTCGCCCAGAAGTTTATTGAAATCAATGGAAAGAATACACAAGGGGCACTCCCCTTCTCACTGAGCAATTCTCAGTCACAAATTCAAAGCAAATGCAAAACTGAACCTTCCTAGCTACAGAACTCTTATTTATAGGCGCGTCTAACTCCTAACTGCCTCTAACTGATTTCTAACTCCTAACTAACTCTAGTTCAACTTTCACAAACTAGCTTAGTTAACTAATTGTTAACTAAGGATTACAATATGCCCACACACGTCATATTCTCTATTCGCTTTACTCTTTTCCTTGTGCCACTTCTTCCTGTAGTAAACTCTCATCATGCGAGGTGGCGCCTCTTCCTGTTCTTTCTCAGTCACTGCATGCCTAACAATACCTCCCTCCTCAACTACAACCTTGTCCTCAAGGTTGAAGTCGGGAAACTGTCCCTGTATGATGTCTCTGTCCTCCCATGTTGCTTCATCTGGTCCTTTACCCTGCCACTGGACCAGCAACTATGGGATTGATTCCCCGAGTTTGTTTACCACTCTGGTGCCCAAGATTTGACTCGGTTGGTCCTCAGTTGTTCCCCCTTGTAAATCGGAAGGCAGGTTACCCTCAACTAGCTTGTTGCCCACTGCTTTCTTGAGCTGTGACACATGGAAAACCGGATGAATTCTGGCTTCCACTGGTAATTGCAGCTTAAATGCCACTGCTCCAATCTGTTTCAACACTAGATAAGGACCATAGTACCTTGCGGCTAGTTTCGGATGTAATCGGGTAGGCATTGAACCCTGTCGATGGGGTCTAATCTTCAAATAGTCCCCGGGCTGAATGTGCGAAGGTTTTCTATGGCTGTTGGCATATCTAACCATCTGATCTTGTGCTCTGCTCAAATGGTTTTTCAACTGCTTCAATGCTTCATCTTTGTTAATCAAGTCGTTTGCCACAGCTTCTACCAATGTCTCTCCCGGGATAAACCTTGCTAGGGAAGGAGGGGGTCTCCCATACACAACTTCAAATGGTGTGCAATGTGCTGCACTTTGGAAACTGGTGTTATACCAGTACTCCGCCCACGGCAAAAATTCAGCCCATGCCTTGGGTTGTTCTGATATAAAACACCTCAAATAGGTCTCTAGAGTCCGGTTAAGCACCTCTGTTTGCCCATCAGATTCTGGGTGATATGCAGTGCTCATCTTCAAGGTAGTACCTTGCATCTTGAATAACTCTTGCCAAAAGTGGCTTAGGAAGGTGGGATCCCTATCACTCACAATGGACATAGGTATACCATGCAACCTTACTACCTCCTTGACAAACATTTCAGCAATAGACCTTGCTGAATATGGGTGTTTGATTAAGATGAAATGGCCATACTTACTCAATCGATCGACCACCACCAAGATAGCATCAAAACCTTTTGATTTGGGTAACCCCACAATAAAATCCATGCTTATTTCCTCCCAAATGGCATTGGGGATAGGTAGAGGTTGTAGCAACCCAGCGGGGGACGATGTTTGATACTTGCTACGTTGGCAAATATGGCAGTTAGCAACATATTCAGTGACAGTGTGCTTCATTCCTATCCAAAACAGAGATTGGGCTACTCTCCTGTAAGTTCTATAGATGCCCGAATGTACCCCAGTTTTAGAAGCATGAAATTCTTGAAGAAGCTGTGGGATCCATACAGAATTAGCTGATAGGACTAGCCTGCCTTTGTAGTATAGTCTCTCATGCTCCAAAGTGTAATGGATATGAGATTCAGGCTTCTCCTTTAGCTCTCGCACGATCTTACTCAGAGTTGCATCATTCTTCACTTCCTCATCAATCTGCCCCACATCTTGCCAAAATGGCCGGGTGATACCCTGCAATTCTCCTTCTTCCTCCCTTCTAGATAAAGCATCAGCTACTTTGTTTGCTGCCCCCAACTTGTAGATTATCTCAAACTCATAACCCAACAGCTTGGCCAACCAATTTTGTTGATTTTGAGTGGTTATTCTCTGTTCCAACAGGTGTCTTAGGCTCTTTTGATCAGTGTAAACCGTGAATCTTTGCCCAAGTAAGTAGGGTCTCCAATGTTGAATGGCATGCACCAATGCCATTAACTCCTTTTCATACACATATTTAGTCAATGAAGCCTCTGACAATGCCTTACTGAAGAAAGCTATGGGTCGTTTGTTTTGAGATAGGACTGCTCCTAAGCCTCTCTCCGAGGCATCACATTCAATGGAAAAAGGTAGAGAAAAGTCTGGCATAGCCAGTACTGGAGCAAAGGTTACAGCTTTCTGCAGTTGTGTGAATGCTGCCGCAGCCTCCTTGTTCCATCCAAAGTTCCCTTTTTTCAACAAATCCGTCAAAGGTCTTGCTATTTTTCCATAATTGTACACAAATCTTCTATAGTATCCAGTTAACCCCAAAAACCCTCTCAAAGCTTTAATGTTCTTGGGTTCTGGCCAACTCAGAATGGCTTCTATCTTTTGAGGATCCATGGAGACTCCTTCCTTCGAAATTATATGGCCCAAATAACCCACCCTTTGCTGTCCGAAGCTACATTTTTTCTGATTAGCAAGGACCTTTTCTGTGTCTAAGGCTGTCATTACCTGTCTCAAGTGTTCCAAATGCGCCCCCCATGATTTGCTGTAAATCAATATGTCATCAAAGAAAACCAAGGCCCATTTTCTCAAGAAAGGCTTCAGCACCGAGTTCATTGCACACTGAAAAGTGGCTGGGGCGTTAGTTAGGCCAAAAGGCATAACTAGGAATTCATAATGCCCTTGGTGTGTCCTAAATGCAGTTTTAGGAATATCCGACTCATGCATCCTGATTTGGTGATACCCTACCCGGAGGTCAATTTTAGAAAAAAATGCAGCTCCATGTAGCTCATCCAATAGCTCTTCGATGACTGGGATTGGAAATTTATCTGGAACAATGGCTTTGTTAAGTGCTCGGTAGTCCACGCAAAACCTCCAACTACCATTTTGTTTCTTTACTAAAATAACTGGGCTAGAGTAAGGGCTATTGCTTGGCCTTATTATTCCAGTGATCAACATTTCATTCACCAACTTTTCTATGTCATTCTTCTGGAGGTGCGAGTACCTATATGGCCTCACATTCACTGAGTCAGTTCCTGTTTTGATAGGGATTTTATGATCAACTTCCCGTCTAGGTGGCAGGCCCTCAGGAGTAGCAAACACCTGCTCATACTCATCCAACACTGCTTGCAATTCCTGTCTCTGTTTACTGTTTAAGCCATTGTCCCTTGGAAACTCTTTATCGCTTTCTACAGATCCCATCACCCATAGTATAGACATGGTTTCAATTTCAGATTCCTTCAAACCTTGAAGAAATCAGAGACTTTACTAGGCTAGGGTCTCCTTTAATCTCTACAGCCTTACCTTGTTCTTAAAAAGTCATGGTTAAAGTTCTCCAATTCACTTTTACATCTCCTAGGGTAGCTAGCCATGCTACTCCTAAAATTAGATCAACACCTCCTAGTTCAAATAGTAAGAATTCACCAATTAAACCATACCTTCCCATTTGCACTTTCAATCTCTTACAGCAACCTTGTGTTGATTTCCTATGTCCATCTCCCAGCCTTACTTTGTATGTATCAACTTGTAACCCCAATCTCTTCACTAATTCTGAGGAAATGAAATTATGGCTGGCCCCGCTGTCAATCAATATCAACACCTCTTCCCCTTTCACTTGCCCTTGCAGCTTCATGGTTTGTGGTTGGGTTAAACCCCCTGCTGAACACACAGACAAATCCATCCACTGACAATCAAGCTCTGTGAGCTCGTCTGCTTCTTCCTCTGCTCTGATTTCAGGCTGCATATAAGCAATTTCCCCTGCTTCGTTCAAGAACTCATCTTCTGCCAAAATGATAACCCTCATGCTCTTCTCCAGACATCTATGTCCTGTCCCAAAAGTTCCTCCACAATGGTAACACAATCCTTCATCGCTTCTTTTTATATACTCGGGGTATGGTAGTTGCCTTGCTCCCCTGTTCCGAGACCCTGACGTTGAGCTGCTACTTGGTTTAGCCACAGAAGACATGGTTGAGGCCTTGTTACTACCTTCTTGTGAGTTCCTATTTCCGCCGTTGGAATTGAATGAGTTATTTCCTCCGTTGAACATTCCAACCTTCGAAACAATGCTTCCTCCTCCATGATACTTTAACCCTGACCCTGTACTTCTGGCCTGAGTTCCTTCACTATTGTTCTGTACTCCTTTCAGCGCTTCTTTAATGTCGCGCGCCACGTCCATTGCTCTCACGATGTCTTGAGGATCATGAGGGCGCACTTGTCCTCGAATATCTGCTCGAAGCCCCGCTAGAAAGTACCCTAGCAATTGATCATCAGTAGTAACTGAAGCTTGCGCCACAAGCTGCTCAAACTCTTGCACATAATCCTCCACTGAACCAGTTTGTCTCAACGCAGCCAATTTCTCATACACGGTTCCCCGATCCATTCCTCTATACCTACGTGTTAACGCGATGGTAAAATCTTCCCAATTTGGATTCTTCGATTTTTGGCGCCAAAATTGGAACCAATGTACCGAATTCCCCTCCATGCTTATGAAAGCTAATCTCAATTTCTCCGTCGCTTTCACCTTTTGGACCTCAAAGAATTTTTCAACCCTCGCAATCCACCCCAAGGGATCGCCTCCCTCGAAAGAGGGTAATTCTACCTTCTTCAACCATGAGCGCGGTATCTCGTCCTCTTCGTCAGATCTGCCACCTTCTCCCTGTTGTTCTTCTGCCTTCTCGATGTGTTCATTCTCATCAACCGGTGGATCGTTCAAAATTCCATGTTTCTCCATGAATTTCGCCAGTAATTCACGAATTCCATCCATGCTTGCGTCGTTATTCCGAATTTCTTCAAGGTGCGTACCTTGATCGCTGGTTACCTTCTTCAATTGCTCGACTGAGGATTCCAAATTCGCGAATCTCGCTTCAATCTTCTCCATTTCTTCAGGAGATCCGGCAGGTCGGACCAAATTTGTTAGGAATCCCGAGAACTAAGAGGAATTCTGAGAGAAACCCTAGAGAACGGGGATTATTCGCCCAGAAGTTTATTGAAATCAATGGAAAGAATACACAAGGGGCACTCCCCTTCTCACTGAGCAATTCTTAGTCACAAATTCAAAGCAAATGCAAAACTGAAAATTCCTAGCTACAGAACTCTTATTTATAGGCGCGTCTAACTCCTAATTGCCTCTAACTGATTGCTAACTCCTAACTAACTCTAGTTCAGCTTTCACAAACTAGCTTAGTTAACTAATTGTTAACTAAGGATTACAATATGCCCAAACACGTCCTATTCTCTATTCTCTTTACTCTTTTCCTTGTGCCACTTCTTCCCGTAGTAAACTCTCATCATGCGAGGTGGCGCCTCTTCCTGTTCTTTCTCAGTCACTGCATGCCTAACAGATGCTACTACCCAATATACACACAAATAAATCACAAGTAACCTGTGCAATTCGTTGATTTAAGAGACAAGTAATTATCTAATGGCTTGCGTAATTGTGATTTTGAGTTTATGGTGTTGACTCTGGCATTGCCCTGAAATATTTTGTTTGCACAAAAAGTGTCTTGTTCTTTATGTATTTACTTTTCTTACATTATTATGTAGGAAGAGAAATAATATGATTCAACTAAAAATAATTAATGTTTGGTTGAGCGTAAGTTACAACATACGATGATAATTTCTTATATCTGAGTTAGTATATTTAACTGAATTTATCATTAATTCATTGTTCAAGCAACTTTTAATCATCAAATTCTCATAATAAACTACGCCCATCCTGAAATTTAGTCTTGGTCACTGTCTTCAGAAAAGTAATTTACTACTTGGAACTGTGCAATGTCTTAATATGGTATATTTGTTATTATTCTTATGTTTTGGGACTGTAAAATAAGAAGTAATTTCATTTGCAGCATAATGAGAAGTCTTTCTCTCTGAAAACAATGGAGGATGGTCAAGTGCTTCTATATTCGGTCAGTCCATGTTATAATTTGCTGATGTTGTGAAACTCTCTAGATACTTGTACTCAGGTTTTTTAATGCTGACTTTTGCTTTCCTTTTTCAATTGCATGTTCATTCCATTTTCCTAGAACTCGGTGAATGCTCGGGAAACTAGAATTCCATATCCATGGCTAGTTTTTAATGAGAAGATAAAAGTAAACTCTGTTTTTCTTCGTGACTCAACAGCTGTGTCTGATTCAGTGGTGCTTCTGTTTGGTGGAAGCTTATTGAAAGGAGATGCTGTAAGTGCCAAGTATTTTTATCGGTTCTCGTCTTCACTCTAAACACTATAAGATGTTACAGTTTCATATTGCCGTGAGTTTTAGTTGTAAGATGGTTTACTCGAATTCCATTTTTGTATCAGGATGGTCACTTAAAAATGTTAGGAGGATATTTGGAGTTTTTCATGGAGACTGCTGTTGCTGACATGTACCAGAATATAAGGAGAGAACTGGATGACTTCATTCAGAGCAAAGTAGGTGCAAATTAATTTCATGCTCCTACAAGCTTCCCCTTGATATTTGAATATTGAAAACAAAAATTTGAACATAGTTTCTAAATGGCAGTAGCATTTTTTTTGTGTGCCCTGCTCTTGGTCAACCTGCATTGTGATGACGTTAACGGTATACTGTTATACTTTGCAGCTACTTTTTCCAAGGATGGGCATTAATCTGTATCAGGAGCTCTTATCTGCAGTGCGGTTGCTGATTTCTGACAACAAATGTGAAGGCAAATTTGTATTTGGTCGCCAGGTCCTTAAACCATCAAAGCCATCTATGATGATGGCCCCACATCCAGCATTGGTTTCAAGGACTGAGAGTGGACCTGGGGGTGATAATTCTAAAAGTCAGCTCCAGACCTTGCTTACAAGAGCAGGATATGCTGCACCTTTCTACAAGACTAAACAATTGAAGAGCAATCAGTTTCAGGCTACAGTTGAGTTCAACGGAATGCAGGTAATGGGCCAACCTTGTAACAATAAGAAGAGTGCAGAAAAAGATGCTGCAGCTGAGGCGCTGCAATGGCTGATGGGTGGAAAGCAGTCAGGCAGAGAGTATATCAATCACATGTCGATGTTGCTGAAGAAAAGTAAGAAGGATCACATTTAGCAGCCAACTGTAATGAGCTTATTGGGAAGGTAACGGAGCCCAAGGTGAGTGTACTTGACCTGAATCTTGTGGCTCCTACACCCCTATTCTCTTCTAGGATTAAAGGGACAGAAGTTCGTTGGCCGCATTGTTACTATTTAGTTCTTTATCTTGAGTCCATTTTGTTCATGACAACCGCCAAGCCATGTCTAATCAAGCATGTATCAAACGGATTCAATTTGAAGTTGGAAGATACTAATGCTTGATTGAAGCAAAATAATGGATCATCTGTGAACTTGAAGCAAGAAACCACCAATAAAAGGTTGAGGATATTGTCTGTGCAATCTGAAGCTTTTGAATCTTCGGCTTGAAAGTACATGGTTTACTGGAAGAGTCAATTTCACAACGGGAGGATGTAGTCCATAGCATTCATTCATTGGGACATGTTCACATTCCGCGGGAAATGATGTCATAGTTGAGTTACAATTATCTTTTTCGTCCCATTAATTCTTTGTAGTCTCCCTAAAAAAAATTAAAATGAAATAAAATTGTATAGTCGTCTCTAATATTGATATCATCAAATCCGACATATATCGGATCTCAGGGACTTTTGTTCTCTGTTTGGAAGCAAAATGAGATTGAAAATGCAAGAAGCAAGTTTTGGATATATGACAGGTGAAATAAAGAAATCATAAGAATTTCACTCAAAACGCAGAAAATTACCTAACTCAGTATAACACTTGCACGAACATACATGAATTTGGAAATTTCTGGGCTTAAAAAAAGGCCATCAAGTGATCGTGCATTGCAACAACTTCAGCGTCGGAGCACCCTTAACACTAGCGTTATGTTACTTTTCGCTTGTTAGCAATTCTACAGTCTGTTACTTCAATCCGCTCCTTCCACCACCAAGCTAAAGGCTGGTTTTTCATGGATCACACAATGGTAGGAAACGACAAACTTTAAGTACGCTTGTATTTTACTTTCAGAATTTGTGCCACACAAATGGAGCAAGTCAATTCCCACTTCCAAGTTACCAACCGACCTTCTCAAAAAAAAAAAAAAAAACTTTGGAGGTCCGTAAGTATCCCTTGGGAATGTCGAAAATATCGTGGTAACTGCAGAAGCAATGCTTCTATGGTGAATTCTATAATGCATCAAACATGAGGAAGATATATGATGCATCAATTTTTTATCAATAGATAATCAATTAACACTTAATTAAATTTTTATCAATAAAAAAATCATAAATATATTATCAAATGGAAAGCACTGTGCACCCCGTTTTTGGGGTGCACAGTGGACGCCCCCTGCTTATAAAGTATAAACTTCTATAGAAAAGAGTCATTGCATATTATTTTCATCATTTCTAATTAATAATGAATAGGGCACTACAGAAGATCTGACGTAGATTAAAGACTCCCACCACAAAGGGGATTATCAAGAGCAAAATCTACGAACGGCGCAAATAAACAATAACAAAGTAATAAACCTTGTTTTTCTGTTGTTCCTTCCCTCTTTAGGTTTTTTTCACTAAAATCCCCAATCTCGGTTGTACCAAGAAAAGCTTCCTTTCTCGCACAATTTATTCAAACTCAGTTGCTAGAAGTTGAAAAAAAATGAAAATAAAAATACAACACATCTCATTATCCTCAGAATTCATTGCTAATAAGGCCAAAGGCAAAGGATAACAAACTTTTAGTAGGTATAGCCCTTGACAAACATTCCCTTCTTGGCTTCTTCACTTTCACCTGCGGCAGAGTATCTTCCAAGTTGAGCCAAGGAGTTAGCTTTAGCACGCACCAAAAGAGACTTCTGGGCAGCTTCCACATTTTCCGGGCGTCCTTGCCATGTCTTAAGCACAGTGTTCTGCAGAGCTCGTGCATATGAGAATGAAACATGCCATGGGTTGGGACTTTGGTTCATTGCATTCAGATTTAGTGTGGCTTCCACTTCAGATTGACCACCAGACAAAAACTGAGAATGCAAACAGAACATAATTTACAGTTTCAATTAGTGGTTTTAAATTTCAAATTCTAACTTAAGTGCAATCTTAAATGAAAAAAATGGATTATCATCATGGTGTGCTTGCTGCGATAGCATCTTTGGATCATGAATTCATAAATCGATTGTTCAGAGGAAGTATGATATATCACATCAATTTATGTGAGGAGGAAATAAAAATGTGCAGTAGCTGTACCATGATTCCTGGGACAGCAGGAGGAACCCTTCTTCTAAGCATGGTTAGTGTATATTTTGCAATGGTTTCTGGAGAAGCCTTTTCCTTATGTTCAGCCCCAGGTGTTACCATGCTAGGTTTGAGCAAAATTCCCTCAAAAATGACATTGTTTTCAGCCAAATAGAAGAAGACTTCTGCCCAGACCTTCTCTGCAACTTCCAGTGTCCTCTCAATTGGGTGGTCCCCATCAAGAAGAATTTCAGGCTCTACAATTGGAACAAGACCGTTGTCCTGAATGGAACACAAATGGTGTCCACAAAAGCAATATAAGAAAATAACAAAAAAAACTGAAAGTTTTTACTTTTTACTATAAAAAATATACATAAAGAAAACAAAGTGTAGCACATGTACCAATTGGTTATATTATTTTTACTCATTTCCAATCTAATTAATTGAATGAGGTTAGAGCTAGAAGATGGGTGCTGTGCAGAAGAACCTTGTTTGAGATAAACACTAAACAAATGTCAATGGATTACACACTAACATCAAGCATCAAACCACAGAAGTTCAATACCCATCAAAAATAATATAGTTCACATTCACTCAAATTTGACACAATGTATACACAGAATGAACATATGCTTAAAAAATATGCTGCTGCCATCACATAGCCCAAAGTAAACCCACAACCAACATTCACTTCCTTCAAATGAAAGAACCTCCCTTTTCAGATGGGTGTGGTTAAGAAGACAAAAGGATAAACTAAGAAAATAGTCACTAGGAATGAGCTAACTTCATTTTCATCAAACATAGATTCATGAGTGAAAGAATACCTGAGAGATAGCAGCATAACGTGCAAGTCCCCATGCAGCCTCCTTAACAGCTAATGCAGAAGGACCGCATGGAATGCTAACAACTGTCCGCCTGCATTTTACAAAAGCAAACCACCATTTCAACTCAATTTCAATGCATCTTATCACCAAGAAAGATTATTAAAGACAAAATAAAGAATAACTTACCACTTGGCAAATCGAGCGCCTTGCTTGTAGTATTCAGCAGACCTTGAAGCCAATCCATCTAACCCTTGGCACCAAGATTCATTGTTTGACCCTGGCAGTGGTACCAAACCCTAAAAAGAAAAAAGAAAAAACTAAAATTATGACTACTAGCAAGTGTATGACCCATGAGAATGATTCCAATGGTAGAGGTTACATTTACAAATTACTGACAAACAACAGACCTTATCAACTTTGATGCCAGGTACAATCTTCTCCTCGCGGAGGCAATCCACAAACTTCTTTCCATCTGTTGTTGACTGGTAAAGGGTTTCCTCGAAAAGAATGGCGCCGGAAATGTATTCACCAAGGCCAGGTGTGGTAAGCAGAAGTTGCCTGTAGGCTTGACGATTCACCTCGGTGTTGTCCAATCCAATGGATGCTAACCGCTTCCCACAGGTTGCATTTGACTCATCAATGGCAAGAATTCCACGACCAGGAGATGCAATAGATTTCTATACCACCAACAATGAAGCCAATCAATGGTACTCAAGCTTTTTTAACAAATGTTGTTTTAATAACTATACTAGAATCCATATCAGCACAACAACAACTCAAAGCATCTTCAAAGACAAATTTTTCTCACGCTCTACCGAGAATAACTCATATTGAAGTACTAGGTAATAGTCAAACAATGTAATAATGTGCAAAATTGACGGAAAACTCGTAATAAAGTAGTAGTAATTATTGAACAAAAATAAAAACAAATCAAGAATCTTGTTGAGTCAGCTCAGTTGGTTAAACTGCGGAACATGAATCATAGGTGTGGGGATTCAAACCCCCGTAATATGCTCCGCTCCGCCCCTTTCCCATTCTTTTCTCCTCTCTCTCCCCTCAGTAAGGCCTCTTATACCTCTTATGAGACTCCCCATAGACCCCAAAAAATGAACAAGTTAAGAGGTTAAACAAAGATGCAAATCAAGCACCAAAACCAAAGGCCATGAAATATTTACATAGAGCGTGTCTCACAACAGCAAAGTTAAAAACTTTGGAATTGAAGAGTACTGAACCGGGAAACGAATCAAAAAGGGCACGATCAACGTTTCCATAATATGATTAAAAAAAAGGGGGGAAAGGAAAAGGGACAAACAGCGGTTTGGATGAGTTCATCGGTGTAAGAAGAGGCGCGGATCGGGAGGGAGACTCGGCGGGTGGCGATGAGAGGAGAGGATCCGCGGCGGGAGGAGAAGGAGTTGTTGCCGATCCACTGAGTGTTGAGCTTTGCGAAGCTTGCACATGCCGCCATGGCTTCGATTCACCAACACAACAAGAGAAGAGTGAGGTGGAGAGAATTGTAAATATGATTGAGATGTTTATGTTTTTGTTTTTGTCAGTTTTGGTTTATAGAGAAAGAAGTGAAGAAAAAAACAGAGGGTTTGTTTTCTCGGTCACTCCGCGGGGTTGGTAGGTAGGTAGGTCAGGTGACGCAAATATAATAAGACAACCATCGTGCGGCAATATCAAATACCAAACTCCTAACCAAGCATTGCTTCACACTTCTTTCTTTCTTTTCTAATTTTTGATAAACAATAAGTTTAAGATAAATTCTCTAGTATGTACATGAGGGTAAAAGTTTACTGTATTTGGGTGGCCCGATAAGAAAATCATTTGACATAACCCATTAACTTGATTTATTTAATTGAGATAACATATTTTGATTAGGCAAAATAACTTTTACCCTTCTATTTTCTGGATATCAGAAATTTACCCAAGTTTAATTCCATAATGGTGATGAATTCGATGATATGTCACTAGTTTATTTGAAAGTTTATTGGCAAAATAGGTAGATTGGTCCTATACGTTTATTTAATTTTTCACATCGGTCCCATATGTTTTTTTTTTTCAAATTGGTCCTACAAGTTTCATTCCGTTTCCACGTTAGTCCTTTCCGTCAAATTCGACCTAACGCCGTCAAATAAAAAGACACGTGTCGCACTAATATCGTGTCACGTCAGCTCAAAACTAACAGCGTTAGGTCAAAATTGACGGAAAGCACTAACGTGGAAACGGAATGAAACGTGTAGGACCAATTTGAAAAAAAAAAAACATATGGGACCGATGTGAAAAATTAAATAAATGTATGGGACCAATCTACCTATTTTGTCAAGTTTATTTTACCCAAAATTGTATTTTTGATAAACAATAACTTTAAGAGAGAGAAAAGTTGTCTTGTTTTATGATGAAGATTTGAATTTGATGATGTCACAAACTTGTTTGCGGAATTTTATCCAACTTAAGTGAATTTATTAGTGAACTCTCAGTTCAATCCTTGGAAAAAAAAAATTATGATATTGTCCGATAGGTCATTAAATTTTTTTTTTGTCACCATAATCTTTCAATGACTGAATTAAGGATTTATTCTAAAGTTATTTATCTTGACTAAAATATACTTTTGGTACTCTAACTTATTTTTTGGTTTCAACTTGGTCATTTAATTAAGGGCCTTGCTGGCCACTAGTTAAGAAATCCAAAAAAGACAATATTTTATTAGCATGTCCTTTTAATTGATAAATGTTTTGTTTCGGTCCTCTGCCTTCAAAACATTAATCCACATTTATCCTCCGTCAACACTATTATAATGGATGCTATATTTTACTAATATTAAACAGTTAACACCAGGAGGACAATCTAATCGTCTAACCCCCTCCTCCTCTTCCTCTACAGACGCAAAGAGAGGGAGAGAAAAAAAGGAAGGAGCAAAGGAGATATGGAGAGACAGGGAGTGGTGCTGAAGGGAAAACAACGGCGGGTAATTTGGTGTGAAACAATGGTTCAAGTGTTGGTGTCGGGGATGCTGCGAGGTACACGATGGTTGGACATCGTCTTGACGACGTTGGGTGGATGATGGTTCATGGGTTTTATGGTGGTTGTTTTTGTGTTTAATGGTGCTGAGTTTTATGGTTCTGCGTTGATGAGTCGTGGGTTGCGTCTTGGGACGAAGCGGAGATGGTTACGCATGTAGTTTGCAACTCAGGTGTGGAAGACATAGCAATTTGTGTGAGTGCAATGGAGGATTGCAAGGGTGGAGTTCGCGATGGTGTTCAGGTTCCGCACGGATTTACGAAAAGGTGGTGGGTCGATGCTACGATCTGAGGCGAGACGTGGTTGGAACCACGGCGAAAGGAGCTTGCGACAACAACTCGTGATTTGAAAAAATCTACTGATGTTTGTTACCCTTCGTTTGTTTTCTCAAGTAGTGCTCTTTAGAGTTTCAAAATTAGATACTTTTGAATTGCATAAACAAGAGTTTGTGTTTTGATGGTACCTTTTATGTGGTTTTTGTTATTGTTGATGGAACTTTTATTGGTGGAGGATAGGTTGATGATGGTGTTATTGTGGATGGGTTTTTGGGTTTTGTATTGAGGAGATTAGGTGGACAAGATGGAAGGATGAGTATCGGAGGAAGAAGATGGTGGTGGTAGGGGTGAAGAGAGAAGATGAGCAAGAAGAAGATGGAGGGTTCCGGTGAAGTAACATTTTGAAGTTAGAGCACAAAAATGGAATGTTAATCGAATAAAGGACCAAGTTCAAACCAACAAATAAGTTAAAGGATCAAAAGTATAATTTTTTTAATGAAAAAAATGGTAGGAAGTGAGCTACCACTCCAGAGGCTGAAGTAACATGGGTGGGGCCTCACCCCAAGGGATTTATTTTGCACAAGGTGGGGATCGAACCAGAAATCTCTCACTGAAGAGTATCCTTATACCTACGTTGCGGACCTAACATATTTCCACAAAGCCAATTCTTTATATTTTAGGCTTTATCTTTTTCAAATATGAAACCAATCATCTTTTTAGACAGGAAAGTAATAAAATAACTAATTATAAATAAAGTAATTTCTCATCAAATCAATTAACAATAAGATTCATAAGTTTGGAAGAAATGAATTTTAAATTTAAAAATGAATTTTACTGCACGGAAATACTAAATTAATTATATTAACTTTTAATAGTGCATTTAGTAATTTAATAATTCAAATCACTATTTTCTCTTATATTAAGTATTTTATTTTATTTTTCTTCTTAACCGTTGAAGGAATCAAAACAAGAATATACTATACGATTCTGCTAAAGTTAGACATTTTTTTTACGTCCGAAAGTCCATTTTTTATCGAAAAACAAGAGAATTATCTTTAAAAAAATTTTTTTTTAAAAAATTAAAGAAGAGGAGATCATAAACATTTAGCGTCATCAAATAATATCATGTCAATAGTTGTAAAGTCATGTTTCATCATATCAATAATTGGATGACAAGGACCAAAGAATTTGTAGGGAGGTCAAAGAACTAAGTTTTTAAATTTATCGAGGAACGAGTTTGGAAGAAGTTAAAGGGCTTGAAAGAGAAATCATTGTCATCGGCTGGCGGAGAAATTTTAATTAAATTAGTGGCTCAATTAATTCCCACATACATTATGGGATACTTCCTTCTTCCTAACAGCTTATGTGACCATTTAGAGAGCATGATTAGTAGATTCTGGTGGGGGGCAATAATGGGGAAAGAAAATTCACTGGGTTGGTCGGAACAACCTTTATAAAAAGAAAACATATGGAGGTACGGGGTTTCAAAGTTTTAGAGCTTTTAATGAGGCACTATTAGCAAAACAAGGCTGGAGAATGCTATCTCAACCCAACTCTTTTCTTTCCTAATGCCTAAAAGCCAAATATTTTCCAAACACAAAGTTCTTACATGCATCAGAAGGATACTCTCCAAGCTACACTTAGAGAAGCATTCACCGCGCCTCCTGAATTCTAAAAGAAGGAGGTCTATGGAGAGTGGGAAATGGATCAAACATAAACATTTGGGAAGATAATTGGCTACCATTGCAACCTGGCCACAAAGTCTGGAGCCCAAAATCAAGCAACTGTGAGCTAACAGGAGTGATACAACTATTAAACGAAGACTTACACTCTTGGAACATGCACTTAGTGAACTCTAGCTTCCTACCCTTTGAAGCAGCCCAAATCTCTCAAATTCCTCCGTCTTATCATGTTCAAACTGATAAATTTACATGGGAGGAAATAAAGATGGCAAATACACAGTAAGATCTGGATATCATAAAATTAAACTTTGGGAAATACGGAATGAGACTGCTAACTCTACCGGTGACACCATGCAGAGCCTTGGAAAAAAATTTGGAGACTACGAATTCTACCAAAACAAGCGCACCTAATTTGGAGGATTCTGAAAAACGTTGTCCCAATGAGAGCAAAGCTTCAATCTAGGGGTGTCTCTTGCCCCCTGATTTGTCCCCGTTGCCAGAGAGGTGTGGAAACAATTGATCATACCTTCGGGGACAGCATCTGGAAACTCAGATTTGGTTTTGCTCGCCACTGGGTATTCGGTTTGATCAAGAGGGACAGGAGACCGACCTTTGCACATTGGCTTCTTTCATTCATCCAACAAGCTTAAGAGGAAATGATTGAGATGGGCTCGTATATCATTTACGGCGTATGGTGGGCTCAAAATAAATGTTGCTATGAAGACCGACAAACACCGATGATGGAAACAGTAGTTAATGCATGCTCGATATGTCAAGAATATCGTCACAACTGCATGATAAATCTCGCTCAAAGTAACCCACAAGGTGATCAAGAGAATCATAAATGGAAATTTCCATCTGAAACCCATATAAACTAAATATTGATGTTCCTCTATCTGCCAAGGAGATTGGGGTATTGGTGTTGTAATCAAAAACATTGAGGGTAGTGTAATGACAACTGCAACTTGGTCTGTAAAATGTCTCAATGATTTAAGTGTAGCAAAAGCAATGGGCGTGCGTTTGGGGATGAAATTTGCCTTGGAGATGTTGTTCCTTGATATCATCATTGAAGAAAATGCTCTAACAGTAATCTCGGCCCTACAGACCCGAAAGATCCCAAATTCTTACATGGGCTCAATACTAACAGACTGCATAGTCTTGGAAGCCCAATTTCTAAAAGTCACATACTCTCATATAGGAAGATTAGGTAACCAAGCAACCCACTGTTTAGCTAAATATGCCTTGAATCATCCTAACCGAATATGGATTAAGGAAATTCCTCCTATGATTACTCTGTATCTCTTCAAAATTATGTCCTGATTATGAATAAAATTTTCCTTTGCCGTCAAAACAATAATAATTGGAGGACATTACCATACAATTTGATGCTTTTGTTGTCTTGGTGACATCCAGGAGAGAGAACTATAAACCATTGATGTAGCAACAATAATGTTGTTCAAAATTAATCATGATCATAATTCAACTTCATTATCCTGATCTCTAACAAAACCACCATGACATAGCAAAGAACGTTTAGATGAGATGACACGAGTCTCTTCAAGTTTAACTAGTGGTCCCAAATTCGAATCCGATCGTTGGGAATGCAGCAATATTAAAATTTTTGAGGGAGAGTTTTGCCGTCCTTTTGAACCTATCCGATAATATGAATAACCGTGATTTCCAAGAAAATAGCCATTTTGACGAATAGAAATGAACAATATACATGACATCGAATGTACAGTTCATCTAAAAAAACAATTCTCTTTTCTCGGCATTGTCCATCAAGCGAAAAAAAAAAAACTATCTTATGTTGTGTATTAATGTGAAATTTTTATGTTAGAATAATGGAACTCGTACAATTTTTTTTTTTTTTGTGAAAATTACTAATCAAAATATACATTGGTAAGTTAGGCGGTGTTCAATTGTAGAAGTACATTCTATGTCAAAAAATTTGTAGAAGTACATTTATCGTCATTTCGTGGTAGTCTTTGCCTTCTTCGGTGGCTCATACGGGGCAAAGGAACATGGGGTGTAAATAAAGAGACCAATTGAAAAAGTATAATTTGGAGTTGGGTCATTTTTCTTTTCTTTTTTTTAAAAAAAAAATAGAAATACTTTTGCCAAACAAACTTTGGCCACAATTGACGAAGGTTGTTGTAAAAGTTTTAAATTAGCCCCAAAATCACCAAGTATGTTTGAGATAGTTGTCAAAATTAGATTATTATAATTAATTATATGTATAATAATCTATTATAATCAGAATTAATTTTTGTTTGAATATGTTTATTGAAAAATTATTTTAGAATAATATATATCAACATTAACTAAATCAAAATTAAGTCATTCTTAAGTTCTTAAATTTCCTGAACTAGCAAAAATGGATTATTATTTTTATGTATTCTTTGTTTTATTAAAAAAACAGTTTTTTACTTATAATGAGAAACTGAATATATAGTTTTAAAAAAATAATTTTAAAGAAATATGTAATAGTATAGAAGAGAGAAAGTAAAAAGTGTCTTTCCATTGAATTTCAACACAAAATAACTTTTGTATTTTTGAAAAAAAAAAGAATCTATAAAAAATATTTTTTTTTGCTATCTTGAAATATTCTTTTCAAAACTTATCTAAATGCACTCATTATGAGAGTATTGATTATACAAAATTGGATCATCTGCAATGCAACTCTTACTACAGTCAGACAGAGAAAGAGATATATAGATAAAAGAGTAAACAATATCTCATTTAAACTTAAATTTCTTTCTCTCATATGATATAAGGGACTTAAAAAATATATGAATTTTTTTCTGCTATTGGGGTTGCTTAGTGTCACCCAGGTGTTTAGCTCCATCCCCATTATGCAGTTACTATCCCTTTTGAAAGTCTCTTATTGATTTGTGATATTAATTTAGCCTTTGATGGTGTGTCCCTTTTACTCTAAACGTCAACTGAAGTTGTGCGACAACCTTCCAGAAAATGAGGTAGTTCTGATAACCCTGATCATGCGCCACCAATTGCCATTAGCAAATTGAACATCATCGTCTTTGCCTAGCCGCAAAATCCTAGCACATAACATCAACTTGTATTTAGTTCGAGTGGTAATGGATTTGAGCTCCTTAAATAAGTAATGAGGTGTTTGATACCTATTCTTATGTATAAAAAAATCTGATTGAAAAAGGTCAATCATTCAATATCATCCAATAACTCATAGAATTAATCTTTATAATTATTCACGGGATACCTTTAAAAAAAAAAATCCTAACACACAACATGTCCAAGAATGTGATAACGCTATTGTGAGAGTGCTTAATGTCAGCGCCACAGACAATGACATCGAGATCCAAAAATATCTCTCGGTGGTGATTAGCCGATACCAATGAATCTTCCAGGTCCAGCTGAGCGATTTTGACAGCTAACGACGGCGGGGATTACAGCAACAAAGGCAATAGCGATGTTGATGGGAATAGCAAAGAAAATTTCTACTTGGTTTAAATTATTTTAAATGTAAATGTGAAAATAATAATTCTCGAGATAATTATTTTAGAAGTTATTTAAGATAAGTTTTCTCTCAACGTGATTTTTAAACGTAATTTTACCTTTACAGAATTTAAAACAAACAGGTTCAAAGTTGAAGACCCAACACAGCAGAACTATAGGAAGAATTTGAAGTAACAAAAACCAGTTTTAATAGAATGTTCAAGAGCTAGATATATACACCTCACCAAACACATACTCCCGCCGGATACATATATAAACAAAAAAGTATCTAAATTTTTTGGACTTAAATATAAACAAAAGTCAACCAAATCAACTCTATTTAATGTCAGTGTTTCAAAAATATCATTTGATTAATTGTTTTTTTATTTTTTCAAGAGCATTATACACTCTCAAGAAATAACTTCCAAGAAAGAGTAGTTTAGTAATTATAACTTATTTTTACACAAATCAAGATAATTAAACTAATATAACTAATTCTCTTAATACGTGTAAAGTTAGTTTTTTTTGCTTCTATATATGTCCGGGGGAGTACTATGGTTTGCGATTTGGAAAATTTAGAGTAAATCATCATTTTGGTCCCTAAAAGTATGAGTCGTCGATCATTTAGTCCCTGGAAGCGGTTAAATTATGAAAAAGTCCCTCAATGTTAATTTTGTTAGTCAAGTTAGTCCTTCAATGTTAATTTCGTTAGTCAAATTAGTCTCTGTCAGGGGCTAACTTTACTAAAGAAATTAATATTGAGGGACTTTTTGGTAATTTAACTGCTTTCAATGACTGAACTGACAACGCTTCACACTTTCAGGGACCAAAATGATGGTTTACTCAAAAATTTATCCCGATATCCAATAATTGTTTGAGTAAAGGCTCATTTAAGTCTCCAACAATTTTTAAGTTATCACTTTTCGTCTCCAAGAAAAAAAATTCACAGAATAGTCTCCGAGAATGACAAAAGAGGGACATTTTAGTCCTTTCATTTGTTTCCATCCTAAACACGCGATTAGAGTACTGAGAAAATTTGTAATTGGGTCCCTGAACTTCTAAATACTTTGTCATTGAATCATTATACGTTAAACGTTTGTAATCGGGTTCCTGAACTTGTAAATAATTTGTAATTAGTCCCTGGGTAGAAGCCATTTTAAATTTTTTTGCTATTGTGAGTGATCTAATAGTTATATTAACATCCAAGATAGACAAGAATCTTGGACGGTGATTATAGGTTACTCTAATTACGAAGTTGTTTTGCTACTTCAAGGACCTACTTATAAATTATTTACAAGTTTAGGGACCCGATTACAAACGTTTAAAGTGTAAGGATCCAATTACAAAGTTTTAGAAGTTCGGGGACTCAATTACAAACTTTTTTAGTTTGGGGACCTATTTAAAAATTCCCAAATAGTTTGGGGACCTATAGAGTAATTAAACTTTTTTTTTTAAAAGAAAATACATTTTTTTAAAGAGAGTAAAGATTCAAACAAGTCCTTGCCAATAATACACGGTAACATTTTTGTCCATGAGAAACGAAAAATATCAATTTGATCCTCAAGAATGTAAAATATGGGTCAAATTAATCTTTTTTATGATAATTTTTGGGGACATTTTAGTTCCTATTAGGGACTATCGCATTTTACATTCTTGAGGACCAAATTGCTATTTTCCATTTCTCAAGGATCAAAATGACATCGTGTATTTTTGTCAATGACTAGTTTGGACCTTTACTCTTTTAAAGAAGTGCAGAATCTTGGCAGATCTTGAGAATTTTTTTTTGAGGGAGCCACTAAACAGTAGTCAAAATAATTCATCTAAATTTACAATTACTCATGCATAATTTTATCACTCAAATATGTAAAGTGGGTAAACATTCAATATGTGAAATTCTGTCTAGTGTTTACTCATCTTACACGGAAGAGATTAAGAAGTTTGAAACAGATGAGGTGAGGAGGAAAAACTTATTTATAGTGAGCCCGGATGATGTTGAATTGGAAATAATATTCACTTTAATTGACTTGTTCAACTATTTGAATATTTTTTAAATAAGTATGATATAATAATAGTATTCCAAAAAATAAAATATATGATAATTTGTAAACTTTCATGTATAATATATGTTACACAAATTATTTTGAGACTGTCATATAATTTTTTTTTTTGAGAAAAAGTTCGGGATGAAACGTAACTCTCCCTGTTCCTAATGATCAAGATGTGCCAAATGTAACCAAGTTTTAAATTGAGATTACCGTTACATCTACTTTTCATTATTATAGACAATTATAAAAAGGTTTTATTAACCCGTATTCTTAGATTAAAGAATTAAAAAATGGTAAACTTTTATTATGAATTCAAGTATAATACTTCTTGATATATTAAATATACTCTTTTTCATTAAGAACTTATCACTTTTTATTCCTTAAGCACGGATAAACATTTGCCTTATAATAAAAAGTGACTTATATAATTACGAAAGAGTTTAATTATGATGTATTGTCGATGTAAAATTTTTTACATTGACAACCAATCAGAAATCATGAAGTGTGCGACTTTTAAGATAGTTAGGTGAAAAATCAAACATTTTAACTTCTGTGGTAATTTCAGATTAATTGTCCGTATAAAACATCTTTACACTGACAATGTATACTAATTAAATCCATTATAAAAACTAGGTTAAAGTAATAACTTGATCCTTATACGTGATATAGATTCTTCATTTAGTCCTTATACGTAAAAAAATTGGAAATGAGTCCCTACATGTGTAAACGTTAACAAATTTGATCCCTATTTGTGCAAACGATAGCAAATTCGTCCTTGTCATTAGCAAATTAGTCCTTATACGTGTCACAAATTTTTGATTTGGTCTCTAAATCTTAAAAAAAAATTAAATTGGTCCCTGTATATTCAATCGATAATAATTTTGTCTCTATCGTTTATCAAGAAGCTCAGATCCAACTAAAAATTCTTTTTGTATTGATTTAATTTTCATATATTATATCAATCTATTTCTTTTATTGAGAGTCAACTTGGATAATTTTAGAATATAAAACCATTTACAGACCAAATTATACAACTTTTACTCTCAATAGAAGAAATAGATTTATATAATATATAAAAAATAGTCAATACTAAAAGTATCTTTAGTTGGGTCCGAGTTACTGGATAAATGACACAGACAAAATTATTATCAATTGCACATATAAGGATCGATTAAAATTTTTTTTCAAGTTTAGGGACCAAATCAAAAATTTGTGTCACGTATAAGGATTAATTTGCTAATGATAGAGATGAATTTATTGATGTTTATGTATATAGAGATCAAATTTATTAACATTTATATGTATAATGATTTATTTTTAAAATTTTTACGTATAAGAAGTAAATGAAGAAGGTATGAGAATGAAATTATTACTTTATCGTAAAAAGTATCAAAATCACAATATTACTATTTCAGTTATGATTGCGAACCACAACTGAACTAAATTATTCATTCAGTCTCCATCTTCCTTCCACGTGATATAAAAATGATGTTCCACTTGGATTGGGGTCCGGTCTCCAACGCAGCTAACCGAAACAAAAGCAGAGACATAAATTGAATTGAACCCTCAGATTGTTGTCCTTCTTCCTCTGAACTTTTTCTTTCTTTTCTGACTTCCCTCTCGGAAGGAAGCAACGATGTGGCAGAATGGTTCATTGCAGCAGCAGCAGCAGCAGCAGCAGCAGACTCGTGGCGCGTCGAATGGTGAGATAAGTGTAGCAGTACCGAGGGTGCTGCCTCCTCATGGTTTCAACAGACTCCGTTTAAGTCCGAAACGCGATCACAAGCCTGAAAACTACGAAGACCTGCGATCGGAGTTCAACCATCTTGTGTTCAGCTCCCTTGAGCAGTATATGCCAAACCACTTGCTCAACCGCTCGCGTGACGTTAAGGCTCAGTACATGACCAACATTCTCCACCGCTATTTACCTCACACTGAACGCCTTCGGGTATCGCTATCAACTTTTTAGGGTTTGTTTATTATTATTATTGTTGACCTTGTTTTTTATGTGGCAACTAATTCGATACCCAGAAGGGCATTTGAATTCCGATGCTGTGTCTTTTTACGTTTTTTATATAAAAAAATGATTTTGATGTTGCCCTTGATCGATAAGGTTCATGGGGCACTGAGGATATGGGGAAGAAATTTGATGTTGCTCTTGCTGCACTATGCTTGCTACTTGCTGCTTGACTTAGATAGATTGTGAGAGAATTTAGCGGATGATGTTGATTATTCACTGTTTAGAATTGGGAGAGTAGAGTATTTGCATTATGTATCGTCCCCTTGGTGGCAAACAATTATTTGCTTATGACTGCTGAGTAGATGAATAGAGTGTGTTATCTATTTTTCCAAGTGATCATCCATTAATGACATGTGTGTGTTTGGAAACTCTTGGTTGAGGGTCTTGAAGTGCTCTTGCCGGAAGCTACTGTGAGTAGCTTTCACGGGGAAAAAGTGTTTCTGTTGGTAACCACCGTGTTTCCAAACACACATACTGTCTCAAATCATTCATGTTATGATAACGGTCTTCTTAGAATAATGGCAATCTGATCTTTAATTAGCATACCCTCTTTTATTCGTTAGAAAGTACTTGCTTGTAACTTCTCTAGAAATGATATGTCGGCAAATGGCAAGGCATAATTATGGATTTTATGGAAGCTTAATATTACTTTGAGTGAGTCTAATAGTCTGGAAGTTCTGAATTTTATGTTTGCAATTGTTGTAGGAAGTGTAGTTTTGGTCATGATGGCACCACTAGTTATCATTTTGAAGTTCTGTTGGACTTTTCGAGTTACTTCCTTATATGGGGTTTCTTTTCTTTCTCCTGGCATTTTATCTTTGGCTTGGTTTTGTTGTTCACCTTTTTGACTTTTTGTTGTTCTGTGTTGGATTGAACAGATTCAAAAGCACAGGGAATACAGGCAGAAGATCATATTGAATTATCCTGTAAGTTTTGTAATGAACATTAAAATAGCAGTTTTGTCCATTTGTAAATAGTAAATATCAATGGTTTCAGTTTATGATTCTTTCGGAAATTGTGGGAGATCCTGTCTTTGGGATAACTTTTGAAGGGTGGCATCCTTTATTCTGTAATTATCGATGAGATTTTGGAGTCAGCACATGTTTATAACAGGATTTGCTGACCTGAGAACAATTATCTGGTCTCCTTTTCTGTATGTAGCATATATGTACCGATCATGATCAATCTTACCAATTATTCACTTTTGTTTGTAGCCACTACATAAGGAGATATATTCTATGCATGCTGAAAACTTCTTCGTACCCTCATTTCTCGAAGCAATTAAAGAAAATACAGAAGCAAGTTTTAGAAGAGTAATGAATGAACCCGCAAGAGGAATTTATACGTTTGAAATGCTTCAACCAAAGTTTTGTGAAATGTTGATATCCGAGGTATCACATTTATTTCCTTTCCTTATCATGCATATATCATCATATCCGTTCTATATTTGTCTTTTATGTTTTCTTATGAAGTTCTGTTTACGTAGGTGGATCATTTTGAAAGATGGGTCCATGAGACCAAATTCAGAATCATGCGACCTAATACAATGAATCAATATGGTGCTGTTCTTGATGATTTTGGCATGGAAACTATGCTTGGCAGACTGATGAATGATTTCATACGGCCTATATCTCAAGGTTATTTTTATTTATCTTGATGAGAATGGAGGAGAAACTTAGGACTGAGATAAAGAAACTAATGTAGTGACATGAACTCACTTCTGCAATGTGAAATTTTTTGTAGTTTTCTTTACTGAACTTGGTGGAACCACGCTGGACTCTCATCATGGTTTTGTTGTTGAGTACGGAACCTATAGGGATGTGGAACTAGGTAGGTTTTTTCAAACTTATGTCATTAGTTCTGTGACTTTGCTATTATCTGGAATTTGTAATAAATATTTTGAAGCTAAATGGATTTTTATGTTTTAAGCAGATCTACTTATGGTTTTATATTAATTTACTTTAATCATACTCTTTATGCTGTTGACCTTTACCTGTTATTTTGTATATTTGGATTATTTTCTGTTTTTGACCAAAATTGGGGGGGGGGGTGAAAATGCATTAGAGTTTTCATGATTGTCTGAAATACAGAGTTATCGGTCAGTTTGTTGTATTTTTTAGCCTCATAGGCCCGTTTAGTCTTTTTTTTCCTTTTTAGTAGGATATATTCTTATTCTCCCCTAAATGACTGAAGTTCACTTCATTTTTAGAATATTTTGATGATCAATTCAAGTTCACTCTTAATTTCATGTTACTTTTTGTTATTTTGGCTTATCTCCTCTTAAATATGATTGTGTATTGTTTCAGTATTCAACAAAAGAATGACTCTTGTTGCCTTACTCGCTAATCCCTCGTGATAATAGATATTTTTCTCTCACGGATTCAATAATATACTAGATCTGTTTCCTTCTTGAGTGGCATACCAATGATGCTTATGTAGTTCCTTTATTACCCAAGTGTAGCTTGCTTGCTTTACTTTCTTTGCCACCTATCTTCTGTTTTCCTCTTTATATGCTTTTGTTGAAATCTGAAGAGCAACATTTTGCAGGCTTCCATGTGGATGACTCAGAAGTAACCTTAAATATTTGCTTGGGAAAACAATTTTCTGGTGGAGAACTGTTCTTCCGGGGTGTTCGCTGTGATAATCATGTGAATACAGAGACCCAATCAGAGGTATGTCTGCTACTTTACTGTTTCGGTGAAAATTATCTTAGGCTTAATAATTTATATTTAGCTAGATTATATTTTCCAGCATGTATTTGATTTCTATTTTGAACTTAGAAGGGAAAATAGCAATGTCCGCCAGTTGATTATTCGAATTCTTTCAGTGTTCTGGATGGTTTTCCCGTCTGTCTCCTTTTCTGAAAAACTGAAAAAGATGTACTCCTTTTCCACATGCCATGTGATTGTTAAAGACAAATTTGTTCTGAACTTTAAATTAAAATTTATTTAGAACTTGAATTTTTTAGGATACAAGCTTAATATGGAGATTTTGTTGCATTCAGCTGGAACTTCAGACAATCCAAAGTGAGGGCGAGCATAAAAAATAATGGGTTGTGGGAGCATTGTTGATACAATAATGCAATCCCAGGCTCATCCTGACTACATACTATTTATTTCCTAAGTACATGAATGGACAAATACATTATGAATTTTGAGTTTTTCAGTTCATATAAATCATACTGAATATTGAATGGCATTACAGTGATATTAGAATAGATATTGATTCAATACAACTATACGAATTTCATGTGGACATCTTCCCCCCTTGTAGGAGATCTTCGATTATTCCCATGTTCCGGGACATGCAGTTCTTCATGGTGGGCGTCATCGTCATGGTGCTAGACCTACAACATCTGGGAATCGGATCAATTTAATTCTCTGGTGTAGAAGGTATTTGCATCAAACAGCCTAGCCCCTTACTTCAGCGATGTAGCAAATTTTGTGATTTTAGATTGCCAGAGGTTTTCTGTTGCAATCCTCAAGGAATGACATTATTTATTAGGTTCTGAATATCTCGTTTTTTTGTTCTATCCTCTACCCAATGCTTATATCTTGAGCAATATCTATGGTCAATTACATCTACATCCATGGTCCTTCTTATTGCAGTTCGACTTTTAGAGAGATGAAGAAATATCAAAGAGATTTTTCTAGCTGGTGTGGAGAATGCAGACGCAGGAAGAAGGAGAGAGAGCGCCTATCAATCGCTGCCACCAAACAGGTAACAAGTCTTTGAGATGAAAGGAACTTCTAAGACTAAGACTAATCTTGTCATCTTCCATGAAACTAATCCAGTATGTGTCCTCACTTTCCAGGAATTACTGAAAATGGGAGTTAGATCAGCCTCGTGAACTTGCACATGCCCTTTTTCTCTTGTCACTTTGCGGTGCTTCTTTCCTTTTCTTCTGGATTCAGGTTTCAGGATTACCTTTAATAAAACGAAATGTGATTGAGGTTAAAGTAATAGGCATGCTGTTAATAATGTTAATGGATGGAAATGAAAGAAAGTTATAGTTTTGTATTCGGATGTTCTAATGACAAATAGGAAGGAACTAGAGTGGTCACCTCACTTGACATCCTTTTTGTTCCCAATTTGGGACTGTGCCTCTTTGTATTAGCTCAGAAGGATAATAATGTGTTTGAGTTAGTTTATTTTGTGTTCAAGGAAGCTTATAAAGAGATTTTAGAAAAGAAAAAGCAATTATTTCTCAAAATTTAAGCGTTATCAAACAATTTGTGAATAAGGGAAAGTTTGACGTTATAATCTTCCTCCTATTCCCTTAGGAGAACAAAGCTGCGTGTCATTTTCATTTTTCTCGATGTATATTTCGTAAATCATGATTATTATGTTCATTTTATGGAGGCTAGAATTGTAAAATAATGTCACACCTTCATAGACCTACTGAAACAGAAACTACGTTTAGCAAAAATTCAACCACAAAATATGAAAATCAGAATTGAGTAAGGGAAACAAGTTTTCTGCTTCCAGCACCTAAGAAGAATTGAGAAAACACTCCAGCATTGACATGTGGGATGAGCTCTCAGGTATGTTGTAATCAAATCCACTCAATGTGTGGCGTAGCAGTTTCAAGTTTTGGCCCAATTCATCTCTAAAGGTCTTCGGTGTTGTCACCCGTAACGAAAGTAACGCAACAACTAAAAGCAAAAATAAGGTCTTCGGTATACCATGAGAAGTTGACTCTTCACTGTAGCAAAACTGACAACTTGACTGTGACAAGATATGATTTTATTAGGGCAATTGTTGAAGACTTGTACGAGTAAACTTAAAATCGAGATAAGTATGACAATGTTTGATTTATCGATGTAAATATACGTTTGGATTCAAACACATATTTATACCAAAAAAGCTTTATAGATATTTTGTTTTAAATATACGTTTGTAATGTTTCAACGATAATTCAAGCATGCACTATATCGTTCAATTGCAAGCTTTCTTTAAATAATATATGAGGGAGATAAATATGAAAAGAATCTTTCTTTAAATTTCATGTTATAGATATTATTATAGAGTTGACTACAGTTTCACATTAAAATGCTAATAAATTTACGGGATACTTCGTGTCCGTTTGGTTTAGATTCTGGAGAGGTTATAATCAATTCTGAAAGCAAAAAACAAGGTTATTGGAAGTAAAAGTTACTCTTCTTATGTTTAGGTGGAAAATCACGGTGGGTAGAATTGATTCTGGGGTAGGTAGAATTGATTCTGGTGGAAGCAAGAATTTCTAACTTTTGGGTTGAATAAAATCAATTTCGGGTGTAGGATCCACAAAATTCTTTATATTTATATATCAAAAGTGATTCTACTTTTATCATCCAAACGAAATCAATTGTTAGGAACCCGCTTTTAAAATATCATTACCAAACACAAATCAATTTTTTTAAACTTAATTTTTTAAAAATCAAGAGTGAAGACCCTTTTTGGTCCCTGAAATTTTTTTGCGTTCCCAATTTAGTCCCTAACAAAAAAAAACTCGTCCGTTAGTCCCCCAAATTTGCTTCCGTAACCCTTTTTAGTCCTTCCCGTCAGTCAATGGTGGTTGACCTCCGTTAAATGGCTGACGTGTGATGTTATATGTCTAGGAGTATACCTCCGTAACACGTTTGAAGATTCGCTTAGCGAAACTGAATTCGCCAAGCGAATTTGTCCCAGGTGATCAGACAGATGATCACAAACAGATGATCATAGACAGGTGATCTCACAGACGGGTTTTGAAGATTCGTTTAGCGAAACTGAATTCGCTAAGCGAATTTGTCACAGCAAATTAACCTAGACACATAACGTCATATGTCAGCCATTTAACGGAGGTCAACCACCATTGACTAACGGGAAGGACTAAAAAGGGTTACAGAAGCAAATTTGGGGGGCTAACGGACGAGTTTTTTTTTGTTAGGGACTAAATTGGAAACACAAAAAAATTTCAGGGACTAAAAAGGGTCTTCACTTTAAAATCAATTATTCATAATCAATTCTATTACAATCTAAATCTAAAACAAACTGACCCGAATTCATGTTTAGCAACAGCAACGTGCCAAAAGCTAAGTTGTGTCTCTGAACCGGTCAATTGTTGTTTTATGAATAAATATTGATACATAGGTTCTATTAGGCAAATATAACTGATACACTAGTTTATAACTTATAAGCTTTAGTAAAAAAATAATAATTCTACTTTAATTTTTAGCTGAAAGTTTATAATTGATAGCTAAAAAAATTACCGATCGAATTTGAAGTGTTTAATAAAATTAGTTGTTGAATTAACGTATAAATATAAAATGACATAAAAGTATATGTTTATATGATTTTTATATTAATTCTTTTTTAAATTCTAAGTAAAGCTTTATAATTAGAATATTAAATTTTTTTATTTTGAATTTTTTTTATTAAATAATATAATCACATGTTTATATAATTTTTTTATACAAAATTTATTTTACGAGATAGAGGTCGGGTAAAGTAGGAATTTCATTAAAATAGTAAGTAAAAATGAGAGAAAAGTTAATAAACTATAAGCTATAATTTATAAGTTAAATAAAATAATATAGCTTATGAAAAAAAACTTTAAGCTAATGAAATAAGTTTTTGGCAAAATAGGTTGGTTGGTCCTATACGTTTATTTAAATTTTCATATCGGTTCCACAAGTCTTATTTTTTTTTCATATTGGTCCTACACGTTATGTTTCGTTTTCATGTTAGTCTTTTCCGTTAATTTCGACCTTACGGCGTCAGATCAAAAGTCACGTGTAACACTAATATCATTGCCACGTCAAGTCAAAACTGACGGCGTTAGGTCGGAATTGACGAAAATGACGAATGTGGAAACGAAATATAACATGAAGGATCAATTTGAAAAAAATAAAACTTATGAGACCAATATGAAAATTTAAATAAACGTATAGGGCCCATCAACGTATTTTGCCTAAGTTTTTTACCAAATATATCTACTTTGGTTAAACAAGATTATAAGTTAGTCAAATAAGTTATAAACTGCTTTGTTTGACTTGCCAAACAGTGCCATATTATATTTAGAGTTTAATTGTGATGCACTGTAAAGTTGTTTTTATATTATCAACTGATCAAGCATTACTATATCATTAAAAAAAATTGACTCTCGTAGCATTTACCTTAAAAGTCACATTTGACGATGAACAATTGTTTGATAGTGTAAAAAACTAACGAATTTAGCTTTTCTAAAGTGAGATTGTCTCAAAAGTGAAAATGTAAGAGTGTATCTACCCTTAGATTATTTAATGTGTTGATATCTCTATGCACTTTACCAAATCGAGGGTGAATATAACCCTTACTTCCTCAGTTTAAAAACAATCTCTCTTTAGAGGAGTCAAATACAAAACTTTAAACCTATAACATCAAAATTAAACTCTTATATTTAATGACACCAGCGGGTACCCAATACAAAGGTAGTTAAAAGGATGTGCCGAGCCTAAGCTTAGACTTTGTTTGGTATGATACAAGGAAAACAAAGGAATTTAGTGTAAGTACAAAATCATAAGTTGTAGTTTGACTAGGTTTAACAATACCGAAAACTACATTAAACCATAATTGGATCCTAAATATTTTGATTCTCACAATATTATGAATTTCTATGATGAAGGGTTAAAGTTTACCTGGAACCATGAATCACTTCTAGATATTGCTTGTTCATGATTGGCGAGAATTTTTTCCACTCTCTGCCTTCATTTTCTTGTATCTTTGATGGTGAAGATGCTGTGATACTATCTCTGCCGAAAGAACATGTATGTCTGTCAATTCTCTTTTCTGAAAGGGGAGTGTAGGGGTTTAATTTTGAATTTCAAAATTAAACTTTAATTATCAGTAGACTAAACAATCATCACATAAGACCATTTTTACTTAAAGTAAGCCTATTAGTTACATACTTACATGGACTGCTTATAGATTATTAAAATTAAAATAATCTAGCATTTTGATCCAGGAGCTTGGCCATAGTAGTTGAGTGAAAGAGTGAATGTACTCATTAAAATATCATACATGTTTTTAGGGCACACAAATTTGTAATTATACAAATTTATTGTTTAGGCTATTTGGATATACTCCCTCCGGAGTTATATATAAGCAAAAAAAACTAACTTCACACGTATTAAGAAAGTTAGTTATAATAGTTTAATTGTCTTGATTTGTGTAAAAAATAATTATAGTTACTAAACTATCCTTTCTTGGGAGTGTATAATACTCTTGGAAGTTATGCCTTGAGAGTGTATAGTGCTCTTGAAAAAATAAAAAAATAATTAACCAAAGGGTATTTTTGAAATACGAGCATTAAATATGATTGATTTGATTGATTTTTGCTTAAATTTGAGTTTAAAAAATTTAGATACTTTTTTATTTATATATAGATCGAGAGAGGGTACTTTTTTTCTAAATTAATCCTATCTCTAATATTATGATTTTGGGGTTCATTACGGTGTATCGTTGTCGTGCGTTTTTTATAACAATTTCGAAAAAAAGAACCACTCTGTCACAAGAATGTTGCCAAAGTTACAAAATAATAAAGTTGTAAAGCTATAAACATGGGCTAAATTACTGTTTTAGATTTAGTCCCTTTATTTTAAAAATGTTCAAGTTGGTCCCTTACTTGTCAAATAATAAGTAATTTGGTCCTTTTCGCTAAGTTTCATCATTAAGTTGAATAAATTAAAATAAATAGGGGACTAAATTAAATAAATTAAAATAAATGAGGGACCTAGTTAAATAAAATATATGGACCAAGTAGAATAAAGTAAAACAAATAAAGGACCAAAAGAGTAATTTAGCCCGAACTTAACGGTGAAACTTAATTGAAAGGACCAAATTGCTTAAAGTTTGGCAAGTAAAGGACCAACTTGCATATTTTTAAAATAGAGGAATCAACTTGAATAAATTAAAACAAATAAAGAATCAAAAATAATTTAACCATAAATATTCTAAAGTTCAATAGTTTTGATTTTAAAATACATATAATAATTTCCCTAAAAAAATTATAATTTTATTCAATTACACCTTCTTTCAAGATAATTATAAGTGAAGTCCGGTACTTAGCTTTTAGAACGGCAGACCGTAGTGAACCCATGTTTTCGGCCAACTCCAACAAAAATCTTACACAAACGGTTATTTTTCGTGATAAAATCTGTTTTTCACTCAAAGTTGTTATATTTAGGTAAATTAATTAAATTTTAGAAAATTTAACTAACTATCAAATAAATATTATTAAATTATATATAAATAATTGTATATCATTTTTAATAATTTATTATATATAAGTGATTTTTTTAGACAACCTAAGAGTACGTTTATTTTAGATTATTTAATCATAAAAATCATTTTTTTAAGTTTTTTAGTGATTTTAATTGTGTTTGTCTAAGATAGGAAAGCATTTTTAAAAAAAAAAATCATTTTTATGTTTAAAATGAGAAGCTATTCCATTTAGCTTCTCACTAAAATCTGATTCTATAGAGGAGAGAGAAAATATGTTTGTTACAGATTATGAAAAAATGATTTTTATTTAATCTCTAAATTATTTTATATGAAAATCATTTTTTCATAATTTGTAACAAACTATCCCTAAATGAAATAGATTATCTTATAATCGGTTTTTAGCAAACACATCCAAATATAAAACGAATTCTATTATAAGGATTTGGATTAACTGCAGTCGCCTATTTCTATCTCTCTCTTCTTGCATTGTTTTCTGATTTTTTTGGACAAAATAAATTAAAGGTGAAGAGTGTGAGAAAAACCAATCTAATGATGATGGAATGGATGACTGCAGTAACTGCATGAAGTCATTGACTACAGTTATTCCAGATCCCTATTATAATTGATTATAACAATAATCAATTATTTATATAATCGATTATTGAAATAATCAAATTTTCATCGACGATCCAAACACACTTATTTAGCTAATTATCACTGCATAATCACCTTAAATTCTTAGGGAAAGATAATCTAAAGTGTGTTTGATTTCTGGAAAGGAATAATCCAAATGTACAATCCAAATGTTAGTTTGCCAAGCTACACTCTGTCTTTTTTGGATCGTTTGGTAGTCAGGATAAGGGAGGCAAGATAGAATAAGCTATCATGTCCTGTTTTAATTTGTAGTTTGGTGAACCAACAAGATATGATAAGCTTATTCTGTTATCTTATCATATCTTGTTACTTAGTTATAATTCTATTCTGAGAGTAGAGCTGGGTTAGAACCAACAGGATAGGATAAGAAAATACTTTCTCTTTTGTTTCTTACTCTTACTATTGTTATTATTTAATTATAATTTCAAACCTAATTAGTCAACCTTACTACTAATTAAAATATGTGATTTAATTAGCAATTTTTATAAAAATTAAAAAAAATTAATTTTTTATAATTTAAAAAAGGGATTAATATATAATTAAAAAGCTGAAAATATATATTATCAAATATTTTTTTAATTTAAATGTATAAAAAAAACCACGTAATATTAAAATTTATTTTTGAAAAAAAAATATAATTTTGATATAAGGATAATTTTATCATTTATGAATATTTTATATCATATCTTATCATTATCTGATGCGCATCAAATATCGGACAGGATAAGAACTTATCATGCTCATATCCTAGTCTATCCTTATCCAGCTCTCATATCTTATTCATCTTTATTCTATCCTCACAATCAAATGAGTCCTGTGGATCCCGCGAACGACTTCCAATGTATCTAGCCATCTACCCTGCTGTTACTGGCGAGTATATCCGAGATTTCATGTCTTTCTTTCTTTTCTCATTTTCTTTAATCTTCTGCAATTTTGGACAATCTTAAGAGATGGTTCAGAGAAAGAGAGAGGGTGGCCGTAGAGACTAGCTAGGGAGAGATCAAGGAAAATTATAAGCAAAAATATATTTAAGAAGAGTTTAAATATTAATAATTCATAAATAAACATGATTTATGATAAAATATTATAATATCTTTTCATTTATGTAATCAACTTCAACTAAAGACTTAATTGTCGTTTTTGCAATCATCCATGATTTGAAATCAGACGCCTAGTAGGTAGACTATTGTTTGTTTTTTCAGTCTTAATCTGAAAGGCAAAGCGTGGCTTCGAAAGTGTCTATGTGGCATGCTGATGTCAATGCTTCTTATCATTTTTAGCTCCTTTTGTTTGGAGTTTATTTTGATATATTATTAATATAATGATTTTTATATTATCATTTTTATTTAATTATAAATTATTTTATATATAATTTTTAAGATAAATATAATAATATTTAATTTTTAATAATATATTAATTTATAATTAATTAATGATATAAAAAATTATCAATATATATCAATTAAATCTTTTATTAATTTTAACTTGCCTATATTCAATGGACATGTACGTTCCTTTAACAAAGTCTTTTTTCTAATACTTTAAGAATCTTCCGGACTCTCCTACTTTCACTTACTAATTATGTAAATGGGTTTTCATCATCACATTTCTTGAAGCTTCCTAGCTATATTATCATATTCTTCTAAACGGTTAGTTTATTCATATTGTAATCATTTTCCATTTAATAATGACTATTGTCCCTGTGATAATACCTACTTACTAATCTTGCCAGCCATCTTGAAAGCAACCATTTATGGGTGTTTTTATCATAGGACGGATCTATAAATTTTAATTAGTGGGATCAAAAAATAATTTATAAATATTTTTGTTAAAGAAAAATATTATATATATATATAAAAACAATAAAAAAAATGATATTAAATAGATAAGATATGATATGGTCTGATTTCAAAGTGAAACATACATCAATATATAAGAAATGAGAAATAATTCATCAAATAAAATATGATAGATTATAAAAGTAATTTTTGCTCTTATCAAAAGTTAAGTAATAAGTTAACATGTTGGGACAGTCTCATTTTTTTTGTGGAGGCAAAATCAATATTATTAAATACTCTAATTTAAAAAAAATTTGCCTATGGGGGCAATATTAGCTGTAGATCCGTCCCTGCTGGTCATTCTTGCTTTCTCTGCTTCCATGGTGATCTTCAACCCAAATTCAATATCGACTCTTCCATGGCTTATATTCTGTAAGTGGAAATCTTTCTCTGCGAATTTAGGTGACGTGTGTGTGTGTGAGAAACAGAGAGAGAGAGAGCAATCAGAGGATTATTATACTTGGAAGTTGGAACATTCTTACCTTCCTCCATTTGACTGTGTTGGCTATATTATAAAGTAAAGTGTGATTTAATTCTTTATTGTCTCTTCAAAGCACTTTTTTTCTGTAGCGAAGAGCTATGAGCCTGTTTGGTAATCTATTCTATGAGCTTAGGATAATTTATAATGGATAAAAAAATAGTTTCGTTTGGTAATTATTTATGTCATGAGTTTATATTGTTTTTTACGAACTTATAACGTTTTTTTCAGATTCTACTTAAAATAGCGTTTGAGTTTATAGCTTATGACGTTTTATTTTTCTTTCCATTTTTATCCTTATTATCTTCATTTAATTCTACCTTTATCCTCTTCTCTCTCTTTTATGTAAAAATCATTAATGAAGATATCATTTTATATCATTTTATATTTTTTAGCTAGTTCAACCACTAGTTTTATCAAACACTTCAATAGAAAATAAGCTAGTTTATCCGTTATTCGTCATCAGCTACCTCATTCGTTATCCGCTATAAACTATTCATTATCAACTAACTTATCCGCTAATAGCTAATTTTATCAAACATGCTCTATATATATCGAGAGCATTTCGAGGTGAGGCACAAAAGAAATAATTAAGAAAGGTTATTAGGGTATGGCTGTTGTACCTAAACCAGATTTGCGATTCCAATATCGACTTATATATAGGGACGAGCCCAAAGAAGATATTTTGAGAGGATAATTATATTCGTATACAAGCCTAGTTTAGTATAAATCTTGAATATATCATGTAGATATTTATATTAGTCTAATAATTTGAACTAATTGCTCTCATAGTGGCAAGAGGTTAGGATCATCACCATTTAAGAGATACAGGACTTGTCTACTAGAAGATAAGGCCTATGAAAAAGATTTAGGTCTTCTCTCTCTTTCTTTATATTTCCGCTGTGCTAGTAGAGAAAAATACAAAAATAAATTTTCTTTTGTCTATGGAGTCCATTTAAATTTATGGCTTAATTGCACTTTTGGTCTCTCAAGTATCACGATTATATAATTTTGGTTCCCCGGGTTTTAATTACATCAATTGGGTCTCCCACGTATCATGATTATATAATTTTGGTCTCCCAATTATCACGATTGTGCAATTTTTAACGTCAGTAGCCTACATAGGACACGTGGGACTGATTTGACACTTAGCGAAGTCAACTTGACAGTTTACGGGACATTCTTATAAGACATCATTGACATCTTACACAATTTAAAAATCAAATGCACATCATTAAGTATCACATAAGAATGAAATGTAAGCTGCCAAACTAGTCTCATTAAGTGCTAAATCAGTCGCACATGTACTTCGTAGGCTATTGATGTTAAAAGTTACACAATCGTGATACTTGGAGGACAAAAATTGCACAATCGTGATACTTGGGGGACAAAAATTGCATAATCGTGATACTTGAAGGACCCAATTGGGCAATTAAAACCCACGGGACCAAAATTGCTCAATCATGATACTTAAGGGACCAAAAAATACAATTAAGCCTAAATTTATTTTGTATTTGTATTTTATGATCAAGTTTGTTTTAAATTCAACTGTGAGGGTTGGATCGAAGTCTCACATTGATAAATAATGAATTAAGTGGAGAGTATATAAGTTGTAAAACTCATAAACTCATTATCTCGTGGTTTTAGAGGTCAAAATGTGATCTCCTTAATTATGTGGTTTCTTTGCTTAATCCATATAAGAAAATCTCCCCGGGGCTAACACTCCCCAATCGCCAACAGTTTGAGATGGTGATAAAAAACTGTTTTTAAAAAGTATGATGGGATATATTAGTAAATAAGTCTTTTATCCTGCTCCATGTTTGAGTTTAAATCCCAACCATAATTTTTTCGTGTAAATAGTGTATCTACGTTTTCATATTAACTAATAAGAACACACTTTGTTAATGAATTATGAATATATGTAAAATGATAGTTTTGAATTTGATAGTGAAAAAGTACCGCCAGAAATTTGCCTTTTCACTTACGCATAAAATCTGTCATTATATATTTAAAATTTATAAGTATATGTAAAATTTATTTTTATTTACGGTCAGTCTAATTATCTATTATGAACGACGAATAACAACGGGAAATGACTATCACTATAAGTTTTATCTACGATCCACATATATTTACCTACAATTATATTGGACTGTTAATAGGTTTTACTTACGATCCATCTACTTTTATCTATGATTTGACTGACACTAATATCTATACCTACAGTTTTAATGACTGTCACTAAAAATATCCATAGATAGATAACAAATTTATTATAGTGAAGGAGGAATAGTGATGTAACTTACTATTTTTTTTTGCCTCAGAACTAGTTAAATTCGGATTGAATGGTATTTTGAAAGAAAAATTAAATTTTTCTTATATTTTTTGTGTTTTTTCCCGTACCCCCAATAATTTTAGGGTTAAAGTTATCCTATCAAATCAGAATGTGTCACCTCAATAAAATAGGTCATGTTAATGGATCAAGTGAAATGATTCTCACCATTTGAGTGGATCATCTATACAAAATAAAATTAATCTTGGGATATTAAAGAATTCACCTATGTTTTTTTTCCCACTGCTTTTTACAGTTACTTTATGATTATTGATCTTCTATCCATTTGCTTTGGAAACAATAATTACTAAAGAGTAGATGATCAATAATTATAAAATAGATATAAAAAATGTATGAGAAAAATGAGTATAAGAATATCACTACTCATTTGAATGAAACCCGTCAAAAGTGAGGAATGCATAGGTTTGGTATTTTTTTAAAAGAACCAGGTATATTTGCAATTTCGTCCTTTTTGAACATTAGGCTAAAAAAATTAACTTTTGGTACATTATCTTTATTTTAGGTTTCATTTTGATCCCTTTTTTATTTTTTATTCCACAATGATCCTTTCTTTTGCAAAGTTATATCAATGTGGTCTTTCTTTTATTTTTTATTTCGAAATGATCCTTTATTTTGTAAAGTTATATTAATGTACTCCCTTTTTTCGTTCCGACATGAATTCTCTTTTATTTTTTTTGTTCCGAAATGGTTCCTTATTTTACAAAAGTTATACCAATGTAGTTCTTTCCGTACCACAATTTAAACGGAAAAGACCACATTGAAACCTAAAATAAAGATAAGGGAACAAAAGTATAATTTAGCCTATAAATTAATATTCTTAGGGCTCGTTTGACGGTCAAGATAGGATAAGGAAGGATAGGATATGAGAGCTGTATAAAAATATGATATGATATGAGCTGGATAAGCTCTTATCTTATCCGATGTTTGATGCGCATCAGATAATGATAGAATATGATATAATAAATTTTATACTACTTGATTTTTTATACATTTAAATTAAAAAAAATATAATTTTGTTTTATAATATATTTTTTTGCCTTTTAATTATATATTAGTCCATTTTTTAAATTATAAAAAAATAAATAAATAATAACTTATGATATTTTTTCACTTTTTATAAAAATTGCTAATTAAATCACATATTTTAATTAGTAATAAGGTTGATTAATTAAGTTTGAAACTATAATTAAATAATAACAATATTAAAGGTAAGGGATAAATGAGAAAACACTTTATTATCTTATCCTCTTGGTTCTAACTCAGCTCCTCCCTCATGATAGAATTATAATTAAATAACATGATATGATAAGCTAACAGGATAAGTTTATTCTATTCTATTGGTTCACTAAACTATAGATTAAAATAAGATATGATAATTTATTCTATCCTATCTCCCTTATCCTGACTATCAAACGGATCCTTAAATACATCAAGGCTTGGAACTGGGTATGACAGTTTGTTGGAAAAAAGGAACGCGGAGGAGCAATAAAAAAGCCATTGAGTGTTGAAGCTGTTAAAGTATATAGCAGCTGCAATAGGAAAACTAGTTCTGGGATTCAAGCTAAAAAGCACAGGGCAGCGGTTTAAATATTTTCTGGTGTTTCTATGTTTTGGGGCTCTCTCATATATTTTTGTAGATTTCTATCTGTCCTACTGTTTTTGAATGGTTTTGTGGGGAGCTACCCTGTAAAATTATATTATGTTTTGATGCTCCAATAGGTAGTGGTGTGTTAGCATAAAAAACAACAAAAGGAGACTTGAGATAGGACTAATAGTTGTGATGTAAACTTTTCTCTTTTCTGAAGAGGTTCTACTTAAAAACATATGATTGTTTGCTTGTTTTTTAGTTCTTCATAAAAGGTGAGGGGAGTTAAGTATTATGATAATGTGGTAAGAATCTTATTTACTAAAGTTTCAATTATCGAAAAAAACACTATTCTTATAAAGCATGTTCATTTTGTACAATTTTATTTTCAATTAAAATATTCTTAACACGTTTGTTGGGGAAAATAAAATAGTCATGACAGTGCTTGAGAGTTAGTTTCTTGTTTAAAATATCTAGTCAAAGACCAAAAGATACATTAATTTAGTACAAATTTATTTTCAAATAAATTTTATAAATTTATGCAATTGATTTGAATGGGCTATTTTATCATATGTTGAAAGTTCGTGTAGATTAATTACGTACCAAACTTCAAATTATATGAAATTATTGGTCATAAAAGGTCAAATTTAAGAGGCTGTATATTTTTTTTTTAAAATAAATTAATATATGATGAAAATGACATTTATAGCTTTAGTGGGAGTCGTTTTTCTTTTTGGTGAATTAACAACCAATCAATGGAGTTGTGACGACGAGGGACCCTGACTCCCTGTTATGGTCTGCTCCGTTCTAACTCCTTTCAGACGGAACAAAATTGCGCTACTTTATCCTCGAATAATTTATCAAAAGATCGAACACGTAACCTATTTCTAAATACACCACCCTATTCCTATATGATAATACGAGTAAGAGAGCTGTTTTAATCAGTGAAATTAAGGCAGTGTGAACTTTATTTTAGATTCCATGTTTCTTTTTTGCCTTATTTTTACGGACGTAATTATGAGATTAACTCTTAATTAAAAGATTGATGATTAGATAAAATCCTTTTCAAAATGATGATTCCAAGATTTAAATCCTATAGTTCACCTGAAATCGCATTCTACTTTTATTACGATCAACCACTTTTGATTTTTCTTTCGATTCTCGTGCTTTAGAATTTACAATTCAGTATTGTCTCCTTTTCTAAACTTTTTTGCAAAAATAAAAAAACCAAACATCTACAATTAAAAATAAATCTACACATAAATTCAGATATATTTAACACCAACAAAAATAAATACAGATATTAGATAGTCGTAATTGTTTTATCATAATTTTTTTCAAATAAGTTAATATTATCATAAACATTCTGATCAAAATATTATCATAAACATTTAGATTGACAAGTGATCTCTGTTATTTTAATTTTTTTTATTGATCTACTATTTTTTTTGGATAATCATATTACTGATCTACTATTTTAAGCTTTTAACTTAACTAACATCAATTTTTGAATCTTGACAGAGTCGGGTTGAATTCTGTTTACCACTATGTAGCACACTTAGCATACCTCAAATAAAATATATATCATTAAAAAATAGAGGATTTGAGTATCCTATGTCCAATCAGAATGTGTCACCTCAATTGAATGAATATGTTAATGTTACATGGTATTAAATTCTCATGATCTGATTGAGCCACATAAGCAAGGATAAGATAGTAAGTTACCCAAATGATACCATAGAATGTGAGTTATTTCCTAGCTCACCAAAATGTGAGCCGGGTTGGGTTTGCCCTTTTTCACCAACCCACCTGGGTTGATCTGTTTTGATAGCTCTACAGGAAAAGTGACCCAAAGGGTATGATAAAATCTTCCATTTATTAATTCCTGCTCCTTCTAGACTTTATTATAAGCAAAACTTAAATGAAACATACATATTAAGGAAGTTGGTTAATCTCATTTAATGTTGTTAAAAAATTAAGTGTATTACCTAAAGTAACCTTCATAGAAAACTTCAATTTTTATTAAATACATTCATATTAAGTTATTGGAAAACAAAATTGGTATTAAATGAAAGGTATTTTAGGAATAATGTCATTAAATAGGATGAAAATATTTAAAATTTACTTATATATTTAATCAAAAAGTTTAAAACTTTTTTGTTTATAACTGTAACACCCCGCTATCTCGGATGTTATTTTCGTTAACCCCAACACTATAAAGTAGGAAAAAGATTTGCTGGTTCGCTTTCGAAAAGGATTTTCTTTACTCATATCTTACTTATTATGAAAATCGTGCTAGAATTTTTTTTTCTTCTTATTAAATTAAAGAACCGATACTCATAATAACATTAACATACTCACAATACTATATATATATATATATATATATATATATATATATATAGATATATAGATATATAGATAAAAGTAAACATCATCTATTAAAATTCACCCATCTATCCCACGGCCATCAGAAATCGAAGATAGACTAACTCAAAAGAAACTACCACAAAATAAACCTAAGCCGGTCTGACAAAAGAAGTCTACAGATAACAAAGTGTACTACCCTGACATCAGTTGTACCAAAAAGACAGAGTCATGTCGTCACCAATCCACACCTCTTCGTTGTCAACTTCCAGTTCTCAAGCTAGAACGATCAGAGAACTGCTAACAAAATATTTGTATGTGTATCCAGAAACATAACAGGGTGTCCAACACATACGGGCAAGGGTGAGAAACCAATATATGAATTCAAAAACGACAACTACATGCCCAAGCACAAACAGCAGATTCATACAAATATATCTCACCAAATATCATCATGCATCACATAGTACAACATATATATCCATGTACTAACAGTAAAACACATGAGTTTCGTACCCCACAATTAACGTTATTCTCTAAACGTATGCATGGACACATCCATATATCTCAACTAATATTCAATTCTAGATTTCCGGGAATCCCATCATCAAAAGAATGAGTTGATCAGACTCGATGGCCAATCAAGGCACACCCTATTTACCATATCACACTGACCAAGACATGGTACAATGTCTTTCCTTATATGGATTTCATTAACACACCACATTGTCCAATCCAGGCATAACGCTTTCCATTGCATGGATTTATTTATCATGTCACGTTGTCCAATCCAGGCATAACGCTTTCCATTGCATGGATTTATTTATCATGTCACGTTGTCCAATCCAGGCATAACGCTTTCCATTACATGGACTTATTTATCATATCACACTGTACAAGTGCTTTACATTATATGGATTTTATCCATTGCCCATCAAGGTACAATGACACATAATGACTTACAGTCATCACCGGGTTTCCTATCATCAAGGCCCCTCGTTTCACGACACGTCTGCCCCACACAAATGCATGAGAAAACTACTTAGTTTTCGTCGCTTTATCTTTGTCGTAACAATATTTTCTTGCTGTAGCATCAACGCTAACAACCACTATAATGTTTTAGACTCCTTAAGTCTCAAAAACATTTTTCTCAAAACGGGACATCTAGCCTAAAACAACTCAAATCCAAACATCCCTAACCGATGCACCAGTTTAGAATTTTGGATTCAAGATCATAAAATCATCCTCCAGCTTTACAGGACCACAAAGATTGTTCCTAAGCTGGAAGGACCAACAACTAACACGAATCCTTGATCCACGTGTTTTATGCAGAACCCTAGAATCTCGACGTCTCGATTTCTAGTTTCTAAGCTTTAAAACCACTTTTCTTGAAAACTCCAAAACCAAAACCCAAATCTTCGACACTTACACAAAGTCCTCGGTATCGATTTTCTATAAAACAAAACGTAGTCCAAAGACTATTTATTTTTCTTTCGTTGTTTTTCGGTAGAACACAAACCTTAAAACAAAACTTGTAAAAACCTTTTTTTCCTTGGATAAAACCAATTACTTTGAAAATCACGTTCCTCAAAACACTTTTGCTCAAACGGTTAACTTTCTTAATTTAAAAACTAATTAAGATTTCTAACGCCTTATTTATCTTTAAAACACCATTTTCATTATTAAAAACGCATTTTCACAACTTTGCTCCTTTAAGTTGATTTTCCTTAAAAGCAACTTTTCATAATTATTTTATTTCAAAAGAGATAATTAATTATTTTGTCTTAAATTAAATTGAGAAACAATAAAACATATTTATTTTTCTCAATTCCACATTTCAAGTTTTTAAAGCTTTTAAATTACACGATGTCGGATCCTAATCGATATTAGGTCCTCTAACGCCTTAAATCCCACAGCAGGGCACACGATACATCCATATAATTATTCAACAATTATAACATGTATTCATATATATTAGCAGTTATGTCATGCATAGTCAAATCAACAGCAATAAATAAAACAATCACCCAACAATCAGATACAGACATTTATTAATAATACAAACACCGATGCAGCATATAGCTGTCGGAATTGGAATTCCTCAGGTTTATCCCCTTACCTCTTGTAATCCCAAGGTAAGCTGTAGACACCCGATCAATCTGACAACTGGCTCAGCTAGCTGCCGATCACTACATGCACACAATCCATAAAGGCATTAACTCAAAAAAAAACAAAGATTTCTCCTATTGCACCACCCCTAGGATTCAGCCCTATTAAACTAAAAATAGTCAGGGAGCTCCAAAAATTCTCATTTCTTGGATAACACCCTAACTAAGTGTGATAACCCTAGATATCAACTCAAAACATCAAAAACCAACCAAAAACCCTACCCTACACAAATAGGGGTTTCGGCTCCTCTCTCAAACAAATAGCTAGAGAGATTTCTTGGCTCTAATCTCTTCGATCATGCATGTATGTCATGAACCTAGGCCATAGAAATTGGTTTGGTATTAAAATGATTTTTCTACAATTTTTTATGAAATTTTGAAGATTTTGGGGTAAAAACCCTAACATTTCTAATCATGAAAATTTGAGGAGAATAAAGAGAGATTGAGAGAGATAGAGATAACAAGCTACCTCCTATGATAATCTCCTTCAAAGTTGGTGAAGATTGCTTCACAAAATCTTCAAGATTTAAGCTTCAAAGTGAGCTTTAATGGTGAGAAGAAAAAAGAGAAAGAAGAGAGATGTTGGGCTGCTGGGTCTTGCTCGAAGATATGGGGAAGGAGAGTAAAGAATAGGGTATTTAAAGAGTTCAACTTAAGACAAAAAAAAAAGGTAAAAGGTAATTAGTAAAAACTAATCAAGGACAATTTGGTCAATTCACGTCCCGACATTTTGAAAATCCTCACGACATCGATAGGAGTCCCCAGATGATTTAACATAGCCTTAGTATGAAAATTACCGGCTTGAGGTTCTCGAAAAACCCTAAGACAGCTCGAATCGTCTTCCTGATCGATTATCGGTCCGAATATAAAATATTATTTATTTTGGACATTAGAACACATTTTAGCAAAACGGTAGATGATTGAATTCTAAGACTAATGGTCTTGACCGTTAGTCAAAAAAGAGATCTTGATAGTAGAAAAATACTATCATCCAAAAAACGTAGATTGGGTTCCGTTTGAGTTTTCGGTCCAAATTTTAACAATAGGCTCCCACGATTATTTGGAACATGAATATGATTTTAGTTTTTTCAAAATCATTATCTAAAATATAGATAAAATATAAATTTATTTATATAATTTATTAATTTTAAAAAACGTGAAAATTAGAGTGTTACTACAACATCAACCTGAGGAAGTATTTCTCTAAAAAGAAGTGGGTGCTTTGTGTCTGCTGCTAAGACTTGTTTTAAGCCACTAATAGTGTGGTCGGCGGATACGCGGATCTCATTAGACGGCCTGGATTGGATCAAAGCGGATGAATTTTATATGATTCTTTAATTTAATTATTTCGCTTTATCAATTATAAGAGTTCTAAAACCTTGATTATTTTGTTTACTGTTTTAAAATTAATTTGCTAAATTTACCAAAATAAATAAGGAAAATTCTATAGTATCCCTTGAGTAGGATATCATACTCTTGTTTATGTGATCTAATCAGATGGTAAGAACTTAGGTCCATATGATATTCACATAATTCAATTAATTGAAGTGACGCATTCTGATTGAATATGGGATACTCAAACCCTTTAATTTTCAAGGATAACATAACAACCCCAATAAATAAATAATAATTTGCTAAGAGTCTGAACACAAGTCACCGACCCACCGCAAATCTTGCAAAATCTGTGTGTTGCGAATCTTAGTGACAATTCTTCATTTGGTTCTCTCTCGTTTAGTTATAAATCCCTCACTTTTTCTTAATTAATATATGTTTTAAATAATTAGTTCGCTAATTGAGTTACATACCACAAGATTAAAGGTGGCAAATAGATTCTTCAGATTCTTAACTCCAACTAGCCAAAACATCCTTAAATTAATGCAAATTGCAGTCACAAAATTAATAGACAAGCATGATTTCCCTCTCTAAATAGTCATAATTAATTAGGAGTTTCCTAGTAAATACCCTATCTAATTAGGAGTATTAATTTTTTAAAATTTTCTATTATCAAATATACTGTGTACAATAACTCAGGCATATGGATTGCATATTTGGGTTAAATTTATTCTATATTCGTTGCCACCCATAATGCAGCATGTCTCTCAACTTGGTTATTAATTTGTGATTAGGTCTACAGGTACAATCTTCTCACAAAATTAATGGAGAAATTTTTTATTTATTTTTCCCTCTTCCCTTTCTTTTCTTTGTAGTCGTAAACTAGAGAAAGTTTAGTTCACCCATGAGCATTAAACCCAAATAAAACCCCTAACCATACTTCTTGCGGAGAAATTATACTGTGTTTTTGGAGCAATAATAGATACATATATCCCAGGATAATCTTTATCATCAAATTAATAAATTATTTTTTTAGAAATTTATATGAATACACTTAAAATCAATAGAAAATATCTTTTCGAAACATACATTTATTGCTGTTTTAGAAATATGCAATAATTTATATTTTTAGAAGAAAAAAATGTTACAATTACAATCATGATACATTTTTGTTCTGGGCTGAATCCAAAGATAAAACCTAAGTAAGGTCCAAATACGAACCCTTGGATGGGCTGCCACCCTTCACCGAACTTATCAGTCGGCCAATGTCAGAGTTATCAAGGGTTGGGAGGGTAGGACAAACCTACATCCGGTAGGAGAATGGCCACTCATCACCCGTGTGGCGCCCCAATAAAGGCCTCCCCTAAATCATGTTAATCAGCAGCCTCCGCCGCCATAATCCCTGCTGACCCTTGTACCCACTACGCCGCACAATAGGGGCACCATACCCAGGATGGTGTGATACTCCTCTCATACTCTTGGCTCTACTATAAAAGGCCATGGCCCCAAGCAGCCAAGTAAGTTTTCATTTTAGCTTAAACATATACCATGTAACTCCTTTTGCTAACTTAAACATCGGAGTGTTTTCGTAGATACCCCATTTGATCCAACCAGAGGAGCGGTCCAAACAACCTCAGGAGGAATACTTCGGCATCAGATTTGGAGAATCAACTTGAGCATGCATACCAAAGGTCCTGAAGATATTGTTTTTGGTTATACTAGAACAATTTTCAATGGAATGCTTAATTTATCGTGCACTGTGTATCTTATTCTTAACGAATATGCAGATACCACACATTCATATCTCAATGAGATAGGATTGGTATTTGGTAATCTACGGACGTGAATGAATCCATCGGAGCAAACTAATTCTCCATGCGCCGACATATGCTTGATGATTTGTGCATATCAGCATATATATACCCCAACATGAAAGGGAAAATAGTAGTAATACACAAGGGGTTCGAAGACGAGGGGAAGATTCCGAATATATCGTATTTGTTCTCAAAGGTGTGCCCTTGTATGTATTATAGACTTCATTACCGACAAAGACTAAATAAACTCAACTTATTAGTTAATGCTTTATCTGTCATGCCATATTTTGGGCTTTTTGTTATTATAATAATAATATAATAATGCAAGGGAATGAGCTTTTCGAGGTACATAGCCCTCCACGCTTCTCGATCGGTTTCTTTGCGGTGTCTTTGCTGCAAATGGCCTTCGTTTTTTTTTTTCCTCAGGGTACGTTAAACTAATTATTTGATTTTTATATATGATGTTAATTTTAAATTTGATCTTATACATGATATTTTTTGAAATCGGTTCCTATATGTATATTTATTTTTAATTTAGTCCTCATCATTTATTGATGTCATAACGCCGTTGGTTGAAATTTAAGTATAGGGATCAAATTAAAAATGATTGTCACATGTAGGGACCAAATTCAAATTTTTATTTTGAATTCGATCCCTACATGTAACAATCATTTTCAATTTGATTCCTACATGTGAAAATCATTTTGAATTTGGTCCCCACCACGTGACGGTGTTACAATACCAATAAACGGCGAGGATCAAATTAAAAATAATTGTACATGTAGGGACCAATTTCAAAATTTTTCATATATAGGGATCAAATTCAAAATCAGTATCAAGTATAGAGATTAAATGATTAGTTTAACATTTTCTTTAATAATAAAATTGTGGCCAAGGAATCTTATTTCCTGATATTCTTTGTCCTTAATTGTGATCTATTGTGAATTAAAGTTTTTACGTTATAAACTAATGGTAAATTATTATAAGTATGATCTTTAAGATAATTATTATAAAAATAAAATATTTTAATGAAATAACATTTTAAGATTAATTAATAATATATAAAAAAATTATACAAATAATACGTATCAATTAAATCCTTCATTACATGCATCTCACTAGTTGAATTCCTATTATTTTACTTTTTTTTCAACAAGGTAAAAATGTCATGTTACGTAAGTGAGAGGCAAAAATTTCTTTTGTATCGGCGCGTAAATATTACAACAATGAGATTAGGATTTTAATAATACCTTAATAGCTTTTGTACTTAGCTGAGGGCAAAAATCCTGGAATATAGTATAAAAAAATCTCATTACGCGACTTATTTGGAAATATTTTCTAAAATTTGCTTTTGTTTTTTGTGCTTTATTTGTTTTTTTTTATCACTTAGATAGGAAGTCGGTTTGATGATTACTGACATGTTTAATTATTTTTTATATATAGATGAGAAACTGACTTCTCGTTAGGATTTTTAATTTTTTAGTAGGTTTTTCTAAAAATTTGAATTAAAAGAAACATTCTATTGAGAAGTCGGTGGTCAAGAAAAAACTGATTTTGAGAGCTTTTCTCAAAAGAGTCACATGTTGAGACTTTTTCGCTTTTCTTGATATTTTCATATATTTTTGCTCACAGCTAAGTTGCTAAACATTTAATGAATATTAATTTTATAATAAATATTTAAAATAACTAACAACTAATAAAAAAATAGGATCATTTTCTTTAAAAACATATATCATCGAACAATACGTAATTGATCTGAGTGATAACGAATTCAGGTTCCTTAAGCAAGTAATCAAAGGTTCAATTTCTGACTCTTATGTATGGAGAAAACATGGTTAGAAGAGGTCAATCTTTCAATATCGTCCAATATCTCGTGGGATTAGTCTCCGCAATTGCATGTGAGAATACAAAAAAAGACCAAAAAAATACTATCATGACTTTTTCAATTGGGATTTTCATATTTTTATTAGAGTTTTATTTTGATACAGTATCAGTATAAAGTTATACTATCAATTAATCAACACAAATCACCTCATGTGTGATTTTTAAGTAATTATTATAAGTGTGAAATATTTTTTATAATATGTATCAATATATGCTGACAAAGCAAAAGGAAATTATGTTGACTGTGCATTCAAATTAAATCCAGCTTTTTATTATATCATAATTATTGCATATTATTTTGAAAAAGTGTACACAACCCCTAAATTTTAGCTCGTTTGCAAATGAGCACCTTCAATTATTTTTTCTATCTCAAATAGTCCTTCAACTCCTACTATATATAAATAAAATCAATATTTTAACTATTTTTTCATCTCAATTGGTTCTTAAACTCCTACTATCAGCAAAATCAACCTTTTTGTCTCACAATTAGATCAATAACGATGAATAAATCCAATCATTCATTTCGCTTAAATCGATCCAAATCGTTGATGGCATTTTTTAAATTTTTGTTAAAAAGAAAATAAGAACAAAGTCTCAAGGTTTATACGCTTTTATTCTCCTCTTTTTCCTCCCTTCGCTCAAGCCGCGACTAGACTTTTCGGTTCTAGGCTATAATGGCCTCTGATGCAATGGTTATGGATTGTGGGTGACTTGCGGTTGTTGTTTTTCTTCGTTCCTTTAAGTCTTCAATCATATTTTTTTTTAAAAAGTAAAAAGTAGAAAATGCTATCAACGGTTTCTATTTGAGCGAAATGAACAATTGGATTTATTTATCATTAGTGACCTAATTGGGAGTTAACAAAAGAATTGATTTTATTGATAATAAAAGTTTAAGGACTAATTGAGACAAAAAATAATTGAATGATTGATTTTCCTAATAGTAGATGTTTAAGGACTAATTAGAAGGAAAAAATAATTAAAGGTGTCTATTTGCAAACAGGCTAAAATTTAAGGAGAGTCTATGCATTTTTCCATTATTATTTTTTATATGTTTTTAAATTTACTTTATTAAAAGATAAAAAGAGAAAATGTACTTAAAAAATGTGATTGTATAATTTTATTATTTAAAAAATAAAAGAGTTTAATTTTAATATAATATCAGTATGTGTAAAGTTTTTTACATTGTCAACCAATAACAAATCATCATATATGTGAATTTTAAGATAATTATGATAAGAGTCAAATATTTTTAATGATATAATAATTTATAATTAGTTGATAGAATAAAAAAATTACGCTCGAAATTCATACCAACTAAATCCAAAAGAAAATAATGTGAAAATAATATAAAAAATCATATAAGAATAACATCTCTTTTGGATAAACACCGCATATGGAGAAGGGTTCACATTCCTTCAGCAGTGGAGCTCCCTTCAAAGACCAAGGGGCCACACTCTTTTCCAATTTTAAGAGAAGAAGACAAAGCAAAAAGAGAGCACGGTTAGAAAGAAAATATAAGGGAAAATGAGAGAAAGGAGGCAGAGAAGCAGAAGATAATGTGGTGCTCACTGCCTAGACGCCTAGTTCACACTTAACATTGAGGGATCCATAGCTCCTCCAATTTTTCATAAATTTCCCAATTACATATATATGATCTTTTTGGATTGACTTATAAATAACTTATTTAGGCTTTATTTACTGACATAAATGCTTGTTAGAGTGTTCGAGAGAATTTATGGAACAGCTTATGACATATCTATAAGCTGTTTTTCGCTTATCAACTCATTTTGATAAGCTCTACAGGATAGCTTATGAAAACAACTTATAATTTATATGAAAACAGTTTGACTATATTTTCTCTTTGATTATAAAAATAGCTTATACATAAGTGTTAAACACTTATTCTATAAGCGTTTAATTAAATCGTTTATCCAAACAGACCCATAATAATATGGTCAAATATTTTTTATAATAAAATATTAAAATATAGAACTTGCTTTATTAAAAAGTTCACAATCGTATTATTTCATTTTATTAAATTCATTATAAAATGTTCTATGGTGCATGGTGGTGTTTTAGTCTTCTATTTTTCTATTGGTTGATTTACTCTTGACTTTCTCTTCATTTTTAGCTTTATTCTTTTTCCTAATAGAGTTAGCAATACTTTAATATTTTTTCCCCTAACTGTATTAAGATTTTTATTTTATTATCTATTATTTCTTCTATGTTGATTAAAAAAATTATTGTAATATTTATTTGACTTATATAAAAAAAAATATTCAAGTTATTTTGGAAGTGAAAATTTTATCTTAAAATATATAATGAGAAAACGTAAGAATTAATCAAGTTTTTTTATAGAAAGGCTAGTGAGCAAAAATGGAAAACATTAACATTTATTTTGGCCCTTCACATTTTTTTTTTTTCAAGCTCGGGAAGTTTTTTTTTTTGCCTTTTACTAGTCAAAAGTTTTTTATTTTTATTTTTATGAAATGTATGAAATGTGTGAAGAAGCTCGAAAATGTGAGAAAAGTAACCTTTTAATTGGCAGCACTTAGGAGGATATCATTTTATCTTTTGCAGGATCAATGATAAGGAAACACGTGTGTTAAAAGTTAAAACCTAATAAAGATACATAATACTCTGTTTTTTTTTATCAATAATCCTACTTGGGGCATTTGATTTCCCATTGACATCCTAGATTATCCTCATAAGTTTCGATCATTTGGATCGACTATGGACTAATCTTCGATCTGTTGTTTAGAATAGACAATTAATCATTAATTTTCGCAACCTTCCAATTATGGGATCAAGATACTTATCACTCAATTAAACATTGATTGATAGATAATACCTTTTCTTGCACGTAGATAATATACATTATACATGAGTATTTTTTTTTATCACCATGATTATACAAGAGTATGAAATCAATATCATATTATCTTACTTTTTCTTTATTAGTACGAAATTAGTTATCCATTTGAAGAAAAAAAAGATACGGTTGTAGAAAAAAGACTAATTTAATTAGTCTCCTCTGACAAATTATGCATATATCATTCTAATGATATTTCAATATATTTACATAAATAGTTTTTCAATATTAAATCCATAAAAGACCACGTTAAAGATAGAGTATATTGGTCTTAAGGTGCCGTTTGGATAAACAGCTTAATCAAACGCTTATTTAATAAGTTTTTTTTTTAAATAAGCTAAAAACAGTTTATTTTTATAAACTTCTCTATCAAGCTTATGAAAATAAGCTAAAAAGAACTTATGAAAAAACTATAAACTATTTTCATAAACTATTTGTATAAGTTTATTTCCATAAGTTATTCTCATAAACTCTCTATAAGCTCTTCTAAAAGCATCCTTATTATTATACTCAATTCATTTTTTAATGAAATACGAATTGAAGGTTATTAACATATTGTATAACTTTTTATAAATTTAAATAAAATTTTAAAAATATTTAAAATTATAAGGATTATTGTATAATTAATTTTAAAAATATTTTAAAAACTATAAGGATATAGTGTATCCAAACTCATCCTAAATCACTTTTAAAAATGTGATCTAATTTAGTAAATAGAGGCTCGATTCAATACCAATTATTAGACTATTCGTTTTAAGTTAATTATGAATTAATTTATTATAATTCAATGAATTGATTGTAAGTTTGTTCAACGATTTTAAACAATATTGTAAATTTATTATAGTGGGTCATAACACTCACAGAATCAAGGAAGGATCAAGCTGGTGTAAGGAGTTAAAAGAACAAAAGGAACGCAGGCAAGTTATACATAACATAGGAGTAAAGCATGAAGTAAATCTTTACAAAAAAAAAGCATTGAAGTAAACCAAATAAAAAGAATAAAATGGTAAAATGATATACTAAAGATTCTAGATGCTGCACTGATTCACTTCTTCTCTTCGAATGAAATTCATGTTCCTAGCTAGAACTAGTAAAACCAACGGTTATTGTTGTTTGAAACGTGTTGTTAAGAACCACCCAATTTGAAGGTTCAAATTCCTTTTCAAGTTTGAATAACGTTAATGCATACACTACAAAAGAGGGGAATAGACATTATTGCATCTCTCAAAGATCCTGTCCACATTTTCATGTTTTAAAGCATAACTTGTTCAATGTATGAAATAAGGATCACGTGTCCATTTGCTAACTTTGCTCCCTTTTAAATTATCACTTTGCATTGACTCCGCTATTCATTGGTAAACCAAGAAAAATCCTTTAGGTCCATATCTAACTGGAAAGATTTGTGTTACGGTTCCCAGTCATGCCTTTACAAAGTAAATTCTCGTCATAAAACACAAAACAATAAGCACATGAATTTAATTTTGATGTTCCACGCAAAATAAAAAATAAAATTGATGCACTGTCCCTATAATAAATTTTATATTTATATTCGATGATATGTTATCAAATTACATAAAAAATTATAAAATAAATAACAGTATTTTTTTTATTGATAACATGCACCATAATTGAAGGTAATGTTATTGATACTCTAAATTGTTTATCTTCACTTTAATTTATCAAAAAAAGAATTGCTTATCTTCACTTCCAATCAATCAATTATTGTGTTAATTTTTTATTTTATAAATGATCATAAACTAAAAAATAATATAAATAAATAAGTAAAAGCGCGCGTCAATAATCTTACTCTATAAATTTTTTTTGACAAGATCTTACTCTATAATTAAACTCCAAAACTTAATATGCATACAAAGAAAGGGACCCACAACACATGGGCCTGGAGGAAAGCCTCTTATCGGGGTCCCCCTCTCACGCCGTTGGCCTTCGGGCACCTAATCCTCATACGGACACACAGAGCCATAGAGACAGATTTTGGGATACCATACGACCTAGTGACCTACCTCACATTTCAATTTCCCCAATCCCCACCCAAATTCTCAACAAATTTAATTAGTACATACGGTTAATGCAAAGAAATTTTACACTAGTATTTATTAATATTTTTAAAATTAATATTTATTGTTATAGTTTTTAATAATTAAAATAAAAATAAAAATAACAAAATATTAATAAATATGAATATAAAAATTTTACGCTAACATAACACTTTAATTCAATTCTCAAACCAATGTTCAAATTTTTCATTTTACTTTAGGATTTAATTATTATATATTATTGTAAATTTTCACCTTATCAAACCATTATAGATTATCTTTATAAAAAAAACAATTATATATTATTAAATCATTAAAAATATTATAATATTATAACTATATTAAAAGTCATATAAAATAATTTAGAATAAAGATTCAAACTGGCCAAAAAAAGTGTGAAAATATTTTGATCATGAAAAATAAAAAATATCAATTTGATCTTTAAAAATATAAAAAATAAATCAAATTAATTCTTTTAAAATAATTTTTAGAGATATTTTAATTCCTATCAAAAATTGTTTTGACTTATATTTTATATTAATAAAAATCAAATTAATATTTTTTATTTTTTGAAATCGAAACGTTATCCTGGTTTTTTATTGAACACCAGTTTTAGCCTTTATTCAATAATTTATAATGAGTTATAGATTATATTAAAATTAAGCTCTGTGCTTTATCTTTCTCTGAAACAAAAGTTCCTTTTATAACCGCTAGAGAACCTCTTAATTCTCTCCCGATCCACACAACACAAGACAATCACACCTCTCTTCTACTTTCTCTCCCACTTATCATTCGCAACAATCACAAAATCAAGAAGAGAGAGAGTGAGAGATGGGTTTGCAAAACCAGTTAAACGACGTGTCGTCAGGTTCGATTCCGCTGCTTCTGTTGGCTCACATCGCCACCTGCGTCAACTACCTCCGCTCCTCACTCCTCGCCTTCCTCCAATCCCTCGGTCTCTCCAGATTCCACACCGACCAGATCGTCGACGACGGCTTCTTCGCCGCCGTCGGATCCGGCCTCGCCGGTCTCATCATGCTCTCCGATCAGCTAGCCCTCAACAACCACTTCTTCTACACCTATGCCGCCGACGATGACAGCGACTGCGTCGTGTGCCAGAACACCTTCAAGGAAGGGGACCAGGTTCGCATGCTTCCCTGCCGCCACGTCTTCCATCGCCGGTGCTTCGACGGCTGGCTTCACCACCTCAAGTTCAACTGTCCACTCTGCCGCTCGCCGCTCCTCTCTGACGAGCGCGTGGCTCTCACGGAGCGCCGTGTCGGTCGCGAACTCGTCTCTTGGTTCTCCATGCGGTGATGCGCCGTCGTTTTCTCTCTTCAAATGCCCTATTATCCATCCAATCTTTCATCATCCCAATTTCACCCTCTCCCTTAGTTTACCTTCTTGGCGGTGGTTTTCACTCTTTGCAGAGTAGATGGTTTTTTTGTTGTCCTTTTTCTAATATTAGGTTGAAGGAAAAAATATTTGAAGTATTTTTGCTGAAGGGATTTTTTGAAGGGCTCTCTGCTGTCTGAGAATCCTTTTTGAGCTGCTGTAAATTTTGGACTCCTTTGTGTTTATATGGGTAATAATTGGAGACATTATTAGGAAGTTTGTACAATTTCCCTAATAGAATTTTATTAGCCTTTTTTTTTTGGGTTACAATTTTTTTTTTTCGCCTCTTGTTGGACACTAATTCCTTTAAAGGGATATAGTTATTTTGAACAAAACTTTTTGCCTAAAGAATCCAGTTATTTAATAACTGTTTGGGACTTTTTTTTTTTTGGATCAAACTGTCTTGGAACTTATTAGTATTGAGTTACCTTTTTCATGAGAAACCTTGCTTATTTAAATTTTTAAAAAATAGAAAAGTAAAAAAAGAATTGTGTGGGAATTGGTTACCGGAATTTCGGAATTTATATGTTAAGGTGAGGTGATGGATATGAATATTTTTTTTGGTTGGAAACTACTATAATTAGGATCTTTAAGGTTTTTATAATAAATATAAAAAAAACCAATAATCAATTTCATTCTTTCTTCCCTGTTCACTTGATTATTACAGAAAAGGAAAAGGTTATTCTGGAAATTTAGAAAGAAGAAAAGGTCAAAGGACTAGTTGAAGTAACTAATAGCATTGATGAGTTGGAGAAAAAGAGCCCGTTATAAAAATAAAATAACGTTTGAAAATTACATTGGGAAAAAATTCCTCTCATATAGCTTCTAAAATAATTATCTCGAGAAGCGTTATTTTCACGTTTGCGTTAAAAATAATTTAAACCAAATAGACACTGAGTAAGTTGTGTTATGATCGATGGTATTTCTTAAAATGTACTAGTACATGATTTTTATATAATTTATTCTCTCTTTTTTACAACTATGGATTCTAATTGTAAGGATGGATTAAACTTTAAATTAAGGTCAAAAGTTGTGGTAAAAACCCTTAAAAGGTTTTATGCCTCTTATGATCTGCACTAAAGAGTGAAATTTGCCTGTTATTGGTCATGAATTTTGCTTTAATTGAAGGGTAATAGAATGACAGTGACGAGTGGAAGTGGGCATTTTCAGATTAGCCAAGGGCTATGTTGAAGTTTCAGCATGAACCTGACGCTCAAGTATTTTGCGTTAGCAAAGAAGGAGACAGAAAAAGAAGAAAGGTTCATTTTCAATTTAACTTTTACTAAGTCAGATAAATATAACAGTTCATTTATTTAATTGCACGTTGAAATTATAAGGTCATTTGTATCCTTTTTGCATGTTTTACCCTACTCCCATTTTCAGATAGGTAGATATTGCTGCGGCCTCACCCCACCATCCGGCCATCATTCACCTTTCATGGGACTTTGCGAAGAGGAAGAGCGATGTAGAAGATGAAAATCTCAGCTTAATTAATATAAAAGCTCCACACTTGAAGGCCCTTAACTCCCTTTTGTTCGGCTTCAAACCCTCCATTATTTGTCAACTTTGAGTTATGAGATACAAATAGTAATTGGTTAATTATATTTAGTTAATCAATTAGTTAGTTAAGGTTAGTGTTTTTTTAACAAGTTTGTTAGGGAAAAAGATCGTCTCTATTTTTTATCTCTTTATTTCTGTTCATTTTCAAAGTTTTTTTCAAATAAATGTGTATTATACACATATATGTAGTCTCTCCATACATTTATTATCCCAAAACTTTAGTACTGGACATCTCTATTTCTCATGAGAAATGGAGAGGATCCCTACTCATATATTACAGCATGTCTGTAAACATGTATAAATTGTTGTATTGATTTAAGGTCTCTTTGTGAATTTGAAAGGGAGGGGGAGGGTTTTGAGGTATAAGGGAGGGGGAAATGAGATAGGGAATGGAGGATAGTCTCCCACTTTGCATGAGGTTTATTTTTTAACAAAAGACTCAAAACCCCCAAATTTAAGGGAACTAAAAAAATAAACTAGGGGAGGGAATTGGAGGGCTTTTAAAATTTCTTTAATTACATCATTTTTTCTTTGTAAAAACTTTCAAAATACCTTCCCTTCCCTTCCCCTCCCCTCCCAACTCCCAAACAAACCCTTAGGGGTGTTTGGCTCAAATGAGGGGAGGGGAAGGATTTTCATTAGCTATTGAGTTTAGTTGAGAGGAAGGGAGAGAAAGTAACACTATTTGTGTTTGGTTCACAAGTGAGGGGAGTGATTTTAAAACTAACTTACTTTTATACCCGTATTATTATATTTTATTCATTCCATTCAAAATGTTTTAAATTCTCTTTCTCCCCTTTAACTCCCCCCACTTTTGGAGGGGAGCCAAAATTGGGTGAGGAGGGATTTTGCTCCCCTCCATTCCCCTCCCCTCCTAAAAAATGAACCCAACAGCAAATATTTAAAAAAATCTCTCCCCTCTCCTCCCCTTCATTCCCCTCCAATGAAACACTACGTTAGAGTTCAATGAGAAACACTATTCTTCTTGATTAGTTGTGTAATAGTATCGCCTTGCACTCTTTCCACCACCTTGATTTCTTTTTTGACCTTTCATCCTTATTCTTCCTTTTCTTTATGTATGTTCAACAATGGCGACATCACAAATTGCAAAAAATCATACCAAACCGATTTCAGACACAACTAATGCGGATCAATCTCAGAATCCCTCAAGCCTGTATTACCTTCATCCAGGTAAGAACCTTGGTTTATTATTGTAGCTCCTCTCATGAATGGAACTAATTATCATTCATGGAGTAGAGTTATGAAAAGAGCACTTCTGTCCAAGAATAAACTCAAATTTGGTAATAGTTCAATTCCTATTCCATCTGAAAATGATGGACTGTATGGTGCTTCGTAACAGTGTTATATGATGGTTGCTTCATGGATTACAAAACTGTCTCATCAAATTGCTTAAAGTACGATTTACATTGAAAATGCAAAAGATTTATGGGATGATTTGAAAAGTAAGATTTTCGAAAAGTGATCAATTTTGCATATTAGATTTGCTGCAACATATTCATTCAATAAGGCAAGGTGACAAAGACATCTCAAGTTATTTTACTAATTTCAAAATTTTGTGGGAAGTTAAGACTCGTACCTAGTTGTATTTGTTTATTTAAATGCTATTGTGATTTAATCAAGGCTGTGCAGCAATACAAGGATTCTGAGTATTTTCTGAAAGGACTCGATGATTCTTACGATATTGTGAAGACACAAGATTTCCTTATACAACCACTACCATTTGTTAATAGGATTTTCACCCCTTGTTCTACAATAAGAAAGGCAATTAATTAGCAGGAGTTATCCTGAGGGACCAAGATAATTGCTCACGATCGTAGAATATTCAGTTCCTAATTGGAAATTCTCACAAGGTAGAGGAGGACCTAATGGGAGAGGACGAGGAAAGACCCTGTTGAAACTTGTTATTTCAAACATGGTTTTTCCCCGGGGTTTAAACTCAAAATATCAGTAGTCCCACTATAAACAGTGTTGTGACTAATGAAGGAAACACTGCACCTACGATCAATGAGGAATCTTCATCTTTAGTAAATCAGCAAGTAGCATCTTTACATTTTAGTCCAGAACAAGTATCAATAGCTTCTTAGCCTGCTCCAGCAATCTGGGGTTGAATCAACAAGGCCCAATGTTTAACCAAGTTAGCACTTCATGTTTTTGATAACTCATCCTCTCATTATCATTCTTCTTAAAATTCTCAATCAGGTAATGCTTCTTCCACCAATCAACCATAGACTTCAGATACCAGGGCAACAGATCACGTGTCATTCTTGATTTTGTTTTTCTCACTTTCCATACCATTAAACCAGTTCCAGTACGTCAAAATGTCAAATGGTTCAACCACTACGCATGGTTCTAAATTGCGGTTGCGGTCGCGGATGCGGTTGCGATTGCGGTCGCTGCGATTGCGGCCATTGCGGTCGCTGCGAAGCGCATTGCGGTCGTTGCGGCGTGAAATAATTTTATGTTCGCACCAAATATAAAAAAAATCTATAATTATTGTAATTCTTTATATATCTTCTATTAATAATATTATATACATTTTTATTCATTTTTATGAATAATTTAACTTTAATTGTAGTGAAAATAATTTTTTTAAGACATTGCATCATCTTTTTGAAAGTAACATTGAACGGAACGAGACTGAAAACTCTGTTGCGGTGTTGATGCGGCCTGTTGCGGCCCGTTGCTATGCTGATGCGGCCCGTTGCGGCGTCTGATGCGGTTGCGTTGCGGCCGTTACACGTGAATGTAGATCACACCGCAATTGCGGTGTGATGCGGTTGCGCTGCGGTCCGCAACCGCAATATTGCGGCCGCAATACGTGATGTGGTCCGCAATTTTGAGCCCCACTACGTACTGCTATTCATTCTGGGACCATTTCATTTTTTGATCATTTTCTTTTACACAAGGTACTATACATTCCCAATTTTGCATTCAACCTCATATTTGTTTATAAACTTGCACATTCTCTCAATTGTAAATTGACTTTTCACCATTCCTCTCATGTCATACAGAACATGAATACCTTAAAGACGATTGAGTTTGCTGAGATACGTAATGGCCTAACATTTTAACCACTCAGCAAAACCATTTGTCGGCCCTTCTATTCATAGAAATTATGTTAGTAGTCATTCTAATCAAGTACCCTTTCTTGGCTTTTGCCTTTGTCATCTATCCAATAAAGTAATTCGCACAACTTGTACTTATTTTCCGTATGTTCATTTTGATGGTAATAAAATTTGTGATTTCTGTCATCTTGCAAAACAGCATACATTACCTTTTTTTTAAGCACAATAAAAGCATCCGAACCTTTTGATTTGGTGCACATGGATGGATATATGGGGGCCATTAGCAATTTCATCCATACACGGTATTCGTTATTTTCTCATTATTGTAGATAATTTTACTCTGCATACTTGGTTACAAATGCATCCAAGTAGTGGTATGGTTGCGTCTAATATACACCTTTCAAATGAAGGTACATCTATACAGCTCAAACCTCAGTTGCTGATTGGCGAGAAATACTCAAGGCTGTTTCTATGGAAATTTCAATGCTTCTTAGTGGAAGATTTTTGGGACAAGCTCAGGAGATATGCACTTTACGCTCTCACTGTCTGCGTACTGGTGCCATACACCATCTTCTATAGCCTATATTGGAGTTACTCAAGATTCTCATCTCAGTAATTCTCATCCTTGCTATTTTGAGGGGCAACACCTACATTTCTCAGAATGGGAGTATAGTAACTGACGTTACAATTTTAACAAAAAGAAATGTTTTTTTCAACATAAAAAATTTGACAACAAGAATCGACAACATTTTACATGGTTAATACATTTCAAAGACATGATTAATGAAGTGTTGAGTTTGGTTAATGGATATATAAGATGTTGCAACTTATTAACCATCTACTGAACTTCATTAACCACGATTTTGAACGTTATTAACCACGATTTTCAGGTGTTCAAATATGCATGTGAAGTTCAAAATTTTGAATACATAAAAAATCGTGGTTAATGAGTTGCAACATCTTGTATATCCATTAACCAAACTCAACACTTCATTAACATTAAATAAATGAGTTGTAATATATATATATATATAAAATATACATGGTCGGTCATTAGGTTTTGGGTGTCCTGGACGAACCAAAAAAATGGCACCCTCATAAAATATTAATAATAAATAACAAATAATGGTGGTGAAGGAAATAATAACAAGGATGATGAATAAAATATTGAAAGAAAGTTTGGAACCTTCAAAATCTTCAAACTCAATAAATGGAGAGAAACATGAATTCGACAGTTCCCGAGCTTCTCAACGGCGAGGCGGTATTACGGCAGAGAGGTGTTGGTGCAGTGACTGGGATCGGAGGTGGGTTCACGAATTTGGCTTTTGAGACCAAAATGACAAAGGCTTACGGTGACTGTGAAGTGGATGACTCTCAATGGCTATGGTGGCTTGCAGGTGGGTCTGTGACAGTGACTGGTGTGCGACGAGAAGAGGGAAAAATGATGTAGGACCCATGTTTTCAATGGCACAGAGAGATAAGAGAGATAGTTGATATATATAGTATCAAAGATATCAACAGAATCATATATTAGAGAGAAATAAAATGAGGGAATAAGCGCGATACAGAGAAATTGAGAGAAATGGACCATCACCGGACACTTATATCCTACCCTCGTTTTTTTTCTCCCGTTGAGATCCCAAACTTTGCGTCTAAATGAGTATCATTGTTTCAGTGTCCAAGATCGCGTTTGTTGTTGATACAAAGAGAAATGAAACGTTATACGTTAGTTAGTCACCCATTAGTTGACTTGGTTTCAAGAAACAACTTGTTTATTTATTGTTTTTGTTTAATTTTTATAATAAATTTTTTATACAATTTTACATATATGAAAATTTTTATTTCAATATCTATATATACTATAAAAAAAAATTGGTATCCCTAAAAAAAAAACAGGATCCAAAACGATCCTCCATCCCGATTGTGCTTAGGGCCATGACTTTATATATATCCGACTTAGCAAAATTTGATTGACAGAGCAGGTAGGAGGGCAGATGCACGAGACCGAAGTTTTTCATTCCGGCTAGAAACCCCAAAAGATTTTCACAATTTGCCAAAAACAAGTTTTCAACTTTCCGTTTAATTCATGATTCGCTCTTAGGTCTTAGCACCCACGTCTAACCGTTTGAAATCTACTGATGTAACACTTCTCACATAAATATGGAGTTTTCTAGTTGAATGTATTAAACCAATCACTTTGTTAACAGAGATAAACTATTATAATTAAGAGTTTAATTGTTATACATTGTTAATGTAAAAAATTTTATACTGACAACAATCAAAAATCATGATATGTGTGACTTTTAAGATAGTTAGGATAAGAATCAATCACTTTATCTTTTGTGATAATTTTTAATTGGTTATCTGTGTAAAAAATCTTTATACTGATAATATATACTAATCATATAGTTAATTAGTAATAAGTAGTTATGCGTTCAAAAAATTAATAATTAGTTACCTTAATCGCCCTAATATACCTAAGTTAGGTGCTCCGTGCAAGATTTTTTTATTTTATCTTATGAGAATAGTTTTGTTAAATTGTAAAAACATTTTTTGCTCTTACCATGAGAAAAAAATATTAGAAACTAAAAAATTATGTGATAAGATAATTTTTTTGTCTTTCACTAATTGCCTACACAATTTCAAACGGTAATAATAGTCAGGTAAAACTATCTTCAAACAATGATTGAAAGACTCGAACCCCAGAGGTCCATGTAAGGTTTGTTTGAGGTCATAATCCATATCCACGCGATTAACCACTATTAGATCAAATTATATGATAACATAAAAAATTTAAAAAAAAAGTCATCAGCTCAAATTTTTTTAGTGGGTATGTGTATTATTTTAACGACAAAGTGCAACGATATTTTATATGATTCTATATGTTCGCTAAATAGTTTTTTTTTTTGGGTGAAGAATTATCAATAAAATTTTAACTTAATCTTCCATCAGTGCATCATAAAAAGTAGTCTTATTTAAAATTTTATCTTAGTTTAATTTTTTTTTTTTTGGTTAAAAAAAACTCTATAATGAGTTTTAATACAATGAGCAACAATAATGGTCAAGACTAGTCACTCGATATTGTGAAGTCTTGAGAAATACATACCATTCACTCTCCCTGGTTTTCAGTCCTATCTGCCGACGTCTTTCCAAAATATGAATGAAAATTGAGTAAATAGTTAATTTGGTCTCTAAAAGTGTAAGGCTGTATTAACTTAATCCTTGAATTTAATCAAATAGCAAAAACATCCCTTAAGTTGTAAAACGTTAATCAACTTAGTCCCTCCGTCAACCCCAGTCATCTGACGCCGTTAACGCGCTGACGTGGCACGTTAAGTGCCATGTTGGCACCGTTGTCACAGGTTAGTGGTGTCCACGTGGTCAGGGACCAATTTGAAACTCTGAACAAGGGACTAAATTGATACTCGCAACTCTAAATTAGGGACTAAATTGATACTCTCGTAGAATTTTTTTTTTTCAAATTCATTTTTTTTACATTACTTTTCACTCCTTTAGTTTCACCCCTTCAGTTTCTCCTTCATTATTCACAGTTACCCCATTCCCCTTCTTCCCGCTCTTCTCCTCTTCCCTCCTCCATACTTCGTCGTCCTCTTCAACTGGAAATGGTGGCTCAGCAACGAGTGGACCTCCCTGGAGCTCGTCGTCAGAGGTTTGTTTCTCTAGACCCATGGCATTTTGTTTTCATGTCAGTTGGTTCGTCATCTTCACTTCCATTTGCATGCTTTAGGGGGATTTTTTTTCATACCATTTTTGTTCGTCTTCTTCCCTTTATTGATAACCCTCATTCCCTGAGTTATGTTTCACACTTTATTTCGCATTCACTTAGTTACTCACTATAAAGTTAGGGTTTTTGTAACGTGTTCTATTTTTTGTTTCGTAACAGAGGGGTCACGATTTTTTATTGCTTGTGCAGAATGAGTTCTTATGTAACTGTAATAGTTTACCACGGAGGCATTCTAGCAAGGAATGATAGTGGAGTTCTAGAGTATGTTGGCGGTGAAATAGATGTCTGGGAAGATTTGGACTCTGACACATTGAACTTATTTGACCTCTACTCAATTGTGAAAGTCTGCAATGGGTATGATATGGTTGACAAATTGATGTGGAGGGCCCCAAATTTGGACTTGGATTTTGGGTTGAGGGAAATCAGCACTGACAGCAGTTTCATGGAGATGGTGAGGGCTGCATTTGACAATGATAATGAGATTGAAATATATCATGATTACAACCCACAGCCCATTAGGTCATGGCCACCAATTATAGAAATTGTGGATGTTGATGATGAGGACGTGAATCAGGAGGAAATGACAGAGGATGCATTGAATTTGGAGCAAATGGAGGATGCAGTGAGTGTGGAGCAAATGGCAGAGGAGGACCAAGATGTTGAAGCTAATGTGTTTGTAGAAAAAGGCTATTCAACAGTTGATGAGAGTGCTAAAGATAGCCATTATAGGCCTTTTCCTGTGATTAGTGAAGGGGAGTCTGAGGAAGTGCAAAATAGAAAGAAAGTTTGCAGCTCAAGGAAGGGAAAGGAGAAGGTTGGCAGCTCAACTAAGGGAAAGAAGAAGGTTGGGAGTAGAGGGAATAGGAAGAGGTCATCAACACCACCCATAATTGATTCCTCTAGTTCAGGAGAATCAACAAATGATGAACTGTTTGTCAATTTCCGGGATGAGCAATGGGCAGAAGCAGCAACAACAGCAGAAAATGTTAGTGATGGGAGTTATAAATCAGAAGAAATGCGTGATCCAATTAGCACTGATGAAGATGATGATGAGGGGAAGATGGCTCAGTTCCCTCAATTCAATGAAGCTGCTCAATTTGGGAATGTTAGTTTGCAGATTGGTATGGAGTTTCCAAACTTAGCGACGTTCAAGGCAGCATTGAAGGAATACACTATACATATAGGAAGGCCCATAAGGTGGGTGAAAAATGATGCAATGAGGGCTAGAGCCAAGTGCAAGGAAGCGGGCTGTGAATGGGAGATTTATTGTGCAAGGAGCAACGTGAGGAAAAGTTTTCAAATAAAGACATTCAAGAAAACTCACATTTGCTGCAGAGCATTCAAGAATAACCAAGCCAACAGGAAGTGGGTGGCACAAAAGTTAGAGGACAAGATTCGATCCCAACCATCTATCACACATGTTGAAGTGTTCGATTGGATAAAGAAGTATTTTAATATCATCATTGATAGGACAATGATTTTTAGAGCAATCAAGGAGGCTAGAGAGTCAGTCGAAGGTAGTGAAAGAGAGCAATACAGTCGCCTTTGGGATTATGCTCATGAGCTGCTAAGGAGCAACCCTGGATCAATGGTTAAGGTTGATACAATCCCTATGTCAGATTCACCTCCACAGTTCCAGAGGTTCTTTGTTTGCCTGGATGGATGCAAAAAAGGATCTCTGGTTGGTTGTAGGCCTTTCATAGGATTGGACGGTTGTTTTTTGAAAGGGTATTTTGGTGGCCAGTTGCTCTCTGCAGTGGGACAAGATGCCAACAACTCAATTTTTGTGATAGCATATGCCATTGTTGATGTGGAAAACAAAGACAACTGGGGTTGGTTTTGGACACTGTTGCAAGAAGCCCTTGGTGACTACAGGCAATATGGCTGGAACTTCATGAGTGACATGCAGAAGGTTAGTTGATATTAAGTAATCAATTTAAGGGACTAATTTGATATTAAGTAATCAATTTAAGGGACTGATTTGATTTTGTTTTTGTATATTTGTTGCAGGGACTGATACCAGCCATGCAGGAAGTGATGCCTGGTGTGCCACACAGGTACTGTGTCATGCATTTATGGAGGAATTTTATAAAAAGGTATAAGGAGAAGGAGTTGAGAGGGGTAGTTTGGGACTGTGCCAAGTCAACCACAGTGACCCAGTTCAATCATCAAATGGAGAGAGTGAAGAGGATTAGTCAGCATGCATGAGAATATCTGAATAAGTGGCCTAAAGAGTCTTGGACAAAGGCATATTTCCAAGAAAACTATAAGTTGGACAATATAACCAATAATACATGTGAGGTTTTCAACTCAAGAATTGTCAACTATCGTGCCAAGCCTATTCTGACAATGGCTGAGGAGGTTAGATGTTATGTCATGCGTACCATGAGTGCAAACAAGCTGAAGCTAGCGGGGAGAATAGGGCTTTTATGTCCTATGCAACAAAGTAGGCTGGAAAAGTAGAAGTTGGATAGCAACAAGTGGTGCTCCGTGTGGTCAGGTGATAATGATGGGATGAGGTTTGAAGTGCAAAACCCTCCTTTTAGAGTGGATGTGAATCTGGGTACACAAAGCTGCACTTGCAGATTTTGGCAACTAACAGGTATGCTCATTGCATAATAGTATGACTGTTTTTATACTTGTTGCATAATATTGGATATTGATTCAGTTTGTGTTATGACATGCATAGGGATGCTATGCATGCATGCTTATGCTGCAATTGCTTACAAAAATGAAAGGCCAAAAGACCATTGTCATGGCTGGCTGACGATAGGATCCTACAATGCATGTTATGAATATTTTATTCAGCCCACTCAATCTGAGCAATATTGGACACCTACTGAGTATGATAAGCCAGTGCCTCCTAAAATAAAAAGAAGTGCAGGGCGGCCAAAAAAACAAAGAAGGAAAGATGGTAATGAGGAACCAACTAGTGGTCACAAACTGAAGAGGTCATACCCCCTTATTACTTGCTCAAGATGTGGTATTGAGGGTCATAATAGCAAAGGTTGCATGAATCAAGGGGTATCTCAAAGGCCTAAAACTAAGAATTCATCTCATGAGGAATCAGTGTCTGAGATACCCCTATCACAATCTGTCCCTGCTGATGAAACCACAAGGGTAAGATCATTGAATGTTGTATTTGCATTTCTTTACATAATGTTTGCTGATTGTGCTGCTATCTTGATTTAATTTCGATGTTCATGTTGTTTTTGATTAGCAATCACAATCCCAATCACAATCAAGCCAAGGGAACACAACAGCACAAGTGCAGGCTCCAGCACAGAGGGTATGTTGTTTTAAACTTAAGGGACTATTTTGATATTAAGTTGTAAACTTCAGGGACTATTTTGATTTTAAGTTGCTAATCTCAAGGACTGTTTTGATACTAATCTTACAATTTCCAACTTTTGCAGGGAAGAAGATATGGAATAAGAGGTCCTCTGATTCCAAAGGCAATGCCAGTCAGACCCCCAACAACTGAATCGGTTCCAAGCCAACCACCTCCACAGCATACCATCAACCCAATTTCACCAGCTCCACGGCCTATCTTGGTTCAAATTCCAACCCCACCAGATAGGACAGGATCCAGGGGAGGTGAACCACAGTTCATGTCTTTCATTCCAACTCCAGGGCTTCCACAGAATCGTCCAAGGCAACTTTGAGGATGTGACCAATTTTAGGAGGCTGTAAATGATGTAAATGCACATTTTAGATGCTTGTTTTTTGGTTGTAAATGATGTACATGCACTATGGTTTTACATTTGCTTCTTTTGTGGATGTAATTGCACATTAAGTTACATATGCTTCTTTTATGTAAGACATGCTTTGACACCTTTGTGGTGCTTAATTTAAGATCAATTTTCTCTGAAGTTACATATGCTTAATTTAAGTTCAGTTTTCACTTAAGTTCATCACAACAAATTGAAGGAACCCGTCTATAACCACCCGTCTATAATAAACCATCTATAACCACCCATCAATAAATAACCCGTCTATAATAACCCTTCTATAACCACTCATCTATAACCACCAGTTGTTATAACCTGTCTATAACCACCAGTTATTATAACCCATCTATAACCACCTGTCTATAAATAACCCGTCTATAATAACCCATCTATAACCACCCATCTATAACCACCATTTATTATAGCCCGTCTATAACCACCAATCTATAATAACTCGTCTATAACCACCCACCTATAAATAACCTGGCTATAATAACCCATCTATAACCACCAGTTGTTATAACCCGTCTATAACCACCCATCTATAAATAACCTGTCTATAATAACCCTTCTATAACCACCAGTTGTTATAACCCGTCTATAACCACCCATCTATAACCACCAGTTATTATAACCCGTCTATAACCACCAATGTATAATAACTCGTCTATAACCACCCATCTATAAATAACTCGTCTATAATAACCCTTCTATAACCACCCATCTATAACCACCAGTTGTTATAACCCGTCTATAACCACCAGTTGTTATAACCACCCATCTATAACCACCAGTTATTATAACCCGTCTATAACCACCAATGTATAATAACTCGTCTATAACCACCCATCTATAATTACACATTAAGTTACATGTGCTTCTTTTGTGTAAGACATGCTTTGACACCCTTTTGGTGCTTAATTTAAGTTCAATTTTCTCTTAAGTTACATATGCTTAATTTAAGTTCAGTTTTCACTTAAGTTCATCACAACAAATTGAAGGAACTCGTCTATAATAACCCGTCTAGAATCTATATAGTTAACTGAAACTGAAACTTCTCATTTAATTACTTGAATGATAGCACATTACATTACATTAACTTAAACCATATTTTCACAACCACAATAGAACAAACAGGGACCAACTAAGACCTATGCACTCTGCCTACCAATCCATAATACAAAACAAAAACTTAGCAATACACACATTACTGTAACCCCAAATTTTAGCATTCTAACATATGTCACCGAAGTATCAACCTTGCCCATTAGCTCCATCAGCTCTGCCTTCAATATTTCTTCACTATCATTGACATTAGTTGCACATATTTCAGGAAGCTCATCAACCCAGAATAAATAGCCACAATTTCCCTCATCCTGCAACAGCAATTTGACAAACATAGTAAGGGGCAAAATGTTGAATGTCCCTGTAAATGAAATAAAAAATGTAAAGAGAATGACATTTGGGATTTAGTAGTACCTTTGGCAAAGGACATCCATAGAAGGCCCTACCTGGGTTCCGAAGAGTCCTAGAAACTCGTAACAAAGCTCTCCTCTCACAATTACAAACCAAAGCAAATGGGTTGTTGATTTCTGCTCCATTAACCCTAAAGCTACCAGACTAAGAGGAACTGTGGCTTTCTTAGCTTGTCTTCACTGCAGAAATGGCGAACCACCACCCATCATCATCACGTTGGAAGAATGAAAGTTAGGGTTGGAGAGAGAGAGAGAGAGGAAGCAAAGAGAGAGAGACAGAGAGAGACGAGAGAGAGAAAGGGGAAATTTAAAGAAGGAGAAGAAGAAGAAGAAGAAGAAGACCGTTGGGAGTTGAATCTATGCGAGTATCAATTTAGTCCCTGGTTTAGAGTTTCAAATTGGTCCCTGACCACGTGAACACCATTAACCAGTGACAACAGTGCCAACAAGGCACTTAACGTGCCACATCAGCGCCGTTAACGGCGTCAGCTAACTGGGGTTGACGGAGGGATCAAGTTGATTAACGTTTTACAAATTCAGGGACGTTTTTGCTATTTCGTTAAATTCAGGGACTAAGTTGATACCGCCTTACACTTTCAGGGACCAAATTGGCTATTTATTCAATGAAAATTTGTTCTCACACTTTACGGTCGTACGGTCGGTTTCTTTAATACTACTATCTTGTCACAGCTTGTATTTGAAGGAGAATGCTAACGAGTGTTCTTAGAATATTTGTTAAGAAAAAAAAAGAAGTTTTTTATTGGAAATTGATGTATTTAATATTGAAGAGATGATATATTTAGTTTTTTAATACAAAATTATTTTTTTAGTTTTATTAAAGAGTGACCTTAGGACACTCGTTAGCTTGACTCATTTTTTAATATTACATGAATTTTTTAATTGATATGACAAAATAGTATTAAAGGACAAAATATATAACAATAAAATAAGACAATAAATCTTCATTCCCAAATAATAGAACGCCTATGGAAACAAAAATTATAGTTGCCAAATTCTCAAATCTTATCTGTTCAATAAAACTAGAGATCTTCCATTCCTAACTTGTTTTCCTTTCATGTAAAACTTGAAATTTATCAGTACTATCATCGAAATTTTTTTAAAAAATTATTTAAAATCTAAATTACAAAATTATTCTTTGGGGGCAATCTTAGATAAAAAAAAAAATGATGTTTCAATGGTAACAGACGAATAAGAAATTAAGTTTAATTTTAATATATTATTAGTGTATATTTTTTTTATATTATCAATCAATAACAAATCATTTAATGCATGATTTTTAATGTAATTATTATAAAAGTCAAATATTTTTAATTATTTGACAATAATATGAAATTTTTATACACATACATAACAATTAAATCCTAAAAAATTAAAAAAATGCTTAAAAATTTTAAAATTATTCATATCATAATTTCTTCCTATACCAGTAGCATTTATTAGTGAGTCATTTGGATCAAATCACGAGTTGGTGGCGGTTGCAGCCAGTGTAGGATTTGGATGGGTGGCTTCTTAATTTCTTTGTTGTTAAGTATAAGATAGGGTTAAGCTCGTTGCCGTAGCACAATAAGTTTCTAAATAATTGCAACGACTGCGATATATTTGAATAAATTTGTTCACATTGGCACTGTTTAGCATGGGCAATAAGTTAGTGTATAATTTATTTGATTAGCTTATAAGCTAGTTTAACTAAAGTAGAAATGTTTTGTAAAGAAGCTTATTTCAAGAGTTTATAGTTTTCCTTCATAAGCTAATTTATTTAGCTTATGGTTTATAACTTATAGTTTATTGATTTTTCTTTCATTTTTATCCTCATTCATTTAATGAAATCCTCACTTGACTATGTTTGTTATAAATATGTCCTTGCATATCATTTTATATTTATAAGCTAGTTCAAAAGTTAATTTTATCAAGGATTTGACTCCTCTAAAGGGAGTGGAGCTCTAAAGTGAGAAAGTAAGAGGTTATCCGCCATTGGATCATTTAGTAGGTTTTGATCTCTATGTACTTGATCAAATTAATTAATGATGGATAACTATATATTTTCTCACTTTAGAGCTTCACTCACTTTAGAGGAGCCAAATCCTTTTATCAAACACTTGAATTTCAATCAATTAACTTTTCAGCTATAAACTATAAGCTTTCAATTAAATATTAATTAGTTATCAATTATAAGATAGTTTATCAACTATTTTTACGAAAGGGAGCCATTGTGTCCCAAATATAAATTAAGTAGTACCTCTCTATCCCATCTCTTTCACGTTTTTGTTGTTTGTGTTGTTTGAGAATGGATCCAATTCGTTGCTTAAGCCACCAATGTGCAACTGTCGTAGAATTAAAGGACTGTATTAAAAACAGTCCACGATTTTTCTCTGATTACGTAGTTTTGTTCTTAATTCATTTGTCTTTTTGTGTGTGTATTTTCTGTTCATTCTTGTTCATCTCGTGCATACCAAACTAAAGAGCTTTTGCCAAACAAACTTAGTGAAGGGTGAGATCCTACCTTCAACCACGCCGGCCCAAAAACAAAGAAAGTGAAATTCTTGCTTTAGATCTTTTAAAATAAAATAATTTTTTTTTTAAAAAAAGGTTCATTTTATATTTTTTTTATATTAACTTTCTGATATGTATAATATATCAACAAACATAAATTAATTCATTTGGTATAAAAACTTACTATTAGGTTGAAGGTCCAAGGATCAACTCCTCATTGTGTACAAAATAATTAATAATTAATTTTATATGAAAAAATTATTGAATTAATTTTTTTAAAAAGATCTCACCATAAAATTTATTTTAGGACTCAATAGGTGTTGGACTGGTCATGCCTTCAACACCCCTGAGTTATTTAGTTATAGTCATCGTCATCATTTTTCAACATTACATAACATAAGATATTTGAGTCTTTGAAACGGTCAGGAAACTGAATTATGTCTGCTGCCTTTTAATATATTAATTTTATAGAATGCTAACGAATATCCTTAAAATATTAATTAAAAAATCAAAAAAAAAATTTTACATGGATAAATGATGTATTTAATATATTGAAAAGTGTTATCTTAATTTTTCAATAAAAATTTTCTTTTTGTTGAATCCTTAAACAATGTCCTTAGACACTCGTTAACAAGATCCATTAATTTTTTTTTTGCAAAACTTAAAAGAAACCAAGATGGGTGAGCTAAATAATAACGCCATTAATTAATAAATAATTAATATTTACCTCCTCGGTCTCTATAAATGTCTTTTAAGATTTTTTACAAGAATTAAGTGTACCAACATGGTCTCCTCCCCGTTTCTATATGTCATGATATTGAGCAACACCAACTTAACTTTATTTGGGGTGGGAATGAACAACAAGTTGGGATCTTTTACATTTCTTTTGAAAAATGGAAGGCTCTATTATTATAGTTTTGATTGTATAAAGCACATAAAAACCTAATAAATGTCATTTATTTTAAAAATATATGTCTTTATACACCTAAAACTATAATAATGAAGCTCTTCATTTATTTTGAGAAATGGAGAGGATCTTTGCTCATGAACAACAGCAAAAAACCCACCTCATTAAATGGGACACTATTTGCAAATCAATCTCAGTTAGAGGTTGGGGTTTTAAAAATTTAAAATTAATGAATGAAGCCTTCTTCGTGAAAATTGGTTGAAGTATCATTCATAGAGAAAATGACTTTTGGGTTAAGTTCTAAGAGGTAAATATTTTAATAGGGGAATTGACATTAATCACAAACCAAAAATATGTGCTTATGACTCTCCTTTATGGAAAGCTATTGGAGCAAGTCTTGTGTAGATACATATTTAACAGATCATCATCATTGGACACAACTAATAATAAGTTGACAACACATTAAAATTTAATATATATATTAAAAAAAACCTTCTCCCTTCTCCCTTCTCCCATCTTCTTCCTCTCTTTCTCACTCTCTTTCTCAGTTCATTACTATCCCACCTTCAAACTCCATTATTTCCTCTTCATTCTACAAAGTGAAAAAAACCCATTTCTTGAACGATGATACTCATTTTTGCTACAAAACTCATTTCTGCCATTGACAGGAGCTCGATCATCTCATTCTTCTACAAAGATCATACTTAGTTCTTTTTCGATTAACGTTCTTTAAAATGAATATGAATCTTGGGATTAGTCCCATGGAAAGTAATTACTGTCATGACACCTTCGAACCATTGATACTTGAAAATAAATTGATTTCGTCAAATATAATCCATTCTCTACAAAAAAATCATTTCTGCCATTGATAAAAGCTCGAGCATGAGCGGTTTGAAACTTTTTGTTCCAAATACAGATATACACCCAAAAGATTCCATTGCTATTCTCTAAAACGTCAATCTGGGTTATAGGAAGATAAAGACATGAGACTTTGGGCAAAGTAGCTGCCATGTATCATGGACAAACTCAGGTTTTCAATTCCTTAGGATTAAAAGGAAAAGGAATAAAAAATAATCAACTCATGCTCGACCTTCTGTCAATGGCAGAAATGAGTTTTGTAGCAAAAATGGATATCACCGTTCAACGCATGGTCTGGTTGGAACTTCAAGAAATGGGTGTTTTTTCGCTTGGAGAATGATAAGAAAACAATGAAGTTTGAAGGTGAAGGAGGAATAAGTTGAGAGAGAGGAAGAAGGTTGGAGAAGAGAGGTGTTTTTTTTAAAAAATAAATAAATAAATGTATTAAATTTTGATGTGTTATGAGCTTATCATTGGTTGTGCCCAATGATGATGTGTTGGATATGTATCTATCCAAGACTTACTTAAGCTATTATTGCTTCTTGGTCTCATTTAATTTCCAATATTCGGTTTAGTCTAGGGAATGGAGCAACTGTTAATTTTTGGAACCATGATTGGGTAGACAAAAACCTTATACTCTTTGATTATGCCTTTAATGCTTCTGATATCTTGAATTTTCATGTTTCTGTTAATCATTTTGTTAGCGAAACAAGAAATTAGGACTTTCCCAAATTAGAGCAGATTCTCCCTAGTGATATTATCAACAAAATAAGGGTTGTCCTCCCTCCTTTGGCTTTGGATGGACAAGATAGCATTTCATGGAAAAAATCTGAAAGTGGTAGCTTTACTACAAAAAGTGCTTACCAGTCCCTAGACCAGAGTCATGAGGAGCAGCCTCTATTTGGAAAATCATTTGGAATTGGCAAGGCCCTTTGCACATTTCCTCTTTCTTTTGGATGGTGGCTCATAACAGACTAATAACGGCCCAATATCTCAGAAATGGTCTGATAATTTGGGTGATTGTCATGTGTGCTTTGGTGAAGCTGAAACTATTCTTCATGTGCTACGAGATTGTTGTAATGCTTTACAAATTTGGCCTGGCTTTGTGGCTCTGGAACACTTTCAAGATTTTTTAACTTGGCCGCAGGATACTTGGTTACTCAAATGCCTTTCTGAAGACCTGGGAAAAAAGGATGCGAGTGGAACTTCTCTTTGGAAATATGAGTTCAGAATTCGTTGTTGGTTCCTATGGAAATGGCGCAATTCTAGTATTTTTGAACAAGATTTCTCCTTCCCTCATAATCCCTCCTGGATCATTCGCACTTATACCTTTAATATTATTAATGCTATTTCCCCTTCTGTCGCAGGTTTGAATAATGCCTCCTGGATTAACATTGGATGGAATCTGCCTCCTTCCAACTGGAACAAAATCAACACTGATGGAGCATCAAAAGGAAACCCAGGCGATGCTGGATGCGAAGGTGTCATTAGGAAAGAATATGGTCAATGGATCATTGGCTTTATGCACCATATTGGAACCTCTTCAGCTATACTTGCAGAATTATGGGGATATACATTGGTCTCAGTTTGGCTTGGGATAAAGGCTTTCAAAAAAAAAATTTTGGAAAGTGATTCTTAAGCATTAATTCAAGCCTTCAACAAGCCTGCTGATACACACTTAGATGTAATCAATTGTTGAAGATCATTCAAAAAATGCAATAGAGGCAATAGGTGGTCAGGTTCATTCACACCATGAGAGAAGGAAATATGCTAGTTGACTTATTGGCAAACAAAAGCCTTCTTAAACCTTTTGGCTACAAAGAAATTTTGGTTCCTACTGCTGATCTCTCTTTACAGCTTCTTGATGATGTTTTTGGGGCCTCGTTAGCTTGTTTAGTTTCCTCTTAGTCTTTCTTTTGGGCCTTAGTCCCGTTTTGTAACAGAAAAAAAAACGCAAATGCTAATCAGTGTCCTAAGAGCATTAATTAAAGAATCAATGATAAAAACTTTATATTAAAAGTGGTATATTTAATATATTGAAGTTGGTTTAACCAATTTTACACATGTTGAACCGCTTTTATGTTGGTTTAACCTGTTTTTACATGGTTAGACCGCCTTTCCGGTTCTCTAGTCCAACCAGGATTGGAGAGGCATCCGGTTAAGGTCCAACCAATTGAATTGGTCCGGTTGATCGGTTTTTAAAACATTGCATTGAACATTCAAAAGTTATATTTTTCAATAAAATTTTTGTATCTTTGAATTTCTTAAATAATGCCGTTAAGACATTTCTTACCATGACCCTTAAATAAATTTGAATATAAAATATTATGTTTTAACATGACTAATCTATTATTTCTCTCATTTCATTCATAGCTTTTCTCTTTCCAATCATCACTAATATATGTGGTTAATGAGTTTAGTTGAGGTCATAAATGATTAAAGTAAAAGTTTAATTGATATATAATGTGAGTGTAAAATTTTGTGCACTGTCAATCAATCACAAATTCTAGTATGAATGACTTTTATGATAGTTGGGATAAAAGTCAAATATTTTCAATAATGTTTCAATTTATGATTGGTTACCATGTAAAAAAAACCTTACACTCACCGTGCATACCAATTAAATCCTTAAAATAATGTTTAGAAAGTTAATTAATATTTACTTAAGTTTATCAAGTGAAAATAATGAGACAAAATAATTTGTTTAAAAAATAAATATAAATGTTAGAAAAAAAATATTAATGGAAGAATGAATTAGTCGACATAATTTATTGTAATTAATTATAAAGTAAATTAAATTCCATCACCTTTACCTTTTTAAAATAATAACTAACCCCAAACAAGATCATAAAGTTCACTTCACTTAAATTTTTAATACTAACAATTGACTTAACATTCTTAAGTCACTATAAAATAAAAAATAAATAATATTTATAATTAATGATTTGATATCTATACTTTAAAAAATGATTTTTAAAGATTAATCTTAGGCTTTATTGTTTAAAAAATAAAGTTAATTTTTAATTTAGAAAATGAAACATATAATATGAAAATCTTATAACAAATAGTATAATTCTTTTAAATATTTGTTTTTCAGTGCTATTATATATTTATTTTATCCAAACAAATATTTTTTTAATATACACTCTAACAAATAGTAGATATAAAACATGTATTAATTATATAAGAAATGATTTTTTTTCATTATATTCTTGTTTTTTAGTCATTTAACTCAACAACTTCTAAATAAATATCATGCTTTCAAATATTTTATCTCTAGAAGATGTGAATTATTATAATAATTGTTGTTGATAAATATGACAAATTTTTTGTTTGAACAAGCATATTTGAGTATAAGAACAAGTTTAAATTTCTCAAATTGCAATATAAAAATAAAAATTAAATGAGTATAATTTTACAAATGTTATGAATAATTTTATGATTTATGTATATTTATTTTAATATATAATTATTAATATTTCTTATGTTCATTATGTAATAAAAATATATATAATTGTCTCGTTTATTCAATTTATTTATTTTATTAAGTCTATAATTTAGTTGATATTTAACAAAGTTCTTATTTAAAATTATTTTATCTATGCATGACATAAAATATTTTAATATATATATATATATATATATATATATATAGAAAGCTACTTTTCCTCACAGAAATAGGATTTGTAAAATATTGTAAACCCATTAAAAATTCAACTTTTAAAAGAGTTTCTTCAATGAGTGAAAATGAGTCGATCATTGAAAAACAGTGCCAATATATATACCAGTATCAACGTCATATTTATCGGATTCTCTCATTTACCTCATTTACTGCATACAGGGTTCATCGTATCGCATATTATTGCGTGTAGAATTCACCTCAAAAAATGTCTTGTAATAAAAAATATAAAAAGTGACTAACTGCATACCTGTTGGATAATAAAGTTTTACATAGTGTAAAATAAAGACAATTGAAATATATATAAGTTGGGAAGTTTGAGTTTAAATTGTTTAAACGTTTTGGATAACAAAGTAACTCCCAAACTTATTACACAAATCAATCCACTCCCTCAATTGGACCCAATCTTAAATATTAATATGGTATCAAAGCCTATTAAATTAAAAAAAAAAACAAAAACAAAATGAGGCCTCTGACTCAAAAAAAGTAATACAAGCCCAGACAAAAAAAAAAAAAAACCAATGGACCTGAGGTCTCTGAGGCTAAAAAAAATGAGTACAAGTCCAAAAACAAAAAAAATCAAAATCAATTTGAGCAAGTTACAACTGGTCCTCTAATTGGACTTGAGGGGGAGTGTTGGAGAATAAAGTCCCACATAAGACAAAATAAAGACTATTGAAATATATATAAGTTGAGAAACTTGAGTTCAAATTGTCTAAACTTTTTGGATAATAAAATAACTTCCAAATTTATTGTACATATTATTTCACTCCTCAATTTGGTAAATCTTAAATGTTAGTAGTACCGAATTTCCCGCATACGCATACCCGTACCGCATGCCTGATAACTATGATAAGCATTCATGCTCCTTTCCAATTGCAATGAGCCAATGACCCTTTAGGATTCTCATGATGATGACAAGGTCCCATCTACTTATGAAGAGATTCAGAAGCTGCTGCAAAACGGGTTTGATCTTGGATGGTCAGTAGAGTGCAGGGATTGCATTGCTTCTGGTCGTGAATGTGCATTTTACAATGGCCCAAAACCATATTTTAAATGCCATAACAGGGATTTAAATTATGGCTGCTGTCACGTGGTGGCGTAATGTGGCAAAGCGGTCTGCAATCATGTTCTGATGCTGTAAGCCAGATGTTGCGGCCGCATCACGGGATGCTATCTGCTTTTTAATTAAAACACTTGTCATAACCCAAGACTATTTGTTCATTTCCTTGAGCTATAAAATTGATGCCCGTTGATGCTAATTATGCTCATCTAGTCATTTTTGTCCGTGTGTGGATAATTACCGTGATACTCTGATGAAATTTATTGCTCTTTAATCGGTATTGGTATTTTCAGTAAGATTCTCTCTGATTATATTGATTAGTCTTGTAGTTCAGTTTACTTTCATTTCCTCATTTGACCAGCTCGTTTTTTTTTTTCTTTTTTTTTTTTCTGGTTTTACCAGGACTACTAGTTATTGGCATACTGATTTTCCTTCTATATAGATACATTATGAAAATGAAGGGTGGCACCAACCGAAAGAAGGTTCTGGACAAAGACCAATTCTTGTTGATGCCAGAGAAGTACACTTACAATGACAAAGGGATAAATTGGGAGAAGGCAGCTTTGGTTCGGTTTATAATGGGCAACTGCCTAGTGGTGACTTTATTGCTATTAAATTGCTTGACAATTGCATGATTGGTGATAAAGAATTTCTGAATGAAATTGCAAGAACTTGTATAGCAAATTATTTCAACGTTAATGAGTTGGTAATGGTTCTGTTGATAAGCATCTCCTGTCAACGGCAGAGACAGTCATTAAGTTGGGATCAACTCCGTCAAATTGCTCTAGGAGTAGCTAGTGGAATTGAGTATCTACAAACAGGAAGTGAGGCATGTATTATTCATCTTGACATTAAAGCCTAATAATATCCTACTCGACCAAATTTCATCCCAAAAAAATCATGATTTTGTTGCAATTAGTACTGCAAACGGAACTCTGAAGTATGTACCATTATGTGTGTGCAGATAGTTATAATGATAATACTAATATACTATGACCGCAATTGTCCTTGATTTCATTGGTTCCAGTATTTTGGGCACACTTTCTTCTCTGGCTATTCTGATCAACTAATGGTGTTCAATTGATTTTCATATCCTCAATTATCATTTATAATGTGAGACAGAGTGAGACGGAAAGAGACTTCGAAAAGTTTTATGTATTCTGTGGATGTCTTACGTATAAGGATTTGCATCAATTTAGAGTCTTAGCACTTATGACGGTAGTACAAGAAGTACAAATGCATATATATATATATATATATATATATATATGAAATTGCATACCGTAAAATTTGCACAAATACGTTAACATCTCTCCTCAAACGTAATGTCTTTGGTGTGTTCATAAAAGACATTGTTGTGTGTAATTTGAATAGCTTTTTGTTGTCATAATAAAGGGTAGAGTAGGAATGTTGAGAAGTACTGAATTCTTTAATGAAGTAGCCATCCAATCCAAAGTAGCTCAGAAGTGATATTAGCTAAGGCACGACACTATTTCAGTACTAGAATGGGAGCACCACTCCAATCAACAGTTGAATAAGGTCGTAGAACTAAAGGGGAGTTAACAAATAGAAGAAGGCCATGAAACATTGTTGTTGTATCTGTCTTCTATTGGTGACATTATACCTGTTTTAGTCTACGTGAATACTTGACTTCTAGAAAGGCAGGCAGCTCCAAATTAAAAGTTCCCAAACCTTGATGCAAACAGCCACAACAGCTTGTTCTGCTTGACATCAATCCTGGCAGTAGTGCCAGTCTTGAAAATCTCAGATTCTTACCTTAGGATTAATGTTGTATCCATAGGACTGTGATTTTTTGACATCAAGGCCAAGAATGGCCCGCCTGACCAAAACTAATTAGCAAAAGTCTCAGATTTTGGTCATACAAAATTTACCCAAAAAAACTGTTTTTGTGGCAATATTAGTACAGAGAGAGAGAGAGAGAGAGAGAGAGGAGGAGGTAACTACTTAGCAACTGAATGGATGTCAAGCAAATAAGTGTTGGTGGTGATGGTTCATCCAATGAACCCTCCTTAGCCTCCCTCTATGTCCAAATTGGTGAAAATGATGGAAACTGGCCATGATGGCTTTGCAAATATGCCTCCTAAAACTTTCTTGACCTCAACTCAATCAGACTCTCTAGCAGAGTTTTGAAATCAGAATCTATGGAGAAAAGCTGGTAAGACTACATTATGATCTAAGTATTTTCGCTTTTCTGGCGTGCAAATTCATTTTGTAAATAAAATTACTTTTTAACAACCAATGGCTATTGAGTCAAAAAAGAAAACAACCAATGGCTATTTATAAATTATACCATGAACAGTTTTTTTTTTTTTTCATTTGCCATTACAGTCTATATAAGACGGAACATTAAACAAATATAACCTCTTTACTGAAAATCTAATATTACTTCGAGCAGTTCCCATAATGCACGTGTACAGGTCAATACTTAATATAGACAATCGTAATGCAAGTGTCAATATTAAACGCCACCTACCATAAAAATATCCTTCAAATAGAAGAATAAATGAAAGAATTTAATTTTGATATATTATCATCGTAAATTTCTTTTCATTGTTAATCAATTACAAAACATCTTATATATTTTTAAGTTATTTATGATAAGAGTCAAATATTTTTAATAATATGATAAATTATGATTGGTTAACAATATAAAAAGTCTTTATAATAAGGATACCGAATCCTAAAATAACCAATAGCTTTAATCCACATTTCCAACTATATATGTGTTTAGTGAATTGGAAATTTTGGCATGCTCGGTCAAAGTATATGGCAGCGCTTTCTTAAGGAGTAGATTTTACTATACATAGCCCATGAGGGTAGTTTACCAATAAACTTGTATGCTAATGATGTTTTATATCCTTATATGTATGTATGATCTATACAAACGAAGGAGAAAAAAAACTTTATACGCCTTATTGGAGAAAGGAAACCTCTCTTTGCTGGTACAATTTTCTCGCCCACCTAAAAGAATTCCTAGATCCAAAACTTTGAACCCTTGCAAAACAACAAATTGCTTTCCAAAATCTTCTCAGCAGAATATAGAATTGCTACTTGATCCTTTGGTGAGATTTGATATGTAGAGTTCTGTAGGATACGTAAAACCTAATATTGTTATGTTTAGTTTGAAATTTCCAATAAGATTCTTAATTTTTTAATGACAACTAGTTTCCAGAAATACTAATTCGTGTCTACGACAATAAAATATATAGGAAAATATATAGGAAATTTCTATGGTATTGAACATAAGGTTAGATTAGTCATAATCAAATGATAAAAACATGCAAATGAGATAAAGGAATATATCTATGGTATGTGACGAGTATCGTAGCCAGGGTTGATATTTAAGAAATATTTAAAAATAATTAATTGGCAGTTAATTGTTTAACAACTCAATCTAAAAGCAATTAGAATATAGTAAATCCCCAATTTAGTCTCTAAAATTGTAAGGTCGTATTAATTTGGTCCTTATGTAAATTTGGTCCCTGAAAATTATAAGGTTATATTCAACTTGTTCCTGACGGAGAGACTAGATTGATTAACCTTTGACAACTTCAAGGATGTCTTTAGAATTTCGAAAATGTCAAAAACCAAGTTGATACAACATTACAATTTTAGGGACTAAATTGGGGGTTTACTCAATTCCAATAGTGCAACTCACTGGAGTTACTTAACTCCACTTTTTATGGCTCTGGTCATGTCACTTCAATACTTTTTTCTACTTTAAGCATATCTAAACTCCAATGGTATAACTCTTAAAAGTATATCAAATAGATCCCCACAAGTTATCTCATATCTTTATTTACATTACTAACATTTATGTGGTTGGTCCGATTGGTAAGGGACTTAGACACCTTAAACAAGTGGTCGAGAGTTCGAATCTTGGCTCTTGTGTATGGAGAAAACCTGGTTGGGAGGGGAGAACCCACCTTGTGTGCCCAACAGGTTCCCCGACGAAAATTAGTCACTGCTAACTGTGTTCGATACACTACAAAAAAGAGGCTTTCGACGACCACCAAATTTAATCGCTAAATATGCAAATTTGATCGCTAAACCATTTAAACTCAATTTTAAATCTGTAAATCTGTAAAACCAATAACATTTTGTCAACTAGAATTGTTGATGTTCATTTGATATTAGACAAAATATTGCTTTGGTCCCTTCAGTTAATTTAATTTTTCAAATTGGTCCTTTAAGTTTTTTTTGTGTCAAACAGGTCCCTTAAGTTTTTTTTGTGACAAACAGGTCCCGTAAGTTTTTTTGTGACATCATAATTCACTGATTTAATAGCAAGATCATACACTGTCATGACAACCTAAGGGACCTGTTTGTCACAAAAAAAACTTAAGAGACCTGTTTGACATAAAAAAAAATTAAGGAACCAATTTGAAAAATTAAATTAACTTAAGGGACCAAAGCACTAATTTTGCCTTGATATTAGTATTCATTTAATATTATTATTTAAATCTTAAAACCAATTCCATAAATGTAGGATTTTAAATAATATTCATTTTATTCCTTTTTATAATCAATAATAACGGCTAGTTTCAAATTTTATTATGATTGAATTGAATTTAATAATTAATAATTATCATTAATAATATTTTCTCTCCCTTTTTTATTGATGATTTTTATATAAGAACTAGTTTCTTATAGAAGCAATTGTCTTTATATGTAACATCTTCATCAGCTTCCTCCATTAGTGCAATTTAGCAAGAACTTATCCTTAATTTTAAGGACTAGTATTAAGCAACTTTCATTGAAGTTGCATTAAGTACTTTAAGAATAGGAGACAACTAACCTAAATTTCTCTAAAATAGTGTGTCATCTCTGGGCAATTAATTAAGAATATCTTTCCTAGCCCATGTAAAAAAAACAATCTATCCCTACAGTCATCTTATATCAAAATAAAACTTGCACAAAAAAGTTTTGCACAACAAAAATTATCAAAAAAAAATTTGACAAAAAAAAAAAACAAAATAAAACCAGAAAATTTTGCTTGTGATTTCATTTCATTAATGTTAAAATGTGATACACGATACTCTCCATTTATGAATGTGATTAACTAAAAAGCCCTACTTCATGTAATACGAGGGCCTCCCAATATTCATCAGTGTTCATCATGTGATTAGGGATGATTAATGTTAAACTCAGAAGGTCTTCTTTAAATAATATTAGTGCTAAATACGTTTAGGAAAGACGCTTTATTTCTTTTGCTTTAGGTCAGGCCAAACCAAAATTTTCAACATTACCTCCGTTGGCTAGACTAGAGAACCTTTCGTGCAAATATGTCCCAGGCACCAGAAGAAAAGGGCTATTCTTTTTATTCTTTTTCAACATCATAACTACCCTGCCCTTCTCATCAGACACCTAACCAAATAGTCAAAATATAAAAGATAAACATGTGCTGCGAAATTATATGTTCAACCAATTATGCCACCTGTCACAGAGAAGCAAATTCCCACAAGGATTTCAAACATGGGAAATATCTTTTTTGGTCATTTATGATTTTATGTTTGCCATGCACAAGTACATTACATACATAAGTTAAACGAAAAATTATCTTGTAGCTAGCTGGCTTTGATAAGGACACATCATGTATCTAGCTAATTTGATTCATTTCTTGCGATTCAATTCATGCCGGAATATTCATTTATCATTTGTGTGATTCTAATAAGATTGAGATCGATCAAGAGATTGTTAAAGTCCAAAGTGCACAACTTTCTTTCACCAAAGGCATCATAGTCCGCTTTTTCTATTGCTTTGCCTCTTTCTCATTCTTTTTTATTTTCTTTTGGTCGTTTGGTAACTTATCATTGTCTGCTTTGCATCTTCTATCGAAGGAAGAGAAATCAAAAGCTGAAGAGCGACACAATAGAGAGAAGAAATGAAAACCAAAGTCACATTTCCTTTATACCAAATTCATAACAAAGCAAAATACATTGATGGGTGTAAGTGATGCATGCCAGCTGCATTAAGTCCCTAAATTAACACCCCAAACTTCAGACAAAACTCCCATAATATCACCATTTGACCAAAACCACCATAACCAACCAGCAACCTCGTATGCATCTCTTACATCCCATGATTGATTGCATCACAACATAAACAAAAAAAAAAAATAAAGAGAAAATCAGTGGCAAATACATAAGAAAGACAACATAATACAAAACGAAGAAGCACCTAAAAAGTTAAAAGGTAATTCGGACCGCTACCCTCAATTCCCCGCGATGCAATGATGACATTCTCCCAATTCTGCACCATTTGTGATGGGCTAGAAACTCGGAGAGTGCAATTGCAAAGCCTTTTTTATGTTGGTTCTTTCATCACCATAATCTTTCATTCAAATTTACAGAAGAAACCTTCCGCCCAACACCGCCGCGGTCTAAGACGGAGCAAGCATCCACCACAGCCTCTGCTGCCTGAACTGTCAAAGATACCCTTCTAGAGGTCATATTTGTGGGTGCAAGGAAAAGCTATGAATGAGTGCCAAAAGCTCAAGAAAATGAAAATGGCCTCAAGCTATAGCTAAGCTAGCTAGCTATATGCTAATGCTTAGAACTTAGAAGAAAGACTTGAAATGAAAGAGAGGGTAAGAGTGAGTAAGCATAGGGACAAGGGGTGACATGATGGGTCGTATATAAAGGCGAGATTTTAGCTTTTGGTTCTGCATTATTATTTTTTTTTCTCATTAATTATATAATTTATGCATGTGAAGGAAAACAGTGGAGTTGAAATACTTGGTCTAATATGGTTAAGGGCATGTTTGTGGGGAATGCAAAAAAACTCCACTAACTCGGTTTCCAAGGCTCTTGGAATTTTCATATTCATTTTTCATGGAGGAAAGGAGGGGAACAAAAAAAAGGAAAGAAAAATTGTTGGGGGGTTTGATGGGGTTTGTTTGTCTGCGTATGTGAACGTGGCTTGTTTGTGGGATAGAAAATTAGTGTTGGGTGGTGTTTAACTATTTTGCGGACGAAGATCTTATGTCCCATTTTGGTGTATCATAACGTGTCTCAACCAATAATATTTTATCGTATAAATTAGAATTTTATTTAATATTAAAAAAATAAAATACATGATAAGATATTATTGATTGGGATATGATGTGATACATTAAAACGGGACAGAAGATCCTCATCCCTATTTTTCTCCCTAAGCTCAACACCGAAGCTTTTATGGGCAACTTTTCGGATTTATTACCTTATTATTGAGGGTAGAGGGTTGGGTTGGGAAAGATGGTGCGTAGTGTGTAGTGTAGTGGGGCATTAACCTAGATTAGAGTGATCAATGGATATGGGGGCGGATGATTGGCCCAAGGTGCAGCTAACCCCACCAATTTGTGCGTCCAATTTGACGCGGATGCATGATTGAGTAATGAACACCACCAAGCTAATTAAGGATGGAAACATATATAACAAAATAGAACCAAAATCCCAAAAATAACATGGTTTTTATTGAGTAACAATTTTAAGATTAATTTGTAGAATTTTAAATCTGTCCAAATTATTTCGCATTCGTAGCTAGGATCCTCTAGATCTTATTTTGCTACTATTAACAATCTATGCTTATGCTTAAGGTTTGAATATATCTTGAGGTGTAAGTGAAACATTTTCTTTTTTCATGTCCTTTACTCCACCTCTTCATTTTCCCTACACACTTAAACAATGTGTTTGTTTGAATAGTTCGATAAACATTCACATTTCTCATCTTGAATAAGCAAACAACTTTAGTCATGTCATTTAGTGAACAATTTTCCAAGTCAAGCCAACGTGCATTGCTTGATGTCTAGTGTGGACTCCACAATGAACGTCAACATTTTGAACTAGGCTATCAAAATGGCATGCGCATTTGAAATTTTTATGAGTAGTTGCAGTAAATGGGAAGAAAAGGAGAAAAAGATCACACTTGCAAATTCTACCCTGCGCTCATGCAACCTTCCTTTGCTTTCTTAAGCGCATCTCCATTGTCTGTTCTTAGCATTGTTCTTAAATATAAATATAATAATGGGGTTTTATATTGGAGTTAGGCGATGTGTCTTATCAGGTGTAGAACATATTCTTGCTGCAGAATTTGATAAGAATGGTTCTTACCTTATTGTGTCCGTCTCTCACATCTACTTGTGTCAGCATAGTGCATAAATGATACTTTTCTGAGTAAAACGGTGACAACAAGCAATATGGCCCACCTATTTACGATTCTTTACTCTCTTGCGATGGAGATAGCCTAACAACAGCAACTGTTGCAGTCTGAGATTTTATTCCTATTCATAAAGGTTCCAATTTATGCAGAATCGATGATGTTTATATACTAGTTAATCGTATGCTTGAAAATAATGTTTACCCCAGTTGAAATATGTCATTTTTTATCAAGCAAAATCAAATGAAACCTCCTAAAATTAATTTGCCTACCTAAATTATACACATACTTTCCCAATTATTGTGTAATGATCGTTAGAATTCAAAAAGGCTAATGATTATCTTGTTTGTCCTCTAGCAAGGAACAAAAGTCTCATAATATTAGGGTGGGGGGTGGGGGGGGGGGGAAGGAAAGGTAAATGTTTTTGGCAAATATGACGCATTGACACTAGCTTGTTATATCATGTCCATTGTAATTAAGTAGTTTTGTTTAAATAGTTATATGTTATTGGTTAAAGTAATAATTTGGTCCTTATAGGTGATATTGATTCTTCATTTAGTCCCGATATATAAAAAAATTTTAAAAAGGTTCTCATACGTGCAGTGGTTATCCATTTGATCTCTCCCTTCATCTTGTCGTCTCCAATAATCTGTTAACTCCTACATATAGAGACTAAATGAAGAATTCGTATCATATGTAGGGATCAGAGTATTACTTTAACCTAAATTATTGAGTCCCTATACGTGACACATATTCTTCATTTAATCCCTATACGTAGTAGTTAACGGATCATTAGAGATGATAAGGTATTGGGAGGGACCAAATGGATAACGACTGTACGTATGCGGACCTTTTTAATAATTTTTTATGTATAGGGACTAAATGAAGAATCAGTGTCACATATAGGAACCAAATTATTACTTTAGTCTATGTTATATTAAAGATAGAATAAATGTAGGATATTTAGAAATAAATAAGATATATATCTGAATATTTAAGTAACATAACTCGATATCAAAAACATCAAAAAAGTAAAATAAATGAGAAACGGCAGACATTGTGAAAATTAAGTTGGGGCACTAGGTCTTGGGTTATTATAAGAAATATATCTAATGGACATCAAAGTCGCTGTAGGATGTTCACATTTATAACATCAGGGTTTGTTCACATTTTATTCTTTTCATCTAATACTCTGCTGTCCAAGGGTTGGATTCTGTTCTGCTTCGGCTTTGGTCTCTAAGATGTTAGTTTTTGTGGGCAATTAAGCTTGGTTGGGGGTTTTCAGTTTAGTTGGTGCCTTTTTTGTAGTGTGGTGTAGATGATGGGTGGATATAGTGATGCCAACATAATTGATATGATTATTTTCATTGTAATGTCTTTGCATGCTATTTTTTTTCCTCTTTTGTTTTTATATTCTTATACATGAGGTAGAATATCCTTAATACTCTTTATAATAATATTTTGCTTATCAAAAGAAAAAAAAGTCGCTGTCTACCATATTGCTGGTATGATAAAGACCGGGTCTGAGACACATAGAAATACCCTTTTGAGCATGATAGAGAAAGAGCACACCTGTGCTAACAAAATGTGCAGCTCAATCACTTTACTACAGATTTGTCTATCAGAATAGAAAAAAACAAGAGATTACAAAAGCACAAGCATAAGTCAGCGGTCAGATTCCCTCTTCTTTTTGCTATTTTTCAATTTTCCTTCACTTTCTTTTCCTTTTTTATTTCCCTCTATTTGTGTTTGGTTGAAAATTAAAGTCAGCTTCTTCTAGAATAATGCAATAATGCTACCTAATCTTAAAGAAGTGTCACATACACTGTTATAAAACTCGGTCTGATCGTCAACTCGATTAGAATACTGGATCAATAGGTTATTGATCGAATCAGTGAGTTACTGATTGAATCGCATGTATCGATATCTATCAAATTTGTAAATTTTATATATTAAAAATGTGTATATATAATATACTGGTCATAAATAAATCAGGCAAAAGCGTTGGCATAGTGGCAAACATGCGTTTGGGCATCCAGCACAGAACAAGGATCAATCTCAACATGGATTTTTTGATTTTTCGTTGATAAAAGGAGACTACACCAGGACATGTGTGCGCATAAGTGAGCATGCCTTGGGCGTGAGTGTAGTTCAGGCATTTTAACCGAGTTGGGCTAGACGTTTCAAACCGATTTAGTCGCGGTTTGATGACGTCAACTCGAATTCAGTAGTTGCATATTCGATTTGATATATGAGACTCACATGTAATTCTTGATGAAATTCTATAAGCCTCAATATAACAGGATCAAGTAGATACAAGATATACAAGCATGTTCTACAATCATACACATAAAGAGAGAATTGAGTGTTGGATGTGTGTACCTGATATGAAGGGCTCAAGAGAGAACAAGAGTTGGCAGAGAACAAAGATGAGAGAAGACTCCTCTCTACCCGATTGGTTTTCAGTTCATATTAACCGTCTAATGGGGTAACAATTAAATCAATCCATCACGGTCTATTCAGAACAAAAGCCAATAATTATTCATCATATTAATAAAGTGCTACTAACCATAATTAACATATGAAGTATAATTTCTGATAATTAATTAATGTTAATCCATAATTTTGATTAATTAGAATAATTAATCTAACATTATCCCAATTGGATTGCATTAGTCAATTATTGGAAGAACAAGAATTTTATGACTAAATTATCAATTATGATTAAAATGTGTATCAATCAATAATCTAAAAAACATAAGCTTTAACGCTATAGAAATAATATTCGACAAAGAAGCAAATCATGTATGTTAAAAGACTTATGATTCTAGCTTCTAAGAGACAATTCTTTTTTCCTCCCACACTTCACACAAATCTTATCATCACAAACATTTATGATAATTTTAGGATTTTGTTAGCACTAAGGACACAATTAATAATGAGTATTTAATATTTTATTCTTTAAATAATTAAAATTAAAATAAGTTAAGCCAACAGCTTAAGAGCACACGCTAATAAAATTCACAATTTTATGGGTTACACACTTACACTACCATACTCCCAAAAAATTTGAAAGGGATAAATCTGTCCAAAATTTCACATATAACCATGGTGAGTATTTGCTTATCGACCGTCCCAATCAAAGGTTATGTGCTTCTTTGCAAGTTTGCATTATCACGTTCTGATCTTGATTTCACGGATGTTACGTCTCAATTTGTGCTTCTTTTGTGATAAGTAAGAATGACAAACATGTAGTGCAGGCTAATATTTCATCAGACGGCTATACAGAGTTCAGTTGACTACAACCACATGGGGCAACAACACAACAGAATGGGACCCAGGCCATGTGAGCTGTGTCCCACGTAGGTAGTAGTAATCTCAGTGGCAGGGTGTTTTCTGTCAAATACAACCTCAGCATTGCGTCATAAATATGTCATTAGAGTATAGCTAATATTCACCATCGAAGTTGGTTATTAGTACTAATTTTTTACAGTTTGTGTACATTTTATCTTGTATGATAAAAGGATACGGATATTGATTGAGATATGATGTGATGCATCAAAATGAGACAAAAGATCCTTATTTTATGATAAAAAGCGAGAGAGGAAAATTTACCTTTATTTTAAAAAATAAAATAAAAAGCATATTAGAATTTAAATATTTGATTCCCTTTTCTTGTTTCCTTTTTATTTTTATAATTTTTTTGGCGCAAATATTGTACCTTTATTTTTATAATTGAATATTGTTAACTTATGTACCCAAAAAAATTATTGTTAACTTATTAAAAAGATTGATAATTAAGACAGAAATTACTACCATGCAACTAAAAGGAAATAAAATATTTTGTTGAGTTGACATTATATCAAAACAACTAAAAAAAAAGAAAAACCCAATGAATGTGGTTCAGTTGGTTGCGTAGACTGAGCTTGTGGGAGAGGACCGCGGCTTGAATCCCACAAAACACATTCTTGGGGAGGGACGAAGAACCCTAGCTATCACTAAGCACCCGTGCGAAGATTAGTCCCATAACGGGTCCAAAGGATCTAAGTTTGTGGGGATACTCCGTGGACCCACTGGGAAGCCAAAGACCCTAATTACGATGGGTTCCAACAAAAAAAATAAAGATAAACAAAAAAAATCAATATATTAAAAATGTAAAAATATTAATATCAGTATTTTTTATCAGTATATTAATATCAATATAAAATAAAGGATACGACTCCTCTTGAAATTGTATATAAAGTAATCAAATAATATACACATTCACCCTAATTATTAGTAAATTAATATTTCTTAACATTTTAGATTTAATAGTAATACATTTTTTTTTATTCAGTATATATTATAAATTTTAGAAAAACTTTTACATGAAACAAATACTATCAAGTCTACTTTTAGACTAACCTCAATGGAAATTCACCGGTGGAAAGAATCATGTGCTATGCAACAATTTTGGAGAATGGATCCTTGGGTTCAACAAGAAAATCAGATTTGGTTTCAATAATTAAATTAAAAAGAAAAATCTGCTTTGGTTGGTTGGGCTAATCGTACTGTGCTTTATTAGCCTCTGAAAGAGGAAAAATTCTTGTGGTAGAGTAAATCTTCTTCGTCCATGAACATAATCACCCTTAGATATGAATATGAGACCCATACAACTAATAACATCACATGCATTCATGAAAGAATTTCTCCTAAAAGAGGTGCTCCAAAGGGACTGAGACTTGACACCTCATATAAAACAAGACTACATTTGCTGTCTCACTTTTACATTCCAATTCCGATGGCTTAATTTCAAATAATCAACTCCTCTGAATAAAAACTACAGGCATTTAATGATAAATATAATCATTAAAAAAAATTTCCTCAGAGGAACTCTCTTAGATATAAGGGAGAATATGAATGAAATGGAGACTGATAATTCCAATCCCCATTGCATAATCATAGCTCCCCTGTCTTATATTACATGAACCTCCATAGGTATCATTCTTTATTATTTTTCATGCATGATATTATTTTTGTTATTTATGAAACAAAATTTACCGATTACCAAATAGTTAGGAGTGAAAAAAAAAAATGGAAAAAATGAAAAAGAAAAGAGTTCAATGATTGGATAATCGATGCATGGTAGGGAAAGCAAATTGATTGCACAAAAATGGCAAAGGAAGTGTTTGTGTCTGATGAAGGGTGAACAAAGAGCGGCGCGTGAGGCCTCGAGAGTGTATCTGAGGCAACAGTGGTGGGTCCCTTTTTGTTGCGTTTCAAGCATTTTTACGGGAACGCATTGGATCCCGCATGCACAAAGCAAGCAAAAAACATACCACCATCCTCTTTCTTTGCCTTTTCACCTTTCCTAATGGTGAATTCACTGAATTCCGCTTTTTCTCTTCCTTTTTCACCGTGCTTTCTCTTCGTTTTTAATTATCCCCCTTTTTGTGTAGATTCAATTGGATGGAGCCTGTGGTTAAGTGTTAATCATGTGTCCATACATTCACATTTATCCACGTCTCAAAGCTCTGCTTTTGTCACAGTGGGCCTTAAGTTTGAGCTTGTGGTGTTCCTAAATACAATACACAATCCAAAGTTGGTAACGACTATGGTGCATCTATGTATAATTTTGATCCAGTCTTTTGATCCAATGAAAATGTCAAAGTGACTTTAGTATTTGTCATATTTGATCAAAGCAAATAAGAATTTTATATTTACATTTTTTATTTCGTATTTGTAATTTGATACAATTATTTTTTTAACAAAAACAAAGTTAAGAAAATATACTTTCATTTTCATTTCTTTTAAAAAATACATAATAACCAGTAAAAAAATTAACAAAATAAATAATAATGTATTACAAAAATAAAAAAATTCAAGTCTAAATACAAAATACAAAAAAAAAAATTCAATATAATATATCAGTGTAAATATACCAACGTACAATATAAATACATCAATGTACAATGTCAATATGTAAATACAGACAATTTATTATATACTATACAAGTGAAATACACTTTGATTAGTCAAAAATTTTGAGAATCATGTGTACAAATGCAACACTCTCATCGGTCCAAAAAAAAAAAAAGGAGCACCCATGCACCAATTTTTCAAAAGTGCAACTTAGACCAAGCCTCCAAAGTTACCGAAACGATTGAATTTTTTTAAGTAAATACTTTCATAAGTTCGTCTAACTATGTATACGCAAAGGTTTTCAATTTGTGATTATTTTGGTGATATCTATCGGTTTGAACATAATTTGATATTCGTTCCGGCAAGACTTCCTCCAATGCAGAGGATAAGGACCTGTCCTCTAATATTTTTATCGGTTACCACCGGTCAAATTAAATCAACAACAACAATTTCTATTTCTTAAACATGGGTGACATCATTCTACAGTGAGATAGTGGCGATGCGGTGACACCCCTCGGGAATGAAAGCGTCGGTGTAGAAGGAGTCCGGTCGATCTAGAGCTCCCAAAGGTCGCAGAGGCAGATGACGGCTTCAAGGGAGATGTCAGAGGCTAGGGAGGCATGCTAGTAAGAGGCAAAGGAGGGAGGTGAGGGAGGAGATTGTGGTGGCGACGAAGTCGCATTTGACTTCGAAGGTCGGAGGTTTGTCTTCGAAATGTAAAAAATATTTAATATTTAATATTCTTTTATTGAATAAGTAAGAGAAAAATTAGGATTATTGAATAAGAGGGATTAAAATAAGAGAAATGCTAACAAAAGCACCTTTTAACACTTTTAGAATTTTTTTATTATTAGTGGATCACATGTTTTCTTCTCTGTTTAATAGATCCACACAAAATCCACTTCCTAATAAAAAATTATAAGTTGGATATTGAAAAAATGAGAATGTTAATTAGTAGTCCATGTGGTTAAGGAATCAGAAAGGGATGGGAGATGATCTACTTACTCCAGGAGTGACTTAAATTGTTACTCCTCATCTTAACCTTCCATTTATAGTTATGGTCAAGGTTTTTTCAAATAAAAACTCACGTGACAGTGACACGGTGTAACACTAAACAAATCACGTTCTTTTTCTTCTCTCTCCTTCTTCCCATTTATTTTCTCAGCCATAAAATTGCAAATAGAGAACTTGTGAAAAAAGAAGCTTCTCCTCCCTCCTTCCAATTTATTTTCTCAGCCACAAAGAACTTGCGAATAGATAGCTGAAATCGTCACCCTCCAGGCTGTGTCGTCGCCGCTCTCCAGTCCGCGTCGCCGCCTTCCAATTCGTGCCGCATGTCGCCCCATATATTGTTCATCCTCTACAATTTGATGCCACTGACTAATGCTTTCTAAATTCCCTTTTGAATTGCCAATTGAACAAAAGAATGATTATGAGTTACTGTTTTGAATTGCCAATCCCTTTTGAATTGTCAATCCCTTTTTGTATTGCCAATTTGACGCTACTATTTATTGAATTAATTATGTAATTTTCTATTTCTTTATGCTTTTTCTTGTTAATAATCTAATATAAGGAAGAAAAAGGATCAGTTCTGCTTTTGAGAATCTGGGTGAAAACTTGCCAACCTATGAGATGATGTGTGTGAAATGCTCCACTTTGATTTAAGTTCTCTGGGCGGACAACAGCTAGTATATGTGTTTTATGCTCGTGTTTTTTGGGAAAGGATTGATGGCGGCACTGTCAGGATTCATATGAGAAGAATAAGGAAGATAAAAGATTTGAGAAAGGAAGATGGAAGGAGAAGAAAAGGAACGTGATTTGTTAAGTGTTACACTATCATGTGAGTTTTTAATTGAATAAAGCTTGACCATTAGATATAACTATAAATGGAGGGTTAAGATGAGGAGTAAAAATTTAAAGTTATTCCTGGAGTAAGTGGATCCCCTCCCATTTAGTATATTAAAAAATAGATTTTCCAATACAAACATTTATGTGTTGTTTCTTTAATGAGATGGTTACTCAAATCGTGTGTCTACGCTTGCTCTTTAAAGTTTTTCAAATTCACCACCTCGACAAAGAATTCAAAATTTAATAAATGATTTCTAACTTACATTTACTTAAGAAAAAAATTATATTAAAATGTAAAATTCCACGCAATAATCTGAGAGAAAGTAGAAAGAGAGAAAAGATGAGAATATTGTGTATACCAGAGCTTGGGTTGGAAGGAAAGGCAGTAGAAAGCAAAGGAAAGGGAGAAACAGATGAAACGCGGAATAGTATGGGAGGTATAAATAGGGAAGAAGAATAAACGACATCAATGCATATATGCCAATAGCTATTAGCTTCGGACAAATCTTTAATTCTCCCTTTTTGGAGTTGAGTACCTATCCTCCAAGGATATAATGGGTATTTCCTATAAAACAAAAAAAATAAAAAAATAAAAACAAAAAAGTCACCATCCCATAACCACCCCCACCAACCACCTCCTCCCTATCGACAGGATTGTTGGCGGTCATGCCACACCATTTCCTCTAGATCTCCACCACATCGCCGACCAGAAACACCGTCATGAATCACCCATGTTCTTATGTTCTTCTGGCCATCGCCGTCCACACGACGACCACCACCACCACCGCAAACATCTTGTACCCATCTTCGAGAAGAGATACGTGGAAGGGAAAGAGCATAAACACAAACAAATTAAACAACTCAACCAACCCCATCTCACAACTCACTTTTTCCCATGATTTCTACCACTTAAACTTCTCATCTTGCATTCTCCCCAATCCACAATGATCCAACTCTCAAATCCAGCATGTTCCCTTTTTCATTGAACCCCCTGTTACTATTAGTTATGGAGCTGAAATGTCTGTTACAGAGCTGAAGGAGCGTCAACACCGTCAACAATCTCAGGGGCCGATTGAAGCAGAGGCGCCTTTCTATCTGCTTGACACACATAGTAAAAGTTTTTGTTTTTATTTATTTTAAAAAAATATTTGATTTGGACGATGAACTTGTGGCCTTTGCTAATAATTGGTATCAGATTAGACGTATTACAAGTTCCTCTGCCTCATTGAGACTCGCCATCTATTGTGATTACAGAGAATAAAATTTGCTGAATAAACTTCTTTTCATTGATTCAATAATTGTGTATCTTCCAATAAGAGAAGTACACTATTTATACATTTATACATAAGCAAAAAACAAGAAAATTAGCAAGACTATTTCTTGTAACTAACTAACAACATTGCAACTGCTAACAGAAGCAAAGTAACAGATTAACTAACTTTAATACTGACTAACTGTTATGCTAACTAATTACAAGTAGCCTAATAATGACTGATTTAATATCCCCCCTCAAACTGGATGGTGGATACTCAGCATGCCCAGTTTGGAAACAAAGCCTTGAAACTGAGTTGAATCCATGGGTTTGGTAAAAATATCATCTAGCTGATTTGCACTTGAAATAGGCAAAAGATGAAATAGATGAGCTTGCAACTTCTCGCGAACAATATGGCAATCTAATTCAATATGCTTTGTTCTTTCATGAAAAGATGAATTTACTGCTATGTGTCGAGCGGATTGACTATCACAATAGAGCAAAGATGGCTTGATATATTGAATGCGAAAGTCATGGAGTAAATATGTGAGCCATTGAAGCTCACACACAGTTGTAGCAAGGGCCCTGTACTCAGCTTCCGAAGATGATTTGGAAACAGTCGCTTGCTTCTTGGATTTCCAGGATATTAAAGAGCTGCCTAGAAATATACAATACCCTGTTATAGACTTCCTTGTGTTAGGACAGGTTGCCCAATCGGAGTCGCTGAATGCCTTTAGTTGGAGTTGTGAATTTGCTGGAAAAAATAATCCTTTTGCAGGACAGTGTTTGATATAGCGAAGGACCTTTATTGCTGCCTCATAGTGGATATTAGTAGGATGAGTCATGTACTGACTTAATTGTTGCACAGAAAAATGGATGTCAGGTCTTGAATGAGTTAAATATAGCAACTTACCTACCGGTCTTCGATATGAAGCTGGATCAGTAAGTGGTTCACCATTTTCCTGAGTTAACCGAGTAGCCTTGGACATTGGAGAAGAGAGTCGTTTAGCAGCGAGTAAACCACATTCTGCCAATATGTCTAAGGGATATTTTCTTTGGCATAAACGAATTCCTGTCTTGGATCGTGAAATTTCAAGACCAAGGAAGTATTTTAGATACCCCAAATCTTTAATTTTAAAGGTGGTATTGAGGGCTAGTTTGATGCTGTCAATTTCAGCTTTGTCATTTCCTACAACTATAAGATCATCCACATATATTAAGAGAGCAGTAAATGAGGAATTATCAATTTTTAAGAACAAAGATGAATCTGAACCAGATTGGAAATATCCTTTGTGAATAAGGAAAGAGGACAATCGAGCATACCACTGTCGACTAGATTGTTTTAAACCATAGATCGATTTTAAAAGTTTACAAACTTGGGTTGGTTTGATGTTAGATAGGCCAGGTGGTGGTTTCATAAAGACTTCCTCCTCAAGATGGCCATGTAGAAAAGCATTGTGTACATCTAATTGATGAAGATACCAATTAGAAGTAGAAGCAATAGCCAGTAATAGTCTAATGGCGACAGGGGAATAGGTGTCAAAGTAATCTATGCCCTCAATTTGGCTAAAACCTTTAGCCACTAACCATGCCTTGTACCGTTCAATAGTTCTATTTGCATGATATTTGATTCTATATACCCATTTACACCCTATAGCTGTTTTGCCAGGTGGTTAATCAGTTAAAATCCATGTGTTATTGGCAAGGAGGGTTTGCAGCTCATCATCCATTGATCATTTTGAATGGCCTGTTTGTAAGATTGTGGTTCTGTGTGAGAGGAGATTATTAAAGTGTAATGCAAATGTTCAGAGGACAATTTTGAGTAGGATAAAATAGAGGATAAAGGATAAGTAATGGTGGAGTTAGTAGAGGATGGAATAGTAGAGCAATGAAAGTCCTGCAAATAAGCAGGGGCTTTCCTAAGCCGATCAGACCTTCTTGGAGTATTATGTTCCAAAATTGAGATATCAGAATTGTGGTTTTGATGCTCTGGAATAGTGTTGGCAGGGACAACAGTGTTATTTGTTGGTGGAGAATCGACCTGAATTGGTGTTGTTGTGATAGGTAGCTCAAACTGTGAAATTGCAGGATCATCAGCGAGCAAAGAAAGAGGAATAGCAGGTTCAAAAGAGGATGAATAAGGAAAGACTGATTCATAAAAGATGGCATTTCTTGAGACAAAAATGTCGCGAGTGTGTAAATCATACAAAAGGTATCCCTTTGTAGCAGGTTTCAATCCTAGAGAGATACATTTTCTTGCTCTTGGATCCAATTTATGGCGATTATGGACTAAAGTGGATGCATAAAATAGACATCCAAAGACCTTCAAGTCAAGATATGTAGGAGGAGAATTATATAGTAATTCATATGGTGTTTTGTTGTTGATTACTGGACTAGGTAATCTGTTAATTAGATGGACTGAGTGACATAGGGCATAAGACCAAAAGATTTTGGGAAGGTTGAACTGAAAGAGAAGAGCCCGAGTGACATTGAGTAAATGTCTATGTTTTCGCTCAACAATTGAATTTTGTTGAGGTGTCTCTACATATGATGTTTGGTGAATGATTCCTAGTGATGCATAGTAAGATTGCATGTTAAACTCACTGCCATTATCAGTCCAAATAATTTTTACCTTTGCTGCAAATTGATTTTGAACTAGATTCAGAAAACTGATGATACAGTGTCTGGTATCAGCTTTGGTTTTTAATAGAAAAATCCAGGTATGCCTAGTAAAATCATCCACAACAGTCAAAAAATAATGGTGTCCATGTATAGAAGCAATGCTAAGAGGTCCCCAAATATCCTTATGCAATAGATCAAAAGGAGAGAAAGATTTAGTGATACTGTGAGTATAAGGTAGTTTTGCCTGTTTAGCAAGATGGCAGCAATTGCAGACAAAATTCTTATTAGAAGCAATATAAGGAAAAGTTTTACACAACTGAAGCAAAACAGGAGTAGAAGGATGTCCTAGTCTATGGTGCCACAAATCAATATATGACTGGGACATGTTAGTGGTGCTATCAGTAGAAACAGAAACAGTAGATTGAGTTGCACAAACTAAAGAAGTCGGTGTCCCTTTGTAAATGTAAAGATTATTTTGAATTTCAGCTTGCCCAATCGTCATTAGGGTAGATAGATCCTAAATGGCACAAGAATTGGGTGTAAAGATTAGTCTACAATTAAGAGAAGCTGTAAGCTTAGTGATTGATATGAGATTAAATGTGAAATCTGGTATAAAGAGCACATCATGAAGATAAAAGGAGTTGTTAAAATGAATAGAGCCAGCATATCTAGTATGAAGAATATGGCCATTAGGCAATGTAATGGTAATTTGTGGAATCAATTTATAAGTAGTAAAGCAGTAAAGAAAAGGACAAATATGGTCTGTGGCACCTGAATCCAAGACCCAAATTGATGAATAAGAAGGTGAATTACCTGTGTTGGTCACTCCAGAAACCACATGATTGGTTGAGTCAAAAGTTGGAGGTTTACTCACTGAATTTATGTTTGAAGCAGAGTCAGCCTTGGAGGCATGAAGAAGTTTGATGAGGTAGGAGTAGTCTTCCCTTGATAAAGATAAATTCCTATCAAAACCTTGTTGATTAGTATGTGTGGAAGAACTCTCGTGAGTGGTTACAGGATCTTTGTTGATAGCAGCATTGACTGGTGCATTAGTAGTAAGTCTTGAACGATAACCCGGTGGAAATCCATGTTTAAAATAACATGTGTCCACGGTGTGGTTTGTGCGATTACAATGGGAGCAGAGCATAGAAGGTTTAGAAGAAGATCTACCTCTGCCTCTCTGAGAGAAACCACCCCTTGTTTGAGAAAAAGAATTTGATGTAGCTTGAAAGACAGTAGAGTCAAGGGGTGTGATTGAAACAGTTTGGCGTTCTTGTTGTAAGACCAAAGAATATACCTGATTGATGGATGGTAAGGGTTGCTGAAGAAGAATTTGTGTTCTTACGGCTTGAAAAGAATCATTCAGTCCTTTAAAAAACATATAACATGTTCCTTCTCCTTATATGATTTGACTGAATTACTAAGGGAGCAAGAACACGGGGTAGCACAAGAACAAGAAGGTGTAGGTTTGAGAAACTCAAGTTCATCCCACAAAATCTTCATGTCCGTGAAGAAAGTGGTAAGAGGGCCTTCTCGTTGACGCATGGAATGAATTTCTTGTAAAAGATCGGACATCCGAAAATGGTTGCCCTGAGTGAAACGATCCTGTAAATCTTGCCAAAGATCCCTTGCACTATCATAAGAAATCGTGCTTTGAGAAATGGTTGGTGATAAAGTGCGGGTGAGCCAGGAAACCACAAGATTGTTGCAACGTACCCAGGCATCAAACAAGGGATTAGTAGGTTTGGGTTGTGGCAAAGAGCCATCGATGAATTTGATTTTATTTTTGGAGGATAGGGCGCGTTTCATGGCCCTACTCTAATGGTAGTAGTTGTCTCCATTCAATGGAAGAGAAACAAGAATAGATCCAGGATTCTCACCTGGATGTAGATAGTAGTGATGGTTGGGGTTGAGAGTTGGATCAATGGGAGGATTGCTGTCGCCGTTGTTGCGTGGAAAAGAAGGTGTTGCAGCTAGATCCTCAGGGTCAGCCATGAGAAGAAGAAAAAGAAGAAAAAAAAATTGCGGAAGCAGAATTTCTATAGGAAATCTGATACCATATTGTGATTACAGAGAATAAAATTTGCTGAATAAACTTCTTTTCATTGATTCAATAATTGTGTATCTTCCAATAAGAGAAGTACACTATTTATACATAAGCAAAAAACAAGAAAATTAGCAAAACTATTTCTTGTAACTAACTAACTAACAACATTGCAACTGCTAACAGAAGTAAAGTAACAGATTAACTAACTTTAATACTGACTAACTGTTATGCTAACTAATTACAAGTAGCCTAATAATGACTGATTTAATACAATCTTCCTCGATCCTGACCTGGAGAAGGCTATTGTGCTTTTCAGAAAGGGGTAAGAGTGAAGAGGCGGTGGCGGAAGCGGGATTGAAATTTTTTCTTTCGTCCATTTTATCCCTTTTAATCTGAGCCGTTTGTTTATTTAAATATTATATCACTAATTGAGATTGTAAGTATATGACAGAGCCATTAGCTAAACTGTTAGACATGGTCACACAAACAGTCTGAATATGCATGAGGATTGATAGGGACGATGAACAGATCTGTGATTATAAAACAAGAAAAGCAGCATAAAATAAAGTAAAACATAATGCAAAGGTTGAATCAAATGACGCCCCTGATGATAAGATGTGGACAAAAGTTGGGTGATAGTGGAAACCCAAATGGAATCTTTTTCATTTCAATATTAATTAATGGATGGACCCGTCACCGCATTCCACCTTCCCCACCTGCCGCCCATTTCTTTTCAAGCCTTTAAAACTAGGGCACATTATTATGAGTCATAAGCAGATTTTTTATTTTTTAATTTTAAAACTTACTAACATAATCCCTTAAAACTAACTAAATAGGAGTACATGTGCATGATCAGAAAAATAGGAGTACATGTTAATGTATTGATCTCTTATATGTGTTTATGATCTGTTGAGTTTAAAAAATTGCGTTAACGAGTTCTAAAGCACAGGAGATTTTTTTTTTTTTTGCAAATTTACTGATATATAGTTAAAAACATTTTCTTGCATTTTACCCTTAAACCTATTTTTAGATAGTTGTCCTTGTAGGGTTACTCCTACTCTTATATTTTATTTTATTTTTGGTTGAAACCCATTATAATTAAGACATTTGGCCTCCCAACGGGTCTATGATATATTTCACAAACTTAGATCTTTTGAACCCGTTATAGGACTAATCTTCATTCAGGATGCTTAATCATAATTAAGATTCTTCGTCCTTTCCAAAAATATATTTTGCGAGATTCGAACTTAGATTTTTTCCTATATACTCAGCCTGCGTAATGGGTTTTTAATTTTGTTTTGATAGATAAAGGAAAAGAAAGAAAACAAAACAAAAGAAACTACAGTCTACGAAGTAGAATAGACATTGAGTCCGGAAGAAGCCCATTATCAAGCTCTGCAGGAGGCTGCTCCAGAATACTCCAACTATGGTGGCCCTTAGCTTCCAACTTAGCAAGAAAATCAGCTGTGTGGTTAGCCTCTATAAGAATATGATTCAGTTCCACTTCCCAATCTTGCTTCCGTAGGTGGCGGATATCATTAATCACCGAAGCATAAGCATGCAAAATTATGTAAAAGACTTTTTGGTGAGCTTTTTGGTGTGACACCCATTGGGTTTATATTTGAAGAATTAAACTATAATTTTTATTCATTGTAAAAAATAATAATTATGTTTTTGATGAACAGAGGGCAAAAGCCCAAACAAAAAAACACGCTAAAACAAAACATAAAGTCACACGATTTAAAGATTAAAACAATATACAACTCCATTCGATTTGAATTGCTTTCTTAAAAAAAAATTTGTTCTGATTAAATGCAATTTTAATTAGATTGTTTGATTCGATTTTGACCAACATATCATTACATATTTATATTACATCAGAGAATCAAAATTATAAGTTAAATTGGACAAAATCTTAAACTTATATATACTTATCGATATATTTCATAAATTATGTCTAAAATAAGTAAATATCATTAACATTTAATTCCAGAATATCTTTTTTTATGTTTTGAACGTTAAAAATAATAGAAAATTACATCAAATCATACTATTAAGTATTATTAGGAAAAAAAAACAAGAAAAAAAAATCAATAATACAAAAAAATAAAATAAACATATATTAAATTTTGTATATGCGATTTGATTTGATTTGATTTGGGTAAAAAAAAGAATCCAAAATTCGATCCGATCAATTTTTCCAAAAAATATATTGAAAAAGATCCAATAAATATCGATTTTGTTCGATTTTCGATATTTTTGATCGGTTTGCGATTTTCTTTTGGATCGGTTTGGATATGAACCCCAATTATATGGTGTGCAGAAGCACCATACATACCACTGAAAATCAGACAAGCAAGCTCCCTATATGGAGGGTGAAAATAATAAACACCCAGCTATTGCTCACGAGTGGAAAAAATTATTATTCAGATGATTTTTCAAATATGCTAATTAATTATTATAATTATCAAATCTAGTTATTATTTACTTATTTTCATTTGATTCTTTCCTTTTCAGCACAAAGATTCTAATTAATTGTTATTATATCTTATTCAAATCTGTACCATTTTAAAAATAATTAAAATACTAATTACTATTATTTTCCTATTACGGTAAATAAAAACTAAAATTTATTCAAATATAAATTATACTTTTTTAACATCCATTTGGAAAGTACTAATTATATTTTTTATTCAATTTTCATGAATAAGATTAAGGATTTAACCTTTCATGAATAAGATTAAGGATTTAACCTTATGCATTCCTTACATTTCAAAAATACATTTAGTTTGTGTAGCAAAAAAAATATATTTAGTTTTAAAAATTAATTAATTTTAATTATTTATTCCTTTCATTTTAAAAATACTTATTTTTTTATAATAATTTTTATTTCACTTTAATTGTAGCTTTCAAAAATTAAGAAGATATTAAGCAACAAAAAAGAAGAAGATATTAGTTACTAATTATTTTAACTTAATATTTGTTTTTTGATATTTTCACAAAACATAATGAGAAAAAGTAATAAAAATTAATAGTTTTAATCATTTAATTAAAAATGATAAATGAATTAAATTTATTTTTTAAAATGAAACATATTTAACAATTTTCTTAATTTTTGTAAAAAATTCAAACGTCAGATATTTTGAAATGAGTTGAATAAGAGGTAAGTCTGATAGAGTATAGTATTTTGTTCAGTATTCTAGCGAAGCAAGTTAATTAAAATCGACCAATAACTAATTTTAATGCAAATAAACAAACTAACAGTAGCGAGTAAATAATCATGTTAATTATTGTTAGTCAGCAAAGCTTATGCAAAAGTTATCATAAGAAATAAGCTCATGTATCAATCCAGATTGTTCTCAGTAACTACGAGTTCGGATCCGTTAAGCAGGTGTTTAGAGATTCAATTTCTGACTATGGCATATGAAAAAAACTGATTGGGAAGGATATCTCATCCTGTATGCCTTTGATTTCAAAGAAGATTAATATCGGTGAATGACGGTGTGCGTAAAAAAAATAAACATACAAATCATGTTAAGGGATCTGAGTTGCTCGCCAGAACATTTTGAAAAGCAGATCTGTAAAAGTAGTTAATAATTAGGTGGAGTAATGCTTAATTAAATCTTGAACAAATCATTCAGATGAGACAGATCTGGTTACCAAAATGTAAACGGGAGAGGAAACTATACATCAATTGAAGGTGTGACTAATTTGATAACACTTGTAATTAAGAGTTTGTTTGTTTTAAAAAAAAATATTAAATATAGGAGCAACTTATGAGATTGAGGAACATACCTTGATCCGGAGGTTGAAAAATAAAAAAAGATGAATAGGATAAATGATGAGAAGGGAAGGGGGTTCCAGATCCAAAGAATATTGGTTATATATTTGCAGTAGGTAGTGATGGAATGGAATGGAGAGGAGAATGGAAAGAGAGGAACGAAAGGAAATAATAGGAATGGGTGGAATCGGAAAGGAATTTAGATATCATCATCATCATCATAAAGGAATGAGATATTATGCTTTCCGATCCTCCCATATCCCATAACTTCCCCAAGCTCTTCTCCCTTTCCCATCTCTCTCTGGTCTTTCGATGAAATGAATGAATGAATGACTGACTCCAAACTCTCCAAATTAATATATTAGAGGAGCTCTGGATGGTCAAACAAAGCCAGCGGAGGTGGAGTGGGGAAAAGTAAAACCACCAAAGAGGACAAGGAATCTATCTATAATTTAATTCACCATCATTGTATCAATTTACAATATTAAAAAAGATTTAATATTGTATTTTGTTTTACAATATAAATTCTTTTACAGCTAGCATGGTTTCTTAATTGTTTGATAATGTAATTTTACATTATGAATGTGTTTTAGAAAATTAAAAAAATAAATTATATTGATAATCGATATATAATAAATTATTGTGATAATCAATTATAATTAAAATTTATTTTTGTTTTAATATATTTACTGAAAAATGATTTTAAGATAAATCTAATTCTTTTTGGTGGTGAAAAAAAATTAATTTTATATAATAAATTACAAAAAAGGTTATAGCTTTATTTAGTAAACTTGTCGAAATGAATTTTTTTTATATTTTATCTTATTTTTTATATTATGAAAATGAATATAATTTTAATATATTTTTTATCAAACATGTAAAAATATATTAATTTTATAATATTTAAATAAAAATAATAAATATTTTATTTGGATATTTATTTATTATAATACTAATTTTTAAGAAAATTGGTCAGATAAAAATTCAAAGCTAAAGCACTTTTCTAAAAAAATAGCTAGCAGCACCAAATAGCTAAAGGTACTACTTCACCAAAAAAAAAATCGTCGTGCACCAAAAGCTAACGTTGAGGGTTATAATGGGAAAGTGAATGTGGAGATAAAAAGTAATCATTTCTTCACATTTTAAGGGTTCTTAGTGTCCGGCATAAGATAGTATAAAAACAATTTTTTTTTTAATAAAATAAATTTTTTTTAAAATTTAAATTAATTGTTAAATATGATAAATTTTGCATGAAATAATTTTTTAGTAAGAAAAATATATGAAATATAAAAAATCAATCTTTCTCAAACTCTTACAATTCATAACAATTAACTCTATTAAAAATATTTAATTTTTATCCTATCTATCTTAAAAATCATTTGTATAATAATTTTTGATTGATTATATTAAACATTATATAACAATTAAACTATGTCCATTAACTATTCTCCTATCATTATCAAATTATTTTTGTTTTAAAAATAAGAATGAATAAACTATAAATAATTATGATTTATATATAAACAAATATTAAAAAAGGTGGTGGAATCAATATTTCCTTAATTAATTTGGATTTTATTAATTAATGTCATAAGAATATTATTTAAGGAATCAAAATAGAATGAAGGTTTTATTATAAAACTAAAAAAATATTTTTAAATCTATTAAATATTTTTTTTTCATATAAATTTTTTTTTTAATTTTTTAAACAATGTGTAAAAACACTCGTTAGATCTCCCCAATTAATTTACATACACGTATGATGGACACGTATACCGCTACGCGCTATATCTTTCCACAATCCAATGATATCCTCGTGATCCTCTTTTGTCAATATCCGACATCTGTTCCTCATTGTGCTTCAACTCTTTTTTTCATTACATCTGCACATTATAATAGGTAGTAATTGTCAATTTATATATTGACGAGGAAAAAAAATCTATTATTTTACGGAAATATATATATATATATATGATTTACTTTTAATAAAAAAAATTTCATACTGATATTTAATTATTTATTATCATATTAAACGTCATACATATGATATATAATTAATTAATAACTTATATAGAGTGTACATTAAAATTAAAATTAAATATATATGATTTACTTTTCACAATTTTTTGCTTTTTGAGCATTTCTTATTTTGAGAATATTTCTCTCTGCACTTCATTTTCTATCCACTCTGAGAGGGTTTGAAGAGAGATTAATTATTTTTCTTTGTAAACCAACTGTAATAGCCTAAAGAGGTTGAATTTCAAAGAATACTTGAGATGGTCCCCAAAGGCCGCATGTCAAAGAATAATATGATAGGTTAAAGTAATATTTTGGTCCCTATATGTGATACCGATTTTTCATTTAGTCTCTATATATAAAAAATTATTAAAAATGTCCTCATACGTGCAATTTTTATCCATTTGGTCCCTTCCGTTATGTCGTCATCTTTAATGATCCGTTAACTACTACATATAGGGACTAAATGAAGAATTTGTGTCACGTATAGGGACTAAATGAAGAATTTGTGTCATGTATAGGGACCAGATTATTACTTTAACCTAAATTATTGGGTCCCTATACGTGACACAAATTCTACATTTAGTCCCTATACGTGACATAAATTCTTCATTTAGTCCCTATACATAGTAGTTAACGGATCATTAGAGACGACAATATAACGGGAGGAACCAAATGGGTAACGATTGCACGTATGAGGACCTTTTTAATAACTTTTTACGTATAAGGACTAAATGAAGAATTGATGTTACGTATAGGGATCAAAATATTACTTTAACCTAATATGATATAATCAGTCTAAAACGACTATGTTGTCAAACAATACTTTATAGTGAAAATTCTTGTGTTTATTGGGGATTGGACATAAGCCAATATTTGGGCTGAACCAAGATAAATATTTGGTGTTATTCTTCTCTTCACTTGTCTTTTAATTGTTGTTGTATCTCCATTGTCTGATATTTTTTGTTTAGCTAACCGAATAGAATACTTTGCTTTTACTAACTTTAGTCAAAGTAAAACAAATGAACTAAAAGATACCCTTTTTGTTTAAACGCATATACAAAATCTCATAATATTTGTACAAGCTGAAGCATTTTTGTAAGAACCAAACCGGATTGGCCGACGGTCGGTAACCAGGTTGTGTCTACGGTTCGGTTAAGTCCCATTGAATCGATAAAAAATCATTGGAACCTGAGGGAATCGGGATGAATTGGGAGAACCATGGAATCAACAGTTTTTAAAAACCGGTCGACTAGAATTTTGAGGCTCCCAGGCGGTCCAACCCCAACCTCCCACGTTGTCAATTGTCATCGGAGCCTCGCCATCTCGTCGTTGCTTGCCTCTTCGTCTCCGTTTTGTGTTCTTACTCTCTTAGTTTCTACATTTCGACTCGACGTCCCAGAGTTGGTTTGTTCTTACTCTTGGCATCTCACCTCATGGGATAATCAGATGGGGTTTCTCTATCCTTTCTCATTCTTCTATTTCATTTTTGTTTTTTATTTTATTTTTCCATTTATTTTTTTTTTGGATGCACCAATTTGTTACAAAATGATATCGATAGCCTCTACTCGTGTCCTAGCTCGTTTGAGAGCTATATTTGCATCAATTGTTTTTCTTTTGCCTTCAACCTTACTCAAGTTAGTCTCTACATCTCGCCTCTTAGCATCTTTTGGGATAATCAGATGCAGCAAGGGCGACAGAGGAAACGATGCAATTTGATGCAAGTAGCATCTCTTAGCATCTCGCCTCTTAGTATCTCGCCTGGACATGGATCGTTGCTACTTGCTAGTAATTAGTAATGAAATGGTGTTGGGATTTTGAGTTGTTGGGGGAGGTTGTATAATTCTTTTTGGGGAACTAAATAAATTGGTAACTACATATATTGGGAATTAGGGAGTACATATATTGGCAAGTGTTATATAGTTTAATGGGAATTCTACATATATTGGGAACTATATTTATTTTATACATTTTTTTATCAATATATATATATATATATATATATATATATATATATATATATATATTATAATTTATTTATTAACCGATTCAACCACGATTGAATCAATTGAACCATGACTCGAAGATATCGTCGATTGTTTGGTTCTTAAAACATTGAGGTAAAGCCCTTTTAATTAAAACATCTTTTGATCGCATCTCTATCTCAAAACTTGAGTTTTGACTTTTGAGTCTCGAATTTCCACATAAAATCAAAAAAAAGTTTTTAAAAGCACAATCAACCCCTTTCTTACATTGTTTTGATGAACACCTCGCTTTTAACCGAGGTTATATATATTTTATTTTTTTTATTTTCATTTCTGTTTTTTGTTGTCTTGATTTATTTTATGTCTATTTTTGTTTTTATTGTTGATTTCCATCCAAATATTATTAAAAATTAAGATTAAAAATAAAAAAGAAAATGCGTATATCTTAACAAAGCCAAAACCATTTTATTCCTCTCCCTTTCTAATTAGAGCTGTCAATATGGGTTGGAATTCGTGAGCCAATTTGACTCAACCTCGCTTACCGGTGGGTTGGGTTAGTAAAAAGTAGGCTCACCTTGACATCTGCTCACTTAACCTGTGGGTTAGCCGAGTTCGAGCCGGGTTGACTCACGGGTTGGACCTTTTTTTTTTTGAAAAAAAATATATACTTTATTTTTGTTGAAAATAAAACCCAAAACTCAAAAAACGCCTAAACCAAAGAGGCTAAGCAAGCACTAGATTGCCTCAACCAAATCACTTGTGCTGATCTTCTCCAACATGATGATTTTGCTGCTGGTCACAACAAACGTAGATAGGTTGGAAAATGAATAGAGGGTCACATCTACTACGTATGGCGTGTCTTTTGTCATATTTGTTGCTTGAGAAGGATCCGGAAAACCACAACTTGTAGAAAATATGCATATTCACGGGACAAAAATTAGGAGGACGGCTAATAAATTGATTGAATCTAATAAACTTGGAAGGGTTGGCACTTGGCAGCAAGTTGACGTCTAATAGGGAATTGTGATTGACAGGTTTTACAGGAAAGATTAGAAGCACAAATGCTTTTCTTAGTAGAGCTACGTACGGGAGGCCTGTAAAGGATTAATGCTGTCCAGGAGGTTTAAGTATAATAAGGTAGTCCTTGAAATGGACTCACAAGCAATGGTCCAGCTCCTCCAAGGGTGCAAGGAGGGTTGTACAGCTAGCAGCAAGACATATACTGATGTAAATTTGGAAGCTGTTAATATATAGAAGATTGGACGGTTAGGATAGAGCATACGCTAAGGGAAGGAAACGTGTGTGCTGACAAGCTCGCAAACTTTGGTCTGAAATAGGGATATGGGTTGAGGGAGTGGGAAATGGCCCCAGTAGAAATTGGGTGCTGGCTTGCATGTGGGAGTTTAATACTCACTTGTAAAGACTGTAAGATGTAATTCCTTCGGCCCTGATGAATAGCCATAAATAAAATGAATTGGCAGGAGCGAACACAAAACAATACTTGAGCCGACGCCCAAGCAATCTTCAGCTAAATTAATGCAAGTAAAACCAGGACACCCAGCGCGCGAATATTACAAAGTGCGAAGCTTATTTCATGAACGCTTAGCCTAAACGGAAAACTTGATAAGCAAATGAAAGTCAAGTACGTTTGGATTAAAAGAAAAGTACGGGCAACTAACTAGAAACATGTTACAACAACAATCAGAAATTGTGTACTTTGCAAAGTATCAAATAGCATCATTACAAAGAGTACTTTCCCTTAATTTGGTTGGTTCATTTGGGATTACTCATTACCGAACGTATTAGGTATGTGGTGTTCAAAATGTCATACTCACGGGCGGGAAAAAGAAATACAAGACTACAAGATATGACGACCGACCCACATTCTCCCCAGGAACCCTGCTCTCGATCTCATCTTGCAGCAAGCCTCCTCTTTCTTTTTTCTACTCTTTGTTTTTTATTAGGAAAAAAAAGTAATTATTTTTAGCTCATGCTTGTCCATGTTTGTACGTAATTACACAATTAAGTATATCATTATGTACCGTTTTTGCTTTGAGTTTCATGTAAACATGTCTACTTACTCCGCTGCATGTTGTCATCAGCATTTAACTGGTGATGACATCTTATCTATCCAGCTTCATTGTTCTGGGCTTAGGCTGTGATATAGCTTTCTCTTGTTCAGTGAGTGCATGGCGGAAATGGCATCTATGGCCATATGGGCATACAACCCCAGCAAGGACCATCCTGCAGACCTCAGTTTTGTAGCGTGGGTGGCGGATGACTGGGCGAAGCTCCCCAATCCCGTGAGCAAATTGGCAGTGGTCTCCATATGGGCATGTGCCAGTTTCCTGCCATTTGTTACACAGCTCAGTCTTGAACATCCCTTGGTTATACACCACCATCTCAAGAGGCTCTTCCTCCTTCTGCCCTCCACGCACATACACCTTTTGCTGTAGCATATATAGCAACAGACGCAAATTTTCAACAATTAAATAGTCTATATATAAATCAACGAATAATATTTATCAGCCCCCCCGCCCTTTTCTTCTGGATGGCAACATCCAAATCTAGATATCATCCACATTTTGTCAACACATGTTGCATTCACAATCTTTGTTAAAACGTTTTTTTAGATTGGATGCTTAATCATGAATTTATATTTCACTATTGCAGGACCACTTATAATTATAGAAGGACTAAAATGTCATTTTCTTTTACAATTAAATCCATTTTATCATGACAGTGCTCTGAATATATTTGCATCCATTTTATCGTACAAATTGACATTGGTAGGTAGTGTCACTTCACAACTCACAAGGTAAGTATTTAAATTTTTTTTCCTGGCTATTCAACTTAATTTGAACTCACAAACACCAACGAGAGCACCGACGAATCTTCATAGTACATGGCTGACATAAACATTTAAAAAATTCAGATATGTGTGAAAAAATTATTTGAGCCCCTAAATATATTATCCACTTTGCACGGCTACATTTATTTTTATTCTTGCTAGTCCTATATTAACTAGTCCTATCCTATGTATTTCAAAAATTCATAGAGAAGTATGAAAAAGAATTATTTGACCTCTTCATATAATTTAAAAATTGTATGGCGCGCTCCATCAAAATGGAGCATGATACACAGTACAAGCCATGGAAACGGGAAATGGGGTCTTGTCCTGTGACCCCAGTATACTATTATTACTAACTAGATTTGCACCCTTACAAAACAAGCACACGCATATTATGAAATAATAACAACCAAACTACTCTGTTCGTTGCAGCTACCAGGTAATGAGTAATGACGTTGACAAGCAAGGTTTTACTTCTTTTGCAAGGAAAAAAGATTAGCAACTAACAAGCAAGTCAAGTTCGGTAAATAACGATAAAAGCAATAATCACAAAGCAAAAGAGATAATAATAATAATAATAATAATAATAATAATAATAAAAGTTGAAATTAAAAGGAAGGGTGTTTGTGTCCTTACAACAGCATCATCAGAAGGAGTAGTGGAGGAGGTGCGTGGGCGAGTAGCGCCCTTGGTGCGACAGGCAGTATTGGTGGGAACGGCTGCTGCTGCTGCTGCTGCAGATTGAGCCATCTTCAAGTAACCATTTGACCTCACAGAAATGCTCTTGGGCAATGAGAACCTCTCCACTTCAACACCGTTATTCTCGATCACGCTCGTTGGGCTCTCTTCCGAAACTTCCACCTTCTCCTTCTTATTGTTGTTGTTATTAATATTGTTATTCCAATCAGCGCAGTTCTCTTTCCCCTCACCAATGTGGAAGCCACGGAACCCATGCACCACATCAAACGGCGTCGTTTGCGAATCTCCACCGAGCTGGTTCTCCAGCGAAGCCTGAATCACGAGGTTCAGCTGCTTCTGCAGCTCCTTGTTCGCAGCAAGGAGCTGCGCGTTCTCTTGTCGCAGAGCTTCGACCTCTTTGGATGTTTCCACGAGTCGATTGAGGCACATGCTGTGACGATTCACCATATCCTGATGTTTCTGTATGAAGAACGAGTCGTAGGCATGGCTTTGAGTTCCCGAGTCAGAGTACGGGTAAAGCGACACGCCGCCGCCGCCATTGCTGCAGCTTCCTGAGAGAGACGACGGATTGTCGCTCAATAAAGCAGAGTAGAAAGAAGCAAAAGCGCCGCCGTTGGACTGCATTTGACCTGAGGCGGCGGCGTTCGCGCCATATCCGCCGTTGGAAGAGGGAGAGCAAGCATCTTTATTATGCATTTTTTCTTGCTGCAAAATCAGGCAAAGACAAGAAAATTTTGAGAAACGTGACGATCGATTAACCTGATCAATCACATTTGTAGCGCATTCATTCATATATCAAATTCAGATCATAATCATTTCACAGACTAGCTCATAAAAGAAACGCTTCTTGCGATTAAAGAAAACAACGAACAAAGTATTCAAGAAATATCCATGAATTGGCGAGTCTAATTAATGTATCAGAATATTGAAAGAGAAAGAAACTAGTCTCCGATGAAGATACACAGAATTTGTACGTGGAAGGTAATTTAGACGAGGAGAAACGAAGAGAAATTACCCTTACCTCACAGTCACAGCTTAGTGAGAGTTTTAGAGAGAGAGAGGTGGAAGAATGGATTATATAGTGGTGTGTGGTGGTGTGTGTGTGTGTGTTTGGTGCCAGGGAGTAACCGTCTCCAACACACTTCTAACAGAATGCTCTTTCCGACCCTTACTCAATTTTCTTTTTCCAGGCTGGGGAATGGGTTTTCCCGAATTGCCCCTATTCATTTCCAAATAACCGGGTATCGTAAATGAATGCCATCTCTAACCATGGTTCATTAATGTATATTCTTTCTCTGTATTCTCTCTCGTTAAGTGTAATAAGTGGTGAGAAGCAGCATTTTTCATGAAATAATTTGCCTTAAAATAATATATTCAGTTTGGATCAGATGACTACTGATTTGATTCTGCAACCCTTTTCATTTTTCATTTTTCATCATAAAACTTAATAACATTAATGATCCTCTTATCAATTATTGTCATATGCATCGTATTTTATTCATTTGTGTTTGTGTGATATTTGAATTTTTTTTTGTGTCAAATTCAGATGCACTCACACCACATCAATAATTACTTAATGCAGATATTCTAAAGTTATCATTTACCGCAAATCTTATGTTCACGTACCACATGGAAATTGTTCAAATTACCGAAACAGTTGATCCGGGCCATCCGGCTCAAATTCTTTTCTTGTAAAATGTATAGTGCGGTTTAAGAGTAGAAAAATAGACAGATAATTATTGATAAACATTGGTATTAACAGTTTTTTTCGGGTTCTAACAGAAAGAAGGCTAGTGAGGTTAGAGAGCGTCTTCAAGGTGCAGTTGCGGTTAGAATAGTATTTGATTATAAAATGCTTAAATTTGAAGTTATTTTCAAGGAGGGTACCGGCTGGTGGTCTTGGCTTGGGGTTTCCAATTTTCAAGTCATTAAGCTGAATTAAGACACTTGTCATTAGGAAGGAAGATGGAACCCATCATTGCCTATTTATTTGGATGGAAAGGGTAAAGGGTTTGCTTCTTTATCACATTTGTAACAACCTCTTCCCCTAATTGCTACTCTATCAAAATCTAATATCAAATGGTTTGTTGAATAACATAACAAACACCCAACCCAAACATCCCGACATTAATTTCTCTCCCAATAGCTGAAGTCCTTACCATGTGTCATGGTTGTTAAGTTAGACACACAATTCTTCTCAAATAATATCGTTTTCGTAAAACAAACAATGGTAAGATTACCTTTCCCTTTCATTGCAGCTTTCCTCATGCTGCTATTATAACAAAAACTGAATCAGCTGTTCTCGGGTTTCATCGAGGCCTAAGGACTAAATATCCATTTCTCTTTTACTTTCAAAGTGCACAGAGCTGCAAGTTAAAATAGCTGCTTATAGAGCATAGTCCTAAACTTAATTTGAATTAGAGCCTTTGTTGCATCACCACAGGAACACGACAGTGGGCATTGCTAGATTACTACTCCATAAACTTGTGCTAGGGCAAACCGGTAGTAGTTGTGCATACAGATTTATTCACCAATGTAATTCTGAAAGTAATATTCTCTAAGCAATTTTATAACCACCTGAATTTATTTTAATAAATATTTTATTTTCAATCCAACAATCACCTCGTGTCACGATTTTACTGCAATAGACAATAGTGTATAACTCCCATGGACATGAAAATTTCTCATCCTCAGCATAAAGTGGATGAGAAGTAGGAAACGTGTGGCCAAGATGGTTAGACTTTTTAACAGGAAATCAACTCCAATTTAGGGAAATATATATTTGTGTGAAATCTATTCCTAATTACACGCACGCAAATTAAATCTTCTGAATAGGAAGTAGTACATTATGCATGGTGTTATACACTTATACTTGTTAGAAAATATAAACATACAATATATGTATGGAATTGAAAGAATCAGTTGATGAAGTGGACAAGAGTTTCCTGATGCGGAACAGATATATCTACAACATTTCGATGCAAAGATCAATAGCTTTCTGCCTTGGCAATGCCTTTTACCCTCTTTCTTCCATCAGCTTCAGGTTTCCTGGATGGAAGTCGAACTTGCTTCTCATGCCTGGAAGCAAAAGATTATAATATTAGAAAATTGCAAAAATACGTACATACATTAAATAATATCTCCAGTGATAAAATGCATTATTGCTGCTATTAAATCAATATGGCAACAAAAATAAAATTTTTAGTTATCAAGACCAACAAAGATGGAGATTGAAGCAAATTAGTTGTGAACTAAAAAAACATGGCTAATTAAACAACATGGCTGAAGGGAGGCACTTATCACTCAGTACTCACAGTTGAGACCTTTTCTCCTTATACTTCACAATGACGTTTCTTCTAGCCTCTACATGTGCAATGGGAGAAAGGGCACTGTCATCTTGATCGGTATGGCTGCTTTCAGCACTGACTCTCGAAACAGAGAATGATATAGTTGACTCAAATGGTTGAATTATACGTGGAGGATCCATGCTTCTTGGACAGTACTGGTTAAGAGGATTCATATCCTTGTTCTCAGTAGCAGATTGAGAGATAGTAATGAATGCAGCTGCCGAAGAATCCTTTCATGACAGAAAAACAGCAATATGATTACAAAGTAATTTATTTCAGAGACAGGATATATTGATGTTACATTGACATCTTACACCTTAGCAGCTTAGCTCAATCAACTGTCCATGAATACTTGATTATAGGATTTTGGTCAAGATCAAATGGAATTAACCTTAAATCATAAAATTCCCTTTTTCTTCTACAGCTTACCATACAAGCAACAATAGGAACTTTCCAAACATGTGCACCATATATTACTTATGGATCTAAACCATTGGGTAAAGTATGGAAGGCTACAGTAGCCAAGCCACCCAATTCTTCTTTTATGGCATAATGTTCTGTGAACTGAACTGCTATAGTTATAAATAGCTGCAAAAATCAAGATACGAAGAGCAATTCCAAGCAAACTCAATATTGGATATGAAGTGCTATTTTGCTATTTTTGGTGAACTTGAATGCAACAATTTTTACAGAATATATACCTTTTTAACTCAATTTACATACTTGAATGTTTTCCAAAGTGGACTGAATGACAAGACTGCATTTACACGAATATAGTTCATGTCTAAACTTGATAGGTTTCACATTTTCCACTTTTGAGAGAAGTGGTAAGCCACTGAGGAAACTAATGGGGCTCACTTTTTTCTACCCATAATGCTTATTCTCCATTGAAATTGTCTTTAATCCTTTAAAATTAGTTATATTGAAAGAAAAATTCCTGTTCATAATCTATTAAAGTTCATATAATTTTATGATACTTTTCTATCATATTTTCTGATGTAGAACTTTAATTATCAATACACTGAGAGGTAGTGAAAATGTGATAAATAATAGGAAAATATTAGAAATTTTTGAAGCAAAAAGGTTGATATTCAGACCTCCATTGCACTTGCACTGTCAATATCTGACTTATCAACGGACATATCCTTCTCCAAAGAAGAGCAGGAGACATCTTTATCACCAAGCAGTACTCTAATTGGATCCTGATCTCCTCCAAATAGTTCCTCGAAGTTTTGGAATGTTAAGTCAACATCAGGCATGTTAAAATCATCTTGACAAACAAGTTCTTCGCATATCCCAAGGTCTTGAATATTTTGGGACCACAACTGCAAACATTGACGAAAAGAAAATTTCCACTTTGACCAGAAATATAAAGTTAACTAGATGCTTGATACTGAACAATCAATATAATGTCAACCAATCTCATTTAAATGAATCAGATGTTAATACAATCGCCAAAACAGAGTAAAAAAAGGTGTTTGCCTACACTATAGATGTCAGACATTCAATTCATTTATTTCTTGTAACTGACAAAGATTTGGAAGCAAGTACTAATATTAAGACATTGGCATGCAAAGTGTATATTTTGTTTTTCCAGTATGCCCTTCCAGATCTTTCATCAGCATGTTAATGTGTTTGTCCATCCTTGCTACACTGGCACCAACATGAAGTTTTCTGTTTGCTGAATATGTATGCATGGAAGATGCTTTAGAGAGGTATAGCTGTTCTCACCATTGGAAGCTGAGCTCCACAGCCTAATGCAATAACGAGAGATGATATTTCAAATTACATTAATTTATGATTTAACAGCAAAGTGGGAATTAGGGTTTGTAATGGGGAATTTTGAGATTAATTTTATCAATAATTTCAAACTTCAGTGTAGTAGTTTCAGTCTTGGGATATCTTATTTTTAGTTGGGTTATGGATTTATTTCCTATTCTAGATTAGGATTACTTGAGTCTTAAGTTTGGGTTGCTTATCTTGGCAGATTTAGGGTCCTTTGAGTTTACCTATATAAGGCATATTAACAACCTTAGGGACGGTTGCTTATAATAGACAATTTAATATATAGAATTTTGAGAGTTTTTGAGATTATTCCTTCGTTTCTTGTTCCCATTATACATCATAGCCTATATATATTTTGGAGAGATGTACATAGCCCAAAGTTTGTTTTCTTTTAAATTGTACTTCAAAAAAAAAGTTCAATTTTGATATTGTCAGTGTAAAAAGTTTTTTATATTGTCAATCAATCATATATCATCTCGTGTGACTTTTAAAGTAATTATTATAAGAGTCAAATATTTTTAATGAGATGACAATACATGATTGATTGTCTATATAAAAAACTTTTAAACTGATAGTATATTACAATTAAATCCTAAAAGATGAAGAAAAAAAGATGTAATTTATGAAACAGTTTTCCATATTTGTATGAACACCTTCATATATGATATATGATATTTGGATAATATCATATATAATTACTTGTCAAAATCTAGAACAGGGTTAAAACCAGGGGCAGATTGTCGCACACAACAGTGGACAAATAATTATCTGACCTGATTACTTCGAAGTGGACTTTTGCATGTCCAGAATGATTCTCCGTGCAAGGGAAGGTCTATAATTGAAGATGAAGATAAATTATCAAGTTGAGAAAATGTAGAAGACAAAGTTTCAGGACTCGGTTCCACCATGGAATTGTCTTTTTCCAGAGGATTAGTAGCAAGATCCTGGGAATTTGGTGCTTGCTGATTGAATTTTCCATCCAAATTCTGAAGAGTATGATATACTGGAGAAGACAAGTCTGTTTCTTGCAACTCATTTATCTTCTTAGAATGATTATTCTCCTCATTTAGCTGAAGCCGCTTTAAATCAATAATCTGCTGCAGAATAGTTTGTCGCTCTTGATCACTGTGCAATATCTGCAACACGAGATTAAATACTTGGAATGTAGAAGATGTATCAGGTTTGAACTTGCCTGTTAAAGGCCCAAAAAAATAAAATCTTGTGGGTTGCATTTGGATAAAAATTCATTCAGTCGAAGGCTTGAAGCTATTTGGATAGGCATTTGTCTTCTTTTATATTTGTAATTTGGCATTTATATTCAAATTGTATCATTTGTTATCTTGATTCATTGAATCAAACTCGAAAGTAGAAACAGAATTAAGAAATTTCATATTTTAACTAAATACCTTGAGGAGTGTATTTTAAGCTACACCTTCCGATAATAGTTACAAATTGGTAATTTAAGATTGCATTAACCTCTCCTTGGTTTTGCTCAGAGTAAAAACTTGTACTTTCTCAATTTCATTGCAAAGATCCTTTCATCGCATCCATTTAAAGAAAATGCAAGCAATAAAAGTATATATCTGTTTCAACTCTTAACTAATAAGCACTCCTCTACTGATATACATTTTTAAAGAAAATAAATGGAAAGCAAACTTATCTCTTATGATGGTTTTGTATATTCGTATATGTGCTTCAAAATATGTATTTAATTCTTTCAGTTTTTTTTTTTTTTTTTCCAGTCAATCACTTTATAAATACCATGCAGTTTATGAGTGCTTCTAGAGATTAATTAAAAGGGAGATATAAGTATCAAATTGCATGTGCTTTGACAATACAATATGCTTACTGCAATTATTTTGGATGCAAAGCATAGGTGAGGTAGAAAAACTTTATCTTATCAGCGCATTAACTATCTTTGTAATTTTTAAATGACTGAAATCTAAAATTACAGACTTCGCCACTATAATAAAGAGGTATTAAAGTGGTATAAAAAAGAGGTATTAAAACTTGCATACCTGACCTTTTTGACTGCTGGATCCCCCATCAAGTTTGGCCCCAGATACCATTGAAGGGATTCCAGTTTGATTGCCAGGCTGTACAGAGACTTGTACCACATTTGAATCTGCAGAAACACATGAAATAGATGCAAATTGATCTCGATTGGCACTGTTATCTATCTCATTGAATTCAAATCCCCACAGTGTTGCAAAGTCTTTGGCAGAAGGGCAACCAATGAAACTTCTGATAGCTCGTTTCTGATGTGTTAAAGATACATCATGCAGCTTGTGATCGCAGCCACGGCAGAATAACATTTTGTGGCCCAAACACTGTACATAAGCAAGATGGTATCTGCATGAGTTACACATGAGGGTCCGGAGGTGCCGGAAAGACAATGAATTTGCTAAATGGACCTTTGCATCACAGGATAGACAAAGATATGCTGCATCAGCCTTACAGTAAACAAGTGGCCTCAAAGCTGTGCAGAATTCACAAACTTTCTCCATTTCCTTAAGTTTTCAAGCATGAAAAAGGAACTCTGAAATCATAACACCTCATACTGTAGAGATAGCAATCTGAATAAAGAAGAATCCAGATATCAGCCCAGCTGGTCTATAGATGGGTTCAGAGAACTTTTGAATCAGAGGTAATCTCATGTTATATCATAAGTTGTCCTGTATCACTTTAGAAGATAATAAAGGAAAACACATCAATAAAAAGTGGAGTCAATAGAACTTAAAGCACACAGAAAGACAGTAATTTTACAAGAAATACAGTTGCCTACACTTGAAATCATATCATCACTTAACTTATTAAGAGTGGTTGTAAATTGTTGTGACTTAAAGCCCACAAGGAGAGCCCGACGCAAAAAAACTAGTCCATTAGGTGGGAATGCATCATGACTTAAGTACCAAATTGAGCTTCGTTATCTACTCAATTTGGGACTCATAATATTGCACCTTAATCCAGCCTATAAATAACTCTTTTCATAACATTCAATGAGAGCCCCAAATGTTATGACTTAAGTGCACGAGGATAACCCAACTCAAAGACTAATCCATAAGATTGAGCTTCCTTATCTACTGAAGGTGGACTCTTACATTATAAAATATAGGAAAAAGTGATTCCAAAGTCCATCCCATTCTGGTAGGCCCATAGCTCCAATTTTATTGGAAATCTCGAAGGGTAAAGTTTTGAAAACAACTTAGTTTGAAGACATGATTACTAATTCTTCCATTTGAAACATACCTTGTGATATGATAATAGTTCTTATCACTCATCACATACATAGGTAGATTGGAAAATCCGAGTTAATGAGAACTCAGCAATATCCTATCACTCTCACCTCCCAAAGAAATTATCATCAGTATGAAAATAGGAAAAACACAAGTAAACAAAAGCAGATCTAAAAAATAATACTAAAAAAAAGCACCCAAGAAAGGGAAAAAGAAAGAGAATCCCAAAAGAGCAATGATAAAGCAATCCATGCAACAATTAACATGAAATTCGCAGGTGGGGTGAGTTCATAACGTCTTGGAAAAGTGTAAGAAAAATGAGGGAGGAAGAGACGTAACCGTGATTGTTTCCCAACAAAAAAAGTGGGATTGGTCCGTCCAAGAGAGCGAAGAGAAAGTAGTGAACGATTTTTTTTTTCTTGTTTGGAAAGGATGATGATGATGATGATGATGAAGAATTTGAGTATGAGCTTCGGTCTTCTTCTTCAGTTGCTGGGTATGATTGTGAAGGGTGGTTCTGGTCTTTACCCAAATGGGGAGATGACGTGTAAAAAAGAGACCTGGAACTTTCCAGCGTGGAAGAGAACACGTGGAGGGTTATCCAATTAGCGTACAAGTCATGTGAAGGTGGTTACGTAATCAGCAACTTTACCCGCGTTCGGCCAATCGCAGCAAGACCGCCGGGATGGGCGGAGAAACCACCCAGGGCCCACAACGCACCAGGCAGGCATCATAGCTTATTGACAATTCAAGTAAAATCCGCTATTTGTGACGCTATCTTTTCCCTATTAATAATAATTTGATATTTAAAAAAAATAAAATCACAACTCATTAATATTTATGTTCATTCCTAATATTTGATTGGTGGGGATATCAAGACACCATTTTTTTGGGACAACAGATTTTTATCCATCTTTCCCGATAACAATGAGAATTTGATTGATATGTAATGAAAAAAAAATTACATTACCAACAAATTATAAATTATTTTTTCTTTTTTTTGATTTGAAATTCATCGTAAAACATCAAATATTATTAATTTAAACAAATAATTTCAAATCTTTTTTTGTAATCTATCATGTAAAAATGAATCTTTTTTAAAAATTGAGTAAAGACTCATTTTAATTCCTAACGATGTTTGAGATACCACATTTCGTCCTTGAGAATGACAAAAGAGGGACACATCAATCCTTCCGTTTGTCTTCATCTTAAACATATCGTTGAAGTGTTGATATATATATCATTAGTGTGCCCTGGTCTTTATTAAACTCGTCCATATGACCTGTGTTGGTGTATCTGGTGCATGTGGTGTGTTGCTTGTAACATGTAGGGACTAATGTGTCCCACGATAAAAATTATCAGGGACTACATTATGTTACATAAATAATAGTTAGAGACTTTGTTGGGTCAATACATAATTATTCTCATGGTCTATTATGCATATAGAGACTATTGTCTGGACAACTAGCATACTAACGATACATATCAACACTACTCTAATGATGTGTTCGGGATGGAAACTAGTGGAGGGATTAAAAGGTCCCTCTTTTGTCATTCTTGGAGACTATTCGATGAGTTTTGTTTTCCTGGGGACGAAAAATGATAGCTCAAAAATTGTTGGAGACTTAAATGGACCTTTACTCTTATAGATTCAAACGAAATAGATTGTCCTAAAATCATTTTTCAGTAGATACATCCAAACATAAAACCATGGTTGAGAAAAATGGATCAAATCGACCGATTCAACCAGTGAACCAACCAAGGTGACCCCTAAAAACGGACTTCTCAGAATCCGAGCTAGAACTGGCTGAACCAATAAAATCGGTGGTTCAAGGGGTTGGACTTGATCAAGAGAATGACAATGTTAGACAAGCATGAACCTTAAGAGAGCCATGTCGTGCACCATTGTCAGAACCACTATCAGCTACTGTCCCCTTATGTGTGCCATCACACACCAGACTACGCAGCCCAAACATGGCACCTTTGCATCACTCACAATCAACTCCGCCATTGTCCCTCCAAGTCGCAAACCCACGAGTCACCACAAATCTCTTTTACCAATGTGATGTCTGATCTCACTTAGGGTTGCATCGTCCCCTCAGTCTCGACACTAGGTAAGTGAATAGAGGAAGATGTTGAGTAAAGTGATGAGAGGAATTGGAATAGAGGTGGAGACGTTGGGTAAGTGAAGAAAGAAAGAATGGAATAGAATAGGCTTGGGATTTGTTTGGGAGTTGGGAGTGGAAGGGAGGAGAGGGGTTTGAGGTGAAAGTGATGGGGGAAAAGGGTTGGGAAGGGAGGATAATCCTCCACCTTCCTTAGGGTTTGTTTTTCAACAACAAAAACAAAAATCCCCCAAAATGGGGGAATTAAAAAAATGAACTAGGGGGAGGGTTTTGAAGGATTTTGGAGGGCTTTTAAAAGTTTTTCACATCCTTTTTCTTTTAAAAAACTCTCAAATGTCTTCCCCTCCCGTCCCTTCCCCTCTCAACTCCCAAACAAATCCTTAGAGTTTGTTTTTAGGGTAGATTTCTTTTGTTTAATGGGCTGTAGTTTTTCATAGTTTGTTTTTTCTTAGACTAAACAGTTAAAAAATTGAAAATACAAAAAACATTAAAAGTTATCTATTATTAGTTTGTTAATTTATTATATAAAATTAAAAGTGTATATATATATATATATATATATATATAATTAAAGCCGGTTCGATTACTATTAAATCGGTGAACAGTGAAATAATTAACAATGAACAGTAATGTCTTCACCGGTTCACTAACCAATTCGATTTTTAAAAACATTGCCAAAAAATCAATTTTATTATAATCAATTATAAGAATAGTCCATTATACAAACACATAATTTATTAAACCGATGATTGAATCAATAATTTATTTTTCATAATTAATCCATATATAATAAGACACGTAGACTTATGGGGTGGACCTCAAAAGCATGCGTTCAACGTATTTATATACAATGTGAGAGATGCAACGTAATATTGATAGAAAAATAAATTCCAATGGCTTTAAAAACATCATATTGAACTCTTGCTTAACTCACTAAAATGTACAAAACTTCAGTTTTGTATATTGGTTATAGGGCCTTTAAACCAAAACCTACCACTGATTGTCCAGTAAGAAACTACAAGAATAAGCAAACAGCCAACTGCAACAGGGGTGTAGTTAAGAGTCTCAATGGTTATTGGGTAAGAAACAGGCAATGAGAAAAGCACAGAGATGATCACCACCCAAAGAACTGCAACCCAGCCAACAATGATCCCGTAACGACCCAAATTGAAAGGCCCTGGGACAAAACGCTTTCGGGCCAAGGTCACCCTAAAGAATATAGGTAGGGCATAAGCAATATAGAGGCCAATCGTCGCTATGGACACCATGGCTTCAAATGCCACTATGCTTCCAAGAGACTGCAATAAAGTTAAAATTGTTAGATAAGAACTAATTTGCACTTTTTTACGCTCAATCAATCATAGATTGTCATATCATTGTTAATGTTTAACTCTTATCATAACTATCTTAAAAATCACACATAGTATGATTTGTGATTGGTTAACAACCTAAAAAGTTTTACGATGATAATGCATCAAAATTAAACTTTTTATACAAATAAAATCATCATATAAAAGACATATACCGTTAGGGCCATGCAAAATGATATAAAAACGGAAAGCCAGACTGCATATATGGGGACCTCCTGCCTGTTAACTTTATGCCACAATGATGATAATGGCATGGCCCCATCTCTGGAGAAAGCATAAGCCATCCTGTATAAAGTTAAAGCATTAATTTTGAGTAACCAGAAAGATTAAATCCTTCTCATTTGGAAAGCGAACTAAGAGCAGGTGCAGTTACCTTGAATTGCTGGTAACTGAACTCATACCACAGAAAAATATGGCAACAGCAACAATTACCAAGCAAATAATACCCCCAACTCCATGGCCATATCTTCTCTTGAATGCCAGATAAAATATTTCAGCAATGGCATACCCACCAGCATCATTATTTTCACTCAAAAGGTAAGGGATGTCAGTAACTGCAAAAGTAATGCCTAGTATGTAACCCCATCCAACGATGATAGATATCCCTACAGCACTGATAATTCCTTTTGGTCCATTTCTATCAGCATCCTTGGTTTCCTCTGTCTGAAAATAGAAGTTTAGAGTGAAAAGTATGTCTAAGTGTAAATTATTAAGTAACTTCAATCCATCAATTGAAATGAATAGCACAAAAAATTATAAACTGAGAAGGCAAGAGCAACTTAGTAACTCGTAACACTTATACTGAGGTTATTAACAGAAGTCATGTGAATTACTTCACGAAGAAAATAAGTTCTGGTCATATTTATCGGGTTCTCTCATTTACCAAACGTACTGCATACCGGATTCCTCGTACCGGGTTCACCTTAAAGAAAATCTTGTAATAAAAATGTAAAAAGTGACGAACCGCATACCAAATGTCCCGCGTACCTGGTAACTATGGTTCTAACTCACCAATTCTCACGTTACTACATCTAGAACTGGTTAAAAGATGGGTCCTAACAAGCTCAGGCACTGCTTCTGTTTGTAATCTCAAGGAAAGAGTTTAAAATGGGCCACAACTAAGGGGCAGATCCTAGCTCAAGATCCCCAGTTAGTAAAACATGCCAAAAAATGTATAAGCTGAAACCAAGAACTCACGGGATCAACAATTCATTGTCCTTCTTGAGAATCACTCTAAACTCTAAAGGGACATGAAAAAGAAGTGTAAAGTTTATTAGACAAGGAAAATGCTAAAAGCTTTTCAAGGCAACAAATTCTGTGAAAAGGAAGGAAAAAAATAGAGAAGTTTACCATATGTGCTGACGCATCATACCCAGTTAAGGTATACTGACTCATTAAAAGTCCCACGAGAAATATGTAGGGTCCGCTGTTGATTCCGGCCCCATTGTCAGTATTGAAATGAGTGAAAACAAATTTGGCACTAGCCCTTTCCGTTGCAACAGATGGAATGACAATCATAAGCACAAAAACACCTGAATTTTTGCCCCTTCCAATTAGAGATATCTAGCAAGGCTTTCCCAAGAACAGAATTTGTAAAAAAAAATAAAATAAAATAGGAAAATTCTTCATACCTAAAATATTCCAGATAGCAGCCAATTGTCCTAAGAATGATAACAAGGAGATAGGAAGGCTGTTTATTATACCATGTAGGAGCAAAATTCCCCCGTGGAAAACAATAACTACATATTTAGATGCCTCATATCCACCGCCATTTTTCCCACCAGTACTAAGGAGAATGATAACCTGAACCAGTTGTGCAAGTGAAAAATCTACACTTGTAGTCACTGCCCACTGCAAATGAAAAGGAATCAAAAGTTAGAGCTTCAAATGGATTATTAGAAATCTTCATCCCACACCACAAGTTTGACCTCACAGTGAAAAGTGAAGGATGTTAAAATTCTAGATTCTAGAATAGTTGACTTCTCAAGAATACCTGACCAACAATATTGAACCTGCAAGAAAAGAGAAACCATAAAAAACGTGTCAGATAAATGAGTGTAGGAAAGCAAAGATAGCAGTGTATGTTGTGAGTTATGATTAGACTTCAATTGAAATGTCATAAATCTTCTTCAAAGGACAGTACAATAGTACATTATAGGTTCATGGTAGATGAGTACAGAACAAACGCAATTCGGGTACTCACCAGAGTGTAACCAAACAGGTCATTAATACTAGCCATTAATATTTTTCTTTTGGATATGGATGATAGTACCAAATGGGCCTTGTTCAAAAACCAATGGACGGAAGGAATTGGGTAGATAATACATTACCAGCCAGTAATCCAGGAGGCAAAGGGTGCCCAAGTGGGGCCAGCAAGCTTGGCGCTCCAATAGTAAAGACCACCAGAAGTTGGATAAGACGAACAAATTTCAGCCATTGAGAGTGCAACAACCATGGTGAAAGCACAAGCAACAAACCACCCATACACCATTGAGACAGGGCCACCATAGTTCAACCCAGTGTTGTATAGGGTGGTGATACCAGTAAGCACTGATATAATAGAAAACGAAAATGCAAAATTCGAAAGGACCCTGCAAAGGGAATGAACCACAAAAACAAAAAGGTAATTCATACAAACAAACTCCAATGAATCCAAACTGAATAGGGAATTATGAAAGGGTGAAGGAGAGAAGTTTACGAAAGGTCACGCTTGAGTTCTTGTTTGTAACCGAGCTGGTTAAGACGGGCATGGCCAGAATCAAGTGGAACATCGCCATTTGTGACAACGTGAGATGGGAGGACTGTCGTGTTATCTCTTCTACCAAACCCCATGATCCTTCAACGTTGACTGGAGTAGACAAACAAACAAACAAACAAACAGTAGTTGATCAACGAATCAAAGGGAATCGTCTCTTTGGTTGTAGGTTGTAGCAACCAACAGAACGAATCCCTCTGATCCGTTGAAGATGGAGAGAAAGAGAGAGAGATTGCAGGTTACAAAATGTGATGTTATTGTCAACGTTAACAACTTGTCTTTTCCTTCTTTTGCGCGGTGGTCTCCCTCTCTTTCTTTCTTCCTTCCTTTCTTTTCTCTTATTATTTCTTTCTTTTTCTTTATATGTTAAACACACTCTTCAGTCTTCATGTCTTGGTTACAAACGTGGCTAGTCCTTAATTGACTTTAGGAGCACTGTGCTGAGTTCAGATCCACTTCATTTACACGATATATCAATATCCCCATTTAGGAGAGAAATAAATACATATTTAAAAAAATTAAATCATTAAAAAAAAATATATATTTATCTCTCTTCTAAAATAAAAACAAAATAAAGAGAAAAAAATGGAAAGGACATCCATCCCGCTGTGCTGACGTGTGTGAGATTATTATTATTATTATTATAGTAAAATTTGAATTTGAACTTACTCCAGATCATGTACTTTAGATTTTTTTTTATATATAATACTTTAGATTTATTTTCATGGATTGTATCTTTAGATTAAAAAATTTAATTGTTATAAATGATTGGTGTAAATATTTTTTATACTATCAATCAATTGTGAATTATCATATAATTAAAGATGTTTGATTCTAATAATATATATTAATTAAATTCAAAAATTAAACATGTGTCATCTTTTTTTTTCAAAAAGTGTTAAGAGAAAAAAGAAGTTTATAATAATATTTATAAATAAATTATCTATAAAAGATTACTAACAAAAATTGAATCCATCCCTACACCCAGTAATTTTTTATGAATCTATCCTTGCTGGTTGAATCCACTCGCATTGACTACGGAATGCTGTTTTGTTTGTCCTTTTACGGAATGCTATTTTAATTATCAATTATGGGGACTATCCAATTGCACTCACACGTGGTTGAATGTATTGCACCCAACGAAATTGTGGTTCATTAAACCTGTCCATTCAATAGAAAATATCTTTGTTTAACTTTTGATTTTAATTACTACGTACATATTTTAATAAATCAAACATTATTATTATTTCTTTCTCTCTCAATTATTAAAATAAAAACACACATGTTAAAATGTGAGTGGATGTTAATGTAAATCTTTTTACACACAAAGTGTGCATACTACTTTAATTCTTAACATTTATATTGTAATTGTTAACTTTTTATTTAAAAAAGAGTAAAGATCCATTTTGATCGCTGACAATTTTTACGATGTCTATTTTAGTCCCTTACAAAAAAAAACTTGTCCGTTAGTCCTTGACAATTACAAACCAGGGACACGTTAGTCCCTCCGTTGGTGTCCGTTTGGAAGGTTCCGTTAGTTGGCTGACATGGCCTGTTAACTCGTCCAAGTGTCCGTTTATTAGCCAGCGTGAAATTTAATTTTTTTTTTTTCATTTTCATCCAAAACACTGTCTTTTTCGCAGCCCCTTAGGTTCTTCTTCTTCCCTACTGCTGCACAAGAACCCTAATTTTTACTGCTCTGATATATGTCCCAATTTCATGCGCAATAACCCTATTATTTTCCCCATCACTCTGCGCAATAACCATCAATAATATCCTCATTCTTGATTTCGCCCCTTTTACTCCTTTCCCCTCAACGGTATGAGTTGCGCTTCAAATCCCATGTCCAGACGTGAACATAGTTGGAGTGCTTCTTCAAGCTTTGCAACTCCGAAGTTTGATCCTCCAATTTGTACTTGTAAGAGGCCATGTGTCATCAGCACATCAAAAACATTTAAGAACCCAAATAGGCCATTCTATGGGTGTCCTTATTTTAAGGTAAAGAAACTCTTCATTCTATGGCTTCCCTTAATTCTATAGGTGCCTTTACTTACTGTTTTGTGGTTGCAGGAGAAGAGACCCTATTGTGAATTTTTTGTTTGGGTGGATGAATATGAAGAGAAGCTACTGGCAATGGCGAAGTTGGAAGAAGGTAGAATTAACCGGTTGGAGATGGATATCAGTGACAACAAAGCAAAGATGATTCAAATGCAAATCGAGATTAGTGAAATGCAATTAAAGATGAATGAAATGCAGCTGAAGATCAATGAAGTTACACATCTCCAAGGATCTCTTGGAATAGTAAAAGGGGCTGTGATTGTTGTTGTTATTATGATACTTTGTGTTTGGAAGTCAATCTAAGTGTTATTAACAAATGTACTTCAGTATGTTAGTCTAAGTGTTATTAATATGTGTAAGTGTAAGTGTAATCCAAGTTTGTATTCCTTAGTGTTATTAATGGAATAGAAAGTTAGACTTTATTTGTGTTCACTTGTGCCTTTTGGAATTTATGTTTTTTTCATTATTCAGTTTGTAATTCAGTTTTGAAGTAAAAAGCATTTAACAATGACAAACAATATTCGAAGAGGTAAAATGATAATGAACCAAATTGCATTCCAAATTTCCAAAATACATTGTATTGAATTACATCATCATTATCAACACTGTGTCCAAAAGTGTTTCCCTTCCCAATAACTGTAATGACATTCACAAGTGTATCCAAAAAAACAACCTAGTCCCAAAATACAAAAATACCACCCCCAAAATCACTATCAATCCCTTCACTTCTTGTTTGATTTCTTCTTTGCAGGTGGTGCACTGAGTCCAGATGATGGCCTAAGTCCAAGTGTTGGTATGAACCTTATTGCAGCTGCTGGCCCTGGTTTTGTTGGTGGCCTATATCCAGGTGTTGGCATGAAAGTCATTTCACTTGGAGCCCCTTGTAGTCTTGGTGGCCTGTAGGGTCTCATTGGTGCTCCTGGTGGCTGAGTTGGGGGGGGTTTCCACTGCTTTAGATGATATCAATGATGGTGGCATTGCAGTAGGTGTCCTTTGAGCAGATGGCCTAATAGGAAGTGGCCTGATAGCAGCACATGGAGGTGAAGGGGGACTTCCAAATGGTTGTTCCTGAAATGCAGTAAAAACCATGCTTCAGACAACAATTATCCACCAAAATAGCAAAATATGCAGCAAAGCAGTACAAAATGTAGCTCGCGAGTACTCCTATGTTGGGACATAATCGTCCCTGTCTATATCTATTGTGGGACTTATTAATCCCTGTCTATTTATATCGTGGGACGTATTAGTCCCTGACAATTACAAGAATGGGCCAAATTAGTCCTCATGTGACTCACTCAACCTGTGTTACAGCTGGTGTGCCAATGGCTTCTGTGGGCTGTACTCCTTCTTGAGATTGAGACAATGGCAGTTCTTGAGTGGTGGCCTTCTTTACTCTGATCCTCCTTTTTTTAGCAAATCCAGGCCTAGCAGGTCCTTTGCAAGTTTTTTCGTAGTGTCCAGTTTCGCCACACTTATAACATACTACCTCATAGGCCTTTCTGACTTTGTGCTGTTGGCTGCCTGGCACATCTTCTGAGTGAGGATCTTTTCTCTTGTGCTTTTTGGGTCTTCCTATATTTCATCAAACATACAAATATCACCCACAAAACTCCAAAACCCACACACACGCCCCCACACAACACTGGTCCCCCCACATGCAATATTTAACTAGCAGGGCAATAAAATAGGGAAAAACCGAGTCACACCCCACAACACTGGTCCCCCCACCCACATTCGTCCCATAGATACCCTATAAAAACCACCCCTACACCATTAAGTCATAATGCAAAATAGAACGTGTAAGATGAATCACAAACGACCAAAAATGGGAAGAACAGAGCCCTAAATTACAAATGTAAACCAAAATTGCTAAGGGGGAGAAATTTAACTCACATTTGTTGTCGATAAACGCAAATCGCAAGTAACTTTGAAGATTTCTGAATGAAAATGCTTATGGAGATGGATTGGGTTAATGTTCGAGGGATTTGACGAATGAAATTGGGAATTTTGGTGCTTAGGCAGTAGTTTGTCACCCTTCGTAGACAAGGGAGAGGGAAAATCTGGGATCAAAATTTCAATTGTGAAATGGCGTCGCTTGGGCCTTTGGTCCATATTAAAAATGGGAAAAAAAAATTAAATTCCACGCGGGCTAATAACGGACACTTGGACGAGTTAACGACCCACGTCAGCCAACTAACGGAGCCTTCCAAACGGACACAAACGGAGGGACTAACCTGTCCCTACTTTGTAATTGTCAAGGACTAACGGGTGAGTTTTTTTTGTCAGGGACTAAAATGGGTACCATGAAAATTGTCAGGGACCAAAATGAGACTTTACTCTAAAAAAAAACTGGTGGAGATTGTACTGCTATCCTATTACATTGTCACATTTCTTCATGGACGGATTTATGTATAGATTTGGAGGGGCCGGCCCCTATTGGTGATAAGCTAATTGTCAGGATGACTATCTTAAAAAAAGCTTTCCATACATATATAATACTTCCGATTTGTGCTAAAATCCTGATGTTGAATGAAAGTGTCGAAGATGAGGGTTCACTTTGGATTGTTATATTACCCTGTATTTTGATGGATTACTAATGTAATTAAAATTTTGCAACATATAATTATGAATACTTTACCTTAAATGAATATTTTGGAAGGGAAAAAGTGAAAATTTTCAATTATTATTTTTTTTGGGGACAGAAATATGCTTATAACATTTCATTATAAATCAAAGTAGCAATACAATTTCGTAAAAGATGAAAATCATGGGGATAAGAATAAGTTAGGGACACTTAACTTTTTTTTTTTTTTTTATGAATAGACACTTGAACTAAACTATAGTAATTTTACGATTACTATTAACTATAGTCAAACAGCAAAAATAATATTTACATATCCGAAATCACTTAAGCTCAAATAACTAATTACTTAAGTTTAAGGGTGAGACGGTTGATACAGTGATACTCCTATTTGGTTATCCGAATCCCTATTGTATGTTCTGGATCTGTCCCGGTTTAAAAGGCAAGTTGACAAAGTTTTAAACCACAATGAGGTAATATGTAAAATAAACCAACATGGATCCTCTGTAGCATAACTCTCCATTTTCTTTCACGTTAAATGTAAACCGTTGGATTAATCTAATCCAATGATTGCTTTTTAGATTAATCCAACAGCTAACATTTGACTGTCGAGAGGATGGAGAAAAATTTTTGCTGTGGAGGAAATAAACAATAGCTGGCATTAAAGTAAACTAAAAAGTTACTCCCTTTGTCCTAATATATATGTTACATTTACAACAACAAAAAAATTGTTTCAAAATATATATCATTTTTTATTATTAATGTAATATTAAATGCTTTCTAACAATTATATCCTTAAAAACTCTACTTTGTATTTATGACAATAGTTAATATATCAATGATTAATATTATTAATTTGATAAAATTATCAATCTCTTTCTTTCATTTATTATTTTTTTTTCTTAAACTGTGTGATTAGTCAAATATGATATATATATTGGATCGGAGGGAATAATGTTTTCAATTAAATTAAGGAGAATGTTAACCACTGTCCTAAGAACATTGATTAAGAAATTAAAAGAAGAAAATTTTAATGGGAAATGATGTATTTAATATTTTAAGATGTTAGACACTTAGATTTTCAATAAAAACTTACTTTTTATGAATTAAGTGATCAAAGAAAACGCCTCAAGGAGAAACTAGCAGGTTTAAAAGCGTAATTTGATCTATAATTTCGGAAAAATGATTTTTGGAGATCAAAATGGAACAATATGATGTCTCTTTATTTTTTGATGTATTTTAAAATTGTGTATATACAAAGAAGATACTCCCTCTGGACTTATATAAGCTAAAAAGCACTTAAATTTTTTGAACTCAAATATAAACAAAAGTTAATTAATTCAACTCTATTTAATGTCAATGTTCCAAAAATACCCTTTGATTAATTGTCTTTTTACTTTTTCAAGAATATTATACACTCCCAAAAAACAACTTCTAAGAAATGATAGTTTTGTAACGACAACTTATTTTTTATACAAATCAAGACAATTAAACTAACATAACTAACTTTCTAAATACATGTAAAATTAATTTTTTTTGCTTATATATAGACCCAAAGAGAGTATAAAATAAATAAAAGATAGAGATAAATACATACGATGTCCAAAATTTAATGTTCAAATAACACAATCGATAATTTCTCGTGGACATGGAAGTGATAAACCAGTGTCGTGACAGCTAACAAATAAGCTGGCCGAAAACATAGAGACAACTACCAAGATATTCCTAATCCAACAACCATCTCAGAACCAAAGCAAACGACAGCCGATATTTTAACAGACAAGACAATGATGCTAAAGCGTTGAGTATCTGCAACTGAAACTCAAAGCCCCTATAATTTTTACAGAGTATGAACATCTTCTGGTGATCTTTCCTTTACGGCAGTCAGTGTGTTGTATTTTGTGCTAACATGGGGCTTGAATCCCAGCTATTATTGCCTCGTATATCTCCATCGTGTTGAGGTGGGATATACAACGAGACAGTCTGAAGCTCAGCAGATTGCGCATGAAGACTGTCATTGTTGACGGAAGAGGGCTGAGCACCATTACGAGATTCAGCCAACATCTGGAAATATGCATGAGGTCCCCAACCTACATATACAATAATATAAAAATATATAAGCATAAGAAAATTATGAATGGATATTGTTCTTCAAAATATGAACTCCACATTAGACTAACTTTAATTTTAAAGCCTACAAGCAAATTAACGTGCCCAGAGATGACAGGGAAGCATAGGAGTATAAACAGCAAGATGTTAAGCAACATGATTAAATATTGCAGTTTTTTTTAAATAAAAGATTAAGCATTGCAGTTAAGCTAATAGAATTGTTTAACCAACAGGACATGCCAATGATGCCATACGCACTGATATGCATAATTTTTTTTTATCGAAATTAATAACATATTTTGCAGCGTTATCAAGTCACATGAAAAGCCACCTAGGCTATAAAACTGTCGCATTACATAGCAAAACCAAAAAAATCTGATTTATTAGTCCTTAATAGACAATTAGACAAACAATTGACCGTAATCACCACATAAACAAAGATGCCAATCTACAGCATAATCTAACTTAAAGATTATATCTAGGCATCTAGCAACAAATTTACACTCAGTTCCATCAACTTTTCCGAGGGAAAGTTCTGCAATTACAAGCTTTGAAAGCCATGTTATAATTTGGGAAGAGTGAAATTCACCCGTACAAGGAAAATCCATGAGACCTGATCACAGGCTGGACTTCGTATTCATATTTTCTACAGGATTGGGCCTAGCCTAAACTTGTTTTTTGAATTTAGGCCCAGGCTTGGCACTCAACCCAAATCAAAATATATTTAATTTAAATTACAACATCACTTTTTTTAACATAAAAAAGTATTTTAAGAATTAGAAATAGGACACTAAACATGTCAACATTGTATCATATAAGAGATCTGTGTTTTGAAAAGTTAAGCAAATCCATAGCTAGTACAAGTAAAGTGTAATAATACAGTACGTGTTTTCTAGATTAAGGTCATGCCCAAATACTTTTACCAAGTCTGAGCTTGGCCAAAAACCCAAAATGAATCCGAGCCTCAAATTTCAGACCTATATAGAATAGAGCTAGGCAGATCTGTTCTTGAACAGGACTCAGCAAATTGTCACAACAACAATATCAACAAATACTACAAAGTATGAAAAGAACAATTCATGGACATACCATCCATGTCATATGGAGGTGGAAAGAATTGTAGGTAACAAAAGGAAGCAACTGTAATCCCTGCATAAAAGAAGTTCATATAAAAAACTTCGCAAAAATGTTTGCTTAAATATTTAATCAATCCAGCTCCGATGAACAAACCTATAAGACCTCCAGCAAACACATCTTGCCAATGATGCCAATAATCATCAACACGAGAGACAGCAACCAGAGCAGCCAAGAGGATTGGTAAGAAAACAAGACAGAGCTTTGCAACATGGCCCCTGCGGTCAAATACCCTAATTTTTCCTGATAGATACCAAGCAAGAAAACCAAGACCGGCAAAAGACCCTGCATACCAAAAATTGAATCTTTCTGAGCTTATATTGTGATAGTTCATATGGCTAGTTGTAAATTATGAAATGAGAACAATACAAACAGGTCATTCCCAAAATAGACCAACACCACAGAAAAAAAATTGCAAAGCTAACCCTAGCATATTTTTTGGCCAAGCAACAAGGTAAATTCACAATGTTGAAAAAATAAATATTTCCAAAAGCACCAAATATGTCAGCCTTATAGAAGTAGTATGATTAGATAAAAAGGTACAAATATTCTTTTAATTTTTTTTCTTTCAACCTAACTCATGAACAACAATTTCTGACCTTGAAAATTTATTATAATCCAGAAAAACTTCATCCCCAACATAATGTAAGATGCCACTTATATAGACATCGGGAGACAACAAGACCACTCAAAGGAAATGTAGATCCATGAGGATATAAAACATGCATAACTAAGGAAGTTGCATATAGACCCTAAGATTGCTAGGAGTACTTACAAGAGGTATGTCCACTTGGGAAACTTTTGTGCCCTTCCTTAACAACGCTCTTATCTCCAGTACACCTAACATCACTTGTTACTGGATCAAACACCTGACAGGTGATGCACCAGTGCCATGTTTATTGAGCACAAACTACATATAAGCAATATGTATCACATGCTAATGGTGTTAATAAGACAATCATGGTAGTTGATAAAATTGAAAACCCACCCCTTTTCCATCAGGGAAACAACGCCAGAAGAAATCTGGCCGTGGTCGTCCAACACCATCTTTGATAGCATCAGTTATCACCGCAGTAATGAGTACAGAAAATAAAAGGCCTGATATGCATTTGGCAATAGGTTAGGGTATATATCAAAGTGATGTGCAAATAAAAGGATAGGAAAAGCCTTATAAGGTTAAGAAATGTACCCAATATAGCATGGTGGAAATCATAAACATCCTTTCGAATGAAATAGTAAACGACAAAGACAGCTAGTGGCAACAATATTGCTATTATCTGTTCAAGAAATTGAAATTTCGGAGTTTATATCCTGAATGTTAATCAAGTCAAGGGTCAATATAACATTAATCTTAGTAAGGCTATAAATTTATTTTAAGGCACAATTCTTGGACGCAAAACATACTGGAACAGCCCAAAAGGGAATAGTGTTATCTTTCAAGGGGTATCTAAGGTCTGTCATCATCTCGTTTCCAACAAAACGGTGAAATGGCTCTATTATATTCAAGACGGCATCAATGATAACAAGAAGCAAAAGAATCAACCAGTCATGCATATGTATCCTTGCCACTCTAGCTCCATGTGATCTGATAGTGTGTGAACCCAACTGAATTTCTGGCATTTTTTAGCTGCAAATGACAAAATAGGAAGGTTAGCAAGCAGGAATTATATTTAAAAAAACAACAAAATTCTACGCAAATACGGCAAGAGCAAAAACAGAAAGGAGTACAAAACAAAAACAATGTCACAGTGACAAATACATATGCTGCTATAAAGTGACCCCAACATAACAGAACACTGGCAGGATTAGATCCTATTAATTATCCTATGAATCCAATAAAAGTATACTTCTGCAGCTGATTTTCAAGGCATCTTTCATTGCTTTTGGGTGGGGGTTCAGTCTTGTCCCTCTAACCCAGATACTATGTAGAACTACGTATTAGGTGGCTGAAGAATTTTTCCACTGTTCCCCCACTACTAAGCCCTATTTTCTGAACCTTAACCTACGTCTGCTCTGCGGAAGGTTGTAGGACAAGAAAACCTCAATTTGCCAGTTACAAGTACATTTTTGTAGTGTTCATGGGACCAGTCATGACGGTGACCTGAATGCATTGCTCTATTTTTCCATTTTACTAGTGTTATATAAAGTTATGCCTTATACTAATGGCTGACAAGTATGTACTTATGTATCATTGGCATTGCCATTTACATTATGCCCTAGGATCTTATTATGTGGACTATTTCAGTACTGTATTATTTATCTGAATTTTAGTTTTACTGTCACGGCCGCCCTAAGTCTTGACCGGTGTACAGGCTGACTAACATAACATGGCACGGCTTTAGCCATGCAAAACTAACGCCAAGGAATAAGCAAAACATTAATTTATAAATCCTATTTTCAAGGAAATTTCTACCGAAATTTTGACAGAATCACCCCTGAAATATAGACTTCCCAAAATAGTACAGAGGCACCATAGGATTTACATAATTAAAATCCAAATGAACATGAGAATGAAACAGGGGAAGCAAATTAGGGCAACCTTCCATTACTAGAGCCTCACCCAAGTCTAAAAGAGGTGTTCGGTTCAACAAGGGCCAAGCTATCTGAAACAGATTGTAATGTCCTTTATTCATCATCAAGGGCAACCCCTTGAGGTTCCATCAATCAAAGTATGACAAATCTCCCCTTAATAGAGTTAATATTCAAAGTCTCAATCAAGTTCCATGGTCCACAAGGTTCCATCTTTCATGAGAATATAATGAACTTTGGTGGCATAAGGACTCATTAGCAAAAGCTCATTTGTATAAAGTCTACAACAGTTTTATTAGATATAAAAAAAGGACAATTTATGTGCAATTCGATAGGTACTTTAGGTGTTGTTTTACTTTTCCAATACGAATTGGACGTGTGTAACAACTGTTGCACATATTATATTTTAATTGATGAGTTGTTGCACATGTCATATTCCCATTAGAAAGCAACATCTAAAGTACCTATGGAACTGCACCTAAGTTTTGTTCTAAAAAAGATCCAATCTCTTAAGTTTTTTTTATGAAATACATATTCAAGTTTTTGTTCATTCTTATTTATTTTTGTTTTTTTTAAAAATTCCTTTAGCATCTCCTTAAACTTAGATTTATCCCCAAAACAAAAAACCAATAATTAAAAGGTGGAAGAAAAGCATCAGCGTCTTATGCCTTCCTTCATACCTTTGGCCAAATTCCTCATGCAATGAGAGGGTTTCAATTTCAATCCATCCGTCGATCATATCATACAGTGAAATTTTATCTTCTTACCACTTATTCAAGCTTTTTGGCTAAAAACCAACCAGCCAAATCAATGAATATTTTCAAGCTTTATCTCAAGTCCACCATATAGTCATGCATATATCTACATCTCTTATTTTCCTTTCTCGTGAAGGAAAAAAGAGAGGCTCCACATGTACAGTTGACATCAAGATTTTCAATTCTAAGGCTTACATTCTTATTTAGTAAAAGGACTATATATAAAAAAAACTGTGAATACAAAACTAGATAACAACAGAATTGAAACAAGTAGGCATTATAGGCAGAATTAAAGTAACAAGATATAAAATAATTCAGGCAGACAGAAGCATGGTAACTAATCAATAGAAACATAGTCTAAATGGGTTTTAACGCCCTTGGCAGCACAGTGACATTACCTGGTCCCTTACATAAAATAAATAATTAAATAAATCACCTTTTCCAACATCTTCCTAGCTTGGTGTAGTCCACATTATCTACTCGAGAGCATAACCCACATCACAAGTCACAACAGACTAACAAGACCATATTTATAGAAGTCACAAGGTAACTTGTACCACTTACTTGAGGTCTAGTACCACTGTTAAATATTTCTTGCAGCGCTAGTAACTTCAATATATTACATTTATGATTTATATTAGTGAAGGTGATTTTGATTATATTTTGCTTATTTTGTGGTTTGTTTTTCTAGGAGCATGAAGTATATATATGTATATAATAATATTTTAATAGGTAGGATCTTAATCCTGAATTGAATCATAAGGGCCTCTCTCGATTAATGATAGGTAAGATAACCCATCCTTGACATATCCCAAAATTATGTAACAGGTTCAAACTTCTCTTGAACCCCTTCAAGGTCAAGGGCATAAGGTCACTCCCATGTGAAATCCCACACTTATTTGAAGGTCACAAAATTCACTTCAGCCACAAAATTCATAATGTCCAATTAAGTTTACTCTGCCCTACCTATTGAAGAGGCAGCATTAGCACTTTATGCATGAATATGATAGTTTATTATCAAAATCATGAAAACAAAAACACACACAAACACACACACTCTTCATCTTCATCACCACTGAAGCCCATAAACCAAAAAAAAGAAAAAGAATAAGAAAAAACTTAAGCAGTTCGCATCTTTGGCTAGGGTTTTGTCTTATTCTTTTCGTTTGAAAAATAGTAAAATAGAGAGACATAAAAATCATCGGTAAATAGGAAGAAAGTAACGGAGGATAACAGACAGAAAGCGGTAGAAACTCGAAATCTGTGATCGGCAACAATTCGAACAGGAAGGGAAGGGGGCGGGGGGAAATAATAGAAAAGAAACGAAACGAGAATTGAGTCAAAGAAAAGCAAAGTATTACAGTTGAAGTAGTAGTAGTAGTAGTGGTGGTGATAAAATCAAACCGCTGAGGATGGCGGTAGGTATTTGATTTCTGCATGCACACAAATCCAACGGTGAAGAGTGAGAGTGAAAGTGAAGTTAATAAAGTCGAGCTTAACAAGAAAGAATGTGAAGAGTAAATTAGTTGCGTGATTTACTCACCTGCAGCTGCAACCGCACGTGCACGAGTTTCGAGGTCACGGAGGGAGAAGAGAAGATTTGTGAGAGAGGAAGGAAGGCAGGAAGGAGAGATTCAAAATGAAGAAGAAGAAGAAGGAGAAGAAGGAGAAGGCGCGTGGCTTTATTAAAGTGAAGAAGGTGGTTTGCGACTTTGTTTCTTTCAGAGTCTGTTTTTGGGGACGGGGGGAAATACACAAAAGGGTAATAGGCACACCACAGGTCAGGTGGTGACTGGTGACGCACACAACAGCCTGTCTGGCTAACTACGCCTAAACATTAAGAAACTAATGATAACAACTAGAATATTAATGAGTATTCTTTGGTCATTCCTCAAACAATTAAGAAAAAAAAAATTTCACATGAGTAAATAATATTGGATGTATTTAATATTTAATATATTAAAAAATATTATATTTAATTTTTTTATAACTTTTTTTCTTTCATTGATTCTTTAAATAATATTTTTAGATCAATAGTCAACAAAACACCAATGACAGTTATTATTATTATTTAAAGTAGGTGTTTATGATGGACTGATAAAGTAAACAAATTTATATTTATAATATATTAAAAGATTTAATTGATATGTATTGTCAGTGTCAAGTTTTTTTATACTGATAACCAATCAAGAATTATCACATAAACTTAATTTAATTCTTATCACAACTACCTTAAAAGTCACTAATATCATGATTTCGGATTGATTCACAATGTAAGAAATTTTACACTAACAATACATAACAATTAAACTTAAAAGCCTTTATGTTACGAATAATAATAGTTTTTTTTTTGTAACCATGATATAGGTACGAAGTATCCTCCATCGTTAGTAGTGACTAATCTCCGTCGGGGAACCTGTTGAGCACATAAGGTGGGTTCTCCCCTCCCAAATAGGTTTTCTCCATATACAAGAGTTAGAATTCGAATCCTTAATCATTTGTTTAAGGTGTCTGAGTCCCTTACCACTCTAACCAATCACATGATAATAGCTTTTAAATATGTTTAGAACAATTTCTTACCTAATTACCAAACTAAAAACATTGGCAATTTGGCAGAAGTGTGAAAGTAAAAGTGAAAAATTATCTTATTTTTAACCACGTGTCAAACATAAATAATAGAGTAAAGATTCAAATGGGTCCTTGATAAAAAATACAGTGATATTTTGGTCTCTAATACAGAGACGGATCCAGAAAGCATTAGAGTGAGGGTCGAATATATAATAGTATGTATAAATATTTATAGGAAAATATTTTTTGTATGAAAAATACTACATATATGTAATTAATTTTCCAAAATATATGCAAGAGGGAGGGCCGAGCACCCATGCTCGCCCCCCTCTAAATTCGTCGCTGCCTAAGAAATGAAAATACCAATTTGATCATCAAGAATGTAAAATGTGGATCAAATTGACTATTTTTTGGATAATTTTTAGGAATATTTTTATCCCTGTTATAGACTATTTTGACCCGTATTTTATATTCATTATGATCAAATTAACATTTTTCATTTCTCAAAAATCAAAATATCATCATATTTTTTGTCGAAAACTAATTTGAATCTTTACTCTAAATAATATTAGAAAGCGAGTTATTTAATGCTTAGTTAGTTATTTTACATTCTCACTCTTTTTTTTCCGTTTGCCTTTCCTCCTTTTGACTATTCATTCATCCTTTTTTTAATGACAACGACTCATTCACACTTTTATTAATGTTTCCCATTCAAAATTCATAAAAAGTTATAATTCATCGGTTCAAAAAAGTTACAATTCATGCAATGGCAGGGCTTCCCAACATTTTTTTTAAATAAGAAAACTCAGGGTAATGGAAGGGTTTTCTCATTTTAAAGCTAAACTAAATTATCACTCTTAAAAAAATATAAATTACATACTAATAGAAAACTCGAGATTAAATTTTAATTCATTCAATTGTCACTAGCAAAGGTTAATAAGGTTAATTAACCCCATTGGCAACAATCATTTTATTTTGTTTCAAAATTTTCGGCACCTAATGATCCTTATATTTGACTATTAGCCACTCTTTCTTTTCTATATAAGTGGGATAGTTATTAGTTCAACCACCTTTAAATTGCTGAGAAGAACTGACACATCAGTTACTAAAACTTATTTCCCTGAAGGCCCGAGGTACACATTTTGATGCTTAATAAAAAGCAGTACTAGCAGTGTAAGAAAGAGTACCTCTTTTTTCTTAATTATTGCCGACTTTTTTAATATCTAGCTAAATACCATCATGAAAAATAAAATTTAATTAAGCTTATAAAACATCCGCCAACAAATTCTAAGCTTTTAAAACAACCAAAAGGGCAAAAGATTAAGCTTATCTATGATGAAAATGAGCAGAAGATTGTCTCGGGCTCACACTTAAGGGGTACAAAATGAGATTTGGAAATGCCACTTCGTTAAGACGTAACATAGATACAATACTTTATTGAGAGCTTTTAAACAAGGCGGTTTTTGTGCATTTCCGCATTTGTTATTTAAAAAGGAGACAGGGTACCAAGTGATGATTTCAGAATTCAAAAAGGAAATGATTTAGGTACAAGAGTCATGCATGGTTGTAATCCTTGGAAAAGAAAATTCATTCGGGGAAGAAGATTCATTTTGGAAGAATGGGTTAGATTTGGTAGGACCATTTCCTATTTTCATTTTTAATGAAAATAGAAAATGAGTTTGAAAATACGTTTGGTTGAGTTTAGTGACACTGACAATATTTTCTGAATTACACCCAAATCTGAAAATAAAAAATAGTTGTTTTCATTCCCAAATTTTTGAAAATAGGAAATAAAAACAGAAAACAGGAAGTCAAAACAAACACGTTTTCAAATTTTTGAAAATGAAAACAATTTTCAGAAAATAGAAACAAGAAATGAAAATGCAAACCAAACAGGCTCTTAAATATCTATTTAGTCCATTATGTTGTTTTTTTGGATTCGATTTGGTGTTCGCATGTAACTCTAGCATGTATTATCACGTGGACGATATAATAATTTAGCTCCTCAAATCATTACTTAAATATATATACATATGTTAAAATTAACGATATTATTAACAAATGTGATAGAAAGAGTAAGATTGATTAACGTTTCAAATTTAGAAAAATAAAACCAACTTTTTAAATAATGGATTAAATCAAGCAAATCAATTTTTTAAATAAAGGATAATGCAAAAAAAAAAACAAATCAAATCGAATTAAAAACTAAAATAAACTAAAATTATTTGAACTTTTTTTTCTCCCAAGCTCTCCTATGTTTGTAAAGACGAGATGCATCAGTGTCACCGATCCAATTTATACTTTCCAAATAGCTAACGAGATAAATGACAATAAATTTGATTTATTTTTTTCAACTAAAAGCTTGGTTTCAAATTTTTTTTTATTGGAAACTCACCTTAAATAGGGTCTTGCCATTCAAGTAGGTTTAACGAGTATCTCCACAGTTTTGATCATTTGAATCGATTATGGAACTAATCTCTGATTCGACAGCAATGAACGTCTGATTTTTTACACACAAAATTAAGCTATCTCCCAATTAAATAAGTGTAAAAATTAAACTTGTATCCTTTTTCTTAAAAAAAGAATCACGTTACCAATAGTCTCCTAGTTAGGTTGATTGGTTTGCCCTTCTAATTCTATGAATTCAATAGATGTTAATACCTGTCACATACCTGTCACATTGATTTGCCCTTTGAAATAGGTGAATTAAAACTAGCATCCGTAACCATAAATCACTGTTGTCGTCAACAAATTCACCAAAGAAAACATAATTGGTAAGAACCCAAGCATTAGGATCCTCGAAAGAATGGTAATAAATAGGGTATGGATAGGATATTATAATATTCATTCCCATATTCACGTTTTAAGGAAATATCCGTATCCGGATCCATATATGCGTGGATAGTAAATAAAGTATCCGTACCCTTACCCGTTTAGTACCTAAGTACCCATAACCGCATTCATTATCCGAATTAACTAAAAAATCAATAAAAAAATAAAAACATTATTGAAGTCTAAAATATCATGATAATATATAATAAGACATATTATTTTAGTATGTTCTCAAACAAATATCATGATAATATATAACAAAAAATAACATTATTAAAGTCCCACGCTAGGATTTATAGGATTAAGAAGAATAGGACCTCAAGAAGGATAGGAACTCAAGTGATGAACAACTGAACGATACTAGGAACTCAGGAAGGATAGGAACTCAAGTGATGAACAACTGAACAACGTTAAGAAAGTAATAAGCTACCTTTCATTTCAATTCAATCAATTGTTTTAATTTAATATATATATTTCATTCGTGCAATAAATTGCAATAGCCGTAACCCACATAATTTTACAGAACAATAAACCTATGAATTAGCATAGTGTTCTGCCACCAGCCACTTCAATATTGTCTAGGCAATTGGTCCAATTACACAAGAAAATGTTCACTGGTCAAATAACAAGACAATAATATCTATTTAACATATGGCAGGTTCAAATGAAAAGCATCTTTCACACTGATAAATTAGTTTCCGGATCATCAAAGAGATAACCAAAATATAATATATTAATATATATATATATATATATAATTAAAAAATATTAATATATAGATATGTGGGTATGGGACGGGATGGATACTAAGATACCTCTACCCGCATTCATACCCATTAAGTCTTGCTAGTAATTATCCATCCCCGCTTTTATATCTATTATGCAGATAATTATATTACTCATTATCAATAATTTTTGTTGATATTCACTGAATTAGATACTCATTGCCATCGGTAGACAGAATCGTGACATCAGAAGAAAATTTCTTTCACTTTTGTATCGACGACGATGAGTTTTTCTCGCTCTCCGGAGTGCTAAATGAAATCCTTAAAGTTCTATACAGGTCATTTACTCGTAATTCATCATTCATTATGCTCGATAATAATAGGAAGGGTAAAATATCATTTTGATCATTTAATTGATTTTTTAATTTTAATTTGATTTTTTAATTTTTAAAAGTTTTAATTTGATTCCTTAATTTATTTTTGTTAATACAAGTTAATCTTTTCCGTCAATGACATAAGCAAATGAGTTTCAAATTGGTCCTTTAAATTTTTAACAAATTTCAAATTAGTCTCTTCACTTTTAAATGAATTTCAAATTGATCCCTTATATTTTAAATGAGTTTCAAATTGATCCTTTAAGTTGTTAATAAGTATAACACTTTTGTCACTTTTGCTTATTTCATTGACGGAGAGGACTAACTTGTATTAACAGAGACAAGTTAAGGGACCAAATTGAAACTTTTAAAAGTTAAGGGATTAAATTGAAACTAAAAAATAAATTTAGGGACCAAAATGATATTTTAACCTAATAGGAAATGGAACAGTATTGCAGCTTATTTTATATTATTTTATGTTAATTTATGTTAATCAGTTGTTGAAATTATACCTTTTTTTTTTTTAACAAGAAACTTGTGATGAATCCATAGATCAAACAGGATGAAAATCATATTTATAGGAGTAAAGATCCATTTAAGTTCTCAATAATTTTTGAGGTATCACTTTTCATCTTTGAGAAAAAAACTCATCAAATAGTCCCTGAGAATAATAAAAAATGGACATTTTAGTCTCTGCATTTGTTTCTATCCTGAACATGCCATTACAGTACTGATATGTATCATTAGTATATTAGGTGCTCAAACAATAGTCACTACATGCATAATCTACCACGAGAATAATTATGTATTGACCCAATAATATCTCAACTATTATTTAAGTAACCCAATTTAGTCCATGACAATTTCTATCGTAGAACACATTAGTCTTTACATGATACAAGCAACACGTATTAGATGCACCACACCAGATGCACCAACATATGTCATATGAATGAGTTTAATAGACATCTGGACACACTGAAGGTATATATCAATACTTTAACGCTATGTTTAGGATGAAAACAAACAGAGGGACTGACTTGTCCCTCTTTTGTCATTGTCGGGAACTATGCGGTGAGTTTTTTTCTTAGGTACCAAAAGTGGTACCTCAAACATAGTTAGAGATTTAAATGAGTCTTTACTCTATTTATAGAAGAGGTAGAGAGCATATTGATTTTGAAATGGCTTTTATTTTTTCAATGTATACCCTCTGATCTTTAATATAAGAGATAAAAGTGACTTTTTTTTATCCAATATATAAGAAAAAATGATTTATTTTTAAATGTATTTAATGTTAAATTTCAATTATATCCTTATTTATTATGAGAGAGAATATTAGAAGTAATTAAGTTAGTGGATTAGGAGTAATTAATAGAAGGATATTTATGGAATAAAATTTAAATTTATAGGAATATTAAATGAAATCAGCAGATTCCAATACATTTTTTTTATCTTGGTGATTTTGATCATTTGTTTCTAGACCGGAGGGTGTACGATTTATAGAAATCTCCTAGAACCACATCTTAAAGCATCTTTAGTGGGAGTTTCATAGGGTTCTTTAAGAATAAAATATTATTATAATATGTCACATATGATTTTGGATTTCTTAAATTTAAAATGGTTTCTTATCTAGGAACCTAAAAAGAGAGTTTCATAATATTTAAATATTATTTTTTTACATTTAATAGTATAAAAGTGAGAGAGAAAATGTGGGATGTTGAAGGGAGAGAGAAGTTAAAAAACTTGATAATAAAAATCCTCATTGAAGTAAAAATTGTATGGATATCATAAATTTAAATTAACATACATAAAATCACTTAAAAACTTAAAATAAATACCTTAAAATTTTACTATTGAAGATATTGTTAGAAGGTAGGACAAAACAAAAACCTGACCAACTAGCTAAAAGAACTTAAGTCCGAAGAAGTTAAAGAGAGGCCGTTTAAAGCGATACCATGATTATGACTTGTTTTTTTATGAGGTATAAATATCACCGCATACAATGACCACATACATACCATAATAAAATCATTTGAAAATTATTTTCTGAAACGAGCAGGAATTTTAATTAGAGTTTAATTTTGATGATTTTTATATTTTTAATCATCAATCAATCATATATTATTATACATGTGACTTTGAAAAGAATTAGGTTTAATTACACTTTTAATTTCCCGACTTTTTAAAATATGCGATTTTGGTTTTTCAAAAATTTTAATTGTACTTTTGTCCCTCAAAATTTTCAATTGTGCAATATTGGTCCTTAAAGAAATTTAATTGCACTTTTCATCCCTCAATTTTATAAAATTATACAAAATTAGTTCTTTTAGGGACCAAAATAAAGGCTTTCATTGCACAATTTCACAAAATTGAGGGATAAAAAGTACAATTAAATTTCTTTAGGGACCAAAATCATACAATTGAAAAAATTGGGGACGAAAAGTGCAATTAAGCCAAAGAATTATTATAAGAGTTAATATTTTCATAATATTATTATATATAATTAGATAACAATGTCAATATTGCATTAAAATCAAATCTTTTTTTTTTTGTTTGAACCAAGCCAACCACCTTAATTCACTTCATTGATTATATAATATTAATTAGGAGTACCTTGAAACAAATCTTATTAATTACCCTAACGAAAGCCTTTCCCCTTTTTTTTCCTTTATATAATCTCCAAATCTTTTCTGTGAAAGCTTTCATCTAGAGTACATGGCTCACCAATTTGATGTTGGGAGAGTTGATAATTTGACTCTTCACAAGGAAAATAATGCAAGTTTTATTTCTGGAGCACCCATTTGGGAGGCAGCCCAACTCCGTATGTAAAAAAATCGTACGTCAGTCGCTGCCGAATCGGGGATTAGTCACATAGCCGGTTCAAATGATTGAAGCTGTGGGGACACCCTGATGGACCTACTGGGGAGCCAAAACCCTAATTAATGTGGATTCCGAACAAAAAAAAAAGTACAAGGCTCCTACTACTATCATCATCATCATCATGATTATTATTAATTGTAAGAGAAATGCTAGTAATGCATTCTTTTATATACACTCTTTGCAACACATTTTTTTAAGTAACCATGATATAAGTATAAAGTATCCACCATCGTTAACAGTAATTAATCTCCGTCGGGGAACCGGTTGGGCAAACAAGGTGAGTTCTCCCCTCCCAAACAAGTTTTCTCCATACATAAGAACCATCATTCGAATCTTTAACCACTTGCTTAAGGTATCCGAGTTTCTTATCACTCGGACCAACCACATGTTGGTTGCAACACTTTTTTTTTTTTTTGGTCCTTAGGAGGCATACGTAGACCTTATATGGGAAAGGGAGAAATTGGAGCCATTACTGGATCGAACCCGTGACTCACCAGTCACCAAATGTCCTTACAGCCTTACCACTGAGCTGATGAAGCGGGACACATTTTTATTATTATATGAAATTCATGTGAGATTCACTAAACAAGCCAATTCTGTGATTTAATAAATCTTACATAACATCTACTCACCCAACAACCAAAAATGTGATAAAAGAATATACCAAAAAAATGTGATAAAAGAGCGTAAAAAAAAGTAATGGTTGCATTTTTCTTTCTCTTGTTGTAAAGTCTTTAAGAGATTGGATTTCATTTATATGCATTGTCAGTGTAAAGATTTTTTACACAGTCAACCAATTAGAAATTGATATATAAGCTAAAATGTTTGACTCTTATCCTAACTACCTTAAAAGTCATTCATACCATGATTTCTGATTGATTGACAGTGTAAAAAACTTTATACTGACGATGTATAACAATTAAATTCTACAAGATTTACACAGTCTTCATAAATACGACTACATTTTTAAGTTATATCAAATTTATAATATTATATATTTAAAAAGTGTTCTTAAAATTTATGGGTCATGATTACTTGATCACAAGGGGGCAATCTTTTTACAGTTTTACTCTTGTGTAAAACTCAGCTTCCGGGCAATCTTTCTTACACATTTTTTACATATTTTTACATTTACTTTATAATCATTGAACATATAGTGTTTCTAAAATAAAATTCATTTGATCAATTATTATAAATTAGGTGTAAAAAAAAGTGAGAATTTCATTTTTCATAAATAAGGAAGAAAAAAGAAATCTCCCAATAAGGTATTATCTAATTAAAATTATGTTTAACCAACGGAAAGCATGCACTATTTTCTTTTTACAGTGGCAGTGCCAGTTATGCTGAAGCTGTCCACAACAGAAGCTGCACAAATTCACAATATTGCTAATTTGCTAAATCTAGTGTTTGCCGTGTAGAGAACATTCAATTACAAGTATATACAAAAGCAAGTCACAAGGAACTAAGGTGAAGATTAGTGCAAACGACAACTATAAGATTACTTTTGCCCCAGCTCCATGGCTTCCAAGGTTGGGCTATCATAAGAGAAAGGGGTGGACGCATCACCATTCCTCCTTGGTACTTGATTCATAACCGGAACCTCCATGGTCTGCACAGCGGGTGAATCCCGATTCAAGTTTGAATTGGCCCGTGATTCCTCCATTGCCTGAAAATATGCATATGGACCCCATCCTGAAAAGAAACGAATTTAGAAGCAGCTCAAGGGAATCTTCATATATGCGACACACCCGTTCAAACAACTTGAAATGAATAACAAACTTGAATGGGAAACAACTTAACTGATTGGTGAAGGTGGCCGAACCCAGCCACCTCGCATTACCTCAAGTAGTGGGTGGACCAAATCCACCTTCAAATTTGTCATGTGTCTTAGAAAAAGGTGGTCAGACCCAAAAGAATGCTGAATTTAATTAAACAGGCATACTTATCCTAATACAACCAATTTCCACCTGACCAGGCTTTTAGACCAGAAACAATACTCTTGTTTTCAGATGACATAATAATTTAGTGGCAACAATGGGCAATGGCACAGTTCCAAAGAATTTGAGTTAGTTACATACTAGATTATTGCTATAATATAGTAAAATACCCTGCACCAAAGTTCTAGGTAAATGGAGAGTGGTGATTAAAACTTTCTTCAAACGCGTGTCAAACAAAAGGCCTCAGAGAACAAATACTTTTGGAGTGAGGACAGACCTAAGTCCTTGTCTTGTTTGCAATACTACAGAGTTAATACTAAAGAACAATCTAATACTTCAAGGAACTAAGAAGTGTGAGAGGACACCTTTTATACGTAAACAGCCATCCTTTAAATGGGTAGGGCCGTAGAAGAAATCGGGAACCATAGAATGAGCCAAAGACAATAATATAATGATTTACAATAATTATTGTATAATCCCAACATAATAAAACTTCTGATATCATACTGGGACTTAATTGGGGCAATACATTTGCAAAATCAAAACATTGGAAAAGCTAAGATATAAACAACGTTTGACATATACTGCTGGCAATACCAATCAAACAGAGAGATAGAGGTATTACCATCATCACTATAGGGGGGAGGGAAGAACTGCATATAGCAAAAGGTTGCCACAACAAGCCCTGGAAGAAACATAGCAATATGAGTTTTAATTTTATTTTTTGCAAAATGATATTTAATAATTGGCCTGAGTCCTATCCTTTTACTTTTTTATATTTTTGCAGTCAGTAAGAACAAACCTATAATGCCACCAGCAAACACATCTTGCCAATGATGCCAATAGTCATCTACTCGAGAAATCCCAACTAGACAAGCAACAAGTAGAGGAAGGAACACAATGCACAACTTTGCCACGTGCCCTCTGCCATCAAAAGCTTTAATCTTCCCAGATAGGTACAAAGAGAGAAAACCTAAACCTGCAAAGGACCCTGCAGAACTAATTTTATCAGATTAATAGGTCCATGCAAAAACAATTTTCTGAACAAATTAGCAAAGTAGTCTGATGAGTAAATAAATATATTGGTATGTATGTTAACTTCGCACTAGATATACCACTATAATAAAACTTAGCATTGAACATATGGAAAGAATTTACTTCACTGTCTGATAAGTTTAATGAAAATAATGTTTACCAATTTCCTAATCTATCAAATATTTATTTCTATCTTTATATGGGTAAAAGCAATGCTGCTGTCAGCTAATGTTGTGCTTCTAATGCCAAAGCAGATAGTGATAAGAGAAATATAATTCAATGTTCAGAGTTGACCTGTCAACATAAAATGCGTTGTTAATTCCAATCTGCTCACATTAAATAAGCAGTATAGGGACTACAATGATAGAAATATTGGTGCTCACATGATGTATGGCCGCTTGGGAAACTCTTGTGTCCTTCTTTGATATCACTATCCTTGCCATGACATACCACATCTTGCCATTCATCATAAACCTGTAAGGTTAATCAAAGAGAAGATGGTTACTTGGTTAGTAAGGACCACTTTCCTCGGCAGATTACCGTCTGTATTATAAAATGGCTGTTGCTATAGTTTTGTAGAAACATCTAACTACCCTTATCCGCATCACGATTAAAAGATTCCAGTACTATGACAATAAGAAAATGAAAAACCAAGGATTAAGAATAAGAAGATACAAAAGTGGGTTCAGAGAAATTTAATCCGGCAGCTCTTCACAAGAGATGGACACATCACATAAATAAGTCTTATACCTCTTCTGAAACCCTTACACATGTAGCATAAGGGGCCAAAACACTTTGGATGAGACTAAAACATCTCATCACATGCGAAAACTCAATCAATGCAAGAAGTAGTTTATAAACAACTGAAGTAACAGCTAATAAGCACGTCGCAACAGATGACAGGGTGGAACAAGAAGAAATTAAGATCAAGAGGTTATATATTATTATATGTTAATATATATTGAGAATGAAACAAATGATACTTGCTTACCTCTACTCCATCGGGAAAGCAACGCCAAAAGAAGTCTGGCCGCGGCCGGCCAACTGCATTTTTTATAGCATCCGTCAAGACCCCAGTGATCAGAACAGCAAATAGGAGGCCTGCTAGCAATGAAGTACATTGATACCAATTCTTCAACAGCAAATAGTTTCTCTGGATACTGAGATATGTGTGTGCACATGTGATCGCGCAAAATGCAAAGGTTACCTAGAACACTGTGGTGCAAATCATAAACATCTCTCCTACGCATGTAGAAGAGAAGGAAAACAGCCATTGGCAACAGAATCGCATATAGCTGATCGTTAACAGAAGAAGAAGAAAAAAAAAAACCAATTATAATTAATTGCATCAAATAAAAAAAAAGCTATTAGCTTATAAAGAAGACATGGGGGGAATGGAAAGCAAGCAAGCAAGGTAAACGCCAGTTATTTGCTCCATCGCCTCTTTGAGCAAGACTTAATTTTCAAAGAAGTAGCATGACAAAAAACGAGTACGATTAGCTGTCAACATTTTATGTTAATACAATTAAACAATTAAATGTTTTGCAGGTATAAATATAATGAACCGAAAAGATCCCTTGACAAGCAAACAACCCAGAGAACTTTTAATTGTTGTAATATATATATATAGTAAAGGAACTTACAGGAACAGCCCATACGGGCACAGTGTTGTCTTTCATGGGATATTTAAGGTCTTCCATCATGTCCCTTCCCACAAAGCGGTAAAATGGATGAGTGACAAAGAGGAGAACCTCTATTACTATAAGAAGCAGCAACATAAGCCAATCACGAATATGATTTCTTGCAAGTTTGGCTCCATGAGACTTGATAGTATGAGCAGCAGCAGCAGGATCAACTTGCCTCATGCCTCCCTGCTGCAATAAACAACCAAGAAAACGTCCAAGTCTAACTAAGCAGATTCACATTGGCAGGCAGGCTAAATTTGAGTAAGAAATTGGCAAATAAACTAGTTAATTAGAAATTGACGGTAGTACATAAGCACCAAAAGACGGTACATAATCGTCCAAGTCTAACGGGCAATCGCTCTTACCGGAAAAGGAAAACAGATATAAAAGGGAAAGAAAATCAGAGAAAACTTGAAATTGAATAACCTGAGACGGCGCCCAAAATCTTCCAAAAGACAAACCCCGCCACGCCATGTGTAGAAAACCAGATAATTTTCGAACACAATCACCAGATTCTGATCATGCACACAATACAATACAAAGAGACTGAGAAATTAGGCCAGCAGTGATCGTAAACACTCGACAAGGTTCATTGTTGTAAGAGCTTATGGAAGAGTGAGAGAGAGATTTTATCCGCAAAAGGAATAGCGAACTAAAATATAAATTAAGGAGACATGATGGGAATGTAAGACAAAAAATCAACTTGCCCTGTTACGGTTTTACCTTTTGAAAAGTCTCAAATCATCGATAGTAAAATGAATCACTGAAGATTTTCTCGGAAAATTTGAAATATTTTCCGAGAAAACTGCGTTTGTTGACGAAGAAAACGTCAAATACAGTGTAGAAACTGTCTGTCCAGTTTCTACTTTGAAATGAAATGGCTTGGCGCGGGGCGGGGCGGGGCGGTTTACGCTTTATCCCTTCCTATAGCCGAGGTAACCAACATGTAATCCCTCTTTATTTTCTAATTTTTTAAATAAATAGATTTACCAACCAAGTCGGGTATACTTCGTACATAACTAAACTCTTTAATCATATTGTTAAAAGTTTGATTTTTGTTATTGTGTATATATAAAATGCTTTATTAGGAGAGATAAAATTCACTTCAATAATCTTTATGTCTTCTCAAGAGAGATTAGTGTATGACTATCGGTCATAAATACCTTGATATATATCAAGAAAAAATTATAAATGGATTTATTTGTAAAAAATATAGTTCATCAAACGGAAGACGTGATTGTGCATTCGTTTTTGGTCATCGAGACGTTGGAGGCAGTTGGTTTGTCTTTTGCTTGCACACCTTCATGTTTTCTTATGCTTCCCCCTATTGTTTGAGTCCGATTACACATCTTCTGAGTTATGTATGAGCATCGTCACATAGTTTTTCATACTACTGTGTATATGTTTATTAAGATGTTTGTTATCATCAAAACATTATCGGAGTCGACTAAATAGTTCACATGGTTACTTGACTTTACAAATAAATTAAGATGTTTGTTATTATCAAAACATTATCTGAGTTGACTAAATAGTTCATATGGTTACTTGACTTACAGATAAATATAAAATTACAAAATACATAAAAGTAATTTTTAAATTATGAGTAATAAATTGTATTATACTTTTCAGAAAATGTAGCTTTAATTTAATGTATAATAAAAGAATTAAAATCTAGAAGTATTTGGAGTTGAATAAATTTGTAAGTAAAAAAAATCTAGTGTAGGAAAGAAAAGAAATCATTAATGAAGTAGATGACCAATGTTGAGAATATTATCTTGTAATTCAAATAAGTGGTTAGTTAGTTAGAAGAGTTAGTTAGGAAAGTTAGTTAGTTAGTTACAAGTGACTTGTAACTATGTGTGTATAAATAGAGGTGAGTGCAAGGAATAAAAGTAAGTGAAGTATTATTCAGTAATCAACTTTCTCTGATACCCGTCTATGCACTGTTCACCCGTCTACACTTAGTAATCGTTACCTGTCTGCATATCGTTTCACCCGTCTGCTCCCGATAACACCCGTCTGTGCACTTATATACTCGTCTATGTGTTAAGCGTGTATTTAGTGTACTGTTAACCCGTCTGTGCTGGGTGTGTGTGTTCTAACAATTGGTATCCAGAGCTTATTCTTTCTTGGACCTAAACACGAGTGAAGTGAGGAAAAACACGAGTGAAGTGAGGATATGGGCTCCAATGGCAATTTTCCTGCGCAAATGCCAATGCTTGATGGCAAAAATTGGGATAGGTGGAATGTGCAGATGCGAGCATTATTTGGTTTCCAGGATGTGCTGGACATCATCAAGAATGGCTACCCAGAAGTGAATGAGGGAGCCACCGATGCTCAGAGGGCTGTGTACAAGGAGAACAAGAAGAAAGATTGCAAGGCAATCTTTACTCTGCATCAGTGTGTCGATTTGGCTAATTTTGACAAGATTTCTAGGGCTGCAACAGCAAAGCAGGCCTGGGATATCTTGGAGAAATGTTACACGGGTGGTGAAAAGATCAAGAAAGCGAGACTTCAAGTCTTGGAGAGGCAATATGAGCTATTGCAGATGGAGGATCAAGAGAAGGTGGCTGATTTCATTGCAAGAATCAGGAATATCACCAATATGATGGCAGGGTACGGGGAAAGGTTGTCTGATCAGAAGATCATTGAGAAGATATTGCGCACATTGCATCCTCGATTTGATTACATAGTGTGTGCAATTGAGGAGTCTAAAGACACTGCAACCCTGAGTCTTGAGGAGTTGCAAGGGACCCTGGAGGTTCGGGAGATGAGGATGAATGAGAGAGGGGCGATTGAGAAAACTTCTGATCAAGCACTGCAAGCTCAAACTGATAAAAGAGGGTTTGATAACCAGAAGAAATGGAGGAAAGGAGGAAAGGGGAAATCTGTGAAGAATTCTTGGAAGGGTGATGACAGGTCTGAATCCTCGAGTAAAAGGGGAGGAGGATCTGCCAAAACCAAAGGAGGATTCAAGAAGAACTTTGATAAACGCAAGGTGCAGTGTTTCAATTGTGAAAAATTTGGTCACTTTGCAGATGAATGTTGGCATGGCAAAGGCAAATCGAAGAAAGTAACTAATGAGGAAGCCTGTGCTGCTCAAGAAGAGGATTCTGATGTTGATCCAGTTCTACTGATGGTGACTACAAGTGAGGAATCCTTTCAATCTGAGTTTTGGTATCTTGATACGGGTTGCTCAAACCATATGACTAGTCACAAGGAATGGTTGGCTGATCTAGACACATCAAGAAAGAGCAAGGTTCGATTTGCAGATGACAGAACCTTGAATGCTGAAGGGATTGGCAACATTGTGATCAAAAGGAAAAATGGGAAATCAGTCTTGATTTCAGATGTCCTGTTTGTACCAGGTATGAGGAGCAATCTTTTGAGTATTGGCCAACTGATTGAAAAGGGCTTTACTGTGGTGATGAAGGATGATCAAATGGAGATGTTTGACTCCACTCAACGATTGATCTTAAAGGCTCCTCTCTCGAAAAATAGGACCTTTCAGATCAATATGCAAGCTGCTGAGATTCAGTGTTTGAAAGCAGCTGCACATGTTGAGGATTGTTGGCTTTGGCACTCAAGGTTTGGACATCTGAATTTTCGAAGTTTAAATGATCTCTCTTCCAAACAAATGGTAGCTGGCCTTCCCAAGTTTGCTGTTCCAGAGAAGATATGTGAAGTGTGTATGGCAGGAAAGCAACCCCGAAACTCTTTCAAATCACATCTGCCAATGAGAGCAACAAGTGTGTTAGCAGTTGTGCATTCTGACATTTGTGGACCATTTGAGGTACCTTCATTGGGAGGTAATCGGTATTTCATTTCATTTGTTGATGAATTTAGTAGAATGATGTGGTTATACCTGATTGATACAAAGAATGCAGCACTTGAAATCTTTAAAAACTTTAAGAAGCTAGTTGAGAAACAAAGTGAGAAGTCCATCAAGATTTTGAGAACTGATGGAGGAGGGGAGTATACCTCAAGCAATTTTGAGCATTTCTGTGTAGAGAATGGCATTCAACATGAGGTTACAGCCCCTTATACCCCTCAACATAATGGTTTGGCAGAAAGAAGGAACAGAACAGTGCTTGATATGGCAAGAAGTATGCTGAAAGAGAAAGCTTTACCACATCCCTTTTGGGGTGAAGCTGTCTCTACAGCAGTGTACATACTGAACAAATGCCCAACAAAGAGATTAAAGGAAGCAGTGCCAGAGGAGATATGGACTGGGAGGAAACCGTCTGTGAGTCATTTGAGGACATTTGGAGCACTATGCTTCAAACATGTCCCTGATCAGAAAAGGAGGAAATTGGAGGACAAGAGTGAGTCCATGATTTTGGTGGGGTATCATCCGACTGGTGCATACAGACTATATGATCCTATTAAAGAGAAAATTGTGATTAGCCGAGATGTGATAGTGGCTGAAACTGAATCTTGGGATTGGAATCAGAAGTGCAGCAGCAGCAACAGTCTGACACAGGTGTCCTCATCATTGTTAGATGAGGAGCAAGTTCAACAAGAAGGTGTTGGCATACTGGGAACTCAGACAGGTGTTGGTATACTGGGAACTCAGACAGGTGTAGGCGTACTGGGAACTCAGACGGGTGTTCAGACAGTTCAAGTCAGGCCACACAGGCATAGACAGATGCCACCTAGATTAACTGATTATGAGCTGTTCTCTGATAATACAATAGCTCATGATGGTGATCTGGTGCATTTTGCTATGTTTGCTGACTCTGAACCACTAAATCTTGAGGAAGCTATGAAGGAGCAGGTCTGGAAAAATGCTATGATTGAAGAATTGAAAGCCATCGAGAGGAATCAGACATGGGAATTGTCAAGTCTACCTACACACAAGCACCAAATTGCTGTGAAGTGGGTTTACAAGTTGAAGCTGCATCCTGATGGGTCAATTGCTAAGCACAAAGCAAGGTTGGTTGCAAAGGGTTTTCTGCAAAGGGAAGGAGTAGATTACTCAGAAGTGTTTGCACCAGTGGCAAGGATAGAGACAATTCGGCTGGTAGTTGCTCTAGCAAGTGCAAGAGGTTGGACTCTATCTCAGCTTGATGTCAAATCTGCATTCCTAAATGGACCTCTTGAAGAAGAGGTATATGTTTCTCAACCACCAGGATTTGAGATTAAGGGAAAGGAAGAAATGGTGTACAGATTGAAGAAGGCACTTTATGGCCTAAAACAAGCCCCTCGGGCTTGGAACAAAAGAATTGATTCATTCTTACTTCAACTTGGATTCAGCAAGTGCTCAGTTGAACATGGTGTCTATGTACGATTTAAGAAGAACAGGTCAGAACTATTGTTGCTATGTCTCTATGTTGATGATCTACTAGTGACTGGTAGCAGTTCCAAAGAAATTGAAGAGTTCAAAGTTGTAATGAAGACTGAGTTTGAGATGACAGACTTAGGAAGGCTGACTTACTTCCTTGGTATGGAGTTTGCTGCAACAACAGCAGGGATAGTGTTGCACCAAAGAAAGTATGTGAGTGAAGTTTTGAAGAGATTCAACATGAATGGTTGCAATTCTGCAGCAACACCTGTGGAGGTTAATGTGAAGTTAGAAAAGAGCTGTGAAGAAGAGGCAGTAGATGGCACTTTGTTCAAGCAGGTAGTTGGTTCTCTGAGGTATATCTGCAACAGTAGACCTGATATATGCTTTGGAGTGGGCATGATTAGCAGGTTTATGGATGATCCGAGGAAACCACACTTGATTGCTGCTAAGAGAATTATGAGATACTTGCAAGGTACACTGGAGTTTGGTGTTCTGTTCCCTAACAGAATTCAGCAGCAAGGGAGTGTTCTCATAGGCTTTTCTGACTCTGATTGGTGTGGAGACAGAGTTGATAGAAGGAGTACATCTGGCTACATTTTTCAGTTTTTGAATGCACCAATCTCTTGGTGTTCAAAGAAGCAGCCAGTTATTGCTTTGTCATCGTGTGAAGCTGAGTATATTGCAAGCTCTTATGCAGCTTGTCAGGCTCTTTGGCTTGATTCACTGCTGAGTGAGATTCAGGTTGAAGTAGCCAAGCCTATGAAGCTGATGGTTGATAATAAATCAGCTATTAATCTAGCCAAGAACCCGGTTTCTCATGGCAGGAGCAAACACATAGAAACCAGGTTTCATTTCCTTAGAGATCATGTAAACAAAGGAAGACTCGAGCTAGTCTATTGTCCTACAGAGATACAAGCTGCTGATATACTGACTAAACCACTGAAGTTAGATCGTTTTGAAAAACTTAGAAATGATTTAGGTGTTGTATCATTTGAATATTTGAATTAAGGGGAAGTATTATCTTGTAATTCAAATAAGTGGTTAGTTAGTTAGAAGAGTTAGTTAGGAAAGTTAGTTAGTTAGTTACAAGTGACTTGTAACTATGTGTGTATAAATAGAGGTGAGTGCAAGGAATAAAAGTAAGTGAAGTATTATTCAGTAATCAACTTTCTCTGATACCCGTCTATGCACTGTTCACCCGTCTACACTTAGTAATCGTTACCTGTCTGCATATCGTTTCACCCGTCTGCTCCCGATAACACCCGTCTGTGCACTTATATACTCGTCTATGTGTTAAGCGTGTATTTAGTGTACTGTTAACCCGTCTGTGCTGGGTGTGTGTGTGTTCTAACAGAGAAATTTCAAGTCACGGCCATGTAAACTACTAAATTTTAATTGTGCCAAATATCAAATAGAACTCAAAATAGTAAAATCAACTCCAACATGACATATTCAAATAGACAATCTCTTTTTCATATAAGTATTGACATACCACCCCTATAATGCAACTGAGGTATTAAAGAAAGAAATTAACATAATCTTATACATATTTAAATAAAATTAATTTTTAAATAATGGACAATGGACTTTTATTTACTTTTTGGAAAATGTGTTAATTTAGTGCATAATCAGAAATTTAAGTGACATTAAAATAAATTTGAAAGATAATATCAATGAAAGCAGAAAAATTAAGAAGTATTAGAAACAAAATAAGTCATTAATAAGATAAATAACTAAGATTGAGAAATTCCAAATCACAATCCATGTAGACTAAATTTTTCATGGAGCAAATTTTAATAAAGTCAAATGTCACAACAAGATTCCAAATGACAAAATCAACTTTCCACGTGACAGACTGAAATAGAGAATTTATATATATAATACATATACCCCCCCTCCCCCAATGATGCAAGGGAATTATCCAACAATAGAAAGTAATATAGTAGTATCATATCTAAATAAAAATAATTTTAAAATATTGAATAAAATTTTTCTACTTTTTAGAAAATGTAACATCAATTTAAAAGTTTAATTGTTATGTATTGTAGGTGTAACATTTTTTACACTATTAACCAATCAGAAATCATGATATGAGTGACTTTTAAGATATTTAAAATAAGAGCCCATTATTTTAGTTAATGTGACAGTTATGATTAGTTAACAGTGTAAATTAAGAATCTTTACAATAACATTATATGCCAGTTAAATCCTTAATTTAATGCATGATCAGAAATTTAAAATTTTGGAAATACTAGGAGCAGAATAATTTTTTAAAAATTATTTATTGGAAATAGAAAAAAATTGAAAACAAAATAAGTAATTAATAAAATAGATGATCAAGATTTAGAAATTCTAAATCATAACTACGCTGATCAAATTTTCTATATAGCAAATGTTAGTAAAATAAAATGTCAAAATAGAATTCTAAAAAATAAGATTAATCCAAACTACAAACCCCTTTTATAATTGATTTTATATATATATATATATATATATATATATATATATATATATATATATATATATTGGCTAACCATCACATAGGTACGAAGTATCCACACCCTTAGCAGTGACTAATCTCCGTCGAGGAACCTGTTAGGCACACAAGGTGGATTCTCCCCTCCCAACCAGGTTTTCTCCATACACAAGAGTCAGGATTCGAATTCTCGATCACTTGCTTAAGATGTCCGAGTCTTTTATCACTCGGACCAATCACATGTTGGTAGTGTTTGATGATTTGATCATCCCCGCGGGACATGGAAAAAAAAAACAAGTAAATATTCAATTTTGTATCTGAGAAAAAATTTGGCCTTCAATTTAGTTTTTGATCAATAAAAAATTTCAATTTAATAGTTTATAATCCTAAATATCCGTCAAAATAATTCTTTCTTTTTTTGGCAAACAATATCAGTCAAAATAATTGTTTTAGTGATTAATGTTTCCTCAATTTAGTCTATCAAAACAACTAATTTAATTGATATTTAAGATTTTTAAAGATCAAATTAAAAATGTTTTTTTGGTTACATCATTATTCTCATGAACGAAATTGAATATTTTACTTAAAAAAAAGAAAGAGCCTGTTTGGTAAAATTAGTTGTTTACAAATAAATTAACTGATAACGGATAACTCATCAATTAATCATTTTTATGGATGAATCGTCCATTTAAAAATTATGATATTTTTAAAATTTATTTTAACTTTTTTTCTATCACAATTTGGTGGTGGGTGATGGTGGTTAGCCGATGGCCACCGAGGGGCGATAGTGACCGACGGTGGTTGGTCGTGGGAGACCAACAGTGGCAAGCGATTTATTCGATGGGTTACGAAAAAATCAAATGGATCTAAAATAATCAATTTTTAAATTGATTACTCTAAGGGATTGAAAAAAACATTCGATGAATCATTAATCATCCCTCGGTAAAAATAACCCAACTCATTTAAAGATTGTCTGGTAAAATAGCTGTTAGGGGATAAATTAGCTAATAGCGGATAACTTATGGAGGATAACGGATGAGGTTGCTGATAGCGGATAAGTTAACTTATTTTCAGTGGAAGTGTTTGGTAAAACTAGCGGTTGAACTAGTTAAAAAATATAAAATGACAAAAAATGATATCTTCATTAATGATTTTATATAAAAGAGAGAGAAGAGGATAAAAGTAGAATTAAATTAAGATAATAAAGATAAAAAAGAAAAAAAATGAAACACTACAAGCTATAAGCTCAAACGATACTTTAAGTAACGTTTGAAAAAAATGTTATAAACTCGTGAAAAAACTTTATAAACTCGTGACAGAAACGCTTGAGAAACGAGTTTACTTTTTCATACACTATATATTCATAGAAGTCAAACAAGCGCAAAGACAAAAATTGGAGGATTGGCGGTCTCCCTTCTCTGCCGTCCCATTGTTTTAGATTGGCCCCTGCCAACATTTGCTCAACTTAACCCAATTTGATATTGGGAGCTGTCAACGTCGGGGGGCATTTTTCTTCTTCCTGAATCATGGTTGTGTATATTATCCAAACATATGTTCTAGTGTCCAATAATTACCTGCAGTGATTCGTGTTTACTTCCTGCATGTTTGTTTGAGATTTATTTCATTGCAAACAGAAAAAAAGTAACATCCCAATGCATTTTTATTAGAATCTCTACATACTTATTTCAAGAAAAAATGTCTCCTAAAGCCAAATTCTTTCTTTTGCTGTCAAAATAATCTCAAACTAATCGACTAGTAGGCACTTGCGGCTTGCCCTTGAAAATAGTAAGAATTTAATCAGAATGTAATTTCTGTGTGAATTTTTTTATATTATAATTAATTATAGATTGTTACATTATTAAAAAAAATTATTTTTATAATAATTATCTTAAAAATTATACGTGAGATTATGTAAATTGATTGACAATATAAAAAACTTTATATTGATAGTGTCTTAAAATTAAACTCAAATAATAATAAAAACAAGTAGGTGTTTGTTATGTATTAAAAATAAAAGGGTTTAAGTTTATACATTGTCTGAGTAAAATTTTGTTACACTATTAATCAATAATAAATTGAAACATCATCAAAAACATTTAACTCTTCTAATAATAAGGGTTGCTTTGGATGAATTTTAGTTTGAATTATGACGGATGAGTCAAAAACAATTCACTAATCCATTTATGATCCATTAAAATGTATTAAAAAGTTCAATTCATCCATGACTTATTTAAAAAAATCTAACTCATCAATTAATCATTTTTATGGACGAATATCCGACCCGCCCATTTAAAAATATATGATATTTTTAAAATTTATTTTAACTTTTTTTTCTTTCACAATTTGGTGGTGGGTAGTGATGGTTAGCCGATGGCCGCCTAGGGGCAACAGTGACCGACGGGGGTCGGTCAGTTGGTCGTGGGGGACCAACAGTGGCAAGCGATTTATCCAACGGGCTAGAAAAAAAACAAATGGATATAAAATAATCAATTTTTAAATTGATTACGCGAAGGGATTGAAAAAAACATTGGATGGATCATTAATCATCTATTAGTAAAAATAACCCAACTCATTTAGAGCGTGTTTGGTAAAATAGTTGTTAACGAATAAACTAGCTGATAACGGATGGCTTATAGCGGATAGTGGATGAGGTAGCTGATAGCGGATAGCGGATAAACTAACTTATTTTCTGTGAAAGTGTTTGGTAAAACTAGCGGTTGAAGTAGCTGAAAAATATAAAATGACATAAAAGAACATCTTCATTAATGATTTTACATAAAAGAGAGAGAATGGGATAACGGTAGAATTAAATTAAGATAATAAGGATAAAAGTGGGGAAAAAATGAAATGCTATAAATTATAAGTTCAAATGCTACTTCAAGTAACGTCTGAAAAAAACGCTAGAAACTTGTGACAGAGGTGCTTACCAAACGAGGTTACTTTCTCATCCGCTATAAGCTCGTAGAAGATACGTGCCAAACAAGCTACATTTTTTTATAAATTGGTTGGATTGGGTTGGAGTTACATGTGAGATAGTTTGGTTGGGTCATGATTAAATGGATTGTTTCGTGACCCCTATCTAATAATTACCTTAAAAGTCACACATAGAATGATTATTATTAGGTTGATAGTGTAAAAACTTTATACTGATAGTGTATCAAAATTAACTCCAACTAAAATAGTTGTTAATAAGTATTATGTGTGTACTACGGATTTTTTTAAAAATTTAGAATGAAATTAATATACATTAAAAATATTTAAAACTATAAAAAAAAAACGTGTATTATTTTTTTTTAATACAAATGGGAAAGACAAAAGAAACTACACCCAGCTAAACAAGGTTACTATTCACCTTACTAACACCCACACAAAGAGGAGACCAACCTATTAACATAGGCTCAAATCCGGTGTGACTCCCTTTATCAAAGACCATCTTAGAATCTTCAACTGATCAATTAATTAATCCTTAGTACGTAAAATGTCAGAGTCCGTCCAAAGCTCCTTATTAATAGTATATTTGTTCCTTCTAACCTAAAGGCACCAAAGAGTGGCGAAGAAAAGAATGGCTTTCTCATGTCTGGCAAACGTACCCTGCAACCCACTGCGCCATGATGTCCGTGAAGAAGCCTGTGTCACTCGTAAACCCAGCATGTACCAAATCCTCCAAGCACTAAAACAGTCACCCAGGTAATGAGCAATGGTTTCCTCTCCCAAATGACAACGTTGACAAGTATAGCTGATAGATAAACCTCTACCCAACTGAAGATCATTGGTTGGAATAGCATTATGGCAAAGCAACCAAATCAGAAATATGCATTTCTCGGACGTTGGCAGCCTCCACACCCAGTTCCACTGCCTAGACTTATCCAAAAGCCTATTCTGCCTAAGAAGCCATGCGTACCCTGATCTCTTATCATAGAACTGAGCACCCCAAACAAAACAATCCTCCACTTGCTCCATTTATGTGCACCCAGCAAGCTCTAACCTTGTCACAAACTTCAATCGCCATAATAGTAGACAACTCATTCAAATGCCATTCACCATCCCTCCACACGTCTCTAACTCTCATATTAGAGTATGAGATATTCACAAAGTCAACCATGTTACATATACTCCTATCAACCATCCATCTATCTATCATAGCAAAAGGACAACTCACCTTTGCCAAGTCTGAACACGTATCCCTCAGCAAGATAACCCAAAGCTTTAGAGATAGATCTCCATGTGTACGACGCACAATTGGGAGGGTGATTATCGAATAGATGACCGACCCTGGGGAAGATACTTACACAACAGCACCTTAGAGGATAACCTCACTCTATCATTAAGAAGATCCCAAATCAGTTTCCCGAGCATAGCAATGTTATTCAGTCAAGCGCCTCTAATGCCAAGACCCCCATTAGTTCTAGGGCAAGTAATGGTGTTCCAGCTAACCAAATGGAGACCACGTACGACCCTTCTCTGACCCCTTCGAATTAAATGAACTTGCGAACAATTTTATCCATCCCATCACAGATGCTATCCACATGGTTTGCATTGTATGGATAGGTATCGACGACAACACAGACTTGGTTCCTGCCTTGTTGAGAAGCCTTCCTTTCCCGGCCCTGATGCCAGTCTACTTTGCAACTTATCAATCAAGAAGTGAAAGTCTTCTTTCTTGGCTCTCCCTTGAAGAAGCGGATAATAATTAATTAATTTAGATACAATCCAACAAATATATAAATGTATCAAGTTGCAGCCTTGATGTATAATGCCAACTCCACCCGTAGTCCCTAAACACAAATACAAGTGTTAAGATATTTTGATATTCTATGCATTAGTATTTTATTTTACTATTTATAATTTATTAATTATCCAATTTTAATTTAATAATTAATTTTTAAAATTTGTTAAGCATTAAGTCTTACGAATAAATTTATTATAATTATTTAAACAGATTATTAAACTTAGTTCTAACATATTCGAAATGTAGCATCTGTTGTATCGACGCCTCCATCTGACGCTCGCGATCCTCGTCACGCCGTTCACGCTCCTCGATCCCTCTTCACAAATGTTATTGATAAATTATTATTTGGGTTTAAGTCTTATGAGACTAGCTTAACACCGATTATAAGTGCTAAAAGAAAATAACATTTTTATTCATTAATTAATATTTACATTAGTTACACTTAAATGACATTTTCACAACCAGAAGTAATATAACATGCATTTTCATCTCACATAGACATATAACATAGGAGTTTTCATTTTTATTTTAATCCTCGAACACAAAATAGAATCCACCAGCCTAATCAGAGCCCAATCCCACAAAAACAGAATCCGTAAACAAATTTTTTCACATAAAACCAGTAGCAAAACTATTACTGGTGATTGGGCATGACCAATATCAAAACTTTAACTCAAATTTAAGCTTAAATACAACAAAGGTGCAATGGGCATGAACAATAAAGGCAAGAAAGCAAACCTGAGAGCAAGAGGACTGGAGGTCCGGCTGCTGGTGGTGGTGGTCCAGCTGCTGGTCTGGAGCAGGAGTAAAGAAGATTATCCGGTTGCAAAGAGAAAGTGAAAGAGAAAGATAGGGAGGAAGAGGTGGTTGGACTTACAGTGGTGGTTGGACGGCAGTGGTGGCGGCTTCGGAAGGTTGCTGGCCGAAGAGAGGGAGAGGGAGATGATTCAGAGGGAGAGAGAGCACAGAGTGAAAGTGAGAAAGTGAGTTCGGGCTGACGTTTAAGTGAACCTTCCCGACGGCCTAGCCGTCGGTGCGTATAAGTTCCGTTTACCGACGGCCATACCTATGGCTTAACCGTCGGAAACCTTGAAATGTGACCGTTACCTCGGGAAAGCGCAAAGACACCTACCAACGGCTAAGGCCGTCAGTAAATTTTAAGAACCCTTACCGGCGGCTGAAGTACCCTAACTGACAGCCTAGGCCATCGGAAATCAAGCTGGAATATTTGGCCCCTAATTGCGCCAAAATTAGCGACAGATGTACCAACGGTCTTGTCCTCGGTAAAGTTACCGACGGTTATAGCCGTTGATAAAGTGGTCGGTTCATTACTCGCTGAAATTCCTGAATTACCGACGCCATTACGACCATTGGTAAAAAGCCGTCGGTATTAGCGGGTTTTCTTATAGTGTTCGAGTATGCATTCAAACACTAAATAACTTAATTTAAAATGAGTTTAATGCATAAAAGCTTTTCGCATAAACCCTTCTAATAAAAGTGATTAAAAAAGTTGTTTACCAAAACGGGACCTTATTCAAAACCAATGTAAGAGTACCTCCAGTAGTGGTGCTTGTTGAGAAAAATCTTACCAAGCACTGATACTTAATAAGATTGGACTATTGGAACACGGTGCTTCTTAAGCATCAATTGGAAGCACCGGGCAAGCACAGGAGCTTAAAATCTTGCGTGGACATTCTCGTACTTTTACAAGTACAATAAAAAAAATTGTTGATGTTCTACCAAAAAAAATTATTGATGAAACGTAATGATGTGTTATGGGACCCATTTAGTAAAATTTTTAGAGGTGTTAAATTGGAGAGATGAGTTGTTTAAGTTGTAAAAAGTAAATATGAATGATGTGTAATGGTGGGAAAATGTTGGATTGGAAATGCTGTAAGAGTATTTTAGAATCTAGAAAAAGAGATTATCTGTCCTAAATTAATAACAGAAATCAATATATTTGTCCTAAACAATTTTTTGCCGTAAACAATGATATGCAAGGTAAAGACTATACTCGGAGGGACACAACTTCTCAAACGAGTGTCTCTATATAGGAAGAATAAAAAAAGAACAAGTCTTAGGTGATGTTTTTTAGGTTTTTGTGGTGTAATTTTCTCATGAGAATAATACATGTGTAACAACTATTACACATATTATATATTTTTATTGACAAGTTGTTACACAAGTATTATTTTTATGGAAAAACAACACCACATATAACTTATGTAATTGCATGTTGTCAAATGTTGGTCAGCAACACTGCATGAAACATGAACCACGAACAAGAAACACGAGAAAATATGATGAAGACCTGTGACGTATGGAATCACATTGTCCTTAAGGGTTTTATCCGCTTAGAGCATACCCGCCAAGGATTTAACAGATCCTTCCCGATATGCACCAAAGTAGCAGAACAACTAAAGAATATTATAAATTATTGTAAGCAAGAAGAATAAAGAAAAAGAGAAATGAATTCTTTTCAAAGACAAACATCCACGGCTGAAAACCATAAAGGAAGACAAATGTCATATAACTTTCTTGAACTTTTTCTCTACATAAAATGTTAATCAACACCAACGCATGTTGCTTTAAGTGCCAAGGAGCTTGGTTCCTCTTAAGCTTGGTCTCGGGTTCGAGCTTTGTGAATAGAAAAAATAGGCCCTGGGAGAGGTTTGCTCCCTTAAATGGGCCTTTCTAGGTTAATTGGGATTAGTCGGAGTCCATAGCAATTTTCGGATATCAAGAGTTTCAAACCGAAAAAATTATTAATAAACCAAAATAAAAGGAACTTTTTTCTCTCTAGTAAAAAAACTCCCCTTATCAAAAAGCTCTCAAAACAAGTTCGAAAAAACCATCCCCAAAAGGTGTTTGCAGCTTTCTTTTTTGAAGGATAAAAACACGTTAGACATAACTACTGTTTGTAAAAGAAAGAGTGTGTATATGTAAGACAGGGTGGCTTCTATGGTACGCCATACATAAATGAGGTGTATAAAACACCCTACGTTTTTACCGGTAATAATAAGTTTTTACATATTTGAAAAAAGAAGACTTCAAATTATAATATTTGCAAATGAGTCCTCAAAAAATTTGAAAATACTCCCAATCAACTTTGTCGCCATGGATGGCCACTCATGTTTACTCTCGAACTATAGATCTGGAAACACTCCCACCTCTTTCCACTTCTTCAAGCCTCTGGTACTGCTATCTGGGTTGGCCATTGTTGCTTTTGTGCAGTATAGTCGTGGCTTTCGAACCAATGAAGAAGGCGTCGACATTTTTCTATCCTCGCCAACTATTGAACAAGATTTCAGAAAGGAGCAACTTGTCACCGCGCGGATTTGTGAAAGGGAGGTACGACAGTGGCTAAAGGCGCAGTGGCAAGGATGGTTGGTGGTTCTAGGTCTATCACTGCTCTTGGGTGGTGAGGATGGTGATTCGCGGTTTAGTCGTGGTGAAGGGTGACGCAAGACGGTGGCTCCGACGAGGCAGGGCAGAGACGCGATGGTGGGTTGTTGGCGGCAAGGATGGTGGTTCGATGTTCATCCTCTATAGTTAGACATCCATTTTTTTTCCAGAAATAACATGAAGGAGGTGAATGATATGTCTTGATTTAAACAAAAAGCGTTAGGGTTTGGGTATGGGTATGGGTTTGATGTTTCGGTGCCGGCGGTGGGCTTTAACCGGAAACGAAAAATGGGTGTGGGTGAGGTGGGAAGTGGAAGGGAGGTAGAGAGGAAGAGACCTTTTTTTTGCAAATAAAACATTTTACCTGATCAACCAGTAACTAGTTAACACTTAATTAATTTTATATCAATCCAACTGTGAGAAACACATTATTAAGAGTGAGCACCGATGCACCCCAAAAAATGGGGTGCATAGTAGACGTCACAGACAGGTCTAAGTAAAAAAAACAGAAAGGTGAAATGTCATATTAAAAGCCAAATAAGTAGTCATAAGATTCATTTAACATATAATAAGATAAAATCAAATCAGATTGTAATCCTTTTAAAATTGACAAGTGATCAAGTCAAAAAAATACTCACTTCAAGATAATACTTAGCCACATGAGACATTACACTTTTGAAATACCCTATAATAATACAACAGTTTTGTCCTATAAAAAAACATGTTTGACTCAAAAAAGCATTTTTGTTCACCCAAATGGACCTGGGATGGTATGAGAGGACCATCCGCCTGTCATGGCATACAAAGATAAGTACTATTTCCACCATACACAAATGGGAATTATATGCTATCATTAATCATTTAATTAGTGATTATTATTGATTTTTTAATTAAAATTTTAAATTTTAATATAAAATGAATATCTAATGAATACTTGATAATTTAGTTTGAGTATCCAACTTATGAGGATACATAAAATTTCCCTACACAAACTTTCTCCTATGCTCCTTTTTTTTTTTTGTTTCTTTTTATTTTTGCTTTTGGTCAATTGCTTTTTAACAAAAAAAATTTGGTGAAAATGCTTTCGTTCATTCTGTTTCGTTCTACGGTTGGGCTTTATAGAAGTTGTGGGTATGGTGAGATGTATAGCCCAAAAGATTTGTGGATTAGTATCTAGTAACTTAGTGGGTTGATATTTGATTTATCACATCATATTGACTTGGACCCCATTGATATTTGATTCTCAGTAAACGACAAGACCAAAATCCGAAGAGGCAAGTGAGACGAAAACAAAACAGTGGACAAGGGCCAATCGTGTATTTGATTTCAGTCAATAATCATTTTCCTTTATTTTAAACCTTTGGTTGATAAGTCCAATAAATTAGTTTATAGTTTATTTGATTGGCTTATAAGTTAGTTTGACTGAAATATGGATGTTTGAAGCTATGGCTTATGGCTTATAACTTATAATTTATTGACTTTTCTATCATTTTTATTCTCATTCATTTAATGAAATTCCCACTTACTATACTTGTTATAAATATGTCCTTTTATGTCATTTTACATTTATAAGCTAGTTCAACAGCTAATTTTACCAAACACTTCAAATTCAATCAGCCAGCTTTTCAGCTATCAGCTAAAAATTAGTTTATCAGCCATAAGCTAGCTTATTAGTTATTTTTTTCCAAACAGAGTCTAAATATGATGACGGATTGTGGACATCTGTGACCCTGAACCTGAGGTACCGTGCGACAAGTTAGGTTAAGTTTGGTTTATCGTTCCAAACATATATTTAAGTTCAAAAGTACGTTTGTCTCAAAGAAATTCTACAAATACCTTGCCCCAAACATACATTTACAATTTCTTAACTGTGAACTACGCCGCACTTAATGAGTTTTGTTGAATTACATTTGCTTTGTATTCAGGATGAGCTTGTCTTGTATGCTATCCTTGTTGATCTTTTTTTTTTTTTTTTTTTTTACAATGACCTGAAACCGATAGAAGCATATTATGGGACTGTTAAAATGTAATCAAGCAATCAAAGCTCGTGCATTTGGGGTAATTAGGGATTAGAGTGGATTAACTAGAAAATCCAAATCTAATGGAGAAAAAACAGGTTTGAAGTTGTTTTGAATAGACCGGAGGGCGGAGGCCCTTCCATTATGCGCTTGCAGAATCATAAGTCTATAGATGTCAAGGATATTTAGCAAAACCATAAAATAACACAGTTTATGAACATCTCATTTCAATGGATTGAGAAGTTCTTATTTTGTTTTTTGAGTAAGAAGTTTTCCTAACGTTGGGACAATCATTACTACAGCTGACAAAATGGGTCAGTCGGACCAGTCCGACCTGAGTAAGCCCGATAAATCATAGGGTTTGGGTTGTAAAATTTAAGTTCGAATTAATCTTGGGTTTTTTGGCCCGACCCGAAGGAGCCCGAATCCGAAACGGGCTAGCCCAACCGGGTTCGGGCAGCCCATCTTTATTTTAATATTTTTAATTATTATGTATTTTATTTTTATTAATCGGTGTATTAAATTTTCTCCATGCTAATATATTAAACGAGGTATACGAGATACTGTTGAATTGACTTATGCATATTTTGACTTACTAAATATTTTGGCCCAATTCTTGTAACACAGACTTATGCATATTGGCTGGTGATTTTTTGTCCTTGTAACTTATCTTCAGCTATTATCCCATTTTTTTTTGCAAAAATGTTTTATAGCTAGCTCCATCAAAAGGCTTCTATGTTGGAGGGGAAACTCCTCCAATGGGTAGCGAAGCGAGTTATTGCCTCCTTGCTCATTATTAGAACTTTAGCCACCGGTGATTATTTTGATTTACATATTATATTCTTAATAGATTAGTGTAATATTCTTTAAGAGATTGTAAGAATTTTCTTGTTTGGTAGGCTCATAGTGTTAAAAGTAGTTATAATTTTCTTGAAAAGATACTGTGCAAAAATTATTTTCCTAAACGAATTGTCACCTATACTTAGAAAAAAAAATTGGTTAAAGAAAATAAGGCATTAATAGATGACATTAGGAGAGATCATAAAAAAAAAAATGACATTAGGAGCGAAAATACAATTTTGAACATAGAACCGGGCCGGCCCGAATAAACCCACAGCTCGCATAGGATCAGGCTTGAGCACCTTTTTATAGTCTGAATTGAAATCGAACTTCTTTGGTCCGAACCGATAAAACCCAAACTCGCATCGGGTCGGCCCACTACGTGCTGGTTAGCCCGAATTTCCACCTCTAATCATTACTAATTGGTCCTGGTCTTACACATATAGATTGTCAAGGGTATGTTTGGTATGAATATTTTGAGTAGAAAAGAATGGGGGAAAAAAGGATTTTTTCAGACTTAAAATTAGAGGTACATATGCATCGTCTTCGAGTGGTGGTTGAAATATATTTATCTTTGTGCGACAAAACGACAACGGTGATCTATGAGACACTACGTTCAGATTAGAACTATGCAATGGGATAAAAGAGTGTATTAGAGTCGTTGTATACCTGAGTGTTCTATATTTGGCAAGCTCATGTAGTTGCAGAGGAAATACCATCTGAAGAGAAGTTGTTTCCATATAACTAGGACGGATAGTTTGAGAGAGATATGATCCTAAGATATTTTCATTAAAAAAAGGACTTTTTTTATGATTAAGTAGTTTTTTTTGTTAATTTAGCCAGTCAGTTATTACGTATTAGAGTTCAGGCAACCCAAAGCCATAAGTTAGGTTAGTGTTGGATTACCAACATGTGGTTGATCTAAGTAGTAATGGGTTCAGTTTCCTTAGGCTTTAAGCAAGTGACTAGGGGTTCGATCTCTGACTCTTGTGTACGGGAAAAACATAGTTGAGAGGGGTCAGTCATTCACTGTCGTCGAGTACCTCGTGGGAATAGTTTCCGTAGATGCGTGCGGGATATCCTAGAAAACAAAAAAAAAAGTTAGTGTTGGATTACTCATAATAGACCCGAATAAGGGAGATAAGTATAAAACATGACTCTTTCTTTATTTGATTTGTAAGGAGAAACAGAGTTGGAACTTGGATACATGAGTTTTTTTACAAGCCTGGTGGTTTTCACATCCCACATGAGACCAATGTAGATCTCCCAAAGTTCAGGTACAAGAGCTGAGCAAGATCCAATGTGAGGCATGAAACCTGTAAGCCAGGTACCGTCATCATCACGTATAACACCTCCACAACCCGCATTCCCCGAATTGCCTTTAGATGCTCCATTAGTGTTAACCTTAATCCATCCTAAAGGAGGCAGTGAGGCACCCGCCAACGAATATTCACCCAAGTTGCATTGTCGGGACAACTCATCACTCCCTGGTTTGCATTTAGAATATGGGCAAGTTAATAAAGCAGTTTCATATTTTTTCATACATTTTAATTATTTTCCTTCATGAAATTAAACAAAATAATGATAGTATCCTTTATTTTATTGAATGATACCAACTAATGAGAGACAACTTTTTCACTTATTTTTTTTTACTAAAAACTTCTTCACTTATATCTTCTTCTTTTTCGTCATGCTTCATTTAGTAAAGGAGGGAAAAGGAAATAAAAAAATACAATAAAAAAAGACAAAAAAGGAAATATAAAAGTTAAGGGATTATCACTTTCCTCATTTGATATTACTTATTGAAAATGAAAAAGTTTTTGGTCTGCTTCATTTTTTATTGAAAATGAAAAAGTGCAGTCATTTTTTTTTATAGATTTAATTGATATGTATTATTAGTATAAATATTTTTTATATTGTCAATCAATTATAAATTGTTACATCATTAAAAATATTTGACTCATATCACAACTACCTTAAAAGTAGGTATTCTATTCCTACAATGTGTATGAAAAAGACTTTGTTGGGAGAGACAAAACTCACTTTTGATTATTTCTATGCATCGAAAAGAATTAATCTCTAAATATCTGCCAAACATACACGTCCAAATTTTTTTTTTATACAAAACAGACCCAAACACACAGTTATAGTTGTGATTGATGTTGTGTAAGGGGTAATGTTTTTTTCTCTCAGTATTATAATATGTGTTTTGTTTCACGATGGAGACACCCTAAGCAAACGTGATTTTTGTACAAGTAGAGGTGTTTGGTTACTGTGAAGCAAAATTGATTTTGCCTTTAAACATGATTCTAATAGAAGTTAGAGAAAGTAGCTTTTACGTTGGGTTGAAAATTTTACATTAAATTTAACATCAAATTTGCTTTCAAAATAAAAATATTCAAACATAAATCAATTTATTTCAAACTCAATTTTAACCAAATCAATTTTACAAAATCAATTTCATTGAAAATCATGTTTATCAAACGCTCATTCAAATACACACATAAAATTGTGCCTTCTTTTACCCCCAAAAAAATTGTGCCTGCTTACTACATCAAGGTTCATTAACGCCATTTCTAACTGAATTTGTAAGTAAATGTATGAATGTTTGTAAATGGGTGTCAATCTTCATATGAGTAGGTTTAGATTATCCTATCGAGAAAATGCTGCCTCCAGAAATAGAATATTCTAGTAAAAAGGAAGATTTCATTAATGGTGTGAGAAAAAAGGTAAGAGTGTAACTGCAACTAGTAGAAAAAAATTTTACATTCACAGCATTTAGTAAATTGAAACGATAGGATAAAAATCAAACTGATTCACATTTCGAATTTATCTGTTAAGTTCAATTTATCAAGCTTAAAATATAAACCGTTCAATTTTCATCTAATAGTTTCGAATTATTAAATACAGTGAATATAAAGAAATTTTATCAGAGAGAATCTAGTTTCGCAATCAGTGAGCCACATCTAGACCCTTAAAAATGATACCGGGTTTCGTAAGCGCAATGCACCCTGAAACTTGATTGCTGTTCCTTAAAGAGCACACACTCCGTCGTCCACTGCAAGGGACATACAAACTGCACTCTTTCCTATATGTTCCCAATTTTCTATTTCTGAAATCAAGTCCACCACGCCCTTCGCGGTTGCTAAACTTCCAACTTTTCATAAACTCCCTATGCTATGATATACTGTCTCTGTTTTAAATTATGACCTATGCTATCTAAGAAGCTTTTATTTTTCCGAATGCTATATAAAATAAAAGGAAATGAAAACCAGGAAGAAAGAAGTGCATAAGGGAGGTTAAGGAAAAGAATTGGCATCACTCAAAATTATTCCCATAAAATTTATGAGTTCATTTTCGTGACATTTAACATTATTCTTAAATTTTTTACCTCTCAAGCTAATTACTTAATTCATTAAGGATTTGATGCGATGATAAGTAAATTATATTCTTAAGAAGAAAAGTTAAATTTAAATTCTATATAAAAAATTATTAGAAAAGTGTCTCTACTCTTAAGAACCTTCTATCCTTATACTTTTTGTGTGTGAAACCAATTCTTCTGCAAATATCATCCTGTGTCTTGCCATAAACTATTTTAAGAAGAATTTGAACTCTTGCATTGCATAAAAAGGCTTTTTTTATTGTCTTTAGTATATAGGTACTCTACTTATCTCATTTGTCCTTTTTTTAACAAGTGGTTTTGAGAATATGTTGACCACGTTAAAATAATTTAGTTCCGGCTGATAGTTCTATAATGAACTATGGTCATTTATATTCAAAGCGGACACATTAATTCACTATATATAGTCTACAGCCAGAGTTGAGCAAAAATTTCGTAGTAACCACGAAAAAGTATTCAATAAGTTTTTCTAAATTAAATGTTGAATATCATCAAAAATAAAAGGCGGATGTTAAAATATAAAATGACTAGAATCTATAAATAAAATTTATCCAAAATCATTCATAAAAACCAAAATAATAAAGTAAAAAACTTCATCGAGGTAATTAAACTAGCTATTCATTTTTTTATTGTTTAAATATAATAGTAAATAATATTTTAACTTTGAAATGGTTTTCTATTAAGATATGATAATTTTAGTTACAAGAACATTCTTACGTTTGTATAAAAAGCATCAAATATTAAAAACTTGAATAATGTTTATGGATTTAATTGGTATGCATTATCAATTTAAATATTTTTTATACTATCAATCAATCATAAATTTTCATATCAATAAAAATATTTGACTCTTACTATAATTATTTTAAAAGTCACATATATAATAATTTATGATTGGTTGACTGTATAAAAATATCAAAATTAAACTGATTGTTTATTTGTGATATATATCACTATTTTTAGTAGTGATTTCCAATCCCAACCATCTCATTTTTCTGTTTAGGATAAAGTTTCTAGCATATTAATTAGTTATTATACATATATGCTTACATGGAAAAAATTTCTCTAAAATCATCCTGTCTCTAAAGAGAGCAACTAAAAGTGTATTTACCTTTTGATTTTAACATACTAAATAATGTAAGTGTAAATACATATATACATTTTCACTGTACAGACAAAGCTTAATTTAAAGGAGTCATTTCCTGCTTACATTGGGTTACAAAAAATAGTATCGACCTAAAAACTAGATAAGTTAATTATATTTTATATATATATATATATATATATATATATATATATATATATATATATATATATATATATAAATAAATAAATGTGTGACTAAGCTTGTTGACGTATTTTTTTTTTTGTGACCTTCAAATTATAAAGCAGAATAAGGGTATGTTTGGGTATATAACTTATTTAAGCGCTTATGCAATAAACTCTTTCTTAAATAAGCTAAAAACAGCTTATTTTCATAAGCTTCTCTGACAAGCTTATGGAAATAGGCTAAAAACAATTTATAGAAAAAGCATAAACTATTTTGATAAACTATTTGTATAAGTTTAATTCCATAAGCTATTCTTATAAGCTCTTCCAAACGCACCCTAAGAAGTGTCACCATCCGAGACACCTACTATGACCCTATGAGTCATATAGGATAGGATAATATACCATTAATTAATAATGTTAATTTGATAAAATTATCACTTTCCTTCTTTCATTTATTATATTTTTTAAACTATATGATTTAGTCAAAATATATATATATATATATATATATATATATATATTGGGATCGATAATGCTCTCCTTAAACTATGTGATTTAGTCACAGACGGTCACAACATTAGGGATTGTTAAGATTGACGAAAGATGAATAAGAGCATTATTCTTACAAAAATGATTTTTGGACATTAAAATGGGATAATAATATGATATATCTTTATTTTTTGATGTATTTTTGAATTATATATATCCAAAAAAAATAAAAAATAAATGAGAAATAAAAATAAATATATACGATATCATATAAAATATTTAAAATTTGATATTCAAATAATTAATCTATTATCCTTATCCCTAAACTATGTGATTTAGTCGCCTATAGTCATAATGAACCCACAAAAAGAGTTCAAGTCCACCTCATCCTTCATGCCATGGAACGGAAATTCTATACAAAGTTGGGAAAGTGGGACACTTCCTCCTCCTTTAATGAAAGCCTATAGGCCTGTCTTATAGCAGCGTTAATAGGGCGAATATTCAATTTTAGTAGACCTAGTAGCCTCTCAACATATCAAAAGTCCAAATTCAATTCATTTTGCTTCTTCTGCTCAAATATATGTGATCATCACGATGATTTAAATCTTGACTAAAACCCTTCGACGGCTTTACTACGGATACCCTAAAATTTTTAGGGACATCCGTATGAATAATATATTTATTAAAATATCTTCTTAATTTTTTTTTATTATTGGGTTCTCTCACAAATATATTATTTACGAATAGGAAAAATGTTTGCATTCTCGTAAATATGATATTTGTGAAATCATCTAATACTCGCAAATAAAGTATTTGCGAGTGAAGGAAATTTTTTTTCACTCATAAATATAATATTTGTGAGTACTTGCTTTACTCGCAAATATCATATTTGCGAGTGAACAATTCTCAAAAAATAACTCACTCACAAATATCATATTTACGAGTGAAGAATAAAAAATACCTCTTTAATGAAGATATTTTGATAAATACAATACTTATGAAAGTGCTCTTAATAATTTGGGATACCTCTAGGAAAGCCAAACATGCCTCTAGGAAAGCCCTGCATTTCTTCTTTTTACATTTTGTCGCTAATATTATTGTTCAGGGCTGATCTTGTCCGCAATTGGAGATACGATCTTTCATCCAGTTTGTCTTTAAGCCAGAGCATACATTTACCTTCACTTAAGATGACGTTTTTATATAGTAATATTTACAAGAATGCTCATCAAAGATTAAAACAATTTAATTTGTCAACTAAATCATACGTGATAATTTGAAAATTTTGCATTTCTTATATGAATCAAATGGATATCAATTGATTCAATTCCAATAGTATATACTAGCTCATTTTCATTATTATTAATAAATAATAATAATAATAATAACAATAATACTAAACAAAACAAAAGCAAAGCACTTATGTGTGTTCCCCACATTATAAGCATCCCCATTCAGCTTTTCCAAACACAGTGTAAGAGGCAACAAAATGGGTTAAGCAGAATACTCATTAAAATGTAGGATTTGTATTTGAAAATCTTGAATAAAAGTGTTTTTTTTTTATTCTGTCGGATTGAGTCTTGGAGTTGGATCTGTCTGATCTGATCAGCTGTAAAATATGCAATCACCCTTTCAGGATCGGGCTTGGACCTCTATTTTTGTGGCGCGAACAAAATCGAAAATTTGCCCCGATCCAACAAACCTGGTGGCCCGATCCGAATCGGATAGTGAGTAATCCGTTTTGTCACCTTTGTGAGACAGACGACAGGTGAAAACATTAAGGTGGCAGTTGTCAGTTGTCACTTTACAGCGTTGCAACTTATGGACGCCGTTTACCCGAGTTCCCTCCTCATCCCCTCTCCCCACGCGCTTATAAAGAGCGTTGATGCGCGTCCAAAGTATTTAATTTAATGCGTGTAAGTGTAACACTGTAATGTAGTAATGTAACTCATCCTAGTATTTTCGTAACTTGTGTCGTTCCGTATTGTATGCTATCCGTTTGAGTTAAAAACAGAATTACGTTGCGTCAGCTTCCTTTGGTGTTTTATCTATGTTTAGTCCCAACCCCCCACTGGAGGCTAAACACTGTGTTTCCCTAATTATGGTTGCAACCATTAAGGTCTAAGCTTCCAAAACGTAAACGCATATCAGAGAAAAAAGCAACTGCTCTATCAACCCAAAAATGGTAACCATTTATTCCTATCCAATTTTGCTCTTTGTTACTTTTTTTCGTTTTCACTAGTTTTTGCTGAGGTAATAAAGGTATTAATTATTAATTAATTTCTCTTGACAAAACATTCATAATTCTAATAAATTTTGGTAAAAAGTTATACTTGTTTAGTGTGTTTTACTTATTTGTCTCACGGACACAAAGAACCAAAACCCATCTGGGTCCAGCCAGTAAACTAGCTGTCACACTCAAAACACTGTCGCATATCACCCTGTTTCTTTTTTCACGGTTGCCCTTTCCCACAGTATACAATCCCAACTCTACTTTTCCCCAAAACCCCAAAAAACGAAACACAAAAACGCGTTAGCAATTAGCAATACAACATGAGTTTTTTTTTTCAAGCACGTTAGAGTCTTAAAGTCTATTTGATTAAGATTATTTATAAGGTAAACGTGAAAAAAAAATGAGTTTCTAAACATTTTTCAAAAATTATATAAGATAAGTTTTTGATCAACATGAATTTGAAATATGATTTAATGATGGAGAATTTAAAACAAATCGATGCTTAATGATTTAAATTTTTTCCACTGCAAACGAGAAAATACAAGTTCCAAGTCACATTTTTCAAAAATTACATTTTTCAAAAATTACGTGAGGCAAATTTTCTGCCTGACTTTGAAAATGAGTAAAATATAAAAGAAACTGGTGCTTAGCTTATAAAAATAGTGTTAAAGAATCTAAAATAAGATTATTATTATTATTTTACAAAAAGTGAAGATTGCCCTTTTTACACACAATACAATCCCAACTTTATTTTTTCAAACTAAAAAAACATTAGCAATAAAAAATAAATTTTGCATATAAAAATTGTTTATAGGTATCCGCATGTATCGATAATTTTTTTCATCCCTCCTTCAAACTAAATCATGGGTCCTTACATTACGAGCAAAACAGTCGATCACCATCTTACATGAATGAGAATCAAAACTAGATTTAAATCAAACAAATCATGAAGAAATTATATAAATATCACTAAAAATAATATGATTTAAGGAAAGATCTCTATAATTAACTAGAATGTGTGGTTTAGATTATTAAAAAGTACTATTTTACACAAAACTCATAACACATTAACAAAAACTAATACTTCCTTAGTTTATCATTTAAAGTACTTTTACAATAATTTAAAAATTCCTTAGATAAATAAACTATATACCGTTAGTATAGAAGATTTTTAAATTATTATTCAATCATGTATTGTTATGTCATTAAAAACATTTGGCTCTCATAATAATTATATCGAAAATTACGTATGATAACGTAAGATTAATTGATTATGTAAAAAAATTTATATTGCTAGTGAATCAAAATCAAATCTTTATTCTTTATAATAAAATATTTAAATTATCACTTACTCTTAATCACTCATAGATTAACTTTTATTCTGATTTTACAAATGCTAAGAAATAACAATAAAGGTAAAAAATAGTTAATGCTTTTTTTATATAATTAGTTAATGCTTTTAAATTTTTAAGATGAGTGATAAATAACATAAAATAAACTTGTATTCATATTTTAAATGATAAATATTTAAAAATGGAAAGAACATAAAAATTGATGAAAATATGAATTATAAAGAAAGAAAATAAAAATGAAAATAGAAATAAAAGATGAAGAGGATCGAATCCAATACAATCCATGATGGTGTGTAGTAGTAACTAGTAAGTATAAGAGCATTAAAGTAAGGAGTGATAGCCCCCTCTTTTTCTTCTCTCTTTTGCGCTGCGCTGCAAAGGAGGCAGCAGCACGCAGCAACAACAATAGTACCAAACAAACAAAACCTCTTTTTCCAAACCCAACAAAACAAAACAAAACGATGGAGGCGCAACAACCTCCAACTCCATCCACTGCTCCACCAACACAGCCGTCGGCGCCGCCGCCACCAACAACAACCCACCTTAACTACCCAGACTCCGTAGACTCCTCCCCACGTTCCCGAAACACAGACTCATGGGACGATCCTTTCCCACCAGCCTCCACCAAGCTCCGCCTCATGTGCAGCTACGGCGGCCACATCGTTCCCCGCCCTCGCGACAAGTCCCTCTTCTACGTCGGCGGCGACACCCGAATCGTGGTCGTGGATCGCACCACTTCCCTCTCCGACCTCTCCACGCGCCTCTCTAGAACCTTCCTCAACGGAAGACCCTTCACTCTCAAATACCAACTCCCAAACGAGGACCTAGATTCTCTCATCTCCGTCACCACAGACGAAGACCTAGATAACATGATCGACGAATACGATCGAACCAATTCCAATTCATCTCTCAAACCCTCACGAATTCGACTCTTCCTTTTCCCCACAAAACCCGATTCCACTCAATCCGTTCCTCCAATCTTCGATAGTCCAACCCAATCCGATGATTGGTTCCTCAACGCCCTAAACGGCGCCGGATTGCTCGACCGGGGTTTCTCCGGTTCAGCTTCTGTCAATTGCCTTCTCGGTCTCGACGATGACAACAACAACAACGTTGCTGGGAACAACAGCATCGAACCCGGTTCGAGAGAGGGTGGTGGTGTTGTTGTTGTTGTTGAGGGTTCTTCTTTGCAGGGTGGATCTTTTGGGAATTGTAAGAATTCGAAGCAGGATGTTCACTCCGTTCCCGATTCGCCTATGCTGGAGACCACTTCGAGTTTCGGCTCTACTTCTTCATCGCCTTCGCTGGCGAATTTGCCTCCGATTAGGGTTCATGTGGAGGATGGAACCGGTGGGTTTAGGGCGGATCAGAATCAGAAGATGATGGGAATTGAGGAACAGTTTGCTCAAATGGGTATGGGTGTTGGTGTGGGGCAGAAGCAAGATGAGGGCTTTGTTGTGATCTCTTCGCCACCGCCGCCTCCGGTGCCGGTTACCCTCTCTGCTGTGACTGCGGTTGTGCCCGGTGATTACCCCAACCGGGTTTTCTCCGATGATGAGAGATCGGATCATGGGGTGCCTGTGGGATATCGAAAGCCGCCAACTTCTCAGCAGCAACAGGCTCAGGTCTTGCCTCCTCAATTTCAACAGAAGTCAACTGGCGGCGTTGATTTGCCTTCCCCAGATTCAGTTTCCAGGTTTTTTCAATTTCAATTTTTCCTTTTCCTTTCTTTCTCTATATGGTTTTGGCATATTGGATCATTCATTTGCATCCGATCCAGATTCAAAGAACCCTGCATTTATTATGCATTCACGAAAGGAGCACTTTTTGAAAGTGGAAGCCTAGTGATTGATCCCACGGTGCTCCTTGCGTGAATGCAGGGAACTGGTTCCATTTGCATCGTGCTATTTGGTTTGATTATAAGTCTGGTGTGCTGGTTTACCACTTTCTGAATTAGGATCTTGTTGCTTGTTTTGATCCTGCAGTGATGGTAGTATTCCAAATGCAATGTCACGTCAAAAACCAGTTAATTATCAAGACCAAGTTCAGATTCAATCTGGAACTACAAGGGTTCCTACTAACCCTGTTGATCCAAAACTTAATGTGTCTGATCCGCATGGTCGGATCCAGATGCAGCAACATGTACAGGACCCGGGATATCTATTGCAACAGCAATTTGACCAACACCAGCTTCAGCAGCAGCAGCAGCAGCAGCCTCAACAGCAACAACATCAGCAGCAGTTCATACATGGCACACACTTCATTCACCATACCCCTGCTGGGGCCATGCAAATTCCTGCATACTATCCTGTATATCCTTCCCAGCAACAGCAACATCCCCATCCCCATTCCCATTCCCATTCTCATCCCCAGGTTTACTATGTGCCTGCTAGACAGGCTCAACCTTACAACTTGTCTTTGCAGCAGGCTAATATCGGTGAATCTGCCACTGCCATCCGGCCCCAAACTGCGGCAAATCCTGCTGCGTCCATTCCGCCTTCTGCAGCTTACAACCCCATTAGAAATGCTCCCCTGCCGAAAACTGAAATGACAGCAGCTGCTTACAGAACTACAACCACAGGCACCCCTCAATTAGTTCAAGTTCCTGCTGGTCAGCATCAGCAACAATATGTTGCTTACTCCCAGATTCATCATCCTTCTCAGTCCATGGCACCCACTTCTGCTGCCCCTGCTAATTATGCTTATGATTATGCGGATCCTGCTCATGCTCAGATATACTACTCTCAACCTATGGCGCCTGCAATGCCTTCACAGTACCAGACTATGGCACCTCCTGCTGCGGTGCGGCCAGAAGTTTCTGCTCAGCATCCCTCAGACAGCATGAAGCAGCAGATAAGAACCTCGCAGCCATTATAAATTAGTCCTTAAAAAATGAAACAATTTTGAAGAAATGGGTTTGGTTTCCCTTAAAAGTTTTATATTTACTTCTGTCGTGGTGTTTGGTACTTGTTTGTGGTATGTATTTGCGATGGGAAATAAGAAACTGTGATCATCTTGTACTCTTTCTTTGTATGTCAAAATTTATAGGAAAGGAAATTGGTCCGAGGTTATACTGTAAAAGGTCAAGTCTCAAACATTGTGTTGTGAAGTTCAAATATCAATTGCTGAAATGATTGTCATATAAATTAGCGGGCACTGTTTCTCCTCTGTTATGTGATTCGTGGTTCATGAAAAACTTCTCTTGACAAGTGTAATGGATGGGGCCATTTGGAGTCTTGGACTAGGAGTTTCAACTTTGTCCTTGGTCCTTTATCCGACCTCAGCCATGAAGGACCACAAGTTTGCACTTTTGATTTTATTTACCTGGCCTTTTCATTTCTATTGACTAGGTTTAGCTACGCAAGACCAAACAAAAGTGTCCCTGCCAAGTTTGATTTTGATTCTCTTTGATGAAAGCTACACCTTAAATGACAACCAAGATGCCGACTTTCAAATGCAAAACATGAAAAATGTTTCTTCGCTTTTTGCATCTGTATGATCAAGTGGATCCTCTATGATCCATTCAAGGCAGCGAAGTGTGACTTCATATTAGGTAGCTCTATAAAAATCGATCTTACAGCACAACACTGCTTTGTAATTATCTCACTCTGGCTTGATGGCATGCTTTTCATATTATGCAAGGACACTCAGACATAATTGTTTTAAATTGCTAAGACAACTCATGGCATCGGAATTCAAACACTACGATGTATACGAGAGCTCACGTAACATAGCAATAGGCTTGCATTTAAGGAAACTTGGCCAATTTCTTGACCAAGAGACGAACGTATGTTAACCGTGTTAAGCAAAAGAGTTGATGATGGGATATTTTAACGTATAGTAAACTTTAAGATTAATATATAACCTGCATAACAGAGTGCACATTGCATATGTTGGTTTTACTGAATTTCACGTGACCTTAGTGGCACAGTACATTATATTGGTTTTGTAGTATTAAAGTATGCACTAAGTACTAGTTAGTGGTTAATTTAAGAAGAATAATTGTACGAGGTTTAAAAGTTAGGATTTATGTACGAGTAAGATTGGGCCGCTTGTATGATTGTGGTTACGCTTGAACCAAATAGAAATAGATATAGATACATGATTCAAACAAAAACAAAATTAAGTATTTAAATCGCAATATTATTCAGCTACACGTTTGCACGATGAAGTCTACACTCAAATGTTGTCATCCGTGACTTAAATTCTAGAATAAATGGTTGATGCTGACTCTGCATCAAACAACTTAATGCATCCTTCTGAGTCGTGGCGAACATTATTAACATTATCATCCAAAGAAATGACGGAGCTGGCAATTGTCAAAGGAATTCTGGTCCCAGAGCTTTTAATGTCAACGGAGTTCAGGGCCCCCACCATTCCGTAAGTTGATTTTTGCTTAGAAGAATGCTTCTGATGCAATGCACATAATTGATGCATTATTGCTGACCGAGGGAGCCTCCATTCATTGTTCAAAATAGCGGCCTAGAGATTCCCTTACTCCAAATTGTGGGAACTTGGGCGAGTCTTACAAACCCATATGACAAAAGCATGGAAGAAAGGTATGTGACTATGTATGTGTACTACCCCAACTTAATGCAATATTTTAACGGGGATTCGGAATTACCCTTTGCTTCCAAGAACATAATTCCATAACGGTGGAAAGGGAATCAAATATTTGATTCTCTGCCTCCGAAGATTTCATGAATTGGTGGACTGTCAACACTCAAAGTAGCGTAGGGCTGCCCGCTAAGGGGCCCTCTTAATTTGATCATAAAGTTACAAACTCTGATTTTTTTTCTTTTTCTACAAAAAAAAGAAAGGAAAGATCATAGTTGTCCACTCAAAAGAGTGAACAATACTTATGTTGTAATGAACATACCACGTTGACATATTCTCAGGCTGATGTGTAAAGCATTTGTGTATATTCTCAGTGAACATATATAGAATTGGTAAAGGTAGAACTGAAGATTTATTATTTCCTAACAACCGTGTATTATTAGATGAAAGAATGAAGATGGCAACTCTAAAATTGTTTTCATTTTTACACCATATCGTGTTTGTTTTCATTCATAAAAACAGTTAAGATGCAATCTTTTCAACTTTCCCTCATTTTGTTACAATCAATCAAACATATCTATTAGGCTTCAATCAACAGCTTGAACCGACCCAATGAACGAGACTTTTAATCAATGCAGCTTGGCAAGCATATGTTTGGTTTTGCTTATTTATCAATTTTTTCAGACAAAGGTTCACTCTTTAGCATTTTTTATTATAAGCATTTCGCCCTCTCACCACGATGGCAGAGTTGATTTCTGATGACAATGACTAGAAAGTGATCAACAGATGATGAAGGTGTTGGAGAGAATTTCCACTGATGAAAATTGACAGCAATGGTGGGTAAAGTTACAGACATTAAAATGGAGACCCTAAGCATTATCATGATGTTAGATGCCTCATGGGGGAGAAGCCCTGACAACGGTGAGTGACAATGGTGACTGATAAAGGACTTATCAATTTGAACTTAAATAAGAGAAAAAAATCGAAAAGAACACAATACAAAGGAGTTCCATATGGCTGGAGCTCTATGCATGCAACAAACAATGGTGGATAATACTGCTTTGATAGTTGAAATTTTAAGAATTAGATAGAAAGGGGGCAAGTGACCAAGAGGTCACAAAATAAAATAGATTTCAATAATGAGACTTTGGACATTAATGTTTCAAAGTTTGAACCAACACCTTTTATTTATTTATTTGATATATTAAAAGGTGAATTTTCTGGTACCCAAAATAACTTTTATTCCACCTAGGTGACCTAATCAAGTGGCGAGAACTTAATCCTATATGACACCAACATAACTCATTTAATTGAGGTGACACATTCTGGTTGGGCAGAGTAACTTTTATCCCAAAATTATGAGGATATCACAGAAGGCACCATATTAAAATACCCTCTACTTTTAAAACACCACAAACAGCTATGATTATTTAGCCAGAAAGACTTTCCTAATCACATACTTATGATAATTCGTATTTCTTAGGATGAACAATACAAGCAGGGACATATTTTCTGAGCCATAGCTATAAGGATTAAAAAATAATTATACAGATATATCAAAAAAGAAGGAGAAAAATAATCCAATTACTCAACAGTTACGTCAAAAACTCTTACACAATTATCAGCTCCACAAGAAGCAAGTTGCATACTGGTGTGATCTTCCCCATTCTTCCTCCATGCCAGACGGTTTACAATAGAGGCATGGCACATAAAAGGATCTATCCGTAAAACAAGAGCAGCAGCCAAACCTGGTGCTGCAATGCTCCCATCATCTGCTCTGCTGTAAGATAGACTCCACAGTTCTATTTGGCCATTTTCCATTCCAATGGCTAGTAGTGCATCATTTCTCCGATCATGGAGACCAATCCAAGATAATGCTGTCACACTACTCGCAAATTGAGGTAAAGTCATAAGCTGCCTGACTGATGATTCCCTCTCTACAGCCCAGATTTTCACCATTTTATCCCGTGAGCCTGTTGCAAATTCATGGCCATGTGGATTCCAAGAACATGACCAGATAATCCGCTTGTGCCCCTCCTGCCTCGCAAGAAGACTATAACTAATTTCACCAGTCTCTGCAAACAACAATTGAGTATTAGGGTTTCGGTTGACTTGCAGTAGTTATTACGAGACTTGTAACTCTTGCAGCACTAAAGAAGTCCAATAAATATTTTTTTAAAAATATTTAACTTTCTACATTATTTTTACTAGTATTTGTCAATTAAATAGCTGAAGAGAATATGCCAACCAAGAAAATCACCCAAAAAAATGCATTTTATGTGTGTGTGCGTGTCCGCGCTGCCTGCATCCTATGAATGTTGATTATCAGTCTACCTGTTCTTGTAATTGTAAAGATGGAGACCTGGCGATCCCTTGAGACAGTCAAGAGAAAGTTGTCATCATGTGAGAATTCCATCTGTGTCACTGTTAAGCTGTGGGACTGCAGGCGGCCAACTGCTTTCCATGAACCCACCTGCCAAAGCCATACCTCTGCCACAGTGGCTGATTGAGCCTGCAATGCATAAAACATGTGTAATTATTACCAAATAACATAGCAATATCACTATTAAAGCAGAATAATGAATAAAAGTAGAAAGAAACTGACTACCATAACATGTAATCAATGATGGAAAAAAAATTGCATTGGAATGAAGAAATAATGGCAATAAGCAGCATCTAGACCCTCAAATCATGTGATTTGCAAGCAGAGAGGATTTCTATATAAGTAGCACTAAATCTTCAGTCTAATCATACAGGTGTGCAGCTAGATTGACACCACATACCTTACATGAAGAAGCAACAAGCTCACCCTTATGGTCACAGCATAAAGAAAATAGTTCATTTCCATGACCATACAGTTTATGTGATTCAGGCCAGAGTGTATGCCAAGCCAGTTGATCTTCAATTGGTGGTTCGGTGAACACAGTTGGAACTGCGTCCGGAATAGTTTCAAGGGTGTCAAGACCATCAATCCCACTTCTCTCAGGAGCCTCTTGTACAGCTGCTTTATAGAATAGCCCTCAAAATTATAATTTTCCAGAAGACCAGCACACCATTACAGATTCATAATTATTTGAAAAGTTAAATCTCAACATATGAAAATGAAATGGAACAAGGAATTTAAAGTTTATTAACTTCCTATTCTATGATATCAGCCAACTCTTGGTTAGGCCCTGCTTCAAAAATCAGGCTGTAGAATGACCATAGTGCTGGATGCAGGTTCACATCAATGCCACAATAGGGAATATCTAAAAGTGCAGTTTTCCAAGACATGCTATACAGTAACGACAGAATCACATGAATTAATTGATTGGTTATCAGATTTCTAATGTATATTGCTCATTACAAGCAGTAAATACTAAGATATGTTAGAATACGTCAACCATAGCACTTGATAAAACTGCTCCATAAACATGCAAGATTTGCATTGTAGTAGCTACATCCAGGCTAATACCGTATGATTTAATTAAGTTAACCAGTTCGGCAAAAAATGATCCAATTATTCAGACAAATAAACTTAGTTGGACGCAAAACCTACCAAATTATCCAGACTTTTAAACTAATTGCATCCCTTTTTAGCCACAACCAGTAAGACCCATTTTTTTTTAGTCTTACTTTCCATATAGATCAATTTTGACTAGATGCCATAGATATCAATGTTAATACCAGCAGAAAACCATGTAGCACTCATTAATAAAGCTAGAGAAACAGCACCAACATTTAACAATATATCTCAAGATCTGACTGCTATGTGTCACGTGCACAAGTCACTATCAATTTCAACTTTCAACAAAATAACTGACCTTGCACATAAATAGGTTTCTGTGATAGTCCAAGAGCAGACAAATTTGCACCCAAAATCTGAACGTCTGTCAGGACATCATCGCAAGAACAAGACTTCTGCAATGTGGCATTATTTAATGTCTTCAAAAATGAGTACGGCGCTTCAAACACTCTGGCAACTTTCTCTTCAGCTCCACAGACAAAACGATGATTCCCTTTCCTATGAACAACTGCCATACAATTAATATCATGACCATGAACCTGAGGGCGAGCTATTTCATGCCAAAACTCCCCATCTTGGAGAGAAGCCTCAACTTTCCATGGAGCATAAATTCTAGTTGTCTGCAATTTTTATACATCGTAACATTAATTTTAAGTACCAAAACAAATTCAAGCAAATATTCACACAGTTATTATTTGATACACCAGCAGTGGAAACTAATACAATTACATCAGCGGCCTTTTGTCATATGGTCAATATTCTTAAACTAGTCAAACATCAGAGTGTAAGCCATTTTAAAATTTTAAAATGTGTTTCTCATACAGAATTGTAAGAGATAAATTAACAGTAACAATTGAATAATAGTAAAGCTTTTATGAACATGGTGTAGTTTAGACTACCTGGTCGTGACTGACAGATATAATGTAATCGCCAGATCTAGCCCATGCAATATCAGTCACCGACGCAAAATGACCAGAGGGAACCTTTTGTGGCAGCCAATTATCATTGCCAACATTTTTCCAAAGATGGAAAGATCCACCATATCCATGAGCTAAAATTGAATCTCCATTTGGGCTCCAGTGACCACCATAGAACCCTAGAGCACAGTGGCTTAGTTCCCCAACAGTGACCACATTCATCCAGACACCGGAAGTCTCTTCAGGTTGCCAGATCATCATGGTCTTGTCCATAGAAGCAGATAAGATGCTTTGTGGTTGGTAATAGGCATCCCCTTTCATGGATTCCAAAGGGGGTTGCCACGCTACTGAATATACCCAGTCCTCATGTCCAATTAAAAGAGATTCCAAGGATATTTGAAAAGAGGATGAACCAGCTATAAGTACAGGACCTTCTATATAGGATAATAGGCTTATTTCTTCCTTCTTGTATATGCCATGTCCATTTGACATAGTGCTGCGGAGTGCCATCTTCCAAATTCGAATGCCTTTATCCTGAGATGAACTCACCAGAAAAATATTGTCCGCTTCCCCATTAATGCTTATAGGTAATGAGAAGTCCAAACTCCGGATCCAATCTGTATGCCCTTTGAGGTCACATGCATGTACAAGCTGGGTTCATGTGTAAAAGAGAAGTAAAAAATATAACTTTTAAACAGTTATAAAAAGTTAAAGAGACAGAAAGTCCTTGTTAATAAAATATAATTATGGGGATGAAAATAGTACACCTTTCCTGTCCTTCCTCCACAATAAAGATGAATCTTGTTATCCAATCCTCCCATTGCAAGGACTATTTGCCCACTATTTCCAGGCAATTCCGCCAATGATAGGGCTACCATAGATTTAGAACCAACAGAGAAAGAATCCAGACATGATAATTTACAGTCACCTAAAATGATGAAACAAATCTCAATTAATGTAGATAGTATAAATACAAGCATGACAATAAACAGGGTCATGGTCATTGTAAATCAGGGCTTACCTCCACTTGTCAGTGGAAATACCAATTCCCATAAACAAACACTGCCTTCTGAAGAAGCAGATGCAAAAATTGCCTCAGTTTGAGAAACCATAATTCCACTAATGCAAGTAACACCTTTCTTGTGTGATTGTGGGACCTGTAACACTTGCCTCCACTACAAACAGATCAAAGAGAAAAATGCAAGAAACAGTGAATAAAATCTTCAAACTGACAATTTCATCTCATAAATTATTTCAACAAAATTGGGAAGAAGAAAAACAAAGGAACATACTGTACCTTCCCATCAACGAGGGAAAGTTCCCACAAAATAATAGCACCATCTGCATCTCCAGATAGCAAGTAATGCTGCTGCAACTGTTTTGCTGCATCATATAAGAGGGATATTAGTCGTTAATCACATTTTTAACGTTGAAACAAGTCTCTAATCATTTCACGACGACCCATCTGATTGTTATGCCAATTAGCCCAATCCCAGTACAACTAAAGGAACAAAATTAGTGTTACAGCAATAAAAACACGAGCTTGCAGACTTAAAGTGCATGAGAGATTGAGAAAGAGAGTACCTTTAAATAAGAACTTGCTAGAGGGGAGCCAGTGGGTGCAATTCACAACTGCCTTGTGACCCGGAAGAGTAGTCAAAATTTGAGCACTCTGTGAAAAACAAATAGAATGAAAAAGATTAAAAATAAAATAAAATTTAAGATAAAGGGTGAATGAAATAGAATGAAGTAGAAAAGTAGAAGGGACCTTGGGGCAGAAAATAGCAACGGCGTTGTGAGCTCCACAAGAGACCAAACCAGAAGCACCCCATGAAACGTTGTTGACTATTCTGTTGCATCCTGCTCCAATAAACACTCTCTTAGCTTCAACCCCACCACCGCCACTACGCATTGTCATTCAGTTCGAACGGGAGACAAAGAGAGATGGCGGCGAAAGCTTTTGATTATGGTTTCTCAGGCGAGGAGGGGAATAGCGTTGCGAGCGATGATTCGAAAAGAAGCAAGAGAATTGGGTTACCAAGTGGGCTTCTTAGCCCACAAAAACGTCTTGTGGACCTATGTGCTTTTTTGTTTACTATATCTTTAATGGTCTTTTTGTTGGAAAAAAAAAATGGTCTGTTTCTTTTGTTTACGGTTTGGCTTAATCGCACTTTTGGTCCCTCAGGTATTATGATTATACAATTTTAATCCCCCAAATTTTAATTACGTCAATCGGGTCCCCCAAGTATCACTATTGTGCAATTTTGGTCCTCAAGTTTCAATTGCACCAATTGGGTGCATCAGATATCACGATTGTATAATTTTGGTCCCCCAAGTATCATGATATATAATTTTTAACGTCAGTAGCCTACGTGGCTTACATGAGACTGATTAAAGTCAACTTGGCAGCTTGCGAGGCATTCTTATGTGACATCATTGACATCGCACACACTCTAATGGTCAAATGCATATCAGTAAGTGTCACATAGGAATGACATGTAAGCTGTCAAGCTGGCCTCACTAAGTGTCAATTCAGTCCCACATGTGGTTCGTAGTCCATTGACGTTAAAAATGGCACAATTGTGATACTTGAAGATCAAAATTGCACAATCGTAATAATTGGGAGACCCAATTGGCGCAATTAGAATCTGAGGGACAAAAATTGCACAATTGTGATACCTGAGGGACCGAAAGTGCAATTAAGCCTTACAGTTTTCTATTTTTATTTTCTATTTTCATTAATAATTGTAAAAAATATAACATTGATTTGATTCTGTTTTCTTTACAAATCTTTAAAAACAGAATAAAAATGATGTAACATTTCTATAATTAGTAACAAAATGAGGAAATGGAAATAAGAAACTTGAAATAAAGCAAAAATGTCTAGTACTATTTTCAAATCTCAATTTTGACAACATGTATATATAGAGCTGTCGTGCTGTCGTCGGGTTGGTCCATCGCGGAGTGAAAAAAAGCGAGTCAACCCAACTCGACTCACATTTTTGTAAGCCAGAGAATAACTAACCCGACGACATTGGTGAGTTATGCACGTTGACTAACCTATATTCAAAAAAAAATATAAAAAATGGTAATGAAAAATGAAAGAAAAATTGGATTGCACTGATACGTTGCGTTTTGGCATAATAAAACTAAAAAGAGGTGTAACCCGCGGGCCAACCCGGGTTGAAAGATACGACCAATTATATACACCCAATGCATGAATTTTAAGATAGTTATTATAACTTCAAAGATTTTTAATGATACAACCATTTATGATTGATTGATAATATAAAAAAAAATTACAATTACATTTCGGGAAATGCTGGTTAAAAAATTAAAAGGCAATTTTTTATGGAGAAGTGATGTAATTAATGTACGAAGAAGTGAAGTTTTTAGTTTTTCAGTATAATCGTAATTTTTCTTGATTCCTTAATCATGTCTATTTGTTTTAGATTTTGATAGAATTAAATTTAAAAAAAGTGATGTTAAAAGAATTGATTTTAAAAGAAAGTTTATAAGAGTTGATTTTGTTTGAAAGCTATAAAGTAAAATTACTATTGAGATGTAAATATAAAGAATTTTTTTAAGTCTCACACCTAGAATTAATTATACTCAATGGAAAAGCTAAAATTTTGTTTATGTTAAAATCAAATATACTACCTACTCAAAATTGTTTCTATTGAACATACTTTTAAAAACAAACAGATTAGCAATGGATTGATCTCTAACCCTATCCAAATGGATTGCTTAACATTATCCAAACAGGCACCTAAGTCGTTGGAGTTGGGAAGACTCTTACATTTATGTATAATAACTAGTAGTTATTACCCGTGCTTTTTCTTTTAAGGTAGAAATTTTGATTAAAAATAAAATAATAGTATAATATTGATTAAAAAAGTAAGCAACTATGATTAATAATTGGTTGTCTGTGTAAAAATATTTTACACTGTCAATGCATAACAATTGTCTATGAATTTGTTATTGAATTGGGATTCACAAAACCATATTCTTAAAAACCGTAGAATGAAAAAGGATGTATTACAACACAAACGTTCAAAGATGTTGATCCAATATAATGGACAATATTACTGCACTGGTTGCATATTATCAACAATGTAAAATATACATTTTACATAATAAAGTGAATGGTATACTTGCAGAGAACCCATCATATATTTAGCTGCATTCTTATGTCAGACTCAAAGGGTCTATTTCTCATATTTTTTTATGGTTATGTGGGTCTCAATTAGTGTAAGGGAGCATGTGATCAATAAAATGCTTCACTCGCTCACTACTTCAAGCCTTCCCTCCTTACAACATAATTTAGGATTCTGCATGCTTCTCTTGATCTTTGAATGTGATTTCGGAAATAAAGTAAATGTTGAACATTCCTTGTCCAATGGATTAGTAAATGCTGGGAAAGGGATAGAATAATAGAGTTAAAAAGACATTGCTAGCAGAATCACGAAATTAGTAAAAGGTGATATGTTTTGACCACGCTTCATCTTAAGTTACCCCCTAACAACAAATAAAGAAATTTCACTAAAAACAACTTTCAAAAAAAGGAGGATAAAATATTAAAAAAAGACAAATCAACTATGAGATTCTTCACATTTTGGACCATTTGCTATAATCACTTGAAGTCATGGCATTTGTCATATCAATAAATTATTCTGCAGTCTCAAGGAAGTAATATTATCAAAATAAGTTTAAAAACACAATAATGTTTGTTTGGATTTCAATTAAATATACATGACAATGGAGGGGCCAACTTTAAAGAGTATAAAAGTAATCAAATCCATTCACCATTAACTACTTAATTTTATACGGCTAATAATATAAACATTTATACATAAAATATCTTCAAAGTAGTTATTACCCCTTTGAACGGGAAGTATTTCATTTAAAAGAAAAGTAATAAAAATTGAATAATATTAATAGTTGTGATAACAATTTTGATAAAAAATAATAATAATACATTATTAATTAAAAAACAAAAACACAATTATACTGTATTGTTGTTTAAAACAAATTGTATCATAATAAATGACACATAATTAAGATAGAAATAATCACGAACATTTAATTTTTTATACCTACGTTTAAAATTAATAATATCAATAACTTCTTACTTAATACGAATAATTTCTAATTCAACTTTTCTTATTGGATCTCTTCTTAGATTGAGCAACTTGGGTGGTGCATGGATGCATAACTTTGGTGGATGGTACACCTTATATAACCTTCATAACAATGCTCAAATTAAAACTAACAGAACCAAAACATTAATTCAACCGATAAAATTCCACATTCAAATTCAAATTAAATACAATTCATAAAGGCAGACTAAAGAAAGCAACAGGGAACTTGAAATCATAATTTGTCTTCAATCTTTCTCTATCTTTGTTATCCTTCTTCAAAAGCTTGAGACTTGCACACTGACAGCTTCATCAAATTCCCCTGTGGAGAGGTTCTCTTGGCAAGGGTTAAGTCATCCGAATCTCCCCCCAAAAGACCTTATTAGTTACCAATTAAAAAAGAAAACGAAATATATATAACTGTTTATTATCCTTCACGCTTAAAATGTTCATACTCTCAATTAAAATATATTTAGCGAGTAACAATTACCAACCAAGTTTGCCATGTGGAAATCAATACGCAATTCTTTCTAATAACATTATTCATACTACTTTTTACAACTTCACAACCTTTTCCAGAATCACATAAAGCATAATATGTTTTCAGAATAGTATTGTGCATGCTTGCATTGGTTACTTAGAAAACATATATACTTAAATTTGAAAAATACTTGACCTTATACGACTTTCCCTTACAAAAATAAAAATGAGGGCAAAAAAGCAGAACATAAGCACAGGAAAAAAACAGGCAGCAGTGGAACAGAACAGAGAATGGAAGAAGAAATAGTAGGGAAAACTTAAACAAACCTAAAGCTGCAAGTCGCAGTAGAACAGGAAATGGCCAAAGCGATATTTGAATTATGCATCACGACAGACAAAGATTTTAGGCAAAATTGCAATTTTCGTCCCCTAAGTTTTTCAGTTTGGCGAATATGGGACCCGAATTCAATCCCACCAATAATATCTTTGAAGGAGTCTTTATTCTCAACTCCCAAATTCATTCATTTTCCTTAAAATGAACTCTCCTAGATATCATTTACTTTTAGTAAATCTCAACAAACAACTGAAAAGAGAAACATTGAAGTCAGATTTATAGTGATAAAACAGAAGAGTCTTGCCACAAAAAAAAGCCAAAACTTTCATGTCCTTTTTTCCGTATGTGCAAGTCATATCAACAGTCTTTTATATAAACAAATTCACATGTACATTCAAGTTCATCAGCTTTGTACATTAAGTCTGCCCGTGTTTTGTTTCTCAAACATTATTTGCCTAATAAAATTGTTACATAGTTGATTTGACAGATTGTTTCATAAATAACTGTAGATAAACAAAATTTCAAGTTTATGTACATTAGTATAATTGTAGCTTAAAAGCTCTTCAAAAAGCATTACTTTGCAATCTCGACACAGCTCTAAGAACACTCAATAATTTCTCCACTAAAAATCTACAATCCAAATGTTACTCACATGATTTTCTTGAGTCTCTCCTGGTCAGCCCTTAACTTCATATCAGTGGATTTGACACCACCTGAGAATACTTCCCATCCTTATAGTCTTTCTTCCTAATCAAAAACCACTGTGGGATCTTGCATTGCTGAGAGTTGGCAACCATAGTCATCAGATTATCCAACTCAGCAACACTCAATTCTCCAGCTCTGTCAACAACAACAATAAAAATAAAAAACCAAAAACTCATTTCAATTAAGTACGTGAATAATCAAACCCACAAATATAAGAAACAAATCCCAAGTCAATGAATCGTATCACTCTTATCTAACAGTAAAGTAAAGACAACTGATGATGAGAAAAAAATGGCAATGAAAGTAAACCTTTTGTTCATGTCAACATCAACCTTCTTGCAGACAATGTTAGCAATAATTCAAGAAAAGAGTCAATAATAAATCATTCATATAATAAATCAATAATTCATGTCTACAATTGGATCAAACTAAAAATCAATAAAGAGTGCAATGATGATTTCGAGGGAGTAATACACTCCCTGCCAAGATACTCAACATTGGGGAGCTACTCACTCTGTCACTGGTCAAAGCTTCCGGTTCAGGATTCCAATCAAAGAATGAGTACCTCTTTGGGAAGATTGACATGCAGCTCAAGCTTGCCCCCAGAAACTCTGGTGGCACCGTCAATGCTTATTATGTATTTCAAACCTCAAGAATCAAAGATATTTTAACAGTAACAATAATCCCGTTCACAAACCAAAACAAACAAAGAAGGAACCCTAAATCAACTTGAAATTTAAGAAAAAAAAAGGGCAACAATACATCTTCCATGAGCATAGTAGCCTAGTTCAGTTCCATCTTCCAATACATCTTCAAACATCTTTTTCTCCGGCAACGGTTCGGCGTGGCGGCAGGCGGCGGTTCGTGACCAAAAATGTGGGTTAGGGACCGCATAGTGAGTGGAAGAAGATGGTCCAAATGGCTTCGTGAAAACTCACCTCTTTTGGCCAGAAAATGCATGGACAGCGGCGGCGACTCTCTCGTCAAGAGAGCACAGTGGCGGTGGTGGTCAGAGGAACCTAGGAGACAGAAGACCTTGGCTCCTTGCTGCTGTTCAGAAACCCACCGTCGCCGCCTTACTCCTCGACGTCCTCTCCGCCGCCGCCAATCGAGCTCGTCGTTGGTTTTCCTCAACGCTTGGTGGTCGACTGGTCGTCATTATTGGTCGAGAGATAAGAAAGGGAGGGGTGATTAGAATGGTTGCGTGTGAAAGAACAGTTGCGTGTGATCAATGAGTCAGTGACCTGCTCGGGAGAGAGAAAATGCAATTGGTCTGCAACACATGCAGCCAAAAACACACCATGCCAAAGGACAGGAACACAAAAGTTATTGTTTTTCATGGGCCTTCGTTGAAATGGAAATACAAAGCCCGATCCATTAACAACAAATAATAATTTTTTAAGTGCCAAACTCAACCACACAAGCACACCTCACCATTCACTATTTATCCACAGTAATCAGCCTACCCACCCTTATTAAGTTATAAAGATTTCTGCTTATATTTGATGTGACGTCACATCGCCATGTAATGTCTGGAACTTATATAGAGGGGCAAGACATGTAAATGCGAGTAAATCCATTCCCAGATAGGTACTGCTAGTATATCAGAATTGCTTTTTTGTGTAAAGCTTTTGGACCAGAAATGGTGTTGCGCTAGCCGCTTGAACTCATCTTTATTTTCATTAAATTAAATAAATAAATAAATCCATAACTCTTTGATTGAAGTTTGAAGGTCATCATTATCCAAAATTGAAAATTACAAATCACAAACACGAAAAAGCACACACTGATACAGATAAGGAACCAAAAACGACGACCCTGCTTTTCTGTTATTTCCAAAAATGGCGACGATCCAATCCGATATACTCTCTGCTTTCTGCAGACATGCCTCTTCCACCATACGCTCCTTCCCACGCGCCACCGCCTCCTGTCGCCTCCTGCCCCCATCTCCCAGGGCCTCTTTCCGCCTCATGGCTTTCTCCACTGCCACCGGCGCCGCCGACTCTACCGTCTTCAAGGTCCCCGATAAGCCCTCCGTTTGCACCGCCGACGAGCTCCACTATGTCTCCCTCCCCAACTCCGATTGGAGGCTTGCTCTCTGGCGCTACCACCCTTCTCCTCAGGTAACTCCCTCAATTGTTGAACTCTTCATTCAAAGTCCGCACCCATTTTTACTTTGATTACGTTTTCTAAGTAATGGTGAAAATAGAATAAGAATAGAAAACTTGTTTGTTTGATAGGCACCTCCCAGGAATCACCCTCTGTTGCTCTTGTCAGGAGTGGCGACTAACGCCATTGGATATGACCTTTCCCCTGGGGTAATCCATTTCTTTTTTATTTAATTTTCTTCTAATCTAAGTTGTGTATAGAATTTTCTTAGCTTCCTCTTTCATAATTGTGCATTATGGGTGTGTGTGTGTGTGTGTTTCTGTTCTGTATATAGTTTGTTTGTTGAGTCTACTTGTGCAATACTCCTGCATGTTTTCTTTCATTTCACTTTTTTCATCTCAATATTTGTTATGCTTGCATTTTATCATTATTGCTATATGATTTGCTTCTGCTGGTAAACTTGCCTCAAGTGCATGCAAATTATGAGGTTTAGTGGTCAATTGGATGATTCAACATAAGCAAGTCTCACAGGTGGGGTAATCAGATTAATCATTTATCTGAATTGATGGTATGACTTATTTTTATGCATATCCGTTTATCCTTGTATGGGTAACTGCCTACTTTTTATCCTTGTCCCGTAATATTTGTCTTTAGCATTATGGATATAAGATCTTAAAGCATGATAGCAATGTTTATGAACGTAGAAACTGTAGACTTTTTGAGTTTTGTTTTTAAATTCAAGTTTGATAGCAATTAGCAAAATTCTGAATGCCTCTTCCCTTAAAGAATGCTGCAAAAATCTTTTTATTCTATATTTATACTTTCCTCCATATCATTCGGGTCAAAGTTTCATTTTCCTCCATATTATTTTATGTAATTAACTTATATTTAACCAATTAATGAGGCTGCCTTCCTAAAGTATAGCTGGTTAGTTGTATTTTCTTGACTATTTCATTTTTCTTCTTCTGATTTTATATATCAGACTTGCCACTAACACATGATATATACTGCAGTCATCATTTGCACGTTACATGTCTGGTCAGGGATTCGAAACTTGGATTCTTGAAGTAAGAGGAGCTGGGTTGAGTCTTCGGGGTTCAAATTCCAAAGATATTGAACAGTCTGCCCATGCAATATCTGAGAAGATGGAAGCTACTTCAGAAAGTGCAACCAATGGAGCTGTGGCTTCAAAAAAAGAATTGAATAACATTAGACGTGCAGTATCTGAATCTGACATTTCTGCAGCAAAAGGAGTAAAAACTGAGAATGTATATGTCAAAGGAGACCTGACTAGGTTAGCTACTGTTTGGGATGAATCCATCTTGGTGACACGTTTGACAGAGACTTTTATGCGTTTGTCAGAAAGAGTTTCCGGGTTTCTCAGTGAAAGTCAATCCAAGGTTATGTCTGCCAAATTGCTTGATCAAATTTCAAAACTTTTAGTGGATTCTCCGTTATATGAACAATTCAATGACATAAGGGGAAAGCTTTCAACTTTGTTGGAAACAAAGCAAAACTCTGGTATTACTAGTCAAATAACTGAGCTGAGTCAAAAGCTAGTAAATATTATTGAGGAAGGTCAGCTATCTGTTACTCCTCCATTATTTGATCTACAAGGTCGCTTTACTTCAACAGTAGACGATTTTCAGAAGCAACTTGACTTGATGGTGAAGTATGATTGGGACTTTGATAATTACTTGGAAGAAGATGTTCCCACTGCGGTGAGGTGACATCTTAACATGTTCGAAAGCTATATATTCATCACTCATTTTTATTTTGTTGACAGCCATTAACAATTATATCATTTGCAACCCCTTCCTTTTATCTGTTATTGACAGGAAACTTTCTCTGGATTAATATCCCTTATGTTACTCTTTGGTTTTACCTATACAGATAGAATACATAATGAAAGAAAGCAAGCCAAAAGATGGTAAATTGCTTGCAATTGGACACTCCATGGGTGGCATCTTGCTTTACTCAATGCTGTCACGGTTTGGTAAGTTTTCAGCTTTTGGTGGTGTCAATTGACCATTACTCTTTTTGCTTTGATTTGTTATCATATTCTTATTTTTGTACTCTGTTCTTCACTTGTTTGACATTTCTTATGGTCTAAACTACAATGTCCAATCATTCTTTAATGGTGGGGAAAAAGGTATAGGATTTGGATTTGGAATTTCCTGTGGTAGGTTTTTATTACGATTGTGTTCATTCATGGCCGGTTATTTCTTTTCTAGTGTTGGGTTGACCAAATATACCATTATTCAGTTTGTTATTAGATATCAAGACTTTGAAATGGTCTATAGTCCAATATTTACTCTGGGAAGAAAGTTCCCTGTAGCAACTTTGGTTATGAAAAACATTAGTTTACAATCTATGTTTTCAGTCTTGATTGAGTCACTGATGATAATCCATATCAATTTCTGAACCCAACTTGGGCTTTTTTGATTGACGTTTAAATTGTCTATAATGTACGCAACTATAAATCTTGACAAATTACAACATGATCAAACTTAGAACTTTCTGAGATTTAATCCATATTTTGATTGAGCACACAATCAAGGATAATTGTGGGCAGGGGCGGAGCCAAGATTTCATACGAGGGGGGCCAAGATCAAATATACGTAATAAGAAGAAAAAAAATAAACTAACATAAAAAAGCAAACTATATGAAACAAATTTGATATATCATTAATAACTTAATATAATATAAATTACTCAAAGAGATACCAACACAGTTGGTAGATAGCTGGGTTTCTTAAGCATATTGTCAGGGGTTTGATTCCTGTTGTGTGTAAAGAAAAGGCTTTGTTAGGAGAGGCAAAACCCACTTCGGTGATCTCTTCGGCTAGAAAAGGATTAGTCTCTGATTATCGGTTGAGGGATACCCTTGTGCACACCAAAAAAAAGTTACTCAAAGAGATCTATAATTAATTTAAGTACATATCTAAAATCTTCACTTCTCCAAACTTCAAATCGGCACATTAGATTGTTTCATCGTTTATTCTTTTTTTCTCTTGAAAAATGAGTCAATAGTTTCATTAGCATTCAACCTAAAAACTAAATTTTGTAAGAACATTACTATAAAAAATATTGTTGTTGCACACCGACCTTCCTTGCCACTTGCACCATGGAGACATGTGTTACATCGTTGGGGAATAGTCTAGAAAGGCTAAAATCTGCAACTATAACACAATAACTGCTGTCAAGGAGAATGTTGTTGGTTTTTCACATCACGGTGAATGATGTCGGAGGCATGAGGATAAGCCAATGCACTGGCAGTCTCTATGGAAATTTTAGTTCCATAGACCATGGTAATAAGCCAGGTTTTGCTATTTCACCATACAAATGAGAAGCAACTGTGCCATTCAACAAGTGAAAAAAAATACTGAAAACTTGGGGGGGACCGTGGCTACAGAGGTCCCCCTCCCTCCCGCCCCTGATTGTAAGTTACATTTTTTTAAGTCTTAATTAATGCGTGATTAGCCTTCTGAATAAGAGATTGAAAAAAAAGTCAAACAAGGGAATTTATGAGGCTTTTTTTTTTTATAATTTAAAGTATGACTCAATCTGAATTATGTTTTCTGGCATTATCCCTTTACATTGCAGACATATATATATATATATTCAAGTGCTTAGACTTGTATAAAATAAATTTTGAAGTTATTTATATGTTACATTTTATTGAAGGTTTTGAAGGAAAAGAACCCAGATTGGCTGCAGTGGTTACGCTGGCATCATCTCTTAACTACACATCATCCAAATCAACTTTGAAGTTACTCTTACCCCTTGTAAGTGGATGGTTTATCAGTTTCTGCTTACTTCCTACATAGATTGAGCATTTAACTTGGCATAATCTCTGTTAAAGTACTAAAATTGGTCATTTTTTCAAACAGGCAGATCCTGCACAGGCTCTGAATGTCCCTGTTGTTCCTTTAGGGGCAATATTGGCAGCAGCCTACCCTCTTTCATCTAGTCCACCATATGTATTGTCATGGTTAAATTCTTTGATTTCAGCTGAGGACATGATGGATCCAGATTTATTAAAAAGGCTGGTCTTGAATAACTTTTGTAAGTTATTTCTATCTGTTAGAGGTATAAGATTATGCTTGTGCCTAGTGACTAAGTGGTCAGCAGTTTGATACTTATTGCTCCCCATTTGTCATAATTAAATTGAATGTTGCACAAGATAAAAGGGGCTTGTGCATGGTATTCTTTTGTGACATAGCATGGGATTCAGTTTCTTTTCTGTGCCGGCTGGTACACTTTAGAAAGTAACCTTCATTTTGGAATCGGTAGTTGAAAACCAATCTTTGGGTTATCATTTGACAACTCCGTTGTTATAAAATGGCAAACTACTTATTCTTTTTTTTTTTCAGTGGTTAAAATTCAATTCATTTTCCAAAGTGCACTTGTCATTTTAAAGGATTTGAAGCCGCCAGGTTGACCATTGGATTAAATACTACATACTGTATGGACTAAACAGTTGGGTTTCACATGCTAGTTCTCTTGGACTCTTTACCGCAACCTCGGTTTAACATGCCCTTCTTTCTAATGCTTATCTGATAGTTATCACCGTCATGGTGGTTCCATTTTTAGAGATATTAAGAGTTGTACATTATACATTACTATTTTACAGAATATTGAGAGTGGATATTACTGATGGATCAGTATTAATGATGCAACTTCATATAAGCATGCTTAGATGTATAGGCTAATGAATGAAAAAGCAAATAACTTGTCTGCTCTCACTAAGAAAAGGCTAGGTCTTTGGACGTTGAAGACATGGATTGATGGATAGGAGGGTAAGATATTAAACTATTAAATGATATAACAAGCAAGTAGTTGTGGTTTGACTGGTTTCATTAAATTTAAGAGTAAAGGCCCATTTAAGTCCCCAACAATTTTTGAGCTGCCACTTTTCATCCTTGAGAAAAAAAAAAGTCACCGAATAGTCCCCGAGAATGATAAAAGAGAGACAATTTAGTCCCTCCATTTGTTTTCATTCTGAACAAGTGAACAAGTCATCAGAATGTTGATGTGTATCGTTAGTATGCCAGGTGTCCAGGCAATAGTCCTACATACATGCATAATAGACCATGAGAATAATTATGCATTGAACCAATTAAGTCCCTTACTATTATTTAAGTAACCCAATTTAGTTCCTGATAATTCTATCGTGGGACATATTAGTCCTTCCATGTTACAAGCAACATATTATATGCACCAGATGCACCACACCAGATGCACCAACATAGGTCATATGAAATAGTTTAATCGACACCTGGGCACACTGACGGTATATATTAGCGCTCTAACATTATGTTTAGGATGGAGACAAACGGAGGGACTGATGTGTCCCTCATTTGTCATTGTCAGAGACTATTTGGTGAATTTTTTTTTCTCAAGGACGAAAAGTGGTACCTCAAAGATTGTTAGGAACTAAAATGGGTGTTTACTCTAAATTTAATTTGGTTAGAAATGCTGTAATCCTGCTAGATGTACTTTCTGGATATTGTCATTTTTGCTTCAATCCGCAAGTAGGATATCTGGGGTCAGAATTTGTTAATATGGAATAAGACTGGTATATGCAGTGCAAATTAGTTTTTATTCGAGTTGAGCAAATTATTTATTCACTTGTCTAGGTTATAAATGATCTTTGTATGATACGACTACAACTGGTAGGTACCATACCTGCAAAACTTCTCTTGCAGCTCACAACTGCATTTCGAGAGCGTGGTTTATGTAACAGGAATGGGACCTTTTTTTACAAGGACCATATACACAAAAGTAACGTCCCTATCTTAGCTATTGCTGGAGACCAGGATCTGATTTGTCCCCCTGAAGCTGTGGAAGGTATTTTTAATCCTAGATGTAGATGGTTTATTTGCCTGTTGTTTCAAAAAGTGAATATTCTTACAAGGTTTTTTTTGGAGAAGACACCGTTAAGCTGATTCCTGAGCACCTGGTTACCTATGAAGTTTTTGGCAAACCCGGAGGCCCACATTATGCTCATTATGATTTGGTTGGAGGAAGAATGGTATGACCCTTTGGTTGTTATTGTTATTTTTATTTAACGTATTAGAAAATTGCTGGAAAAGGAATAACATATTCAGTTTCAAATTGCAATTTATTGGTTATGGCCTTATTGGATGTCCAACTCGTGAATTTTCTCTTAGCTTTCTCTTTTATTCATGGATTTCTCCTCCACTTCATCTACTCTTATCATGTTCTTTCCTTATACTTTACTCTTATCATGTTTCTTTCGTATCAAAGATTTTTTTGATGCAAATAATTGGTCTATATTTTTTAATTGTCTCACTTAACACTGCTTTGTTAGTGATGCTTTTTCTATGCATATTTTGGACGCAGGCAGTGGAGCAGGTGTATCCCTGTATAATTGAATTTCTTAGTTGTCATGACAAGTGATGTAGACCGTCAATTTCATCAAATATATTCTTCTTATTAAATTCCAAACAGGCAGGAGATACCTTCCTGATGTTGTCTTTTGTACATCCCATTAGAGCTTATGCAACACACACATAACCGAATGCAGAAAAGTTGAAAGATTTTATCAGACTTCTTGTGCATTGGAATATGAAGTTTTCACATTCTGTTTTGTAACCATACCACTAAAGGGTAGGACGTACGAAGGCTATAGTGATAGAAATGATATAATTCATGAATCTGTAAGGAAATATTTGCTTGCATCATTGAGTCTGAATTACTGTACGTTTATGTACAGAATTTATTACATGATACTCTTGTATGACTATATAACCTTCCCAAAATTTTCTTAAATGTGTTTTTGAGTTTTGTTGTGCTTGATAAGTGTAACAGTTTGATTTGTGATGAAAAATGAGAAATTCAACTGAGTTGTACCTTTACGTATATATACACTTGAAGAATGGTCAAGAATCACGGTAACTACTGGAGGAGCAACCAGAAGCAATTCCACTGCAACCTTAAGAAACTAACTGCTAGGCCTAACTAACTGAATAACATGTGTAAATAAACTCCACACAAACACGTGGGAGCTGCTGTGAGAGAGCCTGAGCCATCATAAATCTTCATGAGCAGCACTGCATGAAGTGAACAGTGCATGCGTCTCTATGATCTGGAATATCAGATAAGAATAATTAAGACTCTTCCGGTCTGTGTGCCTGGACATGGATGCTCCATGTATAGCTCAGCCTCTTGCCCGCCACGGGTGATGTGGTGGTTTTTGTCATTAAAAAGTTTATATACGTTTTAACTTTTAAGTTTGCGAGAATTGAGGATCTGAAATAAAGAATTAGCTAGCGGATTAGGGGTGGTAATAGGTTAAATCGAGTTAGATCTTGACATGGCCTACTTTAAAGCCCGACATGACCTGAAAGCTTATTTAAAGGCCTACTTTTCAATAAGGTATTTAAATATCTCTCCACTTATAAATATGTCATATGTTTTCACTTGTAAATAGACTTGCAAGCCTCTAATGATAAAGAGGCTGATAGACTTATATTGATAAATAGGTCACTAGGCTTTCACAAGTAAATATGTAAGTAGACCTTTATATTTGAATAGACAAATATGGTTTTACCTTCAAATATGCTAAATAATAAATAAATTATATTATTATTATATAATAAATTATATTTTATATAAATATATATACGTGTGTGTATTAAATAGGTTAGCTCGATAGGTCTAGGAGGTTTTTTTAAATTCTTTAGCCTGACTTCTTTAGCTATATAGGCTTTTTAAAAAGCTTTGACCTGACTTTTTTGTAAAATAGGCTAGGTTGGGATAGACCTTAAATAAGGTAGGTCGAAGGCCCTTGACGAGCGTTTTGACCTATTCTCACCCCTACTGAGCCGATTAAGTTTTATCTTTATTGTTTCACTTTTATACTTTTTAAATTTTGGTTTTTTTTAGAAATCGATCAGATCCAACTTAACTTGGTCCAATCGGATTTTTAATTGGACCGTAGAAATAATTTTAACCACTGAACCAGACTGAACAAGATGTCGGTTCAACCGGTCCAACCAGTCGGTTCAATCCGATTTTCATAACCTTGACCAGCATACATTTAAAATAAAATCTCAGATACATTTATTTTATCTTAGAATATGTTATATTTTGATATTCATTTGCATCTTTCGATGTACATGATATCAACGAAACATATAAAAATATTTTTCGTTCAAATATCGTACATATCATATATCAGTATAAAAATACCAGTCTATCAAATGCCTCCATTAGGATCTTTCATCCGGGAATGCTAATATTTATATCTTATTTGCAGACGCTGTATAGAGAATCGTTTTCTCTAGTTCTCTTACGTTTTGTTGGGATGGATATTCAAGTTAAGATATTTTAATTTAGTACCACTAGTGACCCACATTATATTTCTTTCTCTCTCTCTCTCTCTCTCTCTCTCTCTCTCTCTATATATATATATATATATATATATATATATATTCGTTATATGCTTTTTTCTCTCTATTTGTATCCCATAAGGGGGGGATCCTGGCATCCTGCTAATTGCTAAACCAGAGTGGCATGGGATGTTCGGATCCGACCAGATCGCTGTTCCCTTGAAAAGTGGCAGTCCTGTCATATACTAGTATGTACATAACCAAGTATTCAAAGCTGAGCTTTATGCTTATATCTATTGCAATGCTGCTTACACTCCGAGACTAAATTTTGTCATAATTTTAATTTTTCACCCAAAACTTGATCAATAATTAAGTCTACTTACATATACCTTTTTTTAAGAAAAAGTTTCATTTCTATGCAAATTTATTGAATCCCTGTAAGTATGTCAAATTGGATTCTGCACATGGGTGCGAAATTTTGGGGCCAAAGTTTTTGGCATGAGTGAGCAGCACTGCTCATATCTGCATGCCAAAATTAATCAAATATTTTTCTAAGGTACTGCTCTTTTGGACATGCATAATGTACTGAATTTTTTTTTTTTTTTTTGCATATGCGTTATAATTTTCCTTGTCATAATTTCATCACTTTTTCAGATCAATATCTTGTTTAATGTATAATGATTTATTTCTTTAAAAGATCCAAACACATGTAGCAGCTTGTTTGTTTAAGATTCTACTCACTACAAAGTACAGTTTCAACCAGCATTTGATCAAAAGCTTCTCTTTGGAGCCTCTATTAAAAGTGGCTCGGGTTGCGAAATAGTGTCGTTTGTGTTGGGAAAAATCTCTTCCGAATAGGCACTAGATCCCCTATACAAGAATTGGAGTGATGTGTAAAATGATGCATAGAAATGCATTGTGCGAATATTGGTATCCATAAAAAATATTTAACCTATATATGAACAACAAAAATATTCATTCTAAATTCAATAGTAGCAGGGCTCGCAGATGAATTTCAGTACACGCACCATCTGTGCCTCAATTACACTGTTGTTCCTGCTAGAAGATGGCCAAAACTGCAGTTACGATAAATGTGTACAGTGGCTATAGCCAAAAGGGTAAATTATTACTTTATCTTGTATAATTAGCTCAGCATTTTTACTCCTGATTAATTTATATTGGTTCAGCCAGTTCAATATTCATATAGTACTTTCCACTTGCTTTCTTGGGGCTACTATCACCGTGGAATATTGACACAGAAGAGTCTGAGCATTTGTAACAATGTCAGGAAGCAGAATCCAGAATAACTGGTGTTAGGATCAATTTGGCCATCCCTTGTTCTTGTGGTGTTTTGTTTTTACCTTGTGTTCCATGTTGACAGTAACAGAAGATAAGCTTTGTACATTTAATGATTGATAATGGAGGAGGCTTCCTTGTCTTCCATGTGCTCTTGGACATGTGATTTAGATACTCAATTGTCACTATAAATAGTTAAGTGTATAATGCAACTCAGTAGGCCTTGGGCAGCAATACCTCTCAATGGATTCAAACACATCAAGCTTTCTTTTGAACTCTTCAACTTTTCACCCAGTTTTCTATCAAGACAAACAGGATGATGGCATAATTGACCTTGGTCTTAGTCTCAGCACTGTTCCACATGAAGCTTACAATTCTTCTAGCAACTGTATGCGTTCATCCCCCTTGTTCATTCTTTTAATTTTTTAGCTCTTTCTCTTATTTTGTCACACAGCCTTTTCTTGAAATGATAAAAACAATCACACTTCAATTCAATTCAATTCAGTTCCTTAAAATGATTTTGGTTTGTTGTCTCCGGATGACTCATTTGGGGTTAACAAAATGATGTGATAAAACTAAATACAAAAGTAAGGTCTGATTATTTATCTGAATTATATTGCTCTAGGATTATTAACATGTATTGATCAACTCACTAGAGAGAGTTGCTTCCATATATAATCTGACGAAATTATGTTGGGATTCAGTATATGATGACCTTATGGATTGGCCTCACTCCAATCTCAACCTCAAGAATTCAAGCGCACTGCATTCTAAATCTGTCCAAGAAAATTTTGATGAAGAGATAGAGGGGGTCCAGAGCAATGAGAGATGGGCTTATGTGAAAGTTAACATGGATGGAGTTACCATTGGTAGGAAAGTTTGTGTACTTGATCATGGAGGATACTCAAGTCTAGCAGCCCAATTAGAAGACATGTTTGGTAGGCACAGTCAATAATGCCCTTGCAAGATATTGTATAAGTATTTTATTTACTAAGTAATATATTTTTAACTGGTTGTACAATTCAGGAAGCCAATCTCTTTCTGGTCTAAGATTGTTCCAATCAGGGTCAGAGCACTCATTGTTCTACAAGGACAGAGAAGATAATTGGAGGATTGTTGGTGATGTCCCATGGAAGTAGGTTCCCTTTATTGTTCATTTTGTTTGACTTACCAACTTTCTATATTCAATTCTGAGTGATATACTAATTGAACAATAATTCTAACTTGAGCCTTTTCTCTCTTGACTTTTTGTTTGACACAGAGAGTTTGTAGAATGTGTGAAGCGCTTAAGGATTGCAAGAAAGAATGCAGGCTTTGTTTCCTGTTCATCTAGTTACACCTAAATTTTCTGTCTCACTCATGTTGGATTCCTTTAGTAGAAAGCAAAACTCATGATGACCTTCCCTTATTTGTCTGTCCACATATAACTTAATGGATTCAACTAAGGCACATGGTATTTTAGACAGAAAAAAGCAAGTTGTTGTTGGAAATCTGGAAAGTGATTATTAGTGATCCTGCTAACGATTCCATAAACTTTTTAAATTTCAATAAAGGACGACTTAAGTCTTCACTTGGGTGAATCTGGTGCCTTTTCTATACAAGATTATAGAGCATTCCTCTAAGAAATTAAATCACAAAAGCCAATGTGCCACCAAAATTTTTATAATGAGTATCTCACCATTGGCATTATATTAGCAAGAAGCCACGCGAAACTCAAACTGGGAGAAATGCTGTCTCTATCAAAGTGAGAAGAATTAGCTGTTAAATCCAAATGAGGGCCAATAATTTTCATACGAATTGCTTAATGGCAAAAAAACAACAGAGAATCTTGGATTTTTTTTGGTTTGAGAGTCTGAGATCTTGATATCCAGAAATCATATTGGACTCCGACTAATCACATTAGGCAAAGCTCTCCCAGCACCTTTTTTTTTTCCATGGACAAGACTCGAACTCGAGACTTTGCTTGAAGGGAACTAAACTCCTTACCACTTAAACTATCAGGTGTTGGTAGATTCTTAGAAAGATGGATAGGATCAAACAAATTGCTTCATTTTCTCTTATAATTTTTCAATTACAAGGACTCACTTCTAGCTAAACTCCCGGAAATCCTAGCAGCTTGAAAACCTTAAACGTGAGCAAGAGTAAAGGCAAAAGCTTCATAGATGAACTGGATTCACAATTCACAGCTCCCTGAAAATTTCTCAATCAGAGGAAATGGACTACCTATCCAAAGCGTCAAGCACGTGCCTCATTATAGGTCTCTTTTCAGGGCTTCTATGGACACAAGCCATTGCAATCTTCAACACTGCAATTATTTCCTCTTCCTTATCTACATCTTCAGCTAAATATGGGTCTAATACATCTGAAAGTGGCTTCTTCTCCTCAATGCAGAACTGAATCCACTGAACAAGGTCCATTTCTGAGGTACCCACTTGGACGATAGGTAATCGTCCTGTGATCATTTCTAGCAAAATCACACCATATGAATAAACATCCCACTTCTGTGATGGCTTCACCTCTTTCAGTGCTTCTGGAGCCTGATAACCACTTCCCAAAATATTAGTCGTAACTTCTGTGGACAAGCTGTGTTGTCTTCTTTCTTGTGGTTTATCAGCAGCCACACGGTTGGATTGCAAGGTAGGGGACCCTCCAGCAATATTTGCAAGGCGTCCAAGTCCAAAATCAGAAATGTGGGGTTCCATGTTATGTCCAAGAAGTATGTTACTTGGCTTTACGTCTCCATGGACATATTTTTTGGGGCTAAACTCATGCAGATAGACCAATCCTTTTGCAATTCCTTTCATGATTTTCAACCGATACGACCAAGATAGCGGTGTAAATGTGACAAGTCCAGCTTTCCCTGAAGTCAATAAATGGAACCAAACAATCAAATGAACATAATGTCAGGCCACATAGAGGAAAAATCAGTAATTGCCATTAGAAAAAGGGAATAAACAATGGACTTGCCCTTAATGAAACTTACCATGAATTGCTGTAGCAAGGCTTCCATTGGGTATGTAGTCATATATGAGAAGCTTCTCATCAACAGACCAGTAATAGGCTCTCAGAGTCACAATATTAGGATGTCTTAACTTTCCTATTGCTTCTACTTCCGTTTGGAACTCTTTAAACCTTTGAGAACCTCCCTCCCCTAATCTTCTCACAGCCAAGGCAAGCCCATCTTCAAGCACCACTTTGTACATAATCCCTATTTCACTCTTTCCAAGAACAAAAGCTGAAGCCTTGAGAAGCTCATCCAAATCGAAGGCCACTTGAGTATCTAATGGGACAAGATCATATTGCTCCACATTATCAGATAGAGCCTCAGATTCATCCTTTCTAAAACAGAAACACTCTTTCCTTCCCTTACTAACAACATTTTCATCCCGATCCTGATTAAAACCATAAACCCTTGAGTAGCAGTAAGAGAACAGCAAACCCAAAAGGCAAATTCCAATTAAATCACCCACAATAATGGCAACCACAGCACCCTTACTTAGCCCTTTGTTTTTCTCACTTTTCCCATCACCATTAACATTTTCCTGAGGTGGGTAATTATCAGGCAGAAATGGAATTGAGGCAGGTGAACTGGCACCTGGAGTATCAAAGCTACATGGATTCTTCAAAGGAGGGCCACATAAACCAGGATTGCCAATAAAAGCAGTTGGTCCTCTATTCATTAAAGCACCATTTTGGGGTATTGGACCTTTCAAATTGTTATAAGTAAGATCAATGTAAACCTTCTCAGGTAGATTACCAAGACTGGCTGGGATTGAACCACTAAAATGATTATGAGACAGATCAACGGTTCCTTGCAGACTTGATAGATTTCCCATGTCACTAGGAATTGAACCGTTGAATTGATTGAAAGAAAGGTCTAGTTTTTCTAGAGAAAACAAACCAGTGCCAAATGCATCTGGCAAAGGGTCAGTGAAATTGTTTCTACTCAGAATAAGGGTTTTGAGTCTCTTGCATTGGACAATAGTAGCAGGCAATGACCCATTGAAAAAGTTTTGTGATAAATCTAGAGTTTGAAGGAACCTGAGGTTGTGAATCTCATTTGGAACAGACCCGGAAAAGGAATTGTCATAAAGCACCAAACTTTGCAGTCCCTGAGCTTGAAAGAGCTGTGTAGGCAAGCTTCCAAAGAGCCTGTTGTTCCTGAAATTGACATGGCGGAGCTGGGAAAGAGATCCCAGAGTAGAAGGAAGAGAGCCATAAAGTTTCCTCCTTGGGATACTAATGGACACAACAGTTTGGTCCTTGCAAGTAATCCCATTCCATGAACATGGGTTGTCATGAGAAGCATTCCAGCTAGTCATAGAACCTTGTGGGTCTGTGATGGACTGCTTAAGTGTCAAAAGCACAGAGCCTTCAGCATTCAGGGAATTCACAGCGGGTGCAAGAGAGTCACAGAAAAGAAGAAAAATCAGCGAAACTAGAGGGAACATGTCGTTCTCCAACTTAATGACCGTTGGAGCCAATCCAAGAAGATACAAAGGAAAGAAGAAGCTCGGTGAGTGAGGGAAGGTTAGCTTAGGTTTCTTTGTGTGTTCAAGAGAAAAGAAGAAGGTGATGAGAGAGAGAGGTAGAAAGAAAGACAACGGAGGTTGAGGTCAGAGAAAAGGGTCGCTTTAACAGTGAGAAGGGAGTGTTGAAGAATGGGAAAGCAAGAGCTTCTTCGGCCTCGGAGAGAGGTACGAGGTTGGCAACTCGAGAGGAGAGAGAAAGATAACTTATTCACACCACGACGCGACTATTATTATGAAACTCTGGCAATGGATTGTTTTCCTTGAGAGAAAAATGAAGAAAAGAAAAAGAGAGGAAAAAAGAAAAAAATAGGACATTTTTTCTTGATTGAGAAAGGAAAAGGGGAGAAAAAAAAATTTATGAAACCAACCTTAAAAAAGTTTTCTTCCAAAATGGAAAGAAAATGGGGGATAGATGAAAAAACTTAAAACATCTCTCAACTTATTATATCTTATTTTTATTTAAGGGTATTTATGTCATTTCACAAATATATTTTTTTTCTTTCCTCTCACTTTCTACTCCATCAAACAAAAAGAGAGAAAAGTTTTAGTTTTTTTCCTTTCATTTTCTCTTATACCAAACAACTCATCTCATTTTCTACTCTTTTTCTCTCATTCCCTTTTCTTTCATCTCACTTTCTCTCCTACAACCAAACATAGTGTAAGATTCTATTTTTAACATGATCTCTCTTATTGGTCAAAATTTAAATGAGTATTAGTTGAATTATATAGGACCTATATGAATTTCAACCGATAGAAAAAAGTATGTTGAAAATAGAGTGAGTGTTAAAAGGTGTGTTATTAGTATTTCTCCTTTGTTGTATAAAAAAGGAGTCAATTTGGTTCTTGATGTATCAATTAGTTCTTTGATATTTTTTAAACTCCAAAAATATTCCTAAAATTGTCAAACGTTAATCAATTCAGTCCCGCTGTCAGGTATCAAATTGATACAACCTTATAATTTTAAAGACCAAATTAGCACATGGATCAAATTGATAGACCTTACAATTTCATAGACCAAATTAAGGATTTAATCTATGAAAAAGATCATAAATTATTTTTGGCAAAGACTAACAATGCACTACCAACATTGGTTAAGGAATAAAAAATATAAAACTTACATCCGAAAATGGAAAAGTCTATATTATGCAGAGGTGTATTTACTATGAGGCACGTTTAAAAGTTTCATTTTTAATTAAAAAATTGTCTTTAAATTCCTTAAGGAGTGCATTACTAGTAGCGGAATAGAAATTTGCTACAGTAATAAAAACACAAAGTTGATGCAATTGGACGATCTTAAATACTATCGGATCCAGTAGATTTAAATTAATAAATCTGATTTTTTTATCTTGTAATGTGAACCGTTCGATCAAGATCGGACGATCCAAATCGTTCAACTGCATCAAGTGCGGGTTTTTATTATTGGAAAAAATCCTGATCCCTCATTAGCTAGACTCAGTATTGTTTACAAGAATGAGACTGTAAGAACATAGTTAATTTGTAGTGAATTTTTTACACTTTACATCATCTCCAACCCACGTTGTAGTTTTACTTTTTGGAATTTTAAGTGGATCGACCATTATATATCATTTATATATACTTTTTATGAGTTAAACAACTTATCTCTTTAACATAACAACTTCAAAAATTTAACTAAATGGATTCCATTAGTAATCTCATGTTTTTATATTTCATCAACAATTTTTTTATTAAGTCATAATTATTAGATTTATGAAACAATAAAATTATAAGAATTAAGAAAGGCCTACATTTTTTAAACAAGCAGCGGGTGCTTAAATAAGCATGGGTTGCTTGACAAGAAACTCACTCCAGCATCGGTGCTTGTTAAGCTTTTTGGATATAAGCACCTCCACTAAAGGTGTTCTTATGCATACTCCAAAAAAAATTCTACTGTAAATTTAAATGAAATTACATAAATTAAAAGTCTCTAATTTAAAATTAATTATAAAAACCTATCTTTAAACGTATATTTATGTGTTTAATTGTTATGTATTATCAATGTAAATTTTTTTATATTATTATTTAATCATAAATCATGATATGAGTGACTAAAAATATTATTAGAATATGAGTCGAATATTTTAACTGATGTAATAAATTATAATTCATTGACGATATAAATTTTTTTTATACTAACAAAAATAAATATATATATATATATCAATTAAATCCTATAACAAAAGGAAGACAACATTAGACAGTCATGATTATTCTGTGTTGTCTTGTGAGCCGTTAGTGAGAGATGACTATAATTACTAATTATTATGCTCACTTTGTGCTCCATTTTCCTGAAATAGGGTTTACTGCATATTTTATCCTTCATAACATTGTTTATCATTGCCAAATTAAGAAAAATGAAGAATCTTGTATCTTTTTTCGGCGATAAAATAAGGATAAATTGGGTGTTGGTACGTGAATGTGAAGCCGCGAGGCTCGTTAGTAGCCGTTTGTGAGTGGCTCCCGGCTAGGCAACTGAGTGGATACCCAAGTTCATATCCTCTCCGTCCTTGAAAGTTTCGAATAGGAGAGACTTGACCATTAAAATAATAAAATAATAAAATAATATTATTTTAATGGATGTGTCTACCACTCCCTTATTGAAAATTGAGAGATCCCCACCTGGGGTAACCATGGCAACTATGCAATCACCGCAATCACTGCACGTGACTAGAGTATTATAGAGTGCTTTTCTTTATTTTGGTTTTTTAGATGCAACTTAAATTTTAGAGGTAAATTAAATCAAACCTAAAGCGTTCACCAAAAAAAATAAATTAAACCTAAAGAAATACGAGTTTTAATTTACATAAACCATTATTTTTAAAATGGATCAGGAATTGAGAAACTGTTTAATAAATTATATTTTCTTTTTTTAAATATTTAAATTCAATTTTTAACATTTATTTGTAAGATATTTTTGCGATGATTATGTATAAGATATTTAAAATTAAGGTTTTCATGTTAATTTTAACAATGAAGTATTCCCTTAGTAGTTTTTAAGGGGATTAATTTCACACTTTAGTTTGAAATAAATTTTTCTTTTATGAACCATCGTAATTATGATATTTGGCTCTCCGGTGATATCTCGAGATATTCCACAAGCTTCGACCTTCTGGACCAATTATGATACTAATTCTCGTTCAGCTGTTTAGAGTAGAAAATTAACCATTGATTTTTGTAATTTCTGAATTAGAGTGTTTTTCATCAAGATTCGAATTTGCGCTCTGCTCGTTAAGGAATCGATATGCTTATCACTCGACTAATCCTTGGTTGATTAAGTTTGAAATATTTAAATAAGGAACAAAAACGTATTAGATATGAATTATGATAATGTCTTTCTTTTTACATGATTAAATATGATAATGTCAGATTTTATAATTCATACTACAATATCTTATAAAACAGTAACTGCATCTGGAGCGTGACCGTTTCATTTCATAGAGCCCACCCCACCATCATAATAAGACCGTTGCCCAGTACCGGAGAGCTCCCAGAGTTGATAGCTGCCTATAGTCGCTTTGCACTTTACACTTCACACTTTACAGCCCAAAATAATAATAATAATAATTTATTATTATATTTAAAATATATACTGTCAATATTATTATACGAATTGTGAGTCAGTTTGTTAGCTACGTTACTTGCTTATTCTATAAATAGGAGAATAATAAGATTGTGAAATGGTACTTTTTGTTAACAGTAATTATGTTCTTGTTTCTTTTAGATTTTAACTAGGCTTAATTGCACTTTTGGTCCCTCAGGTATCACGATTGTGCAATTTTGGTCCCCCGGGTTTTAATTGCGCCAATTGGGTCCTCTAAATATCATAATTGTGCAATTTTGGTCCCCTAAATTTCAATTGTGCCAATTGGGTCACCTACGTATCATTATTGTGCAATTTTGATCCCCAAGTATCACGATTGTGCAATTTTGGTCCTCCAAGTATGACGATTGTGCAACTTTTAACATCAACAGCCTACGAAGCACATGTGCGATTGATTTGACACTTAATGAGACTAGTTTGACAGCTTACATGTCATTCTTATGTGATATTTAATGACGTGCATTTGACCATTAAATTGTGTGATATGGCAATGTTGTCTTATAAGAATATCCTATAAACTGTCAAGTTGACTTCACTAAGTGTCAAATTAGTCCCACGTGTCTTATGTAGGCTACTGAAGTTAAAAATTGCACAATCGTGATAATTGGGGGACCAAAATTTCATAATCATGATATGTAGGGGACCCAATTGGCGCAATTGAAACTTGGGGGACCAAAATTGCACAATCGTGATACTTGGAGGACCCAATTGGCGCAATTAAAACCCGGGGGACCAAAATTGCACAATCGTGATACCTGGGGGACCAAAAGTGCAATTAAGCCTTTTAACTACTAAAACTTCTATTTGTTTTTATTTTAATCATTTTTGTAATGTAAAGTTTTGTTTGGATAAAAAAACTGGGGATAAAAGTGTGTTTAGATGACTTCAAAATTGATTTTACTGGGAGCTGATAGGTAGTAGCTACAGTTTGTAGATTAAGAATGCATTTGGAAGAGCTTATAGAGAATTTATGAAAATAGTTTATGGAAATAAATATTTGCAAATAATTTATGATCTTTTTATAAGCTCTTTTTAACTTATTTTCATAAGTTTGTCGGAGAAACTTAAGAAAATAAGTTATTTTTAGCTTATTTGAAAAAAAAACTTATTGAATAAACGTTTAATTAAGCAGTTTGCCCAAACGCACCCTAAATGGGAAATGTATTCTTACCTAACTATATGGAGAATTTGTTTCTCTTCTTACTCCCCAACCAACATTTTTTGTTGTTTTTAGTAATTTTATTGCTATAAGTGATTCAACTTTTTTCTATTCAAACAAAAACAATTCTTTTAAACTCAGTTTTAAAATATCATTATCAAGCATATATAAAAAAATTTTTAACCTCGCTTTTTTAAAATTCAATTCTTTCAAAATCAATTCTATCAAAATTAATAATTCTTTATTCGAGTCAAGAACAAAAATTTCTTAATACCAAGAGACAAACTTTTAGTTATTATTTATTGATAACTATAATCCAAGGGGACGTTTGTTTCATGGTTTCGAAAATTATTCTTAGGAGTAACTTTTCTAAGAAAATAATTATTGAAATCTTATTTTCGGGTGTTTTTTTAAAAAAATGTTTGACTAATACTTATAACAATATTCGAGGGAATTATTTGTAAGAGTGGGGTATAGAGGTAGTTACACAAATTTCATTCACACTTTTGTGGGAACCTTTTTGTCTCACCCCCTTTGTTGGGAATAAAAACATGGGAAATTTGAAGTTATTTTATTCCTGAGAATGTTTTATATCCGGGAATAAATTTTCTAACTTTGTAACAAACGTAGGAATCCATATTTCCAACTTCTACATTCCTAAAAATGTGTTCAGATAACATGAAACAAACACACTCTTATAATACTTTTAAAGAATTGCTTTTTGCAACCTCTTTTTTTCTAACACAACCTCTTCTCTCTTTTTAAACTTTTTTTTATTCAAAATACCCCTTCTCACATTCCCTATTATTTCCGGAAGCCATTTTAAATATGTATTGGAATATTATTTCCAGATGGTATTTTAAATTTGTTATGAAATCTTAGTTCCGAAAATTGAAAATGTGTTTCAAAAATTAATTTTCACAATGAAAGAAATTCGTCGAATCTTAAATATATTCTGGAATCTTAGGTTCGGAAGTATAAAGTACGTGTTCCGGAAATTAATTTTCGGAATGAAAAAAAATTAGAATCTTCATAATTTCCGGAAAGTAAAAAAATGCATAAACAGTAAGTATTAAAAAAGGAAGAGTATTTAGGGGGCAAATTTTTAAAAAAAGAAGGGGTTGTATTATAAAAAAGAGGGGCTGCAAAGAGCAACTCCCATACTTTTATTGGTGCATTCTTCGGTACTCCTAATAATTTTGGGGTAAAAGTTAGCCTGTCCAACCAGAATGAGCCATCTCAATTAAATGAGTAATATTGGTGGATCAAGTCAAATGGTTTTCACAATCTGATTGGGCCACTTAAGCAAGGTAAAGTTACCCTAAAGTGTGTTTGGATGGGATGATGTTAGAGGGTAATGTATTTTAAGAGGGTAATTGAAATGCTTTACATTAAAATGCTTTGTTTGGATGTTTTATTATCAGGAATTTAAAATTCTTGATATTTTAAGAGGGTAATTTTTTATACAAAATGAGGGAATTTCAAATTCTACCAATAGAAGGAATTTCTAAATTCCTCTCTCACTCTCAGCCTCGTACCATCTAAGTTTCACTCTTCATGTTTTTCACCTTCACCCATATTTGGATCTTCCCTTCTCAGCCATTTTTTGATCTTCCCTTCTCAGCTTCACATTCTTAGCCATTGCTATCGATTCCTCAGCTTGGTCATGGATTCCTCACTTCCATAGCTCTAGCTTGGAGCTGCTCTAGGTTTCAGATTTACTGATGCTTTCTTCATCTCTGTTTTTCTTATGCGATGGTAAATCTAGGGTTCTTGTCTTTGCTTGCTCTTGCTCTCTCTCATGGCTTGGGTTCTTCATCCTTATAACACACGATCGACTCTTGCTCTAGCCACTTGTCTTTGTTCTTATGATGTGTTTTGATGAGTTACTTTGTTGTGCAGGTACTAATTTTCAGACTAACAAAGAAGTTGCAATTAAGTTTGTAAGTGTTGTTATTCATCAACAGGGTTTCAGATTTGATTCCATTTTCACTGTTTTATTTGCTCTAGCCACTTGTCTTTGTTGTTATTTTTTGTTTTTATTTCCGACATTTTATATCTAAATCCCAATTTTTTAAATGAATTTTGAAAAATGAAATTTTATAATTGAAGGAAATTAAATTCCTACAACCAAACAAAGAATTTGAAATACAAGGTATTTGAATTACTCTATCCAAACAAAGTATTTTCAAAATGATGGTAATTTAAATGAAGCAATTCAATTGCCTTTTATTTTAAATAGCTTGAAATTTTGAAATACCTCATCCAAACACACACTTAGGGTACCATAGAATTCACCACTTTTATTCTCATATATGTATACAATAATTAAGTAATTAATTAACTCACAAATCATATCATATTTAGAGTGCGTTTAGAAAAGTTGAAAAAAAAATATTATATTAATAATCAATTATTTGTATAATCGGTTATTGTGATAATAGTTTATAATCAAAATATGTTTTTGTTTCGGTCTGTTTGGTGAAAATGATTTTATGATAATATGTTTTGTTTGGATGATGTAAAAAAATCACTTTTACATAATAAATTACAAAAAATGGTATGGAGTTATTTATCTATCTATATTAATAATATTTGTTGTTTTTTTTAACATTAAAACTTGTTAAAATGTTTATTTTTTTTATATTTTGGCATCAATTTTTTTCTATTATAAAAAGTTGAATAAAAGTTGTAACATTTTTTCATGATTATGAAAATATATCTTGTTAAAATATGTATTTTAGAAGATTAAAGATTTTGAGTGGTAAATGTTAAATAAAAAAATATGAGTAAATCCCTAATTTAGTCCCTGAAATTGTAAGGTCGTATGAATTTGGTCTCTATGTCAATTTTGTGCCAATTTGATCCCTGAAATTATAAGGTTCGTATCAACTTAGTCCTTGACAGAGAGACTTAATTGATAAACGTTTGACAATTTCAGGGATGTTTCTGGAATTTCGAAAATGTCAGGGACCAAATTGATACGATTTTACAATTTCATGGACTAAATTGAGGATTTACTCAGAAAAATATGATAGTACGTCATAAACATTAATAATAAAAGTTAAAAGAGATAAAAAAAACAAAGAGAAGTTTTAAAGTCTCTACCTTAATCAATTATTGATTAACAACAAAGTTTATAATCATGGGTTTATCGATGCACTTAAGGTAAAGTTTCTACCTATGCATTTATAAGTGTGTGTTTAGATGAGTATTTAACAAACGTGATTTTGGATGGAATTGATTTTGTAGAATTGATTTCAATATAATTGAGTTTGAAGTAAAGTGATTTATGTTTGGATATGTTTATGACAAAAGTGATTTTTATAAAGAAATAGTGTTTGGATAGTTTTGATTACAATTGCTTTTGGCCGTATAATTATCAAAATGGGTTTGAATGTTCATGTATGAATACTTCTTTGTATATTCATTAACATATTTTAATTAATTTCGGTTATATATATTATAATAATTAACAAATATTTTTATTAACAATTAACAATTTTTTTACTTTATGTTAATTTATTATGATTTATTCAGTTATATATATATATATATATATATATATATATATATATATATATATATATTTATTAGCCATGAAATTAATTTAGTTTGTAATTAATTGTAAATAAATAAACTTTTAGCTAAATTTCTTCTGCCACTCCTCACCGCGATGCATGCTCAAATTCTTTGCAAAAGAACACATGTACACGAATGGCAAAACCAAAGTTAATGGGTCTTTTCACTTTGTGTAACAAAAAAAATAATAAATGAGCTCTTAGAGCCCAATCTCTCTTGTCTTCTTTAACCTTGAGACATAGGACGCTGTCGCGCTGCAACTACACTAGAAACGGAAATACGCTCAATAGGGGTTGAGAAATCATCACAATAACCATTTCTTGAAGGGGACAAAGCTGAAAAATCACAACTAACTTGCATAAGAATCGATTTAAGCTAGAAGTAGAAGCTAAGGAGGGTTGCTTCAGCTAGAATCAATTTCAGGTGGAAGAATCGCTTTCTCAACCATGACCCAAACAAACGCGCATTGGACACTACTCAACACAGAACCAAACCAGCACGAAGTAATCAAATTAATGGTCAAAAAGTAGCGTTTTGTATGAAAAAGTTCCATTTCACTTACGCTCATAACTGGAATTGCAGGAGATAGTGCACTTAAGAATGACTTTATAGAAGCTAACAATTGTAAGAGTTCGTTTTTATGTGTCTCTTCATTATGGCATGGCAACAGGAAATAGATCCTCTCCATTATTTATCTCTCCATTTTTATCAATTTTTAAAGTTTTTTTCAAATAAATGTGTATTATGCACATGCATTTAGTCCCTCCATGCATTTATTATCTCAAAACTTTAGTAATGGACATCTCCATTTCTTATAAAAAATGGAGAGGATTCTTACTCATGGCAATAGGCTGCAAGTGATGGAGCCGTTAAGGGATATATGGGGAAGGGAGTTTGAGATTGAAAAATAATCTAATCAAAAAAATTCAACCGTACATGGTACAAGATGTTTTTAAAATAGTTTTTTCATTTAAAAAATAAAGCTTTTTTTAAAGATATAGGTTAAATGTCAAACATATGAGATTATGTATAAAACAATTTTTTAAAGAGAAAAACACTTAAAATGGAAAAAATTAAGTTGTCCCATTGGGTGGTTTACCTTCCCCCATTTTATAAGGATAGTTTAGGCTTCTTCTCACCAAAACGTGGTGACTTGGTAATCGAGGTTGTCGTTTGAGGTTCTTGTGTTGTGTGGTGAAGTAAACGACATGAATACATCATAGTGATTGTGTTATGTTATGTTGCGAGGAGCGAGATGAGGTCAACGATGAAGGGTGAAGAGAGAGTGATGGAAAGTTGCATCCGAGCAACGGTAGAAGCTGTACACTCCTCTCCATTCCAAGCCGTCCTTTATCTCGCTGGCGGAGCTTCTCAGGTCTCTCTCTCTCTCTCTCTCTCTCTCTAGATAGATAGATAGATAGATAGATGTTGTGACTTGTGTGTGTGTGTGTGTGTGTGTTCAGTGAGTGACCATTTGCAGTTGTTTGATCAGATTGTGGGTTGGTTGATATCAGTTCCGGGTTGTTCAAATACTGTCCTTGAAGCTGTGGTTCCTTACTCCAAGATGTCTCTCATCCAGTTACTCGCCAAGGTTCCTTCTTTCATTTTCAATTCTTTCTCTATATATACTCTTTCTCTGTTTTACTTTTACCCCACTCTTTCTCTTTCTCTGTCTCTGTAGATTCCACCCCACTTTTGTAGCCATCAGACTGCTGAAGACATGGCTTTATTGGCTTACAATCGTGCTCTTAAGCTCTCCACCCCAGGTTCACTTTTCCAATTCAAATTCACAATATGGGTGCATTGCATTGCATCTACTGTTGCAAATGCAGTAATATGAACTAATGTGGTCTGCATTTCATTTACCTGTCGTGTAGGATCCCCTGTTATTGGTGTGGGCTTCACTGGTTCTTTGGCTACCACACGTCCCAAACTTGGGCACCACAGGTATGATCTAATCTATCATTATCTACAAAGATGCCTAATGATCGTGTTATTATTCAGTTTCAGCATATCCATAAGCTTTTCAATGGCTTTTTCATTTGCTTAACTTCTGAAGAGGTCACCCATTGACCACTAAACCCCATTACTGCATTACTGTATACTTGTTTTGTTTCCATCTCCGCAGGCTTGTTGCCATCGGTGATTCCCAATTCTTTTTAACTAGTCATATCCGTGGGTATGCACCCGTAGAGTTCTTCTGTTCCTGTTTAAGGCAATAAGTTCACATTCTCTAGCTAGCATTGCAAAACTAAGCTAGCACCACCCTGTGAAGCTAACCCAGTGATTGCAATACTTGTGATGAGAACAGGGCTGTGTTAAATTATAACATGCTTGGTTTGTATTAAATTTTGTTGCAAAATAGAAAGTACTGATAAATTGGGTGGAATATGAAGAAAATAAAAAACAAGCTGCTGAACCTTTTGGTCTGCCATTAAATATTTTAAAACTTTGTGTTTCAGGATTTATTAGTAGTAGTAAATAGTACATGTCCAACAATAAGATAATGCACATTGCTATTGTCAACAACTGAAATTACATAATAAGGCACAGCTTGGTTTGATAATAGTATATAAAAAATGATAGAAAGCTTATCATCTTTGATAGGACCCCTGGGCCTAATACGGACACTGTCCTCACTCCAAAGAGGCCTATTATGTGGAGAGTATATTCTAGAAGGAAGAAAGTGGGGTCAGGGAGAGAGATTGAGCAAGTTAGTTAGTGAGCTGGCCAAATATTCCATGTGATACGGTTAGAGAGGAATATGTGTGAGAGAGTGATAAGCACCCAAGTGCTTGGGGAACCCTCCCTTAAAAGCTAGCTATTAAGGGAGGAGAACCAAGCCACTTAAGTACTCCACAAAGCAGCCCATACTACTTGCTGTGGGACTTAGGCACCCCATAATACCCAAGTCCCTATCATAGCACCGCCCCTGAGAGCCGACGTCTCGGCGGCTGCACTCTATGACGCTTCACTCGGTCTTTTCCGGTCAGCCCCTCTGTAGGTAGCCCTTTCTGAGACATCGGCAACCATCTCTGATACCAAATGATAAGCACCCAAGTGCTTGGGGAACCCTCCCTTAAAAGCTAGCTATTAAGGTGGGAGAACCAAGCCACTTACGTACTCCACCAAGCAACCCATACTACTTGATGTGGGACTTAGGCACCCCATAATACCCAAGTCCCTATCAGAGAGTAGGATGGGTGTGGGGCATTCATGCGTATTGTAATTGGTTGTTAGGAGAATTATTCTCTGGATAGTAACCGTCTCTGTTTATGAGAGCTATTGAACTCTTTTTCTCAGGCTCACTAAGCTAATACTCTGCTTCATTCCCAATTCTTTTACTGTTATATTGTGTTCTGTTGTTTCTATCATTGGTCCGACCTGCCGGATCTTCGAGCGCAGGCTGCGAGAGTACTGATTTTCCATGCCACCAAAGATGACTGACTGAGTCGATGCGTTGGAAGCGAGAATGTCGGCGCTGGAAGAGTCTTTCAGCCAGACCATGGTGGAATTCCATCAGTCGATGTTGGCGGAATTTGCCAAATTACGGAGCACTCGCCAAGAGGAACCACATTCTAAGTCTTACAGTGAAGATTCCGTGTCTGAGTTCAAAATGGCCGTTAAGAAGGTGGAGCTACCGTCTTTTGACGGCGAGGATCCCGTGGGGTGGATCACGCAGGCGGAGACATATTTCAAAATGCAAGGTTTGACGGAGGAAGTGAAGGTGAGGTTGGCGAAGGTGAGTATGGAAGGTGCTACCATCCACTGGTTTAACTTGCTGCGTGAAACAGAGGATGATCTCACATGGTCGAAACTCAAGCGTGCCTTGATCGAGAGGTATGAGGGACGACAATGTGACAATCCGTTTGAGGAATTAAAGGATTTGCAGCAGAAGGGTAGTGTGGATGAATACATTACAGAATTTGAATTTATCTCGTCGCAAGTGGGGCGAATGCCGGAGGAGCAATACCTGGGTTATTTCATGGGAGGACTCCGGCCGGAGCTTCGATTGTTGGTTAGAACTTTTAATCCGCGCAATGGGGTTCAGGCGATGAAGCTGGCATGGGATATTGAGGCAGAGTTGCGCGAATCCCTGGCTATCCGAGGCGGTGGCGGTGTGAATATGAGACCGTGGCGAGGAGGACGAGAGATGGATGGGCCGAATGGGAAAGGTGGTCTTGGGTTGGGCCATAACTCGGGCCCAAATAGAGGAAATGGGGGGTTCGGTCCAGCTGTTGCAACCTTGGGGAAACCGGGGCAATCTAATTCGGGTTTTGGGCCGAATTCAAACCCGAATTCTTATACACAAGTGAACCCTGACTCTGTGCGACCAAACAGGGAGGAAGGGCGACGAGGGCACACCGAAGATCGCAGCCGAGGGATCAAACACCTTCGTTATTCGAAATTGATGGATCGATGAGCCCGAGGGTTTTGTTTTCGATGTGGGGAACGCTACCATCCCCTTCATCAATGCGCGGAAAAGCAACTGCGATTGGTGGTGTTGGGTGACGATGAGACAGTGAACGAAGAAGGGGAGGTAATCGCAGTGGAGATGAGGGAAGACGAAGTGGAAGAGACCCTGGAGCGTAACTCCATAGGGCTGTTTGGCTTGACTGAGACGGGTAGGCCTAAGAACTCAAGGCCCACGACACTGCGATTGGAAGGAAGGGTGAAGGGAGTGTCGGTCTTGATCTTGATTGATAGTGGAGCTAGCCACTGTTTTATTTCTCCTCGAGTTGCCGTTGCTTTGGAGCTGCCGGTTGAACATAGCAGAGCGATGGGGGTAAAATTGGGAGACGGACACCAAGTTAACACGATGGGGAAGTGCAGGGAATTGGAGGTGCAGATGGGTGAATTCACCACCTTGGTGGATGCTTATGTGTTGGAGCTGGGAGATTTGGATATGATATTAGGGGTGGCTTGGCTAAAACAGTTTGGAAAGGTAACCTTTGATTGGGAGGACATGATTGTTAGCTTTAAATGGAAGGGAGAATTGGTTGAGTTACAGGGCCATTGTCCAACAGTGGTGCATCCAAAAAAAGAGAAAAGGATTGCAACACAAGTTAGTTCATTACATAGCATGCTAGAGGGTGAAGTTAGGGAGGTTGAGTTTGAGGACAAGAAGGGTCTACCAGTGCATCAACAGAGGGAACTTCAGCAGCTGTTGGAGCAATTTTCTGAAGTTTTTAGGGAGACAACGGGCCTACCACCTAAGAGGGACACGGTGCATGTGATCGAGTTGCAAAAGCATGCTGGACCTGTGAGTGTGCGACCTTACCGATACCCCTACCACCACAAGAATGAGATTGAGAAACAAGTCCAAGACATGCTGAAGCAAGGTATAATCTGACACAGCTCTAGTGCTTTTTCAAGTCCGGTAATTTTAGTTAAAAAGAAGGACGCTACTTGGCGAATGTGTTTGGATTATAGAGAGTTGAATAAGGTCACCATCTCATATAAGTACCCCATTCTGGTTGTGGAAGAGTTATTGGATGAGTTGCATGGAGCTAAGTACTTCTCTAAGTTGGATTTGAAGTCGGGTTACCATCAAATAAGGGTGAAGCAGGAAGATGTGCACAAGATGGCTTTCCGAACGCATGAGGGGCACTATGAATTCTTAGTCATGCCGTTTGGGCTAACAAATGCCCCGTCCACTTTCGAATCCACAATGAACCAAGTATTCAAGCCTAATCTTAGAAAGTTTGTGTTGGTCTTCTTTGACGATATATTGGTATATAGTCAAGGATGGGAGGAACACGTGAAGCATTTGTCCCAAGTCTTGAAGGTGTTACAAGACAATAAATTTGTGGCAAACAAGAAGAAGTGTACATTTGGAAGTAAACAAGTGGAATACCTAGGACACATCATTTCGGAAAAAGGGGTAACAGTTGACCCGACAGAGATCAAAAGTATTGTGGAGTGGCCAATTCCTCTTAATGTGAAGGGTGTTAGAGGATTTTTGGATTTAACGGGCTATTATAGAAAGTTCATTGCAGGGTATGGAAAAATAGCAAAACCCTTGACGGAATTGACAAAGGAGGGTTTTAAATGGGGCTCGGAGGCTCTCCAAGCCCTTGAAGAGCTAAAGACAGTAATGACAAATTCACCGGTGTTGGTGCTACCGGATTTTTCCATACCATTTGAAATAGAGTGTGATGCTTCCGGAAGGGGAGTAGGGGCAGTTTTAATGCAAAGGAAGAGGCCCATAGCATATTTCAGCAAGGCTTTATCAAAGAATAATTTGGTTAAATCAGCGTATGAGAAGGAGTTGATGGCACTTGTCTTGGCAGTGCAACACTAGTGGCCCTACCTATTGGGGAGGAGTTTTGTGGTTTATTTGGATAAAAAAAGCCTTAAACATCTTCTCCAGCAGAGAATTACCACGGCTGATCAACAAAATTGGATAGCTAAGCTCCCAGGCTATCATTTTGAGGTCATTTACAAACCTGGACCCGAAAACAAAGCTGCGGACTCCTTGTCAAGGATGTTTGAGGAAGGAGAGTTGAAGGGAATTACTTCTTTCCACATTTGGTTACAGCAGCAGCAGGTACAGCAAGAAGTAAAGGAGGATGATCAGCCGAAACATGTGATAGAAGACTTGCAGAAAAAGCCTAATTCCAGGCCCGGTTTCAGCTTAAAACAGGGGGTACTGTTGTACCAAATCAGATTGGTAATCCTCCTGTATACCCCTCTTATTAGAGGAATTTCATGCTTCTCCAGCAGGGGGTCACTCCGGGTTTTTGAGGACTTATAGAAGGGTGGCTGGCAATTTATATTGGCTCGGAATGAAGAAATCGGTGCAGGATTTTGTGAGACATTGTGATGTGTGCCAGCGGCAAAAATATTCAGCTTCGTCTCCCGCGGGGCTATTGCAACCCCTTCCAATTCCTGGTCAGATTTGGGAAGATATCTCCCTTGATTTTATAACTGGCCTTCCGAAATCTAAGGGATTTGAGGCAATTTTTGTGGTGGTGGATAGATTATCCAAGTATGGTCACTTCATAACCTTGAAGCATCCTTACACGACCAAGAAAGTAGCTGAAGTATTCACTAAGAAATAGTTTGCTTGCATGGAGTGCCTCAATCCATCGTAAGTGATCGGGACCCTTTGTTCATCAATTTATTTTGGAAGGAATTGTTTAGATTGCGAGGTACAGTTTTAAAGATGAGTTCCTCCTATCACCCCGAGACCGACGGCCAGACAGAAGTAGTTAATAGATGTCTTGAAGCGTATTTACGTTGCTTTGCTTCAGAACAGCCCAAGAATTGGTCCTATTGGGTGTCATGGGCTGAGTTATGGTATAATTCTACACTTCATGTTTCAACTGGCACAACCCTTTTGAGGTGGTTTATGCGAGAAAACCACCTCCCTTGGTTCGGTATTCACAAGGGGAAACAAGAGTAGAGGCAGTCGCAGCTGAATTAGTGGATCGAGATGAGGCTTTGAGATAGTTGAAACACCATTTACTTCGGGCTCAACAGCAAATGAAAAAATAGGCGGATAAGAAGAGAAGAGATATATCATTCGAGGTGGGGGAGTGGGTATTCTTGAAGTTGAGACCCCATAGACAACACATTGTGGCAAGAAGGATCATTCAAAAGTTGGCTCCAAGGTATTTTGGACCCTACCTAATTCTGGAAAAAGTGGGGGCTGTATTTTATAAATTAAAACTGCCTGAGTCTGCGCGAGTTCATCCGGTGTTCCACATTTCTCAATTGAAGAAGGCCCTTGGAGACTACACTGCAGAACCCGAACTGCCTGAGGGGTTAGAAGTAGAAGTTGATGAGCTGGAAGAACTAGATGCTCTGCTGGCTTATAGAGAAGTTAGGGAGGGAGATCAGATTGTGAAACAGTGGCTGGTTAAGTGGAAGGGCAGGGCTAGTGAAGACACTACTTGGGAAGATGAGATGTTACTCAAAAGTCAGTTTCCTCATGTCAGCCTTGAGGACAAGGCTGTTCTTGCAAGGGGGGCAGTGATAAGACCCCTGGGCCTGATACGGACACTGTCCTCACTCCAAAGAGGCCTATTATGTGGAGAGTATATTCTAGAAGGAAGAAAGTGGGGCCAGGGAGAGAGAATGAGCAAGTAGTTAGTGAGCTGGCCAAATATTCCATGTGATACAGTCAGAGAAGAATATGTGTGAGAGAGTAGGATGGGTGTGGGGCATTCATGCCTATTGTAATTGGTTGTTAGGAGAATTATTCTCTGGAGGAGCCCTAGGCTCTGGATAGTAACCGTCTCTGTTTATGAGAGCTATTGAACTCTTTTTCTCAGGCTCACTAAGCTAATACTCTGCTTCATTCCCAATTCTTTTACTGTTATATCTTCCATGTGAGCTTATTACTGGAGCACATATAGTTCTTACTTGATGTTGGCTTGCTGTTCTTAACTCATGACCACCTGTGAAGATATTTTCCCCTAAATGTTGCAAGTTGTTGTAGTCATTGGTATCTATAAAGATACTACAAAGTCGTGACTTAATACAAGCTAAGCTCAACTGTAGAGAAGTGCATTGCAGCAGCTTTTGAATTTTCCTCTGTTTATGTTGTTATATACTTTGACTGTATGATTTTCTGGATCTTGTTAATTGTTGCATTTTCTTTAAAGAGGCGCTTTTCAAATTGCGCTTTCCCCTGACCCCCTAAATGTGATTTTGGGGAAAGATTAATCCCATCTGAACTTCTTTTATGTTCTATTATAGATTTTGTATGTCAACGAGGACAGCTGACCGACTTTGGGTATCAGAAGTGACCTTGACTAAGGTACTGTTATCCTCTTCTTTGTTCTACTTGTTATTCTGAACTTGATGTTAAACATGTGATAATCATGCATGTTATATTATTTATGTACATATTTATATTCGTTTATTCTGTAAACTATTCTTATTTAGGGCCTCCGTACTCGAGAAGAAGAGGACAGAGTTTCTAGCCATCTTCTGCTCAAGGTGTGAAGAAAAGTTGTCAATTTTGCTATTTATTTTCACTTATGAATTGTCTTCTTCTTAGGTTTATGTATAAGAAGTAAGAACACTATGTTGGAAATTCAAGCGTGAGTATTGAAGTCCCACATTGGTAAAGAATGCTTGAAGAGTATATAAGTGGGAAGACCCATAGACTCATTGCCTTAAGATTTTAAGGCAAGATGTGGCATGAGGCCCACTGTTGTCTTTTCTCACTCAGCCATTAATGGAGATTTTCCTGGCTTTTGGGCTCCCCATGGCGCCCTGCTATGGCCCAATAAGTGGTATCGAAGTCGATGGTTAGTTTGGGCCAAGTATTTGAAAATGGTGGTTGGTGCTCGAGTTCGGTCCTAACCCATGTTGTGGAGCACATTGACAAGATTTGGGTTTTGGTTGATAACCTGCGAGTATTCGGAGTCACTTCTGCTTGAGGAGGAGCATACCGATGTTAAGACTCACTTGAGGAGGAGAGTGTTGGAAATTCAAGTGAGTGTTAAAGTCCTATATTAGTAAAGAATGAGTTAAGTGAAGAGTATATAAGTGAGAAGACTCATAAACTAATGTTTTTGGGTCAAAATGTGGTGTTATGCCCACTATTGTGGTTTCTCGCTTAGCCCATTGATGGAGATCTCCCCGGCATTTGTGCTCCCCCTGACCACCCACCACACTGGAGATCTCATCAAATGAGAATTGGAATATTTGGAAGCAAAACTTCAATGTATTCCTTACTTCAAATTTGTTCTAAAATCTTACTTTGATTTTGCTCCCTTCTCTGTTATGGTTCCAGGCAATTGCAAATGCATGCAAAGTTCCAGCAACATCTGTTTCTGAGTTGAGTGAATCAGATGTATCGGATGAATATGAGAAGCAATTCAATGAAGATCAAGAACTAGAACAACTTATAAATGGTCAAATATGCTTTAAAATTTATTCATTTTCAAGCGGTATGGTTAAACCTTTGAGCAGAATCAATCTTAATACAATTACAATTAATTTCAAGTTTCTTGTTGATAATTTTTTATCTTTTGGTTGCAGACAAACCAGCAGAAAGGAAAATAATATTGCCTGGTTCTTTTAATCCATTACATGTTGGGCATCTCAAGCTCATGGAAGTTGCCACTAGGTACATAAACTCATGTTATTCATTAAAAAATATTCACGTTTTTTGAATAGGTTGTTATCTAATGGACTACTCATTAAATATATTCCCTTCTAAGTTTTATTGGTGTTATTTTAATGTTTGTTATATACATGTGCCTTTAAAGAGGCTACTGTTCAAATTTGGTTTTAGGAGTTAGTATAAAATATTCAATTATATTGATATTTGGTGAAAATTTTAATTTTATTTATCATAAATAGCTACTATTGGAGTGAAGAAATAGTTTAACTTTGAAGTTGATAATAAACTGTTCTATTTAAAAGGTAATATTTTGTCATATATCAAATTTAATTGGGTGAGGGTGAGCCTTGGCGAAACAGTAAGGTTGCCGCCTTGTGACCTCCCCAAGTTCAAATCCTGGAAACAGCGTTTCCGCTTGCGGATAAGGTTGCGTATATCTACTCTTCCTAGACCCCACTAGATGGAAGCCTCATGCACTGCATACATTAATTAGGATCAGTTGTCTATATGTGTGATGATCTATTTAAATTTATTTTCATTTGTTGGTAATTTTAATCCAAGATTTCACATATTAAGAACACATCTATACAGCATTTGCGGTGATGGATATCCATGCTTTGAAATATCTGCAATCAATGCAGACAAACCTCCATTATCAGTGTCTGAGATCAAAGATCGCGTCAAGCAATTTGAAGAAGTTGGTGAGATTCTTTTTTCCTCGTCCAAGTTCTATATTAAAGACGCATAGGACTTCTAAGTGCATAAGTTTCTAAAATTTCATTTCATCTACTAATTTATGAATGGGACTCTGCCTCCATTTTTTATTTCCGACAATGGGTTCTTGGCTTTCTGTTGTACCATACTGCTCAAATTGTGTGTTCACTGATGCTCTTCCATTGTGGAAAATAACCATCTGCATCTCTTTTATTTTACTTAGTAAGTGTTACTTAGTAAATGTGCCACACACACTCAGAGAGGGGAGAAGGGTCGGGGGGGGGGGGGGGGGTTAATAAATTCTTTATAGTTTATATTATGTTAAAAATAATGAATATTTGACGTGGTGAATGCTTAATAGGATTTGCATGTTTTGTTTAAGTTAGAAAATTTAGTATAAGCTCTTATGACAATATGATACTTCAGGGCTTAAATAAAACTGTTTTTGAGTACTTAGTTTGTTATTGTATAAATGCCACCTACAGTTGTAATGACTTCTCTACTTCAATGCAGGAAAGACAGTAATTATATCCAATCAGCCTTATTTTTATAAGAAGGCCGAACTTTTTCCGGGCAGTGCTTTTGTAATTGGTTCCGACACAGCAGCAAGGCTTATTAATGTATGAAATTATTTACTGTTGGATCAATTTCACATGAACCTCACAATATCAGTACCTTAAAATACTCAGATTGTACTTTGTAGTTTGGGGTAAGTGTACTTTGTTTGTTGCAATGTTGCTTCAATAGATTTTATTAGCTAATCTCTTCATGTTACTCTTGTAGCCTAAATACTATGATGGGGACTACAACAAGATGCTGAAGATACTTATTGGTTGTAAAGAAACAGGGTGTACCTTCCTTGTCGGTGGTAGGAATGTAGATGGAGCTTTCAAGGTATCACTACATAAGAAAAGAACATCTATAATTTTAGCATTCTTATTTTGTTCAATGTTAGTGAGGCCATTGTATGGTGTTGCAGGTTCTTGATGATTTAGATGTTCCAGAGGAACTAAAAGACATGTTCATCTCTATTCCAGGTGAACAGTTCCGCATGGATATATCCTCCACTGAAATAAGAAAAAGGAGTGGAATGTAAATATTTTTACTTTATGACTAAAGGTCAACGTATAAGATGAAACCACTTCCTTACTTAGCATATAAAAGAGGAGTCTGTATGTGTCAGACATGTATCCAATATACACGACTCTTCAAATCCTATGGGAGATGTATCAGTGCCAATGCTTCTTTGTTTCTTTGTAGCTGAAAAAGATAATCATGACCCTGCACGGTTGATGGCTATCCCCATTTTTATACAGATAAGAAGTGAATATGTGCTAAAAAGTTCCAATTTGGTGTGCATGTTTGGATTCACTGTTTTGAGATGCAAAAATAATTTCAGAAATATAAAATTGATTTTGATATGTTTGGATGTTCTTGAGTAGAATTAATTTTGTTTCTAAAATGGATTTTAACTTGAAGCTAGGATTTGGAACTTTTGCCTCCCAAACGTGATTTTTAATCTCAAATGTATTGTTCAACTCACTTTTACGTTAATGTATTCAAATTTAAATCACTTTACTTCAAATTCAATTCTATTTAAATCAATTTTACAAAATCAATTTTATCCAAAATCACATCTATCTCCCTCTCTAGTCCGGGTCAACCATCATTTGTGTTTATCTTCTATTGGCACCAAGAATCTGTGTGGTTTAGTCGCTTTTTTTTTTTTTTTTTTTTTGGCAATAATCATTCATTAATTCATTATTATATGGAAGAAAAGAAACAGATGTTTTTTTGAGTGCAAAGAAACACATTTTTAGAGAACAATACTTGGCCTAGTACAATCACAGCATCTTATACTATTTTGACTACAATGAAAACAAAAAAAACCAAACATGCATGCATGCATGCGTATGGATACTCCCTAGCTAGCTTCTCAGCTTTGCCTCTTTCAGTTCACGGTGGAGATGATATTATGATGACGGAATTCACAAAGTTCATCCAGCACAGCCTCCACCACAGCCCGCCCCACATGCAGCGGTGCAGTTTGAGCCATGCCCATAGTTGTTGTCCGCTGAGGCTTTGTTTGTGTCTTTGGACATTCCATCTGCACATAAGAAGATGATAGCTGCTAAAAGAGAGAGGGTCACTAACGCTGAACATAACACAAAAACGACCCTTCCCAGCTCTTCACCATAGCTGCCACCACCACCTTGGTATCCTGTGAATCCCATCTCGTTCCATTGCCTCACCATCTATGCTGAGCAAGGTTCTTCTGATTCTATGTTTCTCTCTGCAACTCTGCATGGAAGGGAAAGGACCAAAGAGAAAGAGATGCTTTCAAATAGTTCCTGTCCTTTGGGAGCCACGAAAAGGTGAGGGGAAGAGTCTCTAATCTATGGTCTTGGCACAAAGGAAAAAGAATGTGAATTACCATAAGGCTTTATCCCGTTGACCAAGGTAGCTTACTTGAATATAAATGTCTTCACCTCTTTTGGGTGGGGAACTCTATTAGCACGTGTTTGTCAAACATGTGCACGTTTGGTTGGCAGCTGTAACAGTCTAAATTGTGAATGAAGGAACTTAGTGCAAATCTTATCCTTTTAGTGACAAGTCAGGAAGTGACCCTGAGAACATATTCCTTCTTTTGGCTAAAATATCAGGGGTTTCAAGTTCATCCATTGCAATTTGTCATTTCAAAATTTGATGCCGGCTAATTCTCATTTTCACATTCATTCTTGTATTGTCCCTCTATATACACTTAAATATAGGATGGAATTTTTTATCCTATATTACAGAAATGAGTGGGATTTCTACTGATGTGAGGTCCTCCTCAGTGAAAATCATATACCCATAAATATAATTGTATTAGGAATTAGGAGGATTTCAAAGAGCTAAAAACTTAACACGTCTTTAAATATAATATTATCTCATTCTTATAACTACCGAAAAGAAAAACTACCTTGGCTAGATTAAGATTCCACAGACTAAACATGTTAGAGAAGTGATCACTGATACGGGACACTTATAATCCTAGCGTTCATTCCCAGACAAGAATCACATTATTATACATCCAAATGGTCGGAACCAACACTGGAGACAAGAAACAATAAATACACCAGAAAATTTATCTACTTGCAAAACAACCTAGATAGATACTCTTGGTAGTTGCAACAATGTTGGGATATCATTTTGCATATTGGATGACCTGGCAAGTCTAGGATCCCAATAATATGAAGACAAGTCGGCCAGAAAATTAAATAGATCTAGAAACCTGACAAGACAATCCTGGTATAGACAAATATATGGTAGCCTATGGCATATGTGTGCTACACAGATCACAATGCTTAATGAGGAGACTGGGGAGAAGTTCTACCAGGCTGCTCAGAAGCATTGGCAAGGCCCTGCAACATTCTCAAAATGTCACTTGTGTCGTCCAAGTAATACTTCGCCTTGCTAGGTTTCTGACCGACGGTGCAAGGAAATACATCGGCAACAGGAGACAGAGAAGCCCTTGCATTCGCGATTACCTCAAACATGTCTTCATCTGATCTGTCATCCCCAATGCATAGAACAAAATCTGGAACCACTCCCTTTTGTTGCATTGTTAAGAGAAGACGTTCAGCCACAATACCCTTACTTACACCCTGCACCAAAAGTAACAAAGGAAATAGTCAATCTCAAACGGATGGGCCTCAGCACATTGAAGTATATTCAATGTTGAAAGTTGGTACATATCGTATTTTGAAGTTCCAAAACAAAGAGACCCCACGGACGATAGAACAAGTAGTAGTGAATGGAAGAATCAAACAGTGATGAAAAAGTCCAGGATCTCGGAAATAAGGTTAAGGAGACCCTTTAACATTCTGTATGACAAAAGGTTAGAATTATCTTCAGTGATCCATACAACTAATTTAGAAGCAATTTAGCTCGAGATCGTTTTCCAATTGTTTCTAACAGAACAAACAGCAGCCAGATATGCTAACATAGCATATAATATGGTTGTTTAAACATGGTTGTGGGCTGTTTATGAGCATGACCACAGTTAGATCACCTTGACAGTCCAAACTCAAAGATTCCTACTGATTAAACAGGTTACAAAACACAACTATAAGAAGTATATAAACTTCTTCAACTAAACATTACTGACCTCAAAATGATTAAAAGTGGAAAGAAATTTTTTTATTACTGACCTGAGGTTTAACTTCCACAATGTGTGGACCACTTTTAACAGAAACAGGCTCATTTGCAAGAACACTTTCCAGATGATCTAGAAGCTCCTTAGCCTGGCATGAACCAAAATCTCGGTCTGCATACTCGTAGTTCCAAACAAGAGCACTCTCTTTGGCCTCTATGTTAGAACCATCGGTTGTCTCCATGTATAACTGCATTACTGGCTCGGCAATCTGTTTCCAGTCAAAATCAGGCACAGAAACACAAGCTTCCCATTCTGCATTATTATTTGTCCTGGAAAGAAAAAAATAAACTACAGTTGAGCACAGAAGCAGGCTCTGTCAAGGAAATGTAATGTACTCCTTAGTTTTCCTCAACATGATCTTCAATCCCACCAAATTGGGGACAAAAGATCCGATATTCATTATTCTTAAACAAGTAAAAGAAAACCCTTAATGCAGTTCACAGTCACCACAAATTCTCCCCGTCCCCAGCACACACATAGAAGGCAAAAGGACATACCTCAGAAAATAACCATGCTCAGCAGCAATTCCCAGCCTTTCACAAGAGGAAAACCATTCAGTAAGAGTCTTCCTCTCTTTTCCACTTACAATGAAAACACAATTCTTGGTGTCCATGCACAAACTGTTCAAGATGGCAACAGCTTCAGCATTCGGTGTTGTACTAATTGATCCAGGCTGAATCATGGTACCATCATAATCCAAAAGAATTGCTCGGTGCTTGGTCCTCTTATAAGCTGAAACAATATGTTCCACTGATAGCTTTCTAAAGTTTGGATCCAAAGCAATTACCCGAAAGCCTAAACCAAAACCAATTCCCCAGCATCTCCTCCTAAGATGATCCCTACATGACCTTTCCAGATCTTGCAAGAAGCTACGTGCCCAATATGCAACATCATGTGTGCTAACATACCTATAATGCTTCTCATGCCTCATCTGTTTTTCAGACTCTGGGACTACTAGTGCAGAATCCATAGCTTCAGCAACAGCATCAATATTCCATGGGTTCACTCTAATTGCCCCACTCAATGATGGGGAGCACCCTATGAACTCAGACACCACCAACATGCTCTTCTTTTGGGTGAATGGGTTTATCCCTAAAATCTCATCTATCTTCTCACTTCCTTGTCTACAAATGATATATTCATAGGGTATAAGGTTCATCCCATCTCTCACTGCTGTAACAAGACAACATTCTGCAATCACATAATAAGCAATTCTCTCATAACTTTGAAGTGTATCAATCAAGACTACAGGTGTGTATCCAGGTCTTCCGAACGTGTCATTTATCCTTTTCGCTGTGGCATACGTTTCACACTGTACCTCCTGTACATCCTTCCCCCGGCCTCTTGCAGGGTTTGCGATTTGGACTAGAACAACTTTGCCCCTCTTTTCAGGATGCTGTAAAAGCAACTGTTCCATGGCAAGAAGTTTTAAGGTGATTCCTTTAAAGATATCCATGTCATCCACCCCAAGCATCACGGTTTGATCTCTGAACCGGTTTTGTAACTCAGCAACCTTGTTTTCTGTCTCAGGAAGATTCATGATAGATTGAAGCTGACCAATATGAATACCAACAGGAAGAATCTTAATGCTTACAGTTCTTCCATAGTACTCAAGACCAATGTAGCCGCGCTTGGATTGATAAGAAAGCCCAAGCATTCTACTGCAACAAGAGAGGAAATGCCTGGCATAATCAAAAGTATGAAACCCAATAAGGTCAGAATTCAGAAGAGCTTTAAGAAGTTCATCCCTAACAGGAAGGGTTCGGTATATCTCAGAGGACGGGAATGGACTATGGAGGAAGAATCCAAGCCTCACCCTATTAAATCTCTTTCTCAAAAATGTAGGAAGAACCATCAGATGGTAGTCATGAACCCACACAAAGTCATCATCAGGGCTAATCACTTCCATCACTTTATCTGCAAATATCTTGTTCACAGAAACATAAGCTTGCCACAGGGACCTATCGAATCGACCACCAAGATCAGGTGACAGTGGAAGCATGTAGTGAAACAAAGGCCATAGATGTTGTTTGCAGAACCCATGATAGAATTTGCTAAAAAGATCAGGAGGGAGGAACGTGGGCACACATTTGAAAGTGTCAAGCAAGTACTGAGCAACATCATCTTGCTCACTTGGCTCAATTTCTTCTTTAAGACAACCAACATAGATAGTTTCCACATCATCCCCAAGACCATCTTTCAGCTGTAAAAGAAGCGAGTCCTCGTCCCAGGTGAAGTCCCACATGCCATCCTCTTTCCTGTGTGCCTTTAATGGAAGTTGGTTACCAACAATGAGCATCCTATCTTGAGAGATGGAGGAGGGAGCATCAGAGCCAGCACTGTTGCTGGCCTCATCATCTAGTTCAGATAATACTCCAGCAACAGTTGCCACCCGAGGAAGCCTTTTTTTCTCACGACCAAAAGTTGGAGAGCCACAGGAAGTAAGTTCTAACAAGTTAGAATATGACCTCGAAACCATTTTGATGATAGGCAAAGGACCTTTGGTGGAGGAGTTGCAGAAGCAAGCTTAGATTGATTGTTCACAATCCTTAAACAACCATAACAAGGATGCAATTTCTGAAGTCTGAAAACAAATTAAATATCATATATAAACCCCCACCCAAATAACTAATTAGTCCAGAACCAAAAATGTTACATTACAAGAAAAGTCCATACAAAAGCGTAATAGATTTAAAAATGTCCATTTTTATGATATGCAGTTACACGCCCATGAGAAAAGAGCAGAGCGAGGGAAGATAAATCTAAAATCTTCAGCTAAGTTTGAAGTAATTAAATGCTTTTAGACCAGTGACAAATTATATTTCGAAGAATACCTACCACATTCAACCGAAAAAGATCCCTATAATAACAATTTGAGAAAATCCTAGGTAGGACATTTGAATCTATTTATATAATAATTATTTATTAATATTATTACCAATGAATTAAATCTGGTAAAACACCATCTACAAGTAAGAAATTTTGCAGACCCAAAATTAGAAGGAAAAAAAATGATCTAGCAACACTGAGAATTGGAGCAATGTTAAGATGGGTGTGTGAAACTTAAATGGATTGATGCACATAGAAGCTGAGAAGAGGCTAACCTAGCACATAAGGTGAATGAAATGAACGGATAGAAGAAGCAAGAAAGGAAGAAGCTCTTCACCCAAGAAAGAGAAAGGTGGTGTAAGTTGGGAGATGAGACACACACCAAAGATTCTTCCTTTCTTTCTTTTCTCTCACTCAAGCACACACCTTAGTGAGTGGGCAATGGCGTCAACTCAACTGGGAATAGTATACCTTTTCTTTTACTTTTGTCTAAGAAAACAAGAAATTTAAAGTGATATTGTTTTGCCTCTTACACCCAACCAACTACATAGTTGATGTCTTTATGCAAGGAACTTGATTCTCTCCCTCTCCCACACACACACACACACACACACACACACACACACTGCACAGTCACATACACACACTCCCTGTCTCAGTGGCATGAGAAGCACCACAGCATAGTGGAATCCAACATCCTTAACTAAACTAGGGTTAATTTCCCATAATGAATGAGAGAGATTAATTAACTCCACCTAACCCTTCCCCACCTCAACTATGGTGGGGTGGTGCCTCACTACCTCCACTAAGAGACACTCAAACTACACCACAGCGCGTGTAACGCACCAACGTTTTCCATTTTCAGTATAGATTCCCTCTCAATTCTCTCCTTTACCTTTACCTTTACCTTGTGCGTCTCTCGTTTTTTTAAGCTTAAAATATTTTGACTTAACTGTATTTTTTATTTCTGTATTTTTATAAATATGTGATTTTAGTTTTTATAGTTTTAATTACTTAAATCAAATTTTTATATTTTTATAAATATATGATTTTGGTCCTTATAATTATAATTGCTTAAATCAAGTTTATGTACTTTTAAAATTGTCTAAAAAATTATTAGGTATAAATTTATTTTTTTATTATAAGAATTCTGTAATCACCGCATTACCATATAAATGGAAGAAAGCTCATCAACCCGGGCCGTGTACACACCGCCCGTCACACCCTGGACTTCGGTTGTCGGATTTTGGTCCTGTGGAAGAGCAAAGATATATCAGTGGATGTCCTTCTTGCTATTGGAGGCCAGTCGTAAAGCTTGTTCGCCGGCAACGGCAGCTCGTGGGTTTGTGTTAAATGATGGAGGCCCGTGTAAACTTAGGTCTAACGATCTTCAAATTAACGAATCTGTGACTCTCGAATATCCAACTGATTTAATATAATATTAATAAAAGTAATATATTATTATAATATGTAACTAATAATATATATAATTTCATCGTATATTTATTTTAACAAAAAGAGGAAAACAACTATTCGAATAATTAATTATCTTCAAATAAAAAATTAAAAAATATGTAATAAATAAATTTATAATCTTAATTATCTTCAAATTGAACTTGTACACAATTATTATTTATATAATTATCTAAGTACTTGTTTTCCTCTCATTGTTAAAATAATTATACGATGAAACTTTATATATTATTAGTTATATATTATGATAATATATTATATCTATTAATATTTTAAATATAGAAAAAATTATCTAATAAATATTTAGACAATTTTGAAAGTATAGGGACTTGATTTAAGTAATTTAAATTATAATGATCAAAATCACGCAATTGTGAAAGTATAGGGACTTGATTTGAGCTATTGAAATTATAGGGACCAAAATCACGCATTTCTGAAAATACAGGGATTTGATTTGAGCAATTGAAAATATAAGAACCAAAATCACGCATTAGTGATACAACAGGACAAAAAGTGCAGTTAAGCACTGAAATTTGATTTTATGATTAGAAGTTAATATTTGGATTTAAATTTCTTTTTCAAGGTATCCTCCGCGCATAACTACGGATATTTGGATTTAATTAATATGCATGGCTAGTATAGATAAATTTTATACTATTTTTTCAAAAAAAACATAAATTTTATACTATTAACTAAATATAAATTATCACATCAATAACAAATATTTGACTTTTAACTTAATTATCCTTTTGTCAAAAAATAACTTAACTATCTTAAAAATCACTCATATTATGATTTTTGATTGATTGACAATTTTACATCGTCCACACCAATTAAATTCTATTAAAATTTGTGCTTTACTTCATAAATTTGAGGTAAATAATGTTTATAAAAAAATGTATTTGGGAAATTGGCTATGATTAATGATGTGTGTAAAGAATATATTTTGAACAAAATTAATTTTTATTAGTTGTTCTCCGATGCATTTTTGTTGTTTTTTAGGTATTCTCGCGCGTAATTATATAGACTAATCTTATATTCTTATGAGGTATTGAACGACATTGAAGGGTTAATCTCTCCTAATCACTTGCTTAAGGGACTTCTCGGATGCATTTAAGAATAATCTATTAATTTATTTTTATAATATATGTGTTTATATTTTAATAATATTTAAATAAAATCATCTTAACATGGATTTTAAACAAATATTCATAAAAAATTTATTTTTAAAAAAGATTATTAAATACTTTATAGAAAATTGTTTGCAAGCACGACTAGAGAATTTGAAAGAAATTATTGAAGTGTGTTTATTTTTAAAAGTGAACAAAGAATATATATATATATATATATATATATATATATATGAATTGAAATTTCAATATATTTTATCAAAATAAAAATAGTTACACTTTTATTTTAAAAAAAAAGATAAGTTTTTATTAAAAATTACATAGATCCAATTTCTAATATATTAAAAAAAATTGATATGGTAAATATATTATTTTTTAATAAAAACTTTTATTATTTTTCTTTAAACGATTACTCCATTAGCACTTCTTTAATAAAGTGTTATTCATTGTCAGTATAAAATTTATTTTATACTGTCAATCAATCAGAAATCATGGTATGAGTAACTTTTAAGGTAGTTAGAATAAGATTCAAATATTTTAGCGTATATGCCAATTTATGATTGATTGATAGTATAAAAAATCTTTACATTGATAATTTATATCTATTAAATCCATTATTTAATTATTACTTTACTTAAATTTTATATATGCTGAGTAAAATACACGCGAAGTGTTGGTAACTACCAATTATTGCAACAAGCGTCAGATGGATTTTGGAGGTCGTCTAATAAACAAGGTGATTCTTCTCTGTGGTCCGGGGAGCTCGTGCCTCGCTATCCGTCCGATTTTTAATATAAGAGAAAAAATTATAATTCATCAAGATAAAAAAAAATTATTAAAATTAATTAATTTTAAATTTTATTTCATAAATACCTATATTTATTACTATTAATTCAACTAACATATTTATTCTTAAATCCAAACACCAAATTATTTGATCAATGAGTAAATAATGAGTCAACTAAATCAAAGCATTTGTATGGGGAATTATTGAGTCTCTTTAATATGAAATTTACAATCAATAAATATAGAAATAAAATTTAACTTAAAAAGTGGTCAATGTTTATTATAAATTGGACCAAAAAAAGATATTTTTGTCTCTTATATTTAGGACCAGAGATAATACAAAGAAATGAGATGGAATGGAATAGTCACTACTATCCTTTGTTTGGTTGCATAGAAGAAAGTAAGAAGTAAGAAAAGAAAAAGGAGAGAAAAAAGTGGAAAGGAAAAAAAAGATGAGAAAATATGTAAATTTTTATATTGTTAGCATGAGAGAAAGAGGATAGAAAGAGAAGAGAAAATGATGTTTTTTACTTGCTCCTTTTATTTGATTGGGTAATATAAGGGAGAAAAAAGAAATGATATTATTTTTAAAAGGACAAAAATGTCCCTAAATAAAAAGAAGAGAAGTGTTTTTTTAGGGCTATATGAAAATGCATATCTCTCTTCCCTCTTTCTTTTTTTTTTCTTCTCATACTTAAAGTGAAACAAAAAGTGGTGGGTTTTCCTTTCTCTCCTTTCTCTTTCTCCTCTCTAGCAAACTGAAGGAAGTCTCCATTTCTCTTCTCTTTCTCTCTTCTTTATTTCTCTATTCTTTTTCTTTTGTATCAAACACAATGTACATCTCAAAATCAGAATGCTAACAAGTGTTCTAAGAGAATCTCCAATGAGAGTTGCTTATTGGTTGCATAAGGCTAAGCAATTGTTCATTACACAATTGCACCATTAGAGTGAGCTTATGTGGACATGAGTTGTTTCTATAAGCAACCAATTCCAATATAAGAACCTCTAATAAAATAAGTAGAGGAAAAAAAATCAAAGAATTGCATTGGTTATCTTCCTCCGAAAATTGAAATAACAATTGTGAATTAATATGAGTAACCTGTGGGGCCCATTTTGTAAACTTCTAGAATTGCACCACTGGAGTGAAGAGTTGCTTAAAGTAATGGATTTGGCTCCTCTAAAGTGAGTGGAGCTCTAAAGTGAAAAAGTAAGGGGCTATCCACCCTTAGATCATTTATGGGTTGAGATCTCTACGTAGTTAATCAAATCAATGGTGGATAACCCCCCTACTTTTTCACTTTAGAGGAGCCAAATCCTAAAGTAATATAAAGTAAAAAAGTTGTGAGGTGACATGATATGACCCATAAAAGAGAAATTAAGCAACTCCAATGAATTGCATCATTAGAGATGCTTTAAGAATACTAGCTAAGAAATTAAGAAAGAAAAGTTTTCATGGGAATTAAGGTATTTAATATTTGAAAAAATAACATACTTAATTTTTTAATAAAAACTTATTCGATTGAATTCCTTAACCGATATCCATAACACACTCCTTATTATTTTCCATAAACTAGCTCTTGGATTCTATACTATCTGTATGGAGAAACGCGTTGACTTATATAAATCTAACACAAAAGAAAATTTTTAAAAAATATTTTTTTTAATAATAACACAAACAAGCTTTTAACTTAAAAACAACCTTAGCATTATAAATAAAATTATATTTTCAATGACAAAATTTAGATCAGTCACTGTTTAAATTTTTAAAAATCCCAACCTAATTCTCCTCTTAAAAAGGCCAATTTCAATCTTTCTCTAGTCTAAAATGCAAAGGCGTTTACAAGGGAGTAGTTTACGTGGATTAGAACCCTGAATGTAAGAGATTACGTGTTTAGAATATAATATATATATATATATATATGTAATTAAGATTAAAAATAATTTAATATTTGTTTCAAAAAATATATTTAAGTATCGATATTATTTTAAGAAATTTGAGGTGGATAGGATCCATTTATTTAATATTTTTTTAAAAAATTAAAAAATATTTTATTTGTTTAGATAAACTTTTAAACAAAATAAAATTTTAAAAAAAGTCATTTTTTTTAAAAGTTACCGTGATTAGTCTATAAGAAAATGAAAAATGTTAGGAACACAGTCTCTAATATTTTTTTTTTCAACACACTCTCCTATTGGTTAAAATTCATCTGGATCTTATAAAATTCAAGTAGGACCCACATAAATTAGTGAAACCCATATGAATTTCAATCAATATGAGAGAATGTGTTACTAGCACTTCTGATAAAAAGAAAATAGATGTGATAACTAAGAAAGACCGAAAGAGCATGGCAACCAAAACATAGAGAAAGAGTTATAAATTTGTTTGGAAAAAATATCCTTACAAAATTTTACAATGACAATTGTTGTATGTTGGTCCAATTGGAAAGTGTTTGAGTCCTTTAATGTTGCACCCATACTAGCTTTTCACTTTTTTATTGGTAAATGCTAAGCAATATCTTGACATCGGTTAAGAAAGAAAAGATAGAAATTATATATCGAGAAATGATATACTCATTTTTTTTTGTCCAAAGTTTAAAAGAATCCTCTAACTTTCTCATTTCAAAGATTAAGGAAGAAATTATATACTAGTCAGCATTTTCTGACTTACTTTTAGGGGATCTTAAATGGGTCCCAACCTTATACATCATTTTTTTTAATTTTTTACTCCCTCCGATCAATATTATAAGCAAAAAAAGTCTCAAAGTTTTTGATCAATTATATAAGCAAAAGACAACTACTTCCCTCCTATTTAATGATATTATTTCTAAAATACCCTTTTCATTTATTACCAATTTTGTTTTCCAATAACTCATTTTATTCCAAGTCCCAAGTCCTTTTATGAAGGGTATTTTAGATAATAGACCTAATTTTTTAACAACATTAAATGAGATTAACCAACTTTCTTAATATGTGTGTTCTATTAAATTTTTGCTTTTAATACTAACCAGAGGGAGTACAACTTAAGCACCTCATCTCTTCAACTCATCACCTTCAAATAATTTACTAGGCCCACTAGTGACCCCATATCTTTACATTTCATCAACAACAATCACTCATTATTACTCAATAGGGTCAGTCAACCATTTTTTTCCTTTAAGCATATATAAGCACTTTTCAAAATTTAATGCTTATTAAAAAACCTCACTCCAATGATTGATTCTAAGGGTGGTTAATATGTAAAAGTGGCATATGCAGATCCGCTAGGAGATGACCTTAGCATATATGTTAGCAAGACCCTAACTTATAAGTCTTGAGGTGGTTCCGAAGACAACTTCAATCTAAATTTCGTCCAAACATGTGTTAATTAAATTAAAACTTTGTAATTAATGTAACAAGACTGTGTGATCCAATGACTTATATTAAGACGAATCGAAAAAGAAAAAGATTTTGATTTTGATTTTTTTGTGACTCCAAGGTCTAGACCAGGTTAACATTTTATCTCAAACATAATCCTTGTTGCCGCTAACTCTGCAACATGTACTTTAACTAATGGTCAGTATTATTATTAATCAATTAGTTTTATTAGGTCTTTCCTCGTCATACAAATTAAAAAGCTTGTTTAGCTTTAAACTAGAAATGGTTTGTTATTGTGTCAAAAAAAAAAAAATGGTTTGTTATTAGGCATGTCAATATGTCCGAGCTTACGCTACGTAGAGGGAAATTTTGTGTCTGCACCCGTGCACCATCCAAAATATATTAAGGATTTAATTTTATCATATATTATTGTAAAGACAGTAATGCATTAATGAGGAATACTAATAACACATTCTCTAACTTTCTTTTCAACACATTCTTTCTTATTGGTTGAAATTCACGTGGGTCTTACAAAATTTAGGTGGGACCCACATGAATTAGTAGGATCCACACAGTGGCGGATCTAGGACCCTGAGTCAGTGGGTGTAATCTATTTTCAAAAAAATTAATAATAATTACTACTCCCTTCGATCCTGAATATAAGTGACAAAAAAGTCTTTTTATATTTCAATATATAAGAAACATTAATCAATTTTTAAGCGAAATTTCATTTCTACCCTTATTTATTGTAAAATTCATATTAAAGAGACACATCAATTCTCGTGCAAGTGTTTTGGTTTAGCTAACTCATCATTTACTTATTGGTCAGATAACATGGTGCTTGGATTTAGGAATAAATAAGTTACTTGAATTAAAAGTAATTAAATAGGGATATTTGTGGAATAAAATTTAAAATAAATTGATTTCAATAATTTTCCTTGGTCTTGATGAATTAGGGTTTTGTCTCTTATATTTAGGATGAACAGAGCATCATACATATGAAGATAAAGACATAAATGATAAAATCATGAAATTTTAATATAACTAATAAAATAAATTACATACCCATTACGTGATTTCATTTCATATTTTGAAATCGTTAAATAATTAACTCATTATCAATGTTATTAAACACATATCTTTCAATATAAGTCACTAGACAATCATTCATCTATGCATATCTCATTCGATTGCACAACTTATTTGTGAGTATTAGGATTTGGGGGCTGTGATAGATATAGTGCCATGGGCGCACTTTTTTCAACTACTGGGGGCAAAAAAATATATATAAGATAGTTATAAAAAAATTTAGAAATGAGGGCGTGCATGTGCACATCCTGGGGCCTATCTGTGACCTTCTATGGACTCACTTGAATTTCAACCAATAAAAAAGAGTACATTGGAAAGAGAGTATTAGAGAGTGTGTTACACTACAATAGAAAAGGGGGAAAAGTTCGCTAGCACTTGAAAAAGCGCTGGTAAAGGTGCAAAATTGTCAGCGCTCCCTTGAAAAAGCGCTGGCAATTGTGCACATTTGCCAGCGCTTTTCCAAGGGAGCGTTGGCAATTGTGCACCTTTACTAGCGCTTTTTCAAGGAAGCGCTGGCAATTCTCTTTTTTTTTTTTATATATTTACATTTGTTTTATCTATTTCCCCCTGCAAACCAAAACAATTTGCAAAATCAACACAAGCAAAAAAACAATTAAGATACAGATGATTCAAAACCAAACAGGTGAAATAAATTGACACAAGCATAATGAAAGTATAATAGGAGAGAAAACTATGACAGTAGTTGAGAAACTCAAATTTGCTAATAATCAAAATAAAAAGCATTGGGTGGTAGTTGAGAAACAACCAAAATTTCAAGCATAAAAAAGAACAAAAAAGGGATTTCTAATAATCAAAATCAAAAGAACAATGACAGTAGTTGAGAAACTCAAAACTCAAAATCAAAAAAAGGAGAAACTTACAAAGAGAAGCTCAAAAGAACAATGACAGGAGTTGAGAACCCAAGCAGAGAGGAGTGAACCCCTCGCAGTGGAAGCAACAATGGCAGCGAGAAGAGAGAGCACGAGCAGGAGGTTGTGCGAAGGAAGAATGGCAGGAAATTAGGGAAGGTTTGAGGGTCGCGGTGGTCCTTTTGGTGCAGCGAGCAAGACGATGGTGACGCGGTGGTCCTTTTGATGCTGTGAGCAGGACGATGGTGGCACGGTGAGGGGCTTAGGGTCATGGTGGTGCACGAGCAGAACGACGGTGGGGCAGTGAGAGTCGCGAGAAGGAATACAGAGCTCTAGGCGCTCGAGACTAGATTGAAATTGAAAAGTAACCTGTAGGTGGGAAATTAAAATATTAGAAAAGGGACATTGCCAGTGCTTTCTAAAGAAAGCGCTAGTAAAGGTTCTACAACTTTGTCAGTGCTGACAATTCTAATAATAAGAGTATTCCCAGCGCTTTCTTAAGAAAGCGCTTGTAAAGGTTCTATACATTTGTCAGCGCTCTGACAATTCTCATAATAAGAGTATTCCCAGCGCTTTCTTAAGAAAGCGCTGGTAAAGTCTCCCAATTTGCTAGCGCTTCCTTAAGAAAGCTCTGGGAATACTCTTCCGTCTCATATTTTCTAACGTTTCACGGGAAAATACTGGTGAAGGTAACGTCAATTATTTCCTAATGTGACGTAGTGTTACTAGCCTTTCTTATACATTAATATCTAATTATATATTGGTATGATATTAAAAAATTAATTTTTATAATAATTATATAAAAATATATATATAATAACATATAATCGATTGATGATATAAAACACCTATATTAAAATATATTAATTGCAGGAGTGAGAATAAAAATTGTTAACTCCTATGGAACCATTTTCTTTCCTTTTCATGTTCATGCTCATGCTCAAAGTATTGGGTATAGCTTAGCATCACATAACATTTTGGTTTGAACCAGAGAAGATAGAAGCAGAGATTATACAATGGTAGCGTCAATGATTTGCTCAAAAATGTATAGGAGCTCGTAATTAAGTAGAGTTGTATATATTGGTAGCGTCAATGATTTGCTTGCCACTATTATTATATAATAAAGGCCATCATTTTCTCAAGAATGTCAAGTCGCTTCTTGACGTTGAGTGATTGTGCCCACTCAAATTGGATGCTTCGCTACCATTTGTAAACAGTAATCATTGCTGATGCGACACTACTCCTCGCTGCCCCATCCCTCATGTGTCATTTTTAGTCCTCGCTTTGGCAGTTAGAAGTATTGGATCAGATTCGAATCAAAAAATCTCGATTCAATCAAAATTGAAGGTGATAATTCTTAACTCGTTTCCGTCTTTTTGAGGGAACGGTTTGGACGGGTGACAGATGGGTTGGAGCGGTTTCCGATCAAGCAAAAAAATTTAAACTGAAGAGTGTGAGAAAAAGGCAGAGTGAGTGTGACTATGTGAGAGGAAGAAGAGTGGGAGAGGCAGATCTGCTTCATGCCGTTCATGGTGTGATGGCAGGCTTGATGGTGTGATGGTCGTGGCTGAGAGAGGAACGAGAGAGAGCGACTAAGGCAGAGTGGGTAAGAATGAAAGGTTGAGGGACTTAGCACAACTAAACAAAAACCTAATGGGCTTGGGCTGAGAATGAGAACAAATAATAAGGATCCTCGGTCGGTTTGGATACCGACGAAAAAAACCCAAAAGACCCGAACCGGCCCGAATTCACCCGCACAAAACTGAAAACAACTTCTGACGACCCGTCCCGACTCACCCAAAAACTTGTTTCATTTATCGGATATGTTGGGTTTTGGGTCGGGAGCGGGTTTATGTCCAGCCCTAGTTACAAGTTAACTGAGCAATAATGAAATAAATCTTCAATTTGATCCCTAAAATTATAACATTATATTAATTTGGTTCTTAAAATTATAAGATTCATATCGATTTGATTCTTAAAGGAGGATTTAGATTGATTAACATTTGATAACTTCATAAATAGTTTTGAAATTTTAAAAATATCAAAAATCAAATTGATACGATCTTATAATTTTATAGATCAAATTGAAATTTACTTTTAGGACAATTATTATCTACTATTTTTACTTTGTTATCCACTAATCCTTTCCCTTTCTTTCTTTATTTTTGCTTTTATAACAGTGAAAACTGGTCTTGCTTGTTATTCGATTGATATGTTTATTTGAATTATCTCCATTCTCTGGGAGATTTCATACTTCAGGCAGTGGGTATGATGTTGACCTGGATCTAGTATATATCGACTCTCCTTGGGTAATTTAATTGGTATACCTTAGGTAGAGAGTAAGAAACTTTGATCCACGTCAAGTTCCTGCATGGAGCTCAACATTTTCTAAGATTAAACTCCTTTTTAGTGTTTCAAAATACATGCACCATTACTTTGATCATTTAAAAAATCTTAACATCAATTAGTTTTTTAATAATAAAAAGTAATATTAAATTCGTCTTTTTGCGTGGACAGCAAAATTTAAGAACTAAATTGTTATATTTTTTTTTCTATGATTGAGGAATATATTATATATTAAAGTCAATATTTTTGCGTGGACATCAAGAGTTTAACTTATGTATTTTTCAACAAAAAAAAAAAATAATGTATTGATTGATTTGGTTGTGATACCAAATTTTTTTTTTCTTCCATAGAACCCACATGAAAATGTGTGTCCTCCCATTTTGGGAAGAAAACCCGAGGAAGAACATCAAAGGTCATGTAAGATGTCTAAACACTCTTCATTGAAATATTACATCTTATTTTTATTTAACCGTATTTATGTCATTTTAAAATTTATTTTTTTTCTTTCATTTTTTATTTTCTATATAATTAAACAAGAGGAAAAAAATTAGTTTTCTTGTTAGGAGAGAGTGTTCGCACTTTGATGATCTCTCTATTTTGAAAGGGATTGATCTCCAACAATCGGCTGGAAAACACCCTTGATTAGGGTGGGAAATAGGATAGGCCGCATGTCGGGGATCTATGGCTCAGTTTAATAGAAAGATCAAGTCTAAACTTTTCAGAAAGTCTTTTTAATGAAGCGGACCATATTTAGGCTTATGATTTAGCCTTTTAAGTCTATGTCGATATGTTCGTAAATAATATTTTTGAATAAAATATATAATATATAAAAGTTTCTAAAAAGTAATATATAATAATAAAGACCTATTTGTAAGTGATTTGTTGGTCAAGTGCGTGCCCTTATCAATACTGATAAAAAAAAAAGCCCTTATCTAAAAGTATGTTTGCATCTGATAGATTTATTGGCTTATTTTAAGACCTTAATACTAATTAGGCCTTTGAATAAGCTTTTAAGTCAGATCAAACTTCTAAAAATACTAGATCAAGCCTTAAAAATGATCTATATCAGACTTAGAACATTTATTTTTTTTTTTGATAGACAAAATATCTATTTTTTAAATAGGTCGGATATTTTTATTTCAAGGATTGGTCTGACCTGATTTATTTCTAGTTTCCATCCCTACCTTTGATGCACACTAAAAAATTAACTAAATTATAACCAATTAATTAACTAAATACGGACGAACGTTATTTTTAAAAAAGAAAGTAAAATCCTTTTTTTTTTTAAATCACAAGCTATGAAGTTAAAAAAGGTATAAATTAAATAATATAAAGTTACAGTATCTTTGGCTTCAAAATTTTTGTAACTTCTTTAAGAAGTTCTTGTAACTTTTTTTTTTTGTTGACATATTCTTGTAACTTTTTTTAAAAGATATGCATGCGAGAACACCCCATAATTTTTAATATAACAAAACAACACTTTTAGCAATCATTTTTATTCTTAACTTTTTATTATTAACACAAATTCATATATTGGGAGAAGGATATTTTGTCATACCCGAAAGGCAGACGAATATTCTTTCTTTAATAAGTCAAAACTAAAATGATGGATGGTGCCACAAGAATTAATTAATGGATTTACATCATTTCCTTTTATTCTCTCATTTTCTTTCTCATGTTAGAGAAAAAAAGACAAAAAAAATAAATTTACTTTTATCTGTGGGATCCATTAAAACTTGATTTTATATTTTTCAATAAGAGAGAAAATGAAAAAATAAAAGCAGAGGATCCAAATCCTTAATTAATGTCATTGAAAGAGATAAGCTAACTGACCACAACGATGGGTTTATATAATTTAATTTGGATCAGTGGTCGAGGGATAGAAATTTGCTATCCCAAAAAATGATATCTTGGTGTCCCCCACCAATCAAATATTGGGAATGAGCATAAATATTAATGAGTTGTGATTTTATGTTCTTAAATGTCAAATTGTTATTAGTAGGGGAAATAGAAAGTGACAGAAAATTGAGACAGAAGATCTTTATCCGTGGTCAAGATACACATGACTTGATTGCAAAACCAATATTACGAATTGTATAATGAGAGAAGACAATATTAAGAATTAATGTTTCCCTTTTTTTTTTTCTTAGTTTATTTATTTTTTTTGGTTCGGAACCCACCTAATTAGGGCTTTTGGCTTCCCAGTGGGTCCACCGGGGTGTCTCCACAGCTTCGACCCTTTGGACCGGCTATAGAACTAATTCCCGATTCGGCAGCGATAGAGGTCCGACTTTTTACACACAGGGTTGGGCTGCCTCCCAACTGGGCAACTCCAGGAATCAAACTTGCATCCTTTTCCTTGGAGGAAAGTTATATTACCAACTTTCCCAATACCGGGTTGGTTTTTCTTAGTTTATTTTATTCTCAATGATTTGTCCCGTTCTTAACCCTAAATAAAACAATCAGCAGAAGAATTAATAAGAATATAATTGTTCCAGCCTAAGTGGAAACAATACAAAGTAAGGAAATACAGAGGTCCTACGTTCTACTGATCCTCTAGACTGATGAGTAGTGATGAAGGTGATAATCTCTTCTCCATGACATGAGTGATCCTTTTTATACTCTCTTCTAGCACGTGAGTTTGTTACGTTGGGCATGGAAGTGCTGCGTAGGTGTGAAAGCATCGCGTAGGTGTGGGGTCCAGGCCGTTAGTGAAATATATGGGCGCGTAGGTATGTCATATGTTCCATACATGTCTCGTTTATGCCACGCGTCAGCTGATTTAGGCAAGTGTCGAGTGATCTTAAGTGGTGATACGCTTCTGGCTCGAGCTACAAGTCGGGACAAAAGTTTCTAGGTTGGGACTCTCTTGTGCTATGATAGCTTCATATTCCTTCTCTTTGGTCGGGACTTCTCACATTGACGTTAAGTCAAGTCCGAGCTGATGTTTGAACATAATAGATTGGACCGATGTCAAGTCTTCTCACATAGCCTCTTTGATGGGCTTTAAGGAAGATCAAGACCCAAATTGGGTTAGCCTTCATGGAATTAGGCTTTGTCCAATTTTGGGAGGATCAACAATCAAGGACACAAAGTTGTCTAACTTGGACATAAGAAAGGTAGGTAAGGAGAGATTTACTTCATTAGAAACTCATAAACAATATGAAAATAGTGGACAATATATCTAGAGAAGAGGGAAGATGAAGAATGGGATGAGGAGATTATATGATTACAACAAGCATAGTCGAAATACCGATGATTATTATCTGGTATGGTTGCTAAGGGATTATAACAAGCTTAAGGCAGTATGGGTGTTACTACTAGAATGAGAAATGACTTGCTTGAGAAGGGATTTGAGATCCCCGATGAAAGGAGAGATTTAAGGAGCAAAGGAAGAAGAATCATCATCAACAATAGTAGCAGCAACCACATGCTTAAAGAATGAATTAGGACAAGACTTAGACTTACTATGCTTCAGCTTGAGCCTAAGTGGACAAGTAGGGCAGTAACTCGATCAAATACCTCACGATACAATTTTCCTTTTGATTACTAACTATGAATACCATATTTGCTTTAAGTCGAAGAAAACCCAATATGGCTTGTTCGTACTTGATACAAGGAAGGGTGTCCTTGAGTGTGGGCAAAGGAACCTAATGTGACCGAGACACTTTTTCATCTAAGCTATAAATCCATAGATAGTTCGACTAGACTCTTATTTCAAATTGTTGAGTTCCTTTAATAATTAATATTGATGAGATACATATGAAATGACATAACGATTTTTTAGACTATCCATACCTTTTTGGCTATTGTCAAAATGCACAAATTGCACATAAATACTCTAAGTGAAGATATTTTAGAACTAAGTGATCGTATGATAATTTTGTTATCTCAATCGCCTAATTTATCAATGAGTGTTTCTTAGATAACACCTTTAGTTATGGTGGGGCACAGAATGTCACATACTACTAGAGTTCACAACCTTCGAGAAACCACACATAGGCTATGTTTGGTACAAATTAGCTGATAACAGATAAGATAGATTATAGCAGATAAGTTTATAGTTGATAGCGGATAAGTTAGTTGATTTGATTTGACGGGAACAAAGAATTTACATGCCACTTGCCAACAGTTCAAAGGCGGAAGATTTTAAGTGGAGATATTTTAGAACTAAGTGGAGATAAGTGGAGATATTTTAGAACTAAGTGATCGTATGATAATTTTGTTATCTCAATCGCCTAATTTATCAATGAGTGTTTCTTAGATAACACCTTTAGTTATGGTGGGGCACACAATGTCACATACTGCCAGAGTTCGCAACCTTTGAGAAACCACACATAGGCTATGTTTGGTACAAATTAGCTAGATAAGATAGATTATAGCGGATAAGTTTATAGTTGATTGCGGATAAGCTAGCTGATTCGATTTGACGGGAAGAAAGAATTTACATGCCACTTGCCAACAATTCAAAGGCGGAAGATTTTACATGCTGTCAAATTCTAGTGGAAATTATTATGACATTGACGTCTATGTTCGTAACTACTTTTTTTGTTTGGTTCAAGAAAGAAAATGGAAAGAATAAGATAGAAAGCAAGAATATTAGTAGAAAGAAATGGTGAAAAAAAGAATGAAATGTAAGAGTTGTTTGACATGAAAGAAACATGGAAGAAAGTGGAATAAAAGATGAGTTTTATTAATAGACAATTATGTGCCTCATAGATGACGGGTGCTGATAGATGAACGTTGAATGTGACATTTCACACCATTTTATCTCTCTCTTTCTTTCGTTCTCGTAAGTTCTGAGAAAACTTTTTTGCGTGGATCCCACCAGTTTTCCGCTCTCTCTATCTTCTTTCCACATTCACATAAAAGAAAACTACAAATTTACAATATCATTCTACTTTGTTTCCTTTAGTTTTATTTCCTACCATTTTCACACAAACCAAACAAAGTGTAAATTTGTGGTTTATATGGCATTGTAGTATATGTGGTGAATTCTCTCGTACTTCAGGGTAACTTTTATTCTGTCTAGGTGGTTCAATCAATGGTGAGAACCACTGACATGACTCATTTAATTGATGTAACACGTTCTGACTGGACAGAATAACTTTTACCTCAAAATTATCGAGAGTATCCAAGAAAACACCATGTAGTATTGTACACCTAGAAAAAGATATTTGGCTGTTTGCTAATAAAGAGAAAGTGCGGTAGGAGGGGGCAATCTCAGCCCCACCAGTTATTGTTCTAATAAGTGCACGAGACAATAAATGAAGAGTTCTCTTACATTTGTTAGAAATGAAGAGTAATATATATGGTGTAGTATAAGCCATGTTTTAATATTTTGGACAGAAAACTTTCTTATATTTTGTACAATGAATAAAACATTATTATCAAACATAAAAGACGTTTAGGAATAAAATTTGTGAATTAAAGTGGAAAAGATCTTCTTGAGAATATATTTTACCTATGAATAAAATATTCCATAAACCAAATCCCACCTAAATTTTTGGATGGCTTCTAAAGAAGTGATTGGGCATAAAAAAAATTTATGGCAAAAGATTTAGGGTGTGGGGTCTTTCCCATGTCAACCATTAACCTCGACTAAAATTTATAGTAAGATTATATATCATATACCAACCAGAAATTCTATAATTTGAACGTAAGTCATACTGTTATTGTGAGCAAAAAGTCGATCAAGTGAGCCAACTTTCATGACTATAAGTTATAACTTATTTAACGCATGACAGATCTAAACATCATATGTTCTTCTTTTCATTCACAGGTCCCCTTGGAATCTTGTTGAGAACTTCAGAATCCAATGTGTTGAACAATCTCTTCACCTCTTGGTTTCCTTCGCTTGCTAGAGAATCCACCTTATATCCATACCGTTCATACATAACAGGAAGGGTCACCAGGCAGAGAAGCACTGCAGAAGAATTAATGCAGATCAACATTTAACAAGGCTCAGTTAAGAAACTTGATAACTATGTCATGATAAAATGGATTTGTGGGGGATCTCACTGATATATAGAAGATTCAAAGAGGTGAAATAATTCCCAATTACTGACATGATCCAGAGACTAGAAATTGCCTGAAATTCAAGCACTTGATGTCAACTAACAAGTTAATTAAGAAAATGTCTGATAGGAGATATGAAAGTAATTGAAATGGTTTCTCAATACCACGAGGAAGAGTCTCAGGTCTTTCCCAGTTGAGATATCATAAAATTTCCTCAAGAACGAGTTGAGCATTTTATAGAAGAATGTAAAGGTGGATTCTGGGATTTCAAAATCATAAATATCAGGAAATCTCCTGCAATGCAACAGATTAATATTTATTCCAAAGATTATAGAAGTAAGCTTTTAAATAAGGGCTGCACAAATTAATTGATACAAGTGTGAGGTTGCATTACCAAGTGATTAGTCCTGCTGCTTTATACCAAACCAAGAGGATGAGCATAATGGCTATGAGGATGTGACAAAGTAGAGTAAGGAAATTGTATTCGACCACTTCAAAGAGAAACCAAGTGATGCAGAACCCAGCTACAGTTGCTGCCGATAATATCCTGTCTTTCCATAGCAATATATCAGCAACTGCAAAATCAGATCAATCATAATCACAAAAAAAGAACAACTTAAGGAAGAAAGGTTGATTTTCTTTGACCTTTTTGTTCTTTGGAGCATGAGCTAAAATGCACCAAATGTTGAGTTTTAATGCATGTTTGGTTAACTTGTTGAAACTCTCTAACCATGTATCGGGCAAAAGTTCTGAGAAGACAAGTTTTTTTTTCCCAATCATGATGTGGAGTTTACAAAATTTGAACTAAAACATGCTATTAAATGCTTAAGTTATGGTCTACTTCGGATGCTCCAGCCATCAGTGAGATACTACTGTAGAAGAGGGCTCCGAATCGCATCTGTTAGCAAATTTATGTATTTGCCGCAATTTTGTAATCTACCATCATTCGATTTGTTTTTCTTAAACTCCCAACCCTTAATATGTTTTGTCCAAAAAATAGCAAAAAAAGTACAAGTGGAGAGATAGAGACGGTCTACTGTAAGGAATCTACATCCGTAAAAGAGTTAAAATTTTATCCTTGTGCCAGGATCTACGAGACAAGGGATAGTTTCAGGTCATTCTAACTTCAATTCAATTATGCTATTTGAACATAAAAAATGGGACAACAATTCGATAACGATTAATGACGTTTAAAATTGTGATTAATGGTGTGTTAACTCATTAATCATCTACTGAGCTGCATTAACCAAGCTTTTATACATCATTAATCAAGTTATCGGTTAACGAGTTATCCATCTATCATATGTATACTTATTAACCATAATTTTGAACATCATTAATTGTTACGGAATTGGTATTCCATTTTGACCTCCAAATAACACCCTTCAATTTAATTATTTATGCAACTAGATTGGACACATTATTGACATCTCTCCTGTGTATATGCATACAATATATTTACTCCACCTCAAACTACCAAAATATGATATCTCGATATTCACTCACACTCACATCAAACTACCGTGTCTATGTCAAGAGTGGATGTACCAAAACCATTTTTCTTCTGACTTTGCATCTCCCTAAATTTGAGTTTGTGGAGCTTTAATCCTATTATTAATATTATTTTCTTTTGACTCAATATATATAATGATGAGGATTTTTTTCCGGTGGTAAAAACGTGAGGATTAATTTGATACAAGAAAATCCTACTCCAAGGTTTTTTTTCTCAGATATTTAAAGAAGAAAATATCTGCGTACATGATATAAAAATTTTGAAGACATGATAATTAGAATTTAGAAACATAATAAAGGCATAATGCAAGAGAGGTGAACTTCGAAATTTCTTACCTTTTCCTCCGCCAAGGACTGCGTGCAGTGGTCTTTGACGGTCAAACAAACCCGGCGTCTGTGCAGGTGCTTGGGAGGAATGGTGCATGGCTACCAATTGAATGATTGAAATTGTCTTTGTATTGTTTGCTAGCTGATCCTTCTGAACCAATTTCCTAGCACTGTGGTAATTCATGCGCCGTGAGGCCTATACATATATGTAAAGTACCAAAGGATATTATGGTTCTAAGCTTTATAAACAATAAATTAATCAAGTCATTGCATGGCTTTGGCATGGTCTTCAATTATTGGTGTATCACGTTTACCCTCACCAAAGTCTAACAACTTCAGTTTACTTTTTTCGTTTCCCACTTAATTGCAGTCAGGTGGTATCTATCTAGGTGAGCCTCGGTAAAGATTTCTCATGTCCATTACTATGATTTTGGTGAAATATATACTAAAGATAATACATATAAGTAAATATCATTTTTATTTCTCATCACAAATGAAGAGTTTCATTTTTATGATTTCGGAATATATAAAAAATATTTAGACCCCACTCAATATCACATTATTATGTTTCTACCATCAAACTATAGTAATGGAGAGGAAAAATAAAGAATATTTCATCTCAATATACATATAGTGGAGTATATCATTTATTTTTCCAAAATTATAATAATGAATCTCTCTATTTCTCATAACAGAAATGAAGAGAATTTTGCCCCAGCAAGCCTACCTGCACTTCTACTAATTTATCTCTCTAATCTAGTCAAAGGTTGCCAATGTTAAAACTAAAGGATCAACCAGAATATTTTTTATAGCCCAAACTTAAAAAATTAAGGTGATTAAAATTTAAAGGTAAAACAGGTTGATTAGTCCTATATATATATATATATATATTTTAATTTTCATATTAGTCCTATAAGTTTTTTTTTTTCAATTTGGTCTTACACGTTATGTTCCGTTTTCATGTCAGTCATTTCCGTCAATTTTGATCAAACATCATCAATTTTGACCTGACGTGGTTACCATGTTAGTCCTACACGTATCTGACTTTGTAAGGTTGAAATTAACGAAAATGACTAACGCGAAAACAGAACATAACGTGTAGGACCAATTTAAAAAAAAAAAAACTTATAGCATCGATGTGAAAAGTAAAAAAAAAACATATAGGATTAATCAACCTATTTTGCTAAATTTAATGGTATCTCTCTAATCCGGAAAAAGGTTCCAAATGTTAAAATTAAAAGATATTCACAAGAATAGTTTTTATAAATCGATCATAAAAGATTAAGGTGAATAGAAGTTTGTTTAGTAAGTCTTATCCGCTAGCTTATAACAGACGGGTAAATAGTCATGTTTGGTAAGCGCATTTGTCATTAGCGATTAACGTTTTTTACAAGCTTATAACGTTTTTTCCAGATGTTACTTCAAGTAACGTTTGAGCTTATAGCTTATAGCTAGTGTTTGATTTTTTTTCTCTCTTTTACTCTTATTATTTTATTTTAATTCCACATATATTAACCCTCTTCAATTTATAATAAAATATTATACGATAATCTAACGTATTATAAATATTTTAATTCCATATTTACCCTCTTCAATTTATAAATATTTTATTATAACTTATTATAATAAGGTGAATTCTATGGTATCCCAAGGATTATTTTACTCTGTCTAGGTGGCCTAATCAAATGGTGAGAACCATTTGACTTGACCCATTAATATGACTCATTTAATTGAGATGACACATTCTGGTTTAGTAGGATAACTTTTACCCCAAAATTATTGAGGATACCGAAAAATGCACCTTATAATAAAATACAACGTATTATTTTAGTACAACATTCATTTGATAATATAATATAATATATATATATATATATATATATATATATATATAGACATAGAATAATATAATTTTATATGATAATATAACGTATTATAAATATATAAGATTACCATTTATATGTTTCTTTGTATATAAAATAATGTATCAACATTTTTTTATATAATAGTAACATTCAACATTTATAATACTAACGTCTATATAATTCTTTTTTATATTTAAACAACATTTATATAAAAGGTCTATACACATGTCCTTTTATGTCATTTTATATTTATCAATTAGTTTAACTGCTAATTTTATCAAATATTTTCACATCAATAAATTAGTTTATCCGCTCTAGGCTACCTCATCCACTATTCGTTATAAGTTCATCCACTATTAACTAACTTATATGCTATGTGCTAATTTTACAAAACAAACTCTAGATTTAAATGTGTGAATGTCTATGCCTACTTTAATTTTCGTCTTTAAGGAATTTATGTTTTCATTGGAATTTATACACACAAGACCAATGGAGATTGATGCTATGCACGAGGAATTCAAGTATGTTAAAGCATAATTAATGCATACTGCATTTCTTCATAATTGACTTTAAATAATTTTAGGTCACGAATTTAAAATTAGTAATAAAAATGAGTAAAGGCCAAACTTTTCCCTCATAAAAAACATGGTTCCACTTTCGGTCTCTAAAATAAATTAATCATTTGATCCCTTAGAATGACAAACCAAAGACACAATAGTCCCTTTATTAAACTTCGTTCATTCAACGATGTTAATGTGAGTTGATATAGGAACGACAAAATTAACCACACCAGTGGATATCCGCATGGATTACCCGTAGTGGGTATTAAATGAATATCTATTAGATGAGGATGTGAATTATAGTATCCGCCTCGCGGATACCCACATATTCATACTAAATAGTTTTTTATTAAATATAATATATATATATTAGGACAATTTCTATTACTTTGAGATGAAGTAAATTTTATTTTCTTCATTATTTGATACTTTTTAATAGTTAAACCCATAATAATAAATTTTTTAAATACATATAGTATATTATATAATGTTAATATAATATATTAATATATTATATTTTATAATTTTATTTTCTTTCCTTTTATTTTAGACTCTTAAATACTAATGGATATCCATCGATACCTGCTACCCGCATAAATATCTATGGATATTGATGAGGATGGATGCAGGAGAAGAACTACCCGCCCCCGCCCCTTGCCCCCTGCCCCTGCCCCATTGCCATCCCTACATAGATGTCGCGTTAACCCGCTAATGTGTCACGTTAGTAATATTCTAGTATAAAAAATGGTTAAAAAACACACGAAAAATTCATGAAAACCATTTTAATTCTTAAATCCCTAAATGCCAAAAAAAGGTTTCGTTTAAGTTCTTCTCCTTCTTCTTCCTTCATCATCATTTAATTTTAAAGCCTTAACTCCATTGAAGGACCTTGGTACTTGACGTCGGTGATTTGTTTGTACATAAACGAAATTTTTGGGGATCACTTTGGGTCACTAATGTTTTTCTGGAGACTAATTTAGTTATTAAAATTATAAACATCAATCATGTCAATACTTAAAATTAAGGGGGGTGTATTGGATTGAAATTTTAAAAAACTTTTTTATGATAAAAAAGTCTTTTGGTATTCAATCATGACTTTTAAGTAATCTAAATAAATCTTGTGGTATTCAATCAAGACTATTAGTATTTTTTAAAGAGAAAATCCAAATATAGTGGTATTCAATCAAGATTTTTTTGCAAGTAACAAAAAGTCTTGTGGTATTCAAAAACTTCCTGATTTTGATTTATTGTTTTCTAAAGTGGATTTTGTGGGACTTTGTGTGACTTTTTAGTAACAAAAAGTCTCACACTAACACATGAGATTTCTCAGGATTTTCGACCCTTATTTCTCTTGACCTTATGCCTTCACATTTCTTTCTCCTCCCTCCATCTATCTCTCTCCTTTCTCCCTCTCTCCCTCCCTCCCTCCCTCCCCCCTTTCTTTCCCCCATGATTGTCGTTCAACCCGACATAAATTACCAAACAACTTTTTTTTTTAAACATATTAGAATAATTCCAAGAAAAATAAACTATCACAAACATGCTCTTAAAACACTTATTTTTAACTTTAACTTTAAAGTAGTTTTTAAGCCCCAAAAAAAGTTGGGTCAAACGCTACTAAGTAATGACACATCAAATTTATATAATCTTGATGACTAACATATATCAGTAACAACAAGCCATAAAAATATAGAATACAATATTTATGACATTATGAAAATAAAGAAATTTTATTTTTTTTAAGTTCACAAATTCCTTTTTCACTATATAAATACAATAACATGTGAACAAAAATATGTGAATATGTTGTCTTCTCCACTATAAAATTGAATTTGCTATGTAATGTTGTAATTAGAGTTTATGTGTTTATTCTCCATTATATAAATAGAATATGATTTATAAATTATGATTTTATTCTCCACTATATTTTTCTTTCAAATCTTTATAAATCCATATAAATCCATTAAGATTTATCACATCATTAACCAATCCAATGAAAGTGAATTTATTTTGAAAAATAATTATATTTCTTCAAATTTTAAATACATAAATTTCTAATGAAAATTTTCTTTTTTTGCTTTCTTAACCGGTGCCCGACATTCGCTAACATTTTTTTAAGGGAAATATCCTATTTAACTTCTTTTTTTATTTGGTAATCATGATATAGGTACGAAATATGCACCACCGTTAGCAGTGACTAATCTTCATCAAGGATTTGAACCCCTGACCACTTGATTAAGATGTCCGAATCCCTTACTACTCGGACCAACTACATCTCGATATATCCTATTTAACTTTGATTGCGCATGTGATATGACAGGATCATTTTAGCAAGACTTATATTACTAATTAAATCCTTTCATAAATATAACGTGCCGTGAACCAAATTTATTCAATTTTTTTTGTTAGGAAAACTTGGGATTTCATTTATGTAATTTTCCTGGGATCTACCGTGATGTCTATGTAATTTATTTTAATTTAGACTGAGATGTATCAATTTGGGCCGGCCTAATACTAGTGAATTTTTGTGGACCGGGCGTAAAGTCATGGTTCTCATATTTAGGTTGAAAATGTTCAAATAATCACATACCAAAATTTATTTCTCAAAATTTAATTGGTATGTACTATCAGTGTAAAGATTTTTTATACAATCAACCAATCAAAAATTGTTACATAACCTAAAATAGTTGACTTTTATCCTAACTAATTTAAAAGTCACTCATACCATGATTTCTGATTGGTTGATAGTGTAAAAAACTTTACACCGACAGTGTAAAGCAATTAAATTCTTTTTAAAATTACCCATTTTTTTAACCTTGGAGATTCCCTGCTATGTTTTTTTTCATTTTTAAATTATCAAATTATATAATAATTTCAAATCTTTTTATTAAAAAAAAAAACCGCTCTTTCTGGGTTCGGGTTCAGGTACAGGTACGGGTTTTTCCGGCTTTCCCTAGACGGGGGCGGGATAGGAATACTGATACCCACCCGAATCTGCAGCCGAACCCGCCCCGATGTTGTGAAAATACTAAAATATCCTCAATTATAAGTTAGGGTGAGAGACTTGAGGCCGCCCACCACCGCGACATGAAGACCACCACCAACATCTCGAAGCGAAGACCGCCTCTCTCTTTCTCTTCACTCTGTTCCACAGCATCGTCCGACCACCGCGAGAGTTTTGCTTCTCCTTCCCTTTGCGGCCGCCACATCCTGTAAGGTATTTCTGCTTTACCTCTTTTATTTCTTCTTTCTTCTTTCTTCATTTCTTATCTCTGCTTAAGTTGGGCTTCATATCAATAATTACTATGCAAAGGTTTAGGTTCAGTTTTTGCAAATAATATAGTGAGATGAACATTTTGTTTGGTTTCAGTTGATTCACAACCAACTATGGAAGAATATTTAGTGTCAGTATCACTGGAAGAATAAAAAATTTGTAAGATGGATTTGGTAATATGAATGGTATAACATGAAATGAAGAGGGTTTCGGGCTCATGTTGTCTGTATAATCTTTCTTGAGCTCATGTTTCAAATTTTAGCATTAAATTGGTGTGTCATCTTAAAGAGAGAAAAAACTGATTTTTTTCTTTATTTCGTTTTTCAATTTGGTAGTTGTATGTGATTTTTTGTTACACCATATTGTTGTAGAATTTTTTTTTAATATTTATAGACTCTGGTTTACATGAACCATTGATGGGGCAGCATATCCACAATTAAACAGGGCTTTAGAAATTTTATAAAAGATAGCGCAATCAATGTTAATGATATGGTCTTGCATATGATAGGAAAATGGTAGTTCTATTCTAATCTGCCCTTATGTACAACTCAACGGGATATAAACATGGCAGATGGTGGTAATTCTCAACCACTCATTTCACAGGAAAGTGCACATTAACCAACTCTATAAGAAAGTTCCAACCCTTAAACTAATGGTCCCACACCATATGAACTAGTGCAAACATCTCAAGGTGAGATATGTGATAATTTGGTGGCGACAACACAAATGTATTAGTGATTTCTATTTTTATCGTAGCTTCTGAATATGCTTTTCGTACTAGCGGTCATATCTTAAGCCCTCATCACAATCGACTTCATTGGACTATTTTAGAGGCCTTGATGTGGGCTAGAAGTTGATTATGGAGTGTTGAGAATACTAGTAAACTTTTAAAATCTTCATTCTTTATGTTTTATTGGACTTCATTGGATTAATCATCTTTGTATATTTTAACTAATCATTCTTTATGTTGTTCTATAATTGATATTCATAGGTTGTTTGAATTCTAAAGTAGTCCATGAATATGCTACTTTACTAAATGAAGCAGAGTCTGATGATGGAGGTATTTTTTACTGCTACTTTAAAATTTATTCCTACTTTATATTTAAAATATGCTACTTTAAAATATGCAATTTTATATTTATATTTTGTTTCTCTTAATACAAGTGAATTGTTGGTTAGTGGTGTTACTTCGCATTTGGAAGATGATCAATAGATGCTGAGTTATTTGAAGATGATCAATAGATGTTGGGTTATTTCACTTATTTGATGGTTTTGGACATCAGTTTCGTTTTATTATGTTATGTACTTTGTGGTGTTGTTTTTTTGATGGATTTGAACATTATGTTATGTAATTTTCTTTTTATCTATTCTTTTTTGTGTTATGAAGAACTTCTTGGCAAGGCATATTGTGGCTTGAAGCCTTGAACTGATAGTTATATTTGCTAAGCACATATTATACACTTTGTTCATGGAAGTTTCTTTTATCTGCTTGTTGGTTTTTGCTGGTTGTTGGATTTTATTTGCAGCAAATAGATACATTGTATATTTGTCTTGATTGTTTTGATTAGTCTTTGGAAGATGGTCTGTTTTATTAAAAGTTTTTTGCTTGTATCATCATTTTTTATGCTACATCTTGTGCCAAAGTTGGGCTGCATCTATTAAATAAATTAGTTGTTGTTAAAATATGTGTATTGCATAGTCTAGATGGGGGCGATTTTTCCACCCCAACGAGGATTTAGGGCGGGGGCGGGGATCGGGTATGGAGGCGGGGGTGGGAACAAGGAAGGTAAAAACCGCCCCCGTCCCACCCCGCCCCGTTGCCATGCCTCTGTGGTAAAGTCTTGTGCTGACCTAAAATAGAGAAAATAGATAAACCTATAAAGACAAAGCAAATGTAGAAATAAGTTAAGTTTAACTTTCTAGCTAGTAGCTACTATTTCATAGGAAATCATATTCTTACATTGGAGTCTATATATATAGAGTGGAATCTATTTGTTAGAGTGTGGAAGTGTTTGGTAAAATTACCGGTTAAACTAGCTGAAAAAATATAAAATGACATAAAAGGACATCTTCATTAATGATTTTACATAAAAGAGAGAGAAGATAATAAAGGTAGAATTAAATTAAGATAATAAAGATAAAAGTGAAAAAAAAAAATGAAACGCTATAAGTTATAAGATCAAACGCTATTTCAAATAGCATCTGAAAAAATGCTATAAACTCATAAAATGAGACTACTTTCTCTTCCGCTATAAGCTTGTAAAAGGGACGTGTCCAATATGCTATTAGTATGAAAGGGTATGAAATTTGGATGAATTGGCATGGAAAAAGATTGTTATATTTCATTAAATGAATTTGAACTTAAAAAACAAAAGAAATGCCTTTTAGCGAAAATCACCCTAACATTATTTTATTTTTACTTTTTTTGGATTTTTCAAAATATTCTTTTCCCTGATACTGATACGTGAAAAACAAATTTCTAGAAATAGGAATTTAAGGATCCAACTTAGAACCTCGTTCTTAACAAATGGAAATCTCTACCGGACTTTCACTTAAATTAATACATATCGATCTAAGCATGTTTCTCTAAAAGTAAATATCATTATTCAAAGTCCTTAAATCACATAGTTATACAGAGTCCTTAAATGATATTGTTAGTATAAAAATTTTTATATTATCAATCAATTAAAAATTATGATATGAGTGAATTTTGATTTAATTAGGATAAAGATAAATAATTGTTGCCATAATTTTTGATTAATGGATAATATAAAAAAAATTTATATCAAGAGTATATATCAATTAAATTTTAAAAAATGTAGACTGTTTAATATTAATATATTTTAGGGAAAATGAATTTGACAATCAGTTGTTAATTGGATTAAGCATGCGGTCTTGATTTTTAACTTTTTACTTTTGTCCTTTGTCCTTGGACAAAACAGTTAAACGTTACCATAAAAAAACTAAAATGTTGACCATCCATGATGTTGCACATTTCACATCGCCGAAAGTTATTCGGCCTTCAGCGTGACATGCTACAGAATTTTTGACTGATACAGAATGTTTCTTTAAAAAATTAAAAAAAGTAATGCAACATAAGAAGAAAGTACTCTGTGGTTATGGGAGAGAAACTGAAAGAAAAAAATAGAAGGAGAAAAAAAAAAATGAGAGAATTATTTAATTGTTTGATATGATAGAAAATAAAATTAAAATTTTTTTCTTCTCTTGTTTGGTTGAGTAAAAAGTGAAAGGAATGAAAAAACATACTTATAAAATAATATAAATACTCTTAAATAAAAATGGGATATAATAAGGACAGAGATATTTTAAGTCTTTTCATCTATTTTTTTTTATCTTTCTCTCATTTTCTTTCCATTATGGAAGGAAAACTTTTTGATCTCGGCCCGCAAATTTTTTCCTTTCCTTTCTTTTTCCTTCCTCAACCAAATGAGGAAAAATGCATTTTTCTCATCTTTTCTTTTCTCGCCTTTCCTTTGCTTCACTTTTTCCTCAAAACAAACATAACATTAAATTCTTTATCAAAATGAAATGTAATTGGATCATTAGTCATGAAAACATTGTATTAAGATATAGGAGAATATTAATCAATGCCCGAAATACATTGATTCAGAAATTAAAAAATTTACATTTATCTACCTATTATAAAGTTTACGTCTTTTTTATTCTTTAACTAATGTCGTTATTATATTCCTTAATAATATCCCAAGGTGAATTATATGGGTTAATTGACCAAATTAATCTATTTTTCGAAACTATTTATCAATATAACTTTGTTTTGAAATTATTTATCAAACTAACCCACTTTTTGTCAACCTGACATTTTTTATTATTTTTTTCCTGACACCAAAGACGCTACTTTGACTAAGTTTTTAGAAAACGCTACTGTCAGTAGCGTTTTTACCATATTTTACCAGGCCGACGCTAGAGGTGTCACCCTTCTGATGTCTATCAGACGGGTGAAGAAATGTATGAAACGGGTGATTGACAGTCATCAGACGGGTGAAGATCTTCCCCCTTTTGAGAGTCATCTCACCCGTCTAAGAGTCATCAGACTGGTGAATCCGTCTGATAGTCCTCAGATGGGTGAAGATCTTCATCCTCAAATGGATGAACATTTCTTCACCCATCTGATCTGATGAAGATCTTTAACTTCAAACGGGTGAAGAAATATATCATGCGGGTGAACATTTCTTCACCCGTCTGATGTCTATCAGACGGGTGTCGGCAAACGTAAAATTTTTATTTTTTTATATTTTTACCAAATTTTGTCATGTGGTACAATCTGATAAAAACATTATTGACAGTAACGTTTTTAGAAAACACTAGTCAAAGTAACGTCTTTGGTGTCTATAAAAAATAATAAAAAATTTTAGGTTGACAAAAAGTGAATTAATTTGATAAATAATTTCAAAATAAATTTATATTGATAAATAATTTATAAAAGTGGACCAATTTGATTAATTGACCAAATTATATCAGTTACATTTATCTTTCAATAACTCGGACAGAGACTCAGTCAAAAAAACTCGGACAGAGACTTGACATGTATCAAAATAATTATTGAGATATTATAAAGTGAGAAAGGAATTTGAACACACGTCACTTACCTTTGATGAGGAGGCAGACTATAATTGAGTGGTTGTTCAGTGGCTAAAAACACTGTTTGCTTTATGAGGCAGTAGGCGCCTCTTAATTTTTAGTTAAGGATGCTGGTATTTGATCATTAAAAATTGACAATAAAAATTGATAATATTTTATATGTTTAATATAATTTAAAAAAATATAGTTAATGAAGTATTAAGTTTGATTAATGGATATATAAGGTGTTGTAATCCATGAACCTTCCGTTGAACTTCATTAACCACAATTTTGAATGTTATTAACCACGATTTTCAGGGGTTCAAAATTTTGAACTTCACATGCATATTTGAACACCTAAAGATCGTGGTTAATAACGTTCAAAATCGTGATTAATGAAGTTCGGTGGATAGTTAATGAGTTGCAACACCTTGTATATCCATTAACCAAACTCAACACTTCATTGACCACGTTTTTGAACTGTATTAACCATGTTAAATGTTGTTAATATTTGTTAAATTTTTCATGTTCAAAAAACATTTCTCTTTAGTTAATATGAAGTTTATTAATAAAACCTACATTTCATATAAAACAATATAATTCTTATTGGGAAAAACCCAAGTCCCACATTGATTAGAGATAAAGCCTCATAAGAGCTTATAAAACTTGAGCAATCCTCACCTCTTGAGCTAGCTTTTGGGGTTGAGTTAGGCCCAAATCTAAGATGGTATCAGAGCCTATCCTAAATCCATTAAAGGGCCGTCCACCATATTATCCACGCACCAAGCTCAATAGTGTTGGGCGTGAGGGGATGTATTGGAAAAACCCAAGTCCCACATTGACTACAGATAGAGCCTCATAAGAGCTTATAAAGTTTGGACAATCCTCACCTCTTGAGTTAGCTTTTACGGTTGAATTAGACCCAAATCTAAGAATCCTTGACCTTAAAATTTTGACATTATATTTAGTTCAAAAAATTATAAATTTAACAATTAACACAGTTATTTTTTATTCATATAACTTCTAAGTTCTAAGCGATAAATGATGGTGCCCGAGCATGGCCCTAGTTTAATGACTCTAATCTATGAGGACCACACAATAATGCAAAAAAAAAAAAAAAAAATAGGTACAAAATATAGTGAATATTGTATCATGTGTAGTTAGATATTATTGCATATTATATTTAAAATTAAAATCAATATACTATATGTAAAATAAAAGTAAAGCATAAAAGAGAGTCCTCCGGAAATTCATGATACGAAGGGGCGCCAACTTTAGCACTCTACGCCATCCACGAAACAATAGGCCATTGATGGCTTTTGTAGTAGTCAGCAAACTTGTCCTTAAGGTAAGGTAACATACTAACATTTACCAAGTGATATTATGCCATGTCCTATGCCTCCCTTCGCACTATAAATAGTGAAGAGAGTGATACCCTGATGCATCCATCCGTGTGTCCAAATCTCACCTCTCAAACTCCCTATTTTATCTGTTTCAGTCTCTCTTTGAAAATGAAGATTTCATACGTAACATTTTGCATCATGTTCACTCTGCTCCTAGCTCATACAGAGTTGTCAATGGCAGCAGTCACCTGTAACGCGTTGCAGCTGAGTGCATGTGCCAGCGCCATCATATCTTCCAGCCCTCCCACAGCTGTCTGTTGCAGTAAACTGAAGGAACAAAAGTCTTGCCTTTGCCAGTATTTGAAAGATCCCAACCTCAAGAAGCTTGTTAACTCTCCCAATGCCAGGAAGGTTGCTGACGCCTGTGGCTCCCCATTCCCCACTTGCTAGACTTTTGAGTGTTCTTCCCTTTCAGACCAACCCCAACTATTAGGCTTATAATAGTATCTTATGTGTTTCTATGTAACGTACTCTGTTTATTTGGCATCAAGTGGGACAGTTCCTATGGTTATCCCTCAGTTTGGTGTGGTAGTGCTACAATACTGTGATGTTTGTCAGTCGTTGGAGGATCTGATCTTATATCCATATGCATCTATTGATGAAAGTAGTTTGCTGATTATTTAGAGACCTATAGGAATACTTGGTTTTTATTTGGTTCATTATCCAAATAATCTCTCGTCACGCTTTTTCTGTGAGACTAAATTATAATTAAGTCCCATTACACAACTAGATATGTGACAATCTATTCATACTGAAGTAAGCATTACAGCAAAGCAGTTCATACTTGAATATCTATATGAGAAATGTTAAATTAATCCATCCCCGGTTGTTGGTTAAATCTATATAGTACAGGGAAAAATTTATCTCATTAGATTTTAAGTGAAATGAACTTAGATGCTGTAATGTATGCAAATGTGAAAGATGGCGTGAAAATAACATCCTCCCATTTGCACATCATCTTTGTGGTTTGGAGGGTAGATTTAAACAAACAAATGAAGAGAGAAGAGAAGAATAAATTTGGGTCAATTACTTTGCGTTGAGCTATTTGCTTAAATTTGTCTTCATCTTCTTTTTCTTAGGCTTCCTTGGGTACAAAAGAAAAATGGAAGAAAGAGTTTGGAGGGAGAGAAAATCACATGATCTTTCCATTTTCTCTTGTTTGGAAAGAGGAGTAAATAGGGGGAGAAAAAAAACAAGTGTGGGCCCCGCAAAAAAATTCTCTCCCACTTGAGGGGAAAAAAAAGTATTAACGAACACGATTTACCACTCCTATGCTGCTGCCATTCTCGAATTCTTGAGATTAGCCAATTACAACTATCTTAAGGAGCAACTGTGGAGAAGATAAATAATAGTGGAGGAGTCACACACACCCCACCACTACTCTTCTCATACAAACCCCTATTCCAAGCCACTACAGGCCCTCTAAGGATTCTCCAAAGCTGTGTAAGCAGTACATATATTAACCGCACAGCCAAACTAGGTTTGCCTTTAGAAACACCATCAGTGTTCAATTTGCAACAACCATCTGGCAGAAAGCTCCATTTAATAAGGCACGTTGCTCTCCGTATTGAGCAATCTGTCCTTATCCACTCCAATCCCATCCTCCATTTAATAAGGCACGTAGCTCTCCCTATTGAGCAATCTGTCCGTATCTACTCCAACCCCATTCTCCTCTCTGCTCTCTTACCGCATATTAGGCCAAAGACTCTCCTTCCTCACATCCCTTCTTTTATTCTCACAACCATCAATCTTAATAAAAAGACACTGGAATTTTTGGGTAGACATATTGAATTTAAACATTCAAACTCGCCATGAACCAAAAAAATAAGAATAATAAATAAAGATGCCAACATGTCTAAACATTTCAATATTTGGCTCCTAGTCCTACAATTCAGATTTCAGCCCAACTATTTGGTATGAGCCAATTACCACCAAATCCAAATATCGAGATACCAGAGGGAAAAAATATTACAGCCAACAATTATATAATGAATAATGCGCTCAAATAAAAAGAACATAAATAAATAAAGAACAGCCATAATACATTTGCAGCAAGAGACTAGTTAACTGACCAATCCATTTGTGAATCTCAACCAGAAAGAAGGCTTTCTAAGAATAACATTCTTTTACAATAATGCAAGCAACTGAGACACAAAAGTAAATAGTTCGAAGCCAAACGTTCAAACCCCAACAAGCTTTCAAAGTTTCATAGTGGAAGTTGGAGTATATGAACAACGATACTAGCACCATATATCTATCTATATATATATATATTGTTTCAAGCATTCTCCTATTTCAGCATAAATATTATATATTCTCCAATTAATACATGAAGTGAACAAGAATTTGAAAACATTGTTCTTCCCTTACCCTCCAGCATCACTTATCCAACCAAAAAAGCCACCAAAATTGTGTATATTAGGGTAGCCCGCTGTGTTCAAAGTAGAAATTTGAAAGATAGCCATAACTTTCATGCCTTGTCGAAGTCAGGACCTTGGTGGTGGTGGTGCTGTGTGGCCAATCCAAGACCTTCATTGCGGTGCTTCTCCCAGCCACCAGTGTCAGCCCTGGAGTGTGCCCAATAGTACAGAATGGAAGCCAACATGGAGAACAAGGTTAAGGCAGCCCCTGCTGCAAAGACACCTTTGCGGAGGGTGGCACAAGACAAGTCATGTGACCCCAAATACCCTCTGTACTTTGTGTGGTATGCGTTCCTTGCTGACCCTGCTAACAAGCATGCCTCTGCCCCCAAAAAACTAACCCTGATTTTACAGTAAAACTAAATTCAAATTTCTTCATCCATTTCCATGATATCCAATCCAATCCAACACTATTTTTAAACAAAAATCCATACATGATGTATTCAATTCAATTTTTATTTTCTATTGTTAAAGTGAAGTCCATTTAATTTACTAATCTAGGGTTCAAAAATTATGTGTTTTCAACAATTAGCAATTTTTTATTGAACTAATTTTTTTTAAAAAAAGAAGCTATTAAGGAATGGAAGGTAAATTAATATTGGAGAGTAGAAGTTACCAGGAGAAAATGAAGAGGATGACGGCGCAGGTAGCGGAGCAACCGGAGACAAAGCCTTTGCCGCAGCAAAGGCATCTGGTAACGGCGTTAACGACCGCTTGGGAGAGGAGCAAGAGTACGAAGGCAGCTAAGCCGTAGACGGTGGAGGCATCTGTGGTGTAGACGCAGTAGGTTCGTTCGTCGTATTCATCGGGGACCACTTTCGCCTACACAAATGGAACCAACCACCTTTCATTTCAGAGCTGCCTCAATTGCACAAGTTGAAAATAGAAAGAAGAAAAGGAGTAGAGAGAGAGAGAGAGAGAGAGAGAGAGATTTACCTCGCTACGACGTCGTTCTGCGCCAACGGCTAAGACGAAGGCGATGAGGTGAAGAGAGATGAGAAGGACTAAAATAGTCACAGAAAATGCCATGGTTAACGATTCCCCCTTTCTTCTTCTTCTGCTTCTTTGTGTTTCTCTCTCTCACTCACTGCGAGGAGTCTTCCCAGCGTTTTTGTTTTTTGTGTGTTGCCTGCCTGCTTCACCTCTTTTCTCTTTTACTCTTTTCTCTTTTTGGTAATTATCTTTACTCTTTATTAGCAAATATACTCTAGATCTACACCTTCTTTTTAGTTTAATTGTTATGGATATGGTAAAGTTTTTTACCCTCTTACGCACTCAATCAATTAATCAAAAAAATATGATATTTTGTATGTTTTTTAAGATAGTTGAAATAAAAGTTAAATATTTAATATATATGATAATTTATAATTTATTGATAATATAAAAAATATTTATTTTAACAATACATATCAATTAAATTTATTTTTTTACTATTCTATCACTTTAGTTTCGCCTTTTCATCAAAATATCCCCTCATGCTTCCCTTTATTACTTTTATTTCTACTTAACAAATTATGCCTTTTTCATTCTTTTTTTTTTGTACTTACCTTCTTCATTCTTTACTTACAAATCTCATCCTCTTTTCAAGATATGATTGATTCGAGTGATAATGGATTTGAGTCATTTAGGTAAGTGATCAGAGATTTGATCACTGACTCTTGTAAAAAAAAAAAAATTGATTAGGACATTCAATATTATTTAATACCTCGTGTTATTAGTCTTCGGAATTGTGCACGAGACATCCTCGAAAACCAAATAAGTCTCATCCTTTTTGTATCTAAATAGTTTGAATTCATCATTGATTTGATAATTTATATTAAAATTTTACTCATTAAATGATCTAAAAGTAAATACATCATTACTTATGAATATCTAAAAAATTAATATTTAGATTTCATTATAAATTATAGCTACAAAATCAACAAAATATGCTCAATATGTAAAGATCCAAACAATTCGCGTGTAATAATCATGTTTGATCCTTACCACTAATAATTTTTCCTAATTACTGCTATTGTATCCATAAAATATTCCCGTAATCATTTTTTGGACTGTGTGATGTCTTAGATCTAGTTTTTGCTGCAACTCTTTTTATAAAGAAAAAACATTGAAAACTTAGAAACCAGAATCCTTCCTAATCCCACCATAATTGTATGTATGGAGTAAGACTAAATAGTAAATACAAAATACACAACATATTGTAAAAACAAATACAACAAACTAAGCAATATATAAGAATATTTTTTGCAGCGAGCACTCTCAAGTATATGCGATATTTACGTATAAAAAGAGATTAAAAAAATCAGAGAAAAATTAGCAGTCAACATTTGGTTGGTTAAAAACAGTAAGGCGTTAATATATAGGTCAAAGTAACGCTATACATGTGACTTTCTTTTCTTTTACCGCTAGACATTTTTTTCACCTGACAATTTGGAAAGTGAGATTCTTTTCTTTTTGGCAAAACTGACATTGTCAAGTTCGGTGGTTGGCATTTGTGGACGTTAGTGCAAGAATTTGTTCTACTGTAATTTTCGAAAAAAAACAAATGATCGGAATTAGATCGAGTGGATGGAAGTACATGAAAGATTGATGAGCTTGAGCATGATTGCAGGCTTGATTTTAATCAAAGCATCTAATTATTTATTAGGTATAGTATACTCTGATTGTAAAAGATAGTGTAGTGTCAGGTAATAATTTTTGAAATCAAAAAGTTGGGATCTCCCGATGGAGCTCAAGTGATCAGGTTGGAAAATATGAGTTTTGTTTTTTCAACATCAACAATGTACGCAGTATTTAATATGGTATGTTTTTATTTTTATCTCATATTTATATTTTATTTTCTTTATATATATATTTAAAAAATACATAATAAAGCAAAAGGGACATTATATGTTATCCAAAATTTGATGCCCAACAATCATTTCTAGAAAATAAATATAACTCCTTTTGGACTCGAATATAAGCAAAAAATAAATTTTTCACAGGTATTAAGGAAGTTAATGAATTCATTGAATCTTATTAATTTTATTTAAAAAATTACATTCATTTCTTAAAATACCCTTCATGCTATTTATTGCTGAGATAAAAAAATCTGTGAGGGTCATTGTCTTTTCATTTACCCATGACGCCATGCTAATTGGTTTTGGTGCAATATTTTGACAAAATAATTCAAATAAAATTGCATTAAAAAAATTCAAATTAAATTGTCTCGATGACTAGAGTAAATGTACAGGGAATTGTAATGGAATTAAAATGAATTAGTAATAACTCAAAGGTAATTTGGGAATATGATCATTAAATAGCGATAATTAATTTGGTTTTTGCTTATATTTTGGACCAAAACAATTCAATTTTTTTTGCTTATATTTCAGTCCGGAGGGAGTACCGTCATACTTTTTAGTACCTTTTTTTTAAGTTTATATTTTTGTTATTAGATGAATTTCATGTGGAACCCACCAAATCATATGGGTCGACTATTTATTCAGTGCTTGTTTGGTATCACAGTGAGACCCCTCAAAAATCATGGTTTCGGATTGTCAAACGTGACTTTGACCCAATCGAAGATGTTTGGCTTACAATGAGGAAAGTGCTTTTGGGTTAGAGAATTGATTCTCACACAAGCAGCAATTCCTAGCTTTCACTTTTGGGTTTGAGAATTGATTGTGGGAAAGTAGCTTTCTCACTTATTGCATGTTTGGATACGCGTTCCAAAACCACGGAAGCACGTCTCTAACGCAAAAGTTGTGCAGAGATTATGAAAAAACACGTTCAAACAGGAATCTCCCATAACATAACTCATTTCCAAACATGCATTTAATTTCTTCACCATTGTACACTCAAAATTATTTTGTTCCAAACTATCCAAACAACATGATTTGGGTAAAATCATTTTCTCATGAATGTATCCAAACATAAATCACTTCATTTTCAATTCATTTTTAACCAAAATCAATTCCTTTCAAAATCACATTAGTCAAAAGTTAATCAGACACATGCTCCGTGAGTTTCATATAAAATTCACCAAATATATTGAAGATAATATATTAAAAAATGTGTCTCATTGCGAGTCTCCTAGGACCACCTCCGGTAGGAGACTTCCTAAGATGATTTTTTTAAAGAAATTGTTAACGTATACTCATTCATTTTTTAGAATGAGTACGTTAGCAAGTTATAACTAAAAATTTGTAAAATACACCTGAAGGTGTAGCTTGCTAACGCACTCCTTCTAAAAAATGAGTAGGTGTATGATAGCAATCCCAAATAGGATTTGCTAATGTATACTCACTCATTTTTTATAAAGAGTACGATAGCAAGTTATAATTAAAAATTTGTCAAATACATTCGAAGGTGTAACTTGCTAACGTATACCTTCTAAAAAATAAGTAGGTGTACGTTAGTAAATCTTTTTTTTTTTAAAAGTAATTATATTTGTTTTTTTAAAAATTTAAATATATAAAATATAGGAAATACCAAATGTAATATAAAATATAAAATCATTCTGGGACCCCTTTGTTAATACCTATGAATGCAAGTTGCGGTGGGACCCATTTACTGACTACGATTGACGAATGAAGTCAAAACAAAACAAATAGCTGGAACACGGTTGGCTTGTCGCACCACCGCTATTCGAATAGAGATATTCTTCCCTTTGTTCTTTTCATTTTTTCTTCTTAGAAGAGATGTAGACGAATTTTTTTTAATAATTTTAATCATAAAAAAGTTAAAAATATAAATCTCATCTTTATATTTATTTTTCTCCAAAATAGAGACGACCCGAACTCTCGTTACCCTGCTCCCTTCACTATGACTGTTTTTTGGTCTTAACTCCCTTCACTATGACTGATTGAAGGTTACTCTGTTTTTGTCATTTTTTTAAGAGAAATATTTGTAATACATTGTTTTTTCTCATACCTTACATCTTACGAGTGTTCAAATAGTAATATATGTGTTAAAAATGAGGTGAGTTTAACTTTAATTAGATAATGAAAGTTATTATCCAAATATAAATGACGTGTTCCAGTATCTATGAGTAGTGTTATCCTTTTTTTTTAAATAAAGATTTAAATTGATCATCGATAAAAAATTACGATGATATCTTGGTTCCTAAAAAATAAAAAATAAAAAATTGGTCATTGAGAATGTAAAGTGCGGGTCAAAATAATTATTGATATAGGCTAAAATATCCCTAAAAATTATCCTAAAAATGACTAATTTGACCTTCATTTTACATTCTTGATAACCAAATTGGTATTTTCATTTCTCCGAAACCAAATGTCAACGTGTTTTTTTATCAGGTATCAATTTGGGCCTTTACTCTTTTTTTTAATTAACCATGAGAACAAATTTAATAGGAAATTTGAGAAAAATTCTTGCATATATTTAAAGCTTTCAAATTGAGTATATTAGAGTAATCACAATATTAACAAATAAAATCAATTCAAATTATCTGTTAATTAAGCATACAATTTGCATGTTTATACAAAAATTTATTGAAACACAGATATATGTAAAATGAAAAAAAAAATCAAAAATACTTTGAAAATGAATATTATTCATATCCAAGTCAAAACATATAAAATTATGATAATATTGGCTTATTAGCATCGTATATTTGTGCTTGTCAACATGATGAAGCCTTCTCCAAGATTCAAAGAAATTGTACCTCTTTAACTCATTTCACCATTGCAGTTGTGAGCCACTAAAAAGAGATAGTAATAGAAAAAATTCAGAAGTAATTAGAAGAAATCGTAATCTCAAATCCAAAATAATCATTATAAAAACAGGTGACTAATAAAATAGAAAATTTGTCAAGGAGTTCCACATATTAAGCTTGCAAATGGTAAAGTGGTAAGCAATTTTAAAATTTTGAAATGAGAATGCAGTTCAAACCCTAAGAAAACAAATTTTGTCACAAGACCATAAAGATCACGTGCTTATGAATTTGTCCTATATGCAGTTCAGAAGGATTAAACTTGTAAAAATACCTCATAGTTCAAAAAATGAAATAATTAGCAAATCACAAATGGCAAATGCAAAAAGAGACACTTAAAATATACTTTTTGATACTTTATCTTTTGATCAAAATTCATTTTGGTCCTTTATCTTTAAAAAGATTCATTTTGATCATTTATCTCTCAAACGTTACACAAATTCGTCCTTTCAGTCACTTCTGTACTGATGTCGTTAACCTGTCTCCTACATTGATATTAATGTCTGATATGGTTGAGTTTAGAACACATTTGCCTTTAATCTCTTTTAAGTTTTCACCTTAAATCTCTTGCAAAGTTGAGAATCCATCTTTAGTGTTGGTTTTAGGGACGCATTCGCCTTATTCTTGTGCGAAAATGAAGACGAACCCATGATGGTTGTCGAATGATGAAGAACCCTAATTTGAAAATTTAGAGCAAAGGGATCCTTCTTAATTTAGTTGCTGATAATAATATCGTTTGTAAAAGGATGATAGAAATGATGAATTTTTATAACGTTTGAGAGATAAAGGATCAAAATAAATCTTTTTAAAGATAAAGGACCAAAATGAATTTTGACCAAAAGATAAATGATCAAAAGTATATTTTAACCAAAAGAGACTTTTTTATGACTTTTATCCGAGCTCTAGAGACATCTAGCAATGCCTCTTACCTATGTCCACGTCACATGCCATTGTCATAAAATGTCTTGGTTCTTTGTTATTCATCAGTATGGTAATGCATCTATGACATTCGTCCAGTTACCAAACCAAAAATCTACAAATCATATAAAATTTTTGTGGATGATCAAACAAAGAGAAAACAAGAAATACTTTCTTTGGGACGATTCTACAATACTACCACATGGAGTTGAGTTTCAATACTCCAAGACAATTTTTGGTATTTTTTTTAAATAAAAAAATAAAAATAAAATACAAAAATTCTTCTCTCTCTCTCTCTCTCTCTCTCTCTCTCATTCCTTGTAATGTAGGCGGTGGCCACCACCACCACCACCACCATTCCAAGTCTACCATTGTCGGCGGCCACTTCCGTCCGTTGTGGCACCAGCTTCCATAACCGCCGCCGCCGCCGCCACCATGACAACTTCTTCACCTCCGCCATCTCCACGATGTCGAGGTCAAAGCCGAAGGCGAATTTGAGGTCAGAGAAGTTGTCAAATATCCTGAACGTGATGGAGTCAGAAGCGAACGTGGAGGCGAAGAAGGAGGAGTTGGAGGAGGCTTTGGAGGAGCTGAAGTCGTCGATGTCCCAACCGAAGACCAAGCACGCTCTCTCGGCATCCCTCTCTCCGTCTTCGACAATAACCCTTGCCTCGGTCTCGCCATCGACGACATCGACGAGGTCGACCCCGATCTCAACCTCAACTTCGTCAAGGACCATGGCGGGGTAATGTTGAAAGAGAAGATGCATGGTGGATGCCGCGTCGGAGAAGTTTGTTGTGGCGGTAGATGAGCATGGACGGAGACACCGCTGGAGGCTGGGCAGCAACGCTTCAAGGAGGCAGATCTGAATGTAGTGGTTGGTTTTGGGCAGCGGTGGTGATGAGGGTAGTAAGTAACGACTAGCCAGTTCTGGGCAGCGGTGGTGACAAGAGCCGTAAGGCTGGCCGGAGAGGCGGTGCTGCATGAGGGAAGTGGAAGAAGGAGGGGAGAGAGAAAAGTGAAAGAGTTTTCCCATATTACCCTTATTCAATCTTATCCAATTTGGACCGTAGCTTTTTTTAATAATATATCTATGGCTGTGATTAAAGGAGTTTCGACACTCCACTCCCATGATGGAGTATTGAAGCTTTCGTTGGCCCAAAAAGTGTGTGCATTCTTCCGTTTTGCTGCAAATGAAAGAATGTGATTGGTGGGACTGCTCGTTTCTTTTTCTTTTCTCTTTTTTTTTTCCCTGAGCAACTAGAGAGTATTCTATTCTATCTTTTTCCTTTCCCATGTAATTTTGATTCATAATGTTAATTATGAAATGATATTTCAGGTTAAGTGTGCAACATGGTAAAGATAGGACACGTGAACGTGAAGATACGTTGAAATTACAAATTTGTTATTGGGTTGAGGCCTCATGTGCATTTTCCGGTTTGCAGCTGACGTTTTGGTAAAACTAGGGTAGTTTTGGAAATTAGTTATTAAAATGGGTAGTTTTCAAACCATTTACCTATATGGGGGGTAGTTTTAACTAAGTGACAACCACCCTTATTTTTTTTGGATAATATTATTTGGTACAAATTGATTTTCATAGGATCCGGATTCCCTGCATTAATAAAAGCACACATTTACACGCATTAAATAATCTCAGTCATTGATTTAAGATCCAACGGCTCACATTATACCTTTACAAAATTCACTTTACACATTATTTATTACTTTACATTAACTGCGTGACGCAGTTACTGCACCAAATCCAAATCCATTTTCATACCACTTGCACGATGGAATGGTGAATAGTATTATTCAATAATAATAATTCTTTTTCATTCCATTCCTCAGCCCCTCATGATTTACGTGGAAGACATTTTTTCATTGATTGTTATTTGTTTGATGTTCGTGTGATTGTTATTCATACCGAATAGGACTACGTTTTTTAGACAGGTGGCAAGACATTAGTCCACTTCGGACCACGCAAGATGGGACTTGTTCTAGCGCCTCCCACTTACCAAAAAAATTAAAGAGAAATGTTAATAATATATTTTTTAATTTTTTTTTAATATATTTTATCTTATTATTAAAATTCATATGAATCCTATAAAATTAAAGTGAGATTCATATAAATTAATGAGATCTATATAAATTTTAATTAATAAAAAAAATATATTAAAAAAAAATATTAACACTACTCAAAATTAAAAGGTGTCACGTGGTAGTGCATTGTGAATGGCGCCAGCAAACATGACGCCACATGTTTAAACAAAAAAAGGACACTCGTCAAGTGCTTCTACCCCCGCCCAAGACACTTAACTTTCCTACTCCCTAACTACGTAACAACCCAAATTTATTTTATCCTTTAAAACCCCACCCCATTTCTGATATAAATTTGCCCCCTCCCCCCTCCCTTCCGATCTTCTTCCTCTCATCAGTTTCTAAAATTTCTACATTATCACAATTCATCAAGCAACAACACATTTTTTACTTTAACCTTTTCTTTAAGCTATAAAAGGTATATATTCACATTTTATGTTACATTAAGTTTAGTATTATAAGTTTTGTATTAAAGGGAGACATTAGTTCAAGTGGCACCTTTCGTGGGGTCAGGTAAACTAGTGCCTTGCCATATGTCAAAAAAAAAAATAGGGGTGATTGTCTCGTGACAAAAATAATTTGAAAATTGCCCCATATTTGTAAATAGTCTTCAAAACTACCATAGTTTGGTAAAAAAAACCTTGAAGTTATAGGCTTGCAAAGACATCAAGGCTAGTGTAGACCTGATATACATATTTAAAAAAAAACTTTTTTTCAAATGTAATATAGTAAAGCTGTGTTTAGACTTGATTAATTTTAAGTGCATTATAATTTTAAAATCTATTAATAATTCAATGTTTATATATATATATATATATATATATATATATATATATATATATATATAATCCCTATAAACTCACTTAAAATATTCTTATCTTATTGTATGATTATTTATCTTGGCAATTCAAGCCATAGTGTTTTTCTAGCTCTAAATACTATAATCATGGGCTAGCTTTAAACTATAGAAGCTTGGACATATAAAAGCCTATTCAGATCTAGATCGGGAAGAGTCAAGATAAGGAAATAAAACTCTCTTAAACTTGCATTAAGTTTTACAAAGACAAATTAACCAAGGTTGGTCGAGTGGTAAACATCTCAACCACATAAGGAGGAAGACGCAAATTCGAATCCTGATGGCGACATTATAGTTGAAAGGTTGCGAAAATCAAGGGTGAATTCTTTGCTCGAAGCAGTCGGCCGAGGATTAGTCCCATAACCGGTGCAAATGGCCGAAGCTTGTGGGATACCCCGGGATGCCACTGGGGAACCAAATGCCCTAATTCTACCGTGGTTCATCAAAAATAAAAGTTTTACAAAGACAAAAAAAAGTTTTCAATCAAGCAATTTGCCCTCTTGATTAATTTTGGGTTCAGGAAAACATTAACCGGGTCTTAAAATTGACATTGATTAATTTGGTCCATGACCTTTTGAAAGATAAAATTTAATTCCTGACTTTAACAATCGTTGGTTAATTATAACACACATCATTTAACCTTTGATAAAAAGAATAAAGATAGAAATAATTCCAAAACTAAATGACATCATTGAGGGCAAAAGAAAAACCTTGGAGAAAACCTTTTTGAAAAATGGAGGAAGGATTTTCAGCCAAAACTACAATGTTGTTTCTTCTATTGACCGACACACGTTAATGTTGACAAGGATCAGATTGACAACAATTGTCAAAGTAAAGGAGTAAAATTGATTTTGGTAAATGCCAGATGCTAAATTGACTTATAGTACCGATTTCAATGGTTAAATTAATGATTTACTCATTTTGGATCAGTAACATAATATTATATTACACTTTTCCCCTTCATAAACACTTATTTTATTTCACTTTAGTTCAAAGATTAAAAAGAAAACAGATGTAAAATATACTTCTCTACTCTGTTGCTAGCTCTAATTTATTTTTAATATTTTTATTACAATATAAAAATTGGCTCTTTGAATTGAAGAGAGTCTTTTCAGGTACCCCTTTCGAGTAATAACTCATAATCTATGTGTCTTCGAAATTTTATGCATTAGTAAATATATATGAATCTACATAAAATATTATGCATGAATTTTGAGTATCTAGTAATAGGCTTACGTATTTCTTATATTTATTTTCACAAAAAATTAAATCATAAGAAAATATAAAAGAATAGAAGCATACGTTAATTATTTTCCCTTTTGCTCTTTCTAAGCAAGGAGCATCGGTTTTCAAAGTAAAATCTATAACAAAGATGATATATATATATATATATATATATATATGAAGTAAGTTATGCTCGTCTAACATCTTAAAATATTAAATACACTACTTCCCAATAAAAAATTTCTTCTTTTAATTCCTTAACCAATGCTTTGAGTGATTTGGATTATCCCATTTGTTTAAGAATTGAAATTGTGTTTGGAATGATTAAAAATCAAACTTAAATTTGATTTGATTTGAACTCATTTCGTGTTTGGAATTCATTGAAAAAATATTTAAATGAATTTCTAAATTAATTTTTATATTTGGAATACTTTTTTTTTAAAAGCAAAGTTAAGCCATTTCATTGATAATCAAGAACGCAATACATCCGGTAACTTCATCACAATCTTGGAGGATAATAATATATGTAGTCACCCCTAATAAGTTGGGAGCAATTACATGGGTTTCCCTCCTATCAAACACTACCAAGGAGTTGGTAATATAAAAAGATAATTTTATTTAGGTTTAATGATTCTACTGGTTCCCAAACTATTTGGAAACTTTTAAATAGGTTCCCGAACTAATTTTTTTTGTAATTGGATCCTAAACTTCTCAACATTTTGTAATTGGATCCCTACACTTTAAACGTTTTTAATTCGGTTCCTAAACTTGTAAATATTTTGTAATTAGGTCCCTGGGATAGGAGGCATTTTAAAAATCTTTGCTATTGTGAGTGATCTAGTGGTTCTATTAACCTCCAATATAGACAAGAATCCTGGAAGGAGATTATATGATACTCTAATTACAAGGTTGTTCTGTTATCCTAGAGATCTAATTATAAACTATTTACAAGTTTAGGGACCCGATTACAAACGTTTAAAGTGTAGGGACCCAATTACAAAGTATTTAGAAGTTCGGGACCCACTTATAAAATTTCTTAGTTTGGGGACCTATTTAAAAATTCTCAAATAGTTTTGGAAGTGCAGAGTAATTAAACCTTTTATTTATATTTGGAATACTTAACGAATGAAGTTTATGTTTTTCAATAATTTTATCTGCTTAATTAAAATAAGTAGAATGGTGAGTGAACAGGCAGGGATAAAAATTTTAAATTTAGACAATTAAAATCAAATCAAATCCACTCAAATCAAACCAATTTTGAGTGAATTTCTAAACACACAATTAAGGGATTTGAAAATAGATTAATTCTTATCAAAATTTCCAACTAAAAAAATGATAAATTAAGTTAGTAAATATTGTGATTCCAGGGGTACTCTGAATATTATAGAGGGATTCATAATTAGACGTGCACTGATTTACTCGTTTTTTTTTTTGGCTACAGATTTACCAGTTTTATTACGGGTCATTGTGCATTTTTCCTTCATAACAGTACCATATCCTAGACTTCAAGAAAAACAAAATCGAGATCCATGAATATCCCCCTAAAAACAAACACAATTAAGCTAGGCACGTTAGTTTCGTAACCAATGTTTTATGAGGATACCTAATCTAAGAAAAAAAACACTATGTGCATGTTTTAGTATGTGTTTGTTTTAGTGGTGAGAAATCACATTGAAGTCATTTTCATGAAGAGAATGACAATTATGTAATTTTTTTACTAAAAATATGAAAGCTTATAATAGCAGCCTTCACGCCCAAGAGGACTGAATGCGATTTTGACACAATCGCCCAGAATCGAACCAGACTAATAATTTCTAAAAACAAAGAAACGTCACCACTGCTAGCTTACTCAAAAGAAATTGTGTCTATCCATTCTTAGGCTCTCTAATGGTATACAAAAATGGAAATCAATATGAAAATAGGTATTCCCAGTGTTATGGGATTTTCTCTATATCAGCTAATTAGCATTAACTGTGATTGATCTTTCAGAGGTTGCAGTTCAAAATAGAAAAACTTTCTGGTTTCTCTTAATCTGACTGACATTAGCTTTCAGTCACAGTTCCAATATTGTTGTGTACTCCATCTCTATGGCCAATTCCCATCTCTCCATGGTTTTGCCAAGGGTTCTCATCGTTTCTCGCCGTTCCATCCGAAAGAACAAATTTGTAGATTTTGTTGGTAACCACCTCTCTCTCTATATCTGACTCGCTTAGTCTTAGTCTCTCAGAGTCTCTCCCACACAAAATCACACTAATGGAAGCGATGAGATCCTCTTCATTTTCCCTTTTCATTACCATAATTTTAGAAGTATAAATATAATAATATGACATTGGGTAAGGTCCAAATATCCTAATTACACCCCAAAACAATGGTAAGGGAGCTAGAGGATCTTTACCCCTAATGGACAGTCGCGTACTGTATTTGCAGCCTTTGTTGCAACAAGCTGTTAGATCATGCATTTGCATTCTTATTTGTACGTTTATGTTTGTCACACTCTTATACTTTGACTAGTTTTTGTCTCCATAATTTATTCTTTAGAAAGTGATTAATTAGCATTTTGCAACATATCCCTTCACTTTCCCACAAAAAACATGCATCCTGTCTATCATGGGCTCACTCTGTCAATCATCAAAGCATCTAATACTAAAAAATATATTTTACCATTAAACGTGCACTGTAGGCATGTCCAAATACATGAAAGACTTTTAGCAAATAAATATTTACTGAACCCCTAACTTGCTCTCTATAAGCAAGTATTGCAATATGTGAAATTTATCCTCATAAAACCTAAGCAGGAATTCAGAAGAGTATCATCTGGATCTCATTGTAAGATATGGAGCTGTTCCAGTCATTGTCCCAAGAGTCAGTGGAGTTCACAACACACTCTTAGAAAGCTTTGAGCCCATCCATGGAGTTCTTCTTTGTGAAGGTGAAGATGTTGATCCCTCCCATTATGATGCAGAACTATCTGGAATTTCACCTGAAGAGCTTGAGCTCATCAGGAACCTTCACCCAAGTGATACTGCCATTGACAAAGAGAAAGACTCCATTGAGCTAAGGCTTGCAAATCTCTGTCTTGAAAGAAATATACCCTTTTTGGGTATATGTAGGGGGTCACAAATCCTTAATGTTTCATGTGGGGGCACAGTATACCGAGATGTAGAGAAAGAGCTCTTAGGGAAATGCCCTGAATTTCAAAGAGTAGCTCATATAAACTATGAAAATTATGATGGACATCGTCATTTGATAAAAGTAGCGGCCAAAACCCCCTTACATGATTGGTTTAAGGACTCATTAGAAGATGAGACAATGGAGATCATGGTGAATAGTTACCACCATCAGGGTGTTAAGAGGCTGGCACAGCGGTTTGTTCCAATAGCATTTGCTCCTGATGGTTTGGTTGAAGGATTTTATGATCCTAATACTTATAATCCTGAAGAAGATGGCAAGTTCATTATGGGCCTCAGTTTCATCCAGAGAGAATGAGGCACCCAGACAGTGATGAATTTGATTACCCTGGATGCACTATGGCTTATCAGGTAACATTGCAATCCTGAAGTGCATTATCTGTTCTTACTCGTTTTGCACTGTATCTAAAACATTAAACTAAATAAAAATTGAGTTTCTGTTCCTGGTTGTGAAATAGGAATTTGTTAAGGCTGTAATCGCCTATGAGAAAAAACTTAGCTGCTCAACATTTGTGCCAAGGGCCACAAAGCTTAGTGAGGAACTGGAGCTAAGGAGAAAAGTTATCCTAAGAAGCTTCTCAGTTGCTAGAAACATTTACAAGTCTGGTTCTCAAGTGATTGAAAACCAAAGTTCCGAACTTGAAGCAGGAGCAGACTTTCTACAGGTTAGCCAAAAGCTTAATTTTAGAGGACAAATCACACTTCACTCATAATGGTTTAGGTGAATCTACTTTAAACTATGGTATTCCTGTGTTATCCACAGTCATACTCATGCATAACCGAAAAAGGTATATTAAGTTGCTAAATAAAGAGAAGCTTAGTTATGAGATGCCACTTTTGTTAGTGCAGCAATGCACTATCTCACACCCTCACTGTGTTTCACTCACTCTCTAGCACTCACTCACTGATAATACAGAGAATATAGCACACTTGAATCATATTATTGAATAATGCATACTGCACTTCTTTTTTTATTCACAGGTATTTATACACATACAACTGAAAGCTTGACTGGTTTGTTATTATATCAACAAACTAACTAACTGATATGGGCCTCAGCAACTAACTAAGCCCACTAACACAATTACAAATGCTAACAACTAACTGAATTACACAAGTTCAACAACTTTATTTCATTTAGTGAATGTTTATGAGAACAGACTTCATCTAACAGCATCCGTATATTCTCTCAAGTAATTCCTCAATCCCAATTTATTTTATGGCATGAGCTGGTTGAATCTGAGATGGTTATAATGCTTTGTTTGCTTGCAGGCGAATACAAGATTGAGTTTGCAGCAGGAGAATAGGCTAAAGCAGGTTGGAGCAACAATTAGAAATGGTTCAGTTTATACACATAAGCTGAAAATGAATCTGGAGAGGGAAAAGGCTGCTAGGACTATGATGGAAAATATGTCCATAGAACAGTTATCTGAATTGATGTCCTTTTACGGATTGATGCGCCAGATATGTTCTGAGACATTGGAGAGAAAGATACAAGAGCTATTCCCGGAAGAAGGTATTTCTTGACAGTAAAATGGCAGAATAATAAGTATGTAGAAATCTTTATATTTTTTTCTACTAAATGAAACCATGTTTGGAAACCATTATTTTTTAAAAGCTTCGAGAGCTTTTGATTATTTGTTTTGGAATACAATAAGGTGGCAGCATATTTTCCTCCCTCTTCTCTAATGGCGTCTTTGGAATTTAAAGGAAAGAAGACTATCCTTAGTTTTGTTACCTTTGTTGAAACGTTGACTTCTTTTTTTCTTGGGGAAAAATTATATCGTCCTTTCTCACCGTTTGACTTAATTACCCTGAGGCACTTTTTGTGTTTCAAAAATTATACCAACACCAATTGCGATTTATGTTATTATTACACTTACCCATAAAGAAAGATAATTGGAAACTACACCAATTCTCTTAAGGGAAAGTTAATGTAACTTTTCAAACGAAAGGAACGTTAGGTGTAATTAGGTCGAATTTCAAAGGAAATCAATGTAAATTTCCTTCTTTCTTTCCTTGTCTCTCTACTCTCTTTGTCCAAGTGGTGGATTTTTTACACAACTAGTGCAATTTGGTAGCACATTTGCGGAACTAGTGTAATTTTAGAAAAAATTTCTCATTTGGGATAAGTCGTATTTTGGATGAACGAATTTCCCACAAAAGTCGTATATCTAATCGACGATTCACTTTTATAATTATTAAATTGTAAAAAAAACAATTTGTTAAGAAGTCGTATACTCAAGACACGACGTTCAATTTTACTTTTTTTATTTTAAAATTAGATAGAAATGCAAGTCGTAGATATGAACCACGACTGCTTTATTTTTTTACAATATAATGACCAAGTGGTAGCTTGGAAAAATGACTTTGGTTTTTCTTTTTTAAAATAAAAGTTAATAGGTAAGTCGTAGGTCATGTACACGGCTTTACCTACGACTTGCATATTTTTTTAGAGCAAAGGCCTAAATTAGTTCTTGGCAAAAAATATGGTGACATTTTGGTTCTTGAAAAATGAAAATACCAATTTGGTTCTCAAGAATGTAAAATGCGGGTCGAATTGATCATTTTTAAGATAATTTTTAGAGACATTTTAGTCCCTGACAGAGATTATTTTAACTCGCATTTTACATTCTTGAAGACCAAATTAGTATTTTCCATTTCTCATGGAACAAAATATCACAATGATTTTTTATCGATGACCAATTTGGATCTTTTCTCTTTTTTTTTTTAAAAAATGAAAAAAAAACCAAAATCTTGGACTGTACCTACGACTTGGTCATAAAATTTAAAAAAAGAATGGTAGTCGCGGTTTAAAACTATAAAAAAAAATTAGAAAAACAGAAGCTGTGTCTTTGGTCTACAACTTCTATGGAAATTTTGTTTTTTTTTTTTTTAATTTAATGATTATAAAAGTAATTCGTTATTTGGATGTGCGACTTCTATAACTAACTTGTTGATCTAAAATACGACTTATCCCAAATGCATAATTTTTTCTAAAACTATACTAGTTTTGTAATTGTGCAACCAAATTATACTAGCAAACCCGAAGTGGTCACAGAAATATAGAATTTTATTTTATGAGTTTCAATACTTGAATATCCAGACAATACTTCCCTTGCATACATTAAACATTTTATTTCTGAGTTTAAATATTTGAATACGATACCTAAATCACACATTCACACTCCCACTCTCACATGTATATGTCACATTTATTCCAGCCGGGATTGTGCTCACATGAATACAAGTTTATAATCAGTATTACTAAATAACTGGAGTCACTGGACAGTTTGCTATTATACATATATATATATATATATATATATATATATAACACCTTGTTTATGCAAGAATGATTTCCTGTAGTGACAAACTTCAATATCAGTAATGCCAGTGATCTTTGCAGTTACAAAGAGATCTACACTTTGAATTTCAGTAATGATCAAAGAATTTAGTAGAAAAAGGCACTAAAAAGGACAAAAGGTGCGGGATTTTAGTTATTTTTTTATAAAAAAAGTGTTTGTTGTAAACCAGATAAAAGAAAAGAGCATGACAAAATAAAGTTCTCTTTTGTTTTAGTAAATTCGGCTTTTCCCAATCTCAATCGGGCAGTGTCGTTTCCTACAACTCAAGTGGGCGAAATGATCTCAATTGTTATGTGGACAAATAGAATTCAATGCAAAATTCCAAATCGCTTGCTAAATCTCGATATAAAATCCAACGATCTACCACAAAATCTCAATCCATCCTACAAATTGATGTTGTTTACAAGTCTTTTTTTCTGATCAATGTCTTACTCCATACAAGGGCTCCTCTGACTTTCAAATTAATGTTTATTTAAAAGAAAGAAGACAATCCATAAAAATCCCCAAACATTTAGCTAAAACGTTGGACAATCACAACATAACTATTACTAGCGGTTTAAATATGGTAAAGCTAGCAGTGGATCTCAACTTTTTGAAACAATTTCATTGGTAGTATCAACTCGACCAAAAAGAAACAAAAAAGGGGGAAAAGTTGTAAAGGTAATGCAGCTAAGAAACGTACACTGTTAGAGTTCAAATACAGTGCAGGGGCAATTCAAACACGAGTAACCTAACACCATTTCAAGTAGAATTCCCCCAACAAATTAAAGCTAGGCCCTATATAGTGATCAGCAGGACTGGAAAAATGCAGCCTGTTCTCTTCAACAAAACATACCAACATATAGTTGGAAAACTACAAGAAACAACAGATGTAGTAATCATTGATGTTAGCAAACAAAAGAACCTCATAATAGATATCAGCCCGCACTTGTGAAGCTGCTCTTTAAGCTGTAGATCCATCATGAACACATTCTGAAGTGGCCTGAACAGCTAACACAACACTGATGCTTGTCCAGAGCTTCGCCGCTTTTATTACCATTACTTTTCTGATTCTTTCACTTATTGCAGCAGGAAACAAAGCAGGGAATTACAAAGGACACAGCTTAACATCTTTTTTTCTTTCTTTTTTTCTTTCTTTTTCCTTCTGTTAAATAGGTGATTAACTCTGACTTCATCAAGTATACATATAAGAAACGGGCTAAGCTGGTATTGGCAAATAACAAGGCCCACTTCTTAAACGGCTGAAGAAAAATGGTTACAGTCACTTTAAAATCATCTACGGCTGAAAAACAGGAAATCTGGGTGATTGACATGAAGAAGTCTTAACCAGTTGTCGGCAGCCTGCAAAAGAGAGCTAGCTAATTGGCGCTCATGTCCACCATTAGGAGTCCACAGAGATCCTTTGAACTTGTATGAAGCAAGACCAAAAACAGGTAAAGACATTCTAGGGACACTGTCCATCTCAGTAGGATATGTCGCCATGGGAGCCTGCACTCTTTGTGAACCTGAAAAAAATCATGTATGTCTCATTAAAGCAACTGATGCAAAACAAAAAATGGACTACTGGTTATCCCATAAATATGCAGCATCTCACAATAACTGAGCCCTGGAAATCATTATTATGCACCGATCACTAGCTATGTATACTTAAAAACTTTCCCCAAGAAAAACACTAGTCTTTGTAATAGAGGAAGAGAGCAAATAAAGAACCTCAACTAATCCAAAATGACATATTCATCATTTTAAAGGAGACAGAGAGATCACATTTTAGTTTTGAATATTATCTTTGACTAAAATATAATAAAGCAACATCTAGGACAAGAAAGTTGCAAAGTACCATTCACTGAAAGAGATGATGATGCATTGTGATACTCACTAATGCATCTGAAGAAGTAATAACAGAACACTGGACATTAGCCATATATACGGAAGATTGTGAACCAACGAAGGTTGACGATCCAAAATATGGAATACAGATATCAAGTATGCATCTATCCATAGCGGAAGGAGAGATTCTAAAAAAACATTTATATAGTGTATAATAACATATCACAAACTAGTTAATGGCTTAATGCTAACAGCCTAAACAACAACTCATTTCAAGTAATACCCTATTCTGTTATCTTGCTCCAACTTTGTTAAAAGCAAAACCCACTAGGCCACTACAGTAGAAATGAAGACAAATCCACCTTACCCCCCACAGGTGTATGAAGAGAATGGTATGTCAGAAAGCAAGCATCAAGATCTTTCAATGTTGGACCAGTTGGTATCCTATAAATTGGATACCTACAAGAAAAACATAGAGCAAGTCAGTCACATTTTCATGTATAAGCTAAATGTCAAACACAGAATTAAGAAGAATACCATGCTATAGATATCCAACTTGACGGTAGTATATCACAACTTCTAAGTGTCATCAGTTCAGAGAAGCGACAAGCAAGGTCCAGTATCTATCCCACCACACAAAAGAAAATATAATCAAAAGGCTAAACAAAGAAGGAATGGTGATAACAAATGACCATAACTCTGTTCCAGTAAAACTGAGGGGAAGGCAAGAAGGAGGCAGAGTAGAGTCAGTTAGCGCACCTTATCAGCCAAAGGCTCACGGCTGTAGGGAGGGTCCCGTTCAAGATACTCAAAAAGCAAGTGGCCCTGAGAATTGACAGAATCACCATCATCACTGGAAAAGCCATCTTGTGGGAGAATAGGGTGGTCTCTCAAAGATAATCTACCCATGCAATGAGGTACCTCATCTGACAGGTGGGGGATATTCCTTTGCTCCCTCAAGCATTTCAATCCTCTTTCAGGTTCACAATCACTGCTACCATCACTACTTGAGTCCCTAAAATCACTGTCACTGTCCTCGCCTAGTAGCCTATCAAAGAAGGAAAAATAATATTGTTATACAGTATTACATTTCTGTGAGAACAAGAAAGTATTGACACATAAGCACCATATTCAAATTGAGAACAAAGAAAACCAAACAGTAGCTAACTGTTTAGCTTAAAGCATCCAACTAAGTAGAATGCTATGTTATGCAAACAGTATAGATAAAAATCTCAAGGAAATCACAAAGGCATAAAACTAGAAATGGAAATTAAATTAATCCTGCAGCGTACGTAAATCCATAAACACCTTGCAATAAAATTTGCAATTTGTCTACCCTAAATGCCCTATTGTTTGACTTGTATTTAAATTCACACCCTTTCAAATGGTCATTAAAGTTAATCTTTAAACAGGGTGCAAGTAAAGCAGTATACCTTGACTTTACAGATGGCTTCACCGTCTGAGCATATATTTGAATTCCAGATAGATAGGGAACGTAATATTGAACAACGCCATCATTATCATTTAGTAAAAGCGGCACTCCAGCGCCATATGCACTCCACTCCCTAAAAGATTCCCATAAATCACCAAGAACAAAGTAAGGCTGAAACTCCGCAGCGCACGTCCTAACACCTCTCATTGAACTCTGCAATAGTCAATTTACAGTAAAAATAGAAGGAAAAACAAAACTTAGCACATTTACAACCACATACATAGTTCCCAAGCAAAGAAAAAGCAAACATAAAAAATCTCATCATTTGTTTGTTTATTTGAAAGGGAAATTTGCTTCTTCTGATTCTCTTTTTCTTTTAAACCAAAACATCCTCTCCATTTCTTGATCCCTTTCAAATTAAATACGCCTTAAATGTTACACTTCCCATTGAATTTGTCGGTTACGAACAAGGGCACAAACTTCAAAATGAATTTCAATTTATGGAGCATGGACACTCCGGGGTGCCAAAGTGTCGGACAAACTTCCGAAACTGACACTTCTCCAACACCTGTAAGACACGTGTTGGATACTGCTCACCAAGCGTCCAATTAAAAAATTACTTATCGTCAGCTCATACATGGGTTTCACACCTCTGGAACATGATTTGGACACCAAACCGACGCGCCAAAATGGCTTGACAGTTGAAAGACAAGGCTCTTTTAAAAAAAAATCAATAAAATCTCTCTTTTTTAAATAACTGTCGGAAAGGTCTTATATAGATTAGGTCTTTTCTTAAGTTTTGGTTGTACATGAATAGATTGAAAGTAAAAGATATAGTCAATCTTCTTGTTTTGGAATCGTTTTCGTAAAGAGAAAAAGTTGTTACATTGTAAAATGATGCATGTAAGTATTTTTTGTGAGGGTCATTGTGAAAGGAAAAATGTAAAGTTAGCAAGTTATTTGGAGGAGGTGAATATATAAACCCTGATTCTCAATTTAGACATTTTGTTCCAATAATATTGTTAGTGTCTATGTATATGCTCAATAAATCCAACAAACTACACTAATCACTATAATAACAATCAAATAAATGAAACACGATTAGTTCACTAACCAAGTTCTAATTAACCAACATTAACGACACTTGCTAGGGTAGTGACTAGTAGTGAGTAAAAAAGTAAAAACGAACCTTAGAGAGATGCTGAGTAGTGACAGAGGGCGTGATCGCCTGCAAGAACTGCTCCAGATTACTCAATCGCTTCACCACTGCCTCACACGACGACACTGCAACTGTCTTCTTCGCCTCATCAGACCCGACCCGGGTCTCGGGTTCCCTACCATCCTCCGACGAGCGAGTCTCGGTGACATCGCTGTGAGCTCTACGAAGGTTCGAGCTGTGAAAGCTCCGACAGGCCTTGGGCGGAGTATAAAAGCGATCTTCCCCACGGGCACGCCCAAAGTTTAAGCCAGTACCCAACATTCCTATACTCAATTGAAAGCACGACCACAGAAAACAAAAACGGTAATGGATAAACCTCGAGTTTGGTCAACGGTGTTCTGCATGAGGTTTGCGGAGATTAAAGGGAACTCGATGGGAACGATGAAGATCTGTGGAGGAATATAGGGTTTGGGGGAGGGAAGGGTTTTAAGAGTTTGATTGTTGTATTTGTGTGAATCGGAAACAGAGAAAAAAGCCAAGGCTCTTTCTTTCTTTTATTTGTTTTGTTAAATAATAATAATAATAATAATAATAAAAGCGGAAACGTGGAGGGAGTCAGAAAATGGATCTCGTTGCAGCAGGTGGGGACGAAGGGGCCAAAACGGTAATATGTGGACAGAGGGTCGGTTGATTTGAACTGAAGTGATGAATGAATGAATGAGAAGGGGAACGAAGCAAGAAAGACCAGTAGAGTAGAGGAAAGAAGAATCGGAAAAAGATGATGCATTAACAAGGTTCTCAATATATGAATGAATGGCCAACCGAGAACTAAACTTATTTCTTTTAAAAAAAATCTATTTTCTTAAAAACAAGTAGATACATAAATGGTTAGCTAAATAAATGTTATTAATACATAAAAAAAAAAAAAATACCATTTCTTCAAATTTTGAATATATCAATTCTGAGTGAAATGTTATTAATTAATACTTTAAAATGTTTGTTTATCTTTTTCATTAATTAACCATAATTTTATTTTATTTCATAAAATTATGATTAGTTAATCAGATGAATAAATAAATAATTAATGGTATAGTAACCTTACTTATGTACAATATAAATATAAATGTTTGCATCTGATTTTTTTTTTTCAAAAATTCAGTTTTAGATTGGTTAAGGATTTTTTTTTTCTTACATTAATTAAGGGTTTTTTTTTGTACAAGGGAAAGAAAGCATAAAAAAGGAAGAGGCAAAATAAGCACATCATGTTGGAAAGTGGTAAGCAAGCCTGTAGAGGAGAATCAAGCACGGAGATAGCCTTAGCTCCCATGTTGGCTATGACATAGGAGGTTTTTCTTCTAGTTATGGAGTGTATTAACTGTTTGAGATGCGAGAGTCCTCTGATATCTATATAGGTAGCTAGTTGCCTTCCTTTTGGTCTTTGTCGTGCTATTATACTTGATCGTAGCAGCGTCTCCTGATTCATAATTGTGATTGCGGAGTTTTTCTTCAAGTTATCAATTTTTATGTCTAAAAACCGAGAGTCAATTTCTCTCTGGGTAGGTAGGTAGTGGTCTTCCTCTTGGTCCCTATCTCGCGCTTATAGTCGATCGTTGTAGCAACTTCTGGTCTGTCACTATAGTAAAGTGGACTCTCCTGACCGCTAGTAACTGCCGATTGGGTCTTTATGGCTGTGACTGTTGACTATGACCATTGAGTAGGCTATTGTTTATCTGCATTACGACGCATGACTGAGCTGGTAAGGAGACTTGCCCTTAATGGTACCCAACCTCAAGACCTCTATATCAGCCTATTGAGCTTGAAGTCCAAAAATGACTATGGATTCAACTCTGGCTATACCATAACATCAAGTGACCATGGAATTAACAACAACATACCATACTTGTTGGTCTGACTTTCTCCAATGAAGACAAGGGTTTCACAAATTCCACATATAGATTAATCCAATGAATGCACTTGGGTGGCTTGAACACTACATATTACTATTATTAAGCCAACAGAATATCCTCTAAGGTGGAGTGGATAAATTTCATCACATATCCCAATGGGGCTTTTACATGAATAATGAATGCTCCTTATTATTTTCTTTATTCAACTAACATATGAATTCGATTAAGTTAAGCCAACTAATAACTTTGTAATATTTTTTTGGAGAAAAGTGCACACGTCCCCCTTAAATTTTAGTGCGTTTGTGTACCAACCGGCTAAATTAGGCCGAGAAGACTAAGTCAAATTAGAATGGAGGAGTGGAGCCGAGATAGATGGCAACTGCTCGGATAGTGGGAGAAGATCATGCATGTAGCGGTTACATTAAGTAATGTGGGGAGTTTTGTAAATGAGAGGTTATAAATAGAGAGGGGAGGGTATTGATGAGATAAGCTATTATGTACATAAAAACTTTGCTAGTTCAGAGGTATTCATTCAATAAAGAATGCACTTTGAACTAAGAGTAGACGTGAGATATAGTGATATTGTTCTTCATTTGTTCGGATCTAACATTGTCAGATTTTTGCAAGAACATTTCCGCCTTTTCACTCCAATAGTGCCTTTTACCCGAGTCTTGCTCGGTTTTAAAGTCTTTTTTCCGCATTTTCACTCCATATCCCTAGGCAAATCCAAGCTCTTTCCGAGTTGATTTGAAGACATCTTCAAAGAAACATTCGGTGTGCCTCATTAAAACCTTCTCGGGCAAATACCTTATGGGAGTGAAAAGATAAGGAAGTCTTTAAAAACGAGCAAAGCTCGGGTAAAAGGCATTATTGGAGTAAAAAAGTGATGAAGTCCTTAAAAACGAGCAAAATGTTCTTGCAAAAATATGACAATGTTAGATCCGAACAAATGAAGAACAATATCACTATATCTCACGTCTACTCTTAGTTCAAAGTGCATTCTTTATTGATTGAATACCTCTGAACTAGCAAAGTTTTTATGTACATAATAGCTTATCTCATCAATACCCTCCCCTTTCTATTTATAACCTCTCATTTACAAAACTCCATCCATTACTTAATGTAACTGCTACATGCATGATCTTCTCCCACTATCCGAGCAGTTGTCATCTATCTCGGCTCCACTCTTCCATTCTAATTTGACTTAGTCTCCTCGGCCTAATTTAGCCGGTCAGTACACAAGCCCCCAAAGTTCTGAGCTTCAATCACTATATTTCACTTTTTACTCCCTACCATTTCTTCGACACTTTTACACGAATAATGAATGCTCCTTATTATTTTCTTTATTCAACTAACATTTGAATTCGATTAAGTTAACTCAACTAATAACTTTGTAATATTTTTTAGGAAAAAGTGCACACGTCCCTCTTAAACTTTAGTGCGTTTGTAAATAGGCATCATCAACTATTGATTCTTTTCAATTAATCCTTAAACTCTAAGTATTAGTGAAATTGATCTTTCTGCTGATCCTAAAGCAGGTCCGGCCCAAGGGTAAAACAAGTGAAGCCCTTGCTTTAGGCCTCTCAAAATAAAACAATTTTTTCTTTAAAAAAAAAGCCCACTTTGTATTTTTTTATATTAGTTTTTTGATATGTATAGTATATCAACAAACATAAGTTAGCCCATTTAGTATAAAAACTTACCATTAGGTTGAAGGTCCAGGGATCAACTCCTTATTGTGCACAAAATAATTAATTTTGTATGAAAAAATTATTGGGTTAATTTTTTAAAAAGGCCACACCATAAAGTTTGCTTTAGGCCTCAATAAATATTGGACCGGCCCTGTCCTAAAGTTAAATCATTAACGATGATCGAATCCAACCATTTATTTCGCTTTGATCAAAACCATTGATTGCATTTTATTTATTTTTTATTTTTTCCTAAAAAAGGTGAAAAGGACACAGAAACTTTCTTCCCGGTGTTTTCTTCTTCCCTGTTCATCCCCCCTCTGTTAATGAATATGTTAAACCCACGCTAATAGTTTACACTGTTTATCTCCGAAAGTCAATCACATGTTCCGTGGAAGTTTAAAAACACGCTTTTCCCCACTCCCTAACCACAATATTCTCTCTTGATTACCCCTTACAATACGCTGCATTTCCACTCCATTTCCATTGTAACCTTTGTCTTCTTACTATTCGCTCTGGAAAGATCCATCTATTTCTTGGTTTTCTGCTTCAACAAAGTGAAAACCCCAAAGGTTTTGTGACCCTTCATGTGGCGGAAGCAATAGACAAGAGGACCCACCCACCGACCACTCCACAACCGCTGCCGTCGCAACGCAAGGAACCCGAGCATTGGCCCTACCGCCTTGCACCGGCAAGGGTTGCTGGTGGTGCCACATTGAGAATGAACGAGAGAAAAAGAAGAACAGGCAGGAAAGAAACTTCTACGTTTTTACCCTTATTAAAAATAAATAAATAAAATGTAATCAATGATTCAGATCAAATCAACTGTTGAATTTGATCACTGTCACTGATTTAACTTTCGATTAATAAATGGATTAATTTCACTAATATTTAAAGTTTGAGATTAATAAGAAAGAATCAATACTTAAAGATATCTATTTACAACCAAAGGGATATATATGCAATTTTCCCTATTTTTAAAGAAAAAAGCTTTAGAAAGTATGCAATAAAATAACTACTTGTTCCATAAACTCAATTAGATTCAAGACAAATGTTAAACGTGACGAAATCATGTATAAATCATTACTATCGTTTTCCGTGACTTGGTATTTTTTTTAAAATATTTTACTTGTTCACAAAGAAAATGTTTACTAAAAATAAGGCTTCGTTCGTGTCAAGTAGTTGAAGTGTGAAGGATCTGGAATTTTTGCAGCAAAACTTTTGATTTATTCTCTCACCAATTAAGGGTGTGTTTGAAAAATCTAAAAAAAAAATAAATTATATTGATAATCGATTATAATCAGAATTTGTTTTTGTTTTGGATATGTTTGTTAAAAAGCGATTTTAAGATAATCTATTTCGTTTGGATAATGTAAAAAAATCATTTTTACATAATAAACTATAAGAAATGGTATGAAATTATTTGTTTGTATTAATAATATTTAATGCATTATTTAATAAACATGTTAAAAATGATGAGTAAGATGAGTAAGCTACCTTCATATGCAAAAATAATCAAAACAAAAAAATCTAATAGTCCTATGAAATAGATGATATAAAAACAACTTTTTTTCAAAAAAAAAAAAAGATTTTTCCAAAAAATATAGTGTGTGTTTGGTTTAACTTCTGAAGATACCAGAAGTGCTTCTATTCCTGTCAAACGTGATTTTGGTAAAAACAGAGGTGTTTAGTTACTTTCTTATAAAATTGATTTTGCATTCAAACGTGATTCTAGTAGAAGCTATAATTTGTAGTTTCTGCGTTAAATTGAAAAATTTACACTAAGTTCTACATCAAACTTGCTTTTAAAATAAAAACATCCAAACATAAATCACTTCACTTCAAACTCAATTATATTGAAATCAATTCTGCATAATCAATTCTATCCAAAATTACGTTTGTCAAACCCTCATCCAAACACACACCTAAGCTATTTGTTAAATATGACATATTATCTATGAAATAGCTTTTTAGCAACAATAACAGCTAACAGTGGAAAAATCTATCTTTCCCAAACACACACTAAATATTAACCGTTGGATTAATTTATGAGTAAATTACACTCTATCACCTTAAAGTTTATCAAAATAACAGCAAATCCCAAACATGATCGTAAATTACACCCCACCCATTTTTTTAATGTTGACTAATCAATGACTTAACACCATAAAGTTACTAAAAAATTAAAAAATATTTATAATTACTTATTTCATATTTATAGATTAAAAATTATTTTAAAGATTAATCTTAGCTTTTCTTCTTTACAAAAATAAAGTTGATTTTTTTAATTGAGAAATAAAATATACCATTTGAAAATCTTATTTAAGAGAATATTATTTATTTAAGTATTTTTTTTCGATCTATCATATACTTTGATCGATGAATATTAATTATGTATCTACTATGTGAAAAATATATTTTCATTATATTTTTTTTTCTTTTTTTTCCTTGTCATTTAGTTCAATAATTTCTAAAAAAAAATTTGCATTTTCAATTATTTTGACTATAGAATTTATTAAATATATTATAATAAATATTGGTAATAAAAATAAAAAAATATTGTTTGAATAAGTATATTTGAGTACAAGAATGAAGATAAAACTATATCTACGTTTTAAATGGCGATAAGCGTTGGAATTAAAATTCACAACCAGTAATGATAAGGCTGCAGGAACATTTGATGACTGGTGAGTTGCGCGTTCGATCCCGCAATGGCTCCAATTTCCCCATTTTCCCTATAAGGATTAAGTATGCCTCCTAAGGATAAAAAAAAAAAAAAAAAATTCACATGACCGTGGTACCAAAAAAAATATTCACATTACCATAAATACTTAATATATAAACTTATGAAATAACTTTAGTTTCAAAACAAAATTTTTGTAATATACATATATATATTCATATTACGATATTAAATGTCATGTATAGACAAAATAATTTAAAGTAAAAACTTGACTAATAATCAACTAAATTATAAGCTCAATAAAATAAAAAAAATTGAGTAAAAAAGAGTATTATATATGTTTTTGTTACATACTAAAATTAGATATATTAATGATTTTTTAGATTAAAATAAATATATAGAAACCCTAAAATTATTCATAACATTTGTCAAATTATACACGTTTAATTTGTACATCATAATTTGACAATATTTATAATCAGTTTTTTACTGAAATGTGCATGTTAAAACAACATTGTTTGTAATATTTATCCACAATAATTTTTATAATAATCATACATTCTATAGAGAAAATAATTGAAAACATGATACTTGTTTAAAAGTTGTCGAACTAAATAACTAAAAAAAAATAATATAATAATAAAATATTTTTTCACATAATTGATAAAGTTTCATTATTTGTTAGAGTGTATACTAAAATAATATATTTATTTAAGTAAAATAAATAAATAGTGGGCTGAGAAAATAAATGCTTAAATGAATTATACTTCTTTTTATAAGATTTTAAAATCATATATTTAATTTTTCAAAATAAAAGTCAACTTTATTTTATAAAGAATAAAACATAAGATTAATCTTTAAAAAACATTTTTAGTGCATAAATATCAAATAAATTATTATAAATAATTTTTTCGTTTTAAAGTAACTTAATGGTGTTACGTCAATAGTTAGTCAATTCTAAAAAATGGGATGAATGTAATTTATGGTCAAATTTGGTGTTCGCTGTTATTTTAATAAACTTAAATGTGGTGGAGTGTAATTTACTCTTAATCTAATAATCAGGAAGCGAAATCTCTCAAGCATTAGATTAATGAAACTGATGACACTTCGCTCGATAAATGATGGAGGTATAGAAATTCATATTGGTATTATGAATAAAATAAGGAAAAAGTGCATAGTCACCCCTCAACTTTAGCCAGTTTATAAATAGACATTTTTAACTATTAATTCATCCTAATTAATCCTCAAACTCCAACTATCAGTGAAATGGGTCCTTCTCTTAACCCAAACTTCCAAAATTAGATTACTGATCGAATTCAACCATTGATTTCGCTTTAATCTGAATCCTTCATTGCATTTTTTTAAATAAAAATAGAGATTGGTTCATCTTCTACTTCATCACGAGTTCTCTTCTTCTACCCTGGTTCGATTCTCATGTTTGTTTGTCTTCTTCTCTGCCTCCTTACGCTTCTCTTCTTGATTCCCAACACGACTATCACACTTTTAATGGCAGTCATAGGCGTCTAATCAAGTGTCCTGTTTTGCTATTTTCCTTTTTTCCTACTTTAATCTGCAATTTAATTAAAAAAATTCTTTTCTGACTAATCGGGAAATGTGGGATGCACCTTTGTGGTTATTATATGATAAATTTTATTTGGGTTATTAAGTTATAATTTAAAGCATTGGATCTTCTTTAGTGGGTTTATTAATTCGTTTGGTTTATTATTTATGATTTATTAGGAAAAATTTTCTGAATAACCTAAAAAAAATAATTAATACTCAAATACCCCATTTCCCTCGTTATTTACATAAATACTCTCATTTTTTTCCCTCTCACTTTCCCCTACCTCTAAACCCGACTTCTCAACATGTATAATATTTTTTATTTTATTTTTGTTGTTTAGAAGTCGGGTTTTAGGCACCCGACTTCTCAAAGTGATTTTTTTATTTTTTGCTTTTTTAGTTAAGAAGTCGAGTTTTCTAATCCCGAATTCTCTTAGGGGTTTTTTAAATTTTTTTTCGAAATTTAATAAAAAATTATGATTTTTTTTTTAAATTAATTTTTTGAAATTTTAATTAAATTTAATTGGTTTTAGGATTTAGGATTTAAACATATGTGATTAATTTTTTAATTAATTAATTGTGTTAGATGTTAATTATATAATAACAATAATCGTTTTATGGTTTTAATATTTATTTTTTGGAATTTTAATTAAATTTAATGTTTTTAGGTTTTAAGTTTTAAAATTGTGTTATTAATTTTTTTAATTAAATAATTATGTTTGATGTTAATTATATGATAACAATAATGGTTTTATGGTTTTATAATATTTTTTTGGAATTTTATCTAAATTTAATGGTTTTACGGTTTGGCGTAATCTATTTTTTTCATCAATCTGTTTGGCACAGACTTCGGAACGCTACAGTCAGTTGCTGCATAAATGCCAATTATGTACCTGTTTGGCATTCTATTATTCCCAAACCAGCCGATCGCTAGTTATTCAACGCCTCCCGCAAATCTTAATCTCAATAAGGCTCTGCAGCAACCCTTGCAATCCGCTGCAATTGATGGGGAACAACTAAATCAACGCCGTCTACGTCGTAAGTGACGGCCTCCACAATGTGAGATTGCACACCATTTAAGAGATTAATTTTTGTGTACTTGTCATTATCGTCCTTTTTTCATAAGTAACAATATCATAATTTTTTTTTAGCTTTTTGGTACTTAATTATAATTAATATATTTTAATAATATCATTAATTATATTAATATATTATCGGTTGAACCCTAAACCCTAAAACCACTAAATTTAATTAAAATTCCAAAAAAAATATTAAAATCATAAAACGATTATTGTTATCATATAATTAACATCCAACACAATTAGTTAATTAAAAAACTAATCACATATGTTTAAACCTTAAACCATAAAACCCATTAAATTTAAATAAAATACAATAAAATAACTAAAAAACCAAAAAATAATTATTTTATTAAATTTAAAAAAATTAAAAAAAAATCCTAAGAGAAGTTGGGTTTTCAACTAAGAAAGTAAACAAAATTAAAACGGCCTTTGAGAAGTCGGGTTCCCCATACCCGACTTCTAAACAGGAAAAAAATAAAATAAAAATTTCAAATAGTAGAGAAGTCGGGTTTAGAGGGAGGGGAAAGTGAGAGGGAAAAAAATGAGGGTATTTATGTATATAATGGAGGAAATGAGGTATTTGGGTATCTGTTTATTTTTTTTGGGTTATTCAAAAAATTTTCCCGATTTATTATTATTTTTGAGGTAATAATTGATTTCTTTTTTATCATGTGCTATATAGCTTCATTCATTTGCTACTTTTCTTCATCAGATATAAAGAAACTGAGAGTAGAAAGAAATGCAATAGAAGACGCGGAAGCTTTGAATAAAGGTATATTATTGATATTTCAATTGTACATTTACAGAAAAGGTGTAGCTATTATTTATAGCTCTACAAAATAACAAACTCCCTAATTTAGGGATGACTGATAACAAACTAATTATCTCAAAAGATAAGATAACAAAACTAATTATCTCAAAAGATAATTTATCATTTATCACTTATCTACTTATCACTAAGAGTCTTAGATAAGATAAGTAGATATCATGATAGAAGATATTCTCAATACTCCCCCTCAAGGCAGAGAGTGAGGATCACGAACTCCCAACTTGCACAACAAGTCATGAAAGGATTTGTATCCTAAGGCTTTTGTAAAAATATCTGCTTGCTGCTGTTGTGTGGGAACAAAGACAGTATCAATAATGCCTGATTGAAGTTGATCTCGAACAAAATGGCAATCGATTTCGATATGCTTCGTTCTTTCGTGAAAAACTGGATTTGCAGTAATATGTAAAGCTGCTTGATTGTCACAATGAAGCAGAGTTGGTCCATCACATGAAATTGTTAAGGAGGACAGAAGATTGTGCAACCAAATGATTTCACTTGTTGCATGAGCCATTGCCGGATACTCTGCTTCGCTGGATGAGCGGGACACTGTGGTTTGTTTCTTGGTTTTCCAAGATATTGGTGTGGAGCCAAGTTTCATAAGATAACCGGAAACTGAACGTCCTGTGATAGGGCAAGCTGCCCAATCGGAATCACAATAACCTACAAGCTGCAAATTATTATTCTTAGGAAGAAAAATGCCTTGTCCTGGGGAAGACTTTAAGTAATGAAGAACTCGTAAAGCTGCATCCCAATGAATTTGCCTTGGATTTTGCATATGTTGACTCAGAATATGAACTGAGTAAGTGATCTCTGGTCTTGTGATGGTCAGGTAAATTAAGCGTCCAATGAGACACCTATATTGAGAAGAATCCTTGTACAAATTGCTAGTATCAGAGGACAACTTGTGATTTTGCTCCATAGGAAAATTACAAGGTTTGCAATTCGTCATGCCACATTCCTCCAAAATATCAAGAATATATTTCCTTTGACCAAGGAAATAACCTTCTGGTCCACAGGATAATTCAAGACCAAGAAAATATTTGAGACCACCTAAGTCTTTCATGCGAAAACAATTATGCAAGTAATTTTTAAAACTATTGCATGCTTCTGTGTTGTTTCCAGCAATGACTAAGTCATCCACATATATCAATACGGCAATAAAGACTTCACCAAAAGCATATGTGAATGAACTATGATCGGCAGGAGATTGAAGAAAACCATAAGAAGAAAGACTTTTTGAGAGTTTTGCATACCAATTGCGTGATGCCTGCTGAAGACCATAAATGGATTTTTGTAATCTGCACACAAGATTTTGGGCTGGAACAACACATCCAGGTGGGACTGCCATATATACCTCCTCTTTTAAATCTCCATGAAGAAACGCATTGCTGACATCCATTTGATGCAATTCCCAACCTTTTGCTACTGCCACTGTTAAAAGACATCTCACAGTGGTCATTTTTGCTATTGAAGCAAAAGTTTCTCTGAAATTTTCTCCTTCTACTTGGGTAAAACCCTTTGCTACTAATCTAGCCTTGTATTTGTCTGTTTCTCCATTAACTTTATGTTTGATTTTGTAGACCCATCTACAATCTACTAATTTCTTCCCTTCGGGTAAAGGTTCCAATGTCCATGTAGAATTATCTTCAAGAGCTTTTATTTCCTGTTCCATGGTTGTGCGCCATTCTCGATGCTGAACAGCTTGCAAGAAGTTCTTAGGTTCACTGTGAGTCATGATATCGACAAGGAAAGCTCGATGTGTTTCAGAGAAATTATTATAAGCTACATAATTGGACATATGAAAAGGGTTACCTGAAGAGGTTGATTGATTCTGAGATGTACTAGAGGGTTTATGTGAGGCATGACAAACATAATCCTTATGGTATTCTGGAGGGCGCCTAGCTCTTTGTTCATGAATTGGCACTGCTGCTGGTGCATTGACGTTAGGCTCCCCCTGAATCTGATATGTATCTAACTCTTCAGGAGACGTTTCAATGTTGTTAGTAAGGGAATTTTCATGAATTTCCTCAGTTTCTGCAGGGTCTTCATTTGATGTTGCATAATCTTCAATTTCTTCAACACAAACATTATGTTCCTGAATTGATTTGGCAATTGTTCTCTAAAATTACCACTTTCAACAGCATATGGAAAATTGTTTTCATAAAATACTACATCCCTTGATGTTAGAAACTCATGAGTCTCTAAATCATATACATGCCACCCCTTTTGACCTTGTGGATAGCCAATAAAAACACACTTTCTAGCTCTTGAGGCAAACTTATCTCCTGGTTTTATGATTTTAACATGACAAAGACACCCAAATATTCTAATATGTTTATGTTTATATGAAGGCATTTTTCCATAAACCATTTCATAAGGAGTAATTCCATCATTTGCCACTGTTGGAGTTCTATTTATTAGATATGTGGCAGTCTGAACACATTCCCCCCAAAAAGATAATGGTAAATTAGATTGATACCTAAGAGCCCTTGCTACATTAAGAATATGCCTATGCTTTCTCTCTACTCGACCATTTTGTTGAGGGGTTCTGACACAGGATGTTTCATGAATAATCCCTTCCTGTTGAAGGAACATTTGCATTTTTGAGTTAACAAACTCTGTTCCATTATCACTTCTAAGAATTTTTACTTTGGTGTCAAATTGATTTTGAACCATCGTGCAAAAATTAATAAGATGTGTAATGGTTTCAGATTTTTCATGTAGTAGATAAATCCAAACTGCCCTTGAATAATCATCCACTATAGTGAGAAAATAATGAGAACTATTGTGGGAAGCAGTGGCATATTTACCCCATAAATCACAATGAATCAAGTCAAAAAAATTTCTCAGCTGTATTAAGACTCAAAGGAAAAGAACTTCTAGTTTGTTTGGCACGATGACATACATCACAACAATCTATTCTATTGTCATTGAAACAGAAATTTACAATCTTAGAAAGTGTTTGCAGACTCTGATTTGAAGGATGACCCATTTTAGCATGCCAAAACTGACTTTCATCCCTTGAAATAGCTGCTGAAGAATAACCTTGTGTGTTGACCTTAAGGAAATAAACCCCTTCCTGTACATCACCGAATCTAATCGTCCTCTTCATGGTTTTGTCCTGAATAATACAGCCATCAAGAGAATATGTTACTTTGCAATTCAAATCATGAATCATTTTATGAATTGAAATAAGATTGCATCTAAATTCAGGAATGAGTAAAACATTATGTAGCTTAATATCATCACTCAAAATTAGTGTTCTAGCCTTAGAAACATTAACAATGTTCCCTGTTGGCAAAGTAACACCTATGGGATTATCAAGATTGTGAATATCTTGAAGAATTGTGTGTAGAGGTGTCATGTGATAAGAAGCACCACTATCCAAAACCCATCAAGAATTACCAGTGTTACCATCATGTTGTTCATTACTCTTTTTGCCCTGAGAACCGTGAAGAGCATGGTTGTTCTGATCCTGCCCTGTTACAGGATTTTGATTGCCTTCAGCCCAAGCAAATCTTGCCCCTCCTCCTTGATTTGAGACAAATTTCTTGTTCTTCTTGCTGATTTTGCTGAGATCCCAGTGAGAAGGATATCCTACTATCTCAAAACACTTGGATTTCAGATGTCCCAGCTTTCCACAATGTTCACATTTTGGTCTTGCCTCATCTTTATTCCTCTGTTTTTGAGAATAAAAGGTTGCATCCATGTCTGGCTTGAACTTCCTGCCTCTGTCCGCAACAAGCCGCGCCTCCTCTCTCAAGATGTGGCTGAAAACCTTTCTGAGAGATGCAAAGGATCCGTGTTGAGAATTGTTCCTTTGATGTTGTTGAAGCGACCCCATCAAGACCTCCAGGAAAAAGATGAACATGATTATCTTCCTCCCTTTGCAGAAGCTGTTTTGATGCTCCACAGGAACATTCTGGAAGAGGTGAGTTTTCGCTGAGCTCATCCATGAGGCCCTTGAACTTGTTGTAATACTGGGTGACATTCATGTCCGGATCTTGTTGAATCAAGCAGAGATTTCGCCAAATCTGATGCATGCGAGGCACATTAGTTTGGGCAAATCGCTCTTCCAAATCGACCCAAACATCCCTCGCCGTCGCCGCATGAGAAATTGTTCCATGTAGTGTGGAGTCAATTGAATTGATGATCCACGCTGTGACCATGGAATCAGCCTTCTCCCAAGCAAAGAATTCCGGCGAAGCTTCTGAGGGTTTCTTGATGGTTCCGTCGATGAACCCTAACTTCGTTTTCGCACGCAAAGCGGTCCTAATTGACCTTGCCCAGGTGCGATAATTTTCTACAATCAGAGGCACAGTTGCAATTGGTGTTCCTGGATTGTCCGATGGCCCAAGATGGTAAGGCGAGGAGTTCGTGACGGTGAACTCCTTTGGCTCACCTTTCCCATGCTTGTCGTCCTTCCGAGGCTCGTCCTTCTCTGATGCCATAAAGAAACTGAGAGTCGAAAGAAATGCAATAGAAGACGCGGAAGCTTTGAATAAAAGTATATTATTGATATTTCAATTGTACATTTACAAAAAAGATGTAGCTATTATTTATAGCTCTACAAAATAAGAAACTCCTTAATTTAGGGATAACTGATAACAAACTAATTATCTCAAAAGATAAGATAATAAAACTAATTATCTCAAAAGATAATTTATCATTTATCACTTATTTACTTATCACTAAGACTCTTAGATAAGATAAGTAGATATCATGATAGAAGATATTCTCAATAAGATATTAACAAACTTAGACTAATCTGGATATTACTGAGGACCAAATTTTCCCTTAATTGAGCATATTAATTGGAATGATATTTATTGGCCAGTGTTTCCCGTCTCTGCTCAATATTAGAGTGTGTTTGATTTTCCAACAGAAGAGCATGCGATGGTCCTATTGATGAGAAGCCTTAGGAAACACTGAAGAAGAGAAGGGAAACATGATAACTAGTGACCTATTTTACAAATAGTTAAAGTTTAAAGATTAATTGAGAAGAATCAATAATTGAGGGTGCTTATTTGTAATTTGCACATAGTCTAAAGTTTAAGGGGGTGTCTATATACTTTTCCCATAAAATAATATAGATCACTTCTTATTTATTTATTACCAAACATTTTCTTTTTAGCTAAAATAAAATACCTATTTTGAAATAAAAAAGAGTTTAATTGCTATACATTGTCAGTGCAAAATTTTTTTACACTGACAACTAATCATAAATCATGGTGTGTGTGACTTTTAAGGTAGTTAGGATAAGAGTCAAACACTTTAGCTTATGTGGCAGATTCTGATTAGTTGTCTGTGTAAAAAAATTTATACTAACAATGTATACTAATTAAATCAATAAAAAAAATATGTATCAAATTCAAACATTTAAAAAACACATAATTTTTTTTACAAAATAAAAATTATTAAAAAGTATCATTCCTAGTTGCTAAAAGAGATTCATGTCCTTTAGCATAATTTTACATGATACTTTAAGAGAATATTTAAAAAAGTGTGCAAAATATAATAAATAATAAAATGAAAAAGCTGTGCATAAAAAAATATTTTATATATATATATATATATATATATATATATATATATATATATAATGTATGTATGACATATGTCCTAATTTTACTCCTCTTATTTTCATATATATATATATATATATATATTCGGGTAGAAAAGATCCAAGTATCCAACTTTGACGAGAGAGGATCTGACATATTCCGATATTGGAAAAAGTGAAGGAATTTGGATTGGTCATAAGGCGGTGACACGTGCGGTAGGGATAAATGTTAGACGCGTGGATTTTCTAGACGAAATATAAAATTTCCTTCTTTTTTTTTTTATTCTTTTTTTTAACAAATAAAAACACAAAAAGGATCATTTATAATTTTTCAAAGGATTTGACTATTTAAAATTAAGTGAAACTTTAAAATAAAAAAATAAAAATTATTTATTATTAATTTGATTAATAATATAAAATCTCAACTTATTAAATAATTTAAGAATTCATAACCCTTACTTTTTTTCCTTTAGAATTTCATTCAATTTTAATCAATCAAATTCTTTTTTAAATTAGTGGGACACTGAAATGCAAACGCATAATAGTAGCGCGATAAGATCATAAAGAGCTGCAAAATCACGTGGCTTTATTTTCTTTGACTCGCTCCTTTTATATATATTTTTATTAATACTGAAATTATTATTATATAATTTTAAATATAATTTTTTTTATCCTATTATCATTTTTTTTTAAATCATCACTATACGTGTAATTGGTAGATCTCATTGATACAATAAATTATTAAAAAAAGTCAAAAACTAGTTAATATTTATTTAATAAACTCAAATGATAGATAATTTGGGACAAAATTAATTTTAAGAAATAAATATAAAAGAACAAAAGAGTACTTAACAGCCATGCTTTTGTGATTCCGTAATGGCTAGGGGGTTATCCTATTACCATTTTTTTTTGTTTGACTCGCTCCTTTTATATATATTTTTATTAATACTGAAATTATTATTATATAATTTTAAATATAATTTTTTTTATCCTATTACCATTTTTTTTTAAATCATCACTATACGTGTAATTGGTAGATCTCATTGATACAATAAATTATTAAAAAAAGTCAAAAACTAGTTAATATTTATTTAATAAACTCAAATGATAGATAATTTGGGACAAAATTAATTTTAAGAAATAAATATAAAAGAACAAAAGAGTACTTAACAGCCATGCTTTTGTGATTCCGTAATGGCTAGGGGGTTAAATATATATATATATATATATATCTCCAAGAGTAATTTTAAGAGAATTACTCTCAATCTCATCCATCCATTTATTCTAATCCAATGGATCAATATTAATTCTTTAAAGAAGTCACATGACCTTTGTTGGATTAGAATAAATGGATGAATGAGATTGAGAATAACTCTTGAAGTAACTTGAACCCTTATATATATATATATATAAGAAAAATAGAGAAACCAAATATTTGCTAAGAAAAATATAAAAAGCAAAGATTTTGTTGAATTATTGAAATTGTAGTAGTTGAGGATAAGTTTTGGAACTTGTTAATCACATGCTGTGGTTTAGTGGCGAATATAAATTGCATTAACAAATTCCATTCTTTGTTAGGTTGAATTTGTTTGGGCATTGGATTACATGTGATTAAGGTGCGAAATTCTTATATGCTTTGAGTGCGTTACACTCAGATTACACATTAAAAGACATTAAAAATAAGTGATGATTTTCACAAAAAATAAAAAATAAAATAAGTGAAGATGAATTGTTAAACTAATTTTATTAAAAAAGTTACAACCCATTATATAATGCATAAAAAACAAATAAAATTTAAGGATCCGACTCCTCTAAACTCTAAAGTGAGCAAATCATTTTATAAAGTAAAATAAGTAATAACAACCGTTGATGAGAAAATTAATGATTGACATTAAATGCACAAACATAACAAATCATGGATGTGTTGGAATCTTATTTTCAATCTCATAAATGGATGAGATTACTTACTTTAATATTTGCTTAATTTAGAGAAGTCAAATCCAAAATTTATTTAAGGCATGTTTATGGGTCGGGATGACAATTTCAACCATTTAGACTCATATTTGAACCACACGGTCCCCACCATCCACCATCAAAGTCAATCTCGTACATCTGCTCCACTATGCAATTATCGATGTTCTTGTCGTTGCCGGTCGCATTCTTCCATGACCTTGCCATCGTCATGGTCTTGCTTTCACCACTACGAGTTGTTGTCCCGAAGCCATCACCCGATTTAAAGCCACCCCTGTTGGAATTCGATTTTCGCTGTCATGAACTGTCTGTGTGACACCCCTAATACCCAAGATGTAACATTTGTCGTCCTCAAGGTACTTTTTTATATTTCACAGGTTTGAAAATGCCATTTTCTTGAACATGTTGGATGGGTCAGTTAGTTTTTTTATTTCTTGAATTTTTAGTTTTTTTATAATTTCCGGTAGGGACATCCAAGGAATCAAGGAATGATGACAAGGGAAAAAAATTCATATGGGGATATGTGTAAGGGGAAAATGAGAACAAGAAGACAAAAAGAAGAGTGATATTCCCCGTCTCGCGCCGTGCCATATTAGAGTTGTGGAGGTACATAGAAGGGTTGGTTTATTTTTTTTATTTTAAGAAAACAATATTTTTAATTAAAAATGAAAGTTGATCGTATATAACCTTTCAATCATCATTTATTCATTTCTTATAAATATTTTTTAATTCTCTTAATTTAGAAATTAAAAGTAATTATTTCATTTTCCATTCTTTCAAAACCCTCATTCCAAAAATATCTTTATATAGTGTAAGGTTGGTCTTATACATAGACCTCACAAAGGACCTATACAAGAATTCAATTTATAGTTGACTTTTCTATTACAGTCAGGTAGTATCCTGGTCAACTTATGTGGAACTCGACTTATCCCCCTTCCTGGTCTGATCAAAGGCATTTTGTCCACGTCAAGGTTATATAGGGGATTTTAGCTTCATTTTATTATCAAGCAAGAGTCATACTAGCAGTTATTAATCAATGGTTGATCGAACGGTAAGTATCTTGATCCCATAAGGAGAAAAAGGTAAGTTTGAATTATGTTGACGAATACTGTTGTTAGGAGATTGCAAAAATTAAGAACTAATTCTCTACTCTAAGTAACTGATCGATGATTAGTATCATAGTCGATCTAAATAGTCGAAGTTTGCGGCGATACCCTAAGATACCACTGGAGAGTCAAATGTCCTAATTACAGTGGTTCATAAAAAGAGAGTTATAGTAGCAGTTTTGAGAAAATAATTGTGGGGACAGTTTTGTATTATTCTTAAATAAAATCTAATTTTAACAAGAAAAAAAGTATAATATATAGAAGATGTCCCAAACAACTGTTTTTAATGATAAAATTGTTTTTCAATAAAAATCGATATGTTTAGATAAAATGATTAAATTTTAAAAACACTTTTTTATGAGAAAATAATTATTTTTTGAGAAGCTAGAAATTTGAAACTTATTTAAAAAGTTTTTAGATTATTTTGAAAGTTATAACATTCTTTCTACTTCACCATACAAAAACTAATTGCCAAAAAATATTATTAAATTATGCAAATAACTGTATACAATTTTTAGTAATTTATTATATATAAGTGATCTTTTTACACAACTCAAACGAAATATATTATCTTATAATCGTTTTTCAGTAAACACAACTAAACAAAAAACTGATTCTATGATAATCGATTACTAAAATAATCAATTTTTCGTAACTAATCCAAACACACACAAAATCATCAATTATGGTGTAATGTGCCTAATCTCGTGGAAAATACAAAATGAATGATATATTAGAGAAGTAATTGAAGTGAATTTCGAATTCAAATCCTCTTCATCCGGATTGTCCTTTCATTCTCTCTTTAATTATTGGATTAATTTAATGATTGACATGGGATCTCTCCCGATCATTATATTAAATCCAATGACTAAAAAGAGAACGAAGGAAAAATACGAACAGGGAATCCGGGTAAAGAGATACATTTTCGTGAATTTGAGTCCATTATTTATATCTATTTGTTTCATTCTATTCATTCATTCATTATTCCTTTTTCAAAATCTATGAATGCCCATGCCCCATAAGATTAAATAATACCCAAGCACGACACAACAATAATATAAAAATAAAAAAAACACCACTGCATAACATAAAAGTCGGTCACGCGTTTTTGTTGCATAATTTTGATTTGTTATTTTAATTGGATTGCCAATGAGGTGTTGACTGTTTAGTCGGTTGACTTATAACCAGTTAGTATTCAATTTATCATCGATAATGCGCGGGTATTGTTGGTAGGAATGTTAAAATATTTAATTTGAATGGTGTAAACATTATTTTTATATTTTACTTATGGAGTATTATACAATAAAAAAAATTAATTTTCATAATAATTATTTTCAAAATTACGTTTGTGATAATGTTTGATTGGATAATGGTGTAAAGTACACCAAAATTAAATTCAATATAAAAATATATATCATAGGTAGATGTACTTTTTTCCCTATTATCGGAGGCACGAACCTCTCTTCTACGTTGAATTAATCTTTTATGATTTATCCCGTAAGTTTCGAACAATCCTCAGTCCCTCGTGTATGTATTTATTAGGGTTGGTGATTGGCATGGGATCCATTGGATATCGTAAAATTTATTTGTTATAAATAGGATAATTATTCTCTAATTGGATATGAGTTTGGATACAGGTACTTTAATACTTATTCCATCCCGTACCGGCACTATATATATATATATAAAATTTGAATATCTAATATCTGATATTAATTTAAAATACTTAAGGAAAGTAAGAAATCTCTAACCTAATTTATTTCACTCTTACTCTCCTAATTTCATTGTGACTGGCTCCGCTGATTTTGTATCACTGCACCTTACAGTCCTTAATTAAATTTGTGTTGATTAGTTTTAATTAGTTAGACTAATTATTTACATTCTTGTTATGTTCTAGCTTCTATTGGCATCATTGGATCAAAACAATATTTACATTTGAAAGATAAATATTTACAGTCTTTTGGGGACTCTGATTTAGATGATAAGGTAATGTATCATTGTTTACTTTTCGATGTGTTATTAATGGGTATCTTTATAATTACACTTAATTAGTGTAATGTATCTTTTTTAGCAGATTTTAGAGAATGTCAGCAGCTTAGGAGCGCCAAGTTTATGAATTATTGTTCTTAGATGTTTATTGTAATATTTACTTGATGTTTTGGAGATTGATTATTGAATATTTTATATTAAAATCTTTGGATTTTATGTTTACAAATTGATTATTAGATCCACATATTTCATTTTTTTAGTTTGGAATACAAGAGTTTATAAGAGTTTAGGCATTTTATTGTTTATCTATAATTTCTTATATTGAAGTACAGGTTATGGGTATGGGTGCGGATATTTGGATACCCAGAAAGTAAGGGTATGAGTATTGAAGTTACTATCCACGAGGGTATGGGTCAGGATACAATTACTTTTTCAAAACACTGATACGGATACGGATACTATAGTATCTTACTTATACCTTATCCATTGTCATCCTTAATATTTATTCTGAAAATTTTGTTTAACCGAATTATGTGTTTTCCATGAAAGAAGAAGTAAATAGTAACGCTCTTGCAAGTTTTTATTGATTGATTCCAGCAATCAGGCCATATGTTCAGGAAGGTATTTGTATTTTAGCGATTGTGGTTTGGCAACTAAAGTCGTATTTTGTTTTTGTTACAAAAGAGAAAAATTAAAGCCGTATTTGGATAAATAACTTAAAAAAACACTTATTTAATAAGTTTTTTTTTTAAATAATTAAATTAAAATAAATTTATTTTCATAAACTTCTTAAGAAAGCTTATTAAAATGAGATAATTTTTTTTTATAAAAATATCATAAATTATTTATATAAGTTATTTTTATAAGTTTGTTTCCATAAACCTAAATAAGCTCTCTATAAACTCTTTCAAATACACCATAAATAAATTGTTTAGCTGAAATATCAACCAAGAACTAAGTTTATTAAAGACTAAGAGGGTGTTTGGATAAGATTAATATTTTTCGTGATAAAAGTTGTTTTCTAGTAGAAGCTTTTATATTTGGGTGAATTGATTAAATTGTAAAACAACTATTTTTATGAGAAAAAAAAGTTTTTTTAGAGAAGTTTAAAGTTTGAAATTTATTTAAAAGTTGTTAGATTATTTTGAAATCAATAATATTCTTCTCATCTCACTCCTCCAAAACTAATCACCAAATAAATATTATAAAATTATACAAATAACTTCATACCTTTTGTTGTAATTTATTATATAAAAGTGATTTTTTTACATATCTCAAACGAAATAGATTATCTTAAAATCGCTTTTCAATAAACATATCCAAACATAACATTGATTATATTATAATTGATTATAAAAATAATCGATTATGTATATAATCGATTATTGAAATAATCAACATTTTTCAGCTAATCCAAACACGTACTAAAAGTGGGAAAAAAAAATATAACCGGTAAAGAAAGCAAAAGAGAAAAATGTTAATAAAGTGATAAAATGATGACCCAAAGATAAATTATAAATGAAAAGTAAATACTTATATTTGATTGAGTGATTGTTTGGTCTCTTCTACAATTGAGTTTATAAAAAGGAGTTGTTAGCTCTTATAAAACATCCTATTGTGAAATCATGCTAACAATTAGTGTGTACTGCCATTGTACCTATCATCGCTCAAATGAGATGATACTATTTTTTTCAGTTTAATCAATGGTTTTAAGTTCGAATTCATGCTCTGAAAATATAATAGCGTTAAAACTTTTATTGAAGAACTTTATCATCCTTATGATCCTATTCGACTCGAGGAATTAGTGTTGAAAATTGCGTGAGTATACCTTGAAAAATCAAAAAAGAGTGTACTGCCAATCTGCCATGTCAATTAAGCTCCTTTAGTTTAAAGACCGAGCATAAGTTAGCTGTTTGTCTCGTGTTCTGAATCTCATTTTTAAGTCCAAACCTAATTTGAACTTGCAAGCTGCAACCCACGCCTAGCCCAATATCCAGGTGGCCCACTAAATTGGAACAAACAATAGTTACTTATATATAGTTTTCCTTGGGTATTAGCTATTTGAATCCAGCTATTTATCCGGGCTAAAATATTTTTTATTTAACATAATGATACTTTTAATTTTTTACTTCACATAATTTTCGCACTTTTTTTTTTGGTACTCATGTGATAGGTGCAAAGTATCCACCCTCGTTAATAGTGACTAATCTCTGTCGGGGTATCTGACGGCATACAAGGTGGGTAGTCCCTTCCTAACCAGATTTTTTCTATTCGCAAGAGTCAGGATTCGAACCTCTAACTACTTGTTTAAGGGGCCCAAGCCCTTATCACTTGGACCAATCTAAGTTCAATTCCTTAAGCATGTGATCCTGAAATCGTTCCCACATTTATGTGTATGGGAAAAATATTGTTGAGAGGGTTTCTTGCTTATGCGTTTAACTGTATCATGAGAAATTAGTCTTTCAATTATCACGTGGGAGAATACTCTTAAAAAAATTGTTTTTAGGAAGAAAATTTGGAGCAGACAAAGTTTAATATAGGTGTTTTTCTAATGACAAAGCTCTTTTAAAGTGAATTTGAGTGTAAAGTAAGAAAACAATGATGCATTCATCCTTAATTAGTTAAATTATGTTGAGATCTCAATGCACTTTAGCTAATCAATGGTGGATGTATTGTTACTTTCTCACTTTACACTCAAGCTCACTTTACAGGAATCTTTGTAATTAAGGATTTGTTGAGCACCCAAAATGTTATGATGGGCCTAGAGAGCAATTAATTAAATCTAAATTTTAATGGCTCTCATTTAGTTATTTTGAAAACTCTTAAAAAACCAATGTATACTTTTGTTTTTTTTTGTGACAATAATATTTTCTTTATCATATTTATAACGTGTTTCCTAGAAAGGAAAAATTACATACAAGAGCCATGGTCACATTTTTTTGTCTTTTATCGGATATCTCCACAGATAAGTTGTGAGACTAATCCTCGGGTTGGAGTGGTGACAAGACCGTGCCTAGAAACTTCGGGGCCTTAGGCAAAAATCGTTAGAGACTTAATATAATGTAAATTATTAATCCTCGTATTATTCTTCTAGCTTTTTTGATGTGCGAAACCATTTATTAAAGTTTTATAAACAAGTAATTTTAACATTTTACTCTCAATATATAACATGATTAATGCATTCAACTTTTCTTGTAACATTGTTGATCTAAGATAGGATTTAAGCAATTTTAATTTTGAAAAATTTCTTTCAGCGGTAGCAATTATTACAAGTATTGTTAATAATATTCTATAAAAAATGCATATATTTGAAAAAAAAAAATCTAATCCTTCTATATAGTTTAATATTTCTATGGAAATATTAATTTGTTTTGTTAACATTTGTATCGATACGCCTTCAAGCGAATTTATACCGGACAACGAGAAAAACAAAAAGGAGATAAGAAATATAACGCATCATAAAATAGAAAAACAATAGTAATACAATAAACACATAACAAATAGCATATACTTTCAATTTTGAAAACAAAATAAGACCATCATAGAAAAAATTGTCCATAGCTATAATATTGGAAATTGTGCTGCAATTTACTCATTTGCTTCGTAATGTGTGCGCAGAGTGGAAAATGGCATAATGAAATGAGGAATCAATTAATCAAATTCTTTTCTATATAAGTGTTGCATTTTGTTTCATCATGTATCCAAATTACTGGACTTTACTTTAGTCCCAATATTGCATATCGAGCTTTTATATATTTTTATCCATTAAATTACCAATCGCCAATGCGTGGAAAAAGGTACGACGTAAGGCAATTGTCTTAGTTGCATTACCACCCCCACGGCTCTTACCAATGGCCAGCGGGTGAAAAAAGGTGGGGCGTAAGGCAATTGTCTTAGTTGCATTACCATCTCCACATCTCTAAGTTAGGTAAAACTCTATTCAATGTGTCGATTTTAGGATTTGAATTCCTGACATTATAGATAAATGTTATCTGATATCGCAGTTCACTTTCATTACGATCAATCATTATTGGATAGAACCATGATCAGTTTTAATTACTAGTTTGTAGTTAGTATAACATTAAGGATATTTAGGCATCAACAATTTTCTATCGTTATTATATTACTTCTTTTTTATTAATAAAAAACATTATAAAAACATACTTTTTTCTAACTTTTAAATCTGAAACTAAAAAGGTGTAAAGATAATATGAAACTTTGATTTACAAATAACATCTCTTACTATAAACTGTCACTACCATGAGTCTACTGTCTATGACATGACAATTATAATATTTTGCAAATACCGACCAATTGGCACATAAGGGGAAAGCCCGTCAATTAAGTGCCAGTCAGGATGGGATTTCATGTTTTATAAGGGGGTTCTGTTCTAAAACGCATGTGGGGGAGACCCACAACATTGATGCTGGTGCTCTGCTGAAAAGGACTGGTCTTTTTTTATTGTGTGCAATGGACTCAAAGGCCAACATCCATCCATAACTCAAAGGCCAGATTCATCTGGCCACTGCTCATTTGGCATCTAATTCAAAAAGGATGAGTCATGTTAATGCCTGGGTTTGCAACTACAAAAATTCATAACTACTCACACAACTCCATGCATGCCAGAGCAGTGATTCAAGGGAAAGATCGAGAGCCAAGTGCAAGGATGGAAAGGAATATTATATATACAAGTCTTGGACCAATTGTTTGTATAACAGAAAACTAACAGAAGCTAACTGGTAACTGAAATAACTGTCTAACCACAATGTGACTAACTTAACTATGATGACTGTAATAAAATGATCAGAGACCCACTCATTCCACCAAGGAGCAGCAGGGTCATTGGAGAAATATATGGTATCAGTTTGTAACTCCATGTTCCTTCGCAGATATGTTGAACAACAATTTCCCAAGAATAGCACTTGATCCCCATATTATATATTTACCTTCTTCCACGGTGACTGCAAATATCCAATTCATATTAATTATGACTCCATTTTCTTGGTCTCTAGCACCACACAGTTTGTTTAGATATTTAAAATAACTTCAAAAAAGCAAGCAAAACCTTCCCACAAGACTCCACTGGATATCTCATAATGCAATTCTCGGCATGCATCTCTAATACCAAAGCTTCTTCTTGTAACTGAAATATATATGATATTGTTTTTTTAGTACATAACTTACTGTGTATTTTTTTTTATTGATAATAAGTTATTGTGTATTTGTAGGAATGAAGATGTTCTATCTCATTTTCTTATCAACTCTTATGCCCTCACCTATAACAATTTGTCATTCTATTTCTATGTGACTTTCCTTCTGTTTTTTTCTTAGGTGACAATTTGTTATTGATAGGGACAAAAGAGATGATAAATAAATGAGGCAGAGGATCAACACTCATTAGACCCAAGGGGTGTTATTTAGTTTGATGTAGCTTTTTGTTTCTCTCTTATTTACCAAAAAAGATGACCTATCAATGCAGCATGTACCAAACAAAATCATAGCCAAGACCTTATTTTAAGAGGTGTTTCTACCTTACACCGCCATGATTGCTCCATTGGCAAAGTATATGTTACTCCCTCCGGTCCTTATTATAAGCAAAAAGTCTCAAAATTTTTGGTATAATATATAAGCAAATTTCAGCTGCTTCCATCTTATTTAATGACATTGTTCCTAAAATATCCTTTATTTAATACCATTTTTTTTTTCAATAACTCAATGTGGGTTGCATTTAATAAAAATTGAAGTTTTCTATAAATGTTACTTCAGGTAATACACTTAATTTTTTTAATAACATTAAATGAGATTAATCAACTTCCTTAATATGTGTGTTTCATTTAAGTTTTATTTATAATAGAGACAGGAGAAGTAGGTTTTAAAAATTCAAGTATAATATTACACTGGCCCAACCTAATACGACACAAAAAGTAGCCGACTCCATGTGCTGGCCCAATTTTTATTTTTTTACTTTTTTATTTTTATTTCTATTGACGTTTTCCCATATAAATTGTTATAGCACTTCATTGTTTTCAGACAACATGTATGATCATATCTAGTAAATTTATTTTATACTAGAGGGGTTTACAAATTTAGATGAGTGGCGCAAGTATAAAATAAGTTTATGTTATAATGTTGGTGTATATATAAGAGATAAAATGACATTAGATATTTTTTTTAAGGTTATTGCAGGTCACATTCTTCTTAGTTTATTTTTTTAAGGTTACTAATTTTATTTATTTCATTATATCATGGTTTTGAAATATTTCTTTTAAAAAAAATATAATGGGCCAACCATTTTACCTGCAACCCACTAAGAGCTAAACTGGTCTAGCAAATTATTAGCCCTCAATTAAATCGGGTCAGCTCAACCTAATCCAAAAAATTATTGACCAATAATGGGCCGGTCTGGATGGACCGGGTTGACCCGATTTTATAGCCCTATCTCCCTTAGACAATCAATCAGAAGAGCCTAGGCCCAGTTTAGGGTTCCATTTTCGTGAATATATTATCAGTCATAGGCTAGACCCAATTCAAACTCTACCCAAGTTTCGCTCAGGCCCACAATTACTTACAGGCTCAAGCCATTCAAAATTTTCACAGTCCTTCATAACTTTCATTCTGATCAAAATGAAAATTGGCCGAAATAAACACTAAACTTTAATTTAAGAAAGTAATTGCAATGGAATAATAATAATTGATAATGAATAAATGATTGTTCTTTCTTATTCGGGTTGAGAAAAGGGTTTAATTTTAAACCTAGTGTTCCTTCCTTTTCAAGTTATATACATGTCCTTGTAAACCTAGTGTTTCTTCAACAAATATTTAGATATAAATAGATTTTAATTTTAATATATTGTCAGTATAAAAATTTTTAATTGTCAATCAATCATAAATAAATATTATATATATGCCTTTTAAGATAATAATTATAAGGATTTGTTAATTTATGGTTAATTGACTGTATAATTTTTTTATGTTGACAGTCCATACAATTAGGGTTATATTTGGATTTCCGTTTCAAACTTAAGTTTGGTCAGCAGAGATTTTTCCTCATTTCACATTGGATGATTCTTTTTTTTGTTGCAAAAGTATCAATACTCACTTAAGTTTATCGCTGCAAATGAAAATCCAAATATGCACTAAATGTATGTAAATAATGAATACTTCCCTTATTCTCTTTCGGAGACCATGTGGTGATTCTCATCCGAGAGACCGTGTGATGATTCTCACCCCAGTTATGCCTTGCCACATTTCCTACGCGGAATACAATTATTTATAGCTTTTCAATTTTCATTAATTTATCACCCGACAAGTGGATGAGATGATATTTGGCTCCCATAAATCACACATTATATGTAGACTCGCGCAATGTGGGAGACTAGGTATGTTTTGACATCAAAAGAAATAGGGATGAAAGAAGTAGAGTGAAAAGAAGCGGAAAAGAATAAAGAATGAGTGAATTTTAAGCTTGTTTGGGTTAAGAGAAAAATGAAAGAGATAGAAAAGAAATAAAAGTTAAATTTTGGTTTAAAGGCATTTTTATCCTTATAACAATAATGATAATTTTATCTCATTCTTGAAAATATAAAAGGTAAAGTTGGCATTTAACAAAATTTTGTCTTCTCCCATCAAAATCTCTTGATCTAACGCATTGTTTGTACAAGAAAAGAAATAAGGAGGAAAAAGTAAGAGAATGAATAGAAAATGAGTGAAATTTTGTTGTTGTTTGAGTGAGAGAAGTAGAAGAGGAAAAAAAGTTGAGCTTTGCTGTAAAGACATATTTGTCCCTAATAACATATTTGCATAGTTCAAAACAAAATGGTAGAGTTGTCATTCTGATTTTCCCCTTTCTCTCTGGTTTTCTCACTCAGAAAGAGAAGAAATTTTTTTTGGGTCCCACATCCTATTTTCTCTCCATCCCCAAACAATAGAAGTGATTATTTTCTCTTCAACTTCTTTATCCACTACTTCTATCTCTCCAAAATCAGCTGAAGCAAACACAAGTGACCCTACTATATTTCCAATATTTGTCTTGAAAAATATGTTTGATTGATACTTAAAACGAATAAATTTTATGTTTATTGATCCGCTCATCAAAACTTTTAACGCAATATGACCTGTTTCGGGTGGAATTCCTAAGAATTGCGTACATTTTCCTGGACGTGGAAGTTGCAATGTGCAGCTTTTGCGTATTTTGTTAAACAAAATACAAAAATCCCATCATCATTGTGATTTCACTTCCATCGTGGTAATTTTTGACCGTCAATCCAAACGCATATTTAGTCTGTTTTGCTTTTTTCTTAAATAATCCAACATTATATTCCACCGGATTGAATCCCCAATACAAATTTTAAGCAGGGGTCACAAAGTGATAGTTTGGTCAAGTTTTTCAACTTGCCTAGGATAAGATAACAAGATGCCCCATTTATTTAGATAAAAAAGTTGAACTTTATGGGATAAAAATATCTAAATAAAAAAATAATTCTCAAATTACACATCATTCTCAAATAATTCTACAAATACACAGGTTTTATTTGTTTATGGGAAGTCAGTATCTGAAAAGTCGACTTTCTTTCTACTATTTTTTATTTTTATTTTCTTGTTTAAAAATTGAAATTTCAATTATCGACATTGCTTATTGATTTTTTTTCCTTCAAATTTATGTGGGGAATTCGACATCTTATTTGCCTATTTCCTTTATTATTATTTTATTTAATTTTAAAATTTAATAGGTAATTTTTATAATTAAAAAATTAAAGAAAATAAAATATAGAAGGGTTAAAAAAATGTAATTTGAAAAATAATGGAAAAAAATTATATTTTGAAAAAAAAAAAGGGTTTATTTTAAATATCTGTTGCCACACTTAATGGAGTTGATCCTTTCAAAAGTCAAAGATATGAGGCTGAGAAGGACAACTGGATAACCTCTTCATTCTACTCTACTCCAAAATGTCAGACATCATAGCCTCCTGTTGCAGGTCAAAGGTCAAATCCATATCCTCACAACATTTCACATTTTTTTGCATAATTTCTCTTCTCCTCTCCATTGCTTTGCTCCAACTACAACTTGAACCTCCAAAATGATCCTCTTGTTGTCTAGTCTCTATTCCCACTCTTCTCCCCTGCAGATTCACTCATACATCCTCCTCTTCTCTCTCCTAACTACAACCACCTTGTGTTCTATGGACCCAAAGTTCGAAGCATGTCAACCCAAAACCTGCGGCAACAACCAAAGTATAAGCTACCCTTTCTACATCGAAGAAATACAAGAACCCTTTTGTGGGTTCCCTGGTTTTGCTCTCTCTTGTGGCAATAATGGCTTCCCACTTCTCAATCTTTCTAATACCCTCTACATCATCGACCAAATATTCTACGACAACCAGTCACTCCGAGTTTCCAGCGCTGTGTTTTCAAGATCAAGATCAAGTACCAACAACGAAGGTTGCCTTCCTCTTACTCAGAACCTCACTCTTCCCCGTGACAAGTTTCATCTTGCACCCAACCAAAAGGGCGTGATATTGTTCTTTGGCTGTGACTTATCATCGCTGCCCAGAGGGCTGCAAGAGCATAGAATCGGGTGTTCTGAAGAAAACAAAACGAGTTCAGTTCTGGCATTGTATAAGGAGGATAAAAATCTTAGCTTTGTGTCTCACAATTGCAAGGGTGGGGTGGTGGATTTGATGGTGGAAGATGGCTATGGGGATGAGAAAGGGAATATTGAAGAGGCTGTGAGAAAAGGGTTCTTGTTGAATTGGACAGCCAGTGACTGTAGCTTGTGCAGGAACACTGGAGGGAGGTGTGGGTTCGATTCAAGTATATACAATTTCAGGTGCTACTGCACTGATAGAGTTCATGCTTGGAGGTGTGATCCATCACCAGGTTAGTCTCTCTTCTCTCTTAATTGCTTCTCTCTATAATATGATGGCTTTATATCAGTGTACAACCTTTTCGGTTTTCAGATTTCTGGTGAATAGATAAAACTAGGGATATGCTTAGTGACTAGAGAGCCCATTTAACTCATCACCACCAACACTCTAAGGTTACTTGGATTTGTAACCCTTTTCTAACATCCATAAAACAATAATACTGTTTCTAATTGCATAATGTTGCAACTACAACTGTGAAAAATGCATCCATGATTCTATCTAAATTTGAGTGGTGTCAATTAGTTCTTTCTTGTTCAATTTAAACGTGTTATTATAATTCACCAAAAAAAAAAAGCTTGTTATTATAATATATATCGAGACATCTAAGTGGTTACTGATCAAACTTCAATGCAATGACTGTGTTTTTTGACAATTGCAATGACTGTGTTAAAAAGCATTACAGTTATTTATAAAGATGTTGGAAGAATTAGCATAAAAATATTTCAATATCACAATTCTGTTGTTACACTAAAACATGATTGTGATTATCCATGATTAATACAATTTAAGTTTCATATTATTAATGACATAAACACATGTGGGTTTTTTTTTTTTGTATTGTTTTTAGTTCAATGTTATTCACTCTGTTTAGGAAAGGGGTATTCATATGTGGGTTTGGTTCGGATTTGCATAGAAAAAAAGTCGAATCAATTAAAATCAATTGGTTCACTCGGATCTCCTCAAATTGAACTCGAAAATATTAAAATATATATAAATACTAAAAAATTAAAAAATATATATTTAAATTTTAAATATAGTAAATATTAAAGTATTAAAATTTTAAAATTTTAAAATATTAAAAACTATATAAAAATATTAAAATACAGTAATCAGTTTGGTTTGGTTTGGTTATAGAATTCTTCAACACATCGAACCAATTACCATCGGGTTTGGTTTGTTTTAATATGGACCTGAACACCAAAAAAATCCAAACCAATTTAATTGGTTCGGTTCGGATTGTCGGGTTCATCGGACCGATCTGAATCAATGAACATCCCTAACTTTAGCAAGGTCGAATCGCTATCTTATAACGGATAAGCTTGTTTGACCTGAGGTGTTTGGTAAACGAGTTTATCTCACTATCTTATAACGTTTTTACAGTAGTTTATAACGTTTTTTCAAAAGCTACATGAAGTAGCGTTTGAGCTTATTACTTATAACTTATTATTTTTTCTCTCATTTTTATCCTTACTATTTTAATTAAATTCCTAATTAAATCCCTCTTATAAATAAATTTTCATATAAAAAAATTGAAAATTAATTTAATTAACAAAGTATTTTTTTAATGTGTAATTTCACTTACTGGGTTTATATTTAGGATAAAAAAATGGAGAATATAATTTTGACAAAAAAATAAAACTTACATAAAAAACATATCAACGTGTCATTTTTTTTTATATTATCTCATTTTATTTAATAAAAGCAATTAAAGATAAAATTAAAAAAATTAATATTTTAATTTTTGAAATGATAGATGATTTAAAATAAATTAAAGTATTAAAGGTGATAATTATTTTAAAATAAATAACTTGTATATATATATATATATATATATATATATATATAGAATTTATATAAAAAACACATATAAAAATGTTTTTTTGTGTCATTTTATATTCATAAGCTAGTTCAACAATTAATTTTATCTTATACTTCAAATCTAATCAGGTAGCTTATTCGCTATCAGCTAAAATCATTTGATATCAGTAGGATTGAAAATAGGCCAAGCCGCTCCCGACATATGATTTGGTCTAGTCTTATGGTCAGGTCTAGGCTTTTCAAAATGCATTTTTAGTTAAACAGGTCAGACTTATGAAAAAGCTTTTTAAGCCTGATAGTCGACCTGTTTATAAATAATATTATTTTTAACATATTATATAATATTCTTTTTTAATAATAATATATATTATTTTTTCAAACAAGTTCGGTTGGTCTATTTAAAGGTTTTATCTATTAACCTATAGAGATAGGTCTATTGATCTATTTAAAAGTCTTAATGCGAAGGAAATCTTTAAATAGGTTTTTGGGTCAGGTCAGACTTTTAAAAAGATCAATTTCGACCTTAAAAAATGACCTATATCAAATATATTTTTTTAAACATGTTACACCTATTTAACTCAACCTTTGACGTGTACTATTTTCATCCCTACCTATTAGCTAGAATATCTGCTATTAGATTTTACCTATCTAATAACATTGTTTTATTTTCATCTATAAGCTATATCCCATAAAGGCTTTTTTTTTTGTTTATTTGATAACGTTTATGGCCCTCAAAACTTTTTTGAGTACTTATGATTATGACAGCCAACACTGAAGCACTCAACTAATCCACTGGTTGAGCAACTGAACCCGTGGGGAGCACGGGTAATGTGAATAGTATTTCTTAAAAAAGGGTCAAAGCCGTCAAAGCCATTTATGTTGGATGAAGATTTTTCGTTTCAATTTTTTGTCATAATCTTTATCCTCCATTAATAATAATTTGATACTTAAGAAAATAAAATCATAACTCATTAATATTTATGTTTATTTCTAACATTTGATTGGTGGGGATATCATTTTTTAGAAAAGCAGATTTTTGTTCACTTATCATTGTCTTTACTAAGAACACTTTTTTAATTAGAAAAAAATAGACTAAATCCTATTCCACCCAATTGAGAACAACTTGCAGCAGTAGCAGGCGTCTAATTTCACATACATATTAGTTAGATGAAACACTCAGGCTTTCTTTTGTATACAAAATTTGGGTGGCAATGAAAAGAAAAAGGGAAAGATCGATATTTCTGGCTCTGTTTACCATACTCACGTTGGTCAAGTGAGTATGGATACTCATTCAATCTCCAACCATTAAAAAGCAAAAGAAATGAATCTATGGTTGACATGCATCGTAGGCAACCGGTTGAACAAGTTAATACAATGAAAGTTGGATTTTTTAAAAATTTGCGACTCAAAGTTTGGCCAAGTGCATCAACAAATTAAAAACTCGTCTGCCCCATTGCTTCAAGCCGGGGGATTGGCTTAACTAAGTCATGGTATCACTTAGCCATAGAAGAAGTCTTGAGAGTCATGCAGCAAATTAGCTTAGCAAGCATCAATGTCTAGTGCTCGACCTCGTAATGAATGACATCAGCATTGTCGCCAACGACAACCAATCGGAGGAGGATGTGTTGAAGCTGAAGGCTGTTGTGTTTGAAGGAGAAGTCAGAGGATGATGCCACAGATGAGATTCTTGGAGGGAGAGCCGTTGTCGGAAACGACGTCAGTGAGGTGCTTCAAGGGTTTCAATGTTGAGCCAAAATAATAATACCAGTAACAAGAAAATAAAATTAAGGACTAGATTATAAATTGGATTAGACTTCTCTAAATTCAACAAAACTGTAAAGTGAGATGTATCCACTCTTATTACTTAAAGTGTATTAAGATCACAATCCATTTTAACTAAGGATCAAACTTAGGTACAGGTACATAGGTATTATGTCGAATGTTCTTCAAGGTAAACAAACTCAAAAATACTGAAATCGTTTCACCCTTGAAACTTGCTTGAAATCATTTTAAGGCGGTTATGATACATTTTTAATGCAGAACAGCAGCTATAGTACCTTATGATTATTTTCTTACTTTACACTTTTGTTCATTTTTAGAGAAGTTTTTTACTTATAAATTATAAATAAAATGATGACAACAAGTAATAAACACCAAGAGCATATTTAATGATACAATTCGTTGAAGTTGCTTAACCCTTTTTTTTTATAGGTTTTATTATGTCACATCATCATTTTTTACTTTATTCTACTTTTAATAGCTCTTCATTTTAATAGTGCAACTCTTAAAATTAAAGTAATTTTATAAGAATCGATTGTTTCTATAAGCAATTGTCGTTAAAGTTGAATGCCATGTCATTGTTGGTTCCCGGGAGAGATACTCCAAGTATTGATACCCATTTGGCTACGATAAGTATTGTAGATAGACCCGCACCCGCTTTTGGTTCCTTATTTGATATAAATAAAAGGTTAATAAATGGGTGGAACTAATGAGAAAAAGAATAAAAATATTTTTTTCATGTGCTCCACACTTGGTACAATCTTTTGTTGTTTTTTATGGAAAAGGAAATAAGAGAAGAGAAGACATGTGTTATTGGTGATTCCTTCATTTTATTCTATTTTTCTTATTTTCTAAATCTTATGTAAATTAATTTTATTAGTTAAAGGATAATAAAATAATTTAATATTTGTTTATTTTTTATTTTTGTAAAACTAAATAAAAGAAGTTAAGTATACAATTTTTTTATTAAATAATATCAAATAAAATAAATAATAGTGTGTGGTTGATTTTTTGTTGAAAGGTCCCAAAAGGAATGTTTGTCATTAGGACAAACTGGTTGTGACATTCTCAAAACCAAACACACCATATTATTATTTCACATTTTCACTCCTTTCATTTCTTATAGGTTAAATTATACCTTCCCTCCTTTATCTTTATTTTAGGTTTCAATTTAATCTATCTTTTATTTTTTGTTCAAAAATAATCCTTATCTTTATTTAGGTTTCAATTTAATCTATCTTTTATTTTTTGTTCAGAAATAATCTTTATTTTTATTTTAGGTTTTAATGTGATCTTTTCCGTTTAAATTGTGATACGGAGAGAATCATATTGATATAACTTTTATAAAATAAGAAATCATCTCGAAATAAAAAAATAGAAGAGAGATTGTGTCCGAATAAAAAAGATACCACATAAGGTTAACTTTTATAAAATAAATGATTATTTCGAAATAAAAACTAAAAGAGAGATGATGTAGTATAAGTTTGGAAAATAAGTGATAAAAGTATAGTGTAGGGCTTCTTTAATTTCATTTAACATCTTTTCTTTCCCTCCGTCGTACTAAACAAAATCACAAGAGTGCTAGGAATTGGTCTGGAGAGACGAGAGAAATAGGAGGGTGCCTAGAATAGTTGAAGTGTCTGATTGTGACTTGGGCAGGTAAATGAAGATAGGATATTCTTCAGAACGCGTTTTCTCTTTGGCCTGCCTGGTCGACTAGTCACAGTGAAGTGTGAACACTAACCACTAGCAACGATGACGTTGACTATTCCTCAACCTTGTCTAAGTTGTTTTATTCCCGAAACTCTTTTATCTTCATTATTAGGTTAGGTGCTCTTTTTTCTCTCTTTCTTTCCCCGATTTTCAACCTTGAAGGCACACGGCACGTCCAAAGTCTGTGGACTCTGGACCTTTCAGTCGTGATTTTTTTAAATCTTCATTACCATGCACTCAAGTTTTCTTAATGGTTCCATTTTTATTTGCGTCAAGTGAACGGTTTGACAACCTCCAGGACAATTTTGCGGTGAACAGCAATTTTGAAGCAGTTTTTTTTTTAAGATATTATAAATTGTCAAGAAGTCGTCTAAGTCCTTGTGCTTCTGTCAATATGCATAATTGAGCATGAAATTGGTCTAACTTTCCTTAGAGTGTCAAGCACTTCAAGTTGATGTCAAAACAGGTGAGACAAACTTCACTTACTTTAGAGAATCAAACCCTTGTTGGATTCTATTCGCTTTTTGCGCTCATAATTCAGGAATCAGGATCATGACTTCAGTTTATGAACTTGTCTTCCTTTTGTTTTCTTCTCACCTTCTTTTGGTTGGTGGAGATGGGAAGGAATACCAAGGAGAGTGTCCACCTTCATTTGATTGTGGATATGTTGGCAATATCAGCTTCCCTTTCACTGTAACACAACGCCATGACTGTGGCTTATTGATCATACAGAATTGTGATGATCCATTCATGCCCAAAAAGATCCAACTACAGAATAAAGGGACACTGTTTTCTGTTATACGCGTTGTTCAGAGTCCTCACAGTCCTGCCAGTACTAATATTCAAATCAGAGACGTCAATCTCTATAACCTTCTGCAATCCAGAAGTTGTGAAGCCTTTAACCATAATTATACTCTTCCTCGCTCCTTTCCTTTTGGTTCTTTTCGTATGGGATTCAATGCAACCCTGTTCAGGTGCAACCGCACCCTCCATGTCAACCCCTCAACACATATTATGCATAATTATACAAGCTGCCCTGACTACGATCTCTATTACAGCCCTTCCACCGCTACTCAGGATTCTTTGAAAGCATGTACAAAGGTCCAGCTTCCAATTAAAGATGTGCCTGACGCTAAAGACCCCTTTACATTCATTACATCTGATATCTTCACTGAAGTAAAATTAACAGATGACTGTGCAAATTGCCACTATGACAAAAAAGGGCAGTGTCAACTTGACAGCAGACAGAAATTCTGTTGTGCCAATGGTATGCTGAAACAAATACCCAGGAAAGAAACACAAGCTAGCACACATGAATGAATGCTTTGCAGTTGCACTACCAATACTATTAGTTTGCTTTTATCTGCTTTCCACATGAAGATTCTTTAATGTTTCCTTCTAAATTTGTGAAACATTGTCTACTTTTCTGTTAAACAACCCCCGACCCCAGTTCTTTCTCCCATATCATAATCAGTATTAGACAATTCATGTGATATTGACAATTGATCTTTTTATTTTTATCTTTCGAATTTAGTATTTACTGCACTTGGGTGATTTCCTATTACTCTTGGATGGCAAAAGCTGAGTTCCACTCATTGACTGTCTAATACTGTTAGTACAACACTTGGAATTAGAAACCCTTATTTTTCTCTGCACAACTTTATCATCATAACTTCCAACTCTTTATTGTTTGTTCTAAATTTTTTCTTTTAATTGCAGCTACAGCGAAAAAGAGGTTGAGTTCGAAAGTTAAATTGGGTATAGGTAATGTACCTTTGCACATAACTTGATATTCATTTTAAGCATGTAAATTACCTTCCCATTTTTTTCCCCTTTTAACATCCTCATTTTTACAATTATTCTTCAAAACGGATGAAAAGTCTTTTCAAAAATATCTGTACAATTATATGAATGCTATCAGGAAAGTGGCAAGAGTCGTGGCCTCTGATATGTTTCAAAGCAATCTTCTATTGATATTAACTTTTGGCCCCCTTCCACAGGTTTAGGTGTTGGAATCCTAGGCATCTTGATAATTGGCTTGCTGTTGATCCTTCTACTCTACAAACGGAAACATGCTACTTTAGGTGGACACTTCCGTTCAAGTAATTCTGATTTTGATTCCTCCTCAAATCCACACCTAGAGAGTGGTGGTGTGTACTATGAAGTTCCAATCTTCTCCTACAAGGATCTTAAAGAAGCAACGAACAATTTCGACCATACTAAAGAACTTGGAGACGGAGGCTTTGGGACTGTCTACTATGGTAGGCTACTCAAACACTAGCCTATTATTGAAACTCCAAATTAGTCTTCTATCTTGTTGTATAACTTATGCTTAGATCTTTAAAACCCAGGGAAACTCCAAGATGGAAGGGAAGTTGCTGTTAAACGCTTATATGAGCACAACTATAGGCGAGTAGAACAGTTCATGAATGAAGTTAAGATCCTCACACGTTTGCACCACACAAATCTTGTGTCTCTCTATGGCTGCACTTCAAGACACAGCCGTGAACTACTACTTGTGTATGAATATATTTCAAATGGCACCGTTGCTTGTCATCTCCATGGTGGATTAGCAAAGCCTGGCTTACTACCATGGCATATAAGAATGAAAATTGCCATAGAGACTGCCAGTTCACTGGCATATCTCCATGCTTCTGACATTATCCACCGTGATGTGAAAAGCAGCAACATTCTCCTTACCAACAATTTCACTGTTAAAGTTGCAGATTTTGGCCTTTCAAGACTATTCCCCAACGATGTCACCCATGTCTCCACAGCTCCACAAGGGACCCCAGGTTATGTTGACCCTGAATATCACCAATGCTACCAGCTTACTAGCAAGAGTGATGTATATAGTTTTGGAGTTGTGCTCATTGAGCTAATATCGTCCAAGCCTGCTGTTGATATAAATAGGAGTAAGGAAGAGATTAACTTGTCCAATCTAGCCATAAAGAAGATTCAACAAAGTGCAATTAGTGAGCTGGTAGATCCTTCTCTTGGTTTTGATTCCGATAATGAGGTTAGGAGGATGATAGTTTCTGTGGCAGAGTTGGCTTTTCAATGTTTGCAAAGGGACAAGGAATTGAGACCTTCCATGGATGAAGTCTTGGATGAACTGAAGAAAATTGAAAGTGGAAAGGATGAGCCCGAGGTTGTAGAGGAAGCAGATGCTCATCATGTTGCTGGAGTTTCACACAGTAATGTACATACACCGCCGTCTTCACCAAACACTGTCACTGATAAATGGGAAAGCAAATGTACTACGCCTAATGTCAGTAGTTAATCACTTTGCCTATTATCAATTTTTTATAATCCTTTTTACCAGATCAGCTTGCAGCACTCATTATAAGTTGAAAATGAGTGAGTCAAAGCATCAATATCTTCTCATTCACTTGTATAGTTATTAATAGGGTGATTATATTATACGGCACATTGTAGTCATGCAAAGAGTTGAGTGTATATGCATTTGAATATGAGAAAAATCCGTACAAAAAATAAGACAAAAAAGATTTTTTTTTTCTTTTTTTACAAAAAAAGAAATTATGGGCACAATGTCATTCATAGCTACACCATTCTGCAAATATCTGCATATAGTTGGAATGTTGCTTTTGAGCATATCTGTCTGTATTCTTTCACATCTTGCAGCTCAACCAAACCATTTATCACAATATTTAACCTAGTACTAGTGTATAATCAGTGAGACACTCAGCCCTGAAACATTTTTGAATATATTTTTATTCTTCATTATTATGTTTGGAGAATAGAGATCGAAACCCCAATCAGATAATGAGTTCATTGATCACATTCATTCACCATCACCAATTTCAAACCGTGGTTCTTTAAACCATGCGGTTGAATTGGCAAACTGAACACAACGTGAACGAATTTACTAGCAAAAACTCCAGTGGGGATTAGTCCCAGGACGCCTTGTGGTCTTTAAATATACAAAAGGTCGTTTTTCTGACTTCCCTCTCTAATCCAGACATCGCAAGATTGGTGCGGTTTTTGCTGAGAAAAAAAATAGAATGGTTTTGTTGTTGGGCCTAGTCTAGGGGCTAACAGGATGGACTGCAACATGCCTTTTTATTAGTTAAACTTGACCCCCAACCAAAAAAGAAATAGGGTATGTTTGGATTCAGGGTTGAGCTTAGGAGTGGCAACAAATAGGGTTTGGTACTCATCCCCATACCTGCATTTTAGTAAAAGATGTGTATTTGTCATCATAATGGCGTGGATAGTAACTTTAATGTTATCTTCATATCCTTAGGTTGTATTTGGATGGTGTATTTCAAAATTTCAGGATATTTAAAATACAAGTCAATTGAAATATTTCATTTGAATTACCTTCATTTTGAAAATATTTTGTTTGGATAGAATAGTTCAAATTCTTTGTATTTAAAATTCTTTGTTTGGATAAATGATTTTAATTTCATTCAATTATAAAATATCATTTTTAAAAAATTTAAAAATTTTGAGGCGACGGCGGTGACCGGCCGGCGGTGGTCCAACGGCGGTCCGGCATCCGGCAGTTGTTCGACGGTGGTGGCGGTCCGACGACGGTGGTTGGCTGTGATGGATGGTGGTTGAGATGAAAGGAATTTAGAATTCCCACCTATTTAGGTGGAATTTGAAATTCCCTCATTTTTAACTAAAACAAATATTCCATTAAATTCCAAAAATTTTAAATACTTCATAACAAAATATCCAAACAACATATTTCAATTCAAAGTATTTCAATTACCCTCTTAAAATACATTACCCTCTAACATCATCCCATCCAAACACAACCTTAGGGTATCCAAACTGTACCCACATTTTAGCTAAATTAAATATGTTCTTACTTTAACATATTTTTTTAAATTAGTAAAATAATAATCATATTTTAATAACAAAATTAACTATGAAAAAACAATATCATAAAACTCGATAATTAAAAATGCAACATTTAACTAAAATAAAAAAAAAAGTATCCAAAGATTTTTCAAATCCCGTTTATAAAACATAACAAATAGAATCATGTAGGTATAGGACGGATGAGGTGGAGCGTGGACAGTATAATAACCCGAGAATTTCTATGGTGTCCATGAAAATTTAACTGCATCAGTATAGTTAAAATCTGACCAATAGTTAAATAGCATTTCATTTAATGAAGTCATATTATCCTTTGACCATTTTGCAGGGATTTTTATTTATTTTTTTGCAGTTTACTCCCTGTGATAAAACATTTTTTCACTTGTATATTATTATTTTAAATTTTAAATGTTAATATTTATTTAAAAGTTAAAAAATATTGGGTTAATTTTTTCACCATTCACCTAATCCCTAATTCCCCTTTTCGCCATTGTCATCCTCTAAACCTCTCTCTGGTTTGTCATGGCCACCCAACTTCATTTCATCCTTCGTAGGATCCAACTTTCTTTATTTCAGCTTTGTAGGATCCAACTTTCTCAGCCAACAAATTGTTCTGGGCAATCTCAGATGATAAGAGTTGTAGCAAATCACTTATCTCTTCATCCTTTTCCAACACATCTACCTGCAATTTATTATTTTTTCTTATTAACCCCTCATAAAAGTCTTTAAATAATCTGCATGTTCGGGGTCAAACCAATGAAAGAATCCACACCGGTTGGACGAAAAAGGGAACCTTCCACATCCATAAAACCTCCTACCAGGGTTTTCTTCCGTCGCCGATAGTCTTAGCTTGGTGACAACACCACATGTGCAGTATATAGGGGCATCATTGACAGTGGACGAGGCAATGCTGCTGTTACCATTAGAAACACAATGCTTCTTTGCAGATGCTTTCATTCTTGACAACTACCAAACAACATCAAGCAAACTAATATCATAATAAGCAACAAAACCAAAAATATAATATTAAGCAATTTTACAAAATAAAAACAAAGTCCTGCAAATATAAACCAAATGAACATGGTTCACCAACTATGCATACAAACTAATATCATTCCTATTTGCACAGAGTTACAACCAACAAAAAAACCCCTAAAAATCATATCATGAAATTCCAAAATAACATTTATCAACCACAGGTTCGTTGACATGAAATTCCAACAACAAAAATTAAGACAAAACTACAATGACAGGCATCCACCCAATACAAAGTGCAAAGAACGAAAAACATGAGAAGACCGAGGGGCAGAGGAAGAGTTTCAAAATGCAGGGGAGAGAGAGTGAAACTACACGAAGGAAGGACAAGATAAGACTTCTAGGTTTGATACTTTGGGTTCAAACATTTTAAATTTAAGAGAATTTTTTTAATTTCAGATAATGGTTATTAAAATTAATCAAAGGATAAAAAAAATGTTTTACTGTGGAGGACTAAATTGCAATATGTTCAAGTTTTATTATTAAGTAATAAATTTTATGATATTGCTGCATTAATGAGACCTATTCAACTATTGGCTTATTGTCCAACGGCACCAATACAGCTGAATTTCTCACCACACCATAGCAACCCCCTGATAACCCATCCTTATATATTTTTGCGAGTGATTAACAAGTTTTTGCTGGTATCCATTAGCTTCGAGTGAGTCAAATTGTTATCCGTGACCGTGATCTCTGGAGAAGAAAATATTTAGTTAGGTCGCTGTCATATGCACCGCCCCTCATATTGTAGCCTTGGGTGAGATCTATGCGGGATGCCGAGAAATTCTCTCCTCATTTCCTTCCTTTTTGTCTTTAGGAAACAAACTTTTGAATTAGAATAGGCTGAATCTTATTCCACCCAAACCCAATAGCAAACAACTGGTACCTAGTTACATGTTTGTTTGAAGCTGAATGGAACACCCCAGATGTCCAGAATTGATGTCATAAAAACGTAAACATGACCATGTCAAATTCAGGACTGGTTTTTAATAATATGTACACTCTTACCACTAACTTTGACCTTGACCAACTTTAACCACTAAACTTATCTTCAGTGCTAGCTTTAATTTCTTTTTCATCTTGTATGTTTTGGACTAATTTAGACTCCAAATCCTCATTTGCATGCACTTTCAGTCACCACTTTGCTGTGATCTTCATTACCAAAGCAGGAAAGGAAAAACATAAAAGTTCTTAAGTTTGATGTTTAAACGGTAAATAAGGAAACGTGTGAATTTTGAGCTGGAAATGTGGTGGGTCATATGCTTCACTACTGGGATCATGAAGAGGATTTCTATGGCCACCCACCAACATGCTTGTATCACTTGGTTATTCTTCCTGTCTTCGTCACCAAGTCTTCCATGCTCATTTTCCGAGTCAACTAGCGTGTCAAAGTTGTTGTTCTTCTATATTTGAGAAATATATAAATTGTGAAGACAGTGTAAGAACACTAAGCAGTTAGCACAACTTCACCAATACTACATTAACATAGAACCAGGTTGTTGTTAATATATCCATCACTTTGTGCTCGTACATAAAGTTGGGAATTTGGGATGGCTCCACTTTATTTGTTCCGCTTCATCTTGTTTTCTCACCTTGTACTGATTTTCTCGGCTGGGCATGGAAATGGGTACCAACATAACTGTCCGCGCTCCTTTAACTGTGCGACTTTAGGGACTTTTCATTACCCTTTCACCATGGCAGAAAACCAGGAGTGTGGCTTGCTAGCGATACATGACTGTGATCATAATCGTTTACCTAAACAGATCCAACTGGGGAAGAATGGAAGAAGCTTATTGCTTACAGGCGTGGTTGAGCAGAATAAGATTATTTCGATTTTTGATGAAGATTTTCACAAGCGTTTGGAAAACCGAACTTGTGACACTTTGAACAATAATTTCACTCTTCCTTCCCCTTTTCCTTTGGTTTCTTTTTATATCAAATATAATGTAACCATGTTTCACTGCAAACAAAAACTCAAAACCAAGCCTCCTCCACATTATTTTAGATACTCCTGCAATGACTACGATATCTATTATGATGGCCTTCCCTCTCCTAATAAAAGCGAGGTCAATAGGTTTTTCTCATCTTGCTCGGTTCTTCAGTTTCCATCTAAAGACCTGACTGATACCACAGACATTAAATCGTTTGTATCTGCTCAGCTCGTTCTTGAAGTAGTATTATCTGATGACTGTGATGAGTGCTACAATCATAAAGGAGGCCAATGTCGACTTGACATTAATAAAAGCTTTTTCTGTGACAAAGGTACACTTTTAGACACCTTCCTTATATTTTCAAATGATATGTTCCTTGAGATCAGATCAGGGTTGGCATATTTGGTTGAGTCTTTCACATACCATCGTTGTAACTTGGTTTCGATTATCAGATTTCTTCTGTTGTTGGCTGGAAAAAAAAAATTATGTGCTCCTTATGTTCTATCCCCCTCCCACCCCAATTTCAAATTATGTGTGCCTTATTTTTTTCACTGCTAACTTGGCTCCTTTAGATTACTGACATGGCAATTAGAATTAATTCCATTTTCATAATTTTCTGGTTTAGTCTAATTTGATCCTAACACTTTATTGCTTTGTTGTTTGCTTCCAATAATTTCTTCAATTGCCAGAGGATAAGAGTAAAGTTTTGAAGCTGCGTCTTGGGCTAGGAATAGGTATATTGTACACAATTTTGTTAATAGATATTCAGCAGCGACAGTTCAGATTTATTGTCAGAGCATCATATCATATAAAGTTTGCCAAATTAAAAGTTGGAACTTCCCTACTGCAGGTTTAAGTATTGCACTGCTAGGCATTCTGATGATTGGATGCCTTTTTCGACGGCTACATAGACAAAAACATGCTCCTTTAAACCTCCAACAACAATCAAGAAACACAGATGCTGAAAGTGGCAGGGTCTACTTTGGAAGCCCTCTCTTCTCTTACAAGGAGCTTGAAGAAGCTACAAATAATTTCCACTACACAACCCAACTTGGACATGGAGGCTTTGGAACAGTTTACTATGGTAAGCCATTCACACAGTTATTTTCTGTATTGGAATATGGATTATTCTACTTCCATCCTGTTGAATAAGGATTTGAATCCTCTCCATTTTTTTCCTATCATATACAAAAATCAATTTGTTTTTATATGCGGGATCCATTCAAATTTGTTTTTGGATCTCTATCTCTGATAAGATAAGAGGAAACATGATAGAAAAAAAAGGAGAGGATCTCGGTCGGTTGACTAACAGGTTATCTGACCTTAATTTAATGAGCAGGGAAACTGCGAGATGGACGGGAAGTTGCTGTGAAGCGCCTATATGAGCACAACTACAGGCGAGTAGAACAGTTCACCAATGAAATTGAGATCCTTAATCGCATGCGCCATAGAAATCTAGTGTCCCTCTGTGGCTGCACTTCACTTCACAGCCGTGAACTACTGCTTGTGTATGAATATATTTCGAATGGCACAGTTGCTTGTCATCTCCATGGTGATTTAGAAAGGAATGACACACTTTCATGGCATACAAGAATGAAAATTGCCATAGAGACTGCCAGTTCACTGGCATATCTCCATGCTTCTGACATTATCCACCGTGATGTCAAAAGCAGCAACATTCTCCTTACCAACAATTTCACTGTTAAAGTTGCAGATTTTGGCCTTTCAAGACTATTTCCCATCGATGTTTCCCATGTCTCCACTGCTCCACAAGGGACCCCAGGTTACGTTGACCCGGAATATCATCAATGCTACCAGCTTACTAGCAAGAGTGATGTATATAGTTTTGGAGTTGTGCTCATTGAGCTAATATCATCTAAGCCTGCTGTTGATATAAACAGGAGTAAGGAAGAGATTAACTTGTCCAATCTAGCCATAAATAAGATTCAACAAAGTGCAATTAGTGAGCTGGTAGATCCTTCTCTTGGTTTTGATTCGGATAATGAGGTTAAGAGGATGATAGTTTCTGTGGCAGAGTTGGCTTTTCAATGTCTGCAAAGGGACAAGGAATTGAGACCTTCAATGGATGAGGTTTTGAAGGTGCTAATGAGAATTGAAAGTGGTAAGGATGAACCTGAGCATATAGAGGAAGTAGACGTATATCCATCGTCTCCACCTTCACCAGACTTGGATGAGATTGAATTACTGAAAAATATGAAGCTACCTCCTACACCAACAGCTGTGACTGATAGATGGCATAGTGAATCTACTACACCGAATGTCAGTGGTTAATCGCATAGCCTTGTGGCTAGTATACTGCTTACTGCATTCTTTGGTCCATGTAGGATTTTAATTTCATTATCATTGTAAATGACTTGAGGTATCATATTTTTCCATCCATTGTTTTGTTTGTTCATAATCAACAAAGCCACGTAATCACCCTTGTACCCATCATATTATATATGCAAACTTTTTATATTTAATTACAGTTAAACATGCCTATTTTTAACTTATATTTTGATTTCGCCATGTATCCCTTCATATGAATATTGTTTCTTGATAATTGTGGAGGAAGATTTTGTTGAAAGACCTTATCGGACAACGAAATGGATTCCCTGCATTCAAAAAATCTTACATTCATGCATTCACGCATTCACACACTGAAAGATTGATCCAACGGTGTGTGAATATGTGAATGCATGAATGCAATTTTTTTTAATGCAGAGAATAAATGATTATTACTCCTTTGTTGAATTCGAATTCCAATCTTTACTTTTATCATATGGGAAATAAAAGTTTCCTTCACTCAAAATGTCTATTTAAAAGCCATAACTAATTAATTTTCTCCTTTTTCAGTTAAGTTTGTGTTTGAATTAGTTTATTTTTTTATTCAAAATAATTTAAAATAATAAAAACGGTAAATGTTAATCGATTAATAAATAAAAAAAGATAATTTTGTATTAAAAATGATGCATTTAATATAACGAGAATCACATACTTAATATTTTTAATAAATTTTTTTTTAAAATTTTATAATCAGTAGTAAGCAAAAGCCTAAAATATTGTATTTTTTTTTTCAAATAATAAACTATTATTTTTCTAGAAATATTCTTTTCCAAACTTCATGAATCCTCCTAACTTTGATTCTAATTCGTAAAATTGACTGCTAGGATGGGGTTAGAATGGTTATCAATTTATCATAATGAGGCCAATTTTATGGTGATTCCCAACATTTTGGGCAGCATTCATAGTGTCCAAATCTCGCCTATTATAATACTCCCTCCGTCCTAATATATATTTTATATTTGACTAAATCACACAGTATAAGAAAAAATAATAAATGAAAGAAAGAGAGTGATAATTTTATCAAATTAACCTTATTAATCATTGGTGTATTAACTATTGTCAGAAATGCAAAATGAAGTATTTAATGATACAATTGATAAAAAAAACATTTAATATCACATTGAAAATAGAAAATAACATATATTTTAGGACAATTTTTTTTTTTGTGAACGTGACATTTATAATGGGACGGAGGGAGTAGGTTTTAATAAGTCAATTTTGGAGTTAAATATAAATATAATCGGTAGATGGGTTTTTTTGCAAATTAGTGAGAAACCTTTTTTTGCAATTTTATTTTCAGATACACTTAATGTGTCTCCTTTTGCTCCATCAAACTCACCCAGATCCCATTTACTCCTAACCCCTACCTCCATCCTTTGTCTCCTCCTTTCAAGACCAGCGCCTAGATTACTGCCACCGTTGTTTCGGTCCGTCCTCCACCGGCTGTCGTTGTTGTCCTCCGACCACCACCGCGGCGGTGCGTTGTCCCCTATAAATTAAACTAGGGACTTGTATATAAAAATGAGACTTAACAACCATCAGTGGCAGATCCACGTGTAAATGAGTGTCTACAGATGCACCCACTCAAATTTAAAAAAAAAAAATACTAATACGATAATATCTTATGTTTTTTTATTTTGCCCCTCATAGTTGAGATATTTGCACCCAATGTCACTACGTTCTTCCCCTTTCTTTCTTACACGTACCATTGTAGCATCTCATCTCTCCCTTTCACCCATCGCCTCTCTCTCTCATCTCTCCCAATAACTCTCCCTCTTTCTTACGCAATAGGCATCACAATAGCAGCACAACAGCAACTCTCCCTCTCATTGTTCGCTCGCCGCCCGCCAACCACCGCTCGACTGCCGCTAGTGGAGCGAACCAGCCTCACCAGTCCAGGTTCAACCCTCCTTATTTCCGTCTTTCTCATTCCATCGCTAAGGAGCTCTATTGTTAGGGTCTGTAAAAGCTTGAAATTTAGGGTTTTTGTGTATAAGTTTATTTCTATCAAATTGGTTGATTGATTATGCAATTAGGATGATGAGTAACATGTTTGTGAAGTTAATTTTATGAAATTTTCTCTTGATGATGGTAAATTACAAATATTGATATGTCAGGGTTTTGTTATGCTCAAAATTAAATGTATTAACTGTGTTTTTCACCAAAGTAACAATGTTATTTCACCAAATTGATTGATTAGACACGAAATTAAATGTATTAACGGTATTATTTCACCAAATTAACATTGTTATTTCACCAAATTTTTTCAAAAATAGTTGTTCCACTGACTCAAGGTCCTGGATGTGTCATTGACAACCATTGATTTTTAAAGTACGTAAAATCCACTTGACGGGATGGCCTCATAATGATAGTGTTTGACGCTTCTTGTAATTTTTTCGTACAGGCTAAAATTGAAGCATCTCAGTCATTTTCAATCTTAGAGGAAGTATAGCGAAAATTGAATCCGACTCAACCTTGTCCCTAGTTGCACACTTGCACTGGCTTAGCCTCTTTTAAGTACTCATCCATCCATTTTTTTTGTTACACTCATCCATTCATTTTATCATTGTATAAAAATAAAAAGATTATTAAATAACCTTAATCATTAATAAAAATAAGGGTTTAATTTTAATATATCCTCGATGTAAAAGTTCTTGTTCACATAGAACCATTCATGCATTGCCACGTCATTAAATAGTTATCTTGAAAGTCAAATATAAGATGATGTATGATTGATTGATAGTATAAAAAAATTTACGCGGATAATGTATCAAAATTAAACCTAAACATAATTGCATTTAGTGAACTTTTTCTTGGATTTAATTGTTATGAAACGTCAATGTAAAGATTTTTACACTATCGATTAATCATAATTTGTCATATCACTAAAAATGTTTAACCTTCATCATAACTACCTTTGAAGAATCATACATGGAATGATTTGTGACTGATTGATGGTGTAAATAGATTTACACTGACGATATGTAACAACTTGTTGTTTTTAAAATGCTTTCTAAAAGCTTTCTATATTAATTAAACAATATTTGTGTGTTTATATTTTATTAAAGGGTCTAGAGAGTGAAATAAAATAAATTGAGACCATAGTCAAACTCTACGCTATCGTAGAAAGTTATGGTTAAATTTTGGGTCGAAAACTCAGACGGAGCCCGGTTTGTGTTTTTCATTGACAGTATTGTTTTACTACTATCAAGACCTAATTTGGACCCGTGAACAAGACAGTTAGTCTTAGAATCACCTTTTCTACATTTTCGAAAAAATGATTCCTGACCTTCGAAAATGAAAATAGGCAAAATAGATTGATTGCACCTATATGTTTATTTAATTTTTCACATCGATCCCATAATTTATTTATTTTTTCAAATTAGTCCCACATGTTATGTTTCGTTTTCACGTTAGTTCTTTCCGTCAATTTCATGTGTCACACTATTATCATGCCACGTCAGCTCAAAACTAACAGCGTTAGGTCAAAATTGACGGAAAAGACTAACGTGGAAACGGAATGTAACGTGTAGAACCAATTTGAAAAAAAAAATTTATGGGACCGACGTGAAAAATTAAATAAACATATAGGACCAATCAACCTATTTTGCCATAAAAATAATATAAAATATTCAGGCGAAAACTCGAACTGGGAGATAAACGGAGCTGCGTACGGATTTAACAGGACCTGCTAACGGATAAACTTGATGTCACATCACCTCGGGAAGCGTGCCATGACTCGCCACTATCATGATGACAAACGAAAATATCTGGATGCGAAAAGATCAAAATGCCCTTGGTCTTTTTCCTAAAGGACATCTATGTCCCTAAAATATCTAAAAAGTTACCTCACCTATCTCTTTCCCTCCTTATCTTCGGCCCCTTTCTTTCTCTCTCTCCCCTTCACTTTCTTCTTCTTCTTCCTCCATTTTCTCCATTTTTCTTCCTTAACTTTACCTCCATTTTTCTCAAGCTTCCACAAGGTTTTTCAAGAAAATTTGGGAAGCAAAGTTCATCATCTCATCCTCTTCTATCATCTAAGAGGTATAGACTTCTTTCTTGAGCTCTCAATCTTCATTTTTCTTCATTGAAAGTCATAGTTTCAAAGTTGTTCTTCAAACTTCAAAAATCTTTAGAAAATTGTAGAAAAATCCTTTTAATGCCAAACCAATTTCTACAATCTAATTTCATCCTCTACTTTCATAATCCAAGAGCATGAAGTCAAATAATCTTTCTAGCCTATTTATTTTAAAGAGGCCGAACCTATGTTGATTTTGGGGGGAATGGGTTTTGTTTCAATTTGTGTGAAATGATTATTGATTTCACCTAATTCATTCCATAGTCATGTAATCCAATTGATTAGGAAACCAAATCAAGCTCTCACATATTTTTGATAGTGATGGCCAAAACCCTAAGGTGAGAAAAGCTTGAGTTTTGCTTCAAGTTTTTGAGTAAAAAGACTTACTCTAGTGTTGTGCATGCTTAAGGGTCATTGATCTAAGAGTTGGTGGGATTTCACCTCTCTAGCCTATTTAACTAAATAAGGGCAGCAGCCTTAGTCCTAAGGATTAGGGGATTTTTGATTGAACTGTATTGATTTCTGATTGTGTTTTGTTGTATATAATCGAACAGGACTCGAACGTTCGACCGTGCACCCGAGTGATAGTTGTTGAGCCGCAGTCGGAGCTGCACCAGGAACACTACTAAGGTGGGGAGAAAGAACTTTATCGTCGGAAAGACAAGCTTGGTATAGAATGTATATATGTGTATAGGGGAACCCTTAAACCCTACTAGAGGTTGAGCCCTGGATAAAGTGTCTGGACCCTAGGTGTGGGTACTTTTGGGCTATCACCACTAAGTTGATAATATGGATGATGGGATAGATTGAGGTTGATGTGTTAAACTGTTTATTTGATTCTTTGTCGGTTTATTGTGTTGAACTGTTTGTGTGATTTGCTGTTATCCGACTTTGTGATGATATTAGTATTGGAATGATTTTTTGTTGTGATATTTTATTATGATTGGTTGGTTGAGTGTTGATGAGGGTATGGTGGGTGTTGATGTTGTGCGAGTTGATACCGTCGTGGTCCAGACCATGGAGATGTGGCTCGTAGACGCAAGGCGTCGTGATGCTGATGTTGATGTTGATGATGATGTTGATGTTGATGTGGATGCGGTGCGTCGTTATCGTGGTCGAGTGCATAGGCGTGAGGTCCCGATATTAACCTCTGATGGATGTTTGTTGCATAACATATCATTTTGTACCATAACATTTTTGTCCCAAAGGGGGATGTCCAATTGGGGACGTGATGTTTTTAATCCCGAGGCGGGATGTCCAATGGGAGACGTGATGTGATGTTATCCCGACTGGGATGTCCAACTGGGGACGTGATGTATAGACCGACATGCATATAGGGAAGTCAGCATATACATAGGGACTAGTATCCCTCTTCTAGGCTTATCTGAGAGAATGACTTTTGAGATGGTTGTACTGTATGACCTAAGCGATGGGTGATATTGTGTTGTATATTTTATCTGTGTTATGTGATGCGTGTATACATATGGTGTACTGATGCCCATCTCCCATATTGATGATATATGTTTCTTATCTCCCTGTGTTTTCTCTATATGTTTACTTTATGTTATGGGAAGACCCCGAGGAAGAACCAAATGTTGAGGAGCTGGATGGCACTCCTTACGAACTTAACGCTAGAGGACTAATCACGAACCCTAGCCTCGAGAGGTTGGGTAGTGATTGTACTTAGCTAGGGAGCTTTCTCTAGGCCTTTTTACTTATTTTGATTTTAGTCTGTACTGATGCACTTTGTATGTATACCTATTACTGTAGCTCTACTAATGGGGCAAATGATGTATGTGATATATTTCTTTATATTTTAAAGTTGTGTACTCTGAGGCGATGCATGCCTTAATTTTGTGTCGCTTCTGCACTTAATTTTTGGCTTCGTTTCGTATTAATAAGGTGCGCTAACGATCATAATACGATTAAGGTTAGTTAATATCTTAGGTTCTCCAATGGGACGACGGATCAACTCACAATATATCAAAATTAAACTCATTATTCTTTATCAAAATACTTAAAAATAATATTATCATTTTATTTCTTTTTTTATTATTTGCACAAGGATATCTTTCTGCGGATAGTAGGATTTTAAATTTTCCTTTAGTGAATAGTAAGATTAAAATTAAAAATAGTTAATACATTAAATTTCTATTTTGGCAGTGGAAATACGACTAATTTTATTTTATCTTCTAAAGTAACCGTTGAAAGGGGACCATACCTTCGAAGTAGTATAGAGCTAGATTTTGTTCCACCCGTAAGTGTCTAACTTCTTTTATCATTACCATGTAAACATCTGCTAGTAGAGAGGAGACACCGTGGAAGAAAAAATTATTACGTGCCGAATATAATAAATGTGTAGTCTAGGATAAATATTTATTATTTATTATTAATAAATTTTTTAGAGATGAGACTTCATGCCAAGGAGAATTATTACATATTTGTATGATATAATAAATACATATTCCAAAATAAATATTTGCCTTTGATTTCAAATTAATAACAAAATTTATATAAGATTTTATTAACGAATGTCGTTAAAGTACTAATCGAAGAATCTCTAAAAGCAAATTTTTATGGATAAATTAATTAGATTATTTCTTCCTCTTAGAATAATAAATACATCGCTTCCCTATAAAAATATTTTCTTCTTAATTCCTTAACATTTAGGGTACCGGTTAGTGTTGAATCTTGCTAACAAGCAACAAGTGTCCCATCCCAATGGGACAGTCGTAAAGATATCTAAAAAAAAAGGTTTTATGAAAAAAATTAAATACACAATTTCTTAAAATAATAAATACATTATTTCCATAAAATTGATTGTATAAATAACATTTGCAAAATGCTAATGAGGTATTGATTAAGAAATTAAAAATATAAATTTTATATTAAAAATAATGTATTTAATACATTAAATATTTAAAAGTTATATTTTTTAATAACATTTTTCTGACTTTGGATTATCATAACATTTTTCCTTTCTTATTTAATTAGTTTCTACGGCTAAAGAGTACAGTATTTACTACTCATTTAGATAACCAATACGGGGTGGAGTATTTAGATTGAAAAAAGAAGCATCGGAAAATGTAGCAGTCCAGTTGTATTTGCATGGTCATGAGTCCTAAACCCTTTTTTATCCTTTGCCTTCGAAAGGAGAAAGAAAGATAAAAAGGGAAGGAAGGTAATGAATATGTTAGGAAGAAAAGATGCAAGCAATTTCCAAAACTGATCGCATGCTTCCCCAATCCATTCATTGTTGTTAGAAGCCCTTTGTTTGTCCCCTCACAATTATCGTCACTTCAACATTCAAATTCAAACTCACTTTAACTCATCATATATATATATATATATATATATATATATATATATATATATATATACATACAACCCTCACTAATTTTTTATATAGAAGAAGACTGAGAGAGAGAGAGAGAGAGAGATAGGGAGAGGGAGAAGAAGAACGCAGCTGGAATCTAGAGATGGCAACGCTGCAAAAATTCAAGTTATTGGCGTCGGAGTGCGGTGTAGCCCAGAGCCCGACGCGAAGCCCGAGGAAAAGTCCGCTAGTTAAACTCCGGCGGCCCAAAACCACCCTGCAGATGCTGCTTTGCCTGAACCGATCGCCTCGCCGGAGAGACTCGCCGCTTCTGCACGAACACTCATCGGATAAGAAGGGGAGACATTCACTGAAGGACCTCTTTGTGTCTTCGCCGCCCAGAGAGGAGGAGGATGCTGCTGCTGCTGCTGCTGGGTTTGGTTCCGTTGGCGTTGGGAATATGGGCCTTGGTGGGTCGGGTAGTTGGAGGGACGGACATAGGCCACGCAACCCGGTTTGGATGGGTTTCCGTTGCAGGTCGTTATTGAAAAGGAAAGCTTGGCGCCCTCTGCTCCTCACTATTCCCGAGTAGTAATAATCTAATCAAATCTAAGTTAAATTAAATTAAATTAAATTAAAAATCATTCTACTCAATCAATGCATTGCTTCTTCCCCTCAACCAAACCCACTGTCCACTGCTATTTCAGCATAGTCGCTTGCATCTTCTTCATATTTTGTTCCAAAATTTAATTACTTCATTTCTTATTTCTATATATGAAAATTTTGCTACTGGATTAACTCTCCTTAAATAAGATTATATATATAATATTATGATTGCATTCGAGTTTATCAATGTGAGGCTTTCTCAATGCATACTGCATTATTTTGGTTATGCTATTTTGTGATCCATGAGAAATTAATCGTGCTTGCCGCTTAGATATATCAAACTCTTAAGATAAATTTGCATAAGCTTTAATTATTTGTCAACATAATTTATTGAACTTTTTATTGTGTTGTGGAAATTATGTTCTTTATTGTTTATTATTCTTTTTAGGAAGAAATTGAAATGCACAGTATAATTGGAATTGGTAAAGAGAGGCGTGTTACACGTTATGAGTTGGAACTTGGGAGATAGAATATTTTATTAAATCATGAACAATCAATCTTGAAGAAAGCAAAAGATAAAAAGACAAGCATGCTCGTAGAAATGTCCACAAACAATGGCTTTGGAATTGTTTAGCATTGAAAAAAAGCATCACCTAAAAGTTTTGCTGTTTCAGTTTGAAAACCGAGTAGTACTCCAGCACAGCAGGGTATAAATTGAGGCGGGAATTAGAAGTTGTTCTCGATCAGTTATGGACTCAATTAATAACATTACCATTTACACTATTTCTTTTTTTTTGGTAGCGTATGCAATTTAATTTCTATCTAAATCTTTGTTGGGTCATATCAAGATTCACACACACCTCACACACACAAACATGCTTTTGCAAGACTTCATTTCTCCTTTATGATACGATCCTACAAACATAAATATCTAAAATAACATGTCGTTGAACAGTGATATTACCAAACACTTGGTTTGAGATCGGGTGCACCTAAGTGTGGTGCTCATAGCATTATGTTTGATGTGCTAGAATAAGATAGAATAAAACACAAGGATTCTATTTTATTCTTTGATATATTTATAAATAAAACAGCACATGACCAACAAGGCTCAACACAATTAATAAATAATTGGGTTTATTAAACATATTGTCAAGAGTTCAATGTTTGCTATATATATGAAAAACGTTTTGTTAGTAGGGACAAAACCAATTTCGATGATCTTTACGTCTCAAAAGAGTTTAGCTTTTGACTATCGGTTGGAGGATATCGTTGTGAAAAAAAAAAAACACGTGACACTATGATTAAAGACATTCTAATTCCACTAAATAGGTGGAACCAAAGAGAAAAACAAGACACTCTATTTTGTTCTATTTTGTCCACGCTTTAAATGCTACAAAATGCTATCTTAGTGTTTGACATTATCCATTACAGCCAAATGGCTCATGTCAAGTGGATTTTTTTTTTGGTAAACTCTCTGATATCCTTGGGTAACTTTTATCCCACCTAAGTGGAGTAATTAGATGGTGAGAACTTAATTAAGGTGGGGAATAGGTGACTCATTTAAATGTGGTGGTGCATTCTGATTGGGTAGGATAACTTTTATCCTAAAATTATTAGGGATATCAGAAAAGACATTATTTTTTTCATTTTGTGAAGTTTTAGGTCAAATGGATTACAAGAGAATGAGGTAAAGTTTGATGAAGTTTAACATGTTCAAATGAACATCCGTTGACCAAAAACAAAATGAACATACGAAATTCCAAACCATTTAAACAACTATAGAGGCTTGGCGCAAAGTTTTTGGACCGCTCGAGTAGATTTGGGTTTAATAACACTATTCAACATCAAATATCAAATCATTTGAAATTGCATATTGTCTAAAGCCCAAATTCTTTTACAATTAGACTGATAAGAAAGCAATAACTGAGCCCTTTTCGGCTTTAGTTCGGGAACTACTCCAACAATAGTCATTTACTTTTTTCTTTTGACATGCATTTTGGAATTAAATTTCAATAAAATAAATAGAAGTGATTATTATCTTTCTATCTTTTTGGTACTTTTTAAAGCAGAATCAGATATAGGAAAAAGAGTACAATAATAGATTTTGACAAAAGCAAAAAGATTTACATGAGACCTAAATTACAGCACAAGTTCAAATGGAACCCTAAAAGAGGATTACAAACTTATCAACTCAATTACACACAAATTAGATCAAGAAACTTGAAGATAAACAAGAAAATCACGAGAAAAGGAGAAAAGTGATTAGATTTGCATCAACGAATGTTAAAAATATTTGATTCTCGTTATAACTATTTCAAAAGTCACATACATGTGATAATATGAGTAGTTAATGGATTAAAAAATGTTACACTAATTTTGCATCAAAATTAAACACACTCTCTCTATCTCTCTCACTAATGTTCAATCACATAGAATATATGATGTATTATTATAAGAATGAGTGCGGGCTAAATTCCTTCGTAGTGGAAGAGTAGCACTTCTAAATAAAAGAATAATTTAAATGCAACTATAATATTAATAATGTATGATGAGCAAGTGTAATGTCACAGAACTGAAATGAAAAATAAACACAACAGTTGCTATTAACAGTAGTGCAGGATCATGCACGAAACGCACGCTTTCGGTGGGATTGGTTTACTAATTCACCCTGTTCATTAGGATATGCTAGTATTTAAATGGGTAGGACCAAGCTGGTACGCAGTGGTTGTTTGTCCCCTGTACGTGGAGCAAACTGGCCTCTCACACAGGGCCCATCCTCCCAACCTGTTCACTTAAGTAAAACGCTTGCCAAGAAGATTTAATTTGCTTTTGCTCAAAGCATGAACATTGATCCAAGACACCTACGTGGTCTGGGAATCCTCAGAGACAGAGAGATCTCAGGTTGGTGAAAGATAGATTAGTATCCCACTTGGAGAATGTGCCCTTCTTTCCATTTGGTACACGGAATTTCTTTCTATTCTACACAATTTATATATATATATATAATATACTCCTTCCCGACTATATTATATATAAACATAAAAGAACTTAAATTTTTTGGACTCAAATATAAATAAAGTCAATTAAATCAACCTTATTCAATGTTAGTGTTTCAAAAATACTCTTTGATTAATTATTTTTTTTATTTTTTCAAGAACATTATACACTCTCAAGACATAACTTCCAAGAGCACTATACACTCTCAAGAAAGGGTAGTTTAGTAACTATAATTTATTTCTTATATGAATCAAGACAATTAAACTAATATAACTAACTTTCTTAATACGTGTGAAGTTAGTTTTTTTTACTTATATATTGGTTGAGAGTTGTATGCCTTTGTATCACTTGACCCCTGATATGTTTCAATTACGCTTTAAATTTACTACTTAGCTACATCTACTGTGACATTTTAGAAGTTTGAACTTACCATTGACCTTCTGAATTGTCTATTAGTATTCCTTCGCCCCTACAAGTTAAAAGACCCTTTCAGTTATTTTCCCTGGCCTCTATAAGAACTTTGTTGGAAAGCATAGGTCATGGATTTAAAGAATATAGAAAAGATTTCCATCATCCAAATTCCAAATGCAATATGGCAGCACAATGGGCCGCATGTTGGAGAGAAACAAATAAGGGGGTAAATGTAATTGCATAAAATTCACAACACTGTTGCATGATGCTACAACTCAAACCAGTGCTTCAATTTGCCAACTTGGCTAATGGCTAGTTGTTGTTTTAGGATAACTTATACAATCTCAAGTCATTTTCGAAAGTTGCATCGAACTCCCAAAGGACACTGCTTTTCTTCCCAATTACTATTTTTAATCCGAATTCTTAGATTTATCATCCATCGGCCTGGAAATGCATATTAAATTCTTGTTTTATTATCACCCCTAACTGGTTGTATTATAGCAGCCACATAAATATATGCTCCACCCTACTGCAGATAGCTACGTCCTACACAAATAAGAAAGAGTACTCCGAGGCAAATCAAGCATCCCCAGCAGGTCTGATCGATATACCAGCGGAGCTAGTTACTTACTATTGCAAATAGAGTGCTTAACCATTGTTCTGTGTTTATATAAGTCTCATAATCGATCAAAGTAATAATATATTGTTGCACATAATATATGACAATTGTAAAATTTATCAGTCTTTCAAAAAAAAAAAAATATATATATATATATATATATATATATATATATGAAAGTTTTCAATATTGGTTAGGAGTTACGGTGGCTAGCTTCTAAAAAAAAGTCAAGAAATATATGAAATATTTATTTGTATATATCATTACTGATATGAGAAAACTTAGACTAATGACAATGTTTAACTGTAACAGATATACATGAGATCCTTTCTGTTGAAGTGTTCATGACTCATTGGCAGTGGATGCTTATCTTGATTGCAGCAACGAGCATGTACACACTGACTTTATATTTTAAAGGGCGTGGACGTGGCTACTCTGTCTTTGTAACAAAAACTGTGAAAAGTATTAATGACCTACTGCTTAGGTAGTTAGGTTAATGGGTTAACTATAAGATTTTGTTTACAATGAGAAGGATGAGAGAAAATAAAAAAGAAAAGAAAAACTAAATTTTTTACTGAGAAAATATATAACTCAAATTGACGGAATTAATATCCTCAAATTTTTTTAGCTAATCTAAGGCGATCTTAAACAGGGGTTTCTTAGCAAGGTTCTTAAAGCTAACAATCTGTTATTACAAGAACCACCATCGGAAGAATGTGAGTTGGAAATTCTTAATAAAAATGGTTCTTATAAAAGTTAAGTTAATTATGAGATCCACTAAAAATAAGTTAAGAACTCAAGTTGAGTTCTATATTGAAGTGAAAAACTAGTGAGTTCTTAAATCCTATGTGACATTATAGAATTCACTAAAAGAGAGTTAAGAACCCAAAATGGATTCTATTATTCGAGTTGGTCTACGTATTTAAAATCCTTGGAAGTGAGAATATTTAAAAATAATTTATCCTTCAAATCTTCCCTTATTTTGAAAAAAAAAAAATCAAAAGTAACATAGCATAAAGAATTGGTTTATTTTATGAGTTTTTTTTATGCAAGGTTAGTATAAAGGTTTTTACAACAACAACCAAATCATATATTAACAAATACGCGACTCTGACTTTCTAGATAGTTATTGTGTACATCCAGCGACGGATCTACACCAAAGTAAATGGGGGCAATTGCCCCCACTATGCTAAAACGATTTAAATTAAAATATTTAATAATTTTGATTTTGACCTCACAAAAAATTAGAAATTGTCCCTACATGTCAAAATATTACTTATCTTTTGGTGAGAACGAAAATTACTTTTGTAATCTATCATCTTTTGTTTAATGAATTATTTCTCATTTTTCACATATTAATGTATGTTTCACATTAAAATCAAATCAAATCAAATCATATCTTATTTATTTAATATCATTTCTTTATCTTTTATACATATTTATAATATTTTTCTTTAATAAAAATATTTATAAATTATTTTTTATCCTATTAACCAAACTTTGTAAATCCGTCCCTATGTACATCAAAAAGTTTTAGTGACCTGACAACACTGGTGTAGTAACTAATATTTTATCGATGCTTACTTGAGAAAATTGATTAAAATTTGATTACGGAGCATCGGATACCTATGTAATTAGTTTAATCGAATAGGCTGCATAAAGCTATACAATTGTAGAGGCAATAACATACACATACAGCCACGTGCTTCTTGGTCTTTATATTTGGCCTGAGCTGCATGACTTTGTTTCTCAAATTGTAAAATATATGCAACGATTTATATTATAATGGTAGCAATCTCTTACCACGTTCCAAGGCTTGATCTCACTGTCTAAAAGGCATACGATAGCTGGACATGACATGAGGCAGATAAACATGGATTCGAGAAATTTCTCTCTTCTTGCCCCATATATTTACATTCAAGAGCATATCTATCGGTCTTTGTCAATTGTCATCGTTGATTGTTCCAAGAATCTACTATAAATTAAATCAGCTGATTTGGTTGGTATCATTGATGACAAATGAATGATTGGGATAAATTTTGATTTGGATTATAATAAATAGGTCAAAAATGATTCATCAATCCATTTCAATCCATTAAAAATATATTAAAAAAATCAAATTCATCCATGACCCATTTAATAAAAAATCATCCAACTCATCCATTAATCATTTTTATATGGATAGATATCCGACCCATCCATTTTTATTTTAATATTTTTCACATACAGCCTACAGACTGGGTCGCCGATCGGCTGGCGGATCGGTAGGCAGTCGGTGGTTGATCGTGCAGGTCCAAGTTTATGAGAAAAAATTTGTTAGAAAGACTTTTGAAACATCAGAGGTTAAATTCAATGTCTAAGCAACTGATCAGGTATATGCACGACTGCAAGCTAATGCCAATTTTTTATGTCATTACACATTGAGAATCTGAGGTATAACATGGAGAAGAGCAAGTAATCAAGAATCACCGACAATAGACACTATCACTCCTCTTATACGGAGGACCCAACATCTAGCGACCACAGCCATTGAAATAATATTAAAGTAATTGAACGGATGAGATGGAATGGGACAAATTGGTAATTTAACATCAGTTTAGATCTTGGATTCCCTCAATTTTTCCTTCCATGTTTCTTCCCCATCACAACCACCACCACCAAGCCACCCCTCTCAGTCTCTCCAATAACTTCACAAAAGAAATTTTAGAATGAGTGTATTAATAATTGATTTATAAAAAATACTTTAACATGTTAATATGGATAAGTAGACGTGGCGGTGGTGGTGCAGCAACAAGTCTGAAGTGAAGTTGTCGCCTCTCGATCTCTTGTGTGTTGTGTGTATCATAAATGGCAGTTGCACTAATTTCTTATTCTCTGTGGTATCGCCAACAGTTAAATTGGGACATTGTCAGCTTCACAGTCCACATACAGACCCATTATTTCCCCCCATCACAAGCATACACGGACAACTTCCAATCCAAGCCCACACTAATGATTGTTTGGGTAAAATGAACCATTTCCTTGCCTTTGCTTCAGAGATTCGAGGTGAATTTAGGATTTGGAAGAAGCAGATTCAGGTGTATCGTAAATGAAGGAGAGAGACAAATGAAAGAGATGGAGACTTACCACCTGTTTCAATTCCCTTTTTAAAATTATTTTTTATTTTCAAAAATTTAAAAACTTAAAAATTTAATTGATGGATCTTATTTTCTAAAATAATTTTAAAATCTAATTTTATTTTTTAGTTTTGAGAATTAAAAAATTAAAACAGCTAAAAGTTATTTTCTTTCCCACTTTTATATTTTAGTTTTGAAAACTAAAAAGACAAGGAAAAATATCACTTTTCATTAATGACAGTTTTATAATATTTGACAACATTTATTATTTAATTTAAATTAGTACATTTTTTATTTAATACCATGAAATAATAATCTAAAATATAACATGACATTCATATAACATGTATGGATCAAATTTTAAAACATTGTCAAGTATAGGGACCAAAAGATTAGTTTAACCTTTATTTGACTTTATATATGTTTCTTTAGAGGTGAATTATATATCACTTTATCACGTATTCAAGCGTTATTTTAATTACTTTTACTTTATTAATTAAATTATTGTAATATATGTTGTTTTAGAAAGTGAATTACATATTATTTTTATAAAAATATATCTTTTTTTGTCAAGATATTATTTAATGGTACTTAATTAAAAAGATGAGGTAAATAGAAATATAAAAAATAATAATGAGAGATGAATAAAAACTCGCAATTGATCCTATTTTAAAAATATGTATCAAACAAATTTTCTATTTTTTAATTTTCAAAACATATTTTAAAAACAAGTTTTTCAAATAAGTTTTTTTATTTTTTCATCTTTAAAACAATTTTTAAAAATAAGATTACCAAAAAAATTTTAATTCTCTTCTTAAAACAATTTTTTAAATTGATTTATAAAATAATTTTTAAAAATTAAAAACCAAAACTAAGTTAAACAATCCTTATTTTTATTCTTTTTAATTTTTTTGTTTTTGTTTTACTAAAATACTTTTGGAGGACCCAACCTCCAACCTCGAGGTCGGAGGATGTTAGAATCCCCGCACAAATTCGGCCTAGGCATCCATAGGCACATCTACACCGTTTGCGTTATAATATTCCTCCTGTAGCTCCTTATGCTCAGATTGTGAAAACCTGAAGAGTGTACGAAACTCCCACGTAGTTTTCCCTCCGAGCTGGGCTCCTAGACACTTTATAGTATAGGTCCATTTATGTCCCTAATAATTTTTGAAGTATCATTTTTCGTTCTTAGAAAAAAAACTTATTGAATAATCTCGGAGAATGACAAAAATGGACATTTTAGTCGCTTTATTGTTTCCATCCTGAACACACCATTAGAGTTCTGATATGTATCGTTAGTATGTCAGGTGTTCAGACAATAATTTCTACATATATAATAGATCATGAGAATAATTATGCATTGACCCAATAAAGTTCCCAACTATTATTTAAGTAACCCAATTTAGTCCCTAACAATTTCTACCGTGAGACATATTAGTCTATACCTATTACAAGCAACACATCACATGCACCAGATACACCACACCAAATACACCAACACAGGTCATATAAACAAGTTTAATAAACATCTAGGCATACTAATGGTATATATCGATACTTTAACACTATGTTTAGGATGTAGACAAACAGACGGACTACCATGTCGCTTTTTTGTCATTGTCAGGAACTATTCCGTGAGTTTTTTGTTTCAGGGACGAAATATGGTACCTCAAATATTGTTAGGGAATAAAATGAGACTTTACTTATATATATATATATATATATAAAAATGAAAGCAATAATATATATTTTTTCATCAAAATTGAAACAATAATAAGAAAAGGATCATCATCCTTAATTTGACAAGAGCTTACATAGTGTAAAGATTTTTATATTATTAATCAATTATAAATTGTCATATCATTAAAAATGATTATTTTTATAATAATTACCTTAAGGTGATGTTTGGTAGAATGATTTTTTTTCACCGAGAATCATGATTCTTGATAATGATGATTCTTGGGAATGTTGTTTGATAGACCTCAAACATTTATGTGAATGTTATTGAGAATTTTGATTTTTATGTTTGGTTTATGGGCATTTTTTGTAAATGTTAATATTATTTTAAAAAATATTTTTGAATATAGAATAATTGAAAAAAATTCAAGTATTTAATATTTAAAAAGATTATATATTTAATTTTTTAATATAAATTTTTTGTTATTTCCTTAAAAAATATTTTTAGAACATTTGTTAATATGATTTATATAAAAGAGAAAAAGAATAAATTCGATGATTGAATAATTATGACAGTTGTATAGCAAATGGTTGTCAAGCAATTATGGTGATATACAAAAGTCCACTAATATTTCTCTTTTATTTTTGCCCGGGGTCAGCGGATTAACTTGTTAAAAACGGAGGAGTGATAGGTAAGGGCGTCTTGGTATAGCTGTTTTCTATTTTCATTTTCACGAAAAAAAAAAAAATTCTAAAAACAAGTTTATGTCGCCACTTTCTTGGAAAATGCAAATATACTTTTCCATGCTTAAACGAAAGTTAAATACTGCACCTTCCGCTCCTTAATACTTTCTCAGTTTCATTTTTTTAGTTTTTTTAGTATTTTATACCTAAATGAAGAAATCAAAATATTTAATAAAAAATTAAATGACAAGAAACATAACATAAAAAGACGTAAAACCAACTAAAATATATATGAAAAAAATGAAAAAATTATATCTTGTGTTTATAAAATCTTAATTATTTTAAAATAAAAATAAATTGCTAAAGAAATTAAAGATATGAAATGGAGGGAGTATAAGAGACAAAAGGATCTTTTTTTATCCAATATATAAGAAAAAATGAATAATTTTTATGCTAAATTTTATTTCTACCTTTATTTATTGTAAAATTTATATTAAAGAGGTTCAATAATTCCTCATACAAATGCTTTGATTTTTTTTTACTCATTGGTCAGATAATATAGTGCTTGGATTTAGGAATAAATAAGTTAGTCAAATTAAAAGTAATTAAAATGCATTACCTCAATTAAATGAATCATGTCAATATTACATGAATCTAACTTCTCACCATCTAATTGAATTACATACACAAAAGTAAGCTAGGCAACGGTACCACATAATCTCCATAATTTTAAACCCACCTCTATGCAGCTATATAATTCCGTGGAGTAAAACATGAAAATTTAAATCATATCTATGCAAGTGATGTGTTTAAGCATTTTTCTTCTTTATTTTCTTTACCGGTTTGTTTTTTGCACAATACACACTATTCCCTATGGTCCCCATTCTCACTTGTCAGATTTTCATTTATTTATTATAAACTCACAAATTGTTTTTTAGTTTCCTTGATTCAATTTCCTTGTTCTTGTCCTAATCCAATGAAATGATCAACTAATAATACATTCCCTTCGTTCCTGACGGAAATTGGTGTCTGCTGCTTAGGTTGTGTATATATTATATCCATCTCACTTTCACTTGCCTGTTTCCCCAGTTGTCGCTCGCTGTAAGTTACTTGTTATTTTCCCCGCTAACTACAAAAAATTGAGGTTTCATTTTATTTTTTCCCTCTGGGGGAAGGAAACACAGAAAAGAGGTTAAAGATACGACTTTTAACTGAAAGAGAATGTGGGTTTTTGCAAGCAACACTTTATAAGTCAGCAAAGCCACTTTCTAGCTTCAATGTATGGAATGAAAGGTAGCTTGATCCTAAGCTACCACGCCAGCACCATTTGCTTTATTGTTTTTCTTTTTGGTTCAGAAGTGGAATCTACATAGGAAAGTTGGTATCTTTGTTTCACTGTCTGGTGGAGGAAAATTGTTCTGAAGCTGACTTGGTTTGGTTGGTCCTAAAATTTTTTATGCTTTTTTGTTTCCCATTTTTTGAAGTTCATTATCAATCTCTTCCATTCTCTCTCTAGAAAAGAAATTGGGTGCTTTCTATTTTTTTAATGAAAGATTACGGGTTTAGATTAATGGGTTTTACAGTTCATACCTTGTCATCAATACGCGTTTCGTATCCTTACTGATATCTTCTTTTCTTCTTATATGCATATGTTTGCTTGGTGTAGCAGTCAGATCTGCATCTGGTTTTGCGCTGGGTGCACATTTAGACATTCTCGCTGGTAATTCACCTACCTTGTTCCTTTTCTGCTTGGAATTTGTGTTTTCTGTTTTGGCTGCTGTCAAACTCTGAACTCACTCAACTCAGCTTCAAGTTTCTTCCTTTTTTGGAAAAATAAATATAATAACCGTTAAAGCTCAAGGTTCATAAAGTTCAGTAGAGGCCAAAACTGGGTCATACAAATTGTATTGTGTAATGATATAGTGCATAATGCATTGTGAAAATTGCATCTGCACTTTGGAGTTTTATGTTTTTTCTGGTTATTTCTGGAGATCATTGGGTAATTGTTAAACCCTGGATTGACAATTGCGTTTGTGATGAATGCAGATTAAGTTGGTAAACGTCTGTTTTTATGCCAAAAAGTTTCTACTGTGTGGAAGAAGTGCTTCTGTATTGATCTTGGTGCTTGTTCCAGTGTTTTAAGTTCGGGGTTCTAACATGCTTGTCAGAAAGAAGGCTTTGTGAATTTGAGTAATTGGGTCTGAGAGGAAGGTACTCTTTTTGGGGGCAAGATATGGCCTCTGGTAAAGGGAGGCATCATCATCATGATCTTGTGCCTCTTGCTGCATTGCTTAAAAGGGAGATGAAGAGTGAGAGGATGGAGAAGCCAACTGTGAGGTATGGACATGCTGCTCAGTCTAAGAAAGGGGAGGATTACTTTCTAATTAAGTCTGATTGCCAGCGAGCTCCTGGGAACTCTTCATCATCCTTTTCTGTATTTGCGGTAATTTTTGCCGTTTCTATTTTAGATTATGTTTATTCCTCTAGACCGCATCCATTAGTAACTTGCAGTTAGGAGATTGCTGATTTTCAGTTCTGTTCTGCAATGTTTTAATTGAAAACTTGGTGTATTTTTCAACTCTTCGGTGTAGCAACAGCTTTTTCAGATTGCAATTCTGAATAGTGAGCTAAGTTTAATGTCCTTTGGATAGAAACACATCATCCTAAGAGATGGTCACTCATTTCTTCTGGTTTACAGATCTTTGATGGACACAATGGAAACGCTGCTGCCATTTTTACAAGGGAGCATTTGTTAAATCATGTGTTGGGTGCTCTTCCTCGAGGGCTTGGGCGCGATGAATGGTTGCAAGCTTTACCCAGGGCATTGGTTGCTGGGTTTGTTAAGACTGATAAGGAATTTCAAAGCAGAGGTGTGGACTTTGGCTTTTATTAGACTTGTTTTCTTTTGGTGATAGAAAATTTATTCTTATTGAGAAGATAGAAATACAGAACAGGAAGATCAGGATTTCAATCTTTATTCTTAACTGATTTTCTGTATCCTTATGTGGTTTTCACCAGGAGAAACTTCTGGAACCACAGCCACATTTGTGATAGTCGATAGGTGGACTGTGACAGTTGCATCTGTTGGAGATTCCCGTTGTATACTAGATACCCAGGGCAATGCTGTTACCACTTTAACTATTGATCACAGACTTGAAGAGAATGTTGAAGAGTATGTTTTTATATCTAAGGCCTAGTTAATTAGCTTTTCCTGTATGCTCATGGTAATGAATTGCATTATTTTATGCGCAGGAGGGAACGCGTTACTGCAAGTGGAGGTGAAGTTGGGAGGCTTAGCATTGTTGGCGGTGCTGAGGTGAGCATATTATGTTGTAATTACACTTACGTAAATTTAAAATGGGAGAAAGGAAGAGAGTTTTAATTTCTTTTTCTTTTATTTTTCCTTTCAGCATTCAATTTAAGGACATTCCATTTAGCATATCCTTGTACTATAACTTCACACTGTATTTCTGAAGTCTGAACCATTGCAGATTGGTCCCCTTCGTTGCTGGCCAGGGGGTTTATGCCTTTCTAGGTCAATAGGAGACATGGATGTTGGGGAGTTCATAGTTCCAATACCATATGTCAAACAAGTGAAGGTATAATTTGTTTCCTGATAATCTCTTCTACTTCAAGTCTTTGATTATAATGCCTATGATACTGTTAGCTATGTCTTCATGATAACATCTTACATTTGCCATGGATTATAGCTATCAACTGCTGGTGGGAGGCTTATAATTGCTTCTGATGGCATTTGGGATGCTCTATCCTCAGAAGTGGCCGCAAAATCTTGTCGCGGTTTGCCTGCTGAACTTGCTGCTACGCAAGTTGTGAAGGTAATATGCATTACAGTAGTATCTGATAATTTGGCCAAATCAATGTCTTATGGCTTGTGATTTGACATTACCATCATGTTGCATAGTTGGCATTTCTCCTCACATATGTTTAGTTTTTATATATTCCTACTGTTATTCAGGAAGCATTACGGACAAAAGGATTAAAGGACGACACAACTTGCATAGTAGTTGACGTAATCCCTCCTGATAATCAGTTGCCACCAACACCTCCCCCAAAAAAGCAGAACAAGTTGAGAGATCTTTTGTTCAGAAAGAGGCCCCGTGATTCTGCTGGTAAGCTGTCAAAGAAACTTTCAGCTATAAATATAGTCGAGGAACTGTTTGAAGAAGGATCAGCAATGCTTGCTGAAAGGTAATCTCATTCTCTTCTATAGGCAATTTTTTCAATGGACCAGTGCTGAAAAATCTCATGACAATGCCCTGCACATTGTTTTCCTTCAATGGATCTACTTTCATCCCCCACAAGATTTCTCTAGTTAAAAGTAGAAGTTGATATATGGTTGGTACAGGTAAACCGAAGTGACAGAGGAAGGTGGTCTTTAATGATTATGCTTTTGTAAGAGATAATTCATATTATTTGTAATTCACACTATAGGGTAGCATTTTGGTGTGGGGAAATCAGTAACTGGTTAAATAGTTAAAACTGATTTGTATTCAGGCTTATTTCAGAATAATGGTGGAGAGACAAGTTATGTATAATTGCTGTTAATCAAATTCTTTTATAAAATCGGAATTATGATGATAATGTTGGAATAGTGTAGGTTCATAACGAAGACAAACTGATTAGTCCTACAGAAGGGAGGATAGGATTTTCACCCAACTTTGTAAAAAATCCCGTTGGCCATTGGATTTGCGTTGGTGTTGAATGGAATGCCAATCCAAACACACACATAGTCTTTATAATATATCATAGACCTATCCTTTTGCCTTAAAATTCATGTTTAGTTCTCTTTAACTGATTCCTACTTAGGATGCTATGCTTTATATGCCTTGGCAAACCAATTTCAGTATGTATTCTGAAGTTGTGAATTTGTTCTTGTCCGGTGTTAGATACTCGAGTAAACAGAAAAGAACAGAATAACTGTTAGGGAGGGGAGTGTTGGAATAAGATGGATGGAGTTAGTTATATAGTAGTATAAAAATAAAAGAGAGAGAGAGAGGAGGGGAGGGGAGGGTCATTCTGTATTATGGAGTGTGAGAAGGGAGAGGAAAGTTGTTGGGAAGCCATTTTAGCATTGTTTCTTATGTTTCAGTAACTTTCCGTCCCGATACAGTCTCAGAGACTGGTCTATCAATAATAATACACTCTTTACTCTAAATCTGGTCCAGTTCTATCAAGTGGTATGAGAGCTTCCGATCTGGGAGTTGTGGGTACTGAATGTTGAAGATGATTCCAACATTTGAAGGAGTGGAGGCATATGGGTGGGGTTGATCGATAAATGTGGAACAGCACTTCGGGAACACCAGGGGCGGACGAGACTGGAATCAGAATAGTTGCAGCCAGAAAAATATACAACCCAAAAAAAGAAGAGGAACCCAAAGGGATCAAGAACCGGAAGTGGAACGGTTGGGCTCCTTTTGGTCTAAAAAGGTGTTCGAAAACTGTCTGTCACATTTGAGTGATGAAGAGGATGCCAAAACCGTGGGTTTGAGTTTCCATCATCGGAGCCACCCGCCTTGAGCCCACACGCGGCGGCGTTCTCAGGGGAGCCGCCATGGGTATCCCGCAGAGAGGTGCATCTTATGCTTCTGCATATAACTACTACCGTAACAGATAAATAAAGAAAAAGGATGGGCAGAATTGGAATAATGCAAAATGAGTCCAATTCCTGACATAATGGGCCAAGCCCATCTCCTTACAGATAGGAAGGATTGTTTTTTGTAACTTTCCTTCACCCAATGCTTTCTTTTGCACCGCCTTCTCAGTAGCAACAGGTTTTTCAAATAACTTTCCTGTCGCCCATTTTTTATTGTGTTTGTTGGCGTGGCACAAGTTTAACAACAAGGCAAAATTCATGGTTCCAGCAGCTGCGCCTCTGACTGTGGGCTCTTCCTGCTGCCTCCAGAAATGGTACGACCATGACCATTCAAATAACTTGTGGAACTGTTTCAAAACAAGTTTCGGATGTATAATTCCGGAAGTATATTTTGTTGTTGGTTGATTTGCTGATGCCGGCGGAGGTTTTGGGTAATTCATTCATGGGTTTCGGAAGTATACATTATAAACTACTTCCGAACTAACTACCTTTTTAAATTACTTCCGGAAAATGGTGATGATGGGGAGGCGGTGCAACCACTTATTACTCTTTCTCTTTTCTTCATTTTCCTACTCATCTTTGATTCAGGTGGGTAATTGGGGTCCCACCTTTTGTTTTTCCTTCTCCTACCAGAACTGCCAGTTTTGCTATTCAATAGTACAATGGCTTTGTAAAAAGCAATGTCCATACCCATATTTGATTGTTGCTGATTGGACCCGGGTGGAACTGACTTGCAAATGGTCCACCAAATGCAGCCCACCTCATTCCGGTGGGAATTGCACAATGGGACCCCGGTGGGAATTTGTTTTCAACTTGGTCACCTTGAGGACAAGGTGAATGTTTAAGGGGAAATATTATTAGATACTCGATAAAACAATAAAATAACAAAATAACTGTTAGGGAGGGGACAAGGCCGTCCCTGAAATTTTGGGTGTCCTGTGCGAACTATGAAATGGGTGCCCTATTTTTTATAAGTCATATATATATATATATATATTGATTATCAAATGCATATAGCTTTCAAAATAAAAAAAAGTGCAAAAAACTAGTCATTAATTATTTTAACATAACGTCAAGTGAAATAAAATGTCATAGAAAAAAGTTAAAGATTACATCAACATTGAAAAGCTCAAACCAAACCAAAACTATAATAGAATTATTGCAAAAGTAGAGTTATACATGTATCTATTAACCCGAACATGTAGCAATTTGAGTAGCATCCCAAACTAACATCATCCACCAATAGCACATGAATCACAAGGGATAAAGAAAGAAAGTAATGCCCTCCTAATCTTTGAATATCATTTTCCTTGCATTTTTTGCTACAAAATCATTAATAATCTGTTCATAATCAAGATTTTTTAAACAATCATTTTCAATAGAAATCAAGACAAAACTATTTAATCTACTTTGCGACATTATAAATCGCAAATAAGATTTTAGCAATTTCAATTTTGAAAAACTCATTTCAGCAGATGCAACAGTAACGGGAATAGTTAATATTATTCTATTAGCTATACATGAATTAGGATAATAATTAAATGTCTGTTAATTATATAATTTTTTATTTTTAATATATATATATACACGAAGTAAAAAAAAAATTGGTGCCCCCTAAAAAATGGGGCCCTGTGCGGTCGCACATCCCGCACACCCTCAAGGCCACCCCTGGGAGGGGAAAGTTGGATTAAGACAGTTGGAGTTAGTTACTAGTAGTTATATAGTAGTAGTAGTAGTAGTAGTGGTGGTATAAATAATAGAGAAGAGGAGAATTATTATGTAGTATTTATTTTAGAGTGAGTCCAGGTCTCACGAACACGGGGGAAGCCACTTTAGCATTCTTTCTTTTGTTTCAGTCAGTATCTTTCCATTACTGTCTGAGTCTGTTCTATCAATAATAATACACTATTTAATCTAAATCTCGTCCAGTTCGGTCCTCTGGAAGCATTACATGCTAGTTTGATTTTATTTGCCTGGTTTTCTTGTTGAATAGCTCTTACTCAAACCTATATTTCTATCTATTTTCCTTTTTAATATTTCTTATTTTGGAAATATATTTTTAAACCTGTTCTAGCTCATAATTATTTAATACTTACTATGTCTTGCAGATTAGGAAACGATGACAACTCGGGGCAATCAACATCTGGCCTTTTTGTCTGTGCTGTATGCCAAGTTGATCTTGCTCCAAGTGAGGGTATCTCTGTCCACGCAGGTTCCATTTTCTCCACCAGCTCCAAGCCCTGGCAAGGTCCTTTTCTATGTTCTGATTGTCGCGATAAAAAGGATGCCATGGAAGGAAAACGTCCTAGTGAAGTTAAAGTGTCATAGGTTCCAAATTGGTGTCCTTCTATTCTTTATGCTATCCTTTTTTTTTTTGTAATCACTATTCTTATAGGGCAACTAATTGATTGAATCTCACTATCAAGTAGCGTCAAATGTATATGTATATGTAATGTCCACGAATAGCAACTCCATCTAAAATGGGCATTGCATTTGATATTCAAATGCTGGGAGAGAACCTGGACTGAGTTTTTGGGCGTCTGCAGATTGTTTATCGCTGGTTGAGTGTTAGAGCTAGATGGTTCAGATCAGTGCCAGGTAAATTCTTTTGTATAGTAGTTATGTTGCTTAATGTGCCACAAAAGTCAGTATAACCTTTATCAAGTATGCAGCATTGTAGAGCACATTAACTTAACCCCAAATTCGTGTATATAAACTTCCATAACCTCGGGGAACAAAAACTTTAAAGGGTTAAATATATTCGTCCCTATAAAATGAGCGAATTTTGATTTGGTTTCTGTAAAAAGTTTTTTTTGGTTTTTGTCCATCTAAAATCTAAAATCATTATTTTTGGTCTTTACTGTCATGTGAAATCCATTAACTATTTATATGTCTATTAGAAGGTCATATATGTTGGAACTGGGTTTTTTACATATATAGTGTAATTTGGTTGAGAAATTACAGGACTAGTGTAATTTTTAAATTAATTACATAATTGGGGTAAGTCGTACCTAAGATTTACGACTTTCCTATAAAAGTCGTACATCTTAATGACGACTTCATTTTTTTAAAAAAAAAATTACGAATCATAATATGTCGGAAGTGGTGACCACGATTTACTTAAAAAAATTAGAAAAGTGAAGTCGTGGATTGAATCCACGACTTATAATATTAACTAATTATATATATATATATATATATATATATATATATATATATATATATATATATATATATATATATATATATATATATATATGAAGTATAAATTCATAATGTTGATAATAAAGAGTTACTGTGTATGTCTTTAAAGTTTCAAACTTGATCAAAATCGGTAGAGTTTTTATAGAAGTAGTATCGTGCATGGTATTAGGGTTTAGGAGAAGTCGTATACCTCACTTATGATTTTTATAATAGATATAAGTGGTACATGACAAAAACGACTTTTATATTTTAATATAAAAAAATTGAAAAAAGTAAAGTCGTGGATTGAATCCACGACTTACCTTCATTCAATAAAGAAAAAAAAATTTAAACAATGAAATCGTATATGTTGTTTATGACTTCAGTGAAAATTGATTTTTTTTTTAATTTAATGAATATAAAATTGAGTCGTCATTGAGATATACGATTTCTATAGGAAAATCGTAAATCCTAAATACGATTTATCCCAATTATGTAATTAATTTGAAAATTATACTAGTTCGGTAATTTTACAACTAAATTACATTATTTACGTCAAATTCCCTGTTGGAACCAAAGTTGTTATGGTCCATAAATCCCTTAAGATTTTGATGTTAATAAAAAACTAATTTAAATGAACAAAGATTAATTATGGATTAGGGGTGACAAATGGATGGATTGGATAAATTTTTATTCCGATTATAATGGATGGACTAAAAACAATCCATTAATCTATTATGATCAATTAAAATTTCATTAAAAAAATCAAATCTATCCATGATCCATTTAAAAAAATTCATCCAATCCATCAATTAACAATTTATTTACGGATGGATATCCAATCCATCCATGAAAATTATTGTAAAAAATTAAATAATTTTTATTACTATTTCCAAATAATAGCTCTCATCCATTCACAAAAAAAAAATCCAAAATAATTTGTTTGCCTATTTTTTTGTAATTAATAATTCATCACAAATCCACCTACACAAAGAATGCAAATGTGGTAGCAAAACACCAAAAAATATACAATTCTGCTTATAATAACAGCAAATTGATTTAATTTTTGAGGTTATGGTTTTTTTTATCATTTATTGGTTTTTTTCATTTTTATCCAATGGATAATTTTTTTGTTTTATGAAGTGGTCTAATGGATTTTAGAATAATGGTGGATGAATCACAACCATCCATAAAATAAAATAATCCAATACATTCAGTCCATTGTTACTTTTTTTTTACAATGGATGGATTGGATGGATTTTCATTTGGATGGACTGGCTGGATGATGGATAATTGGATTTTTTTGCCACCCCTATTATGGACTAATACGTTTATCTTAAATGTGCAGGAAATCCTAAGTCTAAATACTTTCTAAGTCCAAAGATTTACCATACGTCCAAAGCCAAAGTTCTCGCGCTTACTGGACTAAAAGCGTTAGTTGTTAATCTGTGTCCAAAGACTCCTTTCAATAAAAGCTTTCTTTATCTGAGTCCAATGTTTTGTCATTAAGTTTGAATTCCTCTAGCTCAAACGTATACATGTAAAATGTTTGAATTTATTATTCTTCGTGTAAAGTCATAATATCCTTAAAATAAACATTCTTTGTAATCTTCGTACCATCGAACTATGAAGCCAGTCTGTTCATGACACAAAGGAAAGACAAAAGGCAACTTTCGGGTACAAGGAAAAGGTGCCAGTACTACTTTGAGCTATTAGCATGATAGTCTCCTTTGCTTTTCAGAAGCTTCAACAAGTTATCAGACTCAACAAGATAATGCATTTAATGCACATGTAGAACGATTCCTTTTTCATCCGTTGAAGACTGAAGAATGCTAAGTCTTGATGGGTATAAATACCTCCACCTTTGAAGATGCAAAGTTACCAACCTGAATCATATACAAGCATACGAGCAAAGAAGCAATCACAAGAAATCAAAAAGCCTAGCTACTCTGTTCTTAAACTTTCACATCATTCTCTACGAAGAGTATTGATTTAGAGTTCAGATCTTTAGTTTCAAACCCTCATACTTAGTGAGTTAGTAGAACAAACTCTTTTCAAACCTTAGTTGGTTCAGCATAAAGAGGCTTGTCTGAAAATGAATAATTGAGCCTGAAAAGGCTTGTCTGTAAAAGAATATTTAGTGTTGTCTAAAGAGGTGTTGAATACTTATCTGAAGAGGTGTTGAATACTTGTAACAATTTTTTTTGTTATAGTGGATAAAGCTCTCAAGTAGAGAGGACTGGACGTAACTCTTTGGTGAAGAGTGAACCAGGATAATATTTTTGTGTCATTCTTTTTTCCCTTTTATTTGTTTTAGTTTGCTTATAACTAACTCTTGGGATTGAATTATTTTCCTAACGCGCGTAACTTAGGAAACAGAATTCAACCCCCCTTTCTTGTGTTTCAAACAGGTTCCTTCAATATGGTCATCCCAAGTGATACCCAATGACGTCTATGGTGTCATGTTAGCATATGATTCCCCTAAATTTTTCTTGAATCGTAAAATACATTATATTTATCTATCCTAAAATAAATACTATGGACTAAAAACGGTGATATTAAATTTTAGACCGGTGAAAACCAAAGAAAAACAATTTACAGGGATCAAAATCAAAATATGCTCATTTTATAAGGACTAAACTTAGTAATTTAATATTTTAGAGGGACGAAAACGAAAGAAAAAAATTTACAGGGATCAAAACCAAAATTCGTTCATTTTATAGGGACCGAAAACATATTTAACCCAACTTTAAATCTTTACTTATGGATTGAAAAATTAATTCATATAAAGTCTAAACTTAGGAGTTGCTTGTTAAGCATGTTTCATCCATCATCTTTGTCTTTTACAAGGGGTTGTTTTGTGGGTCCACTAGAAATAATTGGAAGCTTTCGTGTGCGTGGATAAATGTTTGATAAATGTGATTTTGGATGAAATTGATTTCAATTGAATTGTGTTTGAAGTAAAGTGATTTATGTTTGGATACATTCACATAAAAATAAGTTGAACAATAAATTTGAGACTAAAAATCATGTTTGAGGGTAAAAGCTCCAAATACTAGCTTGAAGTTTGAATCCATCATTATTGAGGCAAAATCAAATCTAATTAAGAATACAGAAACATGTCAAAATCAATCAATTTTATGTGTGTATGAAATTACTTTTCCCTTTCACAAACGTGAATCCACATGCACTAAGACTCTCCGTTAATTCGAAGATTTTGTGTGTTTGGATGAACGTTTGACAAAGTGATTTTAGATAGAATTGATTATTTAGAATTGATTTCAATATAATTGAGTTTGAAGTGAAGTGATTTATGTTTGAATGTTTTTATTTTGAAAGCAAGTTTGATATAAAACTTAATGTAAATTTTTCAATTCAATGTAATAGCTTCTACTAGAATCACGTTTGAAGACAAACTCAATTTTATCAGAGAGTAACCAAACACCTCTATTTTTATCAAAATCACGTTTGACAGTGATAAAAACACTTCTGATATTTTAAAAAGTGAAACCAAACACACACATAATTTCCAAAGTCCTTCCAAGTCAATTTTTAAGTCAATTAGGGTGTTAAGAACGTCATATAGGCCATATACTGTGCAGAAAGTGCGAAATAAGTGAGTCACTCTCCCTCTCTGCTTACATTAAAGAGTTGGGTTCCTGTTAGAATCCATTTTGTTTTTGCTCAAAACTGGGTCTGGCTGATTCAGGATGGTCACAGTTTATGCATTCCACTTCCTTTTGTTTTCTCACCTTCTTTTGCTACTTCTTCTCTTGGTTGGTGGAGATGGGAAGGAATACCAAGGAGAGTGTCCACCTTCATTTGATTGTGGATATGTTGGCAATATCAGCTTCCCTTTCACTGTAGCACAACGCCATGACTGTGGCTTATTGATCATACAGAATTGTGATGATCCACTCAAGCCCAAAAAGATCCAACTACAGAATAAAGGGACACTGTTTTCTGTTATACGCGTTGCTCAGAGTCCTCACAGTCCTGCCACTACTAATGTTCAAATCAGAGACGTCAATCTCTATAAGCTTCTGCAATCCAGAAGTTGTGAAGCCTTTAACCATAATTATTCTCTTCCTCACTCCTTTCCTTTTGGTTCTATTCGTATGGGATTCAATGCAACCGTGTACAGGTGCAACCGCACCCTCCATGTCAACCCCTCAACACATATTATGCATAATTATACAAGCTGCCCTGTCTACGATCTCTACTACAGCCCTTTCACCACTACTCAGGATTCTTTGAAAGCATGTACAAAGGTCCAGCTTCCAATTAAAGATGTGCCTGACGCTAAAGACCCCTTTACATTCATTACATCTGATTTCTTCACTGAAGTAAAATTAACAGATGAATGTGCAAATTGCCACTATGACAAAAGAGGGCAGTGTCAACTCGACAGCAGACAGAGATTTGTTTGTGCCTACGGTACGCGTTCTTGGGTAACTTGAAAATTTTCCACAGTACTGCAAACAGTTGTATTACCAAGGGTCTTAGATAACTGAAATAGCTTGAAATAATTTGGTTGCTTTGTTTTCAATTTTTGTTCTCAGTCGCAGAGAAAACTGGAAAGAAGGTGCTGATAGTGATAGCAGGTAAAGCGCCATAAACACAACCAAATTAATGTTGTCATTTTTTTTTTACCACAAAATAAAAATTCTCTAATATCATATTTCTGAATCCACTATTCCAGGCACGACTCCAAGTATTATTCAGATTTATATTATATATTTTCTACATTGGTTTGCAGTAGAAAGCCAAAATTTAGTCCAGTTAATAAACTGAAAGAATAGCCTATAAATTTTTCATACTTACGTGATTACTAATTTCTTCCTTATCATAAACGTTTTCCTTTTATATTAAATGAATTCTCCAGCGGCCTCGTTGGCTGGATTTGCAGTGGTGATGGTCTTGGCTTGCTGCTTTAGGACGAAGATCTTCCCTCCTAGTCCTACATACTTTTTGTTTTGGAAGCAGGATCAAACCCATCGAGTTATTGAGAAGTTTTTGAAGGAGCATGGACATCTTCCTACAGCTAGGTACAGTTATTCAGAGGTAAAATACATGACCAACTCTTTCAGAAACAAAATAGGCCAAGGAGGATTTGGATGTGTATACAAAGGGAAGTTAGAAGATGGGCGTGCTGTTGCAATAAAGGTTTTAACTGAATCAAAAGGTAATGGAGAGGAATTCATCAATGAAGTTGCAAGTATTAGTAGGACTTCACATGTTAATATTGTCAGGCTTTTGGGATTCTCTTTGAACGGTTCTAAAAGGGCACTAGTATACGAATTTATGCCTCATGGATCTCTCGAGAAGTTCATATACAATGAGACAAATCTATTGAAGGCTGATTTCCAAATGAATTGCAAAACATTATATGATATTGCAATTGGCGTTGCTCGTGGATTGGAGTACTTGCACAGAGGTTGCAACACTAGAATTCTTCATTTTGACATAAAACCTCATAACATATTACTAGATGAGGATTTTTGTCCAAAAATTTCAGATTTTGGACTTGCTAAAATATGTCCTAGAAAAGAAAGTATTATATCAATATTTGGTGCAAGGGGAACCGCAGGATATATTGCTCCTGAGTTGTTTTCTAGAAATTTTGGTGTGGTGTCACATAAATCAGATGTCTATAGTTATGGAATGATGGTCTTAGAAATGGTTGGTCAGCGTACTAATGTCGCAGTTGATTGTTCTAGTGAGATATATTTTCCAGATTGGATCTATAAACGTCTTGAATTAAATCAGGAGCTTGGACTGCATTATATTAAAAATGAGACTGATGCAGAAATGGTAAGAAAAATGACTGTGGTGAGTCTATGGTGCATACAAACCAACCCTTCAAATAGACCGGCAATGAGTAAAGTGGTGGAAATGCTGGAAGGGAGCCCTGAAGTGTTGCAAATACCACCTAAACCTTTTGTGTCTTCGCCTTCAACGTCTCCAGCGCATTTGACATTTGAAACATTGAGTTGTGAGAATACTAATTGCAGTAGTAAGAATGGCAATCATGATAATCCCATTTAACAAAAGATATGTGTATTAGGATCTAATACAATTGTTTGGTTATCATTTGTCCAGTATTGTATTTATTACTATAATTATTATTATTATTTTTCTTGATATCACAAATCACAATGAAATTAGTTGTAACCGTCCAGAAGGTCGTCAACATAAAAAAAATTCACATGTAATCACCATTGGCTTTATCTATTAAAATGGAATTGTGCAATTAGACACCTAAAATAATATGGTATGCAATTTAGAGATAAGTTTTCTGGTTTATTATGGATAGAGACGGCATTAGCACTTTACACGATCCGTTAAAAAAATTGGTTACATATTTAATCTACATGTACTTTAATGAATTAAATTTGAATCATTTATTTCAAAATCTGATGTAACAAAAAGACAATATATTTTCTTTTGATTCCATTGAATTACATTTCATTGATTCAAGGCAATGCTCTTGTAACACCCGGAGCTGACGAGGGCGGGGAGTGATCGCCAGTGCATGAGGCACCGACAAGGAGCGGCTCCTGGCAGGCTTCTAGGCGGAGGGATACATGAATGAACCGATTCACACCGGAATGAGAGGGATCCTGAGACTGTGCAGGTATGTGACTGTACAGTTGAAGGAAGGCTTATAAGAATTGATTTATACTACCTATACCAATAAGATGCATCTTCTTTTCAGTAGCCCATCACTTAAGAACTCCAAAGTTAAGCGTGCTTGACTTGGAGTAATTCTGGGATGGGTGACCTCCTGGGAAGTTTTCCTAGGAAGTGTGTGAGTGAGGACAAAGCACGCTGAAGAGATCCGTGTTGGTTTGTGGGGACAGTCAGCAATCCTTAATGCAGTCCGGGCCATTACAAATGGTATCAGAGCGGGCCTCTCCCAGTACGGTGTGGTTCGGGGACGAACCAAGCGGAAGCTGGTGGGCATGTAACACTCGGGGCTGACGAGGGGGGAGTGGTCGCCGGTACATGAGGCACGGACAAGGAGCGGCTCCTAGCAGACTTCTAGGCGGAGGGATACATGAATGAACCGATTCACACCGGAATGAGAGGGATCCTGAGGCTGTTCAGGTATGGGAGTGTACAGTTGAAGGAAGGCTTATAAGAATTGATTTGTACTACCTATACCAACAAGATGCATCTTCTTTTCGGTAGCCATCACTTAAGAACTCCAAAGTTATGCGTGCTTGACTTGGAGTAATTCTGGGATGGGTGACTTCCTGGGAAATTTTCCTAGGAAGCGTGTGAGTGAGAACAAATTTAAGCACGCTGAAGAGACCCGTGTTGATTTGTGGGGACAGTCAGCAATCCTTAATGCAGTCCGGGCTGTTACAGCTCTAAACTTTATTCTTTCCCAATGAAAGAATGGAGCTTAATAGTGAATATCCTCTCCTTTATAGCAAACCATGATTTAAGTAGCCAAACACGTTGGGATTTGGTAGAATTACCTTCCCTGCTTGGATACTCTTATTCTTTTTGCATTTTGAAGGATTGTCTCAGCTCGTTATGTTTCATTCAAAGTAAAAATTTAATTTTATAAACATGTCTATTTTGAACATGCCTAATGCGTTTAAAAACTGGAAGTTGGTGGAAGCTGGTGGGCATGTCTATTCCGCACGGACAAACAAAACTGGAAGTGACCCGTGTGAATGCATGGGTACCTTATCAGTTTTGTTTAAAAACAAATTTGCGGACCAACATGCAAACTAAAACCAATGGATTTCGCGGATTAACCAGCATTTAAATGGACCAGAGATTTGTTTGTCCCTAACCCACATGGATTGCAAATTTTACAGACAGATCCACAGATTGCAAACCTCGTACCCAACATGCATACAATGATTTGTAATTCATTGATAATGTAAAAAAAATTATAATGACAATGTATTAAAATTAAACTCTTTAAATTATTTTAGTTTGATCTCCTAAACAAATATCTTAAATTAGTTGTTAGCAAAAGCCTTTATACCTTGGAATCCGACCTTCTCTAAAACCTGCAGAATTTATTAAAATAAAAACATACAAGTTGTTATTATTATTGGGGTCTTACTAACCAATGTTTTTAGAGCATCGGTTAAAGAATCAGTAAATAGTAATGTTATGTTGAAAAACTAAAAACTTCCCTTTTTAATACATTAAAAATATATTTCCCCCATAAAAGTTTACATTTTTAATTTTTTGACAAATGTCCCAAAGGCACTAATTATCATTCCGCTTGTTATTTATTGTCAAATCTTATGTGAGAGTACCCAGTGACATTGTTATTTATTGTAAATATCTTATGTGAGAGTAGCCAATGACACTGTTGCTTCTCAGCCAAGGCCAACAAGCGGGGATTCATATCATTGGTTGTGGTTTGTGACCACTGAGATACACACTTGATGGTATACTTATCATTAATTAAAGGCCCAGACACGTGCTTAAAAAAATAGTCCCTAACATTTACAAATATGAGATAGTTAATCCTTTCCTCATGTTTCCTACAATAGGGTATGTTAGAGTTAGAGTCTCTTTAGCAAGGCACTTCAACGAGTTTATAGCGGATAACTTATAGCGAATGAGAAAGTAGTCCCGTTTGGTAAGCGCATCTGTCACGAGCTTATAGCGTTTTTTCATCTGAAGTGGTGATGTATGATTGTAGACAATTATATCTTTTATGGCATTACAATGATGTTAAATGATATCTCAAAATGGTGTGTATTCTTATATATATATAGATATATGTATCATGTACCTCTTTTGTACTTGTTTTATCAGTATTATCCAGGTTTGAATATGGCAAAGGGAAAGAACCCCGCGGGAGAAAGCACTCAGCAAGGTAAAGACAACCTAAGGTGGTCAGAGGATATGGACCTAGCGTTGTTGAATGCTTTAACAGACGAGGCACATAAATGAAATAGACATGATGGATCCTGGACAACAGAAGCATACAACAATGTAGTTGACTTATTGCGAACAACAATTTCACCACAAATTACAAAGCAACATATTAAGAATCGAATGAAGACCATGAAAGAGAATTTTGGTGAAGCCTTTGATTTGTTTAACAGCTTAAGTGGTTTCGCATGGAACCCAATGAGTAGAAAGTTTGAGGCAGAGGAGGAAGTTTGGGAGGATTTCATTAGGGTTGTAATTATCAAATTACTTAGTGAACTACATTAGTTGAAATTTATTTCAAAATTATTGTTTCCCTTTTATGAAACTGATGTTGTCAAAATATACAGGAGAAGCCACATGCTGCTAAATGGAAAAGGATGCAAATCAAGCATTATGACATGTTGCGGGAGTTGTTTGGTGCTGATAGAGCTACCGGGAAACAAGCACTAACCGCTAAGGAAATGTTGAATCGGTACGAAAAAGATAAACAAAGTTTTGACTTGAATGATTCGTTTGGGGATATGGGGATGCCTGATGTAGATGTCAACACAGTTGAGGAGATTCCTTATTCACCTGCTACCTTTGAAACCTTCAGTCCTGCTCCTGTACAATCTAATCAATCTACTGGCACATCAGGGGCTAGGGGCACCAAGCATAAGGCCCCCATGGCGGATAATATAGAGTCACAATATGACAAAATGTCTTCGGGAATTAATGTATTAGCTGAAGCTGTTAAAGATGGGAATTACATCTCCAAAGAACTACAAAGGGTGGCTGAAAGGCACATTGCAGTTGCTGAAAAACAGGTTACAATTGCTGAAAAAGGCTTGACCATTATGGAACAAAGTAGGCCTCGGGTCTACAGTTAGTCCGATGTTTGGAAGCTTCTAACCGAGTTGGGTTTGTCAGGTCCTTACAAAATGAGTTGTTATCGCTATTTATGTGCCAATGATCCGAAGAAAAGAGAAATATTTGGAGTTCCTCTTGAGATGCGTTTGCAGGCGCTTATAGAAGTGATGTCTGAAGTGGGGATACAATGAATGAACATGACAATGGTTTGGAAGACAATGCAGGTGCAGTATCATTACTTCTTTTTGGAGCCATTAAGCTATTTTGGTGTAGTATGAGAACTTTTTGGAGCCATTAAGCTGTGTTGGTGTAGTAGTATCAGTACTTTTTGGAGCCATTAAGCTGTTTTGGTTGGATGTACAATTTGAAACACTGTATAGATGAAATGTAATTTGTAGGCTGATATATAATATGTTTATGGATATGAAGTGTAATTATCTAACCCGTATTTTTATGCTTATATGTACCACAAGATGTTTGTAAGACCTTGCTAGAAAGGTAAATGCAATTGACTTTTCTATGACGTTTTTTTTTTTGCTTTTTAGTAATATTGTTGTTGATTGATGCTACATAGCTCTTTGGTTTATAATTAGCAAGAAGTAGATGCTACATCAGTTGTATTTTGATTTGCTAAATTAGCTGCACCAAGAGAGAGTGCTCTTTGTTTTAAAGAATTTCAGTGTTGTTGTGTCCTATTAGGCAAAACTGGAATGTATTGGAGTGTCACTTGCATCAACAAATAGTATTTATGGATTATTTGCTTGCTTCTTTTTAACTATTTACATAGGGCTATTTGGTCTGTTGCAAAGACTTATAGACTTGGCTGGTTGGATCTTCAGGCACATATATGTATATAAAAGAATGTTATATGATTTGAGAGGTCTACTAATTTGTTTCAGATCAGGTGTTCAGCAACAATTTTGGAAGTTGAGGGACAGTAGTGCTACAACTAATACTTGATGCAATATTTTTGCTCTTAAATGCTACTCACACTTTTACCTCTTGGCAAAAGATTTTAGCAATAGATTAAAAAAAATATTCCCTCCTGTCCTTGTTATAAGTAAAAAAAAGTCTCATTTTTTGGTCAAATATATAAGTAAATTTCAACTAATTTCATCATATTTAATGACATTATTCCTAAAATATCCATAATTTAATTCCAATTTTGTTTTTCAATAACTCAATCTGGGATGTATTTAATAAAAATTGAAATTTTCTATGAAGGTTACTTTAGGTAATATACTTAATTTTTTAACAACATTAAATAAGATTAATCAATTTCCTTAATATGTATGTTCCATTTAAGTTTTGCTTATAATAGAGACCGAATGGGGTAATGTTTGTGTCTGCGTGTTGGTTAGGGTCCATTGTTGTACACCATATTTAGCATACAGGGGGCAAAAATTGTTGAATAAAGATTCCACAACTATTTCATTTTAAGGGCAAATATATCCTCACAATAAAAATTCATTTTCTTTCTTTCCACTTTTCTATACAACCAAACAATTAAAAACAAAATTCATATTTTCTTTCCCTTCTACTTCTCTCCTACTACCTTCAATCCAAACAACCTAAAACTCTACTCATTTTCTATTCATTTTCTCTTCTCTCCTACTTCTTTCTCTCCTACTTCTTTCCTCCCCACTTCTATTCTAATCCAAACAGAGCGTAAGGGTACTTTTGGAAAAACTTATAGAGAACTTATGAAAATAACTTATAGAAATAAACTTATACAAATAATTTATGATATTTCTATAAGCTCTTTTATATTATATTTATATGCTTCTCTAATTAATTTTTTAAAATAATTTTTTTTTAATTTAGTTAAAAAAATATTAAATAAATATTTAATTAAACTGTGTATTCAATGGCATCTTAATGAAACCTTAACGCTTTGTTTGGCTATCACAAGAAATAGAGAAGAAAGAAGTAAGATGGAAAGAAGTAGGAGAAAAGAAAAAATAAATAGAAAATGAATAGATTTTTAGATTGTTTGGATTGAAAGAAAAAGGTAAGAGGTAGAAAAGAAAGAAAAGTTTAGTTTTGATAAAAAGACATTTTTATCCTTGTATACAATAATCATAATTTTATCTCATTTTTTAAAATTTAAACATATAATAAAAATATTTTATAATAAATATTAATTAAAATATTAAATTATAAATTTTTTCATTTACCCCACCCATTCCCAAGCCCCGCTTCCTTCTTATCTTTCTTCTTCTACATCCCGTGATCCATTGTCTCTGACTCTCTCCAACCGACCTTCAAGACATTTTGTTGAAAGAATCATAACATTTTCTTTGCATTTCTTCTCTAATGGAGGATGATTGTTTCTGTTGCAGAACAAAGCCACCCTTTTTATTGCAGAACAAAGCCACGTGAAGAGTGAATAGAGACACCATTTTTGTTAACAGAGTTGCATGGAGAGCAAGAAATTGTAACGATGATGGGTAAAATTGTAATTGTCCAGTTTTTAGCTCTTCCTCACCATTCTCTTCACAGTTGAGCGAAGAAAATTTTAAAGCTGGGTCCCACATGTTTTTCTTCTTTCTCATGTGTTTTCTATCCATATCAAACAAAAGAAAATGTCAACATCCATCAATTTTCTCTCTTCTCAACTTCACTCCTCTCATTCTCTCTAGAAACAAACAATGTGTTAAGTGAAGCAATGAGGAAAACGTTAAATCATAAAGTGTGGACATCAGGCGGTCCATAATAATCAAGTGGATATTAAAATCAGAGCCCTGGCAAGGTTAAGCATTTTAAATCGTTGGATACACTGGTCTTTTCAGTTCAACGTAGCATTAAATGGTTGGATATTACGGTCTTTTGAGATGCAGCAACGTCTCGGTACAACCAAACCAGCAAGTAACTCCTCAATGCACGCAGCAAGTAAGCTCTCTGCTTTGACCAAATTATTACACTCTCTTAATTACCGTTAAGCCCTTTCGTTTTCTCATTAATTACAAACTTATCACTCTGCTTTTCAGACACACACACTCCCTTCGCTTCACACTTCACTTCTCCCGCTCCTCTCTCTCTGTCTCTGCATCTGCAGAGCAACAATGGCGGCAACACCCTCTCACGTTATCTACTTCTCCTTCCTTTCTCTTTTCTTTCTCCTTGTTCAAAGTTCCACGAACCCAGATTTCGAGGCTCTCATGTCCTTCAAAACCGCTTCAGACACATCCAAAAAACTCACTACTTGGAACACCACCACCCACCCATGCACATGGGACGGCGTTTCCTGCATCAACAACCGAGTCTCCCGACTCGTTCTCGAAAACCTCGACCTCCAAGGCTCCATTCAACCCTTAACTTCCCTCACTCACCTCCGAGTTCTGAGCCTCAACCGTAACCGTTTCTCCGGTCCCCTTCCAACTCTTTCCAACTTCACCGCTCTCAAGCTTCTTTTTCTCTCTCACAACAACTTCTCCGGCGACTTCCCCGCCACGGTTACGTCACTTTTCCGCTTATACCGTCTCGATCTATCCCACAATAACTTCTCCGGCGATATTCCGGCGACGGTTAACCATCTCACCCACCTTCTCACCCTCCGTCTCGAAGAAAATCGATTCTCCGGCCACATTCCCGGCGTTAACCTTCCCAGCCTGCAAGACTTCAACGTCTCCGGTAACGGTCTCTCCGGCGAGATACCCGAGTCCTTATCCGGTTTCCCCGAATCCTCTTTCGGGCAAAACCCGTCTCTCTGCGGGGCCCCGGTTCAGAAATGCAATACCATCGTGACTGACCCGAGCAAACCCGGATCCGAAGGTGCCATTGCATCGCCGGTGATGCCACGTGGCAACACCCCAACAACTGTGTCCTCTTCACCGAGTTCAATGCCATCCCATGAAGGAAAAGCTCATGAAAATGGTAACGGAGGTTCCAAAATAAGCCCAGTGGCATTAATAGCGATTATAGTGGGCGATGTTTTGGTCCTTGCCGTAGTGTCTTTGTTTCTCTATTGCTACTTCTGGAGGAACTACGCTACAAAGTTGAAGGAAGGAAAAGGGTCAAAGCTTTTTGAGAGTGAAAAGATTGTTTATTCATCGAGTCCTTACCCTGCACAAGCAGGACTTGAGAGGGGTCGAATGGTGTTCTTTGAAGGGGAGAAGAGGTTTGAACTGGAGGACTTGCTGCGTGCCTCTGCTGAGATGCTTGGGAAAGGTGGGTTTGGGACAGCTTATAAAGCGGTTCTTGATGATGGGAATGTGGTTGCGGTGAAGAGGCTGAAGGATGCGGTGATTGGAGGGAAGAGGGAGTTCGAGCAGCACATGGAAGTGTTGGGAAGGTTGAGGCATCCCAATGTCGTGAGCTTGAGGGCTTACTATTTTGCAAGAGAGGAGAAGTTGCTGGTCTATGATTACATGCCCAATGCCACCTTGTTCTGGCTCCTTCATGGTACGTCATTTCATTTCCCTATTCACACAAACACAATCATCATATACAATTTTCTATTTGGCTGTTTAGAAACTCAGAACAGAAAAGTGGGTCATCATCATATTTTATATTATAAATTAATAAAATAAAATAGGAATAGGTTAAGTTTTCTACAACTGCTCAATTGGTTTGTTCTTTAGCTGCCCTTTGGTGAAGAAAGTCAATTGAAGAGGACCTGCTGAACTCAGTGGATTATTTTCCGATGTATTTGTTTATTTTGTTTTTGTTTTTATTTAACCTACATTTTCCTAGTAGCAGCCTAACACTAGCCAGCCATAAACAAAATAAAACCCAACCAGTGCTCCAGTCAATCGATGGGTCTACTAAGCAGGATACGAGATACCTTGGCAATGAAATGAATATAGGTTATGTGCATCAAAGTAGCATGTTTTGTGGGGGACACCATTTTGAGGCTCCTTCAAATTTTGAAGTTTAGGGACCATCAACCATGTGATTATGCATAGTTTCTACCCCTTTTTATAATATTTATTTATTCTTTTTTTCCACGCCCCTTTTTATATCTCATAATCATTGATTATTTACCTGTAATAATAGTTTCTAATAAAGCAAAAGTTTTCATATAACTAAGAATCAGGATTCCTTCTCCGTCCTTCCAAGTCCGCAATTTTTAAAGCAATTGCATACACAAAGGAACTGTTCAATGCTGCACAATTATGACCATATGGGAATCGAGACAGACTATTCAGACTGTGCATTTGTGTTGGTCCCCCATTTTCATTAAAAAAAGAAAGAATACATTTTCCCCCGCTCTTTTGCTTTATGTTCTTTTGCAGATCTAACATTTGGCTCCATCCCTTTATCTTTTACCAATTGAATAATGAATATGACCAAAAGGGTCTTCCTCCTAAAGGGTCTTCCTCCTATTGGGAAGTTGGAACCTTTTGATACAGTGTCAAATGGGTGTAATTATGTGGAACCTGATGGGTTAATCCGACAGGGAACCGAGGACCCGGGAGAACCCCATTGGACTGGACCACTAGGCTTAAGATAGCAGCAGGAGCAGCACGAGGCGTAGCCTTTATTCACAACTCCTGCAAGTCCCTTAGGCTCACCCACGGTAACATCAAATCCACCAACATCCTCCTTGACAAGCAGGGGAATGCACGCGTGTCAGATTTCGGGCTCTCCATCTTCGCGGAACCAGGTGGCAGATCCAACGGTTACCGTGCCCCGGAGGCATCAGACGCTCGAAAACAATCTCAAAAGTCTGACGTGTACTCTTTTGGGGTTCTCCTGCTGGAGCTTCTGACCGGGAAGTGCCCCACGTCGTCGGCGGTGGACGGTAACGGTGGGGGTGGGGTAATGGATCTGCCAAGGTGGGTCCAATCAGTGGTGAGGGAAGAATGGACGGCTGAGGTGTTTGATATTGAGCTGATGAGGTATAAGGACATTGAGGAGGAAATGGTGGGCCTGCTCCAGATTGCTATGTCTTGTACTGCCGCTGCACCCGATCAACGCCCCAAAATCAGCCAGGTCATCATGATGATCGATGACTTGCGTGGGGTCGAGGTGTCACCCTGTCATGACACGTTGGACTCCGTCTCTGACTCACCTTCCTTCTCTGAAGATGCATGTGGAGCAGCTAGTCAATAAACTTCGGTTTTGGAGGGGTTCAATTCAATTCAACTTTGATGTTCACTAGGCAGTAGGATTGTAAATCAGATTCTTCGCCTTTTGTTTTTTTTTCTTCTGCTTTTCATTTTTTTGCCCCAATTTTTTTTTTTTTTTTTTGCTTTTTGCTTTCTCGACTTTATTTGATCCTTTGCCCATTTTCCTGAATGGCAAGTTAAATTTTCATCAAAGTAGGAAATGATATCGATGGTGTTAATGACCATTCTAATTAAAGGTTAAGGCATTTCTTTCTCAAATTTATTATCTAGCATGTTTTGGCGTTGGTTGGTGAAGCCATTCATCTGCTCAGTTCAATAATGGTTGGCTTTCTAAAAGCACTTCTTGTTTGATTAGCAAAATTTAAGGCTATCTTTGATTTATCGTTACAAACGTATATTTGGGTTCAAATATACGTTTGCGATTTTTTAATTGTAAATCAAACATGCACTAACTTAATTGGAGTTAGCTTTGTCTTCAATGCACCTAATTAGGTGAGGTGCATGGTTGTTGCATCTTCCAAATGTAAGTTTGTTAGGTTGCAACCTTTTGTTTCTAAAATATTAAAGGCTGTGTTTGTTTCTCCTTTAGAAAATCATGTTAGGCCATTGCAATAAAAATTTGTTTCCATATTGGATGATAAAAATAATAATGATTATATCACAACAAACTTACTTTTGAAATTGTAAACGACAATTCAAACCGACACTAAATCAATGATAATTATGGAGTGGTGCATCCGTGTGCTCCCTAAATTTGTGTATTATAGAATCTCCCCTCGGTGTTTGTAATGTAATTTTTTACCACCAAGGAGTATGGCGAGGAGGAATACAAATTCAATGTGCTTTTCCTTCGTCTCGTGCAGCCACAGGCCCACAGCCTATCTTGTGGTGTAATTTGTTATGACTAGAACTTTTTGGTTACCAACAACAACCAAATTGTTCTTAAATACCTTTGATGGTTTTGGATTCATGACTTTGTTAGTGAGATATAAGACCCAATAGAAAAAGTCATCAACAGATATCCATGAAGCAAATGGACTGTATTGATGAAAATAAGTATACGCAAGATACTGAAAAAACTTACAAGATGAAAAGAATGAATTAAATAATTAGTTTTAGTGATAACTTTTGTTTCTGTACCTATAGTAAGTAGTATTAGAAGTGCATGACCTGTGGTGCAATCTTCATAAGCCTTGACAAAGTACTAGGCAAGAACTTCCTAGCAAACAGAAAACAAGCATGTTTGCTGTTTTCATTATACTTGCATTTCTTACTCCTCAAACCCTCCAAAAACTCAACAGTCACCTCAGATGTAAAAAATTTAGCTGGGTGTGGACCACCCTTTGACCAGTCAACCCAAGTCAAACTTCTATTTGAATTCCCCTCCCAAAACTTGATGCTCACAAAGGTTGGCAAGTAATGTTCATCTGCGTAACATGAACCTTTGCAGTAGTCTTGAAAAACTCGGAAGTATTTTCTGTCAGATACTACTTCTAATGCAAGCTCTCTGTCCATTTCAAACCATTGAGACCCTTTTCTCCATTGCCTGAGGGTGATCTCAGGCCACATCTGGATGCTGTAGCGGCCACGTCCAACTGCACTAGGCTCATCATAAGCCATGACATAATTATGGGTAGAGTTCATCAAGTAAGAGTAGATAGTTGAGAAGTTGAAGAGTGGTATGCAGGATTCCGATAAGAGAATAAATCGTTGGTTTGAGAAATCGAGTAGTGCATTGGCCAACAGGCGACGCTCAGCTTCAATCATGTTCACATTGCCCCATTGCACATCCTGCATTAATTGTGCGATACCACATGATGAGTTGTTCTTATTAATCACTTTTTCTTTCTAAATTGAAACAGATTCCAGGATTTTGGAATCCATGGACATATATATATTTATCTAGTGAGAACAGTTCACATTTTAAGAATTTTGAGAATAATAAAGCTTGACCATATAATCATATATGGATGATCAAGATTAAAAATTGTTTAGTAATAATATAACCAATTAAAAAACTCACATACATTCATCGTTTAATTCCCACCATTCAAATAAGTTTTAATAGTTAATATTCATTATTCTTACATTCTTAAGATACACAATTGATTGATGACTACTTTTTGATAAGAATTAAATGAACCCGTATAAGAAATAATTGAGATGGCGTACAATTTACATATAAAAGAAAAAAGTAACAAATATCATTGTCCTTTTATTATTTGGGGTTTACTGAATATATGAATGTTTTCCCAAAAGAGTAAATACACAATTTAATCCTTGAAATTGCAGGGTCGTATCAATTTAGTCCCCTACATTATCAATATTCCAAAATGATCCTTGGAATTGCAAAATGTTAATCAGGTTCGTCCTTCCGTTCATATTTGCATGAACTATAATGACATCAAGTTGGTAATGTCAAGGATGCATTTGAAACTAAGTAAATAATGTCAGGGTGCGTTTGCTACATTTTGTAATTCTAAGGATCATTTTGGAATATTGATAATATAGGGAACTAAATTAATATTACTCTATAATTTCAGAGATCAAATTGAGGATTTACTCTTTTCTAAAACTAGTAGCAGCTAGCTGTTACAGTTAATGGATTGGGGCCTTATGAGGTAGTACCATTTTAAATGCTAAAATATTTTGGATTGCCAAATGGCAATTCAACCGGGATGGGTTTTTAGTGATCAATTTTTTTTACCAAGTGTAACAAAGCCTTTGTTCAGTTGAAGAATTAATATTACCATATACGTCAGGACCTGCTCATAACAGGTGAATGTGGTCATAAATGCCAGCGTAATGATAGAAGTTCACAAAGACAGAGGTATCTTATTTTGCACTTTAGAACCAAGACGACTAGACAAATTTTGGACCAAAAGCGGCTGATTCACTTCATAAAAATTATCATTCTTACCCTAGCAATATGAAACAGTTATATGTCTCTCTCTGTTTCGTTTTGTTCTCTGTTTATTTTATTCTCTCCTTTGCCTCTTGATTGGTTTTTATTTATTTATTTGTTCTTTCTATTTAGAAACTTGCATGGCAACAGATGTAACGAGACATTTGCATAGGACTAGGGCCTACCCTGTAATTCATTTCAATTATACAAAACAATAACTATTTTCATTTAACAAGTACTTTTAGGACATTGTTTAAGAAATCAAGAAGATAAATTTTATATGAAAAAAATGATATATTTAATATATTAAAAGGCATTACACTTAGTTTCCTAATACAAGTTTTTCTTTTATTGATTCTTTAAGGACATTCCTTACCAAGAAACATTTTCGTAATTCAGATTATAGCAAATAAATGTAACAAGTAACTGAAGAAGAAACCAACTGACCTTACTGGGAATTCTTCGGCCATGAAACACTGGACTCTCCGGGTGTGATCCATTGTATGATGGATTGGAATGCACGTAAATTGAGTAGTACCCTTCATTTCCTTTGAAGAATTGCTCCCACAAAGGTGCCAAAAACACAGGACCCTTTGTCAAGAACATGAAGGCCACTTTGGGAACTCGATCAAAGGGGTAGTCAGGGATCTTTGCAGTCATCGAAGCTCTCCATAACAATTCCTCATCATCCATATCATGCGCAACATGGGGAGGCTTAAGAAACTCCTTCAATCCCACATGACTGTGATTGACTATTTCTTGTTTTGCAATTGGGGGTGGCAAAGGTGGGGTTCGTGGTATGGCAGAGAGTGACAACTGAGTAAATTGTAGACTAAAAGTGCAATTTTTAAGATAGAAACTGATGATGATTCCAAGGGTTACACCAAAGCCCAAAACGAGGATATAGGTAAGGAAATGAACAAAGTGGAGCTGAGTATTGAAAAGCTTGGAAACCGTGTTTAATGAGTATTGATTATTTGAGCTTTTCATTTTGCGGTGCCAAATTAAAAAACAAATTATGTTCTCTAGGTATATACTAATTATATGATATTTTGTAAAGAAGAAGAATTATAAATATGTGACCAAAATGATTTATGTAAGGCTTTTTGTCCTGATGAAATACTTCAAGGACGAGGTATAGAAATAAATCAGCAACAAACTTATCTTCTAATCAAAATATATATCTTTATAACATAAATCATAACCAACAAAGCCAAATGAAAGTACTCAGTAAAATAAGAATCACCGGGAGTAAAACTGATCCAAAATATGATGGACACAGCAAGGAGGGGGTGACTCGGAGAGACCCATTCACATGTTGTTGATGGCTTTGAAGACCACTGAATAGGAGTCTCTCTCTCTTTTGGTTCCTTCTTCAATGCCCACTTTATATATACTTGCCCTTTGTTTTCTTCTCCGCTAGAAATTAGTAGTGTAATAGCTTCTTTAAAAAGCTGAATTTGCCAATAAAAGAAAGAACTGTTATCGCTGGTTTTGGAAACCTGTGAAGATTGTTAACTTTTCGTTACAAGAAACCAATATGTATATAATATACTATTGCACAACTACAAGGAAAGAAGCAAATTATTATTATTATGTTGAAACTTAGTAGAAAAAGCAGGTTATATGGTTATTATTATGTGGTGCCATCTGTTACTGTTTTTGTGCAATAGTATTAATAAAACTACAAAAAATGGACGTTTGTGTGGAATTTTTGACGTTGAAAATGTATGTTACATTACGACGAAGACTAAGTTACGTAGCCGCCTAGTTTACCAAACGCGTCGGTTTATGACGTGTTTGGTTACAACTGGTGTTTCAACTATTCAATTTTCGGGGCCAAACCACGTTCCAGAAAGAAGTCAATGTTAGATTAATTATTTTAATTAATGGATTATGTGAATTGGCATTAATCAATTATTAGGAATTATTATTAATATATATTATGATCATTTGTTAATATTAAAACACTTGATATATATGATGATATAATATTGGGCTTAATCTTATGAGCGGCTTATAATGGGTTGGCCTTTCACTTATGAAGCCCGTTGAGAAGTCTCTGACTCCCTGCTCTCATCTGGAGTCTATACATATTGTCTCCCCATTAAGCAGTTATGATCATACTGACCGGTAACTCCAGGAAAGAGAGCAGTTCACTCTCACACTCTGATCTTTCACGTTTTCTCAGTTCTTAGAATCATAACTCTTGAATAAACATCAACCAGATGGATCCCTTTTGATGTCAGGTACACATTTATTCTTAATCTAAGCAGTTATGATTATACTGACCGTAACTCCAGGAAAGAGAGCGGTTCACTCTCACACTCTGATCTTTCACGTTTTCTCAGTTCTTAGAATCATAACTCTTGAATAAACATCAACCAGATGAATCCCTTTTGGTGTCAGGTACACATTTATTCTTAATCTTATTGTATATGATAAACATGCCATACTTTATATCTACATCGATTACATTTGAATCTAGAATTTAACAAATAAATTTATCAGCCAACGCCGCAGATGGCAGGCATGGGAGGGAGCTTATTGAAGAATTTTCAGCAAACATAACATTCCAGCAATCAAAACAAACGTCTTCAAAATTATGCTACTTAATTAGTACTGGGAAACTTTTAGGACGAATTATTGGAACTTATATTTTTCTGCGAAAATAATTGCTTTGAAAATTAAAAGGTACTCCCAAAGAGGTCAACATGCCAGTCAAATATAATGGAGGAAAATGACACCGGAATAATGTGGAAATTATATTCGCAAATACATTAAGACGAACCTAATTGTATGGACACAATATTTAGGAGGTGAATTGTCATGTACCTATAAAACTATGGGTAAAAGTTTGCCTTGTATAGGTGAGTTTATAAGATGGTGAGAACCATTTAACATAATTCATTTAACTTGATTCATTTAATTGAGTTAATACATTCTGATTGAACAGGATAGTTTTTATCCTTCCGTTTTCTGGATATACGAGAATTCACCAATTTAGGATGGATGGCATACTTGTAGTATGTGGACATAATAAGTGTGTGTTTGGATCAGCTACGAAAATTTGATTATTTTAATAATCGATTATATGAATAATCGATTATTGTTATAATGAATTATAATAGAATCAGTTTAATGTTTGGATATGTTTGCTGAAAAGCGATTATAAGATAATCTATTTCGTTTGGATTGTTTAAAAATCACTTATATGTAGTAAATTACTAGAAAGGGTATGAAATTATTTATATAATTTAATAATATTTGTTTGGCAGTTAGTTTTGTAGGGGTGAAATAGAAAGAATGGTATTGGTTTCAAAATAATCTAACAACTTTTTAAATAAGTTTCAAACTTCTAACTTATCTAAATACAGCTTATTTTTCATAGAAACAACTATTTTGAAATTTAATCAGTTTATCCAAACATATCAGTTTTAACTGAAAAATAACTTTTATTATGAAAAACGGTTGTTTAATCTTACCCAAATATCCTCCAAATATCACTTAACAGTTAACAATTTAATGCCACTTGAATTATGATTATAATAAATTGATGAGATTAATTTTAATATATTATCAGTATAAAAGATATATATTGTCATCAAATCATTCGTTACCATATACAACTTTTAAAGTGATATTTTTAATGTTTTGTCAGTGTATAGTTAGATAATAGTGTAAAAAAATTAAACAGAAAATGGATCAAAATTAAATCTTAATTTTATTTTATAAAGAGTGATATATTACCTACATGAATGGTTATTGGTTAATCCTATTGGAAGAAGAATAATCATTTAACTATTTCTTAATACGATTGACTACTTAAATAGTTTATACATAATCTTTAATAATTATTATTAGAAACTAATGTTGTTATGATTTTCCTAAAACATTTCCGGAGGTAACAAATTTGTGCTCCGACAATTAATTCATTAATTCAAATAATTATAGTTCATAATTTACTAATCGAAGTCTTTTATGTAATTTTTAACTCTTTCCGTTTCAAAATATTCATAAGATTTTTTTTATAGAAAATTAATAAATTTATCAAATAATTATAATTTTAAATAATTATAGTATCATTTGACTGAATTATATTTTCACTTTATTTATATTTTTTATTCTATTTAGTAGAGTTTATGAAAATGCTAAGAAACAAAAACAAAATTAAGAAAAAATAATTCAAACCTCTTGATTTTTAAAATAATAAGTAGATTTATCAAAAAAAATTAATTAGTAGATTGCTGTGCATTACACTGTCAACTAATCACTAATCATGATATGGTTGCCTTTTAAAATAGTTAAGGTAAGTGCCAATTTTTTTTACTTATGTGACAATTTTTTATTAGATGTTTGTATAAAATGGTTTTACACTGTCAGTGTTATTAAACTCTAATAAGTATTATAAAATGCATAAAATATTCATTTGAGTAGGAAATCAATCACTTCCTAAAACTTATAATTATTTACACCTCCTTAAAAAAATTGCCTGCACCGAAACAAAAACCTTAACTTTTATGGTTAGGAACCACTTGAGTTGGAAGACAACCATTTAATTTCACTAAATTTGGTTATGAAGAAAAGTAACAATTATTTGGCAAAATATTCTCTCCATTTCATGGTATCTATCATGTTATGTGTAAAGGTTCTCTTTATTTCTCCTCATTGCTATGATTTTGGGATGTATAGAGGATATTTGGATTTCACCCAATGTCACATTATTATATTTATACCTCTAAAATTATAGTAGTGGTGAGGGAATACGGAGAAGATCTCACAATTTATTACTTTTGAAAACAAAGAAAACATTAATTATTTTTTTAACTTTATCAATGCCTCTTAATATTTCTACTAAAAGAAATGGAGAATATTAATGTAATGAATGACAAATTTTATCAAATATATTTGGGGAAATTACACCAACCCCTTCTGAGGTTTAACTTAACTTAATATCTCTTCTATCTCAAAAGTTACACTTACTTGCTTTTAGGGAAGAACAATGTAATTACAATAAGCTCCCTCTCTAGGAGAGGTAAATGTAATGATAATTGAATCTTAATAGAGGTGAATATAGCTTTTAAAACAAAAGGAGTGCCAATTGAAATCTTAATGGAGGTCGATTTAGTTTCCTCAATATAGTTATATTTCTCTAAAATTTAGGTTTTAATAAATAAAAAAAGTAATTCTTGTAAAAAATATTAAACAAAAAATATTATAAAACGGATAGATTAAGTAGCTGTAGCTTCCTTTCTTGATGTCATGTATTTTTCTGGTGCCAAATTGATATATGGACCAAAATTATAGTTTACAATAATAAAAAGAGTTTAATTTCTATACACTGACAGTGTAAAACTTTTTTACACAGATATCTAATCATAAATTGCCACATCAGCATATTTATTTGACTCTTATCCTAACTACTTTAAAAGCCATCCATATCATAATTGATGATTGGTTGATAGTGTAAAAAACTTTACACTGTCAATACATACAAATTAAACTCATACTAAAAAGTACAAACTAACTACAATAGAACTCAGAACATATAGTTGGGCACCGAAACAATGCTTAGGAGTTAACAAGGGTTCAAAACCCAACAACAATGCTGTAAAATAAATAAGAAAAAAGAAGCGAAACACCCAAAGCATTGCCATCCAACAAGAAGAAGGCAACAAAATACGACAATCCTGAAATTTGAGAGCTAATTTGCTAATTTTGTGTAATCAGTTGAAAGAAATATTCACACGAAAAAAAATGAAGTATCACATTTTATAATTGTTCTCAATTATAGGAGGAAAAAAAAAATCAATTTACAGATTCTTACTGTTTTTCAAAATTGAGTAAATATGGGATTGATTCCATCTGTTGGAAAATTGGCACGCCATAGGTGACATCTTGACTATTCATTCCATTTTCACTATTCACAGATAATTTCCATGATTCACGGCAGTATTTCTCTTCCACTCTGTAGCCTCAATCACGGCACGGGCATGAAGTATCATTTACTAATGCAAATATTATGAGCAAGCTTTAATTTTAATACTTGTTGATATACTATTCACTATGCAACCTCAAGGTAAAGAAAGTTTAGTTTGGATTTTAGAACAAGTCTACATTTTTTTATCTGATGGAATAGAACAAGTCATATTTCATGAATCAATAATATTATAGAAACCTATAACGTTGCAAAGTACGCTTCCCGTAATATCATCGTATGGTACATAAAAGTTCACAATTTAAACCCTAGTTTAGATACTAATTTGCGTCATTAAGCATTGCCGCTTAACGATCACCAAATAGAAGATACACATGTCAAGTTACTGAACTTGTTTTAACAGAGTATAACACAGCAATGCCAGCCACAACACCAGCAATAAGAAATGAAGACTTCCTAGATGTAAACTGGCAGTAGTGTAAGCCCATATCCATCGGGATAGAAAATGCAGCCCACAGGTATTTTTGAACTTCTGGATTGAAAAATCCTATGAAGGTACATACAGTATATTCTGTCAGTCCCATGAGAGAATAACAGACAATCTCACAGGTAATTCCTCTCTCAGATTATTACACAAGCTTTATAGGCTATACAATTATTGTATGCAGTTTTCGTTATCTAGGGAAATTCCAACGCAAACAACGAAAAAATTTGAGGATAGAGCTACACATTTTCCAGAGAAAATGCAACGGAAGAAGACTCTTAGAAGAGTGAACCACCCAGTGCAGTTCTTCATACTTATAATTTACCCACGTTGTCAGCAAATGCAACCAAACTGGAATTGAACGTTTCTAGAGAGAAATCCTGCACATTCTCACAGATATTGTCTTAAGTTTCATTTAATTCAGAATGTCAGTGTGTCACTAATTCAAATATGCTTGTTGAAAATTTTTCTCAAGACACGAGGTATTATTGCAATTCCATGAATCATGTCAGCCAGCCAAAATAATCAAATATGATCATGAAAATATGTAGGTGCAGGGAAGTAAATTAGAAGCAGTGTTCCATCTGGTTTACCTAAGAGAGGAAAATACAAAATTCTAGAAAAACATTTATGTTTCATATTTTATAATAGAAATTATGGACATAGATTAGTTATTTTCTGTCTGTCTATGGTAGATTGAATGTTAATCACAGCTATTTGGACAGTTTCTGTAGCAGATGCTTCACAATATTTAAACGGTCAGATAACTATTGTCTCCCATTTACAAGAGAGGGTTATTTTGTAATTCACTGAAAAATGAAAAAGTTTTCGTTAATAAAGGAGGAAAGGAAAACAAAGAAAATAGAGAGAGCGGCAAAAGGATAAAGTGAGTAAGCATTACATGCATAGTTATCAAACCCAGACTGGAAACCAATTCAGTCAAGGCTGTTATTAGGTCACTGGCTGATTTGCAGATCTAATAAACTGGTATGGGCACGGTAGATTTTTCACCAATAGATACTACAAAGATATATGTAGGGTGTTTGAAGTTTAAAGCTTAACTATAGCTTATTAGTTATTACCTTTGGTAACTTATGTTGCTGGGCTAGATGATCCACATGGAGCCTCACATTTGATGATGCAGGAATCCAGGCACGGCGGTCAACATCAGAATATACATATGCAACAATGTCAAACAATGTTTTTGCTCCACCTTCAATCGCTTTCAAGATATTAGCTTCTCTACTCCTACGATTCCTGAATAAGTGAAAATGATAACAATCCTCAGTGACTTTCACATAAAATATCAACTGTAACTACCAACTGTTCAGTTAAAGGAAGTGATTGATGGTTCATACTTTAGATATCCACACAGCATCTGCTTTGGCCAGAGATTTACTCTCCCATGCATTGGTATTAAAGCATGAGGAGAAAGATCCAGAAATTTGTATGTCGTTTGGAAGTATTCCTGCAAATGACAACAAGAGTAAGCAAAAGAACATTAAATACACTGGAATTATTAATATTATTTTCTTTTATCAGTGGTTGCTTTGCTAAAATGCACTTTGATCTCTTAATTACAGGGAGCGCACCATTCACTTTAGAGAAACGGAAGCAGCAATGCAGAGTAATGGTTCATAATTGTAGTCTATAATATAAGAACAAGAAGATAGGTATTTCAACATTACAAAGTTTATTCACACTTACTGTCATATTTCCACCAGAGGTTATGTCCAAGAGGGCACTTCCCTGACTGAAACAAAGTGAATTAATATGTTAGCAGAGTGGAGTAGATAACAAAAAGAAACCATAAAGATGAACAAGGTCATAGACAATATTGCAACTACTGAAGAGGAAATTAGAGGGTCTGGATAATATGACACAAATTTCAGCATGCCAAACTATTTCTTTCTCTAGATCAAACTAGGTAGACCACCTATTCCCTCATTAAATTTTGAGAAGAGGATTTTTGTGGAGGTAAATCAAACAGAACAATACTTCATCATGTCTATGTTCTCCCAGTATTATCAGTATGTCTTCATTGACCTAGAAAAGAATACAGGAATAGCTAACACAGTTTTGTTTTCTTCTAGACAGCAAATAAGCAATTAGAATATTTAAGAAAATCATAGGATTAGGGTTTGTGGAGAAGGAAAAGAGGGGATGACAGCTAACAAGCGTAAACAGCTAATATTAATTGATAGGTTGAAAAATGTGATACAAAATTCTCATTCTCAAAACTTTACCAACTTGGTTAGGTTTTACTATTTTTAATAGACACAACATTCAGAAAAAAAATGATATATAAAAAACAGTCGACTAAATGTTGAAGTATCTACAACAGTTCCAACCGAGACATAGTTCCAGATAAGGTATTCAAATGCTTGGAAAGTTTCATAGTCATCCAAATATGCATAAAATACATAAACATATATAAAATGAAAATGTGTATGTATATGTGAGACTTTGCTCCTTGCTTAATGTAAGAACCATGATATTCTATGAAATCTTACCCCACACAATGATCACCTACAATCAATGAGTATGTATTCCTGTGAAGCAGCGCCATATGGCCATCTGTATGTCCCTTAAACAAAGATAATTTTCATCTTCAGCAGAATATAGAAGCAGTTTTGTAGATAATACAATATTTTATCACCATACTTCTGACTTCTGTACGAACTCAGTTGAGAATTCAAGTAAGGTTTGATATATGAAAAAAATTGTCAAGGACCAATTCAAGATTAAAGCGTTACTAAGAGACATTCATGGATGGTTTTAAATTTAAACCTCAATACCCCTTCATGCAAAAGCACTTGGGATTTAGAGAGGTTCACTGTTTGAAGAAACTATAATGCCATGTTAAGAACAAATTCAACCTAAAAGCTTAAGCTGATAAAATAAGACGCATGAATGATTTTTAATGTATGACTAACAGAATTTTTTGTGGAAGTTTTTCATCCTACGAGGTAATGTTAAAATAATGAAGTGGTTGTGCTATTACTCTGCTCATACATATTAAACAAAATTTTCAAATTTATACAGAAAATTTCCAGAAAATTGAAGTTAGTGCACCCCAACAAGCACAGTACATCAAAGAAGCTAGACTGAAACTTGCTTTATTACTCTATAAAAGAAGGATTACACATTTGATAAATACCGGTGCAAAAATAACTCTCAATATCTGACCACCAATGTGAATGTTTTCATCTCCAGTAACAGAGGTATAGCCAAGTGACCAGTCATCTGTAATCAAAGAATATTAGTTTAACAGTTTGGTAAAGTTTTATTTTTGGCAAATCGGGTCAGAACTGACAAATCTAAAACAAAAATTAAAAACTTATGTGAAACAGTACAAGTTATAAAAATTAATTCAATTTATCTGTGACGCATTCCAAAATTGGAAATTAATTTGCAAATCAATTCAAATCATATTTTTTAAAACGAGTTTCAAAGATGGGAATTAAATCAAATCAATTCCATTTATTAATGATTCCACACGTGGTGTTAGGAGAATTCTAATCATCAGGACCTCCATGCAAAAAATTAATATCCATCACCAAAAAAAAACTGCAACCAGATATATCCACTGCTTCCTCCCCCTTATCTGGGAATTTCACCTACAACCAGATAGACCCTTGTTGCATAAAAATACATCAAGCATGTCCTATAAATCTCTTGACAAACAAATATATTGCAACAAAAGGATTATGATGACTCATGAGTGCTGATGCAGAACATACCAAAAGTTGGGTTTTGCAATTTTAGGGTGACCATTTTAAGATTCATAGCAAAGTCATGATAGAATCTGTTGAAATAAAACTATTATTCTATTTCCTTTTATATACATTTACTGTTGTACAACTACCTTGTACTATCATAGTCCTTACTATTACAAATAGAATACCAGAGGGCAGTGTAAATTCACTGACTCAATCATTCACACACTTTTGGGTTTATACATGATCATTTCTCTCTCTCAACGGCATTGATAAGTCATTTACTCAAAATATTTTATGAATTTCGTGACATACAGAAGAATACATTTTATGTCAGTAAGGATGCATGTAGCTAAGTTTCTAGTTGCATAAATACTAACACAAAACTAGGGAGGAAATTATACGTGTTTGCAAACTATCTCCAAGAACATTATTGAAATAAAAACAAAAACTAACATTAGAACCTTTGCTTATGCGACGCATGGTATTTTCATGGGCTAACAAAATAGCATCAGGATTGCACTTCTGGATAACCGAGAGACCTGCCATAAAGGGTGAATATGCATGACAATTAAAAGAGTATACTCATAATTTAGTTTATAAATAACATTTAAAATGTAAGTTTCCAAGTTCAAGAGTGTAGCCATTACAGACAATAGCTTCTGCTATAAGAGAAAGTGATAATCTATGAGGTACACTTGGGTGCAGAACTAACAAAGATAATATTACACCCTTTGTTGCTTTTATGTGCTCACGTAAAGTTAGTGCACAAGTAACAAAGTAAAAACAATTATTTATGATCACAGCCTCACCATTCAACACCTATACTCATAGCATAATCTACTTTAAAAAGAATACAAGTCACTATAGTTTTAGTAAAGACTTACCGTCTACATGATCATGGTGATGATGCGTGACAAAGACCACTAGTCTTCTTGGCAAAGCAGTAACAATTTTCTTTAGCTGATAATTACAGAGTAATATGTTAAGATTTAATTGAAGAGGAAAACAAATTTCAAAATCAGATGATGTGGAAATTATTACTATCTATAGGGGTTGGATGGATCCATAGAAACAAGTAGGAAATAGGAAAAAAGGAAACATCAAAAAGCACATCTCCATGTAAATTCCAAAACAATCGCATGACTAGTATTTAAGCTAAAAAAAGTTTAGCAGTTAAATTCGAACAAATGGGACTTGTTTCTGTTTTTTCTGGCAATAAGAGAAGTCAAGTTATATTAAGAAACAGCCAAATCAGCATGATCGAGTATAAGGAAACTAAGTTAGTATAGAAATGAAATGCATCCCTTGAACATGGAATAGAAAACACAAGGATAATAGATGACTCAAAGGCCACAATGACAAGGACTAAAACTGCACAAGCATAGATGTTATGTGGAAGTATACCTCTCCATGGAATTCTGATAGACATCCTGGATCAACTATTAGTGCATCTCCACATGCAATAAAATTATTATCCTCAGAATCATTTGGAACATTATCAGGTGCAAACACCACCAAGTTTGTTGTGCGAAAAGGCTTTGCTGTCCTACTTCCCATAGGCATAAGTATAACACCGGGAGGGTACTCCTGAAAATGAAAATAAGTCTTCATTTTGCACTAGATTATTAAAAACAAGTGCTTCGAAGAATAAAATACCTAAAAAAACTCCCTCTTTCTCCTTTCCTTGTACAAAAATATCAAACTGCAGCTATAAGCTCTGAATAAATAGTTTAATATGTAAATTTTGAGTTGCTGAAAATTAACAGTATATTTCAAATTATAACGTTTCAACAACTCCCTCATGTGGAGGAGATTCTTATCCTTTGAACTTTATTCATAAGCAGTTAAGAAAGCGAGTTAGTGCATATGCCAGTGAATACATAGGAAGGCAGCGGAAATCTAGTAAACATACCATACCCAAATCTCAACACTGAGGCATTATCAATATGCTGAGGGAGGTTGATAGCCCTTTAGAAAAAAAGACATGAGGGGGTTTGGAAAATTAATATTCATGTAGATTGCCAGTCTCTGGGATTTAAGAAGGTCTTTTAGAATCTCAACTAAAAGCAAGTGGCTTATAGGCCAATTGAAATTCTTGACCTAACTGTAAAAAGCAAAGCTTCTCCTATATCACTGCTTCTAGATTTTTTTGTAAAATTGTTATTCCCAATAAATGCCCTACCATGGAAACAGAAGAAATTAAAGGAAGCCAAAACCTGGTAGTTTATGGCTGGAGGGACTTTCCACTTTGCAGAGACAGATGAGTCGTTTATAAGACCAACAACTACCAATGGTCCAACACGATTTCCATGTGGTTTCAATTCCAGAAGCCAGTTAAGACAGCTATGTACGGACATCCATTTACATGAATCTGCATATAGACTTCTATAATTAATCATATCCATTTATATTAATCTGCATACAGATACTACACTCATAACAAAAACTCATCAGTGGGAAAATATTTGCAAAAAGACTGCCCATCTACTCAATAGAAAGGAAAAGAAATGAAACAGATTGGCACATGAACTTGGAAAACGTTATGCCTCTCTCAATGTCAGAACAATTATGAGCACCTTATCAAACTGGTCTTCTGCAACACCAGAGAAGTCAACCACATTCTGTGGATATGCAAAATATTAAACCCCTGACACATCCCCCAGACTGCCTATTCCTATTTGAAATTATTGTTAGTACTACTCCACAGGGGGGAAATAGATTATATGCTATAACCTGATATCCTCTGAGAACTCCTATTGTATTTTGTAAAATCCTTGACACAGTATGCGAAAGTTATCGCATTGTCAATCACACATCGGCTTTCCAATGCATACGGCATACCAAAAGGTGGAACATTTCCTTTTCTTGTTTAGTCTTTGAGTTCTGCCCATTAAGTGAAATGAATATTTTCTTAAACCATAATTTTCTCTCAGCAATCTAATTTGAACAAAACAGAGTAACAGACAGACTAACTGGACAGAGATAAACAAACCAGCATCACCACCATCCTGGGGCATGCGCACTAATACATCTTGCAAACACACACACACACACACACCGTCTAAAAAAAATGTCAAATACAATAAACTTGAATAGCATGCAAACCTGGCAAGTCATTGTTCACAGCAGCTACCAATTTTCCCACAATGAAGACTGTGTTAACGGGCAAACCAGGTCCAAACGCAGCTTCCTTCACATACTTAAAGAACTTCCATTCTCCCCCTTCAATTGCCCCAAACCCTATTTGTTCAAACACCTAATGCAAAACCATTTTACACGAATTTACCATCACCGAAGCATAAAACTTCCAAAATCTCCCAAAATTCAAGAACACTACCTCATTGAGAGCCGAGCGGACGTCGAATTCCCTCCAATTGAACTCCTCCAAATGCGAACCTGCAACTTCCACCGCAACGGGGGGGTCTGATTCTGCTTGCAACGGGTTCAATTGCACCGATGGCAAGTCCCAGAGATCGGAATCGACGAAAGAGTCGTATTCTGCGTCGTCGAATTTGGGAGGTCGCGACTGTTTGAGGAGCAGAAACTCGGCGTCGTTTGAAGGATTCTTCACTATGAAAGCGAGTTTGTGAGGTGCTGCCATTTGTCAAAGGAACTGTGAATTGGAATGGAAAGGATTGAGTTGAGAAAATATGAACAAGGGTGAGGGAGTGAAGTGAAGTTGGAAGGTGTCTCTTCAGTCAGTCCACTCATTTTTGTTTCCGTCCCTTACTTTCCTTTCCAACAATAATAACGTTCCAAACAAAGGAAACGGTTTGGTTAGTTGAAACTTACACGTGGTGGTGGACTTCACACTTAAAAGAGCCTTTATGGGCCACCCTTGGAGGAGTGGGTGCCGATTTTGGCGTTGGTGGTATGATGTGGGTGGAAATATGAACCTAAAAATTCAACTACTACTAGCCCTAATGTTACTTATGTAATCCTTTTTTGGGGACTAGGTAAAGACAAAGCCACTCTTGCTAGAGAATGAGCAACCTTGTTTCCTTATCTCCTTACAAACTGAACCTTATAGCTAGGCTTAGATAACAATAAACCTTTACAATAGGAAATAATATTATCAAACTCAATAATATCATCTCTTTGATGGTTAATACAATCAACCACCAATTTACAATCAATCCCAAAAATAACCAAGTCTAGTTGCAAGTCAAGTACCCATTGAATAGCTCTAAGTAAGGCCACTGCCTCACCCTCATGAACCGCAAGAACCGGGGAGCTCCAGCAAGTTTGTGCCACCATAAAACTACCAGTATCATCACGCAGACACATGCCAGCCCCTGTGCAGTTTTGATCCTTGAAAAAACTAGCATCAACGTTACATTTCACCCAATTAGCTGGAGGTTTACACCACCTAATAACATCGCCATTGCTGCTATTAAGAAAGCGTCCCTGTACCAAGTCTTTTCTTGCCCATTTCCAATCCCCCAGAACCTGATTAGCGCGACATGAGACCATCAATGATGACTCAACTTCATCATCCCAAATTTTGACATTTCTTCTATGCCATAAGCTCCACATAATCATCACCATCTTGTCAATAAAAGTTCCAGGTAAAACATCAGACGCTGCAAATAGAAACTTAGAGAAACCTTCAGCATGATACACGATGGGTTCCAACACTGGCCACATTCCCACGTCAATCCAGCACTGGTAGCTCATTGGGCATGCTAGGAAAATATGCCAGCAATCCTCAATGCAATTGTCGCAAAACGCACAATTATTAGGACAAGCCACCCCTTTATTTTGTAAATTAGATCGAGTGGGCAAACAATTTCTTCAAGCTTGCCAAATGAATATTTTCATCTTGCTAGGCACATTTAAATTCCAAATAAATTTCCAATTACCCTCCACCCACAAGTGAGATGTCTCCAAAATGGTATTCATTAAAATATAATAGGCAGATATAACAGTGTAAGTTACCTTGCTTGCATGGCCACCAAACAATGTTGTCCATCACAACTAAGTCGAGCAAAGGAACACTAATAATAGCTGCCGCATCAACCGAATGAAAATTAGTTGATATAAGGTCTTCATTCCAACCCTTAATACCAGGCAAAAAAAGATCCTTCACCTTCCAATTAATAATATGTGCTTGCAATGGACCTTGAATAGACATATGATCAGAATTACGTAACCAAGAATTAGCCCAAATATGCACACGGGACCCATCACCAATACTCCATCTAATGCCTTCCTTCAACAACACGTGGTAACTCCAGATACTACGCCAAATATAGCTTAGATTATGACCAATTGCTGAATCCAATAACTCCTCTCTAGGAAAATATTTAGCTTTGAAAATACGAGATACCATAACATCAGGGTCAGAAATAAACTTTCAACCTTGTTTTCCTAGCATTGTCAAATTAAAGCCTTGGTCAGCACTGATATAAAATATAATAATAATTCAATAAAAGAGAATGTATTAAAGAAAATAAATAAAAGAATTTATTGCTAATGCTCTTCTTGTTGGATAATATTCATTTACACTAAACGTGTATATAATTATAATTAGTTATACATTAATCAGGTGACAATTCTTCCCTCCAAGGATGATTGACAACTGAAGTTGTTTTTTTTTTCTAGAGTGAATTACATTATACATTAATCACGTTACAATTCTTCTTCCCTCCAAGAATGTTTGACAACTGAAGTTGTTAATTTTTTAGAGTGAATATCATTTCACCGTCTTGAAATTTATCAAAATAATAGTAAACCTCAAACAAGATATTTATAGTGTCCACTAACCATAAATTGCACCCCAATTTTTAGTGTTGACTAAACATTTGATAAGTCTATTGTAACCCTACCAAGCTTATAAGTCTTAATTTATGACATCTCCAACAATTTATCAAATTATGCAAAGATAAGGCATGTTTTATGATGCTCTTTTGTTTTTTGCAACTCCATGAATTATGAAAAAGGAAATTGGCCAATTGTTGGTACCTGGAGGTTGTTTTCCATAATCATATGCTTGACTATAAAGTTTTCATAAAAAAATAGATTGTTTAAGCCTAGAACAAGAACAATAGATTTTTTTTAATTAAAATTCGCTTGCTTATTTGTCATCTGCTATATATATTATTTGCCTTTTGTTTTTTTTGTGTGTGTGTTCATTTTATAACTGTTTGGCCAGTTGGGAACATATGAGGAATAATTGTTGAATCAGTTTGACTTATCGTATAGGTACTCTTTTTGGTTCTTCTTATGGTCTATTAAGGCTATTTGAGCATGCAATGCACCTTTCTATTTTTATACTTTCTATGTGCGTATGTTTTTTTTGTAATTATCGGAGATGGTTTTAAATGAACTGGTTAAATTTGTGTCATATTTTAAAATTGCCTAGACATCTCATTTTTTGTTTCTCTTTAACTTAAAAAGTAACATATTCTTAATTTGTATTCTTCTATATTCTATTTTAGACTCAGTCGACCGGAATCTATCTCCTCCATCAAAGTTGCATCGTCGCATGCACCAACGTAAGGATAACACATAGGTGAATAGGAGATTAGAACATGTAAATGTAGTGAACTCTCACCTTTTATTTATAGTTTGTTTCTGATGTTGGTTTTATTCTATTTTGGTAGGTTCTGAAATATTAAATAGCCTTATATTGGTGTTGACGGGGAGAATTTACACACGGATTTGAAGAATTGACCCAAAGAGCATCTGTGCAAGGAACTTCTCCACCAAGTGAATTAGATGTGTGAGTTGTGGCGTAATGTAGCTGGAATGAAGAAAGGTAGAATATATGGCCTTGGAATGGAATCAACTGTACTGGTAGGAAGGCCTTACTTTCGTGGCTCGTTTTCTTCATCAAGTGAGTGGGTACAAAGATAGGAGCTTGAAGAATTGAAAAAAGAGGTGGAAGAAGTTAGAATTGAAAGAGATGAGCTTCGGAACATAATAGCAAAAACTGAGAGCATTGTTGAGCGGAACAACCAATGGATGCAACAACTGATGGAAAGCATAAACCATCAATTCATGCCACCTAGTATAGACTTCAGTGATGGTGAGGTTGAGGATGGGGGATGAGGATGAGGATGAGACACAACCGCCAAGTGAGAAGATTGAAAATTTTAATATTTTACCTTTTCTAATGACTAGCAAACCTTTTGTACTTAGCATATTATTTAGGACTTACTTTGCTTAAAATAGTAATTCTATTGGTCAAATATTATCCACATTGAAGTTTTTTATATATTGATGTGTTTTGTTATACAGAACATCTTTGATATATATGTCTATCATGTTTAAAAAAAATATTTAATCTGTTTCAAAAAAATTAATCGAAGCACGAAATAGCGACCAAATTAGTGAATGATTTAAAAATAATTAGAATCGGTCACTAAATCAGTCATTAAATCATTCAACAAACCAGTCACTAAAATTGGTCTCTAAATCAGTGTCTAAAATCAGTGTCTAAAAACAGTTTCTAAATCGCTATCTAAAATCAGTCTCTAAATTGGTCTTACAAAATCATTCTAAAACCAGTCACTAAAATCGGTCACTAAGTCGGTGTCTAAAATCCGTTTCTAAATCGGTTTCTAAAATTAGTCTCTAAATTGGTCTGTGAAATCAGCCTCTAAACCATTCTCTAAAATCGGTCTGTAAACTAGTCTCTAAAATCGATCTCTAAATCAATCTATGAAAAATCGGTCACGAAATCGGTTGCTATACATAAGATACCAATGATTTAGCTACTGGAAAAAAATTAGTCTCTAATTTGGTCACTAAATAATTTAGTGACCAATTTACTCACTTTAGTGACCGATTTTTCAGTCTCTAAAATCGATTTTTCTTGTAGTGATTTGACACCATTAAGTCACTAAAAATATATTTATAATTAGTTATTTGATATTTATATATTAAAAAAGGATTTTAAAGATAAATCTTGAGTTTTCTTATTTACAAAATAAAGTTGATTTTTAATTTGAAAATAAAAATATAATTTGAAAATCTTATAAAAAAGAATATAATTCACATAAGTATTTATTTTTTAAAAAATGATGGATATTAAATGTATATCTATTATGTGAAAAATATTTTTTAATATTTTTTTTATTTATTTATTTAACTAAATAACTTTTAAATAAATATCACGCTTTCAATTATTTTATATATAAAATATATGGTTTATTATGATAACTGTTAATAAAGATAATAAAAATATAGTTTAAATAGGTATATTGAGTACAATAATAAATATAAATTTGTCTCTATATCTTCTAAAAATTAGTTAAAACAATAACTTGAAACTTAAAAATAAATTAGAGGATAAAAAATATATTTTAATCTAAAATAATGTAGAATTATGTTTTATTATTCCGAGTAAATCATCATTTTAGTCCCTGAAAATATGAGCCGTTATCAGTTCAGTCCCTATAAACAGTTAAATTATGAAAAAGTCCCTCAATGTTAATTTTGTCAAAGACTAATTTAACTGATGAAATTAACATCGAGAGAATTTTTCGTAATTTAACTATTTTTAGGGACTAAACTAACAGCGTCTCACACTTTCAAAGATCAAAATGATGGGTTTACTTTATTATTCCACTATCGGATGAATTTGGAAGCCACCACACCAGTCAATAGTTTTCTTTGTAATGAAGTAACACATCATTCATACAAGACTTACGAAAAAGATCGCGGTACCTTATAGCGCGCAACATTGTTATTTAAAAATGCAATATCAAGTGTTTAAGAATTTGCAAGGATCCTCTTGGTATGTTGGAACAAATGCTTTCTCTTTGTTCTGGTATATGGTATGGGAGAAATAAAAAATGTTTTGAGGATAAGGATATTCCCCTACATGAAACAAGTTGGTGGGTATAAGTTGAATATTGTTGGAATATATGAGTATTTCAAAAGGGGTAAGTCTCATATTGTTTGATGATGGACTTTTTCCGGTGTTTATAAGGAAACAAATGTTTTAAGACTACAAAAGGGTTTGGGAAAAGGGTGTTGGGTATCTATTGCACACACAAAGGATCGTGAGAACACATACAAAATACACCATAAAAGAAATAATAGAGAACACAAGAATTTAACGTGGTTCGACACTTTTTGCCTACGTCCATGAAAACACTCGGTAAAATATTCACTATCACAAATAAGATTGCAATAATTGTAACTCACCCCAAATTATGTATCACTCTACAAATCCGAGTACCTCTCACTCAAGAGTTACAAGAAATAATAACACACTCTCACAAAAAACTTTCTCTTCATTTTTCTCTCACTCTCGAAAGCTCTACTTGCTTCTTGTTCTCACTGCTTAATTGCTTCTGCTCTCTTACCACATGAATGAAGATTGCTTATTTATAGAATCCTCGACAGTGTGTTCACACTGCAAAATTTCGGCTCCATCATTTTATTTCATCGGCCTACAAGATTGTAGGCTTGCTGCAAGCCACCATTTTTCTTTAATCAATCTACAAAGCAGATTTGCTTCAATCTCCTGCACAATGCATTAAATGCATGGTCTCTTTTATTCAATGGCTGGACGCCACTATTCTGGAAGCCTCTTGTCTGTGAGGATGAGTCCAAATTGATCAACATAGTGTAAATCCTCCAATTTTTGACTGCACACAATTAAAAAAAAAGAATTGCAACGTTACAAAATAAATTATGACTAATTATTAAGTAAGGACACTGTAAGCGAAAAAACCACATACACTTTATAGTTTGGGATCAATACGTGACATGCATGTCTAGATTTGGTTAACTATTTTAAATATTAGCTTTTTAATAAAATAAAGTTCTTTTCTTCAAAATCAAGCATGCTACGTATTTGGCGTGCTATATCTAATGCATGGTAGAAGGTAGAGGCCAACTCTATCTGGATGTTTGCGGATGGGTTTGAATTTATTTTAGGATTAAAAATTATCCGATTTAAAAATTAAAATAATATATAATTCGGTTCGATTCGATTTTGAGGCAAAAAGTCATCCAATTCGATTAAATGTGATTTGGATTGGATTGGTTCATCCGATTTTTACCAACACATCATTACATATTTATATTACATAAAAAATCAAGATTACAAGTTAAATTAAACAAAATCTTAAACTTATATATACTTATTAATACATTCACGTAATAACATTTCATAAAATATGTTTAAAATAAATAAATATCATCATAACTAGTTCCAAAATATCTTTTTTTTTTATGTTTGAAACATTAAAAATAGTGCAAAATTATGTCGAATCAAACTAATAAGTATTATTAGAAAAAAACCAACAAATAAAACATAAGTAATGCAAAAAATATAATAAACATCTATTAAATTTATATATAAGGTTTGATTTGGTTTGGTTTGGTTTAAAAAAAAAGAATTCAAAATCCGATCCGATCAGTTTTCATAAAAGAAAATCCAAAAAAATCTAATACACATCAGTTTTGTTCGATTTGCGATTTTCTTTTGAATTGATTTTGATATGAACACCCCTATGATCTGTGTTGTTTGAAATGGCAATAGAGCTAATTTATGGAGAGATCCTTAAATTCAGGGGTGGGGAAATTGGAAGATCACTTTATGGCATCTATTCCTCCTCATGAGTTGAATTTTTCAGTATCTTTTTACGTTGAGGAAGTGGTTGGAGGTGGGATATTCTTCATAATCTCCTTCTTGAGGCCGTGTATGAAAAGATAGCTGCCATTAAATCTCTGTCCCAGGATCTTGATGACTTTTCTTGTTGGAGTTGTACCTCGGATGGTTACTTTTTTCCATTCGACTAGCTTATATTAAGCTTTTGCTTTCTCAGGCGCATGAAGTAGAGACTATCACAATCTTTAAGAAAATTTGGCACTGGCATGGCCCTCCTCGTATTTGTTCCTTCATGTGAAAAGTGGCTCATGGGTTGGCTCGGGGTATGACTTCTGACCCTTGTTATTCTAGCTACCTTGAGACAATCATGCACGCTCTAAGGGATTGTGAGGGAGTTACGGAGTTCTGGTCCAAAATTATCAACCCATAACATTAGAGCAAATTTTTTAGTCTGGGGTTGCATGCTTGGCGCCTTGACTGGATTGGAATCCCTTAGCTAACTATATAGGGAATGAAGATCGAAGTTGGACCATTCTTTTTGGGGCCTCAGTCTGGACACTTTGAAAGGATCGTAATTTGCTTGTGTTCTCCAGAATCTCTAACCTTGGTGAAGCACCTTGGCATGATGTTAATTATCAGATGAACATGATTCTAAGCGAAGCATCTAGATTAGTTCCTATTTATGTGGAGGATAGTAAGAGGGAGATTCATGTGGAGTGGAAACCACCTCTTGGGAGTATGTTTGGATGGAGTAATTTTAGAGGGTAATGTAATTTTATAGGGTATTCAAAATGCTTTACATTAAAATATCTTGTTTGGATGTTTTGTAATGAGGAATTTAAAAATCTTGATATTTTAAGAGGTTATTTTTTTACACAAAATAAGGGAATTTCAAATCCTACCAAAATAGAAGGTATTTCGAAATTCCTCTCGAGTATCAAACCTTTCACCCCAGCTCCACCGTTTTCACTCAGTCTCAGCTCCATCGTTCTTCACTCGGTTTGTTCGTTCTTCACACTTCGCACCTCGATAGCTACCGATTATTGAGCTCCATAGCAATCGATTGTTGAGCTCCATCGTTATTCACTCTGCTCTCTCTCACATTCTTCGCTTCTCTCACGTTCTTGACTCGACTCTCTCTCATTTTTCACTCTGCTCTCAGATTCGCCATTATTAAAATAGAAGGTATCGATTCCTCACTTGCTATCCATTGTGCTTGGCGATTTGAGATTTCTGACTAGGTACTAGATCTGCTTTGATTTTTTGTGCGATTGGTAGGTTTTTTTTGCTTTGATTTTGTGCTATTTGGGTTATTTCAAATGGGTATTTGGCAACTCTGACAATAGAAACAACTTCTCTGTTGATCTCTGATCTCTGGGTATTTTCTTGTTTTGCCTCTCTGTGAGTTGCTGGGTGACTTTGATGTGGTTATGGTATTTGATTCTCATTCATTTGGGGCCTAAATAGCTTGTTCAGTGGGTTTTGTTTTTTGTTATCACTGTTTTTGATTGGTATAAGGTTTTTGCTAACTAGTTTGATAATGGGGATTTTGCAAAGGCTTTCTATGTAGTTATGGTGCCTATGGTTCAATCTCTGCAGCAACTGCTTATTACAATAGTCATGGTTTTTTGGGGTTTGTCTGCTATTCTGTTTTGTTGCACACTGAATTTTAGCTTCTATTTAAACTTGGCTTCTCATTTGGGTTGAGTGTTGACAATTAAGCAACATGGGTCGATTTTGTTGGAGGACATTGTAGCTCGTAGGACATAGCTTTCTCACCAGCAGATATTTCAGATGGTAGCTTGCTTCTTATTCCTCATTAGGCACTGGTTTGCACGAATAGAAAACAAGCATTATCTATATGTTGTTTTTCGAGCCTTGAAAACTGTAGAATTCTTCATGATATATACATTAAGCACCTGTTTTTAGTAACATCAAAATATTCTAGAACATTTCAATTATTTTTGCAACCTTCTGTAATTGAGATGTATGGTGGTTATATTTAGGAAAAGAGAATAAAGATATGTGTCACGGTGTTGGATCATTGATATTTATTGTAAGCAGGTTTGGCTTTGCATTTCTAACTTTCTTTCTTACTCTATATGGAGCATTGTAGCTTTTGTTGTAGTTGCACTCAATCACTATTCTTCGCATGCCTTGCTATTTACAACCCATCATTTCTCTTCCCCTAGCCTAAGGTACTCATTTTCCTGATATGCACAGTTTACTATGATTGAAATTTTGTTCATAATTTGATATTATGTTATATGTTGTGGATAGTGAAGAAATGGACACTAGTGTAGTTGATACTTCAGTTGCTTCAAGAAAACATATAAGAAATGAAGAGGAGGCAGAATTCGAGGAAAAAATAAAATTCATTGTTATTAGTGCCGCTGCTATGCTTATGGGTGCAGTAGCTTGGTATAATGGCAAATATTTCATTAAGGAATCATACCCTAATTGGGAATTAGAAAGGCGCAGTTTCCTTAATCGTCTATATAAGGGAGCAGAAAAAGATTGCATTGAACAACTAAGGGTTAGTAAACGAGCATTTTTAAGCTTTGTAGAATTTTACAAGAGAAAGGGAGATTAGCAAGAACGAGAAATGTCCCTATGACTGAAGCTGTGGCAATGTTTTTACACATCCTTGCTCATAATCTAAAATATAGAGTAGTGCACTTTAGTTATTGCAGATTCAAAGAAACAATAAGTAGGCAATTCAATAATGTCCTACGAGCTATAATGAAAGTGAGCAAGGATTTTTTAAAGTTTCGTGACTATAATCTAGAAGGATCGGATGCAAACAGATGCTTGGTTGACTGAGAATCCCAGTAAGCTTGTAGTTATAAGATCTCTTCCTCTAGACAAGAAAAAAGATTACTTGTTAGCTTTCATGCCTTGATGCCAGGTAAACTTATATGTTATAAGAGCTTCTTTCTTGCCATTTCATTTTCCTAATTTAGCTATAAATCTTGCAGTATATATTTCTAATATATGTAATTGTGTTGTGACTTGGCAAGTGACTGTTGCTATCTATTGTTCTATATATTTCTTGCTTCTTGTGCCTGCTCGATGGATTTAGATACTATATTGATCAGATAGGATTTAGAGACTGGTTAACAAAATTTAATTTGTGTTACATGCATACTTTGAGAAAAGGAGCCTCCAATAGCACCACACTAACTACAATTTCATAACTAAGAGAGAGAGAGGTTCTAAGCTTGCAGAAGTCATACAGCTTGCTCTTAATATCTTATTATATAGAGTTCCATCTTGCTCTTGCATGTACTCGTTGCACAGTAACTGTGGCAAATGTCATACTACTAGGATTTTGGTCTAGCCATTTTGTTCATAGAGTGATATGGGCTCTAAAGTTGAAGGGTATTAGCACTTCTGATTGTATATTTTTTATTTGATTGGATCCTTATTAGGAGTATCATATTATGGTCTCTAATGCTTACTGTTACTAAATAATATTAACTATTGGATAGCAGCGAATTTGTCTTAAGTAGCTGTTACTTTTCTTATTTGACAAATAATACTTTCTTTGCAGAAAATGCTCATGCCTTATGATCTTCCTCCAAATAGAGAAGAAGATAAAGAATTGTCATTGTCATTGGATTACAAATGAATCATCAAGCATAACTGTGTTATTTTCTTTTTGGTAAAATTTGTACTGTGTTTTTTTAATTGAAGAAATAGATGGTTGTGTTTGACCTCTATTAGAGATTGTTGCATCATCTTTCTTTTGCTTGTAGATGCTTATGTTTTAGTTGTTATGGAACTTAAAAAATTAGATAATGAAATGTCGAGTTTACTATATTTTTATGTTGATTGTGTTGGTTTTTAAGTATTTGTAGCTTTTATGGCGAGAATAGATGGCAAACGTATGTTATCATTAGCGGCAAATAATGATTTAGAAATGTATGAATACTCGAGTGTTCTGAACGATTCAGTGAGATCCATTGCATAATATTAATAAATTAGAAGATGATAGTGAAATATTGAAATATATTAAAAAAATTAAATTGTCTAATTTATATTTTCTAATTTTTAAATTTTTTACAATATTTTTAAATCCTTATTATTTAAAAATTGGCTAATGTAATTATTCCCGACAATTTATTTTGAATTCCAATTTTTTAACTAAACTTTGAAAAATAAAATTTTATAATTGAAGAAAATTAAATTCCTTTATCCAAACAAAGAATTTGAAATACAAGGTATTTGAATTACTTTATCCAAACAAAGTATTTTTAAAATGAAGGTAATTCAAATGAAACATTTCAATTGCCTTGCATTTGAAATACCTTAAAATTTTAAAACATCCCATCCAAACACACATTCAAGGTTAATGTTGATGGTTCTCATCGCACAGGCTCGGGTAGTTTAGCATGTGGTGGCTTGAGTCGCAATTCAAATGGCTCTTTTATTAGAGGAGTTCACTGCCACTTGGAGACGAGCAATGTTGTATGGGCAGCATTGTGGGGCTTGTTCTTGGGTATTAAACTTGGCAGGGACTTGCAAGTGGCTGCTGTTATTTTCGAACTGGATTCTCAGGTCTAAGTCAACCTTGTCAATATGGATTGGACTACTAATTAGATCCTCCAGCCCCTTCTTGTTGAGGTTTTGCGTCTACTACGGTTACCACATTGGAGCACCTCAGTGACCCAGATCTTCCAAGAAGCTATTAGATGTTTTGACTTGCTTGCTAATTTAGGTCATTCAAGGTCTTTTCAGTGGGCTATAGTAGATAGAGATCCCCGTTGTTAGGTTTATGCCTTTGGGATAGGGTGTAGTATCCCTCGTTTTGTTTCTTAGTTTTGTTTTCCTTCTTTTTATAAAAAACACATGCTAGGATTGAAGTATAAAAAGTTGTTAATTACTTTTTCATATTAAAAATAGTTAATGTAAGAGATATTACTTAAGTTTTTTTGTTATTGATTTTGGATTAACTTTTGTCCTTAAATGAATAATGTATATAACTATTTTTTTAAAGGTGTAAATTTTATGTCTTTCTTTACATGTATGAATCACTTGGTGATTTTTTTTTTGACTCAAAATCACTTAGTGATTAAAATACTTATAATTCATCATATCAACTATTTATGATAAAATTCGTTTTTTGAAAATTTAATACAATTTTTTATATAATCAGAACAAAACTCTTTGCCTTAAAGATTAATTATAATTTAAAATGTTCGCATAAATTAATTTCCTCACAGTGATTTGTAAATCATTTGTAGTATGATATTTTTTTTATTACTATTCTAAATGCACCACGATCTAAAATCCATTAATGTGGAATAAAAAAAAACTCATTATAGTGTGATTCCTCACTTTATTTGTTCAAATTTTCTGTTAAGGTGAGATTTTAATTCACACTTAAATTACATTATGCACATGTCCCTTATAGTGCCTATGCGAACCTGGGGGAAACTTCAATTAAGGGTATGTTTGATTCGTATTGGAATATAGAATAAAGAGAATAGAATAGGATAAATATTTAAATTATAATATAATTCTTTGTCTTGTATATCATTTAGTAGATAATGGACAGCACAAGTAAAATAATATAAAATTTATTTAAATACTTTTTATCATATATAATATTATATAATATTTAATACAATGTAATATAATGCTATATAGTTTTATATACATATTATATTATATACAATATATATAAGTATTAAATAATTTATAATATTATATTAAATAAGTATTATATATAATATTATGTTATATAATAATAATATATTGTATTATATATTTTTAGATATAGTCTCTCTCTATTTTATGTTTGGAGAGAGGAAGGGAGAGAGAGAAAGTATTTACTTAGTGAGAAATAAAAATGAGTATTTTTGTCTTTTGAACAATTGTCCTAGGGACAACCTTTTGTCCTATGGTTTTATAAGGGACAAGAATATGAGTTTTTATGTTGTCTTTTGTCTCTTATTTTGTCTTGTCCTGTGATAATTTTAGAATTAAACGTATAATAAATATTTTTATGCTGTTCAATCCTTTATTATTTTTTTTTTTGCAAATGAAACACATTTATATCTCTTTACCAATGACATTAGTTATAGTCAGATATAAATTTGTTCAAGGAATGTTCTTAGGACTTTTGTTAAAAAAAAAATTAAAATGAAAAAGTATTTAAACAAGAAATATTTGATATATTATTTATTTTTTTAACACAGCTTTTAATTCTTTCTCTTTTTTGACAAAACACAACTTTTACTTTAAATTTATATTTTTTATGAGTTTGATTGTTATGCAGTGTCAGTGTAAATTTTTTTACATAGTCGACCAATCACAAATTATGTTATGAGTGACTTTTAAGATAGTTAGGATAAGAGTTAAACATTTTTACTTATATAATAATTTATGATTGGTTGACATTGTAAAAAATCTTTACACTGACAGTGCATACTAATTAAATTCTTTTTTATTTAACAATAAGTGTCCTAAGAACAATTATTAATAAAACCCATACTTTCTTTTGAGTAAATAAGTTTAAATTAGGAGAAGACATACCATATTACAAGATCAGATCAGAGAAGATCACTAACCTCAGCGAGAATTTATAATGAAATTTACATATCGCCTACCAATATGAAAAATCTGAGAATCGAATCTAAGCCACAACAAGAGTGAGCAAGAGGGTTAACTAAAATCCATACTCTAAATTACACCAATCAATAAAAAACATAACAAATGACACAATATAACCATACATGTCATTATTAAACATAAGTCATGCTGTGCATGTTTTAGTAAAAAAAAATTAAAAATCAACAGCACTGCTGAAGAGGGCTTTGTCAAGGTGACTTACATTTTTTTACATATTGAAAATTACTATTAAATTATTTTCACATAAAACAATTTCTATGGAATAGTTATGTGCGGATAATTTTTTTTTTTCCACATTGAAGATGATCACTACAATGTAAATTTATAAATTCTTTTTAAAAATGAAAATAATAAATAATCTTTTATAACAAACTTCAAAAATTAAGGGCTAGTTTGTTACAGATTATGAAAAAATGATTTTCATATAAAATAATTTAGAGATTAAATGAAAATCATTTTTTCATAATTAGTAACAAACATATTTTCTTTCTCTTCTAAAGAATCAGATTTTAGTGAGAAGCTAAATGGAATAGCTTCTCATTTTAGCCATAGAAATGATTTTTAACTAAAAATGATTTTTAACTTAAAAAATGATTTTTATGATCAAATAATCTAAAACAAATGCACTCTAATTTATCTAATAAAATATTCAGGAATTAAACTCACCCCATTTTATTTTTTTTGAAAAAAATTGAAATAAGACAGAGTCTTATTAGTCGTAAATACATATAATGTAGGTTTAATTGCATTTTTAATCTTCAACTTTTTTAATTATGCGATTTTGGTCCCTCAACTTTTTCAATTGTATGATTTTGATTCCTCAAAATATTTAATTGTACTTTTCATCCCTTAATTTTATGAAGTTGTGCAAAGTTATTCATTCTAGGGACCAAATAAAGGGTTTCATTGTATAATTTAAAATATTGAGAAATGAAAAGTGCAATTAAAATCCCACAATTAAAAAAATTGATAAATGAAAAGTGTAATTAAAGCTTTTAAGAAATCAAAATCTCACGATTCAAAAAAAGTTTAAGGGAGAAAAAAATGTAATTATGCATACAATTTATTTATTTTACATTACAGTAGCGACCTTCACCTGAGTCTGAAGGGCAAAGGAGTTTCTTTCTTTGTCATTCCTGTAAATTCAAAACCTAATCTCACCCATTTCCTTTCTCATTTCATTTCATTTCATTCGCTTATTAGATCCGTAATTCCCTATTCCACTTGTTGTCATTCCGAGGAAAGGAAAGCATGACCGATCCAATGAAGCTTTGAATCGCGCGTTGATTCGATTATTGGAGCAGCTGGGTCGATGAATAACATGTCTCAATAGTTGCTGTGTTTGAGAGAGAGAGAGAGAGAGACCTTGAGGGGCTTGGGTGGTAAATGGGGATGGGTTCGAAGATCGAAGGACCGTCTACCCCAGCAAATCGACGCGACCCATATGAGGTATTATCCGTCTCAAGGGAATCAACCGATCAGGAAATCAAAACCGCTTACAGAAAGCTAGCTCTCAAGTACCCCTTTCCCTTCTTCTTTCTTCTTCTCCACTCATTTCTTTTTCATCTGCTAGGCTTCTCTGTGAATTTCTTATGTAAAACTTTAACATGAATGTTGTTTTATCAGTTAAAGCAATTTACAGATATTCTTGTCAGCCTTTTTGTTTTGGTCTTGTAGAATCAAGGAGTTTGTGTAGTTATCTATCTACTGGATAAGGATGACAGTATGAAAAGGATGATAATGAATATATGGTGGGATCTATTTACATATATTTATATAATAATTGACAGGTATCACCCTGATAAGAATGGCAGCAATCCTGAAGCTTCAGAACTATTTAAGGAGGTTGCATATTCTTATAGTATCTTGTCTGACCCAGAGAAGAGAAGGCAGTATGACAGTGCAGGCTTTGAGGTCTCTTTCTTCCTATACGAATCATAAGCTCTGTTTTCTTTTCTTTTTTTCTGTTTTTTTTCCCAATTATTCCCACAATATAAAAACGAAAAATATGGTTTCTGACATTGGAGAAATCTAAGTTATTTGGATGGGAAAACAGATAAGAAATGCATTACCTGACTAGTTGGCTGTATTTTCTCTGGGGAGCATGCCATTTTATCATCTTACGTTTCTGGTCTTCTAAAATTTAACCTCCAAGGTTGTCTTATTCTTTCAACGTGTACATTTCTCGGGAGAGAGAAGCTATGGCATTCATATTGCCTGTCCGCAACTTGGAATGGGAGTGGAGTACAACATATTCACTCTTATTACATTTATTTAACCAAAATTGGATAGTTCATGCATGTAAGTTTGAAATCTAGGCCCTTTATTTTCAGTATAGAGTTCATGTACACATGTATTATTTTTGTTTTCCTATCTTGCTTTCTTTTGGTAGATTATTATCTTTGCCATCAATTCATATATAATGTTTTATTTATCTTCATTATTATGGCATGCCAATTCTTTAAAATTTAAGTTTCAGCTGTATTCTACTCCTTTTAAAGGGTGAATGGTTTGTTCTTTTATATATATCTTAAAAGCTTTTTCACATTTCAGTTCATATTCTTCCTGATAATGTTCTCCTTTGATGTGTAACATTCTTTAAGTTATTGTGTCAATACATATCAGGCACTTGATGCTGATAGCATGGACATGGAAATTGACTTATCTAATCTTGGGACTGTCAACACAATGTTTGCAGCTTTATTCAGGTGCGAATATAGACATGACTACTTGATTATTCCAAATTATTTATCTTTGCTTTGTTTCTTATTCTATTTGGTTATAGCAAGCTGGGTGTCCCTATCAAGACTACCATTTCAGCTAATGTACTTGAAGAAGCTCTGAATGGCACAGTTACAGTCAGACCCCTTCCGATTGGAGCATCAGTTAGTGGAAAGGTTATTACTTCCTTCATGATGAATGGATCAATAAAGTAGTCTTGCTGGTGGTGTATTTGTTCCACTTATGTCACAATTTGTTGCAGGTAGAGAAGCAATGCGCTCATTTTTTTGGTGTGACAATAAATGAGCAGCAAGCTGAGTCAGGGATTGTAATAAGAGTTACTTCAACTGCGCAAAGCAAATTCAAGGTATTGCTGGTGCCTTTATTTTAACACTTCGCCTGTAATTTTACTTCTGGTTAATATTGTATTGGATTGTAATATTGAAGACTGATTTTTTCAGTTGCTCTACTTTGAACACGATGCAAATGGTGGCTATGGTTTGGCATTACAGGTAGTGTTTGTTGTTCTAGTGATTCTATATTTACTCCCTCCTCCCCTATTGACTTGTTGGTTTACCAAGCTAATGGATAATAAATTGAAATGACTATGAAGTTGGTATTATTAATGTTTTCATCAACTGTGATTTTGTCTTTAGAATGTTGGATTATGAGAGTGTTATCCATTAACATATTGCTCAATTTCTCTATCTCCTCTCCCCTTTTCAATCCATGGATGTATTTTAGAAAATAAAGAAAAAATAAAAAAAGTGGGGGCATGAAAGAAGGAATTTCAATATTGTGGTGGCTGCCGTTAAGCCTTTGGATTTGTATTACCTGTGTCTTTCATTTGGACAAAATCAAGTCCCCAAAAATGTCAAAAAGTTTGCAAAATGTCTTGCAGCTGGATTATGTAACGTAAGTTGCTGCTAGGCTCAAATGTCAGAGAAACACATAACATAAACATTAGGAGAGACCGAGAGAGCGCTTTCTGTGGTCTGCAACCTGTACCAGTCATTTGTATGGATTATGTTAAGATATACTATTGGAGTTGTTATTAAGCTATTTGTAATTGATTTGTTCGTGGCATAAATTGCAACTAGTCATTTATTGAAGTATTACTTCTGCAATTACAATTGGGTTTGTATTTAGTTTATGTTGTATGTAACTTTCTTTCTGTACAGGAAGATAGCGAGAAGACTGGCAAAGTGACATCTGCAGGAATGTATTTCTTACATTTTCAAGTGTACAGAATGGATTCAACAGTGAATGCGGTATGAAAATTATGTTCGTTAGGTTTCTTTTCTTTTGTTGTGGGATGTTTGGAAAGTGGTGTTTACTTTTAGTGTTGTGGTGCAGTTAGCGATGGCCAAGGATCCTGAAGGGGCTTTCTTTAAAAGGTTGGAAGGTCTTCAACCTTGTGAAGTCTCGGAGCTAAAGCCTGGCACTCATATATTTGCTGTTTATGGTCTGAATAATTTTTTTTGCTTGCTTGGGTTATTTTTTCGCTTAAACTATTAAAGTTACATTTACACTGATTTAAGTTGATATTGTATAGGAGATAACTTCTTTAAGACTGCTAGCTATACGATTGAGGCAGTATGTGCGAAATCATATGAAGATACCACCCAAAAACTTATGGACGTTGAGGATCAAATTTTAAGAAAGAGGAATGAGCTACGCCAATTTGAAGCAGAATATAGAAAGGTTAGTATTGGCTTTAGTCGTTCATAGCTTACAGTTTGCTTAGAGGCACTTACAGTGTTGTTTCTCTTAATACTTTCAGGCATTGGCACGCTATCAGGAAGTGACAGATAGATATACAAAAGAAAAACAGTCTGTACGTCTTTCAACTTGTGCTAAAGTTACAACACAAGTGCATATCTGGAAATCCACACATTTGCATTCTTTGTACTACTAATTTTGCCCACAGCTTAGTTAATAATTAGTTGATGATCGTATCTGTTCCATTGAGTTGTGGCAAGCTAGATCAATTACATAGTTTAATCTCCCTGCTTTGCTTGCATGGCTGGCCAAAATAGAGCCTATAATCTGTAGAAATCTGATAGGTACTGGTTCAGAATCAGTAAAAGAATATTCTGAATTACTCTAACAGAACAGAATTACTGAGAAAGATTGCTCACAACTCTCACACTCTTGGGTGTTCGAGAGACCCAAACACTCCTAAGTCCTAACTCCTATTTCCCAAAGATACAAGATAACCCCCAATTCCTATTTCCCCCTCCTTTTATAACTATATCTAGCTAATTAACTAACACTATCTAATCATAACAGTTACTAACTGTTATGTATTATTATTTCTGTTATTTCTATTATTTCAGTACCTAACAATACCCCCCTTAACATTCACCTTGTCCTCAAGGTGAACAGAAAACCAATTCCCCCCGAGGTCCTAATTCCAGCATATTACACTTGTGAGATAAATGCATTCTGCAGTCTGCAGTCTTCCTCAATTAATCTGCTGCCCCTACTGTAACAAGCAACTGCCAAATGGAGTGAAGCAGCTTCCCTTTGCAACATTTGAACCTTGCCTTCCATGGTTAGTGGCATGGCTAAATTTTTGAGCTTGGCCCAGTTTTCTCCAGAGTTGGGTTTGGCTCAATAGGTCAAAAAAAGAGTGCAAGTGGCAGAATTCTCTTTCTACTCCTTCCTGAACCCAATTACTAGAGATATGGGCCTGGCTCAATTGGTCAAGAGGTGGCCTCACTTTGCAGCCTTCCAGTTCTGCCCTAGCTGCCGTTCCCGTTGGTCCTCCACATGAACAACTCTGTTTCTCCCTTGCACAACCATGACGGCTCAGCTGAAACAGCCCCATCGGTTGCCACATGTGGGCTCGAGTCCGGTGGCTCCGGTGGTGGTGGGAATGCAGGTGGACTCTGTATAACCCAGACCTCGCTAGCTGTCGTCGCCCATTCCTTCTGCCGCTGTTCCGCCGTTCTGCTATCAGTCATCCAAGGGATGACAGTACGTGCCTCTGTTCTCTTCTTTGTTGTGGTGCTTCTGGTTTGCGTTTACAGTGCGGCTACCATCTCTGCTCATGTTGCAGCCTCTGTACAAGGGTCCGGGTCCGGCGATTCCTGTGGCGGCCGTGGGATGAGTGGACTTCTCAAAACCCACTGTTTCCTGCCCACCTCAGGGTACTTCTTCCCCTTGGCAGATCGGGTCCAGATCGTTCTCAACCTCCATCCTCTCTTCGTTACCAAGCCTTGGCTATGATTGCGGCAGGTTCCCTCCCACGGTAACGAGCTTTTTCTGGCGGAATCCCTTCATTCATCATTATCACAACCAGATCTGAGCTCTGGAAGCGAGGAACCTTTGCTGCATCACCCTCTTCATTTTCAGCTTCTTCCACCATAGATACTTCAATGATTATTTTCTCTCACTAGTTTTGCTTCCCCTTTTTCTTATTCTTTTTCATCCCCAAGATTCTGGTTCTTGATCCTCAAACCTTCATCTTTATTTTCGTTTCTTGGCTTCACTGGTTCTGCCCTTGTTTCTTCATTTCTCGAGCCAACCAGCTTACCTCTTCTTAGTTCATTTCGAAGCTCCCGAGGATCATCGAATATCTTCAGCTGGGCTTCTTTCCTTTCTGCTTGCTGCCCTTCTTCCACCCTCGAACGTGCACGTTCCTCCTGCCACTTCTCATCAATCTTGACTTTCTCCAATCTTGCCTCCATTCTTGATCAAATGATGAATTGCTCCCAGTATTTTTGGGAGCGTTGATACCACTTGATAGGTACTGGTTCAGAACAGTAAAAGAATGCTCTGAATTACTCTAACAGAACATAATTACAGAGAAAGATTGCTCACAACTGGCACACTCTTGGGTATTCACGGGACCCAAACTCTCCTCTTGGGTGTTCGAGAGACCCAAACTCTCCTAACTCCTATTTCCCAAAGATACAGCATAACCCCCAATTCCTATTTCCCCCTCCTTTTATAACTATCTCTAGCTAGTTAACTAACACTATCTAATCATAACAGTTACTAACTGATGTATTATTATTTCTGGTATTTCTATTATTTCAGTACCTAACAAAATCACAAATGTATAGCTTAAAAGGGGAAAAGGAAACGACTCAACTGTTGTGCCATGAGATGCTCATTCTCGGATTGGCCTTCATTGTAACATTATGTGAATATGACATACGAAATGTCAGAGAAACATCTATTTTAAAAGATAACCTATTAGGTGTAAGCCCAAGAATGGTTTAAATCTCTAATGCTCCCCTTCATACAAGATTTACCTAGGCTTGAAGCATGAACAAAGCACATGCAACTCAAACCTTGGGCTGTAAATATAATTTTAATAAGAAGAATGGGGTGGCAAGTATCGTAGAGGCTGCAATGCCATGTTAAAGAAGCAATACTCATAAATGCTTAAGAAGCTTTTTGGGTGCAGGCCCAAGAATGGTTTATGTCTCTAGCCAGAATCATTGACCCTGGAAGACTTATACATGCTAAAAAATGCAATTGAGAAATTAATATTTTGGAGGTTATGCTTCTACATGCTTTTCAATAAAGTTTTCTTTCTGATTGCTTTCTTCGTGTTATGCTACAAGCTCAAACTTTTATCCTCTAGAGAATGTTAATTGTTTTAAAGTTTGACCCCCGTCGTGCTATTACTAAATTTTTTTGGGTCATCAAACGGTAGCTACACTTATCATTATAATAAGATGTAATTTATATTTGTGACCTTGTTGAGTCTTATTTGCTACCCAGGTAGACGAGCTTCTGAAACAAAGGGACAGTATCCATTCTTCCTTTACCATTGTCAAGTCAACCAATATAAGTGGGAGCGGGAGTGGTAGTAATTTAAGCAACGGAAGTTCTAGCAAAATTTCTGGTGAAGATTCCAAAGTTGAGAGCCCTGGGGAGGATGGAGGGTCAGATGGCAAGGATAAATCAGGCAAAAAGAAATGGTTTAACCTCAATCTTAAGGGTTCTGATAAGAGGTTGATTTAAATGCACTTGATTTTGCTGGTCTATATCAAACAGCTTTAGGGTCAGTCATGGCATCAGAATTAGCAGCCTGCGGATGTTTCGCTTGCATTATATGTCTGGAATATTTTTCTTCTTTGCTTGGTTCCATCAAGGTTGTGAACTTGTTTGTTAATGTATTCATTGGTATGTGGTGCATTCAAAGGTATATGTCTCTTACTGTTTCCAATATTTTTGTCATCCAATGAGACTCATAATTCACATGTAGCATCCTGAACATATATAGTTTTGATATTGTAATGATATATTCATTCTTGTAACAGTTGTGTTCTTCCTTGCTCTTTATCATCTAAGATGCCAGCTTCATCGAACAAAAATAAATTAATAGTCTAGATATTGTATGTTTACATAATACCCCAGCATTGTACTTTTAACTTTAGTAAGATGACTTATTGTTAATTTTCTTTGGCTAGGAATTAAAGAATATTGGTGTAAACTTGTCTTGCTCAGCTTTTATGAGTATTCGTTATTATTATGAGTATTCGTTATTATTTATGTATAATAATCACGTAACCCAGAGATGAATTTATTTATTTATTTTTTGTGCTGACAGATTAAATTCAGTGAAGCTTTCGGTTAGCTTTATTCTTTAGGCTCCGATGGGGCCTAAAGTAATCTATAAGCGCAACGTTTTTTTTTTTTTGACAAACTATAAGCGCAACGAGCTTGGGAATTATCCTTTTGACCTAAAAGTATGGGTTGGGCTCTTTATATATGAGGAAAACTATAGATAGATCAGAACCTTTTATTTTTGAAATTTTACTAGAATGAGTTAGCATGTCAATTTATTATTTTGATTGGATGTAATGAATAAATGGTCTGCATCATTATATTTCATTTAACAAGTGCTTCTGAATCTTGCCGGGTGATATAGGAGCACTACAGTCTATAAATAATCGAATTAATACTTTTTCTAATAGGGATAACAACAAAGTAATTATATTTTAATATCATTGAAAATTTTGTAAGACGTTAAGGATGGAGGTTTTAAGTTTTAAAAATAAAAGGAAATAATTAGATGAATGTCATTTCAAGTTGAAGTAATATTCTCTAAAGGCGATATAATTTAGCCATATTATTTTCGTTGCAATGCCTTTTTTTTTTTTTTTACAAAAATTGTAGGAAGTGAGTTATTACTTCGGGGTCCGGAGCAAGATGGGCGGGATCCTTTCCCAAAAGATTTATTTTACACAAGGCGAAGATCGAACCATATATCTCTCATTGAAGAGTATCCTTATATACATTCGTCCTACCTTACAAATCTAGCATGTTTCCACTAGGACAATCCTCTTTGGATTGTTTGCCAACTCTTTACTAGTATAGATCCATCCAAAAAAATCTCTTTACTTGTATAGGAGGTTAGCAGTTGGTTTCCCTTTAAGAAAATGCTTATTGGTCTTACAATTAGATTCCTAAGAAAGCTCGAGACTTGTTCATAGATGCTATCCAGCTATCACTACAGTAACTTGCCAGGAATAAATTTCAAACCTCATCCACAGAGCAAGGTTTCTTTTACACTATAACTTAATCTCGTTGCTTGGTTTAACTAGATCTTTCTCCTTCAATTCCCACCCAACATATGGCCTCAACAAATAGCCATACTTTTCCATATATTGATTTGAACTTAGAACACTGATACACAAGACATGTGTTGAGTGTAGACAAATTGTACCATAAATTGGAATTCTATTTCAGTGTTTTTTTTTTTTGACCAATTCTTTTCAGTGTTTTGAAATTGGGTTTTTGTTAACAAATTACCTTCACCATGGAATAAAACTTAAAATCATTAAATTTATTGAGTTTTCATGTATTAATTAAATATGTTATTTTTTTATATTTTAATTCCTTAATAAATATTTTAAATCATTTATTAGACAAACTTTAGAAAAATTATGCAGATCGTTGGGCTATTCGCACAAAAGAGACTATCATCTCAGCTCCTTTGTTCAGAAACTAAAAATAAATAAATAAAAGAATTTAATTAATATGTATTTTCATTATAATTTTTTTTTATGCTGTCAACCAATCATAAATTATCATTTCATTAAAAAACGTTTGACTTTTATTCTAATTACCTTAAAATTCACTTATACCATGATTTATAATTGGTTAACATTACATTGACAATGTATCAAAATTAAATTCATAAATAAATAAGAGTGAGGATAACTTGAGGCACAAATATTAACTTACAATTTAGGCTTAATTGCATTTTTGATCCCCCAGGTATCACGATTGTGCAATTTTGGTCCCTTGGGTTTCAATTGCCCCAATTGGGTCCCCCACGTATCATGATTGTGCAATTTTGGTCCCTCAAGTTTCAATTGTGCCAATTGGGTCCCCCACGTATCATGATTGTGCAATTTTGGTCCCCCAATTATCACGATTGTGCAATTTTTAACATCAGTAGCCTACATAGGACACGTGAGGCTGATTTGACACTTAGTGAAGTCAACTTGACAGTTTATGGGACATTCTTATAAGACATCATTGACATCTCACACAATTTAATGATCAAATACACATCATTAAGTGTCACATAAGAATGACACGTAAACTGCCAAACTAGTCTCATTAAGTGCCAAATCAGTTGCATATGTGCTTCGTAGGCTATTGATGTTAAAAGTTGCACAATCGTGATACTTGGAGGACTAAAATTGTACAATCGTGATACTTGGGGGATCAAAATTGTATAATTATGATACGTGAGGGACCCAATTAGCGCAATTGAAACATGGGAGACCAAAATTGCACAATCGTGATACTTGGAGAATCCAATTGGCGCAATTAAAATCCGGGGGACCAAAATTACACAATCGTGATACCTGAGGGACCAAAAGTACAATTAAGCCTACAATTTAACTACCATTTCTTCTGATCTAAACAAGCTTGTCTTGACTTGTCGTGAATTTAATCAGCCGGAGAGTTTAATGAGTTAGGCCATTACTTACATCTGCTTGGATTTTCCCAAGAGACAATCTACCACAATCCCAAGGAATTATTTATACGTTTTTCTTTTCTTGTTGTGTATAACAAACACATCACCTTAGTTTAAAAAAAAAAATGTTATTTGAACATCAATATTTGTAAACAAAGTTTGACATCAATTTTTATGATTAATGTACTTTAAAAATATGGTTAATGAAATGTTGAGTTTGGTTAATGGATATACCAAATGTCACAACTCATTAACCATCACCTAAACATTATTAACCACGATTTTGAACATCATTAACCATGATTTTCAGTGTTCAAATATAATATACTATACATGTATATTTGAAAAAAAAAATTTGTTTTGTCTTAAATTATGTATTATTTGAAAATATAAAGAATATATTAATTATTCTTTCAACTTTATCCTTATTAATTTATTATCTCAATTGTCAACTAAATTTATACTATATATTAATAGAGTGGGAGAATGTTAAGTTAGTCAATTAGATTATATTTCATTATATTTGAGGTTATTATCTCAATTATTTCAGGATAGTATTGGCCTATTGGGGTGTCTATGCCTAAGTCTGTAGTGATTTAATTTATTTGTTTGTTTGGACAATGCCCTCCTCTTTACCAAAAAACAAAGAGACAGCTAGTTTAAATACTTAATGAGTCATGCTAACTAGTGTTCTAAGGATACTGATTAAGGAATCCATAAAAAGCAAGTTTTCATTGGAAAACTGAATATTTCACTTCTTCAAATATTAAATACATCAAGTACCAATGAAAAATTTCTTTTATTGGTGTTAGAATCCCGTATTGGATAATGATATAGTCTGAATAGTGTTTATAAGTGGGGGGCAACCCTCATCCCATGAGCTAGCTTTTGGGGTTGAGTTAGACCCAAATCCAAATTCTAAGATGGTATCAGAGCCTATCCAAGATCCGTTGGGTCACCCGCAGATGTCCAGTCCTGCAAACTTCACGCTCCAGATGTCAAGTCCTGTGCGTGAGGGGTGTTGGAGTCCCACATTGGATAGTGATATGACCTGAACAATGTTTATAAGTGGGGGGCAACCCTCACCCTATGGAGCTAGCTTTTGGGGTTGAGTTAGGCCCAAACCCAAATTCTAAGATGGTATCAAAACCTATCCGAGATTCGTTGGGCCACCCGCAGATGTCCAGTCCTGCAAAGTTCATGCTTCCCAAGCGTGAGGGGGTGTGTTGGAGTCCCACATTGGATAGTGATATGGTCTGAATAGTATTTATAAGTGGGGGGCAACCATCACCCCATGAGATAGCTTTTAGGGTTGAGTTAGGTCCAAACTCAAATTTTAAGAATTGGTTCCTTAAAAGCACTCGTTAGCATTCTCCATAGTTAATAATATTGATAGAATTTTACATTGGTGTCACCGAATTATGACTTACTTATTTTGGGTAGCCTGATCGTGGATTTATGAAGTGAGATTCTATATAACAAGATTTTCTATCATATTAGTGAATATAGTAAAGTTCGGTAAGATCGGGGCACCGTTTGGAGTAAGGGTATTCATCAGCCGATCCAAACCAATTCAAATCGTAAAGATTGAACCGAAAAATTGAAAATCGAACAAACCGAAATAAAAAAAAAAACTGAAAATCGAAAAAATGGCTTGTTTTTTTACATTGGATTGGATCGAATTTCGGATTTCCTAGTGAAAATCGACCTATTATATTAATATACCATTATTTTTGAAATTATAGTACTATTCATACTTAAGCATTGTTTTTCATGCTTTTATAAACGAGCACCCTCATTCTCTTTAATATTTTTGTTGGAATTGTCAAATACTAAATGTATTGGAATTTAAATAGTTATTCATGTACCTAGGAATCAATAGTTATTCATGTTCTAGAAGATTTCCTGCATGTATTTAGGAACTAGAACTACATTAGTTTTAGTATATACATGTTTAATGTTGGTCTTTGACGTAATATAACTATGTAACGATGTATCGGTAAAAACCGAATTATCCAATCTAATCCAAATAGCATTTGATTGGATTGGATTGGATCAGATTTTTTTTAGGAAGCAAACCGATTCAATCCAAACAGCAAGTTGTTTCCATCTTTGGATCGGATGGTTTTTTGGCTCAAAACCGATTCAATGCAATCCGCGAACACCCCTAACTTTGCAGTCTCCCTCATCTAATTTTAATTTTTTTAAATTAACTTCATTGATAAAGTCTTTTATTTTAATCATAGGAATCTGAATCAAATTTTGTCTTTATTAGAAAGGTATAAGACTTCCACAAAAAGGAAAGTTGTCCTGTGTTTCCAATAAATAATGCTAAAAAAGGAAGAAAAAACTTTGCCATCGTCTTGCTAATAGAAACACTGGGCATCTAGGTTTAAGAATGCACATTGTTAACAGAAAAAAAAAATATTTCTAATCATAGAAGCTGAAACTTAATTAAATAGGAATTAATGAAGCAGCAACAGCCGAAATTGGAATAAGAGATAACTGGTCAATGAAGAAAATCTGGATAGCTGCAAATAAAAATACTTCTTGTTCATGTCATGTGCAAATGTCCCCTAAGCATGGATGTCTTTGGGTTATATATATGTTAATTATGTGAGTGACATATTGCATTAGCATAGCCGTCTAATGTCTCTCGCTTTATTATCAAACCACGCACTAGTTTTTGTCTCAATTGACTGACCGAAGTTCCCCTTCTTTCTAAATTCTAATACTCAATTGACGGGAACTTCCAAATGTTTATTTTAAACTCATAAAAAAGGCATAAGGGATTTTCCAATTGCTTTTTTATTTGTCATAAATAAATGTGGACTTTTCTTGACTATTCAATCTAGGATTAGCTTTCACGTAGATTAGATTATTACTTGTTTAGTTAGTTACAGTATATTATATGAGAGAGAGAGACTGCACATGCATGAGACTTAATGCTAACTCCACCACCACAAAACATCCAACAATTTGGTTTTTAAATAGGGGAAATATAAATTTTAAAATGAAGTAGGTAATGTCACTTGGAGTACATGGAAGGCTAATTGAGTCATACCCACAATGTTTGGGGGGTGCTTTAAAAGTGCTTTGAACATATCTATAGATCATTTCCAGCTTGAAAACTAAGTCACATTGGGGTTGTCTTTTTTATCTTTTTGGATGCTTCCAAAGTAATGGTTGCAAAAAGAAACAAAGATGATTAGAAAGTTAATGGGTTCTAATATGATGGGATCGTGTCCCTTAATAATAACCTTAGTAAATATTGTGATTTTTTTTTTTGTAACAATGTTATAGGTACGGAATATCTACCATCGTTAGCAGTGACTAATCTCCGTCAAGAAACTTATTGGACACACAAGGTGGGTTCTCCCATTCCAATCAGGTTTTTTCATACAGAAGAGTTAGGATTCGAACCCATGATCACTTGCTTAAAACATCCAAGTCCCTTACTACTCGGACCAACTACATATTGATAAATATTGTGATTTATTATTTCATCGGTTAAATTTACTTGATATAATTAAGCACAACTTGGTGGGCCATAATCACGATTTGGGTGATCTTAAATGATAATATCCGCATCACTTCAATCAACGACAACAAAAGAAAGCATTATTATTGATTAATGCCCACCAGAAGTGGTTTCTCTCAAATTGATGGTGGAAACCATTACAACAAGTTCAAAAACAAAAACTTAAATGAAAAGGACAAATAAGAGGAAAGTAATTAAGAGACACAGATGTATTGTTAAGAAGACAGTTGTTTGTGTATTGTTCATGTGGGCAACAAAACTTGCATATGTGGTCCCAATTTGGGTGGCACCTACCTAAGTTTGTTAAAACACTACAATAAATTTGTCTTTTATTGATAATCAAAATTTGTCACTATATGTTTAAAATTCGTAGGTACATATAAAACAGACTTGATAAAGTGAGAAAATCTCTAAAGTGAAAAAGTAAAGGTGCATCCACCATTGATTTGATAATTGCATAGAGATCTTAACCCACTAAAAATGATCCAAAGGTAGATACCCCCTTATTTTCTCACTTTAGAGACTTTCTCATTTTAGAGGAGCCAAATTCATATAAAACTTACATTCATTTACGATCAGTCTATCCGTCTATTATGAATGACGAATATCAATAATAATTGATTGTCATTTAGGTTTTACCTACGGTCCACATATCTTTACCTACAATTGCGTTTGACTGTCAATAGGTTTTACTTATGTCCCGGCCACCTACTTTTACCTGCGATTTAGCCAACACTAATACCTATATCTATAGTTTTAATAACTGTCATTAAAAATGTTTGTAGGTACATGAAAAATTTCTTGTAGTGAAACAATGTGAAACCAATCAGATATGCAGTTTCCATGTGTTATATCCTCTACTATGGGAGAAAACGTTGAGTTCATGTCTAACCATTTTCAAACTATGCATCTTCTCCCTTAAAGACATTCTTTCTTGTTTTTCTACACCTTTTCACTTAGGATTTTCAACCTATAATCTGTCTTTAGTTAATACATAGGTTGCATGTTTGGTTTTTTGTGCAGTCCATTTTTGTGGGATCTAGATCCTCTCCATTTCATCGCTCTCCATCATCCCTATCTCTCTCTTTCTTCCTCTCTTTTTTCCATCGTTTACGTTTCCCCTCTCTATTCTCTCTCCCCTTCTCTTTTTGTTTTTGGTGTTGCAAAGGCAGCACCACAAGAGAGGATCCATTATTGTTTTTGTGCATGCTATGTTGATGCCAGGATGCAGGGTTCAAATTAGTAATAAATTGTTATGCTTTATATATATTGATATGGAAAAGGTTCCTTTAAAGCAAATTAATTTGTCCCTAAAGTGAGTAAATAAGTAAAAGAGATAGAGGTAGAAAGTAATGGTACAATAATACACCAATTTTCTCCATTTAGCAAAATGAGAGAAACATATTTGCTCCTTCACTCCCTGTCCCTTCATACAAATTTTAAAACATGAAGACACGTAGAAAGCAGTTATAATTTGTAGAAGTTGACTTCATCATCAATTTTTTGGGTACATAAAAATATAGTTTTTGTAATCTCCATTTGTTGGCTTAATGATAATGATATCATTATTTTATCGCTTATATATTTATATATATTTTTATAAAAATATTTATAATATATAATGTCTCCACTAGTCAACATTCCCTGCTTAAACCTCATGCTGGGTTAAAGTGGCCTAGCCGTAGTTGTTCTAACCTCAAAAGCAAAATCATTGGATTCAGATAATAAAGCAACAAAATTGTTAGGTTTAGCTATATATTAAAATCCTTTCTTTTTAAATTTTCTAAACTAATTAACAAAGGGTCGTGCTAACTTAAGGACGCTTGTTAAGAAACCCAAAAAAGTCAAGTTTTTATTGAAAAACTAAATATGTCACCTTTCTAGATATTAAATACATCAATTCCTATGTAAACTTACCTTTTTGGATTCCTTAATGCACTCGTTAATTACCATTTACCATTAACAAATGCTAATTAATGAGAATCATAAATCTAAGCATTTTTTTATATCTTAATAAGTTTGGTTTGTCCAGTAACCCCGTGTTATATCTATATGGGATTTAGTTATTGGGATCCGCCTTAACATATTAAGTGAATGATTGGAAAAAATAAAATTAACACAACACTGAGCCACTAAAGCACTAAACAGAAAGCAGATATGAGTATCCCTCACGTCAACTCAGTTAGTTAAACTGTGAGTGCACGAATTTAAATTCTCGTAATATGCACCATCTCTTTCTCATTCCTTTTTCCCCTTTCCCCTCCTCTTATAAGGCTTCCTATTCCTATTAGGCTATAAAAAAAAAAAACACAATTAACCAATGATAATAAATTCTCCTATATCATCTTAGTTACCTTTTTTCTACATACATATTCTTGATTACTTCAAACAATAAGCATCAAATGAAAAGATAAACGCATTGAATGTTTTAAAAACCTAAAAGAATTCAAAAAAATTGAAAAACAATAATCTCTTTTTTAAGTAATTAAAACATATTATTAAGGAGATTTGATAGAAGGATATAAAATTAATTTAAACTTAAATATGTCAAAAAGAGAAAAGAGCAAATTACACAAGGAAGCCCAAGGACTCATACTTGGTCCTGGATCTCTATTCAACTCTATCCATCCTCTCTATCTCTTTCTTAATTCTTCTGGCTTTATTCATTATTTTTCCTATTTTCTCTCCACCATCTTCTCTCTCCTCCCACCCTCGCTTTTTTTTGCTTCAGAGGCAACATGACTGGAAAGGATCCCATTTCCACGTACATATGGAAGGTTTGGTGATATGATTTAGGAGAATGCTAACGAGTGCCCAAGGTTTCAAAAGAAGTAAGTTTGTACGGAAAAATGATGGATTTATTATTTTAAGATGTTGTATATTTAGTTTTTCCATAAAAACATATTTTTTTTGGGTTTATTAAATAGTGTACTTAGAGCACTCGTTAGCAGGACCGTATGATTTAACAACCATTTTTTTTTGTGCGCTTACAACTTGACTTTTTTTTTTTGGTATTAGTACAACTTGACTTTTTTATTAGTACTGTTGAAGGCCTGTTATATTAGGAGAAATTTTTAAAGTAAAAGAAATATCTTAGAGTAAATCATCATTTTGGTCCTTGAAAGTATAAGTCGCTGTCAATTCAGTCCCTGAAAGCAGTTAAGTTATGAAAAAGTCCGTCAATGTTAATTTTGTCAGTCAAATTAGTCCCTCAATGTTAATTTCGCTAGTCAAATTAGTCCCTGACAGAGACTAATTTTACTAAGGAAATTAACATTCAGGGACTTTTTCGTAATTTAACTGTTTTCAGGGACTGAATTGATAGCGCATCACACTTTCAGGGACCAAAATGATGATTTACTCAAATATCTTATTTTGTATCATTAAATAGGTTTTATTGTTCTTTTACTTTAACTATATAATATTATATTATAATTGATATAGTTTACATTTTAATTATGATATTTCCTCCGGTCTCTATTATAAGCAAAACTTAAATGGAACACATACATTAAGAAAGTTGGTTAATGTTATTTAATATTGTTAAAAAATTAAATGTATTATCTAAAGTAACCTTCATAGAAAACTTCAATTTTTATTAAATACATCACATATTGAATTATTTGAAAACAAAATTGGTATGAAATGAATAGTGTTTTAGGAACAATATAATTAAATAGGAGAAAGTAGTTAAAATTTACTTATATATTTGATCAAAATTTTTTTTGATTATAATAATGATGGAAGGGAGTATATTATAAGAAATTTCCCTTATTAATTGAGTGGACTGGGGACTTGGAAATTATGCTAAAGATAATTAATAAACGGATCTAGTTGACAAATTGAAGAGGGGTGTTAATTCACGCCACTAGTGATCTATGTCACGGGGATTTACATATATTTTTTTTCTGACATGATAAAATTTGACTAATTAGGACGGAGGGATTTGAATAGAACACGCATGAGAAAGAGGGGACAAAGTGGGTCATATTAGGAGTTGTGACGAAGACTTTAGAATTAAAGAAGGCTTTACTTTTTTTCTCCTTCCATATTTGTATGATAATACATTTTGGCATAAGCAATTATGATTATGATTATGATTAATTATGCTTTTTAAGTGGGAGATTGCAAACCTCCAAAATGCTCTAACTCTCACTCTCTCGAAGTTAGTAAGATTCGCAGATATCTCTGTCAAAGCTAGAAAACCAATGTAGACATATAGATTTCAACGTCAATCACGCATCATAAACATTAAACACAATAATTCATCATGATCATGTCTGTCACATTATTTGTCATATGATAATTTATTATTTAATAAAATAAAATAAAATCATAATAATTTATTAACATTCATATACATCTCCAACTTTTAATTGATAAGAAAAAATGATATAATATCTTTTTGGTTAAAGTAATATTTTGATCCCTATTGTGACATCGATTCTTCGTTTAGTCCCTATACGTAAAAAGTTATTAAAAAGGTTCCCATACGTGCAAATATTATCATTTGGTCCCTCCCGTTATGTTGTCGTCTTTAATGATCCGTGAACTATTACGTATAGGGACTAAATGAAGAATTTGTGTCACGTATAGGGACTAAATGAAGAATTTGTGCCATGTATAGGGACCAGATTATTACTTTAACCTAAATTATTGGGTCCCTATACGTGACACAAATTCTTCATTTAGTCCCTATACGTGACACAAATTCTTCATTTAGTCCCTATACGTAGTAGTTTACGGATCATTAAAGACGACAACATAACGGGAGGGACCAAATGGATAATATTTGCATGTATGAGGACCTTTTTAATAACTTTTTACGTATAGGGACTAAATGAAGAATCGGTGTCATATATAGGGACCAAAATATTACTTTAACTTATCTTTTAAAACAATAAAATTTTGTTTCATTAGGTAATGGTGGACCCAAACAGTAAATTGTAGACATACCTGAAGGTTAATATATTCAATTCAATGTCTTCCATGCCATAACATTAATAAAATTCCTAGCACCAAAAAATAAAAACATTAATAAAATTCCCTTTCAGACAAACCAATTTTTAACAGTTGTATGATTTGAATATCAAATTTTAGATATCGTATATACTTAATTTTTTTTTTCATTTACTTTTTATCTTTTTTATATATATATAATTTAAAAATACATTAAAAAACAAAAAGACAACATGTTATTGTCTCATTTTGTTATAAAAAAAAAAAACATTTTTCAACTTTTAAGGTCCAATTTGTTTTCATGTTCACCTAAGAATTTCTCACAGCTCAAGCAAAAAAACGTGGCTATGGCAACCGCTTCTCCCCCCACCCCTCCCCCCTCTCAATTAATTTAATATGAGCCAAGCTCGTAAGTTTATTGCTACTCTCACTTTGTATTGACGATATTGCCAGCATGGCGCGCAAGTGCTGGCATTGTGTGCGAAGAAGTTGGAATAATGTGAAACATGCTTATCTAACATGAGATATGAGGTTGAATATGATGTTGACACGTGGGCCAATCAGTTTATTTTTATTTTTATTTCATAAATGTTCCTATATAATTACTAATAATTCAACTAACTTATTTATTTCAAAATCTAAATACCATGCTATTTGATAATGAGTAAAGCACTTGTATTAGAAATTATTAAGTCTATTTAACATAAATTTTATAATAAAAAAGGATAGAAATAGATTTTAACATAAAAATTGATCATTTTTTTTATATATTGAATAAAAAAAGATCTTTTTATCACTTATATTAAGGATCAGGGGGAGTATATTTTAGTTCCAGTTTAGGAAATGCTATCATACTATGAAACAGGGGTGGGCGCAGAGGATAGTGTATGTATTTAGGTAGAATAATTCTGAATTTTCATATAATATTTTCCTACTAATTCTCTTCATAATAATATTATTATAGAAAGAAGTCTATATTTTTTATATTTTCAACGCATTAATATATATATATATATATATATATATATATATATATATATGTATATATATCATTTAATATCTTTTTTTAGTATTAAGAAGATTATTTAGGAGAATTTGTCATAACAAAATTCATTTATGTATTACTTACGATTATAAGTTTTTAAAAACGAAATATTTCTATGTAATTTTTAAAAAATATATAATTTTTTAATTTAACATCTTTAATAAAATATAACTTTTTCTTAAGTTATTCAATAAAAAAAATTATTTTTGTTCATATTACCGATGCTCTTCTATTTTCGTGTAGGGCTGCTTGGACTTTTTCCAGAGAGAAATCATAGTGTGTTGGTAGTAGGCGAGGTAAGGGTGTCGATTTTTTAGATTGAACCGATGCAAAATTGATATAAAAGGGGAGAGAGATCACAAAGGAAGCTAAAAATGTCAAAGAAATAAATAAACAAGTGATATATGGTGGAAGTTCAATATGTAATTGTGGGGCATGCAGACATGCAATTATAATTGCTTTTTGTTCCTACCGTGACCGATAGGAGGCCCAATCCATAAGTCGTAGCCCAGCAGCCAAGGGCCCGAGTCTCAAAGACATATAGAAGGCCTGAGAACACCTGCTCGGGCACACTTACGAACACTCAGTGTCAAGGTAATCGAGAAGATGTGTATGAGCATCCCCCGCCTGAGCTAGAAGGCGCCCGAGAGGAAGGTGCCGAGGGGGCTGGGCATCCTCGGGACCGGTGCACGGGGTCTTCTAGAAGGCCACGTCAGGGTCATCTGAAGAGCATGACTACAGTGCATAGTGCGCCCTTTCGCATAATGCGCTAACGTCTTGAGGTGGGGCCCACTTATGTAACAGAATCACACCTCCTATGCTCTTGGAAGGGCTATAAAAGGTGGATGAATGCTAAAGAGAGGGTTGGTGAAAAATTTGGACTTAGAGACTAGAGAGAGAGAGAGAGTCATATCTTTCTTGCACTTAACACTTTGCAATTCTATTGTTCTAATAGGAACACTTTCAGAATTCTTTGTATCAGCTGCATAAGTAATTATTGGAGTCAACAGACAGGGTGGGGGGATAGAGACATGAGCTTCACGGTGGCTCATTGAGTTTCGTTCCATCGCCAATAATATTATAATTTATTATATTCTTTTAAAAGATTTTTAAAATAATCTTTCTCAATATTAAATAAAAAGTAAATATATTTAATATTTAAAAACATAAAAAGGGATTTCACACATTTTCAATAAATAATTATGGGGATTGGTCAAAAAGATATAGAATTATTTATAATAATAAAATCTATTTTTAATGAAAGAATAAGATATTACAAAAGTACCCAAAAGAAACAATATAGATTTATAGGTAGTTCTGTTTTCTCAGATGTGATTATTTTTTGTCTTGTGTACAAATTGGAGTACCCTTTTTTCTCTCGTTAATATATATCTGTCTTATAAAAAGAAACCCAAAACAAAAGACTTTTGATTTCAAATGGAGCATTTGTTTTGTGAGTTAATGTTTTGCCTTAATAATCTTAACTAATGTATATAGGAAAGCTATGAAGCCTTCGGGGAACTCTACATGTTTCACCCCAGCCTGGCAATGGCGATGGTCATATTCATCTAGGAAACTCCGTAACTGACTCGGATGTGAAGAGATGCAGTTAAAAAATTAGGTCGATTGATAGTGGCAAGGTAGCCGAGAAGGTATGGGATATCTGTAAAGAATTGGGGGTTTTGTATTTTGGGGATCGACAAAAAATTGTAAAGCTAGTTGAGAACATGGAAGGCAGAAATAATGAGGCTTTTAATTGTGTTGGGGAAAATGAAGGTTTTCAATGAAGGTACTCTCCTTCAACATAAAGGGTTTAGGCGGTCGTATAAAGAAGCAAAAAATCCGATCCCTAATTGATTCAGAGTGAGCATATGTGGTTTTTATTCAAGAAACAAAACTATCAGCAGTTGAAGATGGCCTATGTCAGAATCTATGGGGAGGTTCTGGATGTGGATGGATTTTTCAGCCATCGGAAGGACTTCCTAGAGGGATGATTACCATATGGAACAATGAACTGCTTAAACAAGAATTTACATTAATTTTCTGGGGTTGGTTTTCTAGGTCTGTGTGCAACCTCCTCATCAGGTAACTTCACCTGTTTCCTTGTAAATTTATACTCTCCCTACACTCTATCAGGGAAAAGACAGTTGTCGAGGGACCTTTGTATGTCAAAAAGGGAGGGCATCTTTGGTGCATAGTCGGCGACTTCAATGTGGTCAAATCGAGATCAAAAAGAAGAGGTTTGAATGAGGCTATCAATACAAGGGAAATTGATGGGTTTAATCGGTTCATTGAAGAGTTGGGACTGGTAGATCTTCCAATGTCTGGCAAGAGATACACTAGGTTTAAGCAAGATGGTACATCAATGAGTAGGATCGATAGGCTCCTCATTTCATCATATTGGATCAATAAAAGGCAACCTACCACTCAATGGGTTGGGGACAGAGATGTTTCAGATCACTACCCAATTTCTCTTAAAAAGGATGATTGTAATTGGGGACCTAGGCCATTCAAGTTTAACAACTGTTGGTACTGGCACAAAGATTTTGATCAGTTTGTCATCAGCAAGTGGTGTTAATTAGATGTCCATGGTTGAAAAATGTTTAGTTTCAAAGAGAAGCTTCGCCAGCTTAAAGTCAGCCTAAAGGTCTGGAATAAGGATGTCTTCAGTAATCTGGACCTATAGATCAAAGTTCTAGTTGACCAATTAAATTATTGAGATAACTTGGCTACCACATCCATGCTTTCACACGATGACCTTCTTCTAAAGCATAAAGATTCAGCTGATTTGTGAAAATTATGGAGCATGAAGGAGAGTCTTTTATATCAGAAATCAAGGTCGAGATGGTTAAAGGAAGGGACTCAAATTCCTCCTCCTTTCACAGGAGCATCAATTATAGGAGAAGGAAGAATCTCATCCCACGTCTAATTGTAGATGGTAGTTGGGTCGAAGGCAAAGAAGAAGTGAGAGGTGCTATTAAATCCCATTTCTAGGAAGTCTATAAAGAAGCAGTACCGGATCGTCCTTTGTTAGATGGATTATGGTTTCAACAAGTCTCAAGCGATGACAATAGGCTACTTACAGCTCCCTTTACTCTGGAGGAATTTAAAGACGCGATCTGGAGTTGTGATGGGAATAAAAGCCCGGGTCCAGATGGCTACAACCCGAGTTTTTTCAAAAAATACTGGGAGGTAATTAAAACGGAGATTTTTTTATTTGATTACTGAATTCCATTTGAACTAGGGGTGGCAAAGTGGGTTGTGACCCGTGGGTCAACCCGCCAAAATTTGGCGGGGTGGGTTGGGGTCCTCAACCCACCAACCCACTTTGACCCGCCCCGCTTAACCCACCCGAAAACGGGTTGGTGGCGGGTTGGCAAATTAAAAAATAATTTTTTTATTAATTTATTAATTATTTAGTATTATTTAATTTAATTTAATTGTTACTTGGAATTATTTCATACTACACAAATAATGTCTTTACTTTTGTAACACAAATTGTATGCTATAAGATAAGATTATTTCAATTTTTTAATAATAATTTAAGAAAGGCTATGAAGATTGCCCAAAAAAAAGAAATGTTATATGTTTTTTTTTTTTTTTTATAGTGGGTCAATCCGCCAACCTGCCAACCCAATTTATATTTTTATGTGTTTGGCGGGCCAACCCGCCAACCCACCATTAAACGAGGTGGGTTGGGGGTTCAACCCAAACGTTAAAACGGGTTGGCCCGCCCTGCCCCGTTTTGGGTGGCTTAATGGCGGGGTGGGACAGAGCGGGTTGACCCGCTTTGCCATCCCTAATTCGAACTTTACCATTCCTAAGCGGATCTCTTCATTTTTTATGACCTTGGTGCCAAAGAAAGATAAACCGATGTCTATGCATGATTTTAGGCCTATTTGTTTGATACTCTAAGACTGAAACAAGTACTTAATCCTATAATCTCCAGTTGTCAGTCTACTTTCCTTTTAAATCGGCAGATTCTAGATGGGGTATTAGCTATCAATGAGGTTGTAGACTTGGCAAAGAAAAATAAGGCTAAGTGTCTAATCTTCAAAGTAGATTTCCAAAACGCATTTGATACGGTTAATTTGAGCTTCCTTGATTATATGCTAAATAGGATAGGGTTTTATGGGAAATGGAGAAAGTGGATAAGGGCATGTGTCTGCACTGGTCATGTGTCTGTTCTTATCAATGGTAGCCTTTCAGAAGAGGTGAGATTACAGAAAGGCCTTAGACAAGGGCATCCACTATCCCTTTTTATTTTCCTGATCATAGTCGAAGGTATGAGTGCACTTATGAGGAGGGCTTTGGACACAGGGAGATTTACAGGTTTTGATATTGGAAATAACAATGTCCTATCACACTTACTATGCGGACGACACTCTACTTCTTGGGGAACCTACTTTCCAGAATCTTTGGGCAATCAAATCTATTCTTAATGGATTTGAGTTGGTCTCTAGGCTTAAAGTCAACTTTAACAAAAGATGTTTATACGGGCTTAATGTCGAAGCAGACTTTATGGTGGCAGCCTCCAACTTCTTGTTTTGTAAAATAGGTAGTTTCCGTTTCAACTATTTGGGCATACCTGTGGGTTCCAACCCGAGAAAAACTTCTACTTGACAACTGGTGATACAAGATCTTAGGAGACGGCTGCTAAATTGGAAAGGGAGAAAGGTAGGTGGGAGAATCATTCTGTTAAACTCGGTCCTGACAAGTATATCCTTTTACTTTATCTCTTTTTTCATAATTCCAAAACAGCTCCAGAAAATAATAGTTGGCATCCAAAGAGCTTTTGTGGGGGGAAGTGTACAGAAGAATGAAATTGCATGGGTTAGCTGGAACTATGTGTGTAAGCCAAAGATATGGGTGGTTTGGGTTAAGAACCTTAATCACTTCAATATTAGTCTCTAGGAAAATGGAAGTGGCGATTTTTAGAAGACAAGGAAGCCATATGGTTCAATGTCCTTAACCACAAATATGGCATCTTAGTTTCGGGTATAGCAGGAAATATTTGGCCTCCTTCTAAATCCTCAATTTGGTGGAGGGATATAAATGACTTGGATAATGAAAGATCTTGTTCTCCTGGTTGCTTTACCAATGGTGTCAATAAAAAAGATTGGGAATGGTGCTACAATGAAGTTCTGGCAAGATGTTTGGATGGGAACTGAAAACTTCAATACTTATTTTTCGAGGTTGTATTATGTGTCTCTTGATAAATCATCTTTTGTAGCTGACATGGGTTCGTGGGTGGATAACTCATGGGAATGGAATTGAAGATGGAGGAGATCTGTTTTTGTTTGGGTAAGAAGTGCTTTTTGACGACCTAAAAGGAATGGTGGTTCATGTAAGGCTGACCAATGGAAATGCGGACAAATAGGGATGGAAATCTTCCATTGATAACTCATATAGTATTAGATCACTACAAGAAAATTTGTTGTTTCCCAGGGCCAAAGACCCTGGGAAAAACCAAAAATCCGTGGGAAAATGCACATTTCCCACGGACTACCCACGACATCAAATCTGTGGGAATAAAAGGCTTCAAAATCATTTTCCCAGGGCAAAGGCCCTGGGAAACATTTCCCATGGCACAATCTCTGGGAAACATTTTATATTGATGCATCAACAAAGAAATTAACATCATAATTCAAACCATAAGTAATGTATATGATCTCATAAAAACATAACCGCTCTCATACAAAACATAACAACAATCTAAGAATCCTCATTATAAGGATCCTCAATAAGATGGTCAAGAGAGTCATCATCCAAATCCAAAAGGATTAATAGATCAATTATAAGAATAATCAATGTAGATACCATAAATATTCAACAAAAAACAAAAAAAATTACTATTTCCTATCTTTTACTCACCAAAAAATAAGAAATTAATTTGGAATATTTATCACAGAAATTATAGAGACAACATCATTGGAAATTGAAAATAACAATAAAATAGTATTAACCTTTAGTTACAAAAGCATACCAACATGTCCAGATATGACAATCCATACACAAGGATCCCCGAGATTTATCCTCCAACCCTTTGCCCCATTTTGATACCAATGGGAAAGTTTGAGTTTTCCTGGAATAACATACAAAAAACGATAAGAATAATAAAACTAGTGTCCAGCACAATTAAGGTATCAAAATTAGAAAAGAGATATTGGGAGAGTAAAAATAGTTTTGGTTTGCGTACCAGAAAATGAGAAGGGCAATGCATTTGTGGTTATTGCAGAGGAAGGGAAGGCGTGGGAAGCAGGAAAGCAAGGTGACAACTCCCTTGAAACAAATAGTTGCAGAACTCTACAGAGAGGCCAGAAAGCAACACTATCGCAACATAAGTTGATGACAGAGATAGGACCCTAAATGCAAAAATGCAAAAATCCACATTTTCAGCCAACATGAAAATCAAAATAAAATGGAAGCAAAATGCATAAATAAAAATCAAAAGCAAAATGCACATTTCAGCCTAAATCAATATCAAAAGAAAAAATTCAGAAACTGTTTTCCGAAATCTAAAGAAACCCTAAATCCCCAAATGAAAAATAAAAAGAATCCCCAAATTTATGAAATGCTTTTCTGAAATGAGAATGAACCAGAGATTAGAGAAGAGAAACGCACAAGGAGGAAGAATAGGAAAAAAATACTTGAGAAAGGCATGGACAACAACACACAACAAAGCAAGGGAGATTGGCGGAGAGGGTGCACAGTGGGAAGAGGTGCTCGGAATGGTTATGCGCGCGGAGGGGAGAAGTGGCCGGAGGGGTCCTACACACGACGAGTGGAGAGTTATGAGAGGGGGAAAAAAGGGAAAGAAGGAAACAAAGAAAGAGGGAAAGAGGGAGCTTACCGGGCAGAGGACGGAGGTGCGACTAGAGGAGCGGTGGCGGCTCGCGGGAAACAACGAAAAAACATAGCAATGACATATGCCGTGGGAAAGCTAGCGAGAGTATTTCGCGCCATACTTTTCCATGGCTTAGGCCGTGGGAAACCTAGAGGGAGTGTTCCCAAGGCCATGTTCATGGGAAATGTCAAAATTTTCCAGGGCTACAAGGCCCTGGGTAAAAAGTCCTGGAAAATAGCAAAATTTCTCGTAGTGGATCAGCATACTCTCTTTTGTTATGCTCTGGCCCTATAGTAAATACAAACTCGATGCTAAAATCCCTCTAGAAAACTAATATGCCTAACAAAGTTCTGGCTTTCTCTTGGCTTCTATTGAAGAACCGCTTACCAACAAGGCTAAATCTTCTTCATAGGAAAGTTATCCATGACTTGTGTGATGCTGAATGTGCTTTTGTGGGGAGGAATTAGAAACGGCAGATCATCTATTCTTCAATTGCAAGCTCTCATCTTAGGTTTGGTACTTATTATAATATGCTTGGTTCGGTTTCTATGTTGTTCTTCCTTTGGGTGCAATGAATCATTAGCTATATCATAGGGGGTTGGTTAGGGGGGAAAAGCTGAAAAAACTATGGCCAATGCTTTGGCATATAGTAGTATAGAGCTTATGGCTTGATAGAAATAATATAATTTTTGAAGGTGGAAGTTATGACTTATTGAATTTACTGGATATGATTAAAGTTAGATCATGGACTTGGTTTCAAGCTAGAAATAATACACACTTGCTCTCCTTCTCTGATTGGTGTTGTTGCCATCTACAATGTTTGATGATCCTCCCTTAATTCTGGGATCACATTTGCATACTGCTATCACGTTTGCTGCTTGCCACTGATGTGAATTGCTCTATAGTACTGATGTTGTTTGGTGACTGAGTACGCTAAAAAGGCAACCTTTTTTGGTTTGGTTTGGTTTGGTGACTGGCTAGCTATGCTATAACAGCCAACTTTGGTGGCTTGCTGCTCATTACGCAGTCTTGGTTTTGGGCAGCTGCTGTATCTACAATATAGGTGTATAGATTTTACTTTAAGTGTCTTATGAGTTTCGTTTTTTGCGGGTATGATCAAGATTAGGTGTATGTAATTAAATTATTGTTTGCACTTGGCTGCAATATCTACTTTACATTTGGCCTTCTCTTGTTGTTGCGTCTTTGTATATGGGTTAGAGCACCCATGATGCTCTCATCAATATACGTTTTTTTGTCAAAAAAATAATAATCTTAACTAATGTCATGGAAAAAAGGGTGGCATGAGGATTATGGACATTTATACGTAATGTCATAAATGAATTGGGTCTGAAATGAGCTGAAGTTTGAGTTGAGTTAGATCTTGCTTTAGCGAATGTTTATTACTTGGTCAAGCCATCTCTGATAAGCTTCTGATTGGCCATCTTATGCAAAGTTCAAATGCATGAAAAGAGTGAAAGCAATTGCTACATAAACATCCACGTATACTTTTCTAACCTAATGAAAATTCCTGGACATTATTTATTAGAACACTCACTTCAACATTTTTTTTTACCAAACACTCAATTCAACATTATATGAATGTACATATATTAGAGATAAATGTATTTTCTAATGTAACCTACAAAACTTTACACATTTTTAATGTTGAATAAAGTACTGCCTATGATAAGCAGTGTGTAAGTTAGATTTTCTCCCATCCTAATTAATTGCAAAGACTTTCCATGACCCTTTCTCTCTATTTGTGAGTTGGACACTCAAATTAAACCGTCGATCTTTGATGGGTTGGGATGACAAACGAATGAATGGGTCCAACTGATAATTAAATTTTGAATCAGTTCGTCTGCTGATTTAATGGCTTTGATGCCAATACATGTAATTACATGTAATTCACCCAATCAGCAAGTTCTTCATTGGTTGAGATCATAGCTAGGTTGCCCTTCAAACTAGCTAACTTTTTTATTAGGTTGTGTATACCTAATGCATAATTTATGCTATATATATAGTGCCTCGTACGTATGAGGGAGAAGTGTATGAAGCTGAAAAGAGAATGATTTGCGGCTTTGATCAAAATCCAATCATTTTATAGAATACCTTCAACCAGTGCCATACTCCTCACATCACATGCATCACATACTCAATCCTCGTCCTGATTCCATTATCCTTAAATTTTTCTTATAATAAATTGAGTGCCTTGTTTCTTTTATACCAAATTGTTCATCAGTCAAATAATTGATAAAAAGCCTGATGAAGAAGGCCACGTTTGTCATTTTTTTATAAGAAAAAAAAAGTATATTAATTGATAATACAAGAAGTACTCTAACCCATCTAATGCGATTACGAGTAATGATTGATACATTTTTTTTTTGGTACAAGAGATAAACAAAAACAAAAGAAACACAAACTAAACGTAATTCATAACTTTTATTATTTAATTTGATCATATCAAATCTACTTTTATTTTTTTTCATATAACTAAATTTGAATCTGACATGTCACCCGACGTGAGTCAGCAAATAATGTGGAATAAACATTAGGTTCATCTAACAAGTAAAATGGCAAATCAATCTATCTATTATATTATGTGTGATTTTAAGATACTTATCAACATTTTTAATGATATGATAATTTATAATTGATTGATAATATATGTAAAAAATATTTACACTAACAATATATATCAACCAAGTCCATATTTTAGTGATATGTCAATGTATATATAATAGGTCATGATAACCGGTATTCCAGGTTCAGGAATTCAAAAAAGTAATTTATGATTGAAAAATTAAGTATATCATATCTTTAAAAATTAAGTACACTAATTATTAATGAAAAGTTAATTTCTTGATTTCTTAAAGAACTCTTATCAGCATTCTTCATGTATAATTAATTGAAAGTATAAAAACTTTTTACTTAAATAATATTATAGTTAGATTTATAGTATTGTATTATTATTTTTCTTTAGTATTGCATGAGTGATATAACATTGAAGATAAAATTACAATCAAGAGACAATGCCCAACCCTATGGGTCCCTTCACATCCGGTGTGGGTCTTCTTGGGTCGTGTTCCCATATTTTCACACACTTTCTTCTCCTTGGGAGGTCCGCAAATGCCTCATCTTTATCTCTCTTCACCGTGTACTTATTTCTATAATAATAATAATAATAATAATAATAAGGATTGTCTTAAAGACATTACTTAAGAATCCACCAAAAGTAAATTTTTATTAAAATATTAGGAATTTTACTTTTCTAAATATTAAATATAGGATTTAATTGATATATATTATCAGTATAAAGATTTTTTTGCACAGTTAACCAATCAGAAATTGACACATAAGATAAAATGTTTGACTCTTATCCTAACTACCTTAAAAGTCACTCATACCATGATTTCTGATTAGTTGACAATGTCAAAAACTTTACACTGACCATATATAACAATTAAACTCTTAAATATATTAAGTTTGAGTGAAAATTTTCTTCTTGATTCCTTCGTAGGGGGCCTTTGGGCATTCTCCTAATAATAATTCTCTTGTCAAAACCCACTAAATCCAGGGTATAAATAGACCCCCAACACATGCAACAAGTTACAACAACTCCTTATTATTATTATTATTATTATTATAAAACACACATTCACATTCAGTATCACCCCATCTAATCTAACCCTTGTCTTTCTTTCTTTCTTTCTTACTTCATTCTCATGGACATGGAGAACCAACTTGAGTGCCATGCTAAAAGGACAAACCCCACTTCCCCAACGCGCCTCAAGCTCTTTGGGTTCAGCGTCCAAGAAGACAGCGTGGAAGATCAAGATGCGGCGGATTCAACTATAACTGCCAAGGCTACTAATTCCACTCCCACTTCCACTTCCTCAGGTGAAGTACGCAAATACGAGTGCCAGTACTGTTGCAGAGAGTTCGCTAATTCACAAGCACTCGGTGGCCACCAGAACGCTCACAAGAAAGAGCGTCAACAGCTCAAGCGTGCCCAGTTACAAGCCACCAGAAACGCCGCCGTTTCCTTCGTGCGCAACCCCATCATCTCCGCCTTCGCCCCTCCTCCACACCTCCTTGCTCCGCCTCCGGGATCCGTCGTGGTCTCGGCCGGCACGCCCTCCTGGCTGTACGTGCCTCCACGTGCCGCGCCTCCTCCCTTTCACGTGTCAGTATCACACGGTTGTGCGTTCCCGTCGGCGAACAGCAAAACCATGACTCATATCAATAATAATAATAATAATAATAACAGTAATTATAGTAGTTGGAATAGTGCAAAATCTGCGGGCTCAGGGATGTTTCCCTATGGTGGTGCTGTAGGGGATTCGTCATCCGCAATGTCAACGATGGGGTCGCAGGTGCAGGTGCAGGTACAGGCCATGGCCCACCACGTTAGAATTGATGGGCCCTCATTGAGTAGTAGGTTCTCCAAAGGGGATGGTGGGCCCAATTTCGATGATGCATTGGGCTTGGACTTGCATCTTAGCCTTGCACCAGCTGCGCCGTGAAGATCCCTTGGCTTCGCTTGTTTTGTCTTGAAAGTGATGATCGGTGGAAGCCATCTCTAGGTTCAGGCTTATATGGCTGCTTCTGATTCACATCTTGTACATGTTTACATTTATTTGTTTATTAATTTTATTATTAAGGAAATGATTTCACTTAATTAGTACGCATTGCAACAACCGCTCATTTTGCTTTTACTTTTCTTCACTACCTTTCAAAATTTGTACATGACCATCTACATTTATAAGCGCCAACTTTTTCTTCTTCTTTAATTTTATTGTTATATAGCTCAAAACAAATATTAACAGTTCAACCATTAAATTAATCAAACTATTTATGTGTAGTTTTCAGCAGGGGCACCTGCATTGATTTCATTGAGCACACACTGTGGTCCATTTCACCATATATATATATATATATATATATATATATATATATATATATATATATATATATATATATATATATATATAATATGGAAGGATGCTTTTATTTGTCAGTACCCAGAAAACATATAATTGGCTTTTCAATTTGTTTGTATGGGAAAAATTTGCATTACCTTTTGGTGGGCAAACAACCACAAAGAATTCAAACATCCATTTTATATTTGTGGATGGAAATGTATCATGACTTGAACATTTTGGAGCGGGCGAAACTGACTCAATCGGACATGTACGTGTTGAAGTTTGACAGCCAAAGCCAATCAATGTTGAAGGCTTGAAGTTTGGCAATTGGCTTATGTACAAGGATATTAGTATTTTAATCATATTTACTCTTCTTGTGAAAAAGGGAAAAAGATGCAAGACACAGCTTACTATATCAAAACCAACAATGTTTAGACAGGTAGAACACAGAAAGTACAATCAATATGAAAATATTTTGGCGTTTGCTTCATATTTTCTGCCGGAATTTTATGAAATGTAGTTAATAGTACAAAATTTGTATTCACATGCTAAAGTCACAGAAGCCTTTGAAAGTAAACACTCTTAGCTAGCTGAGGTGAAATTTGAAAACAAGATGAAGCAATCTAAGGGCCGTTTGGTTTGACCGTTTTCTGTTTTCATTTTCAATGAAAATAGAAAATGAGCTTGAAAATACGTTTGGTTGAGTTTAATGAAAACGTTTTCACTGAAAACATTTCCTGAATTTGACCCAAATCTGAAAATAAAAAATAGTTGTTTTCAATGTTTTCATTCCCAAATTTTTGAAAATAGGAAATGAAAACAGAAAACAGGAAGTTAAAACAAACACGTTTTCAAATTTTTCAGAATTTGAAAATGAAAACAATTTTTAGAAAATAGAAACAGGAAATGAAAACAGGAAATGAAAATGCAAACCAAACGGTCCTAACATTCCAACATTTGGACATGATAACTGCTTAATCCTTGCTATATATATGTTAGTATTTTTCTTATATATATGCCTATCTAACTTAGGCACAGACACAATTTATGTGAGATCTATGTATTAATTAAGTATGTAACTACGCAAGATTATCTACATATATATATATATATATATATATATATATATATATATATATATATATATATATGCAGATCGTAGTGCATTTTTCTTTTACCTACCTTCATTGCTTTTGTCCTTCTATCAACGGTTAAAAGAGGCGCTTTTGAGAGTAATAATATAATAATATTAGTGTCAGAATCACGTGGTAATGTATTATTCAGCAATGACACAATTCTAGGAGTATTTTTTAAAAAGAGAACAAAACAGTAAAAACTGAGTTTATGACACTAGCTAGTTTTACTCGAGGTGTAAAACGGAGGTTTCTGGGTAAAGATAGTTATGTAATTTAGACAAAAAATGCTGTTTACTTAGGTTGGGTGGAGGGGTTGCGAAGAGGTCTGTTTCTTCTAATTTTATTTCTGGCTTTGCAATAAAGCATCCATTACATTATCATAATTTCTATGGAGTATACTACATATATAATCATGGATCTGGTTGTCCCTTCATATTGCACGGATATTCCGACTAGTCTATGACATATTAGTAGTATTAAAAATATATTAGCATTCTTATTTCATACGAAGCAATGTTGTCCAAATTCATTGACGACGAATTTATATTAACCAATCAAATATGTTGCGGTGGGTTTGATAATAGGAGAGAGGCAATTTTTTTCCATATTTAGTTAAGAACGTGAACCGTAAAAATTTAGTATTTATATATTGTTTAAATTATTGAAAAATAATTAAAATGACACTGTTGATCCGAATGGCAAGAAATTCTGACACCTTAAATCTGGTTGAGAGAACAGAATCCATCTTATGTGTCCAACAGATTCCTCGACTGAAATTAGTCACTGCTAACAGTGGTAAATAATCCATACCTATAACATGATTAAAAAAAGAGCTTTGATATTTGGACACCAAAAGTTGTCCCACACCGTATAAATATACGATACAACATTTTTTATTTTTTTATTCTCTCTCTTCCTTTACTCTATTGTTTTCAAACTTCATTCAAAAATATAAGGTGTCTATGAAAGTTGTCCAAATATGTTATCAAAATATCATTTTTCTTAAAAAAATGAGAGATAATAATGATCTGTAACACTAATGTAACACACGTTTAATGATACCTTATTCAACACGAATATCTTAGCTACGCTGCATATGGAAAATTAACTAATTGTGTCTCTTGTCACCTAAATGGTTGATATGATTCAATGACATTTAACCGCATGAAAAAATCTCCATTGTCCCCAATAGATTTTAAAGATATTATCGCCTCTCAAAAAGAAGGTGAAATATCACTGTACTATTTCTAGACTCTAAAAGCTCCAATTAACCCCTCGATAGTTTGTTGGTGCTTTATTTTCTTCTTGACTAATTATGTGGGACCAATAACATGCAAACTAATTTCTGTAAGTGCAATTTTTAACTTTCAGCTTGATTGGATGAGCCGATTGCAAATCAAGTGCTTGAGTCTAACACCAAGATCTTTCATTAATTGTATCTCATAATAATTCATTGATTAACCTTGACATCTACTCTGTAGGTTGCTGTCCAAACACAAGAAGTTGCATTTAGAGATAGTATTCGTTGAGAAAATAACAGACAAGAATGGCTTCAATTCTCACTCTAAAGAGACTTGTGGGTAAAACAAACCTTAAGTTTTTTTATATAAGCAAAAATTAAATTAAAAAGAGTACAATAACATTCTAACTCAAATACAAAAAAGAATCAAAAGAAAAAATATAGAGTTGTACTTAGTTACAAATAAGAGAAATACGTACCTACAAACCTTCCGTGCATCCAAGAAAAAAAAAAAGAAAAAAATAGAGAAAAATACTTACCTACAAATGATATATTCGTACATCATTTTTCTTTATGTCCTTTTTTATACCTACTTTACAATCATATTGATCAGGCGGTATTAACCCATGCATGACATGAAGTGAATTTCAGAAATTAAATATATTTAATGGAATTAGATGGCACAAGCTACGTGCTTTTGCCACACATCATATTGAGATTGTTGACACAAACATGTCCAACCCAAAAGAAGATTTGGCCACTTTAACTAAAAGTTAGATATTATCTGTCTGCCTTAACCATAAGCTTGGTTTAAATCGTAGTTGGAAGCAGGTGGAGTTGGTTTCCACAAGGGAGTTTATGGTAGAAGATGAATATTTGAGACTTTCGGTTTTACCTTTATCTTATTTTGATTGCTTTTGAAACTTCTTGGTAGTTTTGGTTTGATTCGAGGAAGAACGAAAAGGATGGTTCATGTTTCAGAAGCATGATGATATATTTGAAAACTTGAGCAGTTGGACAAGCTTTTTGGAGCTTTTTGACATATTAGTACGATCCCTTGTGGTTGATGAGGAAAGAAACTAAGTAAACCTAGCTCATTCCCACACCTTTTGCCTCATCGAATTAACACAATATTAGCTGTAAAACGGGCCCTACTATATGCATCACAATGACTCTATATATCTACACATGCAAGTCACCCACCAGTGAAGCTTTCTTGTTAATTTTAATTAACCCGTCTACGGAAGAAAAAAAATGCCAAAAGTAAGTTGAACCATCTTTTCGTTTCTTAGTCATAATCCACAATCAGAGACATGATTAAGTTTTGACATGTTCAATCAACAAGCAAATTAGACCTCCCCAAGCATGTTGGGACCATGGAATTTTGTCCTCAATGAGGGAGTCATTTTTCTGCATTGTAATTGTTTGAGTCTGATGGAGAAGTTTAATTAAGAGATATGACATCAGCCACCCTCTTCGATCAGTGTATTAGACATCATAACCAATTACAAACAAAACAATGGATGTTTGTGTTTCGTAGATAGTGAATTTTACAAGCTACCCTTTGAAAGTCTCTATCTTTGCGTACTATAGCTTTTCACAATTGGTCAATAAGGATTTCCCAACTAAGATATAGAGGGACATATTGCAGGAGTTTGGAAGGTGACTAGGACTACATGCATATATGATTTCTTTCCTTTTTCTTTCCTTTCCTCCGCCACAAACTTGGAGCCTGATTGGCCTATATATGTTAACACAGTTTGAAGGCAGCTAGCTAGCTAGCTGGTTACAATTTAATATACAGCTTGATCAAACGACATGGCATTATATAATTTGCAAGTTGTTTACCACAAGACAAGAGTAATACAAGTCTTGGTTTCTTTTTAACGGGATGAATAAGATACAATCATTTTTGTTAGACCACTACAAGAAATTTGTCTTTTAATGACAGACAAAATTTGTCACTATATGTTTAAAATCCGTAGGTATATGTAAAATTTACATTCACCTATATCTGATCCAATCGTCTATTATGAACGACGAATAACAACGAAAATATACCATCAGTATAGGTTTTTTTTTCTATTAAGTGGAGACGGCTGTATAATTCAAGTGTGTTTTAGTAAAAACATAATGCAACAACTCGCATATTTGACATTTTGAAACTTGTAATAGATGTTGGGTTTGGGCGGCAGTGTGCTGGTTCTGTTTTTTAACTGGTTCTCCTGGTTTTGTCTTTCTGAGTTGCTATCAGGGTGTTGTTGATATGGTGTTGGGGTCTTGTTTCATTGTTACTGCTCTATGTTTTGAGCTTGTGATGTTGGTCTTTTCCTTGTATTGTGTATGAGTTAGGGTATCCTTTATATCCGTTTAAGAAAATTCGTTTGCTTTTACCTACGATCCACATACATTTACCTACAGTTATATTTGATTATTAATAGTTACCTACGGTCCATCTACCTTTACCTACGGTTTGATTGACATTAATACTTATACCTACAGTTTCAACGACTGTCACTAAAAGTGTCCATATGTATATGACAAATTTATTGTCGTGGACCTTTCACTTCCATTTGGCATATATGGTTGCAAAAATGTGGATAATTAATTATGGCTAAGAAATTTATTTTAATATGGGAAAAAGCAAGTATAAGTTTAGCATAAATTAAATACCACAACAACAATCAAAGTTTTTTTCTATTAAGTGGAGATGGTTGTATAATTCAAGTGTGTTTTAGTAAAAACTTAATGCAGCAACTCGCATATTTGACATTTTGAAACTTGTAATAGATGTTGGGTTTGGGCAACAGCGTGGGGGATCTGTTTTTTCACTGGTTCACCTGGTTTTGTCTTTCTGAGTTGCTATCAGGGTGTTGTTGATATGGTGTAGGCCGGGTCTTGTTTCATTGCTACCGCTCTATGTTTTGAGCTTGTGATTTTGGTCTTTCCCTTGTAATATTGTGTATGAGTTAGGGTATCCATTATACCCGTTTAATAAAATTCGTTTGCTTATCAACAAAAAATATTTGATATTATCCATACGGTGTGTTGTTTAATAATGATATCATTTATCCATATTGTAACATATATTTGATTTGATAAAGTTTTATATTAGTTTTTGATTTACATCTGTATTTGTAACATATATTTGATTTGATTTAACTTTTGTAAAGATAATACTGTTCTAAAGTAGGATAGGAACAATATTTTATTTACATTTGTTTGCCCTTTACTCTTATTATCTTGTATATGGGTTAGAATACCTCTTGTACTCTCAATCAATATTTTTTTGCTTATAAAAAAAAAAATTTATGTTAGTTATCTCCTCTTTTATCTCTGGAGTTGGATTTTTCTTTTGTTGATAAGCTTTATAGTTGGATTGACTATGTCAAACATAGGCACAGTTGAACTATAGCTTATATTTGTTAAAAAGTATGAAATCTGTGACTTCTTCTCAATCTTTGTTCACTGTTTTACATCTATTGAGTTAATAAATTCAGTTAGTAATGTGAGTTAGTTAGTGATAGTTAGAAGTGTAACTGTAAATCAGTTAATCCGTGTGGGATTAACATCTATGTGTGTATAAATACTTGTGAATGGATCAATAAATGTGGGTGTGCAATTATTCAGTAATTCTGTGTAACCCGTCTATACACTGTTCATATGTCTATTGTATGTGTTTAACTCGTCTACGCTTCACGACTTGTGTGTGCTTCGCGCAACCCGTCTGTGCCCCGCGTGTGCTTCGCGCAACCCGTCTGTGCCCTGCGTGTGTGATTCGCGCAACCCGTCTGTGCCCTGCGACCCGTCTATCCTGTATATGTGTAAGCCGATAGACAAGTGATTTGTTCTAACAACTTCAACTATAAACACAAATAGTAGTAATAAAAAAAATGTGCAAAACACTTCTTTTTGGTAAATTCTTTAAAAATCATCAGTCCTACTTCATTTCAAGTTTTCTATCAAACTTTCAGTTATTGAAATTTATTTATATAATATATAAGAATTTATCATAAAGGTGCTTCATCATGAAAAAGATAATGAGTATTAGGAAAAATTACATTGACATCCCTTGAAGTTAATTTGACTTCATTACACCTGATACCTTTTTTGTTTCGGAATTACAATTACCTATCCTAGAGTTTATGAGCCTATTTGGCATGCCCCTTCTGCGCGCTTATAATGGATGGCTTATAACGGATGAGAAAGTAGACCCATTTTGCAAGCGCCTCTGTCACGAGCTTATAACGTTTTTTTTTCCAAACGCTACTTGAAGTAGCGTTTGAGCTTATAGTTTATAGTGTTTAATTTTTTTTCTTCACTTTTATCCTTATTATCTTAATTTAATTCTACCTTTATCTTATTCTCTCGCTTTTATGTAAAATCATTAATGAAGATGTCGTTTTATGTCATTTTATATTTTTCAGCTAGTTCAACCACTAGTTTTACTAAACACTTCCACACAAAATAAGTTAGCTTATCCGCTATCCACTAACAGCTAATTTTATCAAACAGGCTCTATGCTGTAAGATGTGTAAGTGTAATGACAACATACATTTATCTTAAGGAATAAATATAATGACCACACAAACCTCAAAGAAGATATTAGTGTAATTTCTGAAATGAGTGTTGAATAAAATTTATCCAAACCTCAATGAGATCTAGAGCTGTCAAAGTGAGTTATAACCCGTGAGCCAACCCGGCTCACTGGTGGGTTGGGTTAGGAAAAACCTAGCTCATTTTGACCCCGGGTCATTTTGGCCCGGGTCACCTAACCCGCGGGTTTGATGTGTTCAACTCAAGTTGAGCCGGGTTGGCTCACGGGTTGCAACATTAAAAAAAATTCCACAGCCAAAACACAACGTATAGCTGATGTTCGTCGCACCTTGATTTCTGAGCCCATTCCTTCCTAATCCCATTCTGATTTCTGAGCGGCACTGCACCGCACGACTGCCGCTAGTGGAACCGCCGCACGTCCTCCGTCGATTCGCAGTAGCGCCCCTGGTTTCCAGATCTGCTTCTGTCGATCTTCGTTGCTGCTCTTCCAAACCCGTCGATCTCCATCGCTGGTATTCCAGTTCTGCCTCCGCCAGCTAGACCCATCAATCCACCGCTGGTCGTCGATCCCACCCAAGTACTCTCCTCTTCTCTAGTTGGTTCTTCTCTGGTCTTTCAGTTGTTCTGTGTGAGAGGGTAAAGGAACCTAAAAATGTGTCATACTCACACCCCTTTCGTCAGTTGTTCTACTTCATCATGCTCTAATTTGCATCTGTAAATTATAGTTAAGAATGTGTTTTCTTTTGTTATAGATGATACGTCCAGGTATTCAAATAAAAAAGAAATGGTACAGATATGATGGGAACTATACATGTTCAATTGAAAGATTTTAACAAACTTTAGTTTTCTGAATTTTTTGAGTTATTGTTTTTTTTATTTTAAATTTTAGGTGAGCCAACCCGTGGTGGGTCAAGCCGGGTTGGCTATTTCCTAACTCACCAAAATGTGAATCGAGTTGGGTTGACCCGTTTTTTCCTCAACCCGTGGTGAGCCAACCCGACCCGGGTTGGCCCGTTTTGACAGCTCTAATGAGGTCATATTCTCCTAAGTTATAATTCAACTTAATGTCTTCCATTACACAATTTTGCCGTTTATGTGGTTAAGTTGAATTTTTTTTAAAAAAATGATCAGGAAATTGTTGAAATCACGGTTTCATATATCACACTTCTTTACACACATTACCTTACATTAACTTGATTAACTAACTAGATCTTATATCCATGCGATGCATGAGATATTATGTTTGAGGAGAAATATTTTATACTCTTTTAAAAGGAATATTCATATTTAAACGTACAAAAGAACAAATTAAAAGAGCAACAACTAAATATTTGTGTAATTTTTTAAATGAAAAATCATGTCCTGATTGTCGTGTTTGGGACTTTTAAATTTGAGAACGCTAACGTATTGAAAATAGTAAATATTTAATATTGTGACTACCATTTAAGTATTTCAATATAGAAAAATAACAATAAAAAATGAAGGTGGAAATTTTGAGATACCACACGTGGGTGAACGAAAATGTTATAGAAAAGATTATTTATTTGAAGCATATAATTGAATAATATCATACTAATATTTATCATATAGTTTGTTTTATGAGTAAAGACCCAAACAAGTCCTCGACAAAAAAACACGGTGATATTTTGGTCCTTTAGAAATGAAAAATAACAATTTGGTCCTCAACAATGTAAAATATGGGTCAAATTAATCATTTTTACAGTAATTTTTAGGGACATTTTAGTCTTTATCAGGGATTAATTTGACCCGCATTTTATATTATTGAGGATCAAATTGATATTTTTCATTTTTCAAGGATCAAAATATCATCATATTTTTTTGTCGAACACCAATTTGGACCTTTACTGTTGTTTTATTGATAGCAGAGACATGCCTTGAGGGAAAAACTCATTATTTGATTCGGATTCAGATGAAACATCAAGTTTTTTCACAGCTACAACTTTTCGATTGTTCAAGGTTGCATAATAAATCCTTTCATAAGATCCTTCGCCAATCAATACCTTTGATCCGAAGTTGTCAGTCTTTTCCTTCAGTTCATCTAAAGATAACATGGAAATTAGGGGTTTGAGGGATAGCCAATTAATTATGCCTATATACATACCAAGGCATTGTTAGTAAGCATAGAAACTTCCAAAAGTAAAATGTTGATCCCCAGTTCTTATGAAGGATAAATAATATTGCATAAAAAATGTGAATGAAAAATTCTTAAATTCAGTGTCACAGGACAAAAAAGCATGTATATAATCCTGAAGGAGTTAAATCGAAGAAGCCATTTCTCTGCAAATGTACTTAATGTTTATTATAATATTGAGAAGTTAAATAGAAAGAAACCTAAAAGTAGGGATGGCAATGGGTACCGGACCCGCTATGGATAAGGTAATTATCCGTTAATTGGGTATGGATTCGGGTATGGGTAATTACCCGCAAAAATTAATGGGGATGGGTGCGGATACGGGTACTTTAGTATCCACCCCGCCCCATACCCGCACTATATATATATGTTTATTTTTTATATATTTATTTTATATATATAATCTGAATATCTGAGATCTGATATAATATATTATATTTTGATATTAATTTAAAAATTTTAAAAAAAACTTAAGAAAAGTAAGAAATCCTCTGACCTAACCTATTTCACTCTCACTCTCCTAATCTCATTGTGACCGGCGTCGCTGATTCAGTATCATTGCACCTTGCGGTCCGTAATTAAATTTGTGTTTGTTACTTTTAATTAGTTAGACTAATCATTTACTTTCTTGTTATGTTTTAGCTTCTATTGCCATCATTGGACCAAAACAATATTTACATTTAAAAGCTAAGCATTTGCAGTCTTTTGGAGACTCAGATTCAGATGATGAAATAATGTATCATTATTTACTTTACGATGTGTTATTAATGGGTATCTTTACAATTACACTTAATTAGTGTAATGTATCTTTTTTAGCAGATTTTAGAGAGTGCCAGTAGCTCAGGAGCGCCAAGTTTATGAATTATTGTTCTTAGAAGTTTATTGTAATATTTACTAGATGTTTTGAAGATTGATTATTGAATATTTTGTATTAAAACATTATTAGATCCACAGATTTCATTTTTTAGTTTGGAATACAAGAGTTTACAAGAGTTTTAGGCATTTTATTGTTTAATTAAAATTTCTTATATTAAAGTGCGGGTAACGGGTGCGGGTACGGATACTTAGGTATCCAGAAGATAAGGGTACGGGTATTGAATTTACTACCCACGAGGGTATGGGTCTGGATACGGATACTTTTTCAAAACGCAGGTACAGGGATGGGTACTACAGTATCCTACCCATTATCATCCCTACCTAAAAGAAAACGGATAAAGAATTTCAAAATTAACCTACCGAAAAAGAAAAAATAACATTAGAGAAGCTCCAAATTTCGTACGCTCTTCCTCTCACGTAAGTCTCAATTTGCTTTGTTCCTAGGAAAGTTTTATCTAGTTTACAATTTATATACACCTACCTTGGAGCTGGTTGCAATGGCGCCACTCATATGAAGGCGCCACGTGTCCAGCTATGCAATTTTTTTTTTCAAATCTGAAAAAATAAATGATGTCCAATGAGAGGGCGTTACGTGGAAAGGGATGGTCCCGATCCAAGTAGAGCCACTCAAAAAATAATATTTTATTCAAAACAAAAGTAGTTTGATAATATATTTGGAAATAAGAATATTTTGATAAAAAAATTGAAAAATAAGAGTAGCTCGATCAAAAAACCGCCTAATGTCACCATTTTAACATTGCTGGTTAGGAAGCGGCAACGAAGATGCACCATATAAAGAACTTCATTTGTGTCACAAATGACAGTTTATAATATTTGGCTAAATTGCACTTTTTATCCCTCAAGTTTTTCATTTTGACAAAAATAGTCCCCAACTTTTGTTTTGGTGGATTTATCCTCCTAAAATTCAAATGTTGCTAATTTGGTCCCATATATTTTTAATTGTGCTTTTGATCCCCTAAATTCATGGATTTTTTGCATTTTTTGTCCTTCATTTTTTTCAAAATCCATGATTTTTAGAGACTAAAAGTGCAAAAAAAACTACAATTTTGGGGGACCAAAAGTGCATTTAAAAAATATGGGGATCAAATTCGCAACATTTAGATTTTAGAAAGACTAAATTCGTCCAAAAAAAAAGTTGAGGGACTATTTTCACGGAAATGAAAAAATTTAGGGGACGAAAAGTACAATTTAGTCTATATATTTTTATACGGACAATAACTTAGGGGATAGATATGGCTGAGTGTATTCAGCTTTTTAAGGCATATTCTTATCTTAAGACATGTTGTTACCGTCAGATAAGTTCTCTCCTTTACATAAAATGAAATTTCCAATTGCAGTATTCCACATTCCATAACTAACATTGCTGTATTGCACATGCTTTCTATCAGCGGCTACCTTGTTAACTGACTAACGTCACAGAATATATGACAGAACGCGCCACAGCTTCTTTTCTCTTAAACTTCATTTGTGATATGCCCTTTGCTCAGTGTTTAGGTAAATAACTTATTTAAGCACTTATATTAGAATGACTTATGTGAAAAACTTTTATATATAAGCTCCTTTTAAATTAAGTTATTTAATGTTTAGATACATACTCAAAGAAGTGCTTTTAAAATCTATAAACTTGAAAGTGGAAGATGGAAGAGTTAGTTTTGATGTAAATTCAAATTATTATGGGGATATAATTGTCATATAAAATATGAAAATAGCTTTTCGTTTAAGCTTCCACACAACGTTTTTCAATAAGATAAAAAAAATTGACTTCTCAAAATAAATTAAAAGCAGTTTCTATAGTCAATAAGTTACTTATTTAAGCTTATCAAAATACTGTTTTTTTTACGTAAAGGCACTTATATCAATAAAGAACATATAATAAGCGAAAAGTTAGTACTACCAAAACCTGGCCTTAAAACTTAAAAGTACCACAAGACCTTTCAAATTTTCTATCCAATTAAATTTTGGACAATACTTATATATAATTCTATAGATACATTAGGTGTGTTTTTCAATGAGAATAAGACATGTGTAAAAGCTCATTAATGAAAAGATAACATGTATAACAATTATTATACATGTCATATTCCTATTAAAAAACAACATATAATGTACCTATGGAATTATACCTAAATTTTATCCTTCAATTTTTCCCCACTTTGTCAAAGAGAAAGGAGGGAAAAGTGATGGGTAACTGTTAAAGCCTTAAAGGTGGAGATATTTTTCAGAGCTGACATGCATGCTTCAGAAGAAGTAGGCAGCCGAACTGTTTGCACTTGATCTTTTCTAATTTCTATGGTTCCAAAAGCTCCTATAGTCAAGTTGGAGACAAACGTTTGCGGTGCATATCAGAGTAGCTTGCAAAAAAAAAAGTTGTTTTAGATCTCTGCTTCAGGTTCCTTATGTACTTATACACTCTCTAGTGGCTTTTATTTTCCGAAGAGATAAAGATGGGACCCAAAGTTGTTCTCTGAAAAGAGAGTTTGATTGATGAGTACTACGTAGTTGACATGATTTTGATATGCAAGAGTTACTAGTTATAGGACACAGAAAGAACCAAAAATATGTAACTCCCGCGACAACTAACATCGTACCTCAGTTACATAAGCTTTTTTTATTAATAATCTTATCTGCAAGTTTTCAATCACTCCCTTCATGGCTTTTGTGTAAGCAAAAATGGTGGTATCCAGTCCTTTTGCCAGAATAATGTTTGGTGCTTTTTGAAGAAATGTGAGTGTCCCCACTAAAGCATTTTCCTTTGTGGCAATATACGTACCAAACCTATTTGCTTTATACCAAGCTCTTCGGTTATAGGCAATTCAATAAACTTTAACGATGGGGACAAGTTGAACGGTATTTGTGAGTAGCTGGGGTGGTCCTAAAGTCTGAAATGCACGGTGGAAATTAGTGGTGATGAAAATAACGTCACCAATAGATATATAAGACATTAATGCCGTACTCAAACTATGATCATAATCTGTTTAGGAGATTTGGTGCATCACGAAAGTGAGATGAGGAGAACTCTCTGTGAGTGGCATCTGTCCTTGAACTTGCTGATCTAGTCATTCCCAGCTAATAATACCAATTGACCTAAAGTGTGCATGAAGATAAATAAACACATACTGGCAGTACAATATTGCTACATGGCATTCACGTGGTATGTCTTACAAGAGATGGATAATGCAACATCCTTTGAACAGATTAATTGGCTTGATCTGATGATAAAATCGATTGCAATAAATGTGAGATTTAGAATGAAGGGTTTGGGTGAGTGTTGGACAAACGTGATTTTGGATGAAATTGATTTTGTAGAATTGATTTCAATACAATTGAGTTTAAAGTAAAGTGATTTATGTTTGAATATTCTTATTTTGAAAGCAAATTTGATGTAAAACTTAGTGTAATTTTTCAATCCAAAAGCAAAAGTTACTTCAAGCTGCTTTTGATAGAATAGATTTTGGATGCAAAATTACTTCCCCAAACGTATAACCAAATACATATTTTTTTTTTACTATAATCATGTTTTACAGGTGCAAAAGTATTTCTGGTGTCTCCAAAAGTGAAACCAAACATGCACTAAATTATTTACGAATGGAGTAAAATTGTCTTGCCTTAGAGATGAACCCCCAAAAGGAAAAGGAAAATAAATCTTTCCCGATATAAATCATACGGATAAACCAAGATAAGAGAGCTACATGTGTTTTACTTTCTAAAATGTTATAAACTTATAAAACTAATAGCATTTGGGATTTTGATTATCTCCAGTGGTGCAGTCAAAATTTCTGTCCATTTAACGCATGCGGTAGCCATGGGTATTAGAATTTTCACATGCATCTAATGGTCCAGATCAATCAATGCATGCATTCAATGATTGAAAATTTGCTGCAGAAAAAAGCTGGAGAGAGTGCTATCGGAGACAATCCAAATCCTAACATTTGTTAGACGCCAACAGAGATAGGAACTAGAGTATAGTAATGAAGGGAGGAGGAATAACGAATATGGAATGAATAAAAATTTGTGGTCTCATTTTCCTATCTCATTTCTTGTCTCTCTTCATTCATATTTGACATGTCAATTAAAGACGAGTGGGATATGAGATTTTTATTGATGTGTCAAAATATGAGTGGAGAGAGACACGAAATTAAAGAACATATTTCTTTTCTTCAGGAATGACGAATGAAAACTGTACTAGAACTCATGATGATCCAATTTTTCCCCTAGACTCATTAAAATATCATAAATTAAATCAAGACAAGGATGGGTAGGGGTGGCAAACGGATGGATTAGATAAATTTTTATTCGGATTATAATAGATGGATTAAAAACAATCCATTAATCCATTATGATCTATTAAAATTTCATTAAAAAATCCAATCCATTTAAAAAAATCCATCCAATCCATCCATTAACAATTTTTTTACGGATGGATATCTAATCCATCCATGAAAAATATTTTAAAAAATTAAATAATTTTTATGACTATTTCCAAATAATATCTCTCATCCATCCACAAAAAAAAATTCAAAATAATGTTTTTTCCTATTTTTTTTTTCTAATTAACAATTCATCACAAATCCACCCCACAAGAAATGCAAATCGTAATAGCAAAACAACAAAAAATATACTGTTATGCTTATAATAGCAGCAAATTGATTTAATTTTTGAAGTAATGATTTTTTATCATTTATTTATTTTTTTCATTTTTATCCGATGGATTATTTTTTAATTTTATGAAGTGGTCCAATGGATTTTAGAATAATGGTGGATGAATCACAACTATCCATAAAATAAAATAATCCAATCCATCCAGTCCATTGTTACATTTTTTTTTTTTTTTTGCAATGGATGGATTAGATGAATTTTCCTTTAGATGGACTAGATGGATGATGAACAATTGGATTTTTTTGCCATCCCTAAAGATGGGCCATCACTTTACTCAAACAAAAATATTTTTTAAAATACCCAAAATACGACTTGCTTGGAACATTATGTGACTGTGAGTCACTGTTCTCGTATATCGTATGTGAAGGTTGAATGAATATATCATATACATGTGTAAGTGGGGTATCGTATTTTGAATGCTCAAATAACAAAACTTTTACCCAAAAATACTAATAACTTTTTTTTAGGTTTTAGTGATGGTAACTATTAATAAATTAACTAGTTTTTCTTCAACTTCTATGATGTTATCATCAATTCATCACTGAATGAATCCTAGTTGCGTAATTGCAGCACTTGAAATGTAGTCTTTGCAAATACCCAAATTTAAAATGTTTATATATTTTTTACCGAATTGCAGAAGGGAGGAGAAGGATGGACCTTACCTTAAAATGTTATCATTGAAAGCAGGGGCATATTACATGTATTTTGAAGGGATAAAATAACAAAAACCTTTAACTTTGTTCCCTCATTAATGTACTTTTTTTTGTGCCCTAAAAATCCTTCCTAGCTCCACCCCTATTGCCATGTATAGGATTCATAATCCAAGTTTCTATTAATTAACAACAAACAATTCTTACATGCACAACCTTTACCGGACTTCATCTGAGTTCAAACGTCTCCAGTCGAACAAATACCTTTCAAGCTTAGAAAAAATCAAGAAACAATCTATATACTTGTGCAAGTCGTGTAGATTTATCTAAGCGTACTGTGAATAGTACTGCTCTTGAAAATTTCATCAAAGATGAACTCGTGAATTTTAAGCTATTTTAGATCTTTCAGTCTCCTAGTTTTCAGGTATGCCATTTCCTAAATTCCTAGATTTGATTTTGTATACCTTTGGCAGATAGAAATCATCCTAGCATTCATCAAACATCAACCCGTGTAAGAGATAATGTAGACTCCAGAACAATGTTTGCGCTTTTCTATAGTATATAGCAAGAGTTTAAAAAAATCTCAGCCTCGTACAGAGGCCCTGTTCATATAGTTGTCATAGCCAGTTGAACTAATACAATGACAGGACCATAAAGGGCCCAAAAAGAGAAAAATATAAAATAATTCACGTCTAAACACCAAGGCACTTTGTCATAGCCTGTCATTGTAATACAAATGAAGCCTCGTGTTATGTATTGATAAATTATAACATAGTTCTCTATCAATCACAGCTTATATAGAGGGACATTGATCCACCTTCATGTTGATGTATGTGGCCCATCCCCTTCTCGATCCACTTTTTGATTCACTGGAGGTGTTGACTGTTTTTCTTCAATTATAGGTGCCCTCTGGTTTGTCTGTACAGCTTCTGCTACAAGTGGTTCACTTGGGATGCATGGTCTCCAAATTGTTTCATTTCCCACATCCATAAGTGCAATGCCCTTGGCAGTCAAATCAGTCCTAATCTTATCACTCTTGGGGAAATCCTTATTAATCCTTGCTTGTGTTCTTTCTTCTATCAGACCTAGCACTTCATCCTCTGCCAGACCTGCTCTCTTCAATGCCTTGTCTTTCAACTGCTGCAGTACCTGATGAACAAATAATAATTATTTTCCATCCACCTTTACATAAGAATAGCTATCTATCTATAGATTATATATATGCATAGCAGACAAGTAAGCGCATTCTAATAAAATGTTTCACCTCGGCATAGGATTTAGAGGACAATAATCCTAGTACGTCCAAAACTTTTCCAACTTCTTTCTCAACTTCATTTAGCGATTGAATCAATAGCAACTGTGCCTTTTTCTGCATCTTTTTCTGGAAGGCACCCAAAATATATTCCATAAATTACTGGCACATCTCACGGACACAGGAAAAGGCATGTGGTATCCAGCCATACAATACAAGAAACTGGATTCAAATACATACCTTCAGCTTCTTCAAAGAATTGTTGACAAATTTCAAGGCCTCTTGGAGGGCACCAGTTAGTATAACCGGTGTTTGCAAGTCATCTGACATTTTTGTTTGAAACTCAATACGCATCTTCTTAATACATTCCTTGGCAGCCTCATCCACTTGAGGCACATTTTCATTCTTCTCAGTGCCACCTTGTTGAAATGATGATATAGCATCTTTACAATCTTGAAGAGTCTAACAACCAAAAGAACAAAATCCTTCTCATAGTTATCTGTAGTAGATCCAGATCATAGTAAAATTGCATAAACTGGAAGCAACAGGATTATATTAAAGAAGATTGCCACCAAAATCCGATCAACAAAACTCTAGTCTAATGTGATTATACTTTTTCCCTTGTATAACTTATAAATTATAACAAAAACATTAATTTAAGGATTCACAGAAACATGTAACATATTGAAGAAACTGTGTCAATCTCGAGATGAGCTTGCCTATCAACTCTAAATATTTGTTTGGTAGAAAGAAAATGGAAAGAGAGAAGATAGAAAGAAAGTGGTGAGAAAAATAATGGATTTTATGGGTTGTTTAGTATGAGAGAAATATGAAAAAAAGTGGAAAGAAAAAAGATGAGTTTTCCTTCAATAGACAACTATGCCCGTGTTAACATGAGAGTTGTTGGTAGATGAGTGATAAATTTGACATTTCACAAGACTTCATCTATCTCTTTTCCACTTTCTTCGCATAACCGGAGAGAAATATTTTGACGTAGGTCCCACAACGTTTTTCTCTCTTCTCTCTTTCTCTCCTCAACCAAATAAGAGAAAAGTGGAAATCCATCTACTTTCTCTCTTTCCATTTTCCTTCCTCCTTTGTTCACCCCAACCAAACAAAGGTTAAGCAATGATGAAGAATTTCTGACACAGACTAATTAGGGATTATTTACCTGAAATATATAATAAATAGCATCAGATGAACTCTCCAGCTGTGCGACTGAGTAATTTAGTGGAGACCTATAATGGGCACTAATCAAAAAGTGTCTCAACGCAAGCGAATGGTAACGCTCAGTGATCTGCAAAAAGAGAAACAAAATCTCATGAAAGATATGCACAACACGTCCTGTAAGAGACTTCTACTATGTAAAACCTTCTACAAATATCTAAAAAAGAATTAAAAACTATATTAACCTGGCGAATAGTGAAAAAGTTGCCTAAGGACTTTGACATCTTCTCGTTGTTATTAGTGACGTGCCCATTATGCATCCAATAACTGATATTGCTCTCTTTGTCCACAGCCCAGCTCTGGGCAATCTCATTTTCATGATGAGGAAAGATTAAATCAATTCCACCACCATGAATATCAAATTTATGAGTTAAATAACAAGCACTCATTGCACTGCATTCAATGTGCCACCCAGGTCTTCCAGGACCCCAAGGGCTGTCCCAGCTAGGCTCGCCGGGCTTAGCAGCCTGTAATTATTAAGAAATAAGAGAGATTCCAAAATGTTACTCATAATGTTTAAAAATAACAGGTAAAGGTTCTAAGACCTTCCACAATGCAAAATCAGCAGGGTGACGCTTTCTTGAGTCGACAGCAACTCGTTCCCCGGCTCTATTATGTTGTAGCCTTTGTCCAGACAGCATGCCATAATTTGGAAATTTATCAACAGCATAGAAAACATCACCATCAACTTCGTATGCATAGCCATTGTTGATAATCTGCATAGTACATTAATGATTAACCTCCTTTTGAATTCTTAATTAATGCCTTACAACTAAAGGCAAACTTACCACAACCAAATCATTGTATATTGTACTTTTTCATGCTTCAAGTCCATCGATATCAAGGAAAACATGCAACCTCAACTAAATGTCTCCTAGCAGATATGATATCTATTTCAGACAGCTAAGTTTATCACATTTTGCAACTTCATTGTTGTTTCACTTAGAGATTGCAGCGTCATACCTCTATAATATTAATATTAATAATTTAAAATACTTAAAGAGCTACAACATCATAATAGCATATACAACGCTGGAAGATGGAAGAAAGAACAACTTATTATTGGATTGAAACAAAATAGTTCGAATACTTTCAGGGGGCAGGTGAGGCTGAGCAGGGGGAGGAAATATTTAAATTTGATGGTACTATATGATTTTTTTTAATAAAAAAAAGTACACAACATAGCTGGGTGGGGCTGAGCAGGAGGAGGAAATATTTAAATTTATCCTCACTAGAACTATGAGCAATGAGTCAGTACTATATATATATTTTTTTTATAAAAAGTACATAACATAGCTAGAGTATCCAGATAATATAACAAAAGAAACAAGAAAAATGTTGATATTTTAACTTAACTGTCACAGGCAATGTATAATTTCCAAACGCACTTATAAAAAAAAAAAAAAAAAAGAAATGTGGATAACTTAAAAAAACAGCCTGTAGAACTGTCCAAACATTTGAATTCCATTGAAACAAAGGTACTGCAAAAAAGAATAATTTTCATTGAACCAGATTAGCTTAAATGTTTCAAACTAAAGTGGAAGAAAGCAATCTTAATAGCAAAGTTAAACCTGACTTATCATGTCCTTTATCTCGCCAATGTGCGCAGAAACACGAGGCTCCCAAGATGGTCTCTCACACTGAAGACAAGTCATATCAACATCATATTCATCACAAAAACGGTTGCTTAACATCAAAGGATCTTCACCAGTCTCATTTGCCCGCTTAATTATCTGCAGCAATTCTGATATTAGCAGTCTCTAATAAGCAACAAAGGATCGAATAACAAACTCTTGTAAAATGATACAGGTTAAAGGAATCAAGGTTTTTGTTTTGTAGGACAAATGAATGTGCTGAAACTTACAATAGTAAGGTAGAGTAATCATGTATTAAGCAGGAATATCAGCATTGCAAAAAAAAAAAAAAAAGGGCTAACAATTCAAATGCAAAGCTCGAAACTCCAAAGTGAAGAAATAATAAGGATAATAGTAATAACAACAAAGACAGTTCAAGATTAAAGAAACACCAACTTGAAGACTGACATTTGAACTATTATCACAAAGGATGATGCCCCCAGACACTATAATTATATAGCAAGCAGAGATATGTACATCAAATTGGTGAATGCCCTATTGTTTTTTTTATCAAATGTGAATGATCTATTTTAAAAACCACATAAGGCACAGTTCTAGTTAATAAGAGACTGGACCTAAATATATTTGTGAATCCAACCGAAAACTTTCCGACAGAAGATAATACAAACAAAAGGGTATATAGCAGTCCCCAAGCCCGGCCCAAAGCCAAAGCAAGTGAGGTCCTTGCTTTAGGCCTCTCAAAAAAAATAATTTTTTCTTTTAAAAAAAGGACCCACTTTATATCTTTTTATATTATTATCTTTTTGATATGTTTGGTACATTAACAAACATAAGTTAGCCCCTTTGGTATTATTTGTACCATTATTTGTAAGGTCCAAGGTTCAACTCCTCATTGTGTACAAAATAATTATTTTTAAATAAGAAAAATGTTGGGTTAATTTGTTATTAGTTTTAAAAAGGCCTCGCCACAGAGTTTGTTTTAGACCTCAATAAGTGTTGGGCCAGCCCTGGCGGTCCCCTTGAGTCAGCTGAGTAGGTTAAGCTGTGGGACATGAATAGGGGTGCACAGTTTAAACCCCCGCAATGCGCTCCGCCCTATTCCCTTTCCCTTCTCCCCTATCCGCACCCATATGTAAGGCCCCTTATGAGTCTCCCCCTTAGACAAAAAAGGGTATATAACAAATAGAAATCCTGCAAAACCTGATCCTCTACCAGACATTCAGTCTCTTTACCAACCAATCCTATCGTCACAGAACACCAGGTGGGGCCACTAGATTAAAGGTTTGAGATTTTGACTAAAAAAAATATTTAAAATTCTTACTCGCTACCTATCCTTTTTATCCCAATAAGTGCTGCTTTGGCTTCCTAGAACATCAAGCCCTATTAATTTCTAAGACAGTAAGACTAGTCTTTATGAAATGTATTTCTTACACACTACAGGACAGTTTGGTATGGAGGTAAAAACGGAGGGAAAAATTGATGGATCAATTTTTAATACAACTTTACAAATAAAACTGATCCATGAATCTTTTACCCTCATTTTTACTCTCCTAACAAACTGACCATAAGAAGGAAAAATCATTAGAAAGTGTTACAACATTTATTAGAGAGGGAACTACCAAATAATTGACCCATACTTGAGCATATACACATAATTGGCAATATATTCATAAACATGGGCAATACAATACTTATTGTAAATATAAACTACCTCAATATGATCCAAAAGATATTTGAAGCATTCAACCCATATGGCCATAGCCATATATATTTTACTCAAATTGGTGGCCCTACTACTACTACATAAGGTCTATTAAATTATTGTGCTTTGATCTATTAATACATGCACCTTATTTTAATCATTATCACATTGTTAGCAATATATCCTTTTAACTTCATATTGTAATCTTACATCAATCACTGGTCCAAATGAACATAAACTTACAAGGATTAAAGAACTAGAATCTGGTGAAGGGGATAAGGATGTAGAAACAAAATTAGAGAAACCCAAAGGAATTTACTATAGTAAACAAATGCTGAAGTTTTATACTATGGTAGCAACTGCGTCAGCAGAACACACGTTGTAGTTATCCTCACCTTGTCATCAACATCAGTGAAATTCCGCACATATGTTACCTCATAGCCTAAGTGTTTAAGGTACCTGCAAATTTTCATGTTAAGCACAGGTACACACCAAACGTTAACTCTCAATCTTTATCTGAAATCTAAAATTAAGTAAATCTAAATAATAATAGCAGGACAACACCCTCATCAAGGAAAGAAGCAGAAAAGAAAGGTAGACATTCTACATTCAATCCACTCTTAAACTAATCACAAATAAGAGTACATTAGGCAAGGAATGAACTGAGCCTAATCCATGCATTAATTTTTGATTGAAGAAGTAGAACCAGTGGTATCTGAAGCAAAGTCCAAGTTGTACTTATCCATGAGAATCAGCGTACTCAACTTAAGCTTTAAAATAGACAACAGTGCAAGAAAAAAGAACTAGAAAGACAACTTTGTAACTTTATATTAGCAATTAACACCGGTGTGACATTCCTAATTTCATTGGCGCAAAATTAAGTTTCTGCAGCTAATTTCCGCATGTGATGATTACCTCGTCATTTGTCTTGAACTCATCACAACGTGTAATACATTTAGACACTATAGATAAATCTTCCAAGCAAGATATAAAATTAGTGGAAGAAGTAATAAAATCAAAATTTAAAAGGACCAAATCATTATTTTGGCAAAAAAGGTTCAAATTTACATTTGTCAAAAGGTTTACAGCATTGTAGAAAACGAAGTAAATGGATTGTATATCTGTCTATAGTTCAGAAGGGTATTATCGTTAATGCAAGGCATTGAATCCCCCCATTGTGATTTACAATCTCTAAATGGCCAATGAAATGAGATGTAACAAGGATAAGAACCACTATCTGTTTCTGTGTATGAAGTAATAACACATGCGGTAATGAAGAACATAAACCCCACCCCCAATCCAACAAACACCTTTTGTTAAAAGAATAACACTTCAAACAGATCATGGTCACTCTAAAACTCCCAAAGACAATCTAGAAATAAAAAACCCCAATCGGGATCCTCCAAAAAGTAGAAGAAAAATAGAGGGATTACCTGAAGAGGATATCGAAAGAAACGGCGGCACGAGCGTGACCGAGGTGGCTATAATCGTAGGCGGTGACACCGCAGACGTACATGGAAACCTTGCCGGGAACATTGGGTTTGAAGATCTCCTTCTCATTAGTCATGGAATTGTAAATCCTCAACTCACTCTGCTCCTCCGCCATTGCCACACTCTTCGCTTCTCGCTGCAGATTAACGCGTTACGACCCGGTTCGCTCCCTAGTCCTCACTCCTCAGACCCTCACCCTTGTTCTTTAACCCGGTCTATTAATAATCATATTCTGTTTCTAAAAGTATTTTTGGAATGGAATATTTTAGGAGTTATTTTATGTATTTAATTATGATGTATTTTCTGTATAAATTATTTTAATCAGTATCATAACTATCTTAAAATTTATGGGTTTAATTGTTATATATTATCAATATAAAGTTTTTGGTAAATTCTCTGATACCCCAAAGATAACTTTATCCAGCCTAGATGGTCCAATTATATGATGATAATCATTTGACTTGACTCATTAGCATTACCTATTTAATTGAGGTAGCGTATTCTGGTTGGGCAGGATAACGTTTACTCCAAAATTGTTAGGGATATGAAGACACCAACTTTTTTACATTGACAATCAATCAAAAATCATGGTGTGTGTGACTTTTGAGGTAATTACGATAAGAGTCAAATATTTTAGCTTATGTGACAATTTCTGATTGGTTGTCTTTATAAAATATCGTTATACTGATAATGTATACCATTTAAATCCAAAATTTATACTTATAGTGATTTATGATTAATTCACGGTTTAAAAAAATTTATTTTGATATATATAAAATTTAAATCCCTTGTTTTATTTTACAACTAAATTGCGTTGTCTTAACTCTTATAAGTTTTAAAATAGGAGTTAATTTGCCTTGACAATAGGAATTTTTTAATAATATAAAATAAAATCAATTCAATTCATCATTAAAAGTATTTCAAACATAAACGTTAATTTGTGAAACATTTTTTTTGGTAAGCGAAACATTTTTTATATTGAGCTTGATAACGATAATTATTAATTTATAAATTAAAACAAATAATTAGGTTTCAAACGAAACCAATCCGTTATAATTTATTTTTGGTTTATATCCATCTTAATTAGGGTTTTTAGCTCCCCAGCAAGTCCATTGAAGGATCCCCACAACTTCGGTCATTTAGACCGGTTATGAGACTAATTCCTGATTTGACAGCAACAAACGTCTCATTTGTTACACACAGAATTAGGTTGCCTCCTAACTGAACGATTACAGGAATTGAATTTACCTCCAATCTCCGTGTCACTTGAGAGATCCAAGACATGAGGCTGCTTGATGAAATTGTTTGTCCAAGGATTTTACTAAGGGCATCCCAAAATTTCTAGAGGCACCCCCTATGAATAGTGTGTTTACCAAAATATCCCCTTAAATTTTTTTTTGTCATTTGACTCACTTGCAAATATGTTATTTGCGAGTAGGAAAAATGTTTGCACTCTCAGTGAGTTATTTTTTGAGAATTGCTCACTCGCAAATATCATATTTGCGAGTGAAGAAAAATTTACTTCACTCGCAAATACCTTATTTGCGAGTATTGGATGATTTCGGAAATAATGTATTTGCGAGTGTGAAAAAAATTTCGTTACTCGCAAGTGAAAAAATTTTCTTCACTAGCAAATAAGGTATTTGCTAGTGGGTAATTTTTTTTTGGAATCTCACAAATAATTATAGCATTTTCACAAATATCTTCTTCACTCCCAAATATGATATTTGTGAGTGAGTTATTTTTTGAGAATTGCTCACTCGCAAATATGATATTTGAAAGTATAATAACTACTCACAAATATCATATTTACGAATAAAGAATAAAAAAATATCTCTTTTATGAGGATATTTTGATAAATATATTATTTATGGGAATGTCGTTAATAATTTGGGATGTGTCTTAATAACGTCCTTAAGTTGAGTGTAGCCCAACCCCGTTTTTTTTTTTTTCAGTAAAGCCCAATCTCCAATTTCACTGGCGGGCAGGAGCACGATAGAAACTTATATCTCCCTTTGTCACCGTTAGGAAACAATTGGTAAACGAGAATATAGAACAACAATTTTAGGAGTTTTTGATCTCAACAAAACATTATTACTACGAATCGCCTTGCTAGAAACACAAAATATTGTTTGTAATTTGGAAACTGGCCCGCTTTTCCGTCCTGGCAGCTTGTCTTGGTGCCTCTATAGTTAAAGACATTTTCCTCGTACCCGTGAAAGAAGTTTTCAAGAAATCAGTGGTGATATGCTCATGCTCGAGAGTTGCCATCAATTTATAAGATTATGGAAGTTCTAAGGATCTTCCTAGGTCCCCATGAAGATCCACGCTACACGAAGACAAACATAGAAAAGTTAGCCAACCGCTACAGTGGCTTGAAGGGCCCGTTTGGTGGTCAGGATAAGTGAGGCAGGATAGAATAAACTATCCTGTCCTGTTTTAATCTATAGTTTGGTGAACCAGCAGGATAGGATAAGCTTATCCTGTTAGCTTATCCTATCCTGTTACTTAGTTATAATTTTATCCTAAGGGTGGAGCTGGGTTAGAACCAACAGGATAGGATAAGAAAATGTTTTCTTTTATCTCTTACATTTAATATTGTTATTATTTAATTATGGTTTCAAACCTAATTAGTCAACCTTATTACTAATTAAAATATGTGGTTTAATTAACAATTTTTATAAAAAGTGAAAAAAAGTTAACTTTTTATAATTTAAAAAAATGGACTAATTTATAATTAAAAAGCCGAAAATATATATTATTAAATATTTTTTAATTTAAATGTATAAAACAACCACGTAATATTAAAATTTACTTTTGAAAAAAAAATGTAATTTTGATATAAGGATAATTTTATCATTTGTAGATATTTTATATCATATCCTGTCATTATCTGATGCACATCAAACATTGAACAGGATAAGAGCTTATCATGCTCATATCCTATCCTATCCTTATCCAGCTCTCATATCCTATCCATTCTTATCCTATCCTGACCAGCAAACGAGCCCTAAATGTGCACCTCCAATAAACGTGTGCAATGGTGCTATATAATATAATTAGTTTTACTGACCGATGTGAATGTTGTTTAAGAAATTAATAAAAGAAAAATTTTTATTGAGAAATATCTTTTAATATATTAAATATATTATTTATTGATACAAAACTTTCTTTTATGATTCCTTAATCAATGTCCTAAGAACACTTATTAGCATTCCCTTTTTTTATGGTTGGGATTAAGCAAAAGTATGTGTGTGTTTGGATCAACTGCGAAAATTCGATTATTTCAATAATCGATTATATGGATAGTCGATTATTGTTATAAGCGATTATAATAGAATCAGTTTTATGTTTGAATGTATAATGTATTTGCTGAAAAACGATTATAAGATAATTTATTTCGTTTGGATTGTGTAAAAAAATCATTTATTTATAAAAATTACTAAAAAGGATGTGACGTTATTTATATAATTTAATAATATTTGTTTGGTAGTTAGTTTTGTAAGTGTGAAATAGAAATAATGTTATTTGTTTCAAAATAATCTAACAGTTTTTTAAATAAATTTCAAACTTCTAGCCTCTCTAAAAATAACTTTTTTTCCTCATAAAAACAGCTATTTTGAAATTTAATCAGTTTACCCAAACATATCAACTTCTACAGAAAAATAATTTTTACCATGAAAAACATTTGTTTTGGTATGATTCCAAACATCCACTAAGTTGCTCTATGTTTTTGGAATTAAAATTCTTCAAACATTAATTTATCAAAGTGCATTTAAATTTAGTTACATCGTAAACGTATTTGTAAGTACTTTTTTACATCACAATTGTATTTAATTAAGCTTCATGAAAATCAAATTTTACTTAGAAAGTCACAGTTGAAGAATCATCATTATTTAAATATCTTTGATGTGTTTAGCACCCTTAACTTGAATTAGAACCCACCTTGGAATTCACATGAAAATCACGTGGGAAAACATTGAAATCATGGTTCGAGGAACTCAAATTAGCCAGTGCCATGTAGGCCAACAGTGACATATCTAGGATCTTGGGTCCGTGACGAAAAAATATTTATTTGCATCTAAACTTTTTAAAAAAATAAAATTTAAAAAAATTCAACCAACTTCTTCAAAACATCACTTATTTCTTTGAAAGATGTAAATTCAATATTGCTATATCTATCAATGATATAAGACTGAAGTTGATTATCAAGTATCACTAAATCTATTGAGGAAAATTCATGTGGATAAAATTTCGTAAATCCACCAGCCTTATCATTGGGGATGGCAATTGGTAGGGTATGGATAGGGGTTCTATAGTATCTGTCCCCGTCCCCGTACCCGCGTTTTGAAAAAGTATCCGTATCAGGACCCATACCCTCGTAGGTAGTAACTTCAATACCTGTATCCTTATCCTCTGGGTACCTAAGTATCCGTATCCGCACCTGTTACCCGCACTTTAATATAAGAAATTTCAATTAAACAATAAAATGCCTAAACTCTTGCATTTCAAACTAAAAATGCAATCTGTGGATCTAATAATCAATTTTTGAACATGAAATGCAAAGGTTTTAATACAAAATATCCAATAATCAATCTTCAAAACATCAAATAAGTATTACAATAAACTTCTAGGAACAATAATTCATAAACATGGAGCTTCTAAGCTGTTGGCACTAGGAAAGTGAGACTCAGGTTTTTTTGAGGAAAGTGAAATTTGAAAATGAAATAGGTTATCAGGGTTTATTTTGAAGGATGCAGTCATGCGGGACAAAGGATAAGGGTCACAGACTCACATCATCACATGGTGTTTTTAAGTTTTTCTAATTTTTTAAATTAATATATCATAATATAATATATATCATATTATTATTTATATATATCTATATAGTGCAGGTATAGGGATAGGTACTAGAGTACCCGTACCTGTACCCATACCCAATTAACGGATAATTACCCTACCCATAGTAGGTAAATTTAGCGGGTACCCAACGGGTCTAGTATCCATTGCCATCCCTACTTGTCATGTGTAGGAATGGCAATGGGGCGGCACGGGCACGGATAGTATCCCTCGTCCCCGTTGGATAAATTTGTGCCCGTCCCTGCCCAGATGACATCTCAATTAACCCTTTATTGCTTATATTTTTAAAATAAGCTCAGCATCACGAGACCATATAGCCAAAGGTAGGGGTGGCAAAAGGGGTTGGGCCTGACAGGCCAACCCGTTTAACCCGCCTATTTTGGCGGGTTGGCCACCAACCCACCTATTCTAAAAATATATATTTTAATTAGTTTTTTACTATTTAAATAGTTTGGAGGCGAGGCGAGGCGGGGCGGGACGGGGTGGGGTGGGCCAAGTTGACCCACCAACCCGTCAACTCATTTTCGGTTTTTATGCCTAATTTTTTATCTTTTATAATTATTATTTTTTTGCGGGTCAACCCGCCAATTCGTCAACCTATTTTTTAGTTTTTGTTTTTTGCGGGTCAACCCGTCAACCCACCACTAAACGGGATAGGTTAGAAGGTCTAGCCCATTTTGTTCAAGCGGGTCAACCCGCCCGTCCCGTTTTAGGCTGGTCAATGACAAGTGAGGACGGGCTAGCCCGTTTTGCCACCCCTAGTCAAAGGTCCCGAAAAGTATTTAAGATCATCAAACTATCACGGCTCTGGTGCCTAAAATTTTATAAGTAATTAACAAGTCGTTGCGTCATAACTAACCCTTAATATAATGTGATAATTTATTTCTATGCTTGCTATTGTTAGATAAATATATTCGATATTTAAAGAAAAAAGTTAATCTAGTTAAATAAATATTTCATTTGATTATGATTTAATTAATTCGTTGTTATGAAAAAGAATTGATTTTAAAATGATTTTTTTTTTTGCAAATCAATGTTCAGTAGTAATAATAATAAGGCGTAATTGCACTTTTGGTCCCCCTATTATTGATCATATGCGGTTTTGGTCCCTAGTTTTTTTTGTGCACATTTGGTCATCCTATTTTTTAAATATTGCAATTTTTGTCCTTTTGTTCAATGTCTGTCAATTTTTTCAATGATCAACAAAGAGAGACCACTCCTCTAAGCGCACAGAACCTCTGGTTGAAGTTCTCTCTTATTTGGCTCTTCAACACGATTTAATGATTTCTCTATGCTATTTATTGGTTTTTGTCCCTCCTTTTTTGGACCTTTTTTTTGTTCTACCACATATCATTTACCACAGAGACTCAACCAGAGGCTCTATGCTCTTAGAGCAATTGTTCATACCTGTTAATCATTGAAAAACGGATGGATATTGGATGGAATGACTAAATTTGCAATATTGAAAAAAATAGAGGGACAAAATGTGCAAAAAAAAAAATTTTAGGGACCAAAATCGCACATGACCAATAGTAGAAGGAATAAAAGTACAATTAAGCTTAATAATAACTTCATATAAAAAAATAGTAATAATAATAATAATAATAATAATAATAATAAATAAAGCAATACCTCAAATAAAACAAATAAAACAATATACATTATGTATTTAACACTATTCTCCTAATAAAGCGCGCACACACGGGATCATAAGAAACAAATATAGGGGAAAAAAATATGAGTCCAAACATAACATCACTTCATCCTCATGTCTGATTAAAAAAAATTCACCCTCCTGTAAAAAAAACTTCAGTTCACCCTAAACTTGTTTGAAAACCAACACCTATCCACCAATCACATCCCAATCACAATTAAATTAAATATTACTAAATAAAGGCATTCTTAGTTACAAAAGAGAGAGAGAACAACTGGCAACTACTACATCTACGTAGAAATGCACACCGCGAGGAAGAGAGAGCGTGATGCGCCTCTGTGTATCGAACGACAGAAATGAGAGTGTTGGAGCACTAGGTGCAAAAACTTTGACTTTAGTGGATCAAAATAAAAAATATATCGGACAATAGGTGTAATTTTCAAAAACTGAGGTGAGCATGTGTAGAGCTGTCAATTTTGACCTGACTTGATGGAGACCAGAATAGCCCGCATTTTAGGCCGGGCTGGACTACCCAAATGGCAGTTCGAAAAAAATCGAGCCTGCTTGGCCTGACCCAATTAGCCTAGCAGGCCATGGTGTTCGGGTCTACAAGCCCGATTTTTCCGGGCTGACCCACTAAATGAATAAAAAATGGCCTAATAAAGTAAACACAATGTCCACTAAAATTATAACAAAGCTATGGCCCAATAAACAATTCTGGCCCAGTATATGATCCCGTATAAACAAAGTATAACACTTTCACTTAACCCAAAAAAAATAACTCCTTTACTTTCTTGATTATTCTCAGACCTCAGTACTTCCTACACTATTCCTAGGGCAAAAAAAAAAAAAAATTGAAACTCAACACTTCTAACACACGCAGAGGCGGCAGAGCAGAGGCAGCAAGATCTCGGTTCTTTACGGCAACCCAACAGAGGCAAGTCGCAGCACTCTCAGCACTCAGCACTCAGCACTCATGTTATCGTTATTTAGTTCTTGATATAATTTTATTTTATACTATAACCTTAAGAAGGCTTATGTGATAAATTTTTAAATTTTGTCTTCAATGGACACTGGTGTTCAAATATTTAAAATAACCTCTCCAAACTCTCTAAATCGTAAGTCACGCTCACTGGCCTTGCATCAATATTGGATTGTAGCATTCCACTGAAGTGATCAGCCATAAACCTTCTCTAATATTTATGGGATTCAACTTTTTCTATATGAATCATCATCTCCTCCATTTTCATGGATTTGGATTGCTCATTTTAACACCCTGAGCATGAGCATCAACAGTTGTGTAAAGTGTAAAAAGCTGCAAAAGATGATGTCAAACCAATAAAGTTTAGAATTTTGCATAAAAAATTATTTAATTTTATTTATTTTTAATTAGGCCCGCTAACCCGATATAGAGTCAGGTTGGGCCATTGAATGTGAAACCCAGTTTAATCGCGGGTTGGGTTAGCCCGTTTATGCACTCTGGCTCAGACGGGTCAAACAGATTTGTCAGCTCTAAGCATGTGCCTGGACCCAACGTGGGTCCGCCATAAGACCAATGACATGCTCCATTGTCAAATCTCTAAACTACCATCCCAGACCCAACAAATTGACCAAACCTGTTTACAGGAAAAAACATTGAAATGAATATTGAGTCATCTGGCTGCGATTTAGAGCCTATTGGATACGTCATTTTTACTAGTTTATAGCGGATAATTTATAACGGATGAGAAAGTAGTCTCATTTGGTAAGAGTCTCTGTTACGAGTTTATAACGTAGCGTTTGAGCTTATAGCTTATAGCATTTCATTTTTCTTTTCACTTTTATCCTTATTATCTTCATTTAATTCTATATTTATCATCTTCTCTCTCTTTTATGTAAAATCATTAATGAAGATATCATTTTATATTTTTCAGCTAGTTCAACCGTTAGTTTTATCAAATACTTCCATCGAAAATAAGCTAGCTTATCCACTATCAGCTACTTCATCCGTTATCAATTAACTTATCTGATAACAGCTAATTTTACCCAAACGGCTCTTATAATAATTGTAGGTAAATCATGTGGTTGTAGTTTTTTCTATTATTATTCTTATAATTATTATTAGTATTATTGTTGCTTTTGTAACTTGCTGGACGTAATTATAAAGAGTTTTATTATATTCTCTTATAAAATCTTTTTTCTGATTTTTCTACTATTAAATAAAAAAAATCAAATAAAAAAGTAATATATTCAATATTTTAAAAATATATTTAATAACTACTAGAATTAGTAGAAGGATTTAAAATTATTCAATTAAAAATATTTGGATCTATCTTAAACATACAAGCCAAATTATGTTATGTAGAAAAAAAAATAGTAACAAATATTGATCATACATGGCTATCAGTTAGGTGGAGTGATCCATTCAAGTGCCAACACACTGTGTTTCTCCTGTAATAGGGAGATTCAGTTAAGCAAAGCTCTTTGAATTCCTACCTGGAAACTTAGGGGTGAGATTTAATTATTTTGTTTCGGAGTCCAAATTCAGGGATTGAAAATTCAATAAACAATAATGGCAAGCAAATGAAACAATGATTGGGAAGAAATAGAAAATCAACTCCACGGTTTGTCGAAAATTATTGTGGAGAAAAGAACAAATAATGAACAAAATTGGCAGACAGAAGCAGAAGCATAAACAACACAAGACTGATGGGTTTAATTTGAAGAGCTAAATAGATTCCTGCCTTTGCATTCTGATATCTCCTGGTAGAATCTCTCAATGAACCTCTCTGCTCTCTCATCAATTGATTCAAACAAATCCTCTGCAACACTGATGGCATCTTCATTGGGTGGCACTGGCAGAGCCTCGAGCTGGCACTCCCGAGTGCCACAGCCACCTTCTGCTTTCAAGCTCCCCAAGCACCAATACAGATAGAAAAATGAACACAAATCTCGGTAGCCTCTATTCTTGAAGTGGCGGCTTCGATGGTAATGAATGAGGGGAGTGGTTGAAGGAGAGAATTGATAGTCTCCAAGAAAGCCATAGTTATAATGGCTGAGTAGCTCGACCTGCTTGCGCTTCCTAAGTTTCTTGAGCTTTGGGAGAATGGGTTTTCGCAACTTGTGGAGGAGGAAGGAAAGGCTTAGGAGATTCGATACTTTGTGGAGAATGGGCAATCTTTTTCTGGGCATTGTTGGATGAGACATTGGGAAAGGTAATGGATGAGATGAGAGTCATGTTGATTGGGTGAAGAGTGCTTTAAGGATAGAAAAAGGCGAAATGAAAAATGGGGGATCAGAATTCAGAAAGGTGGTGGGGGAGCCAAGCTGTAAAAGCCATCATCGGTTGTGCGTTTCTAGTTACTATATTGGAGAGGAATGTGCAAACTAGCCGTTGAACCCCTCATCCCTGCCGGTATGACTGCAATGAACCAAACCAACTTGAATATGGTTCGAAACTCGACTCCATAAATAGTTCGTTGAATTTGATTCATAAATCAAATAAGTTAAAAATTGAGCTCATTAAATAAATGAGCTGAACTCAAGTCAAGCTCAACTCATTTCCAGCCCTACCTGCCTGTCCTTCCCTTCCCTCCAAAATAATTTTTCACGTTTTTTCAATTCTAGGACATTTATAATTATGAAAAATGCTATCAACACATTGAAATTCATATGAGTCCTATAAAATTCAAGTGGAACTCACATGAATTAGTGAGACCCATATGAATTTAGTGTGTGTTGGAAAGAGAGTGTCGGAGAGTGTGTTGCTAGCACTCCTCTATAATTATATACTTACTTTATGTGCGTATTGTTTTTAAATTTCCCAACAAATTGTTCATATTATAATTCCAAACTCACGGTAATAATTAGAAAGTCTTTTTTTTTTTTTAAGTTGGACTCTAGGATCGAAATTTATATGAATAAATCATGATATTCAGTATTTGAAAGATTACATTATTAGACAGGTATTTTACAGTTTTTTGTAACCACTTAAATTTTAAAAATAATATTAAATTACAAGTTTTTTTTGTCATCAACTAAATTCTCAAAAGAATAAATGTGGCAACGTTTTAATATTTCAATAATTTAATTGGGGATAAAAAATTTAAAAATCAATCTGATGACACTATAACTTTTCAAAAATTGAGGGTTTCTCCATTTATAACATTGCAGATTTCATATGGGTGCAATTTAATTTTACAGTCACCAACTATTATTGGGTTCTGATGCACATATATGTAAACTAAATTAATTATTAAATAATTAGACGAATCTCTCATTTTTTATTTATAGGATTACACGAATCTCTTTGATGCATGATATTTTACACACAAAAAATATCTTGCATATATATAGTGCACTCAAGTTAAGAGTTTTGTTCCTACCATATTTGGTAGGAGGCCAAGCTAGGGAATCACGGCCCAACAACCAAGGGCCAATCTCCTAGGAATTGGTGGAAAGCCTGAGTACTCTCGATCTAGTTATACGTCCAAGCTTCCCTGATAAAAATGATCGGGTTCCCCTCCCGATTAAGCTAGGAGACACACAAAAAAAGGATGTCGAGACGAGCGGCCCAACTCGAGACCAGTAGGTGGAATCTTCTAGGAGGCCACATAAGGCACATCTGTGGGATGTGACCATAGTGTGTAGAGTGTCCCTCTACATAATGCGCAAATGACTTGGGGTGGGACCCACCAACATAACAGAATCACACTTCCACGTCCTTGGGAGAGCTATAAAGGGAAGACCAAGGTAGAAGAGGAAGGTTGGATGATTTTGGAAGTATAGAGTAGAGAGAGAGAGTGATAGTTTTTTTGTTTCTTTGTAATCATGATATATTTTACTTCTATTGCTATAGTAATAACAAGTTGCCAATAAAATATTGACATATAATTAATTAATAGATAGCTGAATAAATCTTGTGAAATAATTTTCGAATCAAAATTATGGTATAAGATAATATATGATAATTTTGTAATTTTTTCTTTAAGTTATTTAGCTAATTTAATTATGAACTTTATGATGGTATTTAGATATTTTGAGTTTTATTTTAAAATTTAGGAATCATCTCTTTTTGTTAATAAGTCATTTGATTTGAATCTGATTTAATATTTTATGAAACTAATATTTGATCAGTATTTTGTATTTGTTTAAAATTTAACTGGAATTTTGATTGTCATTGAGTTATAAATATCCCTTGTAGGTGCATTATGTACAAGAAGATAAAAAAACGTACACTTTTTTTCAAGCATGGATAGAACTAAATAGGTGTTTATTAATTCATCTATTAATTTTAATTTCAAATTAATATTAATATAGAAAATACGAAAAATTACACCGACCTCCTCTAAAATTAGCTTAATTACATTCAATATCTCTTCTGTTTTAAAATCTATACTTGTCTCATATTAGGATCGGTTAATGTAACTATGATTAACTCCTCTTTGGAGATGGAAGTATAATGATAATTGAATCTCAAAAAAGATTAGTAACTTCTAAAACAAGAGATCCAGATGCGATATATAATTAAGTCATCTATAAATTATTTTTCTCTATAAAAAAAAATACATTCGGTCTTACTACTATCTGACATGTTATACAACTCTTTCATCATAGTAGTTAGTTTTCCTATCTTTATTGTTCAGAAACAAGTGAAATTAAACTATTTTGCTGTATTGCAAGGTTAATTTAGCAAGAAAAACCATTTTCAGTTTTGAGAGGATCAGAAAATCATAGTGACCAGCTCTTGATCTCTTTGGTTACGTGCGGCCGACACAAATCGGTCCCAGAAAGGTTGTTGTTTGTTTGCATGACTCATTCCTGATCTGAATCCTTCCTATTGTGTCACAGCATCATCAATCATCATTCATCATGTACAAGTTTTAATGTCAAAAAATCGAACAAAGAAGAGGTTATAACGTACCACATGAGATTTGGCAAGCGGTTGTTTTCTTTCCCTTCACACAATTCCTTTCATTCTGTACCTTTCAATTTTATTATTATATTGCATTCCAAAGATCCTTTCCCGGCGTCTTCAAGAAATCGCTCTCCTAACCTCATTAAACTCGAATCAAGTCTCTTTCAAAACACCACACTTTTTATTTTTAATTTATGCATATGGATTTAAGTGATTTTTCACTCTTTCTTTCTCTATCAAACACAACTACAACAACATGGACAATTACTTGCAGACAACTTATGAAAGGAAAATGTTTAATATTAGCTATTAGCTATAAGATTGGCTAAGAAACAGCCTTGTCGTGCCACGTGTTTTTCGGGAAATTATATGTTTGTTATATGGATTTTGAGCATCTATTTTCTTTTCTTTTCTTTTTTCTTTATCATGTTATGAGATAGAGAGAGACAAAATCAAGTTTTAATAAATCCCACACATAAAAGTAAATTTGCTTTTATGTCTTTCTTTATCTAATATGAAAGAAAAAGACGGAAAAACGTAAAGGATTATATATAGGGCATTGTTATGGTACCCTTGAAAAACAAAGGGTTTTGATATCCTATATCAAATCAGAATGAATCACCTCAATTAAATGATCATGTCAATATCACATTGGACTAAATTCTCATAATCTGATTAGACCACATAGAACACGGGTATGGTACCTAAAGAGTATATATATATATATATATATATATATATATATATATTTATTTATTTATATAAAGAAAGAGAGAGACATAACACTAGCACAAACAGATCTAGAGGGGCCAAGTATGAGTGTTGATCCCTCCCTCTTATATATATTTTGTAAAATTAGTTATATATATAATATTTTTCATAAAAAAATATCTTATTATAAATATTATATATTATATATACATACACATATTATTATATATTTGGCTCTTCCTCTAATACTTTCCCCATCTGTCTCTGAATACTAGCCGTAATGAAATAAAAGTGACGTTAGAAACATTACAATTAATAAAAAAAAAAAAGTGTTTAGGACAATGAGCCAATCAGGGCAGTGCTTAACTTTAAATTAATCAACTCAAAGTTATTTTATTAATTTTTCAACAATGCTTTTTTTTTTTTGACAAGGTTTTTTTTCAACAATGCTAGTTGCATAGTTTTATGGCTTACATATTTTGCATCACAAGATATGTAGTAAAATCAAAGTATAAACGTACAGAAAATAACGTGGATCTAAAAAAATATGAAGGTGTGAGGTGATATGTATGAGCGTGTTAATGTAGTTTTATTTTCAGATTTTATATATTAACAAGCATTCTGTGCATTCAGTAAAAAAAAAAAAACAAATATTTCGTGCATTGTATAAGTATTTTTAAATTAAAAAAATATAAAATAAATAAAATAAAAAATATAAAAAATATATTAAATAAAAATATTAAAATTATAAATGATATAGATATATAACTGTTTCAAGTAAAATCAAAAGGGTATAATTTAAAATAAAAAAAAATATTCAAATGTAAATATTTTAAGTAACTAGTAACCAACCAACATTCCTGATTCAATTTCGAAAGTAAGCACTACGAGTCGAGAGGACAATATATCGGTCTTCCAATTCAACATCAATCTTATACTTAGAGTGTGTAAAAAAACAAAAGAAGGAGAAAGTTTAATAATTTTTTTTAATTCCTATAAATTAGACGAGTTTTGGATTTGATTCATATCGTTAAATAATTATGTGACTAACAGGATGTCACATTTTTTTATCAACAACGATATGTCACATATTCACATCAACATTGTTACGTGCACAAAAAAATTATTTATATTTTTATAATTTATTATATATAATTATTAAAATGCTTTATTTTTTTATTATATAATTAACCTAGCATTCTTGTTTTTAAACTATATGGTAAGTAAAAGACATGGTGCATTTATTGGTTTGGAAATAATGAAGTTTTCCGGGGGAAATTACCATAAGAATAATTAAAAGATTTAATTAGTATATATTATCAATATAAAGATTTTTTATACAAACAACCAATCAGAAATTGTCATATAAGCTAAAATGTTTGACTCTTATCCTAACTACCTTAAAAGTCACACTTACCATGATTTCTAATTGGTTGTCAATGTAAAATTTTTTACACTGACAGTATATAGCAATTAAACTCATAATTAAAATCACTAACAAAACAAAAGGAAAATAAAATAGCCAAAATATATCAAATCCCATGAAACCAACCATGGCAGAAAAAGCCCAAAACCAAGAAAATCGTTTGGTATCGAATTCTAAGATATTGCTTTTCCCACCTCCTCGATTGTTTTTCCACTGTCTTTCCCCATTTTTTAATTAATTCCCATAAATACCCTTATCTTTTCCCATCTTCGAAGTTGCAGTGTTTTTTCTGATTCTTGTTAGTTATGAGAATTGTAGTTTTTGTAATGTATCAAAATGTGAATACATTATGGAAATTTGTTTCCATACGGTTTCAATTTTTGATACATCACAGAAATTATAGTTTCAGTAAAGTATTCAAAATTTGAATACATTATGAAAACTGTAGTTTCCATAATATTGTATTCAATTTTTTTATATATAAAGTACCAAAATCTTAATTTTAGAAAGGGATCAAGATTTCGGAAGGGGATCAAAATCTGAAATTTTAGAAGGGATTGTTGATTTCGTGAGAATCTTCCTTTCACCATTGTAGTTTAGAAGGGATCTAAAAATAGGTTTAGAAACCCTAACCTTTGGGAAGAAGATGCCACATGGACATGCTAAAATGATGTCGTTTTGGGGCTTGTTCCAAGGTGGGTGGTCATGTAGGATAATCACTGACAGAAATGAATGGAATCTGAAGTTGAGGCCAACGTTGGAAATGGAAGTAAACTTAAGGGACATGATTGTCACAAAAATAACTTAAGGGACCAATTTAAAAAAAATAAATTAAGTTAAGAGATCAAAACACTAATTTTGCCTACTTTATACTATTTTAAATAACTCTACATTTCAATGGTAGAAATGTTAAAAGTTTACTAATAACAAATTGTGCATATATAAAGATATGTGAATGTAAATATGTATAAAACTGTTATTCAAGAAATGGTTTATAGCAGTGTGCGTGAGACAAATATATGGTTTGATTTAAATGTAAAAGACTAAACCAAATCATCATAATAATCATATAAAGTAAAAACATGAACCAAACTGCATGCAATTTAACTAGTTCACTCCGCGTTGCACTCAAAATTCAGAACTTCCTTTTCATTGTTTTATCTATCTTTAATTTAATACAGTATTATGCTATTTTGACAATAAATAAATAAATAAACTATGATAATCTCTCTTAATCACCTCATCCATCCTTTCAAGTTTGAAGCCCTTGACCATGACGAACAAAAACATCGATAGTCTGCTTGACCTAGTGATACACGGACACCCTATTTGGTTTGAATCATTATAGACGGGAATACAAGCATCTCAAACAAACGGGTTGGATTGAGTCACATGATCTTGAAATCCCTGACATCAACGGCAGTGGTTGATCTCCCACTCACACGTATGCAAAGCACCCGAGGCGCATTTTAGCATGAAGCCCTGAAGGCCAACCCGAACGTTAAAACCGCCCTCCTTCTCCTTTTCCCTCACTCCTATATAAACTTGCGTTTCCCGGCGACTTTGCAACAAAAACATGAAACCATCTTAAAGCTTTTTTTTTTTCTTCTGATTTTCTCCACAAAAATTCTCAGCTTCGACAAACCTCTCAATTGGGTTTCTTCCTGTCTTTGCTTTATTACGCAGTCGCTGGGTGGTGACGTGGTGTTCTTCCCTTCGTTCCTTCATTGTTGTGTTTTCCGGTAAATGGTGTTTGTGGTTTCTGGCGAAGAAGAAGAGAAGAGTATGGCGATGGGACCGGAGAGATCGAAGCCTCTTCACAATTTCATGTTACCGTGTTTGAAGTGGGGGAGTCAGCGCCACCTCAGGTGCATGAAGGTTCCCACCGACGACGACGGAGATCGCCGATCTCCGCCACCCACTCGGAACACGGTGTCCAATAATGCGAGGGATTCCGAGAAGAGGATGAAGGTGGCGAAGTCGCGAATTCACGTCGATGATGAAGGGATCGATGCGGTGAGGGAGAAGCTCATGCTTGATCTGAAGACTGAGGCTGATAGGATGAAATATGCGATTTTAGGTAAGGAGGTGGCTGACGAGAATAATGATGACGATGATGATGAGGAGGAGGAACAGCAGGTGGTGGCGGCGGCGGCGGTGGCGGTGGCAGGGGAAGAACCGACGGCGGTTGCTGGTGTCGGAGTGAGGCCGTGGAATCTGAGGACGAGGCGTTCTGCGTGTAAGGCTCCGAATCCGTTTAGGGGAGATAGTGGGAAAGGGTTGAAGATTGAAGAGAAGAAACCCAATTCTTCTTCTTCTTCGCCGAATAATAATAATAACGTTGGTGTTATGAAGTCGCCGAAATTGAGAGGCACTCCTGAGAAGATTGAAAAGGTTAAATTTTCTGTGCCGTTATCAAGGAAGGAGATTGAAGATGATTTCATGGAGTTGTTGGGTCACCGGCCTCCAAGGAGGCCCAAGAAGAGGCCCAGAATTGTGCAGAAACAATTGGATGTATGATGTTCATTCCTAACCTAACCTAACCTAACCTCCTTTCATTCCAAAGTTTCACTTTTTATGTTTTGTTACTGTGGATGATTGAATGATTAATTGATTTTTGTGCAGTCCCTTTTCCCTGGTTTGTGGTTATCAGAGGTTACAGCTGATTCGTACAAGGTTCCTGAAGCCCCTGAGACTGGCAAGGTATGTATGTCACTCTGCTTCTTAATTCTTATGGTGATTTAAGATAAATAAAATTTGAGTTGTAACTCGAATGCATGTTGCTCTCATCTTTTATAATTTGTCCCATTTGCTTTGATTTGAATTTTTATTGAGTTGGATGTAAATTAACTGTTAAATGTGATTTTTGCAGAGGTAGCATTGAGATTTTGGCAACCTCTGTGACAACAGCTAATTCAAGTGTAGGATACATCTGACTCTGATGTGGGGATTTGATGGACGTGTTGGTTTTTCCCAGTTGCAGCTGATGTGATGTATGCCTTTGTTGCTTGGAATGCTAATTTTGATTTCATAAATATAGTTCATTCTTTTGTTTATAACAATAATTCTCTAAGAGAGATGATGGTGTTCGATTTCATATGATTGAAGAGAGTAGTGCAGCTATGTGACTTTCTACTCTCCTTATAAAAGCTGTGTAGTTTCAAGGATGAAGCTATAATAATATGTCAATTTTAAAACTTCATTTCAATTACTACATTATGGCAATTATTCAACATTGGTAGTCCAATATCTTCTTTGAGTTTAGTCTTGTTAAGTCAGTCTGCACTAAATTTGACTTCATTAACTCCTGCACATCGGGTTTATGATTATGCATTGGACCCTTGTCACGGAATATTGCTTCTTTCTTATACTGCTTTCTGCTTTGCCCTCCAAAATCCTATAATTAAAAGCTCTCTATTATTCGGAACTGGTGCTGGTTTGGCTCAAATCATGGAATAGAATCACAGTTTATGTAGTCATGTTGAACTATGGCTGAACTGTAACAATGATTGCAATTCTTCCTGTTGCTCACTTGAATTGCTATTCTCGTATGCACTCACTGTTTGTTCCATTGCAGTCGAGTGTCCAGTTTACTTCTGTTGCTTAACTTGTGTGTTCCTCTGTAATTAAATGTTACTTATTAGATGAACTTGTAGCTAAGTACATCTTAATTGATTTCAATTCAATGTAGCATTGAGATAATCAATTGAAAACCTTCTATTCTCCCTCCTCTTCGTTAGGGCTGAAAATTTTACTATAGATGTAAGTCAATCCTTTCTGTTGCATTTCATGATCCCACAACTACAATTGTTTGGGTTTTAATTTAAGAAATCAGATGGGAATGGCTATTGGACTTTTGTTTTAAATTCTTAGCATCCCAAATTTCATTTTGTAACAGTGTTGGTTGAAAGCTATGACTTTGAGCTTTTAATAAAAGTGCATTGAGAAGCCGCATTTTGCTATTTGCGTTATAAAGAATTTAAACCAAACAGGCTTTATCTTGTTCATAAAGGTGTCCTTTATAGGAAGACACACTTTCCAATATCCGGTGCTTTCACTAATGGATATGCTTGTTTTGACGTCACATCGATAGAAAATCACGTTGACAATGGCAATAGTGTAATTTTTTTAAAGAAAACGTGAAAGCAAAATGGCCTTGCGTTGGCATTGCGTAGGGGAAACGTCAAATCAAACATGCTATAAATTGAAGTGTTCGAAGCCTTAGACCCGAATGGTGGCACTAGTGGTCACGCTTTTTGTTTTCTTAACTCAACCTTCAATTACTTTTTACCTTTTCTTTGAATTTTGGGAAACATCGATTCTCCTTGTCCTTCACAAATGGCAAATATATTACTTTTTTGGCTAAGAATGACAAATGTTGTTTACCTTTTGATTTAATTGCACTTTTGGTTCATCTATTATTGATCATATACGATTTTGATCTTTATAATTTTTTAGCACATTCGATCCTCTTATTTTTTCAATGTCGCAAATTCGGTCCTTCCGACCAATGTCCGTCAATTTTTTCAATGATTCACTAATAGGAAACATTGCTCGAAGCGCATAGAAGCTCTGGTAGAACTTCTCTCTCCTCTGCATCTTCCCTTCAACATGATTCAAAGGTTTCTCTCTGCCATTTATCATTTTCGTTCCTCCTTTACGAGGCCGGTTTTTGTTTTGCCACAAGGTCCTTTACCACATAAGCTCAAGTTGAGGTTCTATGCATTTAAAGTAGTGGTTCCTCTCTATTGATCATTGAAAATTTGACGAACATTGGACAGGAGGACTGAATTTACAACATTGAAAAAATAGAGGGATCAAATGTACTAAAAAACTATAGTGACCAAAATTGCACATAGTCAATAGTAAGAGGACCAAAGTCCAATTAAGTCTTACCTTTTCAATGAAAATAATTTGAGTCGCTAATTGTGATTTATAAATCTGTTCAACCTCCTTAGAATGATTGCCTTTTGTCTTTGGCCTCAACTTATTAACATTGTTTCTAAAAAAAGGCGGAATACAATGTGATTTGCTTTTGGCGTAGGAGAAGAGTGAGCAATCTTCATGGTGTACTAAAATCGAGTGGGGGGGTGGACGATGGAGCCAGTCTTTGTTTGTTTCAGATTTTTCAAAACACAAACCATCATTTGTACACATTTTAATGGCCTGATTGTTTTAAATTCCTGACACCCCAAATTTCCGTTTGTAATTGCATTGGTTGAAAGCTATGACTTTGAGCTTTCAATAAAAGTGCATCGGGAAGTTGTATTTTTCCGTATGCATTGTAAAAAATTTAAACCAAACAGGCTATAAGACTTTTTTTTGGCTTGGCTCTTTTGCCTGTTCTCTTCGTTGGGGTTGAAATTACTATATGTAATGTAAGTCAATCCTTCCCACTCCCTATTGCATTGCATGATCCCACAACTACAATTGTTTGAGATGTAATTGTAATTTAAGAAATCAGATGGAAATGGCTATTTTGCTCATAAAGGTTCCTTTACAGGAAGACACATTTTCCAATATCCAGTGCTTTCGCTAATAGGTAATGTTGTGCTTGTTTTGACGTCGTATCTAGAGAAAATCACGTTGGCAATGACAATAGTGTAATTTTTTTTATAAAGAAAACGTGAAAGCAAAACGGTCTTGCGTTGGCATTACGTAAGGGAAACGCCAAACTAAAGATGCTATAAATTGAAGTGTTTGAAGCCTTAGACCTGTATGGTGGCACTAGTGATCACGCTCTTTGTTTTCTTAACTCAACCTTCAATCACTATTTGCCTTTTCTTTGAATTTTGGAAAATGGATGTTCTCCTTGCCCTTCACAAATGACAAATATAATACTTTTTTGGCTAAGAATGACAAATGTTCTTTACCTTTTCAATGAAAATAATTTGAGTCTTTAATTGTGATTTACAAATCTGTTCAACCTCCATAGAATGATTGTCGTTTATCTTTGGCCTCAACTTATTGACATTGTTTTTGAAAAAGGCAGAATACAGTGTGATTTGCTTTTTGGCGTAGAGGAAGATTGAGAAATCTTTATGGCGCACTAGAATGGGGGTGGGGGACGGACAATGGAGCCTATCTTTGTTTCAGATTTTTCAAAACACAAAACATCATTTGTACACATTTTAAGACTTTTTTTTTCCATTAGATAATTTTTTTCATTCTCCAAAACGTATATTTGCATTAGTGGTAAATTATAGAAGTGGGTATATGAATCGGCGTTGGCTTCAATACTCCACTCAAAAGTTGGAGTATGGAAACACACCACTTTTGGTTCATTGATATAATAATATATAATTCCAACGATCAAGATTAAAAAGGGTAAAATGGGTATTATGAAAATAATAATTTATTTAATTAAAAGTTAATTTTTTAATTTAATAAAATGAAAACCCTATGACAGCAGAGCTGCCGTGGAAGGCAGGGCGGCTGCATGGCTAGACGACGATCCTCAGAAATGGCCGTGGAAGTAGATGCAGGTGAGACATGAGAGTCATAGCGGTGGTAGGGTTTTAAATTGTGTCTCATTTCTTCCCCTTTGCTTTTAGAGCAAAAAGAAATAATAGGAATTTGCAAGGTGAGTCAAAAGATGAAGATGAAAGGAGTTAATCTCTCGAACATTCATAAATGAAAAAAAAAACACAAATATCACAACTAATTGACTAAACCATGATAACGAGATATTATGGAAAAGGAAGGGAATAATGTCTTGTAATTAGGTTCAATAGCATAGAAATAATAAATCAAATAATCAGGGTTATAATTAAAAGTTCAAGAATTCATTCATAAAAAATGGAAGGAAAAAACATTGTTTCATTCATATCTCTAGTATATATCCATCAGCAGGAACGGGTAGGACAGTGCCACCGATAGAAACGGCTTCAACAGGTTTCGTGTCACAGCAATCAGCCACTTTCAGAAGGACCACCATGATCACCTCTGTTGTTGAACCTATTCCAGCGCCATCGAACTCAAATATGTGATTAATGGAAGGAAGGGAATCAGAGTCACCACAGTGAGAACTCAGATCTCCGTCCTTCGATCTCGGCGTTGTGGAGACAGAAGAGGTGAAGTCGTTGTCGTCGTGGTGGCGGCGGCGGTTGCGGGAGCTAGAGCCGCAACAGACGGAAGTGACCGCTGACAATGGCGGATTTGGAATGGTGGTGGTCGTCGTCTACATTGCAAGGAATAAAAGAGAGAGGGAAGTAAATTTTGTTTTTTAATTTTTTTTCATTTTGCGTAAAATACCAAAAATGGCCTTGGAGTATGGAAACTCCACTCCCATGCGGGAGTATTGTAGAATTCGTCGAATGAATCGGTTCAAGTTCATACCAGCCTAGGTTAGTAATGGGTTAAAATTAAATGCGATAGGTCGAGTCGATTCGTAGGTCAGCTATAGAGCTAATTTGTGTTTGTATCATATAAGTTTGCGAACACCCAGGCTAACCTAGGGCCTATAACAAACAACCACACATCATTTTATTTTAATATTAATCTTTGCTCGGATTATTATGTAAGTAACATCAAGTCTGGTAACATGTTAAGCCATTAATATTTTAACATGTTAGGCTAGTAAAGTTTGCTATCCCATTACTTATCAAAGGCAAAACTACTTTTTAAAAAAATAAAATAAAGAACTTCAAGGCTTAACCCGCAAATCCACAAATTAACACTTTGTTTGATTTGGTGGAAAGAAGAGGGAAAGAAAAAGGAAGGAGAGAAAGAGAAGGGAAAATTGACTTTTCCCTTATTTGGTTTGGAAGGAAAAGGGAAGGAAGGGAAAAAAAAAACTGGTGGGCCCCACTTGTGTTTTATTCTCTCCAAATTGGACGAAAAATGCACAAGCACAAGCAGAAGCACAAGAAACAAGGCGCTCCTAAAGGGACTAAGCCCTCTGAGCCTATGTTTTGTGAGGAAAGGACAAAAAAATCAGTTTTTTATTTTCTTTAAATTATTATGTGAGGATATTTATGTCATTCACAATTATATATATTTTTTTTCCTCTAATTTTCTACTCAATCAAACAAGAAGAGAGAAAAATTTCAATTTTCTTGCCTTTCATTCTCTCATACCAAACAATTAAACAATCATCTCATCTTCTATTCTTTTTCTGTCCTCTCATTTTCTTTTTTATTAACCAAACACGGCTTAAATACCAACATGTGGTTGGTTCGAGTGATAACAAGCTCGGGCCCCGTAGGCAAGTGGTCAGAGATTCGATTTCTGACTCTTGCGTATGGAGAAAACCTAATTGGGAGGGACAATCCTTAAATGTCATCTAGATCCCCCAACGGGGATTAATCATTATTTACGACGATAGATACTTCGTACTAATAACATGATTATAAAAAAAAAAAAAACACAAGCATAAATGAATCTAGAGTGTATGTCTATATTTAATTGGATTTATATATCTTAATTCTAACTAAGATGAAGGGAATCATTATTTGCACCCCTGTTTTTTTACTCATACAACACTTCCCCTTTTTTTATTTTATTTTTTTTAGAATATCCTCTTCCCTCTCATACCTCCATAACCCTCTTTCCGAAAAACACTCCTCCCCCACTTGGAGTGTCCTTCAATTTCTGGAAACGCACACCCGTCACCCAATCACTCAATCCCTTTAATATTTCGAAACCCTCTTCCTTCTCCACGCAGCTTCATCTTCCCAGTTCGTCTTCTACGTTCAGCTTCAATCTGTTTTTTTTTTTTTAATTTTGATAGCTTACGGAAATAAATTTCCGGAATGTGTTTAAGCCATATGAAAACTTCCGGAAATAATTTTCCGAAAAAAACCACCTTCCAGAATTTTGCATTCTTCTCTGGGTGTTGCTTTGTGGTGTAAAAAGCAGCACCCTTCTTCTCTATGAATTTCTTTGCAGATCTGTGTGAAACATGTCTGTCAAGCACGATATCTACGCATCTGATTATGTGACTGGTTTTTTTATTTTTATTGGCTGATTATGTGACAGGTTATTTTACTATAAAAAAAAAGTCGACGATGGTTCTGACACTGCATATAACACCAAGAATACGATTTTTTTTCCTGAAGGGGACGGAATCAGTAGGCTGAATTAGCTGGAAATTGAAGAGGGTTATGGAGGGGGTATTCTGGGAACAAAATTTAAAAAAAGGGTAAGGGATGTATGAGTAAAAAAGGGAGGTGCAAATAACAATTCCCTAACATGAACCACAAATTACGTGCATTGGTCCATGGGTTTGTGGCCCATATACCTCCCATCGAATTTGCATCCATGATCAAACAATTATGGAGAACTAGCACGCTCATTATGCACGATAGGAGTGAGAATAGGTCCGACCGTCCGATAGGGACCTATGGCCTGACTTGTTTGGCCTGTTTAGTAAAATGATCAGGTTCAAGCTTTATAAAATATCTTTTTATTTAATTAGGTCAGGCCTAGGCCTATAAAAAAGTCTTTTTAACATGTCAGGCCGGCCTGATTATTATATATATAATATATGATATTTTTAATAAAATATAAAAATATAAATTATATTAAGAATATTTCGAAAATAAAACAACTTTTTTTGAAAATAAAATAAATTTTAGAAAACTCAGTTTAGAAACCTAAAGCACTGAAGCCCTAAAGTCTAAACCATTTGAAAACCTGAAGCACGGAAGCAGTACATTTTCCCACTTTCGAAAACCTGAAGCAGTCGCTCCATCAGAATCGTTTATCTCCACCGCTTCGTCAGGCTCGTCCGTCTCCGTCGATCGCCGCTACGTCCGATTCCGCTTGTCGTCGTGGTCCCGTCACGTGGTCTCGTCCGCTCACCGTGGTCTCGTCCACTCGCCGTTCGCTGTGGTTCAAAAACCATGTAAACTTTGTGGTCTCTATTTTGTCCCCCTGTTGACAACTTTTTTTCTATTACTTTTGTTGTGATACCATGTCCTCATCTTTATTTTTTATTGTGATACCAATTCAATGATTGTCTACTTTCTTTGGTAAAATGGTTTCTTCAAATTTTTATTTGCTGCAACTTTTCATTTGTCTCAATTTCTGCTGCTGTGTTTTCGGATCTATTTCTGCTTAGAAAACTCAGTTTAGAAACCATGAAGTGTGAATAAGCTTCTCTTCGTTCTGTATACCTATAATATAAGAAGGTGGAGAGGCATTTTCGTGGGATAGGATGGTGATGGGTGCTAAATAGAATGTTGGTATAACGCGCACAATTTTAGTTCTGATTATTTATATTGCATTGGAGTCTTTGGCCAATGGCCTATTTAATGCCTATTAGCCTATCTAGAGATGGGCCAAATAGTCTATTTAAAGGCCTTAATATGAAATAGACTTTTAAAAAGGTTACAGGCCAGGTCAGGCTTTTGAAAAGGTCAGGCCAAACTTAAAATAAAATCTTTCACAGATAATAGGCTAGGCTCAGGCTTTCAATTTTTTAAATAGGTCAGACTTATTTAAGTAAAGTCTGGTCTGATCTGACCTATTCTCATTCCTAATGCAGGATATGCAAAGAAAACTAGAAAAGGGTGTTTCATATTCCTCATTTCTTTACCAAAAAATATATTCCTCATTTGCACTTCCTCCTCCCCTACCCTTAAGTATGGTTTCCTGCGAACCCACTCTAGTAGTGGGTCCTCCTTTGGGTTCAATAGAACTCAACACCGGAAAAAATGTAAAACAAACATAGGAAGTATTTTGAGTAGCAATTGTAGAAACGAATTAGTATTTTCCTTAAAATATGAAAATGCCAATCATCCTACTTATCATTATTGTCATGTTAAAATCATCTACTATAATCACAACTCTTATCTTTGCTTGTATTTTAAAAATGGACTATTTAATAAAGCTAAGGATCACACTCGCCGCGGGCGTTGGTATCTCATTGCTCCTTATCTTTATTTTTTCATGTTTCCACCTCCAAATCTTATTTTGTGACAAAACTTCTCATCGTGCCCGTTCCTTGTAGGAACCCCCAAAATATTTTAAAAATTAAAAACAATTTACACTCACACACACACACACACACTATATATATATATATATATATATATATATATAAAAGTTATAAACGGATTCAATTTAAGTTTACACTATAAAGAAATTAAAATATTAAGTTATTATCTAGTTGTATTCTTTTTAGTTATTTTAAACTTTGAATTAATATAAAAATAACATAGAGGAAAAATTACTAGAAGAAACAAAATATTTATATACATACATATATATACATATATATATAATATAATTATTATGGATAATTTAGTAATTTTAACGGACGGGACCCTGTGGGGGCAGGGGATACCATCCACGTTCCCATCTCCACATCTACGAAAATTAATTAATTGGAACAATTCGCAGAGGAGTCTACTAGGTAAAATCCGGGTAAAAAAAGTATATGTATGTTAAGTGACATTTGGTTTGGAAAGATGTAGGAGGATGTTTCATTCAAAAGGGAGAAAAAAATGGGGGTGGAGGGACGGGGTAAAAGTACGTTTAGTGGCAATTATGGAAAATGTAATGTCAATACATATCACTTGCCATTTTATATTGTATTTTTCACTTTATTACAATTGATCTCATTTATTTTTTCACATTCAAAATCTAATTCTACCACATAAATGTAAAGCAACGTGAATTGATAAGGTATGTATCAAGTATCTTTTCTTGTGTGTGAAAATGAATTAGTCATTTCAATGAAAAATGTTTTATGCTCATTTCTTAGGTGTACATCCCTTCACATAAAATATATATGGTAAATTAGATTATTGGTCTAAAAAAAATTTAATTATAATTAATAATAAAATTATACAATCAACGTCTATTGATCCAAATGGTTGAAGCTTAATTCTCATTAAGCAAGGTCTCGAGTTCGAATCTTGTGAATGAAAAAAATAGATGCTAGATCCAATTTGATTTCCGGATACCCAAAGTATAGACAAAAAATATTAATAATGGCTTACAAAAAATAATAATAATAATAATAACTATACAAATAACATGTAATATGTAAATATGTGTGAGTAAGTAGTATTCTTAATATCATGACCACCACCACTTCCATCGTCATCACATTACATCATATTACTGTTGCTATATTTCAAATTATATATACATAAAAATGTTCAGTTACTAAAGTTTTTTACTTCTCCTTTTGTCAAAATTCAATTTAAGTTTTTCAACTACTATTCTTATCATACAATCTTTAAAAACTAATCACTTCTCATACTCGTCTAAAAGTTGAGGGACAATTTAGTAATTACACATTTGAAAGTCAATTTGGATGACACAATCCAAATAACATTCATTCTATCAAAATTAATTTTATTAAAAAATTATTTAAACATAAATCAATTACTACAAACTCAGTTTTAATCAAAACTTAGTTTTACAAAAATATTTCCAAACACAACCTTAGCCGGGCACATTTGTTTTTTCAAAGTTATATATACTAATTATATTTGATATTCAAAAAATATTTTTTTGTAATAAAAAAGTATAATTATTTCAGCTTAACAAATTTATAATTTATTTATAAAATAAAATTAAGGGTATCATATACTATTTCACTCTTCTCTCTTAATGCCTAATAATATTTTACTTTTTGTTAGTCAACTATTATTTTAATCAAAGCTTAGACTCATGGGTAGGTAAGTGGAGGTGCGGGCGGGACTTCTTAGTGAAGTTCCTTACTCAACTACTACTCCTTGATAACTATCATTGACAGCCTTTTTACTCTTTTCATTTATCTTGACAGAGCATAACTCAACTTAGTTGATTTTTCTGTTAGGAGTTAGTTAAGTCAGTTACTTTAGTTTTTTCTGTTAAGTCAGTTGTTTGGACTTTCTTGAGCAACACTTGGTCTTCCATTGTATCTTGTATACAAACCCTGCTAGCATGCATGAAACGAAATCAGTTTTTCAGTTTCCAAAAATCATAATATCCTATAAATCAGAAGCGGTTAACAAGAATTGAGAAAAACAAGACAGTAAGATGGAGGCACCACCACCATATGTACACATAAGGCGCAATATATACCTAGTGAAGATCAAGAAGCATAGTGATATAGATGATGGTTCAGGGTGCACCGGTTGCAGTTCTACATGCTCTAATGATTGTGTGTGCAGGGTCCAATGTATAAGCTGTTCAAAGGGTTGTTGGTGCTCAGAAAATAATTGCAAGAACCGGCCATTTCGTAAAGAGAAACAGATCAAGATTGTCAAGACCGAACTTTGTGGATGGGGAGTAGAGGCCGCTGAAACTATTGATAAAGGTGCATTTATAATTGAGTATATTGGAGAAGTCATTGATGGTGTTTTATGTGAAAAAAGGCTTTGCGACATGAAACACAAAGGTAGTGATGAACACAATTTTTACATGTGTGAGATTCGGAAAGACTTCACAATAGATGCAACTTTCAAAGGAAATGTTGCACGCTTTTTAAATCATAGTTGTGATCCCAATTGTGTTTTGGAAAAGTGGCTAGTCGATGGGGAAACACGTGTGGGTGTATTTGCGGCCCGTTCAATACAAATTGGAGAGCCTTTGACATATGATTACAGGTTTGTGCAATTTGGTGGTCAAGAGGTGAAATGTCACTGTGGTGCCCCAAATTGTCAAGGCTTTCTAGGGATCAAAAAGAAAATTGCTAAGGTAGAACTTCATAATTGGGGCTCAAAACGGAAGCGAACCCCGAAAGCTTGTAAACAGGTGCCTCTATGATCTGAAACTAGCTCAGATGGTGTGGTTTGTATCTGACCAGAGAAAGATTTCAAAGAAAATACTTCTTCTTCTTCTTGTAAGCTAGATATTGAATTCTGTTCTCGAGTACCCCCTCATTCTCTTACTCATTGTTTTTCATATACACATTTATCTCCTTATTATAAAGCATATGTTCTAGCATGATTGTTATGGATTATTAGGAAATCATTGCTCTTGGGCAGAATCATACTTGGGTCTACTGAATTACCTCCGGTAAAATAACTCATTATTGGAAAGTTTAGATTAGGGGAAAACACATCTTTTTGCAACGTTAGGGAAGAACACCATCCTCAACGAGGATTTATAGTGAAATTTATACGTCGTCTACCAATGAGGAAAATCTGAGAATCGAACCTAAGACGTAACGAGTGTGAGCGAAAGATTTGACTAGATCATGTGCCAACTCTTGCCGGTGAACCAAACATATTAGCAATGTTCAAAATTTAATGAATAATGCTAAGTTGTGCGAAAATGGTTTTGACGGAGAAAAAAAACTACGAACAGTATGCACTATTGATTGCTTAAACTATGTCAATTCTCACAATTTGAAATCTTAAAAAGCACAAATACATTTATTGTATGACCTGATTTGTTATGCTTTCTTCCAAGTATCCTTCGTACTAAATAGCACCATCCAAATCCTTGTTATGCTTTCATATCCTTTTCACTCCATTTTGAGTATGGATCATATATGCATTGGTCTTATATTTTATTCGCAAGACATAAGATAATTATTTTAGAAGCGATTCAAATTTAACAAAAAAAAAAAAAAGCGATTCAAACAATCGAAACAATAACACAAAGTCATATTGGATCTCCGTAATAATTAAACTTCAATATATAAGTTTAATTGGCAAATTAGCACCTTAAAAATTAAAGTAAAAACATTATGTTTAACAAGTAATAACGACGTATGATTTTACGATTAGACCATTTGAGCGACCACTGCATCTAAAGAGTGTGAAGATTTGAAGGAAAGTGTGGGGAAGAAAAACCTAGCTGAAGCCTAAAATTTCAACTTAAAGTTCATTCAAGAGTGAAAGAAGGTAGAGAAAGAGGTTGATAATATCACCATAGATGGCGATAGCAGCCCAGATGTAGTCGTCATAACTATATGTTTTGATGAGTTCAGAAGTGTCATATACGATGAAACCACACATTATTAGTGCACCCACTGCAGCAAAGATCATACGCCCCAGTGGTCCAAGAGGGAAAAAGATCTGTAATTAATTAAATGAGAAGTTATTATAAATTAAACAGTCATATTTAATTTATATATCCAAATCTATCATAAAAAGGGAAACAAAAGCGAAAAGTAGTAATTATATATAGTGATCAATGAATATTAATTAAAATTGATACTTACTTGAATGATTCCGAACAATAACATCACCATAAGGGAAGCAAAGAGGAAAGGCCCTAGGAAACTGAAATCAGTGCCTCTTTTAACAGCCCAGAATGTGTACAGCGTCAGGCTACCAACCACCACACCCGTCAGAAATGCAGCCTCTGCAACGATTATTCCTGTTGCTCATGCACACACACAGGTTAGTTATATATATATATATATATATATATATATATATATATATATATATATATATATTGCATGTGAATCCAAACTCTGCCAGCAGCTAGCGTCTCTAATAAGTAATAGAAACGATGTATCCAATGGAGAAAACCGATGCGTACCTTTTGAAAAAGCACAAGCGTATCCGACAGTAATAGACATTCCCAGAGTATAGAAGGCAAGAAGAACGAGATTCACCGGGTGTTTATTGTAGTATTTGCTCAAGACAAGCAAAACTGCATGATCCATCATCACCAAAACAGAAGCAGATGCAATTAATGATCCAGGATATTATTATATAATTAAGTTCGAACTAAGGATCGATATATAGGATTAATTAAACTAAAACCCAGGATTGAGTACGTAATAGTTTTCGTTTTAATTAATAAAAAGAGAAAACAGAAAGAAATTAGGAAGAAAGAAATGAAGGCTTTTGGATGGATGATATATATATATATGGGGTTTAATTAATTAATTAATTAATTACGTACGTATGATTGTGATAATGATGGAGCCAAATAAGACAAGGAAGCGGTAAGGGTTGTAGTTTGCGAAATCCCTTGCAGGTTGAAAGAAGATGAAGAGGGAGGCGAAGGCGGCAGTGAAGAGAAGCTGCATAGAAATAATGACGTAAACCTTGCGGATGAATCCCCACCGGAGCTCAGGTGACTCTATCATGTATGGATACAGCTGGCTGTTGTTATTGTTATTAATAATGCCTTGCCCATGGGACAACCCTGCTTCAATATCACCCTTCCCCATCGCACCGCCGCACCGGTGATATATATAATTAAGACAAATATATCACCTATAAGAAATCTTTTACAGAGAACAACAACAACAACAACAACAACAAGATGATGATGATGATGATAAATGTTTATTTCAATGACTTGCTTTCTTTTTTTTCCCCCAACTATGTTTTGGTTTAAACCGATCGAAGCCCAGATTGTCTGTCATGCATGCATATACATATATAGAAATGATTTGCTTTAATTTTGGCAGCGTGTGATTCTATAGTGCATATATAGCTCTTTCCTTGCTGTCTTTTAACTATATACATACTATTATGAGCATTTTGCTATTAAAAATAAGCATTCCTAATTAATCATTTTTACCATCCCTGCTATTATCATCACTAGTGATTTTATTGAAGTCACTCGGCAAATAGCAGCTTTGTGTTCCTCTTTAAAACATAGTTTTATGCGTTTAGTTAAAATATTTGTTTGAAAATTTTTATACTGCCACCAACCAATACTACAAGTTTATTGTGACTGATCAAGATACTACTGTAGAAGTAAGATAATGAATTACGAATTTAAATAGAACTCAAATATTTTATTTTAAAGATACTGTAATTTGGGGTAATTAGGATATTGCTACTTATCTCTTCAGCTGACATATATATAGGTTTGAATAGCATGTCATGTAAATTAAGAGAGGCTTCGGGCTTGAGAAGGAAGAAACAGTTAGAGACAAAGGGGCCTCTCTGCTTGAAATTTCGTTGTGCTAAGCCATTTATGTAAGGCAAAGTTGGTATACCACACCATTGAATCGTCATTTTTATGGACCTACAATCCATTTGGGGATGCTGTTGAACATGTAGTCGACGACCAGACATCTTTAATGGTCCAAAACCGTTTGATGGAAATGGACAATCCTTTGCTCATTGTACCGTAAGACAGCTTTGCCAGGCCAAAATTTCCTTCTTCCTTTATTGTTTCTTGACATAAATCACGCTTCAATTTAACATTATTTACCGTTGAAGAATCATGTAGGCAAGCAAATGTACATTGAAAGTGAAAAAAAAAAAAAAAATTGATGCATAGACACTGTTGTTTGATTCTATTTATTGTTTTGTAACTAGCTTCTAATCAATTTCTTGTGGAGGTTTAAGATATATAACGTTTAAGGGGACCTCCGGAGGAGTTATGGCATGGACCCCGTTCCCAAGAAAGGAAAAAGGAAAATAAGACATTAAAATAGTCTAATCTTCTATAAAGTCATTCATTGATGATCAATAGTGTATTCAAAGAATGGGCCATGTTGAAAATAAAACATAGAAATAGTATAATCTTCTGTAAAGTCATCAATTGGTTAAGACTGTGTATTCAAAAGAATGGGCCAGGTTAGGGTGGTTATGACTCATGAATGATCAGCTATATAAATAAGCAAAACAGAAGTATCAGTGTAGATTGGCAAGCTAAAAAAGATAGGGGGGGTATCATAATCAATGATTTCTTTTTCTAACCTATTCCTTTTGACTGAACTGTTTTGTCCTGATGGCACAATAAAACAAAAAGAACAAAACTAGGGGACCCATTGAACAGCTGATTTATAATACTTACCAGCATACAATATGAAAAATAGAACCCCTAAAACAAGTCTTCAATCAGTGTTGAAATGAACAAAAGGCAGTCACATGTAATTATCAACAGAAAATTTAATAAGGATAGAAGGGGGAAACAGCATAGGAGAGACCATGAAAGGAGGATTCCTTGTTTATTTGTCTCCTTGGCCCTAAACATAGTGATATGCATGAATTATTTTTGTCTACTTCCATCATTCAGCTGTAGTTTTCACTATCCCAAATTACAATTGACACCCCCATTTAATAAATTTCTAAATGTAATATTTAATCTTTTTATTTCCTTGAATTTACAGTTAGACACTTAGACTCACATGATAGTACATGAACTAAAATCATAGACAGGGCAGCAGAACCCATGGATTGGATCATGAATGATAAATTAATTAAAAAAAAAAAAAACCATTATCTCTTCTATTTCTTCTTCTTTTTAATCATTCCATTACAGAATAGTGAACCAAATCCAAAAAATCTTGCAGTAGCTTTTGGAATATATGCTTGTGGTAGATTCAAAACAGGACTAATTCTAACACCATTACCAGACGATCTACAATTTTTCTTTAACGAAGGCTTTTGAGAGGAACTATAGAAATAATATGTGCTTGAACTTGAAGAGGATGATGATGATGATGATGATATTGATGACCTTCTGCTTGAAACAGAGGACTGTTTCTGAAACCTCTGCCTCTGGGTTTCTCTTGTAACCTCTGTTTGCTTTGGATTTGGTGCTGAACCGGTTGAGTTGCTTCGTGATAGGAACTGCAGCGATCGAATCAAGCTATTCCTACGAGTGGTATCAAAATTCAAACTGCTACTGCGCTTGAATTGCCAGAAATACTTGGATGATGGCTTCTCTTCTTCGTTCTCTGCATCATCGGAGGGTGCAGACAAAAACTCTTTGAGCCTCTTCTTTTCCGTACATCTAGTGCTTGCAGGTTGAGAGCGAGGAAGATCGGGCTCTGGATGTTGATGGGGTTCATCTGGGGCATTGATAACGCGCTTGATTTCCGTGGGAACAATCTTGCCATTGGAGAAGAGTTCATCAGCTGAAGAGAGTTGTTGTGCTAACCCATTGGTGATGCTGAACACGAAGTCGGAGCTGGAATCCAAGAGGCACAAGTCTGATCGGTCTTCGACGGGGACTGCATCATTGTCTGCGTTCTTCAGATCATGTGAGAATGAGATGCGAGGGCTGATTCCTGCGCTGGATATCTCAGAGCATACTTCTATTGCCATGGCTTTTTAAGAACAGGGGAAGGAACTCTGTTTCAAGAAAACAGAGAGTGTGTTTGTGTGTGTCTCAAACTGTTGGTGAGTTTGAGGGTAGCCGCCAAAAGTTTCAAAATTTATGAGGTGAGGTGACGGTTTTGGTTGAAATGGTAATGGGTTTGGAGTCAAAGGAAGTGAAAGAGACACAGAGAGAGAAGTGTGGAATTATGGGGTTGAGAAGTCAGAAATTGCAGCTTTTGCTTTTGGTTGTGTTGTGTGGGAGCTAGTCTTGGAGCATCTTAGAAGAATGGAGGAACGATACAATTATGCGGGGTAAGGAAGATTGGCATGGAGGCTGGATGGATGGGACTAGATCCTTTTCTTTACAATCTATTTATGAAAGGGTAAAGGGAAAGCAGAGTAAAGAGAGCGAAAGCAGTTGAAACCAATCACCGAAAGGCTATAAAACGATATTTCCAAAGAAGCTTTAGGAATGAGAGCATCCGGAGAGGATTATGAGTGTGAGTGTGAGTGTGGGTGTGAGAGAGAGAGAGAGAGAGTGGGAGAGAGAAAGATTGACATGTTCCATGAGATTTATTATAGGAAGAGAAGTCTTCCGCAAAATATTACATGCTATTATGCTACACCGTAATGTTGGTGTTTGTTCTAAAAGAAAAGCTAGGTACTCGGTCGGCCAAGCAACCAAATGATCTATCAAAGTTGTTAGGGTTCCTTCCAAGGTATTGGTGTCTGAGATATTTGGTTGTAGATGGGGAAGGTTTCCGTTGATATGGCCTGACAGAATCATGATTCTGATCCTACATATTTCCAAATGGAAATCAAGGCCTACTGATCAAGGAGTGCGTCGCTTAGGGTCGAGAAAGTTGGACACTTCATTGGCTAGGCGGCCGAATCATCCATCAGAAAAGGTCCCCTTATTTTAGCTTCATGGACCTATTTATGCCTTCTAAAAGACTCTCCATATGTGTAACAATCAACGCCCCACCAACCATTACTTTTAGTTGACAGTCATTTATGTCCATAATGCTCATGACCGTTATTGTTGGTCAACCATTATGGCCTAGTTGTTCAGTATTCTTCGAACGTTTAGTTATCTCAAGCATCCAGTAAGTTGGGCTCAAATGATCAGTTGGCCCAACATTTGGTGGTGGATTAACTCGGCCCATGTAGAAAGGGTTAGGCTCGAGCGTATACTCGGCCCAACTATAACAGAAGTCCCTTAAGGGTGCGTTTGAAAGAGCTTATGGAGAACTTATGAGAATAGCTTATGGAATTAAACTTATACAAATAGTTTATCAAAATAGTTTATGATCTTTTCATAAGTTGTTTTTATCTTATTTCCATAAGCTTGCTTGTCAGAAAGCTTATGAAAATAAGCTGTTTTTAGCTTATTGAAAAAAGAGCTTATTACATAAGCGCTTAAATAAGCTGCATACCCAAACGCACCCTAAGTCACAAGTTGTGAGCGACGAAGTGGCTTGTAGCATAAACAAGATTGATCCCGAGTTCTTACTCCGCCCAGCCATAACAGAAGTTCCCCAAAATCACAAGTCGTGAGCAATGAAGTGGCTTGTAGCATAAACAAGATTGAGCATGAGTTCTTACTCGGCCCGACGGTAATAGAACTCCCCCAAGTCACAAGTTGTGAGCAATGAAATGACTTGTAACATAAATAAGGTTGGCCCAAGTTCCTACTCGATCTGTCCGTAATAGTATTAACTATTAACAATAATCTAACAGTGTCGACCTAACATATATTAAGGCCTAAAGCGAATTTTGAGTAATGTTTTTTAAAAATTGATAAAAGTATTTCCAATGAGACGTTTTGAGTGAAGCCTTTTTATAACAAATAAAAATATTAAGGCCAAAAACTAATATTTATATATGCAAAATTTAAGACTTTTTTGGGGGCATAAAGCTGGTGCTTTAGCAACTTAATTTACCCAAGGGTCAGCACTGTAATCTAGTCACAAAGAAGATGACTTATAAAGTGGAACCTTAATTTAGAAAAGAAAGAAGCAATCACCTGTGCAGTAAAGCATAACAAAATGGTATACTAAAGATACGAATCTTAATTCGATGGAAATCTTCTATCCTAATTTCCTGTTATCATCTCTATCTCCCACCAATAATAATTTGACACTTAAGAAAACAAAATCACAATTCATTAATATTTATACTCATTCCCAACATTTGATTAGTGGGGAACACCAAGACACCATTTTTTAGGACGACAGATTTCTATCTATCTTAATTACCACTGTAAGTATTTTGGTTATTTTAAGAAATCTGCATAACAAGCTTTACCTTCAGAAAAATTCTTTTTACTTGTTTTGCTTGATTTTATAAAGGTGAAAAAAAGTGATAACAAAACCTTGACTTTATAAGTACGTATAAATGATTACATCAATGTTAATTTAACCTTGATTCTTTTAATTGTGCTTATGAGACAGTATGCACGAGCTGCTTATGTTAATAGCCGATCTGTTAGTGATTAGTGATTACCACTAAACTCATTTTCGGATCTGGGCAGTCATCATCATCAGGGTACTTTTCTTATGCAATTTTTCTTTTAACTTCCAAAGGTTCTTGAACAAATCCAACGTTTTGATGTACAACTTAACTTAGGGCATTGATGGTGTCTTGAGTCGTGGAAACATTAGGTTGATAATTGACCAGGTTAGCATTGTGTGGCACGCCATGTAGGGTCCATTTTAGGAAAATAGGCATAGCCAAAAATGATCCTCGTTCACAGGAAATTATTGTTGCAGGACTAGGCTCTATAACAGGAGTACTTGTACCACGCCTCTAGTACTTCTGCAAGCAATGCTAACATCATGACTAAGACTATAGTGATAAAATGTTTCTTTTAACACAAGAACATGAACCGTTTTCAAATTTAAAATATACAACATGGCACAGGATACAACTTGTTTTCAAATGCTAGTATGAACAAGCAGAGGATATGGAAAGGGTCTAGAGCAGGGAAAATAGATAGAGTCGATCTTAGTTGGTGTTAACCTTCTACAAGGTTCACAAGCACACTAACCCCGAAAGTTAGGTAACATTTTTCTCAACTGAAATTTTGTATCCTAGAAATACGCACCCCAATGTAGCACATTTTTCTCATTTTTTGTGTCATTATGCTTAATTGTTGAGATATTACTATTTTAAAGTAGCACAATGAATGTTAAAGTGACATGTTAAGCAGAGTGATAAAAGCATTTTTCTTATTTTTTGTGTTATTATACTTAATTGTTGAGATATTACTATTTTAAAGTAGCACAATGAATGTTAAAGTGACATGTTAAGCAGAGTGATAAAATTTTGATTTTCTACAAATGTGTCACGGTTAGAGACTTAGAGTAGCCAAGATATAGTGAATTTGGATAAAATATGTAACATGATGCATTATTTGTTGTACAGGGGGAGCCCAAAATTCCGGAGTCGATGCATTAAGCAATAATCATATTAGTGGACTTGACACATCTAAAATATTAAGATAATAGATGCGTTTGATTTGTAAAAGAATAAAAGATTAGATAAGACAAACAGAGCAGTACTGAACAAATCTATAAATCACTGGACAACTTTTTTTAACTTAAATGGTATTTGCTGAACAATGAACACGATAAATAAAATAATGTTAAATTTATTTCGATATCCTTTATGATAATATATATATATATATATATATATATATATATATATATATATATAATATAAGTATTATATATAATATATAATATAGTTTAATATTATATAAATTATATATTATATAATATATATATATATATATAAAGTATTATAAATATAATATATAAGATTATTTATATAATATATATTACTATACTTATATTATAAATGTAAACGGTTTACGTAACTAGTTCCGTTAACTTAGTATAAAAAATGGTTACGTTAATGGATGGGAAAGAGAGAAATGGGAGAGAGGAGAAAGTTAAAAGATAGAACATACTTAATAAATAAGTTAGGATAATTTTGTCTTTTTAAATAATATATTCATGGGACAAAAAATTGTCTTATGATTTGATAAGGAACAAGATTTTAGATTTTTATCTAATTTATCACCCCCTTTTTTATCCTGTTCCTAATCACTTTTCAAATCAAACATGGAATGATTATTTTTATATTATTTAATCTCTTGCTTATTTAAAAATGAAATGCATCGAATGAGCTTGAGTCTTTTTATATGTCTTAGCTCAACCCAATTTTAACCCACATAAGACTTCTAACGCTCACACTATTTCCATCATTATTTTCTTGTACTGTATATAAGTCAAGTGGTCATTGATCTTGAACATCAATTACAAATGCGTTTGTTTGGCTGGACGGAATCTTTCACTTGCAATTCCGCTGTTGACATATGCTGAGTAACATATTCTGACTAATGTAGCAGAATGTCCATGCGGTTATACTCCTTCGGTCTTTATATATATATATATATTTGATTAAATCATATGATTTAAGAAAAAATAATAAATAAAAAATAATAATTTTATTGAATTAATTTTATTAATTATTGATATATTAATTATTATTATAAATATAAAATGAAATATTTAAGAGTATAATTGATAAAAAATATTTAATATTATATTAAAAATAAAAAATAATATATTTTTTGAAATAACTTTTTTTTTATAAATATAATATATATAATGAGACGGAAGAAATAAGTTAGAAGCAGGAAAGAAAATAGAGGACGGATTCTGTATGAGGGGTGATTTAATTTTGTCAGAGAGTTGTCAGAGAAATTTGATAACGTTGGATCATTCCTCCTCTGATAGCACGTGGGTAATGAGTAATGACCATTCCAATCACATCATGGTTCATGTTGGCAATTGGCTATTGGATTTGATGCTTTTGACATCTCCATTTCGTATGGATTTTTAGGAATAACATGCAGTTTAAATATGGAGAATGAGGCACTCGTTGAGAAATAAAAAACGAGAAAATTTTTGTCAGGGGATTGATGTATTTGATAATTTAAAATGTGATAAATTTAATTTTTTAATAAGAATTTATTTTATTTTTGTATTTTTTAGGATACGGATTAACATGATCCTTTTATTATTCGTAACACTTTTCATACATTCTAATGTATCAAGAAATTAAAAAATAAGTAAACTAAATTATTAAATTATTAGATATTCAAATCAAGTAATCAATCTCAAAATATTAGGATATACACATTGCTTTTGATTTGCATTGCGTTTTTTTTTTTTATAATACATGAATATTTTATTTCTTATAGCTTATTCCTGTGGTACATCCTTTATAAATATGTAATTTTCTCTCTTTTGATAATATATTATACTTGTTTATTAAAAAAATACAATTGCATGACCATAAACATAAGCATACATACATAAAACTGTATGATTTACTTATTTGAAACCAATAGCTAGAGATAACTGGCAGGCTACCTTAAGCAAACAGTCTAATAAATGATCATAACGAATGATTTTTGACTTGAGTTGAGTTGTTTACGAAAAATATTTTTTTACACCCAAAATACAACATCCATGTGAGGGTCCGAATTGGCCCTTGAAATTTTTTGAGAATGCATTTTTAGTCCATAAAAAAGGTCAACTCACAGTTTAATCCCTCAAATTTACATATGTGAGACAAATTAGTCCCTCCGCCAGTCAATGTCCGTTGACCTCTGTTAAGTTGCTTACATGGATCATTAAGATGCCTAACTATCCTCCATATATTTAAAGTTACCTCAATTAATCCTTCAAAAATATTTTAGTGAGCAAACAAGTCCCCAATTTAACCATCGCGAGTCATTCTAATCCATACTATAAACATAGCCGTAACATTAGTAAAACTAGCATATCAGTCATCAGTAACACAATAATTAAGTAACACACACATAAACATATCACTAACATATCTGTTTATAGAAAAGACCATAAAAACAACAAGTTTTGATATTATATTGTATCAGGTTTTGCAGCATAAATGACATATGAAACAATAATGAGTTTGACAAATGACACTAATGACACTAACATATCACAAACACTAAAACAACAGTAGTTGCACATAACAGTAGCATATCACAAACACTAAAATTGCACCATAACCAGAACGGATATGCACCAATCACAAAAAGGGACCAAAACCAGAACTGATATGCACCAACCTGATAAAGGAGGAGGACTTTCAGGTTCACTTGAATAATAAGAAATTGTTTGAGACACTCAAGGAGTCACATAAGCAATTATCTGCATAACCTGTTGTTTTCATGGTCATTCCTATTTTAAACAGATATGTTAGTGATATGCTTTTGTGTTACTGATGTCTGATATGCTAATATTACTTATGTTACTAATATGTTTATAGTAGAGACTAAATGTCCTGCGACTATTAACTTGAGGACTCATTTGACTCACTAAAATATTTTGAAGGACTAGTATAAGTAACTTTAAATATTTGGAGGACAATTAAGTATCTTTATGGGATAGCTAGGCATCTTTACAATCCACGTAAGTAACCTAACGGAGGTCAACGAACGTTGACTAACGGAGGAGGGACTAACCTTTCTCACGGATGTAAATTTGAGGGATTAAATGGTAAGTTAATTTTTTCCGAGAACTACAAGTGGATCCTAAAAAATTTAGGAATTAATTTGGACATTCACTCTAAAAAAATTGGTTTAATTACTCCACAAGTCCCTGAACTATTTGAGAATTTTTAAATAGGTCCCTAAATTAAAAAAAATTGTAATTGAGTCCCCGAACTATGATATACTTTGTAATTGGGTCCCTACACTTTAAACGTTTGTAATCAAGTCTCTGAACTTGTTAATGTTTGTAATTAGGTCCCTGAGATATTATGCATTTTTAAAATCTTTACTGTTGTGGTGATCCAATGATTCTATTAACCTCCAAGACCGACAAGAAACCTCGAAAGAAATTTATACGGTGCTCTAATTACAAGGTTCTTCTTCTATCCCAAGGACCTAATTACAAATTATTTACAAGTTCAGAGCCCAATTACAAATGTTTAAAGTGCACGGACCCAATTACAAAGTATTTAGTAGGGATGAGTATAATCCAGTCCGGCCCGGAGACCCGTCCCAACCCGTAGGTTTCGGGCCGGGTCGGACCTGGACCCTTGATGCAAGAGGGATAGCCCTGCGTCCCACTAACTGGGGACAATGTCGGGTCTGGGACGGGTCCGGGTTGACCTTCGGGTCACCCAACCCGTCCCTATACTACTGTTATACTTTTTTAAAAATTTTTTTACTATATCCTGACGGTCATATGACCAGCCCAGCCCAGCCCACTCTCTAATAATCTTACCCTCCCTTGTGACACACAGTACCACATATAATAAAACATGAATAAAATCATACATGTCTTTAAAAATATAACAATTAAAATAAAAACATATCCTCAAGGGTAATGTGCATCACATCATCTATAACGTAAAACGTAGGAATCTGAAATAATCAAAATCCTTTAAAAACAAACGGCGGAAAACATAAATAATAAACGTAACCCAAATCCCGATGTCACATATCAGAGCTGGTATACATATACCGATAATACATCGGAATAAAACCGAATAACATAAATCATAAATTCTAACTATTGAGAGAGATTTCCTCGGGATCACTCCTCGTCAGCATGCTCACTCTCCTTTGCATATACCACAACATATGCACAAGAATAACAAAGAGAGGGGTAAGAAACACAATTATGAATATATGTAAACGGAATGGAATAGTAATTAAGATGGTATACAATATACATCATTCAACACAGATATAATCAATATATATCAAAGATGCATGTCAATGCCAATGCAACATCACTACTCCGTATGCATGTGGCCAACAACTCTAACTCTGGAAAGACGATTAGGAGTACATGTCCGGTTATCAACGTGGATGATATGCCAGACCATGGGCCATCCCCGAACACTCTCACTAATCCTGATAACGTATAGTGGCTAGTCAGGGTACTCAAGCTTATTCTTTAGGTCACTCCGACAATAGGTAGCTAGCCCATGTCACCTGGAACTTCATACCCAACGTACCCGCAAGGCCGGGATAACACCCATCGTGGCCTCCACTATCGCGATTCATCGTTTGCTTTCCACCCAACATATCAACGTCAACGTATGATGCATGCTACGCTCAGCAACATGCAAACACATGTTCAACCATCCACCATCATAATCAATCACATTGATTATCAACAATGGCCATCATCGATGATCATCAAACCACTAGACGCTAACCATCGTTATTGCCTTTATCAACATTGTCAATATTATCATATCGTCATTATTAGTATTAACGTTCTTTTCTATATTATCAACCTTGAATTATGATCTCACAGTCTTTTTCTCATTACTCTATTCATTATTCCTTCACAACAGAATCTGGGTGAGAAACCCAGATTCGCTAGGCGAATCATGGCTCGCGAGGCGAGCCCGAGAGCTCCTAAACAGATTCTCAGATTCTCTAGGCAAATCCTGGCTCGCGAGGCTAGCCAGAGAGCCGCAATATCTGGTTCTCTCATTCGCCTCGCGGATTACAATCCACTTGGCGAATCACGTCAGACCACGAATGGTCTCTCTGTCTCGCCTCGCGAATTTATATTCGCCAGGCGAATCGTGACAGATGTGGGAATCTTAAGAATTTCTCTAAGTTATCCCTATGCCTATCATCCCATCTCTCAAGAATCATTCCTATGGGTTTCCAAAATTAATCCAATATTATCAATCTCACCTCTCATAACAACTCATTCATTATGGGGTGCCAAACGTCCTAAAGCTATGTTCTTTCACTAATCCTATTTTCGTCATCGTAACGCACATCATCATCAAGTCACCATTATCAATTCACATCATATAATCTCATCAATGCATAACGTATGTATGTACATACCATTCATCGTACCTCATAATATTTCAATCATATCATCAAGACAAACACCAAAAATCATGGTCATAACACCATAAGCATATATATATATATATATATATATATATATATATATATATATATATATATATATATATATATATATATATATATAATCTTAGCATATACATATCATATACATAACATACACATAGATACACTCATAGCATTTACATAGGCATTTACAATGCATATAGACAACCATATAGGAGTCATGGGTTAACCCCTTCATCTTAACCTATCCCAAAACCCACATACTCATGATCTATTTCTTCCCCCCATACTTGGTATGACGATCACAATGAGCAAAGGAAGGGAAAACGTCCGAAAAAAGGTTACGTCTCACGAATGCTCGATCTCACGACGCTTGACTTCAAGATCACAGCCCCAAAAGGTTCGAGAGCGGCAACTAGGAAGAGGGCTTGTGATGGAAGTGATGTTCTTCAAGCGAAGGAGGCGAAGAATAATGAACAATAGTGCAATCTCCTTCAAGAATCCTTGGAAAGGGTTTAGAAATCCTTGTTTGGAGAGGAAGAGACAGTTTCTAAGAGTAATTCGACTTGGAAAATAGGTTTAGGTCGAGTCTTATGGTATAAATATGAGTCAGGGTCATTATGGGCTGATTAGAAGCCCAAAAACACGATTCTGCTGCGCGCAGATTCACGAGGCGAATAGACTTTCGCGAGGCGAACCAGAGAGCTGCAAGAATCTGGCTGTCAGGTTCGCGAGATGAATTGTCCTTCGCGACGCGAAAATATAGAAGCCGAATTTGGCCCTAACACCTGAAATAAGACTTGTATATAATCTTCTAAGCTTTCCAACGCATCCAAGATCGCCTCAATCGGACATCTAGAACTCAATATATGACCAAAACCGTGAAACAGGTCGTAAGGCGATAAAGTGATTAAACTATTTTTAAAGGCTAAACTATCCCAAACATGAATCTAAACCTCATAAACAAGTATCACCACATATATTGATCAAGAATAATACATAATAATATGTATTAATATAAGGTGAAATTCGGGTGTTACATCCTTTCCCTAAGCAAAGGAAAATAAACCCTTCTGAACCCCTCTTCTTCCTCCCACCTTCCTTCTGAACCCTTCCACCTCGCCTGACAAGACTACCACCTTCCGCCACCGCGTTTGGTTCCGGCCCTTCCTCTCTGACTCTCTCAGTCACACCTCATAAGCAATTTCCCCTCTCTCTCTCGACCAATCGGCGGACCTCTTCTCTTTCCTGGACCGCGCGCCGTTACGTTCAGTTCACCACCAGGTACCCACCTCTTCTCCCCCATCGAATTCACTTCTAGTTCTTACTTCGTCTTCTCTCCCATATAACTATAACTGAAATTTTTGAAATTAGGGATTTCAACTCTGAAATTTCTGAGATTAGAGAATTCAACTCTGATAAAAGCTGATTCAACTCTGAAATTCTGCTCTTAGATTGCTAATTCTGAGTTCTGCTATCTAGTTAATGATCTCTCCTCCATTTCTCCTCTCAGTTCTGCTATCTAGACTTGTGTTATTGGCACGGTTTCAAATTCTGAGTTGTGTGTGAATGCTGCAATGTGTGTGTATGTTGCTGCACTGTGTGAGTGTTATGTGCTCTCTGTTTTGTGCATTTTAGGTAACTGTTATGTGTGTGATTGTTGCATACACTTGGTGCTCTCTGTTTTGTGCATTTTATTTTTAGGTAACTATTATGTTCTTTTTTTTTTTTTTCGTTGTATTGTTGTGGTGAGCATACACTTGGACATCAGATATCTGCTTCAACACTGGGTTGCAGCCAGTTAATTGTATTTTGAGTATTGCAATATGAGTGAATGTTAGCTGCTGATTAGGTCTCAGTATTTTGTAATCTTTCACTGAAATTAGGGATTTCAACTCCCAGTTCTAGTTCTTACATTTTGTTCACTAATTCCAGTTCTTAGATGCTGCTGCTGATAAATATAGTGAAGGCAGATCCTATTATGTTGTATTTTTTATGTAACACCTCTCATATTGTTCTCGAATCCTTGCTGATTCCAATTATCCAATTGGTTAAGACTGATTTTGGTACAATTTATCATATTCTGAACTGATTTTGGTACAATTTGTGCTTTGGTTATGACTGCTTGGGTACTGCAGGCTGCAGCTTTAATATGGCCCAATACTGATATGCTATTTCAGCTGTAAATGGTTCTTGAATTGTGCTTTGGTATTGCAGCTTTAGATCTTGAATTGTTTGTAGTGAATGAATTAAAGCATGTGTTTAGTAAAAAAATTTGTGCTTTAGTTCTAACCTCTTAATTTATTATTGAGTTCAGGGTTCATGATGTATGTATGTAGTGAAAAATTTGATTCCAGCTACTGCAAGTAATGGATTAAAGTGTGTTTCTTTCTTTGATTTTACCGCAAGTCCAACAGATTTTTCTGTTGTACATTGATTATGGATTTGCTCTACTCAGCTGATCTATTGTTTGTGGTATTGATTATGGATTGTTTGTGGCCTTGATAATGGATTCTTGCTGAAACATGTTCTGTTTTGAAGTTATTAATTTTAATTGTTACAGATCTTCTTCATGTCTTTACCTCCCTTTTGATAGATCAAAAAGTGAAAGTGATACGTATTGCTCCTTCTTTTTAATCATGATTCTAGATTGATATTTACTAAGCTTTCCTGTCATGAGAGTGAAAAGGTAGCTTGTGTTTTTGGTTCTCCTCAAACATGGAATTCAATTCTTGATTGATTTTGAATAAAGATGGGTGAAGAGTCTGGACATTTGTAATGAAGTTGTGTGGACATGAGTCTGTGATCCTTTCAGAAGTTGGACTAGTCTGCATGTTTGTTGTTTACTACTTTTGCTACAGCTTGACCCTAAGATTGTCTATTGCATGGTGCATGAGTCATGACTGCATGGTGCTGGAGCATATGTAAAGGACCAAATGTAACTGAAGTACATCAATTTGTAATGAAAGATATTAAGCTGTTGTAACTGGGTTGTTCTCAATAATTCTTATACTTCTGAATTAATGATTTTTTTATTGTTATATTTTCTCATTACATGTCGGGTCAACCTGGTCCCGTCCCTTATTGGCCCGGTCTTAAACCAACCCGCATATGATCGGGTTCCTTCGGGTCTAGGGACGGGTTCAGGTTCAAAGAATTGACGCGATCAATGTTTAGGGCCGGGTGAGGGACAATCCTAACCCGTCCCACGCTCACCCCTAATATTTAGAAGTTCAGGGATTCAATTACAATTTTTTTTAATTTATCGACCTATTTAAAAATTTTCAAATAGTCTGGAACCAAGTGAGTAATTAAACCAAAAAAAATATTTAGAATCCATGTGTCTTGTCCTGAAATGCAAACAGTAACGGTAGCTGATTCTGATAGTCACACTCTCTTGTCTTTCCAACATAAAATAAAGGTTGCGGAGTCAGCTACAATAGGCGACGCAGTCACAGGGCAAAACCCTAAATTCCCTTACACTTTCATTGAATCGATTTTCCTTCCTTGTTCCGTGAGAAAATGCGGTCGAAGGATGATAGCTCCTCCGAGAAGGAGAAGTGGTTGGAACTGTTTCTGAAGATCGGATTAGACGAGCGCACAGCCAGAAACACCGTCGCCAACAACAAAGTCACCTCTAATCTCACTTCCGTTATCAACGAGGTACCTATCCTATCCTTCCACAATATTTATTTCATAAATCTAATTATCATTTCTATTTCTATTTTTGTTTTCTCTTCTCACAATCTTCAATTTTCCTTCACTCAATATACTACTTATTTTTTTGTGTGATTTCTCCATGTTTATTTAGGCTGGTCTTACCGATGGTTGCAGCCGCACTATTGGAAATCTTCTTTACACGGTAAGATAGTTGCATGCATAAAATTCTGTGCCACACACTCCTTCGCTTAATTTCTGTTTTTTTTTTTTTTTTGGTATCTTGCATTCTGCATGCTGCAAAACTCTGTGAAATGCATCAAAGTCTATAGTACTAAAGAGAATTTGTCCGTAAACTCTGTTTTTTTATTCTTGTCTTGCTGTTGATTTGTGTGGCAGGTTGCCACGAAGTACCCTGGAAATGCCTTGCCACATCGCCTGACATTGCTGCAATACGTTGTTTCCTCACAGGTGTGAACAATTGATTGTTCTTTGCTGTCTCATGTTCTAGGATTAATAACATGTATCGTGATATTAGCTGTTTATTTCATGTTGTTTATCTTTTTACTTGTTTAGTTGTCAAACTTTTGTCTTAAAAGTTGCTGCCAAATGATTGCTTTATATGAATTTTTTAACTTGAATTTTTCTCACTGAGATTGTTATTACAGGTGAAAACAACAGCACAGTTAGATGCAGCACTATCTTTTCTTGGTGCTACGGGTTTGGAGAATCTTGATTTGAACAAGTTTGAAGAAGCTTGTGGTGTTGGTACAGTAGAAAGAACTTCAGCCTCATATAAAACTAGCCTTAATTTTCAATCCTTAATTTGATTGGTAGTTTATTCTGTATGGCAGTTCACGTGTGTTTAAATTCACCTGAAGAACTTCTAAAACTTGTATCTGATTCTAATAATTTTATTTTACTTCACTTTGATTGGATTTCAATTTTTAGTTCTGAAGTTCTGTGGTGTGCCAACTTCCTTTTGTGAGGTTGACAAACATATCTTAAACCTGTTGCATATGTGAGCAGGTGTCGAGGTTTCAACAGAAGATATCAAACATGCTATTAATGAAGTTGTTGAAGAGAATAAGGCTACAATTTTGGAGCTACGTTATCGAGTGAATGGTAGGTGTTCAGTTTTGGCTTCTGATAGATTTAATAATTTAATTCTCACAGATGTCATTTCTTTGAAATTAAAACTTAAATGATATAGTGTTATTTGGGTTCAATTTTAAATAATGTATATTGATTTCCGTTCCTTCAAATTTTAAACTTCCATAAATATTTTAAGTTCTTATGGACAAGTGATTCATTTGTCTATTTGTTGAAGTATTCCTTTATTAATGTACTTGCCCCCCTCAATTTTTAATTTATGTGATAACTTTCCCTTTTATATTTAATTACCAATGTCTTTAGCTCTTATGAACTTTGATGATTTTATTTTTATCTTGCTAGTGGGTGAGTTACTTGGGCATGTCAGGAAGAGGCTCCCATGGGCTGATGCAAAAGTTGTCAAGGTGATGATGCCTATGAAATGAACCTAATGTGATAGATAGTTGGTTTATTTAGTTCAGGTTTTGTTAATACTGTTAAGTTGCGTTGCCTTTTTTCCTTTAACAGCAACTGGTTGATGCAAAATTATATGAGATACTTGGTGATAGGACAGCTGCTGATGATGAAAAACCTTCTAGAAAGAAGAAAGAGAAACCTGCTAAAGTAGAGGTGAGTTTGTTTACATTTATTTTTTCGTTTTTGGCTTTAGGTTTTATGATATGGCTTATAGTTTATTTTCAATTCTACTTACATGCTTACATAGGACAAGGCAGCACCTTTTGCTACTCCAGAAAAGGCACCTGAAGAAGATCTGAATCCATTCTTGATATTCCCTAACCCGGAGGAAAATTTGAAGGTATCTAATTTCCTTATTTTGATTATTAATTGCATCCCCATTCTATTCTGTTGAACCCAATGCTTCACTCTGTTAGTGTGCTCATGTCATATGGAGTCGTTTCCAGTCTTGCTCATGACATTTATATGAGTGTTTCCATGCAGTGGTCTGCTTAGTAAACTGAGTGAAACTTTTTCCTCTGGGATATTGATGTCCTGCAAGGGTTTTAAAATTATGAATTTCTCCTGATGCCAGGATTCCTGGTTCAGTTTGAAATTTTCTGTTTCATTAACTCTCATCTGCAATATGCCATGAGGATCATGTTGGTTTCAGGTGCATACTGAAGTGCCTTTTAGTGATGGTAGTATTCTGAGATGTTGCAATACAAAGGCGCTTCTTGACAAACACTTAAAAGCAACAGGTGGAAAAGTTTTGGCCCGCTTTCCACCTGAACCAAATGGATATTTGCATATCGGTCATGCCAAGGTATTAGGATGTTTCACTGTGTGATCGTTACACTAACTAAATGTTTCTTTTCTCGAGTGGTTTATTATTTTTTATCAAATAAGTAACTTAATTCTTGCTCAGGCAATGTTTATTGATTTTGGGTTGGCAAAAGATAGAGATGGAGGCTGCTATCTGAGGTGTGTATTATTTGTTATTTCCCTTCATATATTTTTAGTGTCACCAATGTCCCTTCATATATTTCATGCTCCTGGTGTGTTTAGCATCTTGGACATACCAAATTGTAAGTTTTAACTTTAAAATGCTTGATACATTATGACCTTGTAAAACCCCTGAATCTCTTCATTATGCATTTTTGTACTGCAATCTTCCCTTGAAATCTTCTTTGATGTTTTATATCTAGTTTTTTTTTTTTGGTCATGTATGTGTTGTGAGAATGCACATAGGTTGCAAACTTCGTTTTCTGTTTGCTTAGAACCTTAGAGCTTAATACTCTCTGAGGTTGACTGTTTAGCTGCATTATTGAGGAGCTTTGTAACTGGTCAACTGACTGATGTTGGCAGTTTCGGAGAAACCTTGGGCAGACTTGCACTTAGTTTTGTGGTTCCTACTCTCATTGTAAGAACTCGGATGGAAGGAAGGAATCCGGGTTACAGAAAGGCTTTTTATTTACGATGATTTATTAAAAATAGAAAACTTATGTTATCAATTGCTCTGCTATAGTGGCGAATCGCTGATTCGCAGAGCGGTTTGACATCTTGCCGCGTCTTGAACAACCGGTGCAGAGCATTTATTCGCAGTCCCAAAAGCGGCCGCAAATCGCGGGTGAAAGCAGTCTATTGCGGGCGTTGTGAGCGCTACAGTGAACATGGCATGTAAACTCTTTCTTACCCCCACTATTTAGCCATTCCCTCTCCTTTTCGCCGGTTGTTCCCTTCATAGAGCCCTCGAAGAAGGCTTTTTCGACCATACCCAGCAGTCACCGTCTTCGTTCGGCTCCTCCAATGAAGTGCTAACTCTTCCTCACCGGCGGCGCCGTGTTCTTCTCTATCAGGATGATGGTGACCACTTTTTTCTGAAACCAAATGAGCCTAACCCTAAAAGCCCAGAAGAGAAAAAAATAACCCCGTTTCAAAGGGCCTAACCCTAAGCCCAAAGAAAGAAAAAATTACCTATCTTTATTGTCCTGATAGTAATAGTTTAGATAATAAAAATTATAATAAATTGGATACCCGAAAAAACATAATAACATATTTTAGAATTTTTAACAATCATTCACTAATAAAAAATTATTATTATTCATTAATTTATTAATTTATTAATATTAATAATTAATATTAATATTTAAAACCACCAAAGTTCTTTGTTTATTACTTTAAAATGTTCTTTAACAATTTATGTATATATATATAATTTCATAATATTGTTTATCATATTCATTATTTAAGTTATTGAATTTGTTGTTAGTGACAATAAATTTTGATTAATTATGAATGTTTTTAATTCTATGTATTTTTCTATTTTTTAGCATTTATGTATATAATATGAATTACTTATATTGTTTTCTAATCTTCGCTATAGCGGTCATCTCGCTCCCCTATCCCGATTTAGCGGTTTTGGGGTCGACCGCTCCACACCGCTATCCAGGATTGATTACCGGGTAGAAAACCTAGTAGGACTCGCGTTCCATCTGTTACTATTGTCATTTGTGGGCCACTGACTTGTTGCCCCTCTTAACACCTCATGCACCCAATTGACATCTACTATGAAATTATTCTTGAGGCACAGTGGAATGTTAATTATGATTGATGAGATTTGACATTTTGTGTATATTTTATAAAATGGTTAGCATCCATTTACTTGTTAGAGATTACCAACATGTGGTTGTTCTGAGTGGTAAGGGACTCGGAAACCTTAAGCAAGTGATCAGGGGTTCGAATCCTAGCTTTTGTGTATGGGAAAAACCTGATTGAGTTTTTGTGCCCAACAGGTTCTCCGACGGAGATTAGTCACTGCTAATGGTGATGGATACTCCATACCTATAACATTGTTATAAAAAAAATTTCACTTGTTAGAGATTGGTCAGAAATTATCCTAGTTACAATTTTAATCGGTCAAATGGCAGTAAACCTAAAAGTGACATGTCGTGCCAATGAACATGTGGCTTATTAAAATCCGTTTTGTCATATTAAAAGGCTAAAGAAGAGTAAATTGTCTCCATAGATACCGTTTTATAATAAAATCAAAGGTGTTCATACAGGTCTATGAATGCTTAGCAACTAGTATTGTTTCGCACGGGTCAAATTTTCTTTTAAATAAATTATTATAACATGTAATTAAATTGTCAGTTGTAATTGTTACTTATATTTTGGAATATATTTAAATTATGTTTTATGAATTTATTTGTATATACTATCAAAGTAAAGAATTTGTACAGTGACATCCAATATTGTTTTAAAAAATTCACATTATTCTTATTTCTATTTTTAATTTATTAAAATAAAAATGCACATATCAAAGTATTAATGAATAACAGTGAAAATCGTGTACACTTATAACTTATATTACTTTAATACGTAGTTTATTCATGTTAATAATAATGTTACATTTTTTAATATGGATTAAAGTAGTATGAGTTGCCAATATAAATATTTGAGTAAACTATCATTTTGGTCTCTAAAAGTGTGAGGCACTGTCAGATCAGCTCCTGAAAGCAGTTAAATTATGAAAAAGTCTCTCAATGTTAATTCTCCTAGTCAAGTTAGTCCCTGTCATCACCCTATTCAAGGACCATCTTGACTAATGAAACTAATATTGAGATACTAACTTGACTAACAAAATTAACATTGAGAGACTTTTTGATAATTTAATTGTTTCAGGGACTGAACTGACAACGCCTTACACTTTCAGGGACCAAAATGATGGTTTACTCTAAAGATTTTATACATATAACTAAAATTTTGACATCTGTGTGATGGTTATAAAAAATAAGAGAACAAATAATACTAATTAAATTTGTAGAAATTCAACAGAAAACATTGCAAACCTTCATTGAGATAATTGCCTGCTTACATTTCAGTTCATTACATATAGCCTTATACTACTTCATCAATTCTCCATTGCAAACACCCAGCTATATGGCAAGGAGGTACATGATCTATTGAAAAGCAATTATAAACTAAGCAAAAAGATCTCCTACGGTGCAGACACCCGAGGGCATATATGTTTGTTTTTGGAAGCTTAACAGATGTAGTCATGTAGCATCCAACACAAACACTTTGCACCTCACAAAATTATAATCCACAAAACATATTACAATCTTAATCCTAGAGTAAAAGGGATCCCTACAACATGCCTACACAAAACACAATTGTAACCCTTGGATCCACACAAAAAAATCACCTAAATTACAAATATCATTCACTTCACTCCTTTTCAATTTTGACTTGAACCAATGCAGAACCTGGCTTCACAACTTCTTCAACTTGAACAACATTTTCCATCTTCAATTTGCGACTCATATCTACCATCTCCCAAGACATGAACTCATCATCAAGGCACCTCTTTGCTGGAGTAAATCGTAGGGCAGTTGCACAGTCATCATCCCCTAGTGAAATAGGGGTCACAAGGAAATTAGAATCATCCTGCTGCACTTCGAAAAAACCAACAAAACATAAGATGACATTGTTAAGCCCAAATACAAATTGCAACAAAGGTAGACAACCCCTGATAGGAACCGTGGGTCAGGGACTGATTTGGCATTAGCTCCAAAGAAGCCTATTATTTGGAGAGTTTATTCTAGAAGGAATAAGGTGGGGTCAGGGAGTAAGAGAGAGAAAACAGTTAGTGAGGTGGCAATGAATCCTATGTGATTCCGTTAGAAGAGTATATCAGGGAAATAGGAGAGAGAGGGTAATCGTTTTGATGTTTATGAGTTGTTAGGAGGAGATTATTCTCTGGTTAGGAGCCTTGGGCTCTGGTTCATTCAGTCTTCCTTGTAAGAGCTGTTTGGCTCATTCTCATACTCAATAATACAATACAGTGCACACTCCATTTAGTTCCTATTTCATTGCTGTTTACTGCTTCTATTTTGTTGTGATTATTCCCTGGTTCTATCATTGGTCCGACGTGCCGGATACGAGAGGAGGAGCTAGCATTGTGGCGTTCTATCCATGCCACCGAAAATGTCTGAGCGAATAGATGCGTTGGAGGGTAGGATGACGGCGTTGGAAGGTTCAGTGAGGTTGTGAATGGAGGAATTCCGTTGTTCCATGATAGCGGAGTTTGCCAAACTCCGTGAGCGTCGCTCGGGAGAGCAGAATTCTTCCAATGTGGTCAATGAGGAGGTTGTGTCCGAATACAAGATGGCGGTGAAGAAGGTGGAATTACCGCCGTTGGATGGAGAGGATCCCGTGGGGTGGATCACACGAGCCGATACCTATTTTGAAGTGCAGGGGTCATCCGAAGAGGTGAAGGTGAGTTTAGCCAAGCTGAGTATGGAGGGTGAGACCATACACTGGTTCAATTTGCTAAGAGAAACAGAGGATGTGCTCACTTGGACGAAGCTGAAGAAAGCATTGATCGAGCGCTACGGAGGACGGAAAAGTGAAAATCCGTTCGAGGAATTGAAGGATCTTCAACAGTCAGGAGAGGTAGATGAGTATATCACAGAATTCGAGTATGTTTATTCTCAAGTAAACCGTCTCCCTGAGGATCAATACTTAGGGTACTTTCTGGGAGGTCTCAAGCCAGAAATACGCTTGAGAGTGCGAACCCTAAACCCCCAAACTCGCGTCCAAGCAATGAAAATGGCGCGCGACGTTGAGACGGAGCTGCGTGGTACTCTGAGTCATCGAGGCAGTGGAGGAGCACGGCAGGGAAGAAGTTTTAAGGAAGCGGATCTGGGACCGGGTAACAAAGGCGGGTACGGAGCAAGTTATTTTGCGGGTGGAAGAAGTGGTATCGGGTCGGCTTTTAACCCGGGTCAGAGTAAGGGAAGTTACGGGTCTGGGCCCGCGTTCAACTCTGCAGCAAAACCGGCCTAATCTGGGTCCAACTCGAACGTTGTATCGAGCTCCAACTCTGTGTGACAGGGACGAGACGAAGCAGGACGGGGAAATGGGTTCAGAAACAGGGGAATCCGCCATTTGCCATATTCAGAGCTGATGGATCGCAAGGCCAAGGGGTTGTGCTTCCGGTGTGGGGAGCGATTTCATCCTCTGCATCAATGTGTAGAGAAGCAAACTAATATATCTTGATAATGAGATCAATAAAGTATAAAAGAATTAGTTAACTTGAGCACTTGTGAAAATAATAACCTATTCAAGATGGAATGTTTTGAATATTGGAACCAAAACACAAATACCTTAGTGGGAGTCAACTCTCCTCCTTTCAGATCAAACATTCCAATAATATCATCCTCATCACATACTCTTCTAACAGCATAGGTACCATCAAAATGCATGCTTTGTCCCACCTTTCTCTCAACCTTAAATAGCATCATTTGACCAATTAGTGATTCAAACAGCTGAGGATACCCATTTTCAGAAGGTTCCTGCATCACAATATAATAATAATAATAATAATAATAATAATAATAATACACTATTAACGAACATATCTAAAAAAACACGAGACACATAAAATCTGAGCAGAAACTCCATATAGATAAACAAATATATAACACACAAATTAACAATCTCTACCTCAAAAAGACTGAGCAAGAAGCTCTTCACATGATATTTTAAGAAGGATACTCACATCTCAATCAAATAGGATAAAAACAACTGTACCCGTATCATCTACAACCATAACTTTCACTTTGAACCTGAATAATTGAACCTCGTTAATTTTTGCTGAATATATATATTAGACTATGAACTATAAAAGAGAAAAAGCTGATAATGATAAAAATAGATAGTAGACAAAATAGAACATGTTTTTAGTAAACAAACCTGTCCACATTCTATCAACTCTCACTTTCAACCTGATTAACTCCCTATTGGAAGAGAGCTTGCCAATGCAATCAAAGCACATAGCCATTGTAGATTAACTCAACGAAAGCAAGAGGAATTGTAGACAAAGTGATGAAACAAAATAAATCACCACAACTTTATATAGAAACAAAGTTATCAAATTCAAATTTGAAAATCAGAAAAAGGAGGGAAATTAGGTTAAAAGGAAAGCAGACCAAGTCCATAACCAACCCTTTGGGAAGCAGGGGGCCAATCAAAATAATAAACATAAAAATAAGCATTGTTTCTTATCAAATGTATATCCAGATTACCCAACAACACTAACACACAACATATCACGGACTAATCAAATCAAGGGAGCAACACAGAAAACCATAAGTACAATATAATCATGACAATTTAGTGTATTTAAATCAGGTTAATCAAATAATAATCAGAAAATAACCTCTCCCCTACAATATTTTTCCCGGTCGGCGATGTAACATGGCATACCCACTCCATCGAGGACAAAAAAGGGAGGAGGCTACACACAATCAACCACTCTCCCTGCTCCCAACACCAAAAGGAAATCAGCTACACCGGCCAGGTTAATCACCACCCGTCACCTATATAACCATAATAATCACTGCCGCTTAACTACCCTAACAATACATCTATTACTTACATCTGTCATTAAGTAATCTCACCTCAACAAGTTGCCAATAACTTCAGAAAAATGACACCTATACCTGGCAAAAAAATCAGTCTCAGTTAAGATAAGTATAGGAAAAGTAAGTAATTTAAAAAACCCACAAAATGGTCAATTATTATTAACGGGAAAACAAAGTATTGGAAAAGAAATTAGGAGGCAGAATTTGATAAGAAAAAAATCCCTCTTTGGAGCGAAGGAGAGCAGATTGGGTTTCAGAAAGAGAAAAAAGAAGCCTTTCATCTTTCTACAGTAAACAACAAATCAGATGAGAAAGAGTAGTGTTGGACACACATAACACCCTTTTTCTCCAAACACGCATGCTCTTCCATCCAAACACGCGTCCCCTACATCAGCCTAATGTCTGAAAACCGATAAATGCAATCTGAACTAATTAAAAGATCACCACACCGTGCAGCAGAGTTTATTTCCTCCGAAAAACAAAAAGAAATGAAAAAATTATGAAGAGTGACCAAAGAAGACAAATCCATTTCCATCTCTTCAAAAAAACCCAAAAAAGCCACGGCCTGACATGTCAAGCTACAGTTAAGAAACCATTCCCTTATTACAAGTGTATTGATTTGTGATACCTTTTTCAACCAAATTGTTTTCATGATTGGCTTTTACTAAATTCTATAAAATGCCTAAGAAGCCTCCATATTAGATCTTTGGAATTGACCATTCAGTATGATCTTCATTGTGGTTGTGGCACTTCCAGGTATGATGATACAAATCCTGAAGCAGAAAAGAAAGAGTATATTGATCACATTGAAGAAATTGTGCGGTGGATGGGTTGGGAACCATTCAAGGTATGTTTGTTTGTTGTGGTAGCACCTCTTGCATTGATCCAATCTAGATTTTTTTTATGTTTAACAGCTTTGCACTTTTGGCAGATTACTTACACCAGTGATTACTTCCAAGAATTGTATGAATTAGCAGTGGAGCTCATAAGAAGGGGTCATGCTTATGTTGATCATCAGGTTGGTATCAATTTTCATGTGTTATTAATGGTTCATTGTTTCTAGTCTGTTGGTGGTAATACAAGAATACTGACTCATTCAAAGCATTAATTCTTATCTTTTTGAGTGAGAATCTCGATTGCATGGACTTATATCATCCAGGATAAAATAGTTAATGTGAAATGACTTATGGAGGATGAGATAATTGCATCAAGTTGCTATTCAATTTGTATTGGTTGCAATAAACAAAAACAATATTTACTTGAATGATTTGGTTGTAGACACCTGATGAGATAAAGGAGTATAGGGAGAAGAAATTGAACAGTCCTTGGAGGGACAGACCAATTTCAGAATCATTGAAACTCTTTGAGGATATGAGACGTGGTCTTATAGAAGAAGGAAAAGCGACACTTAGAATGAAGCAAGACATGCAGAGTGAAAACTACAATATGTATGACCTTATTGCATACCGTATTAAGGTAAACGCACAACCAGATGTGTTTGTGTTAGATACCCAGGCATTACAATCTTTTCTGGTCTAGTTCTTTTAGTTTGATTACCCAAATTTCCATGGAGACAATGATATCTTATGGTATGGATGCTTTCTGCCATCAGTTTACTCCACACCCTCATGCTGGAGACAAATGGTGTATCTATCCAAGCTATGACTATGCTCACTGCATTGTGGATTCTCTTGAGAATATCACACATTCAGTAAGATTTCTTCCAATAAATTTCCTCCAGTGTTAATAAAATTTTCTTGCTGGCAACCCGAGTTCTTTTTTGTTACCCACTTGCTATTTTAGCTTTCAATTTGATTATGTTAACAGTAGATGCCTGAGCTCTCCTAATTTTATTACTATATATTAAATATTAATGCTTAATAGTCTTGGTGATGATGTCCCTTTAGTAAATAAGATGTTGATATTTGCATATCTTAAGATAATGCCTAGACGGCTAGTCTCCTAAATTATCTTTCAATGTTCATATTTTTATGTTTAAATTTTTGGTGGTTATAAAGTTAGACTTCGGAAGATTAATGAGTTGAAGGAGTTATGTTTTCCCATGCGTGTAGTTCTGCATATAAATTAGTAGTTTCGTGTACATATTCTATTGATTTCGATTTTTTAAATTATATTAATCATACCAAGTATATTTAATATAATGTGCGCTTATTCAAACAGCATGCACTACAAGATGTGCTATTTGCTATAGCAATTAGAGCCTTTGTTGCTACAAGTGTGCTATGCACTATTAATAACTATGGTTAATGCAGTGATTTAAGAGATTGTCATTGGTCTTCAGATAGCAGTATGATCCACCAGATTGGTTTAGTTTTTGTCTTGGATTGTAGACCTGTTGGTTTCAAGCTGGGTTATGTAGATGATTGATAAAGTTGGAGGGTGGTTTAATTCCTTGATCTAATGATTCTAGTTTTACCATGTATGATTTCATACCTGTCTTTTTAATTTTTGTTGTGCCTGATTTGCGAAATGGTTCACTAACATGTGAGATGATTTACTAACAAGTTATATCACTTGTTGTATGCTCAATGGCATTTCTGTCTAATAAACTTCGCTCCTGACCTGACAAATAGTGTTCAGATTTCATTATAATTTATCAGTTCCATTAATGCATGATATGATTGATAACTGTTATTGTGATAATCTTTTTTTGGGGGTGGTGGTGGTGGTGGTGGTGTCAAGGGTTTCAATTTTTTAGCTAATCTATGAATATTGCATGCAGCTGTGCACTCTTGAATTTGAGACACGTCGTGCGTCGTACTATTGGTTGTTACATGCGTTGGGCATTTACCAACCTTATGTATGGGAATATTCAAGGTTGAATGTCTCAAACACAGTTATGTCAAAGCGTAAGGTGAGGCAATGATTTGGAACATTGTAAACATTTGTAAAGCTGTACTAATGCTTATAATTTTCCATTCTCTAATTATTGATTATTCTTTGTTGAAGCTAAATCGTCTAGTGACAGAGAAGTGGGTTGATGGGTGGGATGATCCTCGTCTGATGACACTAGCTGGTTTGCGGCGTAGAGGCATGACTCCAACGGCGATCAACGCCTTTGTCCGAGGAATTGGAATCACTAGAAGGTAGGATATGAATTCATATTCCAATACATTAGTCCTACAGTTCTACAATTGGTTGTTGAAGAATACTACTAAGTTAGTAATGCAGAAAAGTACTTGAAACATTTTGCACTTTGGTTCGTAATCAATACCTTAATTGTTTAGACTACATTGTTTTTGCTCTACCTTTTCCAAGTTATGAAGAAGTTAAAGGTTTTGCGGCCATTAGTATTTGGTAATGCTTTTTGATTAGATCAAATTTATTGCTGTTTAAGTCTCTTTTAACCCTTATTTTGCTCAGAAAACGTTATTATAGAATTTGTATCTTTAGTTATAAATGAAATAATTCTCTAGATTTACCAGTCAATACTAATTCCTTAATTGCATATTAATTATCTCTTGGACATTTTATTATAGTTTTGTGTTATGGAAAAAAATTATGTCACCTTCACCTCTTCTCCTGTGTGAGAAAAGTCATAGCATCTAATGATTTTATCTGTTTCGTGTTTAGTTTATAAAAACATTTAATATGTCTTTTGTTTCTGTTAGTAGTCCTTTGCCGCACATAGGAAAGGGTATTAACTATTAAGATGTTGCAACTGTAAACTGAAAAACAGAAATCTTATGTAGTTTGAGTTGCATGCTATTAAGTACAAATATTTCAAGATATTTTCAACAATAAATATCAAACAATTAAATGCTAAATACTGATAGTCATCAACAAATTTTAGCCAAGCGAGTAATATCATATGGGATTGTTACAACCAGTTGCAGAAATTGAGATAAGGAGAAGGGAACAACAACCAAGCCTTTTCCTAATAGATGGGGTTGGCTACATGGATCAAATAACGCCATAATATTCTTTCGTAAATCATGTTTATAGACAAACCATTGATATCTCAATCCTTCTTAATGTTTTCACTTATATCTACTGGTGAAAAAATAAAGATCTTCAGAAGTTTACTAGGAGTACGCATTTAGCACTCAAACCCAAATCCCAGTAAACCTCTGCAACCAAACTACTAGGTTTACTGTGTGCACGTGCACATGCCGCATACTGCATTTTTTTGTGTTGTGTCACATCACATTCAAGGCCAAGCCCAAAATTTAGTATCAGCCACTTTATAAATGGTATTAGTGATTAAATTTTTTGACAAAGAAACTGTTAGTAGACCCCCAATTAAAAAGGTGTATGTTAGGAGGAATAAAGATGGGCACAGGGGAATAGAACTTGGGTCGGTAACTCTTTCAAGTTAACTAATTTATGAACAATTAGTAAGTTAAGTTGTTGACATCGGTATTAACAGTTAGTTAGTAAGAGATCTTAACCGAGTTAGAGTAGAGAGATAGGACAGGGTATGACTAGGGGGAGGAAAAATGATAGAGATCAGATTGGTTTTTGGAGTAAAATTGGGAGAGAGAACCCGGACTCTCAAAATTTCTGGGCTGAGAGCATTTTCTATTCTGTACGCTCTTGTTTTTACCTTTCCTCTCGAGTCTGCAGTCACTCTGATTCAGAATCAAGGAGAGTGCATTTACAACCAGAATTCCTATTTTTCTCAATTGTTCCTACTCATCTGATCCAGTTCCCACTAGAAACATAACTCACTTTTTCTGACTGAGATTTGCTGAAGTTCGAAGTTAAAATTAACTATTAAAAAAGACATACATGTGTAGAATAGCTTACAAGTCAGCAAAATACAAATTAGTTGCAATTGCAATGCTATTGCTTTTGCAAGTTTAGTTTAAGCTAATAGTTGTGAAAATATAAGTTACTGGACGAAGGTGCAAATGAAATTGAAGTCTTCTTAGTAGCTAGAGACGCCTTAACTAAATCAATGGAGTTTCTTTGAAGACTCCTGCCATTATTTAAGTTGCACTATCTACATGTTCTGTTTTCCTGTATTTTTATTTTCTTTTTTATTCTTCTTCTTTGGTTGTTTAGTGTGTTATGCTAGGAAAGTTGACATGTGAAGCTTTGACCATTGGCTGTTGCCAATGCCCCAGAACATGCACACTGATTTCGAATCAATAAAATGTACCTGATATCAGAGCGGTAATGCATAGTTTCATTAAAACTATTTTCTTCCTTCTGTTTGTAGTGATGGCACTTTGATATCTGTGGAACGCCTTGAATATCATGTTAGGGAAGAATTGAATAAAACAGCTCCTCGCACAATGGTTGTCCTACATCCACTCAAGGTACATTATCCGTTTTCATTCTTTGTACATGATATTACAGGATACTCGTTGACTTTAACTAGCATAAGACTGATTGATTATGTCTTTTAAGGTTGTAATTACTAATCTTGAAGCCAGCTCATCAATGGAGGTTGATGCAAAGAAATGGCCTGATGCTCAAGCCGATGATCCATCTGCTTTCTATAAGGTGAAATTGGACCTGTGAAAACTGGTATCTTTAGGGAGTACCAAGGCTTTAGGAAATCAAACCATCCTAGTTGTTCTACTAAACTAATTTTACTAAAATTTTAGCTTTAATATATTGTTAAGCTTTATACTACTTTCTTCATATGATGATGGTGTCCTTATGTTGTTGTGTCTGATTTTTGTTTTGTAATGCATTTGTTCTTAGATTCCATTTTCCAACATTGTGTATATTGAACGTTCGGATTTCCGGATGCAAGATTCAAAAGATTATTATGGTCTAGCTCCTGGTAAATCTGTGATACTCAGGTTAGTAGAAGGTACAGATTAATATTGTGCATGAGAAATTGTAGGTCCAATATTCAAGATTTTTGTTGTTTGTGCAGATATGCATTTCCTATCAAGTGCACTGAAGTTATTCTAGCTGATGATAATGAGACTATTCTTGAAATTCGAGCTGAGTATGATCCTTCAAAGAAGACAAAGCCTAAGGTTTACTAACTATGCTAAATCTATTGGTTAAGGTTAATGTCGCCAAGAGTTTGTAAGATCAGGTTGGTGATCTATGCAAATTTTTTGTTTATAGGGTGTTCTCCATTGGGTTGCTCAACCTTCTCCTGGAGTTGATCCATTAAAGGTGGAAGTGAGGTTGTTTGAGAGGCTATTCCTATCAGAGGTTGGTTATCTTTTATCTGAGTACTCTTTCACATATATATTCTTGTTCGGTAATAAAATTTCCTTGCTCAAATCACTGCAATAGAATCCTGCTGAACTTGGAAACTGGCTTGGTGACCTAAACCCTCATTCCAAAGTGGAAATTTGGAATGCATATGGTGTGTCCTTGCTCCAGGATGCAAAAGTTGGGGACAGTTTCCAATTTGAAAGATTAGGTACTTCATTTTGACAACTTATTGTTCCTTAATTTGATTTTTATATGTGCATATTACTTCAGAATGCAAGGATGCTAGATAATGTACTTTTTTTTGTCATTGTCTGCTCAATGTGTTCCAATTTGAAAGATTAGGTACTTCATTTTGACAACGTATTGTTCCTTAATTTGATCTTTATGTGCATAATACTTCAGAATGCATGGATGCTAGATAATGTACAATTTTTGTCAGTCTGCTCAATATATGATCCTTGTATCTGCAATTCCAGGATATTTTGTGGTCGACCAGGACTCTACTCCAGAAAAGCTTGTTTTTAATCGTACTGTCACCCTAAAAGACAGCTATAGTAAGGGTGGAAAGTAGGATTGATGAATGGAGATGAGAAGTGAAATCAAGGTGGCAGGTAATACTTGTTCAAATAATCGCTTATGATATAGAATCTTTTTTTTTTTTTAAATATATTTTTTGGATATGCACCAACACAGTGTAGGTCTTTATGGCCATTTAATCATGTACATTGTTTAAAGGGTCCAATCAAAAGTTCTCTAGTTATTTAATTACCTGAGGTGTGGTTATGTAGTTTGAAAATTATATTTGTTTACTCTCGGTGAAGTAATACTAACATTGCTGTTGTTCTCATACCACTTCTGTGTTATAAAAGTTTCACCATTTCAATCCCATGCGACGGAGGCCCCAATACCTTTACATGGAGAATGTTGAGTGTAAAAATGTATAAAAAAATATGATAAGCATGCAAGCACTTGGGGGAACCTCCCTTGAAAGCTAACTATCAAGGGGGGAGAATCAAGCCACTTAAGTACTCCACCTAGCAGTCCATACTACTCGATGTGGGACTTAGGTATCCCATAATACCAAAGTCCCTATCATAGTACCGCCCCTGAGAGCCGACGTCCCGGCGACTGCACTCTATGACGCTTCACTCGGCTCTTTCCGGTCAGCTCCTCTATAGGTAGTCCTTTCAGAGACATCGGCAACCAACTCTGATACCAAATGATAAGCATCCAGGCACTTACGGGACCTTCCCTTAAAAGTTAGCTATCAAGGGGGGAGAACTAAGCCACTTAAGTACTCCACCAAGCAATCCATACTACTCGATGTGGGACTTAGGCAACCCATAATATCTAAGTGGGTGTTTGTTTCAAGTTATATATGTGTATTTCCGGGAATAGAAGGTTGGGAATAATATGTTATTATATTTGTTACAAGTTTTAAAATAATATTCTTGGGTATAAAAGATTCCCAGCAAAATTTTATTCCCACCTTTAGATGGGTTTTCATTCCCCTGAAAGAGGTTAGGAATAAAACATTCCCACTCCCTTCCTACCAAAATATCAAAACTATCCCTACTGCTGACCTCCTCTAACCCTCACGTAGTCAGTCACGTTTCTTGCTCTTGCTGCATTGATAGGTTGATAGGTTAATGGAATTTTTTTTAAGTCTTCAGTTTGTGCAAAAAGTTTTGGTTATCAAATTACTGCCTAAACTGCAACATTTTTTTTTAACAGACATAACAGCTTGAAACATTCTTGGAACGATATCACAAAAACTAATTTAAAAAATAATTCTTTATTAAAAATTATGATTTATATAAATATTAAAAATATTAAAAAAAATCATTAACCAAATTTAAAACATATTTATTTTATATTGTAAATATGATAATCCCCTTAATTTTTACATTTTAATTTTATTTTTTATGAATTGCATTCAAAATTAATATTTAAAGATTTTATATAGTAGGGTTATTTTGATAATTACAACATCTATTCCACATCTATTCCTAGTAAGATTCCGGAGAGTTTTGATTGTTAACAAAACATATTTTACAAAATATCCAATAATATCATTCTTGGTAATAGCATTCCCGAGTATAAGATTCCCGGGAATATAATTCTAAACCTTGAAACAAACGTCACCTAAGTCTCTGTAAGAATTATTCCCTTTCCCAAGCATAGTATTTCACATATTTAACTGATATTAAGCAATGTTTTTGCACTGTGTTCATGTGACAGGATAAATGCCCTTCTGTGATTAACGGTTTGTATACAATTTGACTTCAAATGTAAAATTAAGCTTATTTTGCCTTGTATAAGTGAATATTGATATACCCTGACAACTATAATATTGATATACTAGATGAATTTTATACACCCAAAGTAGTTATTATGGTAAATGTTTGGTGTATTGTTTTCTTTGATTTCTTGTATCGTTTCCTATAATAAGCGCTTATAAACAGCTTATTTTATTTTATTTATTGGCATAAGCATTTGTCAGAGTGTTTGGTAGAGCTTATGGAAATAGCTTATGATATGTTCATAAGCCGTTTTCAGCTTATTTTGATAAGCTCTCCAAGATAGCTTATGAAAACAGCTTATAACTTATATGAAAACAGTTTGACTATATTTTATTTTTGATTATAAAAATATCTTATGCATAAGCGTTTATATGATAAACTTTTATCTTATAAGCGCTTAATTAAGCCGTTTATCCAAACAGGTCCAAAGTATCTTGCCATATTCTGACCAAGTATAATCTAAAATGGAATTGCCGTCTGTAACATGAATTCACAAAACATGTTTCGAAAATTATGATTTATGGAACAGACCTCGAAAGTTCAAACTAAGTAGTGTGAAGGTGTTGCTTCGATTTCACATTAAAAAAAGAGAGCTTAGAAGTTATCTTCAATTGAGCTCTATCGGCTTAGCATCGGGCATGACCTAGTTTTGGGAATTTCATGATGGCTAGGAATATGTCTTCCACATGCATCCATATACCATGTTGATACTGTCAACTACTTTTTGTTTTCTTTCACCCTTTATTTTTACTTCAACGCTTTTCTCAACAATTGGCTAATTATTTGTAGCGTATTAATCCGTCTTCTTGTGATCATCAATCTGTGACTCCGGAGATGTTTATTGGACTCGTCAATAATTTCACTTTAAATTATTTTACATGTAGTGTTTGGGCAGGTGATCTTTATCAATTGTCTTTTGTTAAATACCTAACTCGTTACATTCCAAGTCAAAATATAGAAATCATTTTCGTTATCATTCAACTTTAAGGTGATATGAATACTAGATTAATTTTTAGACATAATTCGTGGTGAATGTCACTCTGTAAAGTCTAATTTGGTGCACTATGATAAGTTTAAATTTTGCGGGTTATGTTTTTGCGGCTTAGCCGATCGGGTTGAGAATTTATAACATAGTGCAATTTGATCCAATCCCCAAAAATGAAGAAAGATGTAGAAGGTTAAGCGATAAAGGTCATTTTCCCAAATCGAAACCACCACTATTTCTATTATTACTATGGTCATCACTTTCCCACCCTAACCACCATACTCCACCGTTGTTACGGCCACAATGATTGCTATAGCAAGTCCATTGTTAACTGCAATCACTATTGTTACTATTTACAAACAGGGAGTTCAATGGTTTAGATTGATTCGATGAACCCAAAAATTAAAACTAAATCATTTAAATTGGTTCAAATTTTTTTGGTGTTTAGATCCAAATCAAATCAAATCCGTCGATAATTAGTTTGGTTCTTGGGTTTAAGAATGTTACGGCCACAATGATTGTTACCGGAAGTCCATTGTGAACCACAATCCATTGAAAAATGGATTGGTTTGGTTAAATTTTTTTCATACAAATTCGAATCAAATTGATCCATGAACACCCTTATTTAAAAAGTATTATTTTGGAAAAATAACTACCCAAAAACTTGTAAATTTATGGATAATGAAGTAGTAAAATGATGTGATTCAGAGTAAAAAAAATACATTATGTCAAACGTGGTTTTCTTCTTAGTGTACACTTTTTCAGAAATTTCTTTTTTTTAAAAAAAAAAAATTTTTCCTTTCGATTCATGCCTCAGTTCTAATGTATGTATCAAAAAGTTAAAATAGAATGGACTAATCATTGAACATATAAAACGTGATAAGAGAAATGATAAAAAAAAAATTACCAAAAAAAGAGAGCAATGATAATCTTATTTCATTTTATTCTATTATTCCTATTCCTATTTTTGGTCCCCTCAAAATCAATCAGCAAACCTAAACTTGTTCTGCTAATCTATCACTATCACTGTAGGGCATCTTGAATCGTATACCTTTCATCACCTAGAGAACAAATTGTTGATGTGTATTACAGTCAGTTTCTATTCAGAACTTCATTTTAAACAACAATTAGTTATTGCAGTATAACATGCATCAGTACTTGCTTCCTAGGACCACGATCCTCCATCTATTTAAAAAACCTTATCCAAATCAGACTTTAAATATGCCTAATGCATATTCTTAAAATGAGCTAGTGAGAGAACAACCTTAAGCTAGCTGCTAGCAAACCAAAAGCAGAGGCAAGATTGGTGGCATTGCAATTTTCATTTACAAACAAGAAATATTCTTGAAGCAAAGCGAAAGATGATTTAGTGCCTTTCCCTTCAATGTGACCTATCCCCATACCCCACATGCTAAAAATGTTCACTCGTTTACCATTCTCATCCTCTTCCTTTTATTAAGTTCTTTTTGGTACATTCCTTTTATTAAGTTCAATTATTAAGATTTAGTACCTGGGGTCGGTGGCTTTTGTGCTAAAGATCGCACTATCCTACTCCTTCGAAATGGATCCCCTGAAATTTTGAAACTACTGTATGAAATTTCAGTCTAACAAAATATTAAAACATCAATAAATTGATACGATTAATCAATTTGATCTTTAATATCATGGAAAAGCAAATTAAGTCGTTGATTTTGCACTTGCCACTCAATTTAGTCCCTAATGTTAATGTCCATAAGTTAAATCAAATAGTGTCATAAGTGCATGTTGACACCTACATGGTATATTTTGATCGAAACAATGTAGTTTAACCTTTGAAACAAATTCCAAAGCCCAACGTTGCAGTTATATAGGGATTAAATTGACTGTTTATATCAATTTTCAGGGACTAAATTGATCGTTTGGATCAAGTTTTAAGGATTAAATTAGTGCCTGTTCGGTTTAGATTATTTTTAACGCAAACGTGAAAATAACGCTTTCCAAGACAATTATTTTGAAAGCTATGTGAGAGGAGAATTCTCCCAACATGATTTTCAAACGTGATTTTGCCTTCGTAGAATCTAAAACAAACAGGCTTCTTAATGTTTTGCTCAATGAAAAACAAACAATGTTGCAGCTTTGGTCCCAAATCCCTCTTTGTATTTATGGGCTGCAGTAACCAATCAAAGAAAACAAGATCACTCTTCCTAAGCAAGGTAAAGTAAAAGGTTCCCGGTCTCATCCTCCCACGAGCTACGGAGTTTGGTCTTGTCACGCTTATATTTGATAGGGAGAGGTTGATTTGATTGAAAGTAAGGGAATGGGTGCTATTTATCTATATCCATCTACCAATCTAATCTCTTCGCCTTTCAGATGTTCCAATCCGATGAATGAACAATAGCACAAAGGGAGCACATGCTAAGGTGCGACCTTTTGTTCCAAAAGGGTTTATTATCTGCACCAACTGGCTACGGCAGTGTATCCAGCTGACACGTATATTATTACATATGCTACCATTCGCTTTCTCTAGGCAAAATAAAATCAAGGAAAAGAGAAGAGGGGTGGCGAATGATGCTGTAGACTTATTATGTGGCTGCAGAATTAGCACGTTTGGTAAAGAATCGTGCACAAGTAAGCGTGACATTTGGTGGCACTGCTGCATGAGTAAAATGAGTCATTTATTTCGTTTGCCAATTAATTGTTTTTGACCATGCCCTTTATTTTCCTATGAAGACTTTGAAAAATAAAATAAGCACAGTAACAGTATGCATATAACTGTTGTTCAATGATTTGTGGATGTTTCTTTTCTTGGTTCATAGAACTGAAAAAAAAAGCGTACCAGACAAGAACTTTAAAAGCAGTCTTTTTCTGTGGTTCAACATAGAAACCTCAGTAGTCATATCCTTTGGCTCCATAATAATCTAGTGCAATTACCAAAATAGCTTCATCTATGTTGCTTTCAGATTATATCAATGCTCTCATTCAGTCACTGTCACAACATCATGCGCATTGCAAGCCTTTGGACTGAGTTTTCTACGACCTTAACTGGATACATCTACCTCTCACTAGTCGCTGTAATGGCTTTACTTGCTTCATTAGTGAACTTCGTGGCACCCCAACCGCTTATTTAGCAAGAGATGATAAGCATTTGGGTGAGGTTACTGTTTTATGGTCGCAGAATGAGACTGGCTTTGGTCAGTCAAACTGAACCTCTTCCATAATTGGAAATAACTAATTATGTGTCCTTCACTAGCAAAGTCTCTTAGGCTCCAGTTTGATTTGCTAAACACAACAGGACTGACAGACTTGACAAGTAGCTGAGTTATAGGATAACTTTTTGTATTGTACGTTGTTTGGTTGTCGATGCATAGCACAAACAATTTTGTGTTGTCCATTGTTTGATATGCTTACGTACTGGACAGAATAATGTAAACATTACTATAATATTCTTTGTACTATACAATGTTTGGGTTGCACTAGGAAAAGGTACAGAACAAGATTTTACATTTTAAAATTTTTTTTTTTATTTAATGAGATTTATCAGCATGCTTTGCTGTTATTATTATTTTATTTTTATCAATTTAAAATAATAATTTTCAATTTTTCGATGATATATTTGTATCTTTATTTTATAATTACCATATTATAAATTAAAATAATTTATGATAAATTAGTGAAATCCTTAAATAATTTATTTCCTCCTTTTTCCACCTATCTTTTTTTTTTCTTCGACTTATTTTTCTACAGAATTTTAGTATTCTATTTAATGTTAGAAAGTAATCCAAAATGAATTCGAGCAGAAATAAATTTATCAAAAGTTATGGTAACTTTTTTCTTGCATCAGTTTGAAACTAGTCTTGCATCCCAAACAGAAATTGCAGCCGTTTGTTTTTTTTAAACAAAATTAGGCAAAGATATCATAAAAACAAAAACAAAGTACTAGAAGTACCTTTCCAAAAATATAACATGTCCATAATAGTCTGCTAAGGCAGTACAAATCAACCGAAACAAATTACAACACCAAAGTAGCAACATCCAGCCTATTAATCCTAAACATCAAATAGTATGTGCAACAAATATAAACAAATCAAAACCAATACTACCACATGAACTTGCATAGATACAACAGCTGCAACAACAATTATAAGCAGTAAAGGAGCTTCTTTACAATGCAATGGGATTTCACCTGCAATTGCAAGAGACTATATAATATTATCAGAGGTAATATGAAATCAATATACACCACAAAAAGAGTAAGAAGAACCAGAACAACAGTGATAACCTGCGGTGTATCATCCTCCTTCATTATCACATACTCATTATCTTCCTAACAAAAGATATTCTTTGGGGACCTTGAAACTCCCAAAAGAATTTTTCATATTGTTGGTTATGAGCAAACTTTATAGCCAAGTCAATTTCCTCTTCTTCAGTTAGTCCTAATTTCTTAACCTCTTCAACCAAATCTCCTTTTGGAGGATCTGACAATTTGGCTGCAATCTTTCCAAAATCAGTCGTCACCACATCCATTTTCTTATCAAAACTTTCAAGAAATCTAGTGGCTAATTGAGCAAGGCGCGGGCGTTTAGGAGGTGGCCCACTATAAGCATGTTCAATCCTTATTGAAGTATTTCCATCAGAAGGAGGTGAATTATCATGTAGCCAATCATTATCATCTTCAGCAACTTGATTCTCACCAATTTCATTTTCCATTGCATCTGCAGCACTCTCAGCCCTACGACCATTTGCACGATCTTTGCCAAATATACCTTGCAACCTTTCAAACTCTTTAAATTCTTTATTGACATGGTTGCCAACTTTGGGATGCTTCTGCAAGTCAAATAAAAAAAAACAAAAACTTACCATATGTATACAAATATTAATAACAAACTAGGGTGATTTGAAGGAACTAACAAGTTAAATACCTCTAGATACTCAGATAAGACTTGACTGCTGTCACAAGTAAAACATTTTCTTGTGTCATCCCAACCAAACCCACTAGTGTTCATCATGTCAACAACATCATTAAGCTTTGTTGACCATCTTTTCATCTTGTTACCAACCTGCTTGACGTTTATAACAATTCCAGGAATCTTACTTTTCATCCTCTTACAAACTTCCTCATGAGTGCCAGACTTGAATGTCCCGTTCTCTCCTTTATTGCCAGCCACCACCATTTCCTCTAAAATAGTGAGCAAAGTTTCCTCCTCAAGTTCATTCCAGTTACGTCTGACTCTTGTGTTACTCATTGGTTGTTCACTATTATTCACATCTTCATTTTCCATCACTACAGACCACAATATTGAAAGATTATAACAATAAATATTTTGAATAAGTACAATAACCTTATACAACACATAAATGAAATAAATTCAATGGTAAATAACCAAATATTCCATTACTGTTTTTAAAGAGATTTAAAAAATTTAAGAAGTGTAATGATTCCAGCATTCAGCATATTAGTAAAAGATATCTTTATGAGTGTAATGCAATTTGCTCCTATTATAAAGAGATCCTTGTTTTCTAGCAGCAGATGATAATCAAATACTGAATAGCAATACTAGTGACAAAGATCTACATGCTTAAACTGATGAAATTACAACCAATATCAGCTTGCATAAACTGCACAATCTGAAAAAAAGGCAACATCAACCCTTTTGCTTCTTTCTACCTTTTGGAAATACAATCAATTCATTCAACATATGCATTCAGCACATGCAGCCACAGAAGTTAACAAATACAATCAGTTCAATAACAATCAACTCTTTCTACCTTAGAAGTTAAAATGTGGTCAACATATACAATAAATTCTTTTTGCCTTAGAAGCTAAACTGTAGCTTGAAACATGTAACAATGACTTTAGTCATATGCAGTCCTAAAAAAATGTAACAAATTTCAGCATTTTTGTTCTGTCCTGTAACCCCTTGTTTTTGTCCTGTTCTACAACCCTTGTAAAACCAAACAGAGAACAAAAGGCTTTGTGCTGTGTTGTCCCTTAAATTAATGCAAATCAAACGGACCCTTAATGATTGTTGCAGGACTTCAAATTAAATTTTAAAGGAGGAGAGAAATTTGGTTCTCACCTTGTGAATTCAACTTTTATTTTTGACTGAAAATGTTTTGGATTTAATGGGAGTACAATTTTTTACACTCACAATCAAATATATGTTTGCACAGGTTAAATAACATGTTATATAATATTGGTGCTTATAAGAACCGAATGCTTCTATAAGCAATCCTCCTTACATGTTGCTCTAATATTATTAATTTTAAAAATTTGTTAAGCAACTTTCATTGAAGTTGTTCTAATAGTCTTTGACCAGGCTTATACCAAAACAATGTTCCACTATCCAAGTTTGCGGAACCCACAATTCTTTTAATTTTAAAAAATTGTGGATTGATTTGACTTATCAATACTCGTAAAAAAAAAGGATTCCTTTAACATCCCTTTTGCTTTTCAAAAATGGTAGTACATACTAATAATTGCTCTCAATCTCTCATTATTATTATTATACTCATTCACAAGTCACAATTGTTTTTCAACAAACAACATAAATCCTCCATGACTATGGACCATTTTGCTTCTTCTCCAAGTTGGATCTCTCCCATCATATAAGTCTGGCTCCGTTCCTGTTCATAATGTAAAAAATTTACACTGACAATGTATTAACATGAAACTCAAATGTTCACCCTCCATTTATGATGTAACAAAAGGAAAAATAGAAAATGATGCCATTCTATAAAGATAATATTATTTTTAAAGAATTTTGTAAGATTATTTTTTGTGATGTCTCTATCTTGTAAATAGTATTATAGGTAATCAATCCATATATATTAAATTAGAGTTGCCATTTTTGAACGTGGGTAATTCTCCACAATTTGGTGTCACGCGGTGTCATCTACATAAAACAATTTTTATAATTTTTTATTTTTTAAAAAAATTATTTTCAAATCTACTAATTAATTTCTATAATTATCAAATCCTTACTTATTTTTCATTTAATTTGAAAAATATTTATAATTATTGATACTAATTTATGGATTGTCTATATTATTTGCTATTGCGTCTTATTAAAATTTTTACCTTTTAAAATTAATTCGAATACTAATTATTTGCTATCATATTTTATTCAAATTATTATCTTTTTAAAATTAATTCAAATATAGACCACAAAAAAAAAAATCAAATATCAATTATTTGCTATCATATATTGTTACTTTTTAAAAAATTGTTATATTTTATACTTTTTCATATAACATTTTTTAAAAATTAAATGTTAACAAAGTAAATAGATGAACTTTATAACATGTTATATATGTATATCATATTAATTATAATTTACCAACATATGGTTGGTCCGGGTGATAATTAAACACTTAGACACCTTGAGCAAGTCATCAAGGATTCGAATCCTAACTCTTGTATATGGAGAAAACCTGATTGGGAGGGGAGAACTCACCTTGTGTGCCCAACAGGTTCCCCAACAGAGATTTTTCACTGCTAATAATGGTGACTACTCCATACCAATAACATAGTTACAAAAAAAAAAATAATTATAATTTATACATATATTCGGACATTTAGTGATATACTTAGTTTTTTAATGCAAAATTATTTTTTTGTTTCCTTAAAGAGTTCCCTTAGTACACTCTTTAACATGACCTAATGATAATATAAGGATCAATTATTACAATCAATATCGTCAACATTAATCTCCAAAGTGAACTAAAATAGAAGGAGTGATATGGAAAACAGCTCTGAAAGAAAGCAATAACTAAATTACATCTTGTAGCCTTGTAGGTGTCTCAAGAAGTAAACTGTGTCGCATGCAATAACAGTTAAATAAAAGTTTTACGGTTGAAATTCATATTTAAACACCCCCAATTATTTGGTTATAGAAAACAATCCTTTATTTTTACTTGTTTTAATGGAGGAAAAAATCCTTTATTACTACTAGGGGTGGGAATAGGCTAGGCCGAGCTAGGCCCTGACAAGCCTGAGCCTGGCCTGCGTTCCAATCTCAAGGCCTGAGCCTGGCCTATTAGCCTGATATAAGCCAATTTTTAAGGTCTGGCCTGGCCTACTTCAAAGCCTGGCCTGGTCTGGAAGCCTATTTAAAAGCCTGTTTTTCAACAAGACCTTTAAATATGCCTCCACCTATAAATAGATCATAGGCCTTCACTTGTAAATAGGCTTGTAAGCCTCTAATGATAAAGAAGTTGGTAGGCTTATATTGATGAATAGGCTGTTATGCCTTCATAAATAAATATACAAGTAAATATCTACATTTTAATGGGCCAATTGGCCTTTACTTTCAAATGCTATAAATATTATATTATAAATAATATATTATAGTATTATATATTAAATTATATATTATACATATGTGTACGTATGTTAAATAGGCCGGCCTGATAGGCCTAATGGGCTTTTTTTAAAGCCTTAGCCTGGCCTCTTTAGCTATATAGGCTTTTTAAAAAGCCTTGACCTGGCCTTTTTGTTAAATAGGCTAGGCCAAGCTAGGCCTTAAATAGGCTAGGCCATAGGCCCCTGACGAACGGCTTGGCCTATTCTCACCCCTAATTACTACTAAAGAACATGTACAGAACGACTTCCTTATCTTCCAAACTGAAACTAATAAATGTGAGGATACATTTTTTAAGAGAAAATAATTATCATAAAGCAAATTTAACTAATAATACGAGAGAGGCATAATTTTAAGACAGTTCCTTTTAGCAAAAGTGCCAACAAGGCAACAAATCACAATGCTTTTGATACACCCGTTTGATTCACAATATGTATGTTCTGTACAGGGGTTCTTAATTTTCTTCAGCGTGTCAAATTATTGATTTATGTAAAGTGACGCATTTGGTTAAATAAATTAATTAAAAACTTATATAATAAGTTTTTTTTTAAAATAAGCTAAAACAGTTTATTTTCATAAGTTTCTCTGATTAGTTTATTGAAATAAACTAAAAAGAGCTTATGAAAATATCATAAACTATTTATTTGTTTAAGTTCATTTCAATAAACAATTCTCATAAATTCTTTATAAAGTCTTTTAAACGCATCCTAAAAGCACAACAAAAAAAGAGGAGCTTATAGAAGGATGTATTATCTTGTATTTGAGTATTTAATGCAAGTATGGTTACTGTTCCTATCATATTTGGTAGGAGGTCCCAACATCTGAATACGACCTATTAAAAGAAGGCATAGTCCACCATCATATGATAGTGAGCTCGGGCATCACACGTCCGAGTTGCCAAAGCCAGCCTCTACTAACTGATGATCGAGCAACTAGGCCCAAGTAGAATGTCATATGCGCGGACTGGGGGGAGAATCTTCTAGAAAGCCACGTAAGGCACACTTATGGGACGTGACGTTATGGAAGATGTGCATCTCTGCATAATACGCTAACACCTTGGCGCCGGACCCACGAGTATAACAGAATCACGCCCCTCGTGTTCCAAAGGAGAGCTGTAAAAGGAAGGGTATGCCAAGGAAGGGGGGTTGGACAAAAACGGAAGCTAAAGACCTAAGGCTGAGAGACTAGGATTGAACTGATAGACTAAGAGTTCTTTGTACCTTTATTGTTCTGCTCAGACATGACAGTTACCTTATCCGATCCCTTTGTTTATTAATAATAAACAAAAAACTTAAAATTGAAAAGGCACCAAATTGTGCAACCTTAAGTACACAAGTTGTAAACAAAATTTATATCAGCAATGCTTTGTCTCGAGTTGAGATAATGTTTTGAGGCAAGTTCTACGGTAGACCACTATGATAAGTAGTGGTACCACCGTGCACAAGTTTTGTTTTTAATCTCGGCCGTTTGATGGTAAAGGCTTATAGGATCTAATGATAGACTTGTTACACTTGATTTCCCCCCTTTTTCTCCCCTCTTTCCTCTCGCCTTCATCCGCCCCATCTTCCCGGCAACCACCTCCCCTCCAGCACCCTACCTCTCTGCAAGCTCAAGCATCTTGTCCTTTTGCTCCCGAGTGATAGCATAGTCGGCCGTCGCGTCGATCTCTGCTTGTCCTCTCTGGTCAACACCTCTTCCCAGCGTGGGCTCCCAGTCCCATGCGACTTCGTTGTCTTCGCCTTCCCTTTCGCTAGCGTCTTCCTCGTCCCTCCTCTCCTAGCTACGAGCTTCGCCTCGATTCCAAACCAGACGCCCTTCAAACCTCGTTGTCCCTGTTCATGCCAGATCCGCACCGTCGGAGAGCTCCACCTTCTTCTCCGGTCAGCACCGTCCAATCGTGAGCTGTCTCCGCCGTTGCAGAACCGCTCTGTCCAACTATTTTTGTCAGGTGCTGCGCCAGGAAAAAAAAAAGCTCTCATCTTCTCCGTCATAGCACATCTACACTTCTGCCACGTGCTTGTTGCGAACCCATTGGAAACAGGAACCTCGAGCGTCGGGAACGGATTTGAGAGGAGGGAAAAGGAAAAGGGATAATATGCACTGAGGATCGTTGGCACAGTGGTTGGCCACCGTTCGTCCGGTGGAGGCACGTTCATGTCCAGATGACGAAAAACAGAAGGGGGTAGATCAGGCAGAGGGAGGGGAATAATGAAGAAACGGAAAAAAATTGAGCGTGGGAGGGTGCACCATACTATTGTGCTCCACATAAATCTAATGGGTAAAATTACTAATGCATCATGATACCACCTATCAAAGTGGTCCACGGTAGAACTTGCCAATGTTTTGATGCATTCTTGTGAATCTTGTTGATAACAATCAATTTATGAATTAGCTTGTTATGCGTTTCATTCTTTCAACAATTTTGGGTTTCTTTTTATCACTTACCTGGTTAACGGAAAATGAAGACAATTCAACTATTATTTATCAAATGCTGATAAATAGATTTTTAGGTCTATTTACTTCTTACGAAATAATTCTTAAAAGTATGATTGAAATTAAAGGAAGGAATATTAGCTCCTAATGGAGGATTCACTGTTATTCCCACATGCTTGGGACAATTTCTTATTCCTCTGTAAAGTAGTTTATGAAACCTTCAGTGTCCTATGCCAGCTAATTGGTGATGAGCTAAGCTTACTGTTCAGTAAGAAAAGCAGGTTCTTTCAAAGAAGGAATTTCTTAATCTATAGAAAGCACATGCGAATAATGAATAGCCTAGCTAGAACATTTCTTAGTCAATTTCTTCATTGACAAGCTGTGAGAAATGTTGTCACTTAATGCAAAATGAAGTCTCAAGGTTGAGGGTTCAAATTCAATCTTGACAAAATATCCTTTCCTTATAATTGTAAGCAGAAGACAAGAAAGTCGGTGGAATTGGTAGACTGGATAGGAAATGGATAGTCCGAGTTGTCACAGAAGGCAATTTTCTGTTACTTACCATTTTCTACAATTCTTCCAATTTTTCAATAATTAAAATTGATGAGTTTGAACACATAGGCTACTCATCAGTTTTATTAGTTAACCATACTTATTGCAAGTGGCAGTACTTGAAAATATGAAGAAGAGTATCATTCTTCACTATCTTTATAATAGGTCATTGTTACGTATTCACAAATTTTGCAAGTGTCACTTCATTATAAGATGTGACTCCACTTTTGTTTATTGTCACTTCTAACATCATTTCTTTGATATTTGATTAAATTTAGTTCTCAATTGGGGGCCCAAGCAGCAAAAGGTTCTAATTCTAATTTACATGAAATGGATATCCAGGAATATAAAAGAAAAAAAAACATCATTTCAAAAATGCACTCATAACAACCAAAATATATCTTAGTCATATTACAGCTTTTCCCACATAATAAAACTTGAAACAGGGGACCATTTTAATATCCTAACCTGTATGCCAATTTAACCATGGTATTTTAAGATGTCTCATAACAAATAACCTTACACTTGGTACTAAGTACTAATCTCTATCAAGGAGACTCTTTTAAGACTTTTAGTCACTAGAAACCAGTATAGCATAATTAGAATCTTTATTTTTTCTCTGGCAGACCATCCCATAATTAAAATAACTTGAGATGCATGGCCTTCTCTTGCAACTGTCTACACTGTCACATAACATTCATGTTCCATAAAGTATCACCCATGTTGTCTAACGTCCAGTCACTCCCTGCAGTATGAAAATCAAACTGTGGAATGTCATAAGTTTCCATTACTGACAAGGGTTCCACGTTCAGACCTTGCATGCCATAGTTATTGGTATCAACATACCAGCTCTCCTGGATTGGATTGCTGTAAACATTGCTCTCAAACACATTGGGAGGACATGTTGGGTTTTCTGAAATTTCAAGTAGCTGTGAAAATTGGAGGGAATCCAAGTCCAAGGAAGTATTGATGGGGCCGGACATAGTACTTAAATGATTTGCAGCATCTATAAATCCCTCCTGTGGAGGAGATGATGAAGACAGAGAAGGAACATTAGAGCTGGTTGACATTGAACTGATTGAAGCTTCTGTATAGTTACCAAAATTCATGTTTGTCATGGAAGAATCCTGCTCCATCTTTTGAAGCAATCTTGGCATCCAAAAACACTTCACCGCATCAATGAATCTCTTGCTACCAGACTCAATGTTAAGTTGGCGTGCCTGTTTCTGGACCCTTGTTCTCCAGTAGTTCTTGATCTCATTGTCTGTTCTTCCTGGCAGATGCTGAGCAATTTTTGACCACCTAACCAAAAATAAACAACAAAATTATCATTGTGGTTCAACAAGGCTAATTTTGAGTGCACATAATCTTTTTGTGAGCAGATCATTATTACCTGTTACCCCATTTGGAATGGAGTTCCAGGATCAAGAGCTGTTCTTGTGGAGTAAGGTTCCCTCTCTTAATATCTGGTTTCAAGTAATTCAGCCATCTTAGTCTGCAGCTTTTTCCAGTCCTCTTCAATCCTGAAAATGTTGGAAGTGGAACTGATATTAAAACGAAAAGGAAAACAGTGACAATATATGAACTTATTCCTGTAATTAACTAATCTTAAGAGTACAACAAAGAATATGTACCTGCACTTTTGGCTAACATATTCCAACGACCCTCACCATGACCAGCAATATAGTGTATGAGTAGACTGTCTTCTTCAAGAGTCCAAGGGCCTCTTCTCAGTTCACTTTCTTCTTCATTAGAACCCAACTCTCTCTTTGTACTTGTGGACATAGCTGCAAGACAGCAAGAGAATGCTAACTCTTGTGTGGTGGGGGTGCAAGAGCTAGCACTGAAAGTGAATATGATATGGAGCAGAACAAAGTTTAAGGTAGCACCAGTAGCAATTTAGAAATGAGTTCCAGTGAGTATGTCTTAGTGTCTAGCTACATGCCCATGCCTTTATTTATATATTATTCCCCACGGAATTTTGTTAGATGGGTTTGGTAGACTAGGATTCAATAGGCTATATGTTAGCTCCAACTCCTATAATAACCAATATGTGGTTACCCTTTTCAAAATAGGTCCCACCTATATTATTCCTTAATTGTGCAAAACACCCTGAACAAAGACTTACAACAAATATCAATGAATGAATCAAACCCATGGCGGTTCTACTCTTGTAAACTGTTGATAGAATTGAAATTACACTTTAAAATTTTAGTTTCAATTTTAATTTGAGTAAATGATTAATTTGGTCTATCAAATTGGTACCATAGGTTAATTTAGTCTCTCACGTTACAAAAAAAAATTAAATTTCGTCCTTAGCTTTAACAATAGTTCATCAATTTAGTTTTTGACGTTAGTGCGCATCAATTAAATTTAAAGGAGCGTTTCATGCGGCACGTTACATGTCAGCTTGGCAACTATGTGGCAAATCAACCAAAACGACGTTGTTTAATCTTTGAAAAAATAAACCCAAATTTAAATGTTGCAACTTTGCAGGAACGAAATTGATCAATTCGACCAAAATTTAGGAGACAAATTGATGATTTACTCAAACAAAAAAACAAGGTTTGCAACCAAAGCTGCAAATCCCTCCTTCATTTTTTAAAAAGGGTTGCCTCCGTCCGTGCAAGAAGCCGCAACCAAAATTGTTTCTTCCCACCGACTTATCCAATTTTGATTTCAATATAGCTTTTAAGGTGTTTTCTCATTTCCATTCTGAATTTTATCTTTTCAATGTTATATTACGGATACCCTTTCTTGAGTTTTTATGGTTATCCATTGTGTTTGATTTTTATGTCCTGATTATTGTTTTCTTTATTTTAATTAGTTTTTAGAGCTGTTATGACTCATTTATTGTGTTATGCTGAATTGAATTGTGTAATGAACTAAATATAAAAGGAAATAGTTGAAAATGCGAAATGAAACATATTTCATTACTGTTTGCCTGGGTCTTACAAGTTTATCTATAAAAACATTTACAAAAAGAACTTCTATGTCAAGTACTCAAGTAGTTAAAATTGTCCTCAAGAGTCAAGACCATTTACAAAAGAGAGGTGTATTGGTACGAATGCAACGATGGTTGGAGCTGAATCGACTCGTGTGTCTACCATTTCAACAAAGGCATCTTGCTGAAGTATGCAATAAAGATAGTGAATAATAATTGTTACATATTATTTTAAAATTTTGTGCTTTGGAGTCGCAATATATTTTTAGGGTCTAGCTTAAGAATTGAAAATGGTATAAAATAATTATTTTTTAATTTCATTAAATTAGAATCACAAATGGAATTCTAAGTCTACTACAGACCCCAAACAAGCTAATTAGATAAAGGCTCAATTCCAAGAAAGGTAATAGACTAACAGGCTGTGCAAATCAAGAATTTTCCTTTACATTCTTATTTGGAGAAGGTTTTGGAGAATTCACAGTGTATACTGTATATATCGATTGTAGAAAATTTAGTTGTCGAAGAATTTGATTATATTCAAGACACTTTTTGCTATCAGAATCGATTCTGGGCTTATAGAATAGAAGAGAAATGTACTATAAAGATTTTTCCCAAGTATAGAAATAATCCATTATATATTTATTTTTTCACTGAAAAAGAAACTAGAATCTTTCTATCATATTTGAATGTGAGGCATGAATTTCAGGCCCTGCTTCTTGAATCATTTGTCAAGTACCTATACCACTAATGATTCTAGAAAGAAGGTTATATTGAACCGGAAATTTAGCCTAATACCCCATCTTTAATGTTAAGATGCCTTCATTTATTAGGGTAATACACATACAGAAGTATAAGAAACAAAAATTCACATTATATTTTATACCATTGATTCACCTCTGTACTTTCTTGATACCACGTCATTGTTAGTTTGTTACCACTTTTTTTTTTAAATCCAGCTATAATTGGATCACTCTATATATAACAGGGATTGCATTTTTCTATTGCTCTGATAATTCTTTCCGCCATTGTCCTTTACATCGTTGTTCAAATAAGTGGTCTTCATCACTTGTTTTTATCTAACAAAGACAGTTGTTACCGCACTCGTTTTTCCAGCAGAAAAATGCTCTTTAGAAATGTAATTTTATCTCTTTTCATTTAGCATAAGTACTTGTTTATTAAGTAATTAACTTTTGTAGACTGGATAATAGTTGTGGGAATTAAGGTCTGAGCAGAAGAAGAGTTAGGATTTGAAATGAATCCATGGACGTCTACTGTTTCTTAATATTAAAGTAAGAAACGTCTTTGACTGAACAAAACTAAGTGAAAAGTACACAAAAGTGTAGAAATACAATGTACGTAAGAGCATATAGACCGGCGGTGAAGAAGCATGTCAGCAATTCAATGTTGGTAAGTAGGGACAGTTTAGTTGTCTGAACCAGCTGCTTCATTTTTCTCATTTTTTAAAGTCTATTTCTCATTCTTTTTCTTTTGGTTTGTCCTCAAAGGAAAAATTCTTAGGTGCTTGGAGATAAAATAGGACATAATCCAATGCAATCCTAACAGAGAAGATAAACAGATCACACGTGATAATTTCATTTGGATGCATGTTTGCATGTTTATAAAAATGTTTTTAATTTATCTTATAATTGGTTACAATAATTAAGGTGTTGGGAGAGTTTTATCCCTTTAAATGAGTTTTTTTGGATAGACTCGAATTAGTTAGAATCTAATATGATTTCTAAATATCACGAGCTTAGATAGAAAAAGAAATTTTTTTAAATATATGAAATAAGAAACCATATAAATATCATGGACTCACGCAAGTGTGAGTGGAAATTGAGTTATCTCATATTTTTAGATAGAATAAACATAAACATGTTATAACAAATATAAGTATATGTGTTGTCTCAATTTTGAAAGTTTTGTTATATTCTTCTACAAAATTCTTTAATGAATTCTCCTGATGTTAAATAAAGAAAATATTAAATAAAAAAATAATGCATCTGATATCTTGAAAATATAAAAAGCATTAAATATTTTCTCTTTTTTTAACTAAGCAGGGGATTATAAGAAAGACCTAGCATAAGGATATAAAAATATTTCAATTTTAGTGATACAGATAATAAAGTTGATAACATAATCATGTTTCATGATTACATGCCAGTTGTCCACTTCTACAAGTTAACATGAAAAATATATTTAAACAAACATCAACACCGTAAATAGATATATGTCTTGAGTTCCATTATCTACAAAGTCAACAAATAAATATATTTTTGAGTTTCATTATTTACACAAATTAAACATCAAACACAACATATTTATAGGATTTATAGGTGTCCTTCCATACGATGTCAAAGCTGCATATATATGTCCAGGAAAGATTATCCTATATTTTTATTACAAGAACTTACCCGCCTATGTCTATATTTAGAGTTGTGTGATTTTTAACCTGTGTCAAATTGTTAAGACATGTAACTGATTCAGTAATTCTTATAAAGGACTATAAGTTTTTTTTTTAAAAAAAATTATGATAAAATGGGAAGCGTCGGTAAACATTACTCAGAAAATATGAACTCTCAATCATTGAATGAGAGATGATATTGTACAGGATAGGGAAATGTCACTTCACATAAAGAATGGAGGAGGTTGCTATAAAGGTTTGAACGTTAAGGTGGACATGGATGCTTTTGTCATATTCCTTCTTTTGTTGTAAAAGTTAAGTGTGCTCACCTGGCATGTAATGGGTCAAAGACATTAAAAACCTTTTAGTCATATGTTTCATTTTTCTTCAATGAGGGCGTCTATCCAGCACCGAGATGAGTTGTGGAGGAGTGTATATTTTGTTACTAGAATTGTTGATTTGGTTGAATTTTTTATCACTTATTAAAATGAAAATTGTAATCAATTAACCCGATATTTTTCTCATTCTCTTTTTTTCTTTCCATGCTACCAATCATCCATCACGACCAAGTACTCCACCCGGACAATCATCCACTAGCTGCCCAAGCATGGGTTGTGATTCATGAGCCAATCCAACTCACCACGAGTTCATAGAAATTGGATTAAGTTCTAACCAGATTCATTTATGTGAGTTGGGTTGGCTTGTGGGTTATAGAAAAGAAAAACTTTTTTCTTATCTCATCTCATAAGCAATCCATAAATCGTAACCAACAAATTTAGTCAAATAAGATCATAAATGCAATACCAAATCTGTCCCAGCCATGGACCACCGCAAATTTATCTCATCACTCGGTCTCGTGCTACCTACTTACCTCAACTTCCACCCTTCCCTTCCCCTAGTGACAACAACCCACCTTACCACCATCTGTCCCCTGATCTCCATCAGAACTTTCCAATCATAACCTTTCCCTTTTCCCTGCCAGTACAACCGCTGGCAACCAAACTCCTGCCAATCGCGAATCATAACATTGTTCATTCCACCACTACAACACTGGGGTTGGGGTGGTGATGATGGCAACGAGGGACAGTGGAGAAGGACAACGTTGGACAATTGGGGAAGTGGTGGGTGTGGGAGGAGACTAAGATACTGAGAGGTTTGAGCCTTTGAGGGAATAACAACTTTAGTTTTGATTAATGATTTAGTTTTTTTGTTTTTTTATATATATTTTGAATTTTTAACATATTTGAAGTTAGATGGACCTACCTATTTAACCCACCAACTCACCAGGATTGAGCCGAGGTGGCTAGAATTTGGCTGACCACTAAAGTGAGCTAACTCGGTCTGGCTCACTTTATGAGCAAACTGTGGTGATTTAACCTTAGTAAGATAGGTTGGTCCGTTTTGACAACTCTACCCACCAGTCACCATGCATGCACCATCACCAATCCTCGATCTAGGTCGAATAGTGCGCAAAGAGCCACAGTGGTTGAACAAGGGAATGGTGGCATCGCTGGCTAACTATGATGACATAGATGGAGTTAAGGTGTGACAGCTTGGAGGCTGTTGGGCGTAGGAGAGATCTTGACGCTCAACAATGAGGCATCATAAAGCGGTGGAGCGTGTGGGTTCATGGGTTGACGGCAACGGTGGTGTCATGACACAATTGGGTCGCTCACCGTTAGTTAAAGTTGATAATTTGAGCTGGCCCAGCCCATTCAGGCTAGCCTGTGACAGGTCAACACCTTTACGGGTTGGGCCAACAATTTTCTAGCCCAGTCTAGTGCTCTACATGCTACGAGCTTATCGAGCTGACTCAAGAACTCATATTTTCAAAAATTCATTTCTTAACAATATAAAGAAAATATTTGATTTAACTACATTGAACACTAAAATAAATTAAATATTTCTTATCCTTCAAATTCAATGATGCACGGTGAGCACCATCCACCTTCAATACAAATCATATTTCCAAGCGTCAAATACAAATCCTCTTTTAATTACTTTTCTAACATATTCTATAACTATTTGATAGGTAATACATTCACAACTTGATGAAGTCTGTCACGAAAAATAAATTTAGGACCTATTACAAAATAACATAGGAGATTATCATATCATAAAAAAAGTATAGGATCTCATTACCAAAAAAAACGTAAAAGCAAATCATGTCTAGTATGTATTGCATTATGCAACATAAATAAATTTTTTATTATATTTTTTAAAATATTGTCCGGACCAGTGGATTGTTGGGCCAACGCATCTTCTGGCCAGGTCTAACTAAAAATATTTTGGGCTTAAATTTTGTTAACCCAACTCACGCTTTATATCAGGCTAATCGGGCTAGACCTATTTTAACATCCCTACCGTTAATGGCAAAGGTCCTGACACGTGATAAGTTCTATGGCAGAATAGTGGAAAGATTAGATCTATGGTGGTCCATCGTCGTTGAGGTCTAGATACCTAGGTTGTTGCAATGGGTGACATATAGGGACACAATGGTGTTTGGCTTGATGAGGCGGCTCACGCTTCAGCTCCTTCATGACGATGGAAAGCACGACTAGCGTGATTTCACCGATGGTCTCTATTGGTTGTGGTCATGGTTCCAAACTGCAGTGGATATTGGTCAGAGGTTTTGCTGCAGAAGATGAAATGGTAACAACTTGATGATGGTGCCTACACCACCACCAGACACCATGTAGAACCCTGTCTTGCTTGACTTTGATTACTGTGAAACTAACCTTTACTCTTGACCACCTCGCAGCTAAGCATTATTGTCCCGTAACATGCCTTCCAGTTCACTTGATCCCATTTCTAGGTATTGCACAAACACAACTGTGTCCTACGGACCCACAATCGTGTCTTAATTAATCTATTAAAAAACCAAAAAATTGGTAAACTAAAAGAGTTTATGCTACTTACTAACCCAACAAAGAGCAATAAAGAAGATGCCTTCATTAATTGTGACTATCATGATATCATATCCAAAGGAGATGGAAATTTGTTGTCACACACCATATCCCCCTAATACTATATTGTAACATTAATTTGTTTTCTAATATTACATGAAATTTTTAACTGATGTAACAAAATAGTATTGGTGGGACAGAGCGTGTGACGACTAAGTGAGACAATGTCGCTTTCATTGTGCACCCTTTTATTTAATAAGGTACCAGTCCAAGTCGAAATAAAAAATTACTGTTAAATCTTTTGAATTTTTACTATTATAAATTAGAGTTTAAAAAGTTTAAATTTAAAACTAAAATATTTTTAAAGGTTTTTCACCGGAAAGTCTCCCACTTCTATTGCCATTCTCTAACCATCTCGATTGTCTCCTGCACCTCTGACGCCACCAACCCCAACACCAACATAACACACAACAAGAAAGGACAAAAAATCCATTATTGTCATTCGAAGAGATCAACTAGCTAGCTTCCTCAAGTCAGATTAGCATAAGATTGAAACAAAGTAAACAATCACACTTGTGTCTCTTTCTCTCATACCATACACTCTATCTCTTCGTTGGTGCATGGTCACCAAGGAACTTGTTTCATATTTGAACCCAAATTCCTCAACCAACCCCAACATGGCAAGACATGTTCTAATTTGCATCTATTTAAAACCCACAACCCCACCCGCCACCTGAGACGACCCCACTTACGTAGGATAATCCCATTTAATTGTTTAATCCTAAAAACATACGAGAAATTTAAAACTTAAAACTTAAGATACATAACAATATGAACAACCCATAGCTAGTAACATATCCATATGTATACATACCATTATTCTTAATTACATATATCAGAGTGCGCTTCTTTAATATAACGACCTTTAACTTACAATAGGAAAAATACATAACCAGTCATACTAAAAACCACTAATGTCCTCTCATAAAGTACATCAAGATATAAATACTCAAAACTCTCATACATACTGTACAGGCCAGACACTAATATAAACTCTCCTCTATCCTGAATCCTTCACTACTAGCATCAACGGATCTCTCACCTGCATCAGGTTCATAAGGGATGCCATTCTCTCCAAGAATAGGATCCTCAATTGCAGTGTCTTCTCCACGAGCCATAAGAGAAAACATAAATAGAAAAATATAGGGAGATAAGGATTTAACACAAACACCATATATGGGAAAGAAATCATAGAATAACATATATAAACATCACATAAACATATACACAACCATCTCCCAAATAATCACTCGTGATCAATACTTATACTATATGTATCTCATTCCTACATGCATGTCGGCCGATATCTCAAATCTCGTTCTCAATCTCAGAGAACCATAGTTAGTTGTCCAGGGAACCTTTTCGCTCACCGTAACCAATAAGAGTGCATCCCGCTCCGTCTCTCGAGAGAGGTATCTTGGCCGCCTCAGAAAGTCCACCTGTGACGTGGAAGATTGAGGGTCCAGTCGGGATAACCAGGTTCCAGCAGGCAACACGACACGATAGGAGCCACCCTATCCGTCACTTGTGATAAGTCCCGAACCCGATTACATCCCCAAGATCACCAAGATCTTCCCTTCCCTCTTCTGTACCGACACTCAGGTACACTAACCTCGTGTGTCCCATACCACACAGCTCGCCACTTGGCACATGATTATGCTATGCATGTCAACCATCACTTGTGCCACCAATATCTAAATAAACATCTCATCTCAATCCTCAAATCATTTTAAAAAATTATAAAAAATAAAACATGTAGACATAATATCCAATATCTTAATATACCACCTCAAACATATAACGTCATACAATTCATACTATTGAGCATATCATTCTAAGCTTGTAGACACATAAATCGCATGAATCACATAGAGCACATATTCACGATCACACCAAACATACCAATCATCCATTCAACAATAGTCGTCTAGCCTAGGATATATTTTTAGCGGTGATAGCCCAAAGATACCTACACCTAGGGTCTAGTTACTTTGTTAGGGTTTAACCTCTAGTAGGGTTTAGGGCTCCCCTACACATGTCAATATGCATTATTCTACTATTGCCTTCCCAATGGATGTGAGATTCTTTCTTCCCACCTTATAGCAATGTAGCAATGCCTACAAGTTCACTAGCACCTTCCCACGGTCACAATCTCGTTCCTCCGACGGATAACCGTATCCACTTTAGAGCACTTGAACACGATCTTATCCTTCATCACAAATCATAATCACAATGAGTAAAATCAAACAAAACACACATAGTTCTCATGAGCTAGGTTTCGGCCTCATGTAAACAAAATTGCTAGAAGTGTTAAAATTTGACAAACTCTTGGATTTGTGATCTTTAAGCTTAGATAACACTCTTGTAAGTCTTTTTATTCAATAATTTGAAACAAAAATCAAGATTTGGCCAAGCATAGGTTCCGGCCCCTTTTATGAAAATTAGGCTAAGAAAGGTTTTTGATTACATGCTCTTAGGATTCAAAGACATCTAAGTGTGATAGAATCAAATCAGCATTTCTTACACAAAAATTGGAACAAAACTTCATTGATTCAACCAAATAGGGAATTTGGCCATGTCATACCCAAGCGGGTTACAGAGCTTTGATGGTTACGAACTCTTGGATTCTGAAAGATGACAATGAATCTAGATCAAGAAAATTGATTTGACATTAAAATGATTTTTCTACAATTTTTCATGAATTTTTGAAGTTTAAGCTTCAACTTGAAACAAGCATGAACACATAGAGTTTCAATGGAGAAAGATGAAGATTTAGAGCTTAAAGATGAGATCTCTACCTCTTAGATGATGAAGAAGATCAAGCTTAGCGAGTTTGCTTTTCAAAGTTCTTGGAGAATCCTTAAAGAATGGAGAGAAATTGATGTAGAAGCTTGAAGATGCCTTGAAGACTTGAAGTGGAGAAGAAGATGAAGAAGAAAGAAAGTGCTAGAGGATTGGATAAGAGGATTTCGTGGCCTATATAAAAGGAAAGGATAAGGATGTTCTAAAATCATTTAAGGGTAAAAAGGTAACTTCACCTAGGAACAAAATTAGAATTGTATCAAAAGTTCTAGTAGAAACTTAAACACTTGAACTTGAAGAATGAAGAAGAGAAGAAAGAAATGTGAGATAGGAATGGACGAGGGGAATGGCGTGGAGATATATGAAATGGAAGGATAAGGTTGTTAGAAAATTACTCAAGGGTAAAATGGTAATTTCACCTAGGGGTAAAATTGTAATTTTCTAGTAGTTATTATTAATATGGTGATGTGACTCACCCCTAAGCCATCATTACTATGGTGACTCACCTACTCACCTAGGTGAGTCACTATAGTCATGATTGCTTTAGAGATAGGATAAGGTGAGGTGTCCCTTGAAAGCGACCAAGACTTATCCCTTACCGGTTCCTGTAATACTGTATGCAGATTGGGTTTCGTTTGAGGCGTCAATCTAAACCTTAACCATAATTCTCTACCAGTAATGTAGAGTAAGGATAGATTTGGATTGGGTTCAAAAAGCGGACACGCAGAGATAAAATCGGACGCCGGACGAGAGACACGGGTCCTGAGTGTGATGAGTCAGTGGGTGAGTCATCACCATGACTCATCACTAGTCATGATTACTCCACCATGACTCACCACCATGAGTCATCCATGTCATGATTACTTTTCTAAAGTAGTCATGATTACTTTTTCCAAAATATTTTGATATATTATATAGGAAGATTTATTGAATTACAACTTTGCCATTGTGACTTAAGATAAAATTCGTATAAATGACCGATTTTATAAAGCAGTGAAAATTGGGGTGTTATGCCACCCACTTTATCCCAGTGTGCTACTAGTGATCGCTCTACCAACTTTCGACCTCCATGCCACAAGATGCGTCTCTGCGTCAAATCCTGGCCTGCAACTAGTCATAAACAAAGGCAATAGCTCCATATAACAAATCACAGAAATCCACCATAAATCACCGCCCCCTTGTGCAATAGAAAGTTTGATAGAAAAATGCTAACAATACACTCTTTTCAATACTTCCTCTCACACACTCTTTCTTATTGATAAATTATTTTAAGTGGATCCAACCCCATAAAAGAATGTATCGGAGAAAGTATTGTAAAGTGTGTGTTACCTTGATCATTTTGATAACACCACCGTCCCTATTCAATTATGGAAATATAATTTCAGGTTCATTGCATATTTTCATATTCACAGTTGTACTAAAATTTAAATTTGGAAATTTAGATAGTTCTAGATTGAATCTATAGGCATGGTGGAAAAGGAAAATTAAGTAAGAGAATATTTGAGAAAATTGAATACAACCAATCTTTATATATTAAATTAAAGTCATCCATTTTTAACTTAGTCATTCTCTAAATCATCTTTTTTATGTGTGTGCCATATGACATTTAAGTACATCTCAAAATTTGTTTACTTATTTTTTGATTTATTTCTTTTCATTTCATATAAATAATAATTACTAAATCTGCTTACTTTATTTTCTCCATTTAACTATTTTTTTAGGACAAATATTTTCAATTACTAATACTAATTTTAAAAGTATGTATTAATTGTCTAATAATATTTATTTCCAGATTTTTTACCACTAAATTTCTTGTAATTATTCACTCCTAATTATGCTAACGAGTTCCTTTCATCGAAAACAAAAAAACAAAAAACAAAAAAACTTTTTTGTATTGAAAAATTAATTATATCTTTTCTTCAAATATTAAATATATCAATTTTTAATAAAAGAAATTTTTATTACTTTCTTAACGTGAATCTTTTTTGAGGATTTAGATTTAGTATCTTGATCGCGGGAAAGGCATCACATCCTTCCCCTCTTTTGAGCCATGGGATCTATCTCACGGCTCATAAGATGTCACTTGTCCTTCACATAATTTATTTTTTGAAAAAAATGTTGAAAACTGAAAACTCAGAAACGTAGAAAAGAAAACGGGACCATAACCCGTTTCATCCCTTCTTCTTCTGGTTCCAGATTCTTCTCCGTCGCCGTTTGTCCAAGTCGCCGCCGCGTGATACGGCCGCCCCAAGCCGCCACTCCCTCTCCCTGTATGGGCCACCCAGTTCCCCCATCGATATGAATTTTGCCGTCGCTCAAGCCCCGCCTCCCTCCCTCTTCCGGATCCGCCGTCTTCCGCCGCAGAAGCCCCGCCAGCAATGGGATATAATCAGGTGAAGATTCCCTCAAATTGTTCTCTGTATGATTGTGCGAACTCAGATAATTTTTAAGCCCATTTATTCATTTAGCTTGCTAATATATGAATATGATTATAAATGATATAACTAATTTTCGTTTGTGAAGCAGATGTGAATATATTCGCGAGTTGTCATTCTCACCTCTCAACGGAATTTTCCATTTCCGTGACTTCTCTGTTGTGATTTAGGAGATAACTCTATATTGAAGATTTACGATTATAAGAATCTTCAACCAACATTTGATTCTGGGATTGAAACCGAAATCATTTGAAGGTAGTTTTTTTTTTTTTTTTTTTTGTGTGGTTAAAAATAGTAAAATGGTGAGATAGATCGAGAGATATTGAGTGAATAGAAGGAGCACTTCATTGACTTGACGAACTCCGTTGAATTGATTATGGATATCTTTGGTTTCGTAGGGACCGCACTAGGGATTACGAAACTTCTCTCTTCTCTTTCCTCCAACCTCAGCTTATTTCAGAGAAATTATTTTAATTTTCATTATTATTAGTAGTAAAGATTTGATTTTTTATTTTCATGGAGTTTGATAAAATCATCTCATATTGTGCTTATATTTGATCACTCAGTCCAAAATTGAAATTAATGTGCAAAAATCTCTTATTGCTGAAACAGGAAAACATGAATTTGCTGGTGTTGATGTTGAGGTGCTAATTACTAATTAGAGGACATTTGTTTCTTAATTAAACGCAAATCGCAATGGGTACCTCAGTCATGAACAAGGACAAGTTTAGTGGCAGTAGGAGTGAGCAGTGGAAGCAAAATGAGTTGTTTTTTCTGGTGACTTATGCATTAGTTTTCTATGTTATCATCATCCACAGTTCCCTTCAACTCTCTCGTGGTACATCTCGTTTCAGATCCTACACCCTTATAATTTAATTGTGTTTTCTGTTGGTTATTCTCATGTCATCTGCGTAATTGGTGAGCATTATGTGCTTTGGTTTTTGATTTTCATAGATTATTACTAGAGACTACTCGGTTGCTGTCTTGTGACTTGGAGGTGGTTTAAATCCTGAAAACAGCCTTTCTGCTTGCAGGATAAGGCTCTGCGTACATTTACCCCTCCCAATACCTTACCGGGTGAGAGGCTCGTGTACTGGCCACCCATCATTATCGGAGACTATTCAGTTTACGCTTGGGATGGCTCATACCTCATCATCTCAATGTATGATTGTGCTTTTTCTATCATTATGACCATTTCATGTGTTAGTATTTCAGTAGTTGGCTATGTTGAACATGCATTTTTTTTGTATTGCTAATCAAATGCACACCCTGTTCCGTTTTATATAAAGGATGTCTCAGATGCTCAGTGGAGGAACTTTCGAGGAAATATACCTGTTCTTACTCTTGTCTTTGGAATTTTCACTCTGCTGGACAACATGATGAGGGCTTTTTTTAATATAAAAGTGAGGGGAATGTCCATTTTCTGGCTTTTATTTTCTTCGGCCTACCTATCATATTTGGATGGAGCATGGTACGGTTTATTTTGATGTTGTACATTTAATCTTCTTTCTTTCACTGTTGGCATTCTTTAACTTATCCACTCTAACTTCATGTTCGTTTCACTTTGCACCATTATATTTGTCTTATCAATAGCTACTGTTAAATTTTCTTCTTGTAATGGTGCGTGGAATGAAACAATGAATAGGTTTATTACAATTTTTTCTACCTGGAATGAGTAATATTGTTGGTTTGAAGTGTTAATTTATACTTATCATGTCATAACAACTCTAGTTCTTTTCATCGAAACTTTTCTCCCCAGGCTGCTTTAGTTCTGAGATCTGTAGTAACTAGTAAATTTTTCCAGGCTTTGTGGATTTTATTTCACCACATATTTTGATGTTTGAAGGATAGCTTTAAAGAATGCAATCTCCGTCCAGAGTTTTGTGGAGTTAGAGAATTGTGATTCAGCAATTCATTGTGGAAGGAACATGTATCTAATAAAGAATATGGATTACAAGGGTATCAATAGAATGGTCTCATTATGTAGGTTGATTTGGGCATGATATTTCAACAGATTTTGTTTTGAAGGGACAAGAATGGCCAAAATATGAAATGTTTCTTAAATTTTTCGAGGCCAAATAAATGGACTTACGAGTTAGCTTTGACCTTTTTTCTAATAGTTTCCTAAATAGATATTGTTTTGGTTAATCTTTAGTATTTAATTACCATGTTTATCACTCTTCCTGCAGTTGCATTGTATGGCCAAAGTTATGTTTCTTCAGATATTTGCACAGAAAAAGTACTTTCCACTTATAATTAGGAGTTACAACATATTTCTTCGTCTCTATAATCGCATTATGAAGGATATTCATTCTCTATATTTTGTAAAATGTGTCGGATTGATTATATTGATACATTTTATGGTAGAAGTAATTCTATTCCCACTAAGATTGTGTATTTACATTGCAAGAAACAATGAGCATTATTGGACAATTACTGGGGCACCTTTAGGTGGCATATATGTTTCAATTTTGGTATTTGTTTCAGTTCCAATAATATCTAAAGCCAGAATAATCCATGGTCCTTATATATCTTTTCACTCTTCTTTTTTCCCATCTGATCCATCGCCAGCAGACATATGAAATTCTGCTAACTCGGTCATTCTTGACTTTGAAACTGGTTTCAAGTTACAATGATTTATTATTTACAACACTTATGAGCCAGAGTATTAAAATTTGGTCATATATACATTTTGAAAATCTATCCTATTTTGGATTTCACGAATTATATATGCATGCCTTTGTATTCACATTTTGCATACCATTGTGTAATATGACAATAACAATTACTTAATATATATGTTTTTTATATTTAAGTGTAGTTGTTTGTGACAGTTGTTTTGCGCATGATAAGCTTCGAATTTGATTATCATTGGACAAATCAAGAATCTCGTTTTAATTGTGAGTTATTAATTTCTTTTTGAATATGGTACTTGTTTGTTCTGAATATAAGTTTCTACTCTACAGTCTCTCTAAATTTGATATTATTCTGGTGATGACAATTTAATAATGCCAGGGACAAATACTTTTGAAACTTTATTACTGAAGAGGTTGATATTACCTCAAAGGCATACATTTTTTAGCATCATGTAGAATGTAGAATTATGCTTGATTATTATTTAAATAATATTGTATTGAATGCTTCAGTTAACAATTACAAAAGGCTGTTTTTAGTAATATAGCCTTCGCTTGTTTAATTAGGTTGTAGTGTTTGTATGTTTCTACAGATTTGATTATGGTTTAGGAACAACCTTGTTGCATTCATTTTCTTTAGGTAAAACCTATTATATGAGGCTGTCCTGATTTTTCATAAGCAATCAAGTGTGATGTTTACTAGGCATTGGTTGCATTGCTTGAAACTCTAGCAGTATCAAATATCTAGTACACATTTTGTCATGTAGCTGTTGACCTGTTGACTAATCTTGCAATGGAAAAGAAACCAAATTTGCTATTGTCTGGAAAATTAATACATTAATCAACAATTGTAAGTGTAAACATAACATGAATTTTCTATACAATCAAACACTTTTGAGCTATAATCAGATTTTTTTTCCTTTTTCTTCGTTAATGCTTCTTGTGTCATTAGTTGTTATCAAGTGTTTCTGAATGGTTGTTTGAGTCTCTGTTTTGTTGATGGTACTGGTTCTAATGTTTTTTCAGCTAGATGTTCCTCAAAATACTAATTCAGTCAGAAATGTGACCCTCAATGGTTTCCGTTGGGTATTGAGTCTTCTCCTTATGGAATTAATGACACATCAATTCTATTATAATACCTTTGCTAATAGATGAGTGCTTCAGTACTCATGAAAACACCATGTGCTATATTTCATTTCTTAATCCAGTTTTATCCTTTGGTAGCTGTAATAATTTCTTCATCAATTAGTGGTTTGTGAAAGCACTTGTATCCCTATTGGACATGTTGATCATCGGGTATGGGGTAAGAGGATTCATGTTCATCAATTAGCTTAAATGGTTTACTGTTCCTAATGACATGATTGACACCAACCGAACCATGTTGCCAACCCCACCTAGTGGGATAAGACAAGGTGGTGGTGGTTGTATTATGAAAACTAAATGTGCCATATTTCAGCGTAATGCCTTGTCATTCTCTTTTATTTATTTGTTTCAGGTCTTGAACTTCATGGGGCTAAATTTTTTACTGATCCGGCGCTTTTTCTACTTCTTGTCACTGGTATGTTACTTGCTATTTAATTATCTAGCATATATGTTCAGGTACATATGTGAAGAAAGTCATTACTTTGGAATCATGTGTTGTATATAAACGGAATTGAAGCTCCAGAGAATATGGCTAAATGTATTAATAACTGCCACAACCTGGAAGGCTTTTGGAAAAATTGGCATGCTTCCTTTAACAAGTGGCTTGTGAGGTGCAAATGATTCTTTTACCTTGATTTTGCACCTTTTTTCCCAGACAATAACTTAAAAATTTGGATTGGGTAGAAATTCAGGTATATATATATATATATATATGTATATATATATACATTCCTCTTGGGGGACCTGGGAAAAAGCTAATTAATGTGTGGGGTTATATTCACATTTGTTGCCATCTGGCATGATTAGAGTTGTATGGTCAGTTCATTCCATTCTATTTGTAAAAGTGGCGCGTCTTTGATATGATATTTTATGCTTGTTTATTCTCATAGACCTTAGGAATCTTCTTTCATGGGCATGGTTGACATGATTATTCTTTATCCCCGAGTTGGTTTTAAAATCGGCCGCAAAAGCATTTCAGGTAATGCATATCCACACTTTCCCTCTTCTAATTATTTCGTTAGTCCAAAATTGTGATTGTTGCTGTCTAACATGGAGGTAAATATATTTGATTATCAGGCTGAAACTTCTTCTGGGAATTACATATTTCGTGAAGTCAGGGCTGTTGCTGGTGCAATCTCAATTACTTGCCTCATGTTTTGTCCTTGAATGCACTTGGAAGCTATAGCATATATGAATATTATAATTCTTTGTTATTCTTTTTCTATATAACATGCTCATCAATTATGTGGAGCTTTGGATATTTAATATGATATCTTCCCAAGAAGCAGTGCCATCAGGTAATAGAATTACTACATGAGAAATCAAAAGAATGATGTTTCAAAGTACCATGATGCAATCATGCAACAACTAAGGGTCCGTTTGTTTAAGCTTAAAAAAAGTGATTTTGGTTGTATAGCTTTTATGTAAATCAGAAATTATTTTGGTTATGACTATAATTATAAAAAGTGCTTTTTTACTTTCTTTCTCATATTTTGCGGGAGCCTGTTTCTAGAAGCCGGAAAATGTAGTTTCTTATAAATGGTGCTTTCCCTCGGAAAAAGCTTCTTTTTCTTTAAAAAAGTTGTTTTGAAATTAATCTAACATTTTTGATAAATTAGCTTGAAGTATAAAAATGCTTTTTTATAAAAAAAAATGATTTTTAAAAAAGTTAAAAGTTTGTAGCTTATTTTAAAAAAAAAAACTTTTGATTATTTTGAAATTAATGATACATTTTTCTTTTATCCTGATACAATTAGTTATTAAACAAGTATTATTATTTTATACAAGTAACTTCATATAATTTTTTTGTAATTGATTATATAATTTTTATTTTATAAAATCCAAATGAAATAAATTTTTTTTGAAATCGTTTTTTAACTAACATTTGCAAACAAAAATTGATTCTGATTATATTATACATATAATCAATTATTTTTTTGATAAAGATAACAACATTTTATTAATTAATATTAAATTATTGTAGTAACTGTGATCTCCTCCCAAAATTGAGCTTTAAACATATAATCGATTATTGAAATAAACTAATTATAACAATTATCCAAAACTCACGCAAAAGCTAAATTTCAGTTTTTTTTTTTTTTCAATTTGTGCCTTTTTAGTAAAATTTCAGCCAAACAAACATGTAAACTTTAGAAGTGTTTTTTTTATTTGAAAAATTATGTGTTAGAATGAGACTTTTTGTTATTAAAAAGTTACTAAAAATTCACACAAAGTCTCACCAAATCCACCTTAGAAAACAATCCATCGAAATTAGGTAGTTTTTGAATACCACAAGACTTTTTGTTATTTATAAAAAGTCTTGATTGAATACTAATAGAGTTGAACACCATCTTTAAAAAATCCTAATAGTCTTGATTGAATACCATAAGACTTATTTTGATTACTTAAAAGTCTTAATTGAATATTACAAGACTTTTTTATTATAAAAAAATCTTTTAAAATCTCTTAAAATCCTAATCCAATATACCCCCTAAAAATTCCATGGATTTCTATGGTTTATGTTTATAACTCCTGTCAAATATGGTGACTAGTTACGGCACCAGAAATAGAAACACCTATACTATTATTATTTTTATAAACAAAGAATATATATATATATATATATATATATACACCATGTACAAAAGGGTATATCAACCTATATACATAGAACAGATTAGGCCTGCTGTAAGAGGGAATACTGCACCTAACAAAACGATACAGTATATATGTTATAGAGTCTTGAGCCTAAAGAACAACCGTGTCAAAAGCCTAAATCAGAGTCTGTTTTTAAAACCAAAAAGCACCTAGAATCGGAAGACAAAAAAAGAAGAGACCAACAAGATGTCCCTTCAAAGCTCCAAACCCATGTTCCATATAGATCCAGTTCGGCCACCCATGAAAATAGGCCGAGACGCCTTATGGTAAAAATGTAAAAACATGCTCTATTGTGGTATACTAGAGCTCAAAAAAGGCGCCTCAACCACCAAAACATAGCACCAAAATAAGACAAGGAGAGGTCATGATCTTCAACCTAGTGACTTGTTAGGATGCTCTCCTGCCTCGGTCACTGCAATCTTCGAAAGAGGAACTCTAAGATCCTGAGCCGCGGGTGACAGCTTGAGTAGCCTTGTACTTGAAACAAGACACAAGGAGAAAAAAACAGAGAACTGAGATAGAAGAGGAAACAACCAGAGAAGCGATGGATCTAAGGGGAATACACCCATCAAAAATCAAGTAGACCCTAAATAAACTTCACAAGCCATTTCACCCACACCTCTTAAACCAGAACCTACATCTTGACAACCATTTTCATACAATCAACCGGACAGACACACCAATCAGAAAAAGAAAAAGTTTCTCTGACCTTAGATTTCACCTAGTGCCATGATCTAATTTAATCTTATCGAGAATATCCAGAATGTCTATCCTTTCGTGTGCAAAAATGTCGTAATTTCTAGCTAGCCAAATAAATCAAACCGTTCCAAACCAGGCAAACAATCCACACCTTTTTAAGCTTTTTCCCCTCACTAATCCATAATGGTTTGTAAAATGCAATTTAGGTTGGTGTGGTAAAGCCAACTGAAAACCCAACCAGGAATAAACCTTACCCCTATCAAAAAGGACGCTCTGCAAGTAAAAAATAAATGAGGCATAGATTCTTGATCTTGTAAACACATAACATAGGTGCCATTTTGGTTAGGTGGCAAAATGTTCCTCCTCTGTAGATTATTCCTAGTTGAAATCCTATCCAAAAGCATTTGCCAAGCAAAGACCAACACTTGCATTGGAACCCAGTTAAACCAGAATGTTTTGAAAAATTTATCATCTGTGTTGGCCACCCTATTAATGTGTAAGCTTAAAGCCGTATTTTGTAGTAGGTGGTAGGCCAATCTTGAGGAATAGCTACCGGATCAGTCATTTAACCGCAACCAACTGTCCACCCAATCTACCCTTACTTCTATATTGCTTATTATCAACATTAATTCGCTCGGGAGTTTTTCTTCCCACACAAAGAGATGACTCTCCACCTTAATCTCCAAGCCCAAGCACCATCACACCAGTCTCAGAAACACCAATACTATTATGATTTAAAGTGATTTCATTTTATATAAATAGATTATTTTATTTTATTTTGGTTACAAATTATTTTATTTTAAGGATTTAATTGATATGTACTGTCAGTTTAAAGATATTTTATATTGTCGATCAAACATAAATTAACACATCATTAAAAATGTTTGACTCTTATCATAATTATTTTAAAAGTTATACATAAGATGATTTTTAAATTGAATGACAGTATAAAAAACTTTACACTAACAATATATCAAAAATAAACTCTTATTTTAAATAAAAAGATTATTTTAAAAATCCTGTCAAACTATTGTAACTTTTCAAATAAGAGAAATGTTAAATGTAATTAAATTAAATCTAAGAGGATATAAATGTAATTCCCCTAAATTGTATCTTTCCTCGATTCTAACTTTTTAACCATTTTCTTCTGACTTTTCTTTTTATATTTCATTTTTGTTTGTTTCATGCTCATCCAAATGATGATTAATTTATGGTTAAACAAGGAGAGTAGGAAAGTGAACTGCAATCTTGTATCTGTACATTTTTAACATCATCCGATACTTCAGGCAGCATAATCCCTTTTGATTACTTTCTAACAATATCTGATTTCTCAACAATTATGCAGTATAAGGAGAAACAGATGGAGCCAGACTATAGTTTCTTTTTTTTTTGGCACTAATTATAGTTCATAGATAAATATGATACCATATACCTTAATATGCTATTGTACCAAAAGTCGAAAAGGAATACTACATTATGCTATCTTATCTTGAGATTGCCCTATATGTGGAGACACCCAGGTATTCTGTTACGATTATCATGTTGGCTGATAGTAGATTGTTATGGCATGTACCTTTCTTGACCCGTTGGCCAAAACCAAAATTAAGGATATTTATACAAGCAAAGAAAAAAATACTCAAAATAACTAAATTGGAACAATTACTTGTGTGTATAATTGAAAAAGTGATGGAAAGATAAAAAGTTTTCATGTCAAACCTTTAGAAAGAAATTTCCAGGAAATACACTTGGCCACGTATTACACGTTTTTAAAATGGCGAAAAAGTAAGACTGTGAAGTTGGGAAACATATATTATGCACAAGATAAATATGGATGAATTAGGGAATTCGGATAAAAACAAACTGTATACTTTTTTGGACCACACAAGGTACATTAGACAAACCCGAATGATCTGCTATGTTTGGATCATCATCATCCACGTTGACACATACACAGATATTAGAAACCCTAAACCTAGCACTGACTCAATCAAACAACCCTTTTCCTTACGCGGAACAGAATATACTCTCTCTCTCTCCCCCCTCTCTCCCCCCATTTTGTTTCCACTTATCCACTATTTATTACCTACGACCACTTCACCTCTTAATTTCCCTATAAGCCACTCTCGTATTTTTCTCTCCTTTTTCTTCTTCTTCTTCTTCTCCCCGTGTTTCTGTTTCAGGTTGTACCTTCACATCAAAACTCAAGCATGCAAGTTCCTGTAATTCACATGCTCAACCATCTTCAGATTCAACTTGCTTACAATTTCTGCAAATGGGGTGCTCTCGTTCTAGCACTACTCGCCACCTTCCGCATCATCATCATCAAACTCAAAAGCTCCAACATTCTCATCATCACATTCCGACAAAACACCCCTTCCATCCCCTTCCTCACCAATGACGATGATGATGATTACAGCCACACCGACGACGACAATGACAGTGACAACGAAACGACGTCGTCATCGGAGTTTGAAGAGGACCAAGAAGAAGAAGATGACGCAGCTGAAGACAGAAGAAGAAGGGGTGAATGTTTTCGAGCCAGAGGTGATGGCGGATTCCTACGACGTCGTAGCATTGGCGATCTTTTCTCGCTTTCAGAAATCGCCAACTTAGGGTTTGGGCTACGCTTTGGTTTTCACCATTCCGAAGAAGAAAGCGTCGTTTCGCTTTACAACCAGGAGCAGAGGATCCGCCCCGTTATTCCCACCGGAAAACCACCGACTAATACGGCCATCTCGTGGGCCTCGCCGGCGGTGGTGTTTTCCGCCGGAGAAAACGAGTTGGGTAATTTGGCTATGAGGATTTGGGACGCGCGACTCCGGCGACGTATTCCGGCGGTGATTGCGGAGTGGGGGCCCACCCTGGGAAACACCTTTGGAGTTGAATCCGGCGGTGTACACAAGGTTTACGTCAGAGATGACGACCGTTACGGGTTGACGGTTGGTGACATCAGAAATGTGAGATCGCCGTTAGAAAATGAAACGGAGTCTCACGTGGATAGCTGGTGGCCAAATTCCTTCATGCTCAAACTACACTAAGAAGGAAATGTTTTTTATAACATTTTCAAAAAACATTTCATTTCTAGGAATGTATATAAATTTTGATGTATCAATGTATCATGTGTATTAAGATTGATTACAGAAATGTACATAATTAAATTTAAGTTCTTATTTTAAATATGGATTTAATTGCTATGCCCTGATAGTGTCAATTTTTTGTATACTATCAATCAATCAGAAATTGTTACATCAATAAATAATTGACTTATATCCTAATTATCTTAAATGTCATTCAAACCATGATTTTTAATTGGTTGAGGGTATAAAATATGGGTTTAATTATTATGCACTGACAGTATAAAGTTTTTTACTCTGTCAACCAATCACCAATTATGATATGAGTGACTTTTAAGGTAGTTGTGATAAGAGTCAATTTTTTTTACTGACGTAACAACTTATAATTGGATATCTATGTAAAAATATTTTATACTGTCAGTGTATAACAATTAAACTCATAAAATATTATACACTAACCGTATATAGCATTTAAACTCTTTAAATATTATCCAAATTACATTGTTTAATAATCAATTAATATAACCCAAAAAATAAACAAGACAGTGAAGACACTACTCTGAGTCAATTTAGAGAGTTTGTAATTGTTAATATAGTATAATAATAATTGAATTTAAATGTTATGTATTATTGGTGTAAATTTTTTTCATATTATCAATTAATCATGCTTTGTCACATCAATAAAAATATTTATTCTAATAATTACTTAAAAGATAGGATTTAATTGATATACATTGTCACTTGTAAAGATTTTTTACACTGTCAATTAATTATAAATTGCTGCATCAATTAAAATATTTAACTCTTATCCTAACTATTTTAAAAGTCACCTAAATCATGATTTCTGATTGATTACCGGTATAAAAAATTTTACACTAACAATGCATAACAATTTAAATCTAAAAGTTATACATGAAAATTAAATTATTTACACATAAATCAAAATTAAATTCATATAATAAATTAGACAATTAGATTCTATTTTTATCAGACAATTAGTTTCCTTTCTTATACATGAAGTTTTTTATTTAAATACTAGAGAGAGAAAAATTTTATTAATCTTTTTATTCTGTATCATGCCAAAAATCAAAATATTTAGACTTTTGGTATGGTGATCACACATTTCTATTTAGTGAATATATTCGTTTCTTTGGTTCGAGTTCAAACCACAAATTGTATTGTTTTTTTAGTAAAAGGTTTAGGTGATAGTTGGGTCTAGGGGCTCATTAGGGTCAGGGCAGATCTCTCGTCTCAAAAATCGCTTATAGAGATATTTAATTATAGATTATCCACCAACGAAGTCCTCGCATCGGCAACACAAAAAATTGAAAAGGGCATATCTAGTGAAATATCAGTTTTTCTATGTGAGAGTGAGAGGAGTAAATCTTGGTCATTAAAATCATGCATGGATAATCAAAACTATGAGTTAGTTAGTGATCATGTGATTACTTAAAAAAGTCACGTGACCTATGTTCTAATCTTGACCATTCATAGTTTGATCCAAAGATTAAAATTTTGTTCATTTTTTTTTTTAACTTTTCAAAGCATGAAAAAACATAATTCATAACTAAAACATGTATGGGGAAACGATCATTAGACACTAGACTTGAATATGAAACTAAACAAAATTAGTGGCTGGGGAGATAAGGAATAGAGAGCGGCGAATCCAAAAAAATTGGTTAGTCAAGGGAATGAAAATAGTCTATAAATATTTTTACAAAAAAAAAATATATGCGATAAAAAAAAAATACACAAGATATAACGTGTGGTTCAGTTTCAATGTAACATACATTCAATGGTGAGAAAATAAAAAACAATTCACTAACTAAAAGATGAGAGATTATAAAAGTAATTTTTGCTCTTATCATTCTCCAATTACACCTAATTATCTCTCACACAAAATACATAATCCTTTTGATGACTTCTAATTAATATTTTTTTTCAATTTATATGTGAAATAATTCTTAAATTCAATTTAAAAAAATAGTGGATGAATACACCTAACAAGATAAGTGATAATGATTTGACATGTGTGAACAACATCTAATTTTTTATAGAAGCAAAAAAATTACTAAACATATTCATTTAAAAAAATTGTCTTGTGAGGGCAATTGCCTCCGCCTCTAATAACAATTTTTTTGGGAGGGGATGACTCATCTTGTGTGACCAACAGGTTTTCCGAAGGAGATTAGTCACTGTTAACGGTGGTGGATACTCCGTAGTTATAACATAGTTATTAAAATATTATTGGAATAGCAACATATTTTAACTTCCAATAATATCATAAGAATTTAATTGATTTGCATTGTCAATGTAAAGATTTTTTACACGAACAACTAATTAGAAATTGTCACATAAGCTAAAATGTTTGACTCTTATCCTCACTATCTTAATATTCACTCATATATTGCCACATAAGAATTTAATTGATATGTTTGACAGTATAAAAAATTTTATATTGAGAGTGTATAGCAATAAAACTCATATATATATGATAAAGGATCATTGTAAATATTGTTATTACCCTTAAGAAAGTGTTTTCTATTTTATCAACATGGTAGAATAAGAAAGTGTTTTCTCTTTTATCCTTTTTTACCCTTGATATTGTTATTATTTAATTATGATTTCAAACCTAATTAGTCAACCTTATTAATAATTAAAATATGTGATTTTATTAGCAATTTTTATAAAAAGTGATTAAAATATCACAAGTTATTTTTTTATTTAATTATAATTTAAAAAATGGACTAATGTATAATTAAAAACCCAAAAATATATATTATCAAACATTTTTTTATATACTTTAATGTAAATGTATAAAAAATCCAATAATATTAAAATTTATTTTTGAAAAAAAAATATAATTTTGATATAAGGGTAATTTTATCATTTGCAGATATTTTATATCATATATTCATATCCTATCGTTATTTGATACGCATCAAACATCGGATATGATCAGAGTTTATCATACTTATATCCTATCATATCTTTATCCAGCTCGCATATCTTATCTATCATTACTCAATCATGATCATCAAAGGAGTCCTAACCGTTCAGAATGTTTTAATCAATAAAAGTCAACGGGACTGTCCGTTGCATAAAATTAATTATTCCTACGTCATAAGGAAAATAAAAAATAGCAAAAGAATTTTCATAATTTAAATGTATCTCCCGCACCGTATGGGTTTGCCTTCAAGCAGCAGTGTTGTGTTTTAGTTTTGACTTTTCATAAATCACAAGAAGCGAGGTTTGACGGCAATGTTCTTCAATTTGAGATCTAATTAACTACATGGAATATTGAGGACGGAGGGATTGTTTGACTTTGTGGAGAACTTGACTCTAAATTAATTAAGAGTAAAGGCCCAAATTGATCCTCGATAAAAATTCACGGTGACATTTTGGTCCCTGAGAAATGAAAAATACCAATTTGGTCCTTAAGAATATAAAATACGGGTCAAATTGGTCCTTTTTAGGATAATTTTTAGGGACATTTTAGTCCCTGTCAAGAACTATTTTGACCCGCATTTTATATTCTTGAAGACCAAATTGATATTTTCTATTTCTCAGGGACCAAAATGTCACCATGAGTTTTCGTCGAGGACCAATTTGGGTCTTTACTTATTAATTAAGGTAAGGATCTTTTCTTCTTGACATATATTTGGTTTGAGGTTAGTGGCCGTGAAATCAAGCTAGTGATGGCATTTCTGTAATTGTTTTTACTAAAAAACTCAGAAGCTACAACTTCTCATTTTTCACGTCCGCGTCAATTCTGACTTGCAACCAAACATGCTAGTTACTTGAATCCAAAACGCGCTTTTTTCATGCCTGATCGTCACAGGCTCAAGCAAAGGAAGATAGCCTTTGAATTACTCTTCTCGTATCTCATAATAATATAGTCCTCTCATTGGAGTCGTTCCCAATATATATATATATATATGAAGTGAGAGGAATTCATTTTAGCCTCTAGATTAAAATCAAAAGCCCGGATTAAAACACCTAATTTTAAAAGTCTTATGCTCTTCTTTTACCTTCGCCTCACGTTCTGCCATGATATCTCTCCTTCTCCCAAATTTATGTTCACTGCTACAGTGTAGGGATGATAGTTTGAACCCTATCCGCTGGCTATCACAAAAAATACTCGTGATGGATAGGGTAAATACTCGCTTTGTGGATACGGGTGCTGGACTGGATAATTATCAGCAAACAAGAGAGGGTATGGGTGCGGGTACGGGTACTCTAGTACCCACCCCGCGCCCGCCCCTCACCCGCATATATATATATATATATATATATATATATATATATATATATATATATATATTTGTATTTATATTAATACATACAATTATAATTATATATCAAATTTTAAAAATATAATTAATGTAACCTACGGTTTCTTAATTATTTTTTTCTTTCAGACTTAATCACCTACTGACCTAAGCACTAACAGCAGCGGGTGATGTTCTTTTTGTTATTTTTTCCCTTTTTTTTAGTTAAAGTGTGGGTATGGGTATTTAGGTACTCAGAGGATATGGATAAGAGTACTTAAGTTGCTACCCACGCGAATATGGATCCGGATACGGATATTTTTTTCAAATACAAGTATAAGGATGAATACTATAGTATCCTACCTATTATCATCCCAATTACTGTGAACAAAGAAACTGAACAACCAGAAAGCAACAACCTGTCACTGTGCTTTCCTACCTCTCTTCCCCTACTTTCATATTCAAGATCTCATCTTTTTTACCCATTTTTCTTCTTCTTTCAACAAAACTCTAGGGTAATATGTCAGTTTCTAATTTACGCTTTTTTAATGGAGAGGCAGCGGAACTGGGGCCATAAAATAAGCCATCAAAGAAAGAATGATAAGTTTGGATTGAAAGATTTTGCAAAACACAACAATGTCAGAAAAATTGGAAGGTTTTTGAAAAGTTTGGACTCTTCAGCATACCCCGTTGCCATGTAGATATGGCATTCACGTTCCACAGTGTCTGGATTTTGTTGGAAGTAGAAAGATAGCGTAAAAAAATGAGAATTTGAAAATGAAAATAGGAGAGAGAGGTACAAAAAGCAAAATGACGGTAAAGAGTGCACGTGACTTTTAAAATTGGGTGTTTTAATCTAAGCCTTTCATTTTAATTTAAAGGTTGGAATAAATTCCTCTCACTCTCGCATAAAAATGATCGTCTCACTATATAGGCAAAATAAGTTGATTAGTCCTATATCTTTATTTAATTTTTCACATCGGTCTCATAAGTTTTTTTTTTTCAAATCGGTTTTCCATTTTAGTCTTTTTCATCAATTTCGACCTAATGCCGTTAGTTTTGAGCTGACGTGGCATGATATTAGTATGACACATGGCTCTTTATTTGACGGTGTTAGGTCGAAATTGACGGAAAGGACTAACGTGAAAACGAAACACAACGTGTGGGACCAATTTGAAAAAAAAAAACTTATAGGACCGATATGAAAAATTAAATAAACATATATATATATATATAATATTAATTACAAAAATATTTTTCATCCATGACCAAATTTTTAGCATTAAAAAGATCAATTAACTAACGTATTTGGATATTTCAAAATTTGATAATATCTTTTAATTTTTTTATTACTGCAATGTTTTCTTACAACAATGTTATTTCAAAATTTCTTTTTAAGTTTTACCGGTTGAATGATGTTCAAGAAGAACATTATTGACTCATTTTTCAAGAAAAAAGAGAGAATAAATGAGTTTTTTAATCATGTTATAGGTACGGAGTATTCACTATCGTTATCAGTGACTAATCTCTATCGAGGAACCTGTTGGGATACAAGGTGGATTATCTCCTCCCAACCAGATTTTTTCCATACACAAGAGCCAGAAATTCGAACCACGTACTGACCATTTGCTTAAGGTGTCTGCGTCCTTTACCACTTAGACCAACCACATGTTGGTAAAAAGAGAATAAATGATGAAAGATCATCTAGTGCACCAATTTTAAATTTAGAGCGTAATGTTGAAAAAGTTGCTGAGCAACTTACACCATTCAATAAGAAAAAACTAATATTGAAAAAGCCTATTGAGTGACTACTTCTAATTAAAGCATTAATGATTGAATATGGAAAAGCTAATATTGATACTTAGGTACGTAATACTAGAAAGCATCCACAAATTTGGAATTATCTTATCAATCAATAAGATGGAATTCGTAGGATGCACATATATAAAGTTTGGATCATATCAATTTATTATGAATGTGTATCTACTTTATAATCAAGAAGATTATCATGTCAATTTCAAACTCATTGGTTAGAGTATTAACTAAAATTAGTAGATGTTGCCTTTTGTCTTCCATGGTATTTATTTACTAAACTATCAAGTTCTATTAACTTCTGGCTCCCTCATATCAAATTTATTGGTTAAAGTATTCAGCATATTATTTTACTTCATGTTATATATCTAGTCTTGCCAGGTCTCTTTCTATCAAATTTCTGGCTTCTTATTGATTATATTCAATAAATTGATTTATTGATAACTAAAAGACTTTTAACATCAACATGAGGTTGGTTCGAATGGTAAAGGATTCGGACTCCTTAAGTAAGTAGTCAGATGTTCGAATCCTGATTTTTGTATATGAAGAAAACTTAATTAGGAGGAGAGAACCCACTTTGTGTGCCTAACAGGTTCCTCGATGGAGATATCACAAACAATGAAGGATACTCTGTACCTATAATATGATTACAAAAAAAAAAAAAAAAAAAAAAAAAGGTGCTTTTAAGTTAACGGACGGGAGGGGATATTATGTTCAATTACAATTACAATCAAATGTTAAATACTACCAATAGAAAATATTTGTTAAAAAATGGTGGGATAAGCAAAGAGTTGACTTCTGCTTTTGTAGCTTGGCACACCTCTTGTAATGGGTTTGATCAAATCAGACCATAACTCAAGTAACATGTTGACAAAAATTAATACCAAAAATTAACCTGACGGTGAAACTTGGAGCATTGTCTTTCGCATTGACTGACTAAAGGCTTGAATGCATAGATCCAATAAGTATAAACAACTGAACTGATGAAACGGGAAGGTGGAATAAGTAACAGTATAGCCGCATGGATATCCCAGCTCTCGATCGGTTGAGAAATTATAATCCAGAGAAGAACCAAGATTACAGAATATATGTAGTAGCTTAATAGCTAGGTAATAAGAAAGAAACACATATATATGGAATCAGAATACAAGAAGGAAATGAAATTAAAGGAAGAAAATCAAGTTAATGAACTTATTCTTCTAATTATGTCCACAAAGAATGAAATAAATCTCATAACTAAGATAAATTTCAACGTACGCACAGTCATAACACTAATTAACATAGCAACATTTACAAAGAAAAAATAAAAAAGAATATCACCAAAACTACCTATGTACGAAGGCAGCACAGAAATTGATCTACTATTTGATGAAATCTGTGGTGCATATCAACAACAACAGCGCACCAAAATCGATTGATCTCAATTAGTATTCAGGAAGTTCTCTAAGGAATTCCAACCCAGAAGGAGATATCAAACTACCCAAAATCCCATATGGGGAATCAGAATATTTATACCCTAATTGATATGAGCAAAAGAAATCTGATGAATTTGGAGTGAACGGTGGCATATCAGCAAAACCCAGATAATTGGAGGGACTATTTTGAACATTTGCATCTGACTTAACACAAGTCTCATCATCATCATCATCCCTCCTAACAACTGAGCTAGTTTCATCACCATGATCATGATCACTAGAACCTTGCTTCTTCCACTGCAGCTGTTTGATGCTACTGTTGTTGGAATTGGACCCATCAGAAAAAGATGATCTAAAATTCTGAGATGCCTCTTGGTGTGGGTGCTGAGGTACGTCTACGTTGGAACTTGACATGCCCGTGAGTCTCTGAACCAGAGCCATGAAATCTTGGGCTTTGGTGTGGATAACCTTGGGTGATTGAGTGTAAATGATGATGGGGTCCCTCTGTTGTTTGTGTAGTATCGTCTCTGCAACAGCACATGTTGAAGAAACTGAAGGCTTACGAATCAAATGAGAGTCTTTGTTGGTCATCAATAGGGAAGGACGTGGACCATTGATCACCTTCTTTGTCTTCTCACGATATCCATCCAACTTTGTAGCAGGCCTCATCTTGGAGTTCAACTCAACAATAAACCAATGTGATAGATATAAAGAAACTGTTTGATTATAAAAAGCACCCAAACTGGTAATTAAATAGGGAATAAGGGAAGAGAACAGAAGGTGATATTTATAGATTGAGAAGGTGAAATCTTTTAGCCAACGATTCTGACCGTTGACACTGGAGCTACAGCTCCGAGTTGTGAATATGAAATATAGATGATCCTTTGATATATTACTTAATTGTGAATTGTGTTCTTTTGATTTGACTGTTGGAGTTTCAACCTTATTAAGTAATTAGTATCTAAAATATAATTAATTTTACTAAATATGCCAAGTAGCGTGAGAGAAAAAAAATATTAAACTGACCTAAGATGATACGTACAAGACAAGAAAATTGCTGATTTCAACTCCAAAAACCAAAAAGAAAAAGAAATATGCATTATTATTAGTAATATTCCAAGTTGGATGGATGTTTGTTCAATTGTTTTCATAATGTTAACCTTTTTGGCCTCCGTAGTTGCACCTCGTGGCCGCCTGCGGACGGCGCAAAACTTCCCCCTTTCTTTAGTAAAACTTGTTTTCTACCTCAAATTAGATTTTCTTTTTATATTTTGGCAAATAATAACTAGTTTCCTTTTTTTGATGAACCACCATAATTGGGACCTTTGACTTTTCAGTGACATCCTGAGATATTCCCACATGCTTCGTCTCTTTGGACCGACTGACAATGATGATTAGTTTTGTAAGAATATCGTTTAAGGAATAAAAATATAAAAATTCAAATTCTCATTAAAAAAATGTGCTTTTAAAATCCTAGTATATTAAATATATAAATTTTTAGATACTATTTTTTAATAAAAACTTTATATCTTTCATTCATTAACCAATATTACGGCGAGACTAACTTTCAAGTGTATAATGGCTAGACAAGTCTTTCCCATAATGGTGACTCCATAATTTAAATGAAAATGCTGGTGAGTACGAAAATAAATTTCGTATCAATCAACGAATGATGTGGTACTCACTAATACCATTGTTTCTTAGTGTTTTATTTTTATTTGAGCAGTGCTATTCATGATGAAAAAACTTTTCGTTGGTTTCCGACGAAGGCAAATACAACGTTCTTTACTATCTTTTATATTTTCTTGTTTTTATTATTATTATTTTTAAAGATCAAAACGCAAGTTTCGCATCATAATTTTTGGGATTCGTATCCCGTTTTATGAAAAAACATTAGCACCATTTTGTATTACTGTTTTATTTTAATGTTTTATTAAAATATAACTAATTGTGTTGGCTTGTTCGCACACATTTCATAGTGTATTTTGGGTAGCAGCCCTCTAATTTAAACACTGTCAAATTTAATTTGTCTTGCATTTCATTTCTTAGCCGGCTAACCATTATTCCTTGAAAATTTCGTGTGTGTTGAACATATGACATCAAATTAATCATGTTACCTTGTATACTTGTATATATAATTTGTTCTTATATTACTTTCATTTATATATCATTCGAATATATATAATAAGATTTCTATTCTCATTCTACAACTCTAGCTATGGATAACTCAAGTTTGAATTTTATAAAACTCAAAATGTCTCCAATTTGAAAAGTACTTAATTAAAAGGTTATTTTTAAACATCCACCATTTCTTGGAAGCTAAGATTTGTGCCACTATTACTTTTTTATTTGTTCGCAAGTTCACAAATCGAGTTTGCATCTTTTGTATAGACAAATGTTAGTTATTAATTTATTATGTTAGTGGGAGGTGAGAATCAATCAACATCTTATATCCCTTACTCATTTATCTCACACCCCCAAATCACTTTGCCTTGACAATCAAGTTTGCTTAAAAGAAGTTGGTAAAAGAGTGGGATGGATTAAAATTCTATTGCGCTTGGTGGTAAGTTTAATCAACCTTTAGATATTAAATTCGGCAAATTATTTTTGAAATTGAGTTATTTTATAATCTCTCTCCTTCTTAATGAGACACATGGAGTCTCCTACATTAAATATCTTTAATATTTTAATATATTTTAAAATATACTAATTAATAGTTATTATTATTAAATAAGCATATTATCTTAATTCTTATAATAACAAGATTAAAAATCAAGCATAATATAATTGGTTGTTACAATACAAAAAATTACAGTAATAATTCATCAAAGTTAAACTTAATTTGTTGTCTAGAGTGCCTTAAGATTTACATCTTTTTTTCTCAACAATAGTTAGTGCATGTACTTTATTTGTCAAATATTAATTCCGCAAGGCCAAAAATCCCATGATCATTAACCTCATAGCAAATTGAATTAATTAAACAGTCTACATGTCATCTGTGGCCCCAGTAAACAAACGGATCATCAAGGAATAGAATAGAATTCAATATTAAAGCTTTAAAATAGTGTGAAGACTTTATACTTAGTTGATAGAGAACCCTACGTGGACTCGCGGAGCGACCTCCTTTACTAATGCTCTAATGGAGCAATCTCCTCCATTGATGGCTCAACCTATCGCACTTGAACTCGAAGTTCAGCTTTGAATGCGCTTCTTTTTTTTTTTTTGTTGCAAAATAAGCTCATTAATGTGACAAGCATTGCAGTCAATTCATAAAAGTCAGTATCCCTAATTTTTTATTGTTGTTAAATTTTCTAAGATCTATAAATTATCAGTTGAAACTTGAAAGCAATGCCAGAGTCAATAATTGATAAAAACAAAAATTAGGGTAAGATTATAATATTTATTAAAAATATTATTTTTTTATTTCTTAATCAATATTGAACAGTTAGAGAGTGCTTGCATAAAATAAATCTTATCAAACCGTTGTTTTTTATTGTAAAAACTGCTTTTCAATGAAAGCTGATATATAAACTGATTAAATTATGAAATAATTGTTTTTATGAGAAAAGATCGTTTTTAGAAAAGCTAGAAGTTTAAAGTTTATTTAAAAAATTGTTATCTAATTAATATCTATATAGAAATTTCAGTACCTGGGGAAATCTCTCAAATACCCTTTATTAGAACGTCGACACGTGTCCATTATTGGGTTATATTTGTCTTTTTCTTCACTTCCAAATTTGAAATCTATATTCCTCTCTCTCTTTTTCTATCTCAATCTCATCCAGATCATTTCCCCTAACCTAACCTTACCTTTTTTCTCTGCATCGCTTCTCTCGCTGCAAAGAAGCTTTTGGGAACGGCAACTAGGGATGGCAATGGGTAGGGTCTGGGTAGGGTACTATAGTACCCATCCCTATACCCACGTTTGAAAAAATACCCGGACCCGTACCCGTACCCGTGTGGGTATCAACTTAAGTACCCTTACCCTACCCTCTGGGTACCTAAGTACCCATACCCGCACCCATTACCCACACTTTAACTAAGAAAAAGGGAAAAAATAACACAAAGAATATATATCAGCGGCTGCTATTAGTGCTTAGGTCAGTAGGTGATTAAGTCTGAAAGGGAAAAATAGTTAAGAAACCGTAGGTTACATTAATTTTATTTTTAAAATTTGATATATAATTATAATTATATGTATTAATATAAATAAATAAATATATAAATATATATTTATATATGCGGGTGCGGGGCGGGGTGGGTACTAGAGTACCCGTACCCGCACCCATACCCTCTCTTGTTTGCGGGTAATTACCCAGTCCTGCACCCGTACCCACAAAGCGGATATTTACCCTACTCACCATGGGTATTTTTTGAGGGTACCCAGCGGGTAGGGTCCAAATTGTCATCCCTAACGCCAACGCCGTCTTCGGCCAGTAGGGTTCCGCCGCGATTTTACTTGATCACTACTGGCGATGTGATAAAACTGCAGATCAAGGTTGACGAAAATACCGGAAAGATCCTCGATGCTCGATTCAAGCGGCTGGGGCTCCGCCATTGCTTCTTCCTCTATCGCTACTGAATGGGTAAGGGGAAAACAAATGGAGGAAGTTTTGTCCATTAAAAACACTGAAATTGCAAAGCATCTTTCACTTCAACATGCTTGCTGAAGATGCTATTAAAGCTGTTGTGAAAGACTATGAAGCTTACCGTGCTAAGGCAACTGTTACTTTCACTTTTTTTTTTTGTTAATTCTGATGACTATCACAGTGAAGAAAAAATGTTCATCCATCTGATGACTACAAGTGTGATCATCCACTCGAGAGGTTTCACCCATCTGAAGCTGATGATCTTCACCCATCAGATGACTATCAGTGAAGAACCTTTTAAATGATCGCCCGTCTGATGACTATCAGTGAAGAACCTTTTAATTGAGTACCCGTCTGATGACTATTAGTGAAGAAATGTTCACCCATCTGAAGCTGAAGATTTTCACCCGTCTGCTGACTATCAGTGAAGAACCTTTTAAATGATCACCCGTCTGATGACTTCAGTGAAGAATCTTTTAAATGATCACCCGTCTGATGACTATCAATGAAGAACCTTTTAATTGAGTACCCGTCTGATGACTATCAGTGAAGTCAGTGAAGAAATGTTCACCCGTCTGAAGCTGAAGATGTTCACCCGTCTGATGACTATCAGTGAAGAACCTTTTAAATGATCACCCGTCGGATGACTTCAGTGAAGAATCTTTTAAATGATCACCTGTCTGATTACTATCAGTGAAGAAATATTCACCCATCTGAAGCTGAAGATCTTCACAAGTGAAGATCTTCAGCTTCAGATGGGTGAATATTTCTTCACTGACTTCACTGATAGTCATCAGACGGGTACTCAATTAAAAGGTTCTTCACTGAAAGTCATCAGATGAGTGATCATTTAAAAGGTTCTTCACTAAATTCATCACACGGGTGATCATTTAAAAGGTTCTTCACTGATAGTCATCTTTTAAATGATCACCCGTCTAATGACTATCAGTGAAGTCAGTGAAGAAATATTCACCCATCTGAAGCTGAAGATCTTCACTGATAGTCATCAGACGGGTGAAGATCTTCAGCTTCAGACGGGTGAACATTTCTTCACTGACTTCACTGACAGTCATCGGACGGGTGATCATTTAAAAGGTTCTTCACTGATAGTCATCAGACGGGTGAACATCTTCAGCTTCAGACGGGTGAACATTTCTTCACTGACTTCACTGATAGTCATCAGATGAGTGATCATTTAAAAGGTTCTTCACTGAAGTCATCAGACAGGTGATCATTTAAAAGGTTCTTCACTGATAGTCATCAGGCGGGTGATCATTTAAAAGGTTCTTCACTGATAGTCATCAGACGGGTGAACATTTCTTCACCGATAGTCATCAGACGGGTGAAGATCTTCAGCTTCAGACAGGTGAGCATTTCTTCACCGACTTCACTGATAGTCATGCATCAGACGGGTGATCATTTAAAATGTTCTTCACTGATAGTCATCAGACGGGTGAACATTTCTTTACTGATAGTCATCGGACGGGTGAAGATCTTCAGCTTCAGACGGGTGAACATTTCTTCACTGACTTCACTGATAGTCATCAGACGGGTACTCATTTAAAAGGTTCTTCTCTGATAGTCATCAGACGGGTGAAAATCTTCACCCGTCTGATGACTATCAGTGAAGAAATGTTCACCCGTCTGAAGCTGAAGATCTTCACCCATTTGATGACTATCAGTGAAGAAATATTCACCCGTCTGATGACTATCAGTGAAGAAATGATCACCCGTCTGATAACTATCAATGAAGAAATCTTCACCAGCCTGATGACTATCACCGTAAAGAAATCTTCACCCGTCTGATTACTACAAGTGTGATCATTTCTTTTGCCATGTATTTTAATTTTTTATATTAAATAAAGATGCAAGTTTATTATAAGAAAATTTGGCTTATGCTCAATTAGTTTTGGATGGCCTTTCTGTTGCTTTTTGAACCATGGTTATCTTCTTGATAGTAGCTTTAGACACCTAAGCAAACTAATATATTAATTGATGTCATGAACTCTTGATTAACCTTACTCCAAGACACATGGAGTCCTAGTTAGGTTACCTAGGTACCCCCCCCCCCACGACACCTGAAACATGGTGCCGTTTAGGCGAGTCTTGGTGTTCCCAAGGCAGAATGTTTATTCACAGATTGACACTTGTAGTGCTCATTAGAAGTTAAGGATTAATAACTCTTTAAAAGCTTCGTTTACAAAAATGATTACTGGTGTAAGGTGAGTATATTATGGTGCTAAGTTGACAAATCATTAATATCTATATTACTTATATAGATATTTTTTAAATTGATTATTCAACTGTAGTTTTCTCAATTTGATCATTGTCCTTGAGAAAGTGGAAAGAGGTAATCAGAATGAATTGCCACCTAAACTTATTATTCTAATAATTTTAAGATGGACTTTTGTGAAGATAATTGTTTATTGGAGCATGATTTTTATCTTCCATATGATTTGTATCGGCATTTATGCTTTATAAATGTAAATACTGGTAAAAAAAATTGATTAATTTTTAATTTTAATTTTAGAAAAAAATGTTGTAAGCAACGTAACGCGACCCATACGAATGCATGGATATATTACTAGTATTATTTTGAAGCCAATAACATTCTATTTATTTCATCTCTCAAAAATTAATTACTAAATAAATATTATTAAATTATGCAAATAACTTTATATCATTTTGTATAATTTGTAATATAATTTTTTTATATAAATTATCTTAAAATTATTTTTGAAAAAATATATGTCAACATAATACTATTTCTATTGTAAAGGATGGGATTAGCGGCTACAAAGTGTAGCAAAAATCTGTTTTGAAATTCAAAGAATAATGTATTTTTGCCACGTCGACTGGTAGTTAGTTCTCTTGCTCGGCTGGCGCGCTGACTAGTAGTGGGTTTCTGGCTCAGGCGCTCAGCTGTTGCATCCACAAATTGAAGGTTTTCTCGTTACAAACTTGATCCATATAGATTTCACCATATAATCGTTGGATTTAATCCATATATATTAGTAGTGTAAAAATTTTTTTACACAAATAATTAATCAGAATTTGTTATATAAGTTAAAGTATTTAACTCTCATCCTAACTACCTTAAAAGTCACACACACCATGATTTCTGATTGATTATTAATGTAAAAAAAACTTTACACTGACAATATATAGCAATTAAACTCATAATTTTTTTAGTTCATTCCATCAAAAGTAATATATTGATTTTTTTTTTTTAAAAAACAATACGGAATTTTTTATGATGACACCTGCATACGTTTTCAAATCGCAAAGCACAAACATATAACAATAAGCAAATATAGTGTCAATAAAAAAAAGTGTAAATTATAATATTAAACTAGTATAATTTTGGACCGTTTGTTTATATTAAAAACTCTAATCTATTCTTGAAAAAACAATTTTAAAAAAATTAATTTTTTGAAAAGTTAAAAAGTATAACTTCTCATAAAAGTTAAATTCTAATTTTTGTCCAGCTTTTGCTTTTTAGTAAAAGCTCAACTTGACAAGTATATAAGAATTTCAGAATTAATAAAATCACTTTTTGTAGAGAAAACCTAAATAAATCGGGATTGTAAATAAATTGATAGGCTGTTAGTATATAAAAAAAGTAATCGTATATTATCACATATATATGTATATATAAATATAAATTTTAGAATAATTATTATAAAATTTAATTATTTTTAATAATATCACATGAGAAAAAAAAAAAGAATTAGATTACACCTATGGATAATATTAACTTACTTTTGGGGGTTAAAAGTCATTAAGAATTTTCTACATTTAATAGGATAACCAAAAATACCTTTCAATTGAAATTTTTCATGACCTACGTTTATCATTCGGAGGGTTGGACTTGAAAACAACCTAATATATAAAATAGAGAAATAAATTAAAAAATAAGAAAAAAAGAACACATCTAAAATGTTTATATATTAAGACTTTAACAATATATTGTATTTGTTTTAAAGGATTATTTCGTAAATAATATATTCCCAAAATTTAACATGTTGTTTCATAATAATATTATTATTTTGGATATTTAGAATAATAAAAATAATACCAATTTTCGCATGTTTTTAAAGAGAACGAGAAAAAGAAGGTCAAAAATTTTGAAACAATTCAAATAAGGAAGATTCTATGATACCCCTTGGATACTATATCCTTGTCTATGTGGTCCAATCAGATGGTGAGAACTTAGCCTTATGTGATATTAGGATACCCAAACCCTTTACTTTTCAAGGATACCATAACAACGCCCTTCAAACAATGCCGAAAGACACTTCCTATTTTCCCTGTGACCAAAGCCAAAAGAAAAATATGTCACTTTTCTTTCACACACATCAAAAGCCGTCACAGCAAAAGCAGAAAAGATCCTTTTGAAAAATTCGAAACTATCATACTACAATTCCAACTAATGGCCGCCTCTAGCATGGTGAGGCACTAAAAATGACCTGTTATCTCACAAGTAAATTCGGTAAAGCATATTTTTTTTAAAAATGGGTATCCGACGCACAGAGAACCAGAGACACAACAAGGGAGTTATGGACTTTGACACCTTGTGTGCAACCTCCTCCATTCTTCTCATGCTTGGCCACAACCCCACCTGCCACCACAAACCCCATCACTATCCCGGTGGGCCACTCTAACATGAAATTGCTCTCTGACTGGAATACAAACTTGTTCATCGATGGTGCGCATGCTATAATGGATGGTGATCCATATAGATGCGTTCTGAATAAACCTCCTCCATCCCCGTATCTATTCGTTCATTCAATTCAAATAGGAGGAACACACTTTAATGAAGTTACTTACTTATTTGCAACAAAACTAAATAAATAAACTTAATTTTTTTTATCAACATAAATAAACTTAATGACTTGCGTTTCTTAGCGTTGATGAACTCATCAGGGCGTCGAAGAAATTTGAAGTACCATAGGAAGCTGATAATTTCTCCTCGTTGCCCGTAGCAGCCGCGCACAATGACGTCATTGGAGCAGAGTCGCACACCACCTCTGCTATGGTCCGCCGTTGTATGGAACCATCGCGTTGCATCGCCCCCATTTCACGGTTGTCGAGCCTTTACTCTTGTCTCTCATGTTTTCGGTGGGGAACATAGCATATAAAATCTCATGCTTATCGTGCCATCTCTCATGAATTCATCCCCCAGTCTCGTTCTTCGCGGAGCTGGTACAGTGGCCGTAATCGGTGTAGTTGGCGGTGTGGCCACTGGCTTGTGATCGCGATTCAGAGTGACGGATCAGCCACCGGACTTGAAAAACGATGAGGACGGACGAAGATCAGTGTGAGGCATTAACATTTCGTTCACGAAGGAAGAAAATGAAGAAGTAGAGGTGTGTTTGGATGGGAGGGAATCCATGGGTCTTTTTGTGTAATTAGTAACTAGTAATCAAATCCGTCCCTCCATTAAAAATAAATTTATCTAATGGTCCAAAGAAGTGATTCACCGTGAAGCACGTGTTTAGCTACTTCATGTTAGATGCGGCCCCAATTAATTGCCTTCAATCATTTTGAAAGATATGGAACGAGGGACGGACGATAAGTTTCAGTTAACAAGGGCCTGGCCCCCTATCAACCTTTTTTTATTTTAATATTAGTATGAGAAAGCCCAAGACTCTGATATGTGTTATGTGCTTGTGCCGAATGTAATACCCTTCTAATCTGTTGTGTGCTTGTGCTGCCGATCTTCAATTCAAAGGATGCTTGTCTTCCACTGCTTTAATATTTTATCAATTTTCTTATTATTTCTTTTCATATTCCAGCTGCCTTTTTTTTTTTGATAGCCATTGTACGTTCGTTTTCTATTATTGATTTTTTTATTTCTTTTTCTTATGGTTTTTTTATTATTGTCATTGTACCGATTTTTTTCTTATGTTTTCTATTATAGCCATTATATCGTATGTATGTTTTCTATTTTGTCTTATTCCTTTTTTTTTCCTCCTTATTTTATCATCTTTTGCTTTCATATTCTTTAGCCACTGTACGTAGTAGTTAATGGTTATACTTTTTATTTATTAGATGGATATAATATTAATTTTTTATTAATTTAATTTAATATCAATTTTTTTATTAGTAGTCAAGACTACACTTCGCAATAAGATGAAAAATGAATTTTTGACAAATTGTCTACTATAATACATTGAAAAGAAAATTGCTGAAAAATTTAGTGTAGATTCAATTATAAATGATTTTCGTGACATGCATGAGAGAATTTTTTTTGTTTTGATAGATTACTAATGTAATTAACATTTTGAAACATATAATTATAAATATTTTGCATGCAAATTTATGCATATATATATATATATATATATATATATATATATATATTTGTTGGATGAATTTTAATTTTTATAGTTGATCCTTAAATCATCCCAATGGTGACTTCGTTTGTATGGAATGTTGGTATTTTAGCGGGTAAGTAGAAAGCAATAAATAAAAGGAATAAGTAATAAAAAGGAATCAAAATATTAATTGAAAAGATAGAATAACAAATTGTAGGAATTTTTAAAAACTTTTAAACTTGAACTCATAAAAAAATATTTTGATATCCCGCACATTTTACAAAAGTAATGAAATGTTTTAGGGTTGATTCGTTTCATGAAATAAGCTTTGGGGAATACGTCTTGTTTCGACGGATTTATTCTTTATATTCGGATCCAACACAAAACCGGAGGGGGAAAAAGCCATTGAGTCGTTGGGCTATGGTTCCAACCCATCTTAGAAAATCATTGTCGTGGCCTATCATATTACTTCTAGCAAGAGGTCGGGGCCAAGCCCCAAAATATTTTAAAGAAATGCTCAAAATCAGGTCGTTCCCTTCTACATCTGTGTCTGCCACTTCACTTAACCAGTTGAGGCCTTCTGCGAGAGTAGCAAAAGTTCACTAGTTAGTGTATGTTTGGTTTAGATTATTTTCAATATAAACGTGAAAATAACGTTTTTCGAGATAATTATTTTGGAAGCTTTGTGATAGGAGTTTTCTCCCAACGTGATTTTGTCTTTGCAAAATCTAAAACAAACAAACCCTTACTTGATACTAATACTTTGTTTGGTTTATGAAATAAAATTGAATAATGCTTTATTTGATTTACGAAAGAAAATTGAATAATGTTTTGTTTGGTTTACAAAAAAAAAATTGAAGGAGAGGGAAAAAAAATAGAAAATAAGATGATTATTTAGTTGTTTAATATGAGAGAAAATGAAAAAAAACTAAAACTTTTTTCCTCTCTTATTTGATTGTGTATATAAAGTAAGAGAAAAGAAAAAATTAGTTTTGTGAAATGACATAAATACTCTTATGTAAAAATTAGATGTAATAAGATTCACATTATTTATGTCTTTCTTCACCCAAAATTACATTTTCCCTCCACTTTTCTTTACAAATTTGGTGGAACAACTTTTGGTGGCAGTACCCATCTATTGTTTTTTCTTCCTTTTTTAATGATGAACCAATCAAGGAAAAACTAAACCAAACAAGACAAACGTACATTTTCTCCTCTTTTCTTTCCTCTTTTTTTCCTTCTTGTTTTTCCATCAAAACAAACACACGCTAAAGGAGGATGACCACCAACTCAAGTTACTAGCAAAAACAAAATTCGGGTCTTCTTAAAAATGGAGTTAACTTATAGCTGATTTGTCAAACGAGGTCCATTTAAGACAAACTTTGTTTTTTGACATATCTTTTAACGGAAAGAGACTTTTTCCATTTATTTATATAGCAAATTAGAATGAATCTGCACTAAATTCACTTGCAAGGTGAGTGTCAAAATTTTGATTTAATTATTTGTAGTGCCTGACATGGAAGAGCTCTAGGTGGGAACTGGGAACTGAGAGACATGTATAATAAACAAGAATCGGCATGCAAAAAAACTACAATCCCCAATTTTTTGTAAACCAAATGTTTGCACACGCGCCATTCTATGAACCTTGACTTGACCAAGGAATGTACTCATGTTTTAGATCCGGATGGAAATCTTCTGTCCCATTTTTTTATTACATTCTCTGTTTTCATTAATGATAAATTAATACTTAATAAAATAAAATCATAACTCATTTATATTTATTCACATCTTCAATCTTTGATTAATGAGAAATACTAAGATATCATTTTTTGTGAGGGCAGAATTTTATTCTTCAGACCCATGCCCCATCAGATTGTAATAATAAAATAATGGGCTTAGCCTGAGTTATAGGATCATGCGCAAAACAACCGCACGCGCACTGTCTCCCTCTCTCAAGTCATAGCTCGCACCACAATGGTGTTCCTCTTCTCCTCTTGGATTCTGCTATAAAGCCATCATGTTTTCCCCCACCACATGCTTCACAATCCATATAATATTCAAGGTTGGTGCATTTGTTTTCATATGCCCTTAATGCATTAGGCCCAGTAAGCTTACACCCACATTGTGCAATGCATTGCTCAGAGAACACTGAGTAAACTCTCTTCCCAAAGTTTTTGTCTTTCAGACTTTCACTCTTTTCACCCCTTCCTTGGATCTCCCATCCCCACTTTTATCATTCCCTTTCTGTCATTGATTTATTGTTTCTTTATCAATGCTTAATTATTGAGGTAACATTCTTAAAAGGACAGCTTCATCAGAACCCGCATGTTCACTTCTTCCAACCCGGACTGACACAGACATTATATATATCTGATAGTTGGAATGCATATAAAAACTTTTCTAATTAGCTAAAATAAATCAACCCAAGTTTACCCAACTCCTGGAAAACATCCCCTTCCAAGAAAATATAGTGGTATTAAAATTTGGAAATAACTTATCATTGCATTTTCTAGTTTTTTAAATTCGTATCTATCTCAATGGATTTCTTATCTATGATCTATCTCAATTGACATATTGCTGAATGCTGAAAAGGGGGAGGTGTTCGTTTTACTTGAAGTGTATTCAATTGGTTTATGGTTTATTTAGTGGGGTAGTTAATATATTAGGATTAATAGAGTGGTTTACATAATTAGTATTAATAATTTTTGAGTCCCTTTTGGGAGTGTTCTTTAATCTTCTACAAACTACTGGCTGAAATTTAAATGCCGGGTTATAGAGAACCAGCTAGGTAGTAGCTCATCCCAATATGTTGCCAGCCATTCAGAGACTGCAATATTTCTGCTCTATGGTCAGCTTTCCTGTCTCAATTGAGTGTATAATATAAAATACTAGTACTTGAAGTTGCGGTAGACTTCTTTGTAAGCATCCACCAAATTACAACTAAATCCTATTTTATGATGTTGCATATTAAATTGAGACTAATTATTAACGAAAAATCTTATTCTAATCAGAGCCATATATATAATAATTATGAACATGTTTACTTTCTTCTGTTTTTTTGATCAACTATGAACATGTTTACTTCAAGATATAGGAAATAAAAATCAGCCTTTTGGTTAAAATAATCAATCGGACGTACTAAGTAGTGACCCGTCGTTAATCATTTTACAAATTTATAAACAATAAAGACATTCTCACGGGAAAATCTTTATCATTGATCAATCCTGCAACATTGAGATCAAGGATATAGGATGTGTTCTGATTTTAACTTTAGTATTAGTTTAGCTTATTAAATGAAAATAAAATCAATTGTTGAAAATAAGTGTGAACGGATCACTCCTTGTGTATATCAACCTAATTAAGATTTTGGTCTTTACTGTGATGCTTTATGCATGTCAACTTTTGCTTATATATAATTGATGGTCCATAACTAAAAAATATATTTAGAGCATCTCCAATAATACAACCCATTTGAGTTGTTTAACTTCACTTCTTTATGTGTTCTACCATGTCCTTCAATGCCATTAACCAACATTAAATTTGACTCCCAATTTAATATGATGTCAAGATACAATTTAATTTAAAATAATCAATTGATTAAGATCTTGGAGGAAACTAGATCAAATTTACCCATTCCTAAGATTGATAAAAAAGGAAAGAAAGAAGTTAAAAATTAGAATTAATTTGTACATGGAAGATATAAGAAACAAGCTTAGCCAACAAGTGGTAATTATACCACTTATTATTTTTTTTCCTAAGTGTAATTTATGAGTTATTTGCGGCTATTTATGCACTGTTTTATGTATGTTTGGCATAAATGTGACTTAGGTAAAACTGAAGCTAAAAAGGAAGAAAACTGGTCAAATTGGCACGAATTGGGCTAGCATGCTGCGACGCATGGAGGCAAGCCAGAGTGCATCAAGACCACTGGTATTTGACGACGAACTTAAAAATTTTAATTAGTCAATGCTTATTCCCCGTTGCGGTGCGGGTGGAGGCGAACCATAACACGAGTACGTAAGTGGAGTTTCGCGTTTTGACTTTCCAAATCTCTTAGAGATTGCATCCGCACTTTGTTTTTCACGTTTGACGTGCAACCAGAGGCTAATAATAGGATAGTTTAGGTCCCTTTAGAGGTGGCAATTAGGGAAAGTCGTTGTGACTACAAGGATTCGAGTTTTCTCTTGATTTCTTCTTGTTCTTTTCGTTCTTCCACTATGAGTTTGGACTCATTGATTTCTATTGTTATTTCGTTCATCATAAACTAAACACCCTTTTATTAGGATGATGTAACCTCGCTATGACAATTTGATGATTTTATTTTTTGTTTCTTAATTTCTTACATCGTTACTTTTGCATTTTATCTCAGATCTTAATGCTTCTAATTACTTGATCACTAATTAGATGATATGTTAATCATATTGAGACCAAAAGACCAAAGCCATAGGTTAATACGAATAGATGTTATGTGGTATGCTCTGTATAGTCTTTGAAAAAGAATCATAAAGAATCATCATAGTGGATTAGTAATAAGGGGATATTTTCTTTAGTGTTTGAAAGTGACAATTGAATAAATTAAGGTTTTTCGTGGGTAAAAGGGGTTGATAATCGAACCAAATATATCGAAGTAACGATGGTGAAATCAGATCCCTAGAGTTTTCTGTTATTGATTATCCATCTTCTAATATTGCTTTCGATTGCTTTTCAATTTAGTTTCTTAATTACTCATTCGATTTGGTTGCTTAGATAAGTATATTTTAACCTAATTTTAGTAATTAATTTTCAATCCACATTAAAACGATACTGTTCTCATTATTTTATTACTTGTTAAAGATACGTGCACTTACGTATGAAAATCCACAATAATAGTTTACCCACACATATATATATATCTCAGTTCTCACCGGAAGGAAATGTGACTATTTTGTAGTTGTTCTACATAATTTGTAATTTTCTTAGATTTGTTTTTTTTGTTTCATTCACCAAGATTATCATTACATGCCCTAGCGGATCATTATAGCTCACCACAAAAAAAAATCCAATTATTTTTATTATAAAAATTGATATGGCGCCTTCAAAAGTCAAAATGACATTGTTTTGTCCAAAACCCTAATTTCATATGTATGAATGAAACAACTTGTTTTGTTGTTTTCTTTTTCTCTGCTTTTGTGTTGCAATGTTGCTGCTATTCGCTTTCTTCTTTCCTTTTTCGGCCCTCTAGCTCTATGTTGTTATTTGTTGTTGTTCGCATTAATTCTTCTTATCTTCTTCATGTTTTGCTACTATGTTCTTTTTCTCTTTTTCTGTTCTGTTGTTGTTCGTTTTCTTCTTCGACCCCCTACCTTACCATGTCCTTTTTCTCTTCTTAAGCACCTCGACCCTCTTATTCTCATCTAAGTCATGTGCCTCCTTAATTATGATCTTCATTTCAAGCAAGTCTACAACCTTAGTTCCAACGCCAAGTCTTAGTATGCATATTTAGTTTTATGCATTTTTTGGTCTTTAATTTATGGCGTTTTTATAATTATTTATGTAATTAATGTCAAGCTTTTTTATTAGGAGTTGTACAATTATCTTGAAAAGGCAAAATGGTTAAGCATAAAAAATGATGTATTTTTTAAGAGAAAAACTTCTGATAAAGATGAAAATTATATAACTTCATTATATCTTCGATTCAAAGAACTTTTCTAATGATCAAATAGTTCAACCGGATGATCAACCTTCCAACATTCAAAAAGTTACAGTTGATCAAATAGTTTAATGATTTTTTGATATCTTGTCCATTAATATTTTATTATTATTTTACATTAATATTAATACATTATGCATAAAAAATGATATATTTTTCATGAGAAAAACTTCCGACAAAGATGAAAATTATATAACCTCATTATATCTTCACTTCAAAGCACTTTTTTAATGAGCAAATAGTTCAACCCGATGATCAATGTTCCAACATTCAAAAAGTTACAATTGATCAAATAGTTTAATGATTTTTTGATCTTGTGCATTAATATTTTGTTATTATTTTGCATTAATATTAATACATTATTTAAAATTTTGATAAAATTATATATGATAAATTATGAATTTTAATTGAATCGTTTAATTATTAGTATCTAATAGCTCCCCAAAACTTTTACTCAGATCCACCACTACTTACATGCCATTATTTTCCTTAATCATGGTACGCAAGGGAATTAGTGTCCTGAATTTCCATGCTGCTTCGTAGGCATTGCACATGCACCAATCAATTTGAACATTTCTGTATTGTGTTCCATCTGAGACTACAAGCTGTAGTTTAGCTAATAAATCATCCATTTGGCAAAAATTAAACCTATTATAATGCATCACATTCCAGCGTTGTCATCATCCCATTTATGTTAAATTGTTAACCATAACATTAAACTGATGACTTGATAAAATGCCTCCTCATACAGCTAATTAACTAAGCTACTTTATGTATGCGGTTCACCCTATGATCCATGTCAGCAAATTTGGGTTCTTCTAGGACGCGATGAATAATTATGCAGCGTAGGAGCTATTCTTAATTTTTTGATCAAAGGAGCTATTCTTAATTAAAACTGAAGAACGTGTAATCATGAAAATACAACCACACTGTGCTAGCTACTTTGACACTTGGACCAAAGAACAGGAGAAACATGCATGCTCGAGGCAACTTTGTGTTTAGTAATAGCAACTAGTTAGGAGTCTTGATTGGCACTTAGAAACTTCATGTTTTCTATAAGTTGCACTTTTTATTTTTTAATTCCATGCAATATATTTTTCTATAGCATTAGAATGATAGAATTTTTTTAAAGTTCATATATATATATATATATATATATATATATATATATTTGTAATAAGTTTATATATTATTTTAAGAATGTAAAATGTATTCTAAAATTTACTAATTCATAATTTACTCTAAATCTAAAGTGTCACTGTGTATTAATAATCAACAAGCAAGAAAAGAAGAATATATGAGAAGATTAAATAATATTATTTTCATATAACTGATCTTTCTTTTATTATTTTTCACACAACTTATCATTTGAATGATGGTTTACGTTATATAGAGATCTATCACACTGGTATAAAACGATCATGGTTTTGCTAACCAGTTATACCGGTTAGCATTTGCTTTGTGATTCATTTTAATGTTTGGTAAGAGAAATTTATGATTCTGAGAATGAGAAAGAGATGGATGACCAAATATAAAGGGGGTCCATCCTATGGATGGTATATCTTGCTATCCTTCCCAAAATAGAATTGGCTACTTTTCATCAAAAATGGGAACTGAAAAAGTGAAAACCTAAGAGAAAAGAACATTTTCCCTTTAACAGGCAGGGGACCCCTTACACATTCAAGGCATGTTTGTATTTGCGCTTGGAGGGATATGAGCTAATGTTTGGAGTGGTAAAAATATAATATATTTTTATCCGATATGAAAGTAAGATTTCTTCCCATTTGCGTTTGCATTCACTCCAACACAGATATAAACACGCACTCAAATATATATATATAATATTTGTCTGAGAGCAGAAAGATTTATATATATATATATATATATATATATATATATATATATATATATAATAGAGAGATATGAAGAAAAATCAAATTTTCAACATACTCTCTATCTTTTTGACACTTATGTGATTTAATGGACTCATATTAAATCCATCCAATACTGTAGAGTGATTTGAAGAGAGTACTAGTATATTGTTAGCCTTACTCTAATTTATATTATCCCCCAACAGATGACCAAAAAAGCATAGAGGACCCCCACTCTGCCAAAGTACATAAACTTCGGAGCTCTTGGGGTGGGGGTGGAGCGGGCAGGGTAGAAGATGATAACACTAATCGTCTCATCCTGGAACTTGTGCATTATGCAGAAGTTATTTCCCACATCTGTTTGCAGAATTTTCTGAACCACGAGCCCAGGAATTTGGTCCCGATGCCCTAGCATTAACTATGACAACTAATTGGACTGAGAAGACTACCTATGCCTAGCCTTTTCTTTCGTAGCTATGAAATACTCCCCTCTGGCTCCCTCAGAAACCAAAGAAAACAAACTGAATTATGTTAACGTCAAAAAGGAAACGTGAATGGTGAGACCTACTAATGAGAATGGTCAGCACGAATTTGAAGTTTGGACTGTAGAACATCATTTAATAATGAGACCTACTAGTGATTAATTGACATCAATGAATAGTCCTATACTTATAATTATTATCTCTTCTGCACTTGGAATTCTTTTGTAAATGGTGAAGACATGATTTTACACAATCACAGTTAGTTATGGAAATTCACACTAAATGAAATTTGAAGAAAAAAGATCATTCTAATTTCCTCTATATCCCTTTGTAAAACAATGAGTATTAATAAGATACTACCAATATTAATCGAATGTTATAAATAGCCAACAATACTAGTTTTTTTAATACAAAATGGTAGGAAGTGAGTTACCGTCCTGGGACCTGGAGCAACATGGGTGGAGCCCCTCCACAAGAGATTTATTTTGCACAAGGCAAGGATCGAACCAGAGACCCTTCACTGAAGAGTATCCATGTACAAATCCACCCTACCTTAAGGACCTATTATTTTTTTACTGGGCCAACCTCATTTGGGTAGCCAACAATACTAATTGATAACAAATAAGGGTGAATTGCGATAATTAATTAGAATCCCGTTGTTACAAAAATAACTTTATATATAAAAACTCTTGAAAGATTAATTTGCACTTTTAAATTGTAAAAAAAGTAATTATATTATCAATAAGGTTTTAAATATCAGTATGCATTGTCAATGTAAAAAAAATTATACTGTCAATCAGATACAATTTATCACATCATTAAAAATATTGGAATCTTATCTTAACTATCTTAAAAGTTAGACATAAGATGATTTGTGATTGTTTAGGAGTGTAAAAAAATTTAGAATGCCAATATATCAGAATTAAACTCTACAAGCAATCTATTAATGCATTTTTATAGTCATCTATTATTGAAATAATACCTTAGTTTAGTAGGTTACTGACCATATATTAGTATTGTAGTTTACTAAACAATACAAATCTACTAACATCCGAGAGGTGACGGGTTCAGATATCTTAAGTAAGTGATAAAAAATTTGATCTCTGATATTTGTGTATGAAAAAAATCTAATTGAAAGATATCAATATTTCAATATCATCTAATATCTGGTAGGTTTCATATCAGCAGTTACCTGGTAGCCAAGGAATGAGTTCCGAATTGACAATTCATAAAGTATATTTCAGGTGGTATTTCAGGTTGTCATAAACTAAACCGTACAGACTTTATAGTTTATACCCGCAACTATGCAGCGATTCGGTTGTCATTCTTCCACGTTGTGTCATTCTATATGACAACTCAATAGATGAGACTTGGAGAAGACAAAGCCTTCTTATAATTTTTGCCCTCTTTATTTTGGGTCAGAGAAATAGTAATAATTAGTTACATAACAATATCCTCAACGCTTTAAATTTCATTTTAATAGTTTGCTCTCAATTCCATATACATGTATTATTATTTGTGCTATTTGTATATTGCATTTTGTATAAAGTGATGTAATACTTGTTCTGGACCAAATATGCAGCCCAAGCGGCCCAATCCGGAAGTTTAGGATGAGGGAATCTTAGCATGAGTCAGTGAAATTGCCGCATGTGATTTGACTGAGGTCCTTGTATTAGTCTTAGTAATTGTTAGTTCATTATGCCAGATCTTCGTCTCTTCTAATAAGACGCGCCTTCCTAACTCGGAGATGGTTACACCTGAAGTCTTCGCTACAAATACCACCCTCTATCCTGCATATACTCATCTTAGCAATCACACTTTGACCCTATTATTGCAGATAGTAACTTGACATTGGGGTGCCTTTTACAGTACCCCCACACACTTTGTGCATATTTATTTTTGCCCTAGAAAACCATGGTGGCATCTCTTTCATTGTGAGTATGGCAATTTGATAAATATTTTAACCAAAAACGTGTAAGCACCAAAGAGAAGCTTTTCAGGTGGACTCTCATGGTCGTGATTAAGAAATTTGTACCGCATAACCAAATAGGCACTTTATCAAGTTGTGTTGATTACAAAAGGAAGGAAAAGGAACGTCTGAGCCATTGTCTAGGACAAGCTCTACCACATTACAAATGTCCGAGTCTAATCTAAATCAAACTCTTAAAGGCATAATTAAACTTTTAATCCTCTATATTATTTTTTTGTTTTGATTTGAGCCTTTATTTAGTTTTCGTTTCAAATTGGTTCTCTAAGTTGTCAACGGTTCATCACGTTAGTCTTTTTCTTCAGATTTGCACTAACAATATTAGGAGGCTGTTTGGTAAAAGTAGCTGTTAGCGGATAAACTAACTGTAGCGGATAACCTAGCTTATTTTTTGTTGAAGTGTTTGGTAAAACTAGCGGTTGAGCTAGCGAAAAAATATAAAAGAACATAAAAGGACATCTTCATTAATGATTTTACATAACAGAAAGAGCAGAAGATAAAAATAGAATTAAATTAAGATAATAAGGATAAAACTAAAAAAAAAATTTAAATTATCCATAGATCATCTAAATTTGCATCCTTAGATTTTGTCCCTGTCGCTGAATGTAACATGGAAGGTATTGACAGGTAAGATAAATGCGCTCAAAACTGAAGACAGAATGAATAAATTAGCTTCCTATATATCCAACATAACTATACCAAAAAAAAAAAAACTGAATATCCTACATAAAGCCACAAATTCTTCAAGCCGGACAGAATTTCTTTTGAAGCCAAGACAAATTCACCCTCCTGATTCCTGAACGAGTGAATGCCTCATCCCCTTCCTCTCCGTACAAAAGTAAAGGAAAAGACGAGAGAGAAAAAAAGTGAGTAGTTGTCTTTTAGTAAATTGTTTTTCTTATTTTTTTTGGGTCATTGTCTTTTAGTAAATTGAAGAACGAGGGAAAGGAGGTGGGATTGGAGAGAATTTGGGTATTGCATATGCTCCAGAGTCGGATTCTCCCCTTTGTTTTGTACCCATTTATATTTATATTATTAAATATAAAATATGTGTGTTGGTTGCTCTTGGAAAGTTTTCTATGCGATTTGCTCATCATTTCAACGTCCACACCCAATATGTGAGTGAGAGAAAGAAAGAGAGTGGGAGAGACACGAAGAAGTTGGAGAACAACATTCACAATTTCAGGTTGCCAAAACGCCAAAACTTGAAATAATTAAAAAAAAAAAAAAACTCTTGCTACCAAAACTTTCTCAACACTTCTATACTATTCCCAATTTTTACATTTTTCTTACCAAACTAGCCTTTGAGAAAAATTGTGGGATCTCTCACATGAGCCGAATTTCCATTGCTACTCCAAAAGCCAAAATTTGCCACCCATGGCCATTCCTGCAATACTTCTCTCCAGAGACCAGCGATCCAAATTGGCAACTTTCATTTCCATTTTTGTACATTTTCCCCCCATATACCAATTTTTCATTTTTTGTTGTTGTTGTTGTTGTGGTGGTGGTTATAAAATAAACAGAGAGAGAGAGAGAGAGAGAGAGAGCAAAATAAATTTAAAAAAAAAAAATGAGAGTTGTAGGAGTAGCTGGAAGACCTACTCCGTCAAGAAGCGGTTCACAATCTTGACGCTTGGTTCCAAGACCTGCCTCTCCCATATATCGGACCACCTGTCTGACGTCAGCGCCGCCCTAAACGCGTCGGTGGCGTCAAGCCTCCTTAGGTCCCACCCCGCCCGTTTAAGCCTTAAAATCTTCCCTATCTGGCTCCTCGCCAGCTTACACGTGTTATCCTTGATCGCCCTCACGGCTTCTTTATATGCGCCCCTCCGCACCCGATCCTTATCTTCCTCCTTTGATCCGGGTGGGTACTCCTCCTTAAAATACCGGTCGAACTCTGGCACCCCGATGGCTTTCCTCAACCCGGTTCGGTTCGAGGAGTCATCGGGGTCGAAGAACCGAGCCAACTCGTCTACCATCCCTGAGTCAAGCATGTCGTCGACTCGCTTCAGCAAGTAATCTGATAGCACAGGGAAAGATACGTCCACCCACAGGAAGCAACACTTGTACCTCAACTCCGAAGATATCATCACGAGTGGTGACTCGGTATCGAACGCGTTCAACTCGGGCTCGAATCGTTCCACCAGAAGAGCGTGAATGAAGGAGTTGGAACCACCGACCACGATGGGGAGCTTCCTCCTGGAGCTGATATCGGAGATTATATCTCCGGCACGGAGGCGGAAGTCAGAGGGGGAGAAGTCTCCGGCGGATGGGTCGACGTCGCCTAGGAGGTGGTGGGGGACGCCGCGGCGCTGGTGGAGGGGGATCTTGTTGGTGGTGATGTCGAGGCCTCTGTAGACTTGCATTTTGTCTGAGTTGAGGATTTCGGAGAAAGGGAAGAAGAGGGTGGCGAGGTCGACGGAAAGGCGTGATTTTCCGGAACCGGTGGCGCCCATGATGACGACGACCTTGTCTTTACGGCGGTGGTGGTGAAAGGTGGTGGCGTCCATGCGTGGACAGCGGAGCCTGGTGCGTGGGGAGGGAGAGGAGGGAGTGAAAAGGGTGAGGGAAGAATGGTGGGGGTGGGGTGAGAAAATGGAAAGTCTCATAGCATAGGAAGGATTGAAGGAAGGAAGGAAGGAAGAAAGAGAGTGTGTATATGCTGTTGGTGATGGTGGAGAGACAGAGAGAATCGTTGTTGTGTTGTTTTGTGTTGTGTTGTGTTGTGCTGTGTTGTGAGAAAAAGGCAGGAAGTGCGTGGGTACAACAGGTAGCGTAGCGTAGCGTAGCGTGTAGTAAGTGGGAGTGGGAGTGGGAGTGGGAGTGGGTTTAAGGAATCACAAATATTTGGGTTGAGCCTTGAGCCTCAGCCTTGCCTTGCTTTGCTTTGCTTGCTTGGTGTTGTAAATGTAATACTAATAGAAATTGCATTACATTCAAATAGGTAATGTGAACCAAATTCATTCGATACAATACAATACAATACAGTGTTGTTGTCGGACTTTGACTTGGACAGGGGAGGCGGAGGAGGTTAGCTGCTAGCTGTAATCAAATCCGGGGCTGGGGGTAGAGGATTGCATTCAACTTTCGGAAGCTTTTGCTTTTGATCGAGTTTGCTGGTGTCAAGGAAGGAAGGAATGAATGAATAGGGCTTTTTAGCAAACCTAAGCTTAGCTCTCACCTCTCACTTTTCTTTCTCTTTCGGTGCAATCAGATTGAGGGGAGGGAGAATTATAGAGGTCCTATTTATTACCAAAGCTGAATGGTTATTAGATAGATTTCCTCTCGTAACATATACCATTACTGTTTTTTTTTTTTTTTTTAATAAAATAGGTTGATTGGTCATATACCTTTATTTAATTTTTCACATCGATCTCATAAGTTTTTTTTTTTTTTTTCAAATTGGTCATACACATTTCATACCATTTTCACGTTAGTCCTTTCCTTCAATTTTGACCTAACGACGTTAGTTTTGAGCTGACATGACACGATATTAGTGCGACACGCGTCTCTTTATTTGACGGTGTTAAGTCGAAATTGACGAAAATGACTAATGTGAAAACGAAATGAAACGTGTAGAACCAATTTGAAAAGAAAAAAACTTATGGGACCGATGTGAAAAATTAAATAAATGTATAGGATCAATCAACCTATCTTACCGTTTTTTTTTATATAAATAAATGTAACGCCTTTTACCCATTCTAACATATATTTAAATTAATTCTTCTACATTCATATTTGCACTCTTCAACAGTTGCTACGCTTTCAATGGTAGACATCCTATAAGCTAGCGTTATTACAAGTAACAAATATGTTGTTTACCCATTAATTTTTAGTTAAAGAAAACAGGAAACTGAACTATTTGAGTTTAATTTCGTAAACACTCATAGTGTATGATTTTTTCATCAGGTCTCATAGTGTATGTTTGGAATAATCTTACAAAATTGCTTCCCATCGAGATTAGCCGTGAAATCATAATGGTAAATAAAAAAAGGAGTAATAACCTGTTTGGTGTTATGCTGGAAAACCACGGTGAACATGATATTTATGTAATTATTTTGCACAAAAAGCAAAAACTACCAAGTAGCAGCTTCTACGGTGAAGGAAAAGCCATCATGAGTTTGGAATTCTACCGTGATCCTAAGCTTATACTAAAAGCAAAAGCAACTGCGTCTGCTGCTTCACATCCGAATTGATTTAAACGATGCATAGCATTTAAATCCATGTTAATTTACTTTGAGATTTGATTTAATTACATTTAATAAATATTAAATATCAGTATAATTTTTAAAATAAATTTGAAATTAGTCTATATCATCATATCAGTGTAATTTACTTAAAGATATTTGCACAATAATTTTTATATGTTTTTTTTTCTTTTTACTTGTTTGAAAAAAAAAATGAAAGATATATATAATAATAATATAAATATATACTTTTATTAAGAGGATTTAAGAAATAAATAAAAATGCTGTATAATTTTTGTTCCTGAAAAAGTAATGTGAAAAAATGTCACGAGCGGATGCTGCATTTCCCTCATTGCATCCTTTATTTAAGGCAAGGTTATTATGGATTTAAATTGTTTTTTTAATAAATAAATGTTTAGATTTGGGAAGATACATCCCCTTGCAAGGTTAGTAAAGACCACCAGCCTTACCAACATGTGGTTGGTTCGAATAATAACCAGCTCGGATCCCTTAAACTAGTGGTCAGAGGTTCGATTCTTGGCTCTTACGGATGGAGAAAATCTGGTTGAGAGAGGGCAACCCTTAACATAGTGCTTGGTTGGAGGAGAGGGAGGGGAGAGATTTTTTAAACATTTGTTGTTTGGTTCATTTTTTAGGAGGGGAGAGGAGCAAAATCCCTTTTCATCCAATTTTGGCTCCTCTCCAAAAGTGGGGGGATTTGGAGAGGAGGGGAGGGGTTTTAAAATATTTTTAATAGAATGACTAAAATTACTCTATTTATGTATCTTAAAATCTAAAATTATAAGGGTATAAAAGTAAGTTTTAAAATCTCTCACCTCCCCTTGTGAACCAAACACAAATAGTGTTACTTTCTCTCCCCTCCATTAAAATCTCTCCCCTCCCCTCATCTGAACCAAACACACCCTAAGCGTCGTCCAGGTCTCCCAATGGAGATTAGTCACTGTTTACGATACTGGATACTTCGTACCAATAACATGGTTAACCCAAAGACCATCAACCTTAGCAAGGATTTATAGTGTAATTTAAATATCGCCTACCAACAGAGAAAACTTGAAAATCGAATCCAAGTCACAAAGAGTGTGGACAGAAGAATTGACTAGATGTTCCAACCCTTGTTGGTTATGTTTATATTTTTATTAATTATTATAATTTGATAAAACTAAAATAATAATAATTAACTATTAGAGAGTATAGATAGAAACTAAAGAGTGTCAATTATCTCACCTTTTTATTCGGATTAGGATTCCCTCCGTTAGCTTATTTCTATTTCTCTCCACTTGTATTTTTTTGTTATTTTTTTGACAAAACAAATCAAGTATCGGGAGTGTAAGAAAAGTAAATCCAATGATGATAGATTGCACAATTATGACAAATGCGTGAATTTGTTACTGTAGACAATCCAGATCCTTTTTATTTAATGGGAAATACTTAATCGTACAAAATGACTTTCCTAGAACAATACATGAATTCAACATAAAACAAAAGCATTGCGGTTTTAATTTCCTTATTTTTTTTATGAATCCCTTAATTAACCAAAAATCCTTGTGTGTCTCTTATTAGTCCACCACAAGCGGAACTACCTTTCTCTACACCATGAGAACCATCCACATTCAATTTGAAGTAGCCTTCAGGAGGTCTAGTCCAAGTTTCATAAGCTGATTTTTGCCTTCGGATTAACAATTTCATTCTCAATAAAATGAACATGATTGCATACAGATGACCACAAAGTCTATATATTTTTCATTTTTGGTTTTGTTTAATTATATAAATAAAATATAACGTCTTTTGTATTCCTCAAAATTTACGATAGTTGCTTTCGTGCTAAATTGCACTACTCATATTTAATCTATTTTTTATAATTTCCTTCTACCAATTAAGGGGGGAAATGATTCAAGTTCAGATTTTAACTTTCAACATTTCGTCTTTATGTGAAAAAATATGGCTTGTTGTTACTCATTTATTACTTACCTGTTATATTTATATTTAATATTTAACTAAGTAAAAAAATTTATAAATCCTAGTTTTTCCCTTTTTGCATAAATATAATATCTTGATCCAAACAGCCAAGCTTGTGAAATATTCTGGTCTAAGGGTCCTAATTATCGTGCTTTATAAAAAAAAGAATAAGAGTAATAAAATGGTTAAAACAAAACCATAATTGGCTCTATTGAAAAAGAATTCAATAAATAAATGCAAAAATGTAATTAATTATTATATAATCATGGAATATGTCAAATTGATATAATATAAATATCAAGGTTTTTTTCAATGATTTTGAGTCGAGTTACACACGTGTTGAAACCTGGATCGACAAATATAACATTATTGATCGTGACTTCAACAAATAACCAATAAGTAAGAGAAATTAACTTTTAATCATGTTTTAAGTTTAATTATTTCAAAATAAAATTATTTATCTGAATATAATGTTTTATTTGTATTGTACAGGTTAACATTTGATCAATTGATATATTCCACGAATAGCTGTGACAAAAAATTGATATATTATATTCCACAGAAGAAAAATAAATAAACAGTCATGATAAATTAATATATAAAAGCTAAAATAACATTCGGGTTGGTTATTATATTGGTTTCATTTTATCTAAATTTATTTGAAGCAAATTTTTCAAATATAAAAGTGGACCGATAGACAAACCCATTAGACCTGCAACCCACAAAGGATTCGACTAGGCTTTGTCATCAATCCCCAGTCTCTATATGGGAGGATGAACCCTCCTTTAATTGGAACCGTTGATATATTATTATTATTATAACTAAACGGTCCAAATTATTTGTATCTCAACCGGTTGAAAAGTTAGTAATAGGTGATATATAGCAATTGGATACCAGTTTAAAGGATGGGAAGAAAAACAAAATCGTTCCTTTCCAGGTGATATTGATGGCATGTGAGAGAGAGAGAGAGAGACAATGGTCAATGTTACAAGGAATATGTCAATATCCAATTTGGTCTCTGAAATTTTAGAGTCGTATCAATTTAGTCATTCATATTATCAATATTTCAAAATAATCCTTGAAATTTCAAAATGTAGCAAATGCATCCCTGACATTATTCATTTAATTTTAAATACATCCCTGACATTATCAACTTAATATCACTATAGTCTATGCAAATATCAATGGAGGGACGAATCTGATTAATTTTCTGTAACTTCAGGGATAATTTTAGAATATTGATAATGTGAGGGACTAAGTTGATATGACCATATAATTTCAGGGACCAAATTAAGTATTTATTATACAAGGAATGTTGGGTTGGCTCAAATGGGTCAGAAAATGGGAAATGAGGAAGGAATATTGAGGAACAAGTCTCAGCGGCATTACGTCATATTATACATTAAATGACACACCTTTAATAACGTTTTTAAGTGAAATACTATTAAAAAGGAGGTGGAGGACTTTAGATAGCGCTTCCTCAAGGAAGCGTTATTATAGGTGCACTTTAGATAGCGCTTTCCTTGAGGAAGCGTTTTCTATTCCCCTTTTCAATTTTTTTTTTTTAATTTATCAATTACTAATTCCCCCACTAAACACTTCCCTCCTCACTTCATCACTCCATGAACCCCTAGCTCGGTGCCTCCCGCGAACCCCTGGCTCCTCCACGAACATCACCACCACCACCACCGCAAACGCCACCACCTCTCCCACTTTCAGTTATTGTAACCTCGGTCTTGCTTCCTCTCCCACGTCGCGAACACCACCACCTCTCCCACTCTCAATTACTATAACCACCAACATTTTGGTTCTCTTGAAACCAACACTACGCGAGCGCCACCACCTTGCCACCTCTCCCACTCCCAGTCTCTCTTTCAGACAACCAAAAGGTATCTCCCACCACCACCATTTTGCATTTTTCTTGCATTTTGTTCTTTAACTTTACAACATAATTTTTTGTTTTTAATTTTCGTTTTTAATCAAGCATTGAAGTTTCGAATTTAGTTTTGATCATCATTGTCTTCTCTTATAGAAAAACCTAGAGATTGGGAAGTACGCCGCAAAGAAGAACACTGCCTATAGCTCCTTAAAAAATTGGTAAGCTAAATTTTCACTTTCACTATGCATTAGATTCATTGTTCATTATTCACTATTCACCAATTGAGTTGATTCTTGGTTGATATATATTGGTTGATTGGTAATATTTTGATTCACTGATATTTTGGTAATATAGTAACTGCCTTTTATTATTGTTGTGCAACTTAAAGGGTTTTGTTTTAGTGGTCAATGACTGCAATGTTGGGGTGTTGTTGTTTAAAATGTAAATTTGGTTTATGCTATCACAAGATAGCATTTTTATCTGTATACATGCATTGTTTTGTGCTCATGTCTGGTTGATTTTAGTTTTAGTTCTATTGTTGGTATTTGCTTGATTTGAGCAAACTTGGGTTTTGGATTCTTTCAGGCACTTCTGTCCATCACCTCTTTGCTATTCAAGCTGCTCGGCTTCACTCTCATACACATAAATGTTATTCCCCTGTGTTTTATAGCAGTGGGCATGTTTATTTTTATTAGTATGCACATGCATTAAGCTTAGTTTCCTGTTCAAGAACGATTTGTATATTGTGTCATGGCACAGTATACAACTTGTTCTTGAATTGTCCAAAGTGAACAGTCTAAGATTGTAAACTTCGCATTTAATACATATTATTGTATGTCTTAAATATTACTTCTGATTTAAGAAAATTTCGTTGGTTTGTATTTTCTCATTGTTCTTTGGGTAGACGTACACTTGATTTGGGTCATAATATCACCTGAATTAAGTTGTGTGCTTGGAGAACTAAGGGGAACTAAGGTCAGCAAAGACAAAATGGATTTTTGTAGAGGCATTTGTTCAAATTATAATTATGCAATTATTTAAATTTAAAACCAATTAACTTATTATTTTTGTTTTATAGTGAGCCTGCTAATACAACAGCATAGACTGTGGATACTGTGTTAAAGGTTCATTAAGGATATCATCGCTCATAACCAAATTCAAATCTAATCGTCGGTACATAATTTCGGTTTAATTACACTTACAATATTGAACCATTTGAATGTATTTTAATTCTAACTTAATTTACTTTTCCTATCGCATGCAGTACTTTCCCGATAGTAAAATATGACATATACACTGATGATCAAGTATTTGAAATTTTGGATGAGTGGTGTCACTATATTATTATGAATCAAGGTAATTAAGTTTGTCTTTTTAGTGTTGTATTTAAGTTGTGAGTTGTGATTAGATTGAATTATGTACTTCAAGTTCATTTAATAGCTTGATTTGTCTTCAATTTTGCAGGTTGGTGGTTTGCTGAAGTTTTGGGTGCATGACTTTTTGGTATAGGCTATAGCTAGTTGTTTGAATTTATGTAGATGTACTAGAATAGTTTTTGGTAATTAGTATAGTGTTGATTGTAACATTTAATATTGTTATGTGTTGTAACATTTGTAATGAATGAAATGAATTTATGTATACTGTGTTAATTATTGTCCCAAATATTGCTTGTATTGTCTGGGTTTTCCTGAGTACAAGAAAGAGTAGGAGCAAATTAAAGTAAATATTTTTTTTTAAAAAAAAGAGAATAGATAGTACTTCCTTGAGAAAGCTCTATCTAAAGAAGGCATAGATAGCGCTTCCTCAATAGGGAATAAATAACACTTCCTTAAGAAACCCTTGATTTCAATAGAATTGAATTTGAAGTAAAGTGATTTATTTTTAGATATATTTATGTTAAAGTGAATTGAACAATAAATTTGATGTTAAAATCGCGTTTGGGGGCAAAAGCTCCAAATCCTAGCTTCAAGTTAGAATTCATTCTAGAGGTAAAATCAATTTTACTTGAGACCATTCAAACATGTTAAAATCAATTTTATATCTTTGGAATTACTTTTTTCGCTTACAAAAATGAATCCAAACATGCACCAAACCCAAGTGCATTGATTTAATAAAATGAAACATAGTATTGTATGACGTTTTTTTTATATATGATTCTCTTCGGACAAAATTAAAGTATAATAGTTTAGGGGGTTTGTGATACTATTTTTAATAAAATATATATATATATATATATATATATATATATATATATATATATATATATATAAAGTTGTTTCACTTATATTTTAATAAAAAATAGAACGGCACAGGTTACAAAAACATGCATGACGTAAACGACAAGTAAAGCAAAACAACAATTGAACTTGTCTGGAAATTATGAGTTTATAAAACAAATGAGCATGCATGAGAAGAGAAGGACAACATTAGACACACAGAAGACATAGGAGTTAGTAATTGAAGGAGGGCACTGGTTTTGTAAGGTTTGAAGAATGCACGCTCTCCCTAGAGACGGAATGAGGCTAGGCCATGACGCCTTGCCCCTAAGTAGACTGTGGGATATGGTCCACCACCTTGGTCGCTTATGTGAAGGGCACACAGGCATGGCTTGGGCTTTGCCTTAAACTACCTATATCGCAGTTCTTACTCTTCAGCCTTGAAGGTCGTGTGCTTGACTACTATAGTTGGCATTAGTAGCTTATATACGCAGCATGCCTTGGCATTGCGGTCTCTGCCAGAAGGCGTGGCTTTCCAGCCCCCACTTTGATTGATATACAACAACGCAGGAGCGAAGCTTGATGATTTTTACTAACTCTTCAATTATTCTTATCAATCAAATTAAGAACAATACCTTTCCACTGAAGAGTTAGCTATCAGTTAAGTTAAAGAACAATACCTTAATTTCGTCCTTCCCACTGAAGAGTTAGCTAGCAGTTAAGTTTTTAATACCTTTCGGCCGAAGAGTTTTAAGAAAAACAAATATTTTATATTATATAAAAAATCAAGTTAAAAAAATTATTTTGTTTAAAAACTACATCCAGTAAAAAAAACTACATATAGACATTTAATTTTTAATAATTTTAAGATTATACTATTACACACGTACATTTAAATTCACATCATTTTATATTTATATAATTTTCTTTACAACTTGGTGCTTAGGTCCCTAAGGATTATTCATTGATATATTGGTTTTCCTTTGGTTTAATTAATGAACGTTTTAATCTATGTAGGTAGAGGTGTTTTGATTTTAGTCCCTCCAAAAGTCTTTGTTATGATTTAGTGACTATGATCGTATTAAAATTTAGGAAATAGTTCTTATCATTAGTGTTGTACCGTTAAGTGGTGATGTAATTAACAAAAACATCACATGATCAGTCATGATAGCTTGGTTAAAAAAATCAATTTTTAATGTCACGCCACTTTTCAATTATTATTTTATTTTTAATAAGTAATATTAATAATATTTTATTTAAAATATTAATATAATGTGTAATTTTTAAATATTTTTATATTGTTATTTAAAAATAATTAAAAATATAATGTAAATATTTTAATATTATTATCATCTGAGCATTGTACATTAATTAACTCATTCTCTCGACTTCAACTTTTTCATCTTTTTCATGGCATCAAATGTCACCCGTTCTTGGGATAATTACAAAGTCTGCATGCATAAAAATAGAAGTTAAATTTTTCATATTTGAAACGGATTAAATAAACTTGAATATACGTTAAATTAAAATAGAATTTTCTTACTATTTTCTTCCCATGCTCTGTAACCGAGATGGAGCCACCGGTATATAGGAGGCTCCAATATCAGTCGCCATATTTTGAGCTTGTTTATTACATTTTTCATAAAACAAAAACCTCTGTACTCAAAATCGGATCTAATGACATGCTCGTGTTGAAGAATATGCATACAAAATGAGGAATATGCATGAGGACCAAAAAGTGGATTAATAAAAAAAACAATATTAACAGGAGGAGTAGTATGTTCAATAAAAGGGTATTCACAATAATTGGAGTTTGGGTTCTCCGCACCAATAACCAAACACATATCAATTTACATAGAAATTCAAGAGGAGTGAGTAAAATAGAGAGAGACGGAGAGTTACCGAACAATGGCAGAGAGTGAGGATGTTCCTCATGTTGCTATGAGGTGAGAGGAATCGAAACACATGACCTCAGGTTCCTCCAATTCCACAGCAAAAAGCACAAAATGAGATAGCAAAAACCTCAACCCAAAAATCACAAAAACAAAAAAAAAAAAAAATCACAAAAACCTAATAGATAGCAGCTACATAAAAATAAACTAACCATTTGAGGGAAAAAACGAGAAATTAAGTGGTGTTGGTTACTTTTTAGTTCTCATCGATAGCAATGAAAGGGGGTGTTGGTGAAGGATTTCCGAGTTCTCGTGCATAATGAAGGGGCAGGAGCGTTCGTGGAGGAAGATAACACATATCGTTTGGAAGTGTAAAAAATTGCTTTTATATATTTAATTTAAAAAATATGTATGAAGTTAATTATTTGTTTGATTAATAATATTTTATTTGATAGTTAATTTTGTAGTAGTGAAATAGAAAAACGTAATTTTTTTGTGACTAAAGTTTAGATTAAGGGAAGACACGCCCCCATATAAAGTCAAAGAAGATGACTAACCTCAATGAGGATTTATAGTGAAATTTATATATATTCTTCCAATAGAGGAAATTTGAGAATTGAACACAAGTCACAACAAATGTGAGCAGAAAGTTTGGCCGGATGTGTCAACCTCTATTAGCAAAATGTAATTGGTTTCGAAATATAATCAAACAATTTATTCAAATAAGCTTCAAATTTCAAACTTCTCTAAAAAATATTTTTTTTCTCTATAAAACCATTTTTTTATATTTCAATAAGATTTGCCAAACAAATCAAATTAAATTCAAAATAGTTTTTTTAGATTTAGTCTTTCTCAAACATGCTTCTATTCTTCATATTAAATTATTAATCTATAACGAAAAACAAAGATAAAGATAAATAAACTGCACCAATGAGGTTGTAGAGAAATTTGTATTTAATTTTTATTAGTATATATGAAGTTTCTATATTACTGTTAAATCATATATATTTTTAATAATATATTATTTTTAAAAATAGAGAAATTATGCTGATTTTCCTTGAAATCAGTTTAATTAAATTCAACACACTTTTTTTTTCTTTCCAGAATTTAACTACACCGTCCTCTATTGAGATTTATAGTGTTGATATACTTACTCTCCTTACAACATATATAAACCTCAAATAACGTTAGTTTAAATTTTAAAATAAAAAAAGTATCAAGTATAATTAAGTCAAAAAAATATCAAGAGAAGTTTATATGATTTACTTTTAAAAATTTTACACTAATTTTTTTATGAGGAAATAACATATTTGTTATAATTTGTAATTTTTATTTTGTACTTGTAACCTTAATTAGTCAATTTAGATTATTATATTACAAAAATTATACAACGCACTAAAATATAATAAAAAATTATACAATGTACTAAAAATTGCGTTTGAAGATGTTTTGATCCTTATCCCTTGCTTCATACTGGCGTGTTTGTTTGCACTTCAGCACTATGGTACATATAGGCAGGGGTGGCCTTGAGGTGTGTGATGTGCGACCGTACAGGACCCCATTTTTTTAGGAGGCACCAATTTTTTTTTTTTTTTTTTGCTTCATATGTGTGTTATATATATATATATATATATATATATATATAAATAAAAAATTATATAATTAACAGACATTTAATTGTTTTCCTAATTCATGCATAGCTTATAGAATAATATTAACTATTCCCGTTACTGTTGCATTTGCTGAGAAGAGTTTTTCAAAATTGAAATTGCTAAAATCTTATTTGCGATCTATAATGTCACAAAGTAGATTAAATAGCTTTGCCTTGATTTCTATTGAAAATGATTGTTTAAAGAATCTTGATTATGAATAGATTATTAATGATTTTGCAGCAAAAAATGTAAGGAGGATGATATTCAAAGATTAGGAGGGCATCACTTTCTTTCTTTATCCCTTGTGATTCATGTGCTATCGATGGATGATGTTGTTGGTTTGGAATGCTACTCAAATTGCTACATGTTCGGGTTAATAAATACATGTATAACTCTACTTTTGCAATAATTCTATTATAGTTTTGGTTTGGTTTGAGCTTTTCAATGTTGATGTAATCTTTAACTTTTCTTCTATGACATTTTATTTCTCTTGAGGTTATATTAAAATAATTAATGACTAATTTTTTGCATCTCTTTTATTTTGAAAGCTATAAGCATTTGATAATCAATATATATATATGACTTATAAAAAATAGGACACTCATTTCATAATTCGCACAGGGCACCCAAAATTTCAAGGACTGACCTGCATATAGGGTGGGATTCCTTTTTGCATCAATTGTGCCGACTTGGCTACTATGCATCAGCACGCTTGGTTTATATAATATATAATAATTTCAAATGAAATACACATGTATATAAAGCTCTTTCACCCTGTTCTTAAAGAAGACAAGGATAAGTGGATAGATGTGTTTGGGTGGTATATTACTGTGCATAACAGGTAAAAGTGGAAAATTCTTACATATGGTTAAATCTAATGTCTTGTTATGTACTCTAGCATATCAGCTTTAATCCCATTTTCCATACCGTGTCTATTTCTATCCATATACCTAGTTTACTCTATAATTGCTGAAGTCGATTGGTGGTTGTTACTGATTAATCTATGTTAAATGCCATTTTTATTTTTTAGGTGTTGAGCAATGCAATTTACAAGAGTTAGAACATGATTGTGAATGATAGTGTTGATAAGAAGATTGTTAAAGATTCAAGGCGCCAAAAGAAAGCTGGAACTCAAAAGAGAAAGTACAAGGATGAGACAAGGGAGATAGAAAGAAGCACCATAAATGCAATAATTAAAGTGATGATGAATATAATTCTGACAGTGATACTTAGAGGAAGGTTATGGCTTCACAGAATCTGACCAAGAAGCATCAAATTGTATAGTCAGAGAGAAACAATTTTTTTATTATAGATATGCCATTACGATGCAACACAGAATATGACCATTTTGATTTAACTTTGTATCCTGCTACTGATATATGCAAAAGTTTAGCATACAACTCACTAGTAAAAATGTTGAAATTTGTGACAGAAACCAGCGACGGATTTCGTCGCTGATTATTTTGTTCTGTCGTTAATTCCGCCGCTAATTAATTTAGCGACGGATTTTTCCTTTTTAGCGACGGATTATGCGTGTCGCTGATTTCAACTTTTTTACTAGTGACTATACATACAATTTGGCAATTTAGTGAGCAAATTACATTAATTTACATGCAGAAGTATTGCTATAAGTTGTAGTTGATGATTTGGTTTGTTATTTGCTTTAATTTTTGAATTGATGCTATCTTTTGAGCATAATGCCTACACGAATATCAACGGAAAATATCAACAGTAAATCACTTTCCAATAGTTGGTCTGTTATTCATGTTGCATGCATTCTCTTGTTGATGCCTTGGCTGCAATGCCTATGACGTGATGCTCAGGATGAGCGGACTATGCCTCTATCTGCTATAAGTCTTTTGTAAGGTTGTTTGCAATACCTCTATGGTTATGGATGATTGCAATTGCTATCTGAATTACAATAGCTCTATGATGATGATGGTAATAGTTGATGTTCTGTTGATTAGGCTCCTTAATCAATCGTAGTAGTTGATGTTTTGTTTCTGGTTTGCATTGATTTTTTGCAATGCTACTGGGTGAGTTTAACACTGCTATAGAATGCAGTTTAGTATCTTCTTTATTGACAGTATTTGGTTCTAGAATTGAGCACACCTTGTGCTTCAGTTTTTGGAACTTTATTTATTGAATTATCTTTGGCTTATAAAAAAACACTTTACAATCTCTTTCATATCCATACTACAGCATTCATGACAATAGTGTTGCTTTATAACTCTTTCAAATGAGATTGTTATTTACTCCATGTTAAAAGATATGAACTACTAAAAAAATGGGAATTATACACTTCTGAAAATGTCAATCTCTATTCACGACTTATTTACAACTTAATAGACAAAAAAAATTGTAGACTTTGGAACATCATCCTAGGCAATAACTTTGTAGTTTGTAGACAACTCCTGCAGCAACTGTTCTGCCTCTGTCTCTCAAAGCAAATCTTTGTCCTAATTATAACAAAATGATTATAGTCGGACACTGATAAGTACCACATTTACTTAAAAACATTATAAATTCAAAGTACTTATTGAGCTTAAATGGGTAAAATTTAGTCACTTGACCCCCAAAAGATTAATTTGTAAATAATTTGATCAATAGTAAATAAATTTTGAAATTATTTTGAAGACTGTATCTTAAATCCCTGTTTTGTATATATAGGTGAAGAAATGAGAGAGTAGAAGATTTTGAAGAGTCTTAAGAGCCAAAGCTGGAGAAATTTCGCTTAGCTAAGGTCTTTTCGCTAAGCGAAAAGGACAAAAACCAGCAGCAACTTATTGCCACAAATTCGCTTAGCTAAAATAGTTTCGCTAAGCGAATTTGTCCCAGAAACTTAGGAACTTTGAAGAACCAAATTCGCTTAGCGAAATGAATTAGCTAAGCGAATTTGTCACAGCAACCAAGGAAGTTTGGAGAATCAAATTCGCTTAGCGCGATCCTTTGCGCTAAGCGAATATCTTTCTTCCACCTGAAGAATTCTTCATTCGCTTAGCGATTTTGTATGCGTTAAGCGAATTAATCATTTACTGATTGTCCCGTTTTGAAATTTTGGGGGATATAAAAAGAAAAAGAAGGAGCAAAACAGAGGACTTTCTCTTTGGATGAAATACGAAGACACAGAAGGTTTTCCACCATTTTCTAGAGCTCCAAGTGTGTTCAACCATTGAGGAGATTCATCCTTTCACCTTTTTTTTGATGGCTACCATGGAAATGGATAGCTGATTCACCCTTTGTTGGGATTAGATGTAATCAATCAACTCTCATGTATCTCTTTTGATTCATATATATATATATATATATATATATATATATATATATATATATATATATATATATATATATATTCCTTTCTATACATTAATTTCTATGATTTATTTTTGCTCTTCATGCTTGTTATGGAGTGATCAACTATAACTTGATCTTTGATTTAAAGTTTTATTGGGAGATAATCTTTGAATCTGGTTTTAGAATAGATCATCTAATGAATCTAGTATCTAGGAATAGAATTAGGTCTATTAGTCATTGAATCATCGGAGCTTAACTCAAACTTCTTTATTAAACATATGAGGAATCAATGTTTAGGAAAGAAGATTGACATCTCATCTCATTATGGAATTAATGATGCATGATTAACTTGATGACGAGGATATTGATGTATGGAGGGAATATGTATGTTTGATCATTTGGATACTAGGAGAAGAGATTGATGAAACCTAATCCCAACATCTCATTACTATTGTTAATTTCACTTACAAATTGTGATCCTTTCAAACTTTACTCTTGAAAACCTTTCTTAACTTTAAATTTTCAAAATTGGCAAACTTAAGATTATAAACATTGTCGAATGACATAATATCGCGCGGGTCTCTGTGGATACGTCAACCCGATATACTACTTTTGCGAGCAACGATTTGGTATTTCAATGAAAATGCGAACAGACACTTAAAGCTCCTGAAATTAAAGTAATAATAACTAAGAAGCATGCATCAGACATATGAATTTTTGGGGGTATAAAAAACCATAATTGCATAGAGGAATAACTGTGGCGATTGTGATTTTCCAGAAGAACTTGCACAAAGAGAATATCTTAACAATGACGGGGGAATCAAGGCGGCAACACTTTGAATGGAGGGATCACTATGGCCGGAGGAGTTGAGGTGGGAAGAGATGAAACTGAACGATTAGGAGATGCAATGGATAAGAGGGAATCAGAAAGAGATTTGTGACGGTAAATGAGATTATGCACTGGTGTGGGGTTGTTAAGAACGTGGGAGTGAGAGTGAAAACCGGAATAGAGGAGATTAATTTAAATTAATTAAATTAATATAACGGATATATTACGTTATGAGATATTAGTGGATGACTGTGTAAAGGTGCTTTACACTGTCAGTATATAGTAATTAATCTCTTAACTAATCTTAAAAATGTGCTTTCTCCAATAGCCCTAATAATTTTGGGGTAAAAATAACCCTACCCAACCAAAATGCACCACCTCAATTAAATGGGTCAAGTCAAATGATTATCACCATTTGATTGAACCACATAGATAGGGTAAGTTATACTTGAGGTACCAGAGATTTTACCTCTTAATAAAAGTTAGAGTAAAGGCCCAAATTGGTTCTCGACAAAAACCCATGGTGACATTTTGGTCCCTGAGAAATGAAAAATACCAATTTAGTCCTCAAGAATGTAAAATGCTGATCAAATTGATCATTAATAGAGTATTTTTTAGGGACATTTTAGTCTCTACTAGGGACTATTTTGACCTGCATTTTACATTCTTGAGAATCAAATTGGTATTTTCTATTTCTCAAGAACCAAAATGTCACCATAAGTTTTTATCAAGGATCAATTTGGTCTTTACTCTAAAAGTTAAAAAGGCAAAAGTTCCTAAAAAATTAGACAGCTAACCGCCCATTGAGACGAACGTAACTGATGTGGTATTATCATACTAATAATAATTGCCAACTTGAACAAGCCTCGCTTTTTAAGTATTAAGAAAAAGAACATTATACATAGGTTTGAATATCCTGGTGATCAAAATCACAGTTGCGGTTTTTTCTACCTTGGGCCCCTTGACATAATTGGGATCGATCAAAGGAGTGCACTCAGCGAAGAGGGCCACCCTTTTCATATACGAAATCTTTATGGGCCCCCATTATATGCTACAAGTCTTAATCATGTTTTTTTTTTTAAAAAAAAAAAATGAGCAATTCTTCTTCCTCTATAGGCAAATGGTTTTTTTTTGTAACTAAAGTCATCTTAAGTTTGACATCTAAGAGAAAGAATTAGAGAAAATTACATTAAACTCTTATAATATTTTAGTTAATTATACTTGATATTTTTTTATTTTCATAAATTACATTTTATTTTCTTACTTACTTTTCATATGAGTGCGTTATACGTACTGTTATACCGTAACCCGTTCGAGATTGATGAACCATTAGCATTAGTAGTGAATTTAAGAGCATGCAATAGGTGTCCTTTTTTTTACTGGTGACTGATTTATAGTCTTTCACCTAGTTCTTCATTTACAGAGGGAGGGAGGGGAAATGATAAAAAAAAAGCCATTTTATCCCTTACATTAAAGGAAGTTGTCACCATCTCGCTCAAGGGAGGTTACTATATATTTATGCAAAATAAAGGAGTATCATTAAGCAAAACTTAAAAAAAAAATTGTATTTTTTCCAAAAAATAAAGGAACAGTAATTTTAGTAAATCAAGTATGACTTTAAATCAAAGTCATGAGGTTACCATTTATATTAGTGTGGAATAATTATAAATTTTAAAAGTTAAACGACTATACAAGTTACAATATATATATATATTGGGTCAATATACCATCGGTATATTGCTTATCAAAATGTACCACTGTAAAAGTCACCTTGTATATCAAGCGTGCTAAGGAAACTCGATCGATCATGTCCCAGTCTCAATTAAATTTTCAAATCAGCCATTTTTTCAGCTTTAGATTCTATCCCCAATGCAATGATCGATAGGGCCAACGCACATACACATATAATACAAATGAGGTACATTTTGAGTCATTTCATTTTCACATCATTGATCTTTTACTACGTGTTTGAATTTGTATTGAAATAAATTTAAACGTACGTTTAAGTGAAAGTTCTAAATTTTTATTTTTATGTTTTGTTATTCATAATTATGTTTTTTCGTTGAATGATGTTTCAAATACAAATTCAAATACATCCCAAAGTCCAAAAGGGTGTGTGATAGTTCAACAATTTCTAAGATATAGCAACAAAGAAATTTATGTTAGTCAAGTTTTAGAAAGCTGTGTAGAAGGAGACGAGATGTGATTGTGGAGGCTAAAAGTTGAATATCATCAACTGTGTAATGATTACATCCTCTCATGATTGAAGACTTCAATTTCTTGCTATTCTCGTGTATATGACGTGGGTACACATGGTTTATAGTGGGAAAGAAAAGGAAATTAGTGGGAAAGACCAATTAATTTCTTCAGTTCATTTAGCTTTAAAGATACATATCTCAGACCAGTAATAAAAGTTTGAAAGCCTATCCAGTACACTGCCGTGTGAACATGACTATAGGCCATGTTTGGGAGGATAGAATGAGGTAATTAATAATGGAGTGAAATGGTTAAAAAGTCTTAATCCATTGTTTGGGAGTTTAGTAAGTAATGGAGTGAAATGGTTTAGGATAATAATCCAAACCACTCCACTCCACTCCATCCCATCCAAACCCACCATTTTTATACCATCTAAATTGGGGGGTTTGAGATTCTCTCATTAAATTTTCAAATAATGGAGTGATATATTTTTACCTCTTCACTTCACTCCATTGCTAACCACTTCATTACTAATTATTCCTCTTCATCTCCTCCAAAACTCACAAACATAAAAGTAGGAATTAAAAAGGCAAGATTTAATTGATAAATAGTGTAATTAATGTATAAAGAAATAAAGTTTTTAATTTTTTAATAAAATCTTATCATTTTTTATTTTTTAACTTAAAGCATTAATTAACAAGATCCTTTTTTTGTTTGGTTAAACAAGATCCTTTTTACTTATCGCTCTTGCTAGCGCATTGATTAAGGATTAAAAAATGTAAGGTTTTATGAAAAAATTAAACACTACACTTCTCAAAACATTAACTACTCAACCTCGTATAAAAACTTATCTTATTAATTCCTTAACCAGGCGATGATTAACATTTCCCTTTACTAATATTAACAATCACATCATGCATATGCATGTAAATTATATAATTGATCGGTTCATCATATTTACAATACCTCAAGTATTTTTGTATCGCATCAGTCTATAAACTGGATCAGTGAAAGTAATTAATTTGAATGTTGAATTTTTCAGAACATACTAGTTTTTCTTTGGCAGATTGTGATAAAAGTTCTTAAACAAATTTAATGCTTAATTAGTGGATTATCTCTAACTAATGATCGATTGTTGAATCAAATATTAAATGTGGAAGAATCAATAGTATGTTGATATTTCAATTATTTATTTAAACCTGTGATGAAAAAACAGTCCATACTGAATAGTATCATTGAATCAAAATATCGAATATCGAATGCTGAAAGAATCAATATTTGATTTCTATATTCTGAAAGAATCGAATAATTAGTCAATGATTTAAATCTGTTAAATTTGGCTTGAATTAATGAAATTATAACCTACCAATTTTGATTTTTAGTTTCAAAATTTGGACAAAAAAAGGAAACATAATTGATTGCAAATTTCATCAATTAAAGAAATTTTAACCTGTTAATAAATGAATGTAATTATAATATGCCAATAAATGTAATTGAAATGTGGTCATCGGAATAATTATTAAATGGACACTGTAATTAGAAAATTTGCCAATATATGATGTCACACTAATTATTTCAATCATGATCATTTCATGTTATGCAATTTTAAATTTGAAAATAATTATAACCTGTCACTAAAATTGTAATTAATTCAATACATGATTCAAATCAATATATATGTATAGCACGATTGAAACCTTATAAATCAATTCAAACCTGTCAATAAATGAATGAAATTATAACCTGTCAATAAATGAAATTTGAAATGTGGTCTCTTTCTCCTTCCCTACTCCACGGAAGAGGGAAGACCACTGCCTCTATGCATCTCTCTCCACCGTGAGGCCACCACCTACCACCAGCCGAAGAAGAAGAAGAAGAAAAAGGTAAGGCTACCTTCTCTTCTTCTTTTTTCTTCATGCGATCCGTCTTAATTTTTTTTTCTCCGGTTCTTCGAAGGCCATATATATATATTTGTTCCATGCTCATTCGGTTATCTCTCATATCAGGTAATGACTGTCATCTCCTCTCCTTTTTTATTATTGTTATTTTTTCATGTGACTTATGACTGTCATTCTTGTGATTTTTTATATTTTTTATCGGTGCAAGGCTTTGAATATTGAAACTCTTTCATTCTCGCTCTTTTTGATTTTTCCCGAGCACCGTCTCGAATCTTCAAATAGTAAGGCACCCTCTCATTCTCGCTATTTCTGATTTCGCTCTTTTTGAAGGTTTTGCCAAATACCATTGGGATTAAGATGAATTTCATAGATGATAAAATAAGATGAAACACAATCTGGTAATGTTTTGCTCTATTTATAATTATTTTTTGCTCTGGTAAAATAAGATGATAAAATAAGATGAAACACCATTGTGGTTTAGCCATCTTAATTTGCCAATCACAAACTATTACCCATGCTGAATTTTAAAGCCGGCATATGGAAAGAGGATTGATTTGAAGGAGATACTTGAGGTTACTCATGTCGGCATGCGGACCAATATTTCACCAGCCATAATCGAAAGGAGTGACAAGGCCGTGGTGAATATGCTGCGAATTTTGCAATCAACACATTCTTCAAAAAAAAATCGCTTTAATATTGTTCAATTTCAATGATACAAGAATGATGATTACTTTCTCCACATTTTACAACTCTATTGGAATCTCTAATCTTCCCGCATTGGTAATGAATGAGACGGTCCGAATTTTTCTTCATAAAAATTACGGATAAACTTTTTGTTTTAGAATACTATATTTCTCAGGTTCAGTTGCTTAACCTACACTCCCCCCTCTTAATTTCTCATAGAAATGTTAACATGTACGATGTGTCAAAGTGGGAAAAAGACACAAATGAGAATATATGAAAGAATCTTCGTTCAAATATTGTATGAAAATTGTTGGGATGTAAATATTGTTGGCAATAACTTTGATAAAATTGTGTTGGATGAGTCAAATAATGTTCTTTATTGAGATAGAAATCCAAGTAGATAATTCTAAACACTTTGCTTCACCTCTGCCTTGATGTAGGATTTTTAATTAGCTCATAGAAATAAACATATTATCTCACAAGGAAGTGCCAATTCTCTGGTGTAAACATGCGAGCATTGTCATCTTCAACAATCATTAATATGAATATATATTTAATTTCTTATGTATATAATGTTTATTATATAAAATATAAACATTGTTATTTATAAATTCATACAGTCATCATGGAAATGGCTGATAAATGTATAATCATACGTGTGTATATTGTTTTTTTTTTTTTTTACTTTGCAAAATACCATGGAATTGCTTCATTGAAAATGACGGTATCATCGTTAAATAATTTGGAATGGAGATTAGAATGAAATGTTTCGAATTGACTAACATTTATATGAATTAAAAGGATTACATTAATTCAATTTGAAATTAGGAGAATTATAATATGATAAGAATTTTTTTTTTTTTTAAAATGGTTAACTTGCACGCAAAAAAAATATGAGAAATAAATCAAATATACTTTGAAGAGAGACAAACAAAAATAATGTGATAAATAAATATATTTTCTAAAAATGGTTACCTTACAGGGAAAAAAAGGAGAAATAAATCAAATAAAATTTCAAGACAGAAAAATAATAATATGATAGATAAATATATTTTCTAAAAATGTTTAACTTTCACTGTGAAATATGAGAAATAATTCAAAATATTTTCAAGAAATGTATTTTTTTTTTCATATGATAGATAAACATATTTTTTAAAAATTGTTAACTTGCATGGTAAAAAGAAGAAAAATAAATCAAATAGATTTTTAAGAGAGAAGAAAAAAATTCATATCACAGGCAAATGTATTTTCTAAAAATCGTTAACTTGCACAGGAAAAGATGATAAATAAATCAAATATATTTTCAAGAGATTATAACAAAAATTCATATGATTTCCAAGATATTGTGAAGAGTTTAACATTATTTTTTTAATAAATTACATCGAGAAATGATTAATTAACTTACAATGTAGTTGTAGCTTTGAAAACGTATATATAATATTAAATATTCAAAGAAGTATCATGTCAAGGTAGTGGAAGAAAAAATGGTTAGTGCTAATCTATTGATTGGCTTTAAACAATAAAACAAATTCAATATAATATTGATGTTGAAAGAAGTAGAATACCAAGGTATTGAAAGAAATGTCAAATATTAAAAATAATATGATAGAGAAATATATTTTATAAAAATGGTTAATTTTTAAAGGAAAAGAGGAGAAATAAATCAAATAGATTTTCAAGAGAGAAGAAAAAATAATATGATAAATGAATATATTTTCTAAAATTAGTTAACTTACATGGGGAAATGAGAATAAATAAATCAAATATATTTTAGAGAGATAATAAATTTAATAATATGATAGATAATTATTATTATTTTTAAAATGATTAACTTGCCCATAGAAAAGATGAGAACTAAATCAAATAGACTTTGAAGAGAGACGTAAAAAATAATATGATAAATAAATATATTTTCTAAAAATGGTTAACTTGCACAGGGGAATAGAGAAATAAATCAAATAGATTTTGAAGAGAAAATAAAAAATTAGTATAGATAAATAAATTTTCTAAAAATGATTAACTTGCTTGGGGAAAACAGAAAAAACAAATCAAATAGATTTTCAACAGAGAAGAAAAAGAATATGATAGATAAATATATTTTCTAAAAATGGTTAACTTTCATGGGAAATAGGAGAAATAATTCAAAATATTTTCAAGATTTTTTTTCATATGATAGATAAATATATTTTCTAAAAATGGTTAACTTGCATGCTGAAAAGAAGATAAATAAATCAAATAGATTTTCAAGAGAGAAGAAAAAATTTAATATCATTAGTAAATATATATTTTCTATTGCACATGAAAAAGATAAGAAATAAATATAATAGATTTTAAAGAGATAATAAAAAAAATTCATATCTTGTCAAGAAAAAAATTCATATGATTACCAAGATATTGTGAAGAGTTTAACATTAGTGTTTAAATAAATTACATCGAGAAATGATAAATTAGCTTGAAATATAGTTGTAGCTTTGAAAACATATTTATAATGTTAAATTTTAAATGTTCAAAGAAGTATCATACCAAGATAGTGGAAGAAGAAATGATTAGTGTTAATTCCTAATTTTGCTTTGAAAAATAAAACAAATTCACTATAATATTGACTTTGAGAGAAGTATAATACATAGGTATAGGGAGAAATGTCAAATATTAAAAATAATATGATAGAGAAATATATTTTCTAAAAATGGTTAACTTAAACGGAAAAATAGTAGAAATAAATCAAATAGATTTTTAAAGAGAAAAAATAATAATATGATAGATGAATATATTTTCTAAAATTGTTTAACTTACACGGAGAAAAGAGGATAAATAATCAAACAGATTTTCAAAAGAGAATAAAAATACTAATATCATAGATAATTATTATTTTTTTAAATGTTTAACTTGGACGAGAAAATGAGAAAAAAGAAATCAAATAGATTTTGAAGTTAGAGAGAAAAAATGATGTGATGAATAAATATATTTTTTAAAAATGGTTAATTTACACTAGGAAATGGGAGAAATAAATCAAATAGATTTTCAAAAGAGAGAAAAAAATTCATATCATTACAAAGATCATTGTGTTTAATATTACTATTTGACTGAATTACATTGATAAATGATTAATCAGTTTGAAATGCAGTTGTTGATTTGGAAATATATATTTACTATTAAATCTTCAGAGAAGTATGATACTAAAGTAGTGGAAAAGAGAAACAACATCTTTTTGATTAATCACAATCTTTTTTATTTTGTTTATATATATATATATATATAATCTTTTAAAGTATTATCATTCAATTTCTTTTCAAATAAACGTCTTTTTTAAATAATATTATTCTTCCTTTATTTATTTTTTTCTCCGCATGTAATCATTTTTTATATCTACCTTTTAATATTGCATAAATATTATGATATTGCACTTAGAATGTGTGCGTCGCATGTGTAACAGGTTGGAATGCATATTTACAAGACAATATGTACTTACTTTTTGCACTTAAGAGTCATTATGATATCAATAATAGTTATTAAGTTAATATTTATTACACTTTGTGATTGATGGTTCAGACAAAATAATTTTTTAACAATTTTTTGTATATAATTTTTCACAAAAAATATTAAACCAAAAACGTGAAATCAGTAATTGCATATTTTTTTGTTCAAATCCTAAAAAATAGAATATTTACCTTGCATGGCATGGGTCCATATACTAGTTATAGTATAAAACTATAAATATGTAAAAATCAGATCATCAGATGATAAAAATTATATAAATAAAAAATAATATGTATGCAAATGTTTATCATTAATTGACATTACTCAAAAGAAGAACTTCCATAAAAACATCCAGAAGCGTAACTTTGGGAGCAATATCTTCTAAATGATTGCGAGGTCCATGACATAGAGTGATAGAGGATTTCATGGCAGCTAGCCATCTATCTCGGTCAAAATGTAGAATTTTATAGTACATGTTAACATGCATGTCGGCTCTTCTTGTTCTATAGTATTGGTCAAATATATAAGCACACGCGTGCTTGACTTAAATACATATTAATTGTACATGTGCTTTGCTAAATGAAGAGAACGAGCTTGGATTACTTTTCTATAAACTCACCATCCAAAGAAAAAAAATGTTTTATTCATGACAATTGCTTTCCTAGTTTTAAAATGATATTTAATGGATATAACTTTCAGAAAGAAGCTAAAATGGTTTCTATTTATCAATTATCATCATGTACGGTTGCTAACATTTCCACGTTAACTAATTTTTTATTTTTCATTTTCTTTTTTTATGGCACATATATATCACTCATCATCGATCATATTTTTCATTTCACTTTCAGATTCACCTCACGGCATCCAAGTTAAGAGAGATAAATTGAACAAATATGGCCGTCCCCTATTGAAATGTACTATTAAACCTAAATTGAGGTTATCCGTTAAGAATTACGATAAAGCAATTTATGAATATCTCCCCGGTGGACCCATCATAAGAATATATCAATTCCTATGATTCACTTCGGATTTTCTATATATTAAATAAAGACGAATTGCGTGACCCACCATGACCAGCAACTCTAGTTAGAAAGATATTCTTCATGATTGTTTGAATTGCCTTCTTATTTCTTGTCATACATTATTAAAAAGGGTAATATACTAATATGTTATATATTCCTACTCACAAATCCCAACACAATATCTTTTACAACTTTCTTTTATGGATAAAAAATTAAGAGAGAAAGAGGTTTACCAAAAAAAAGAGAAAGAGAAAGAGAAAGAAAATTGTGAGAAAAAGGGTGGAAGAATATACATTGGAAGAATATAATTTTGATATACAGTTATAGTAAAGATTTTTATATTATTAATTAATCATAAATTATTCTATGTATAATTTTTAAGATACTTATGATAAAGTGAACATTTTTAATGATGTATGATTGGTTCACAATATAATTTTTTTTATACTAACGTTATATACGAATTAAATCTATGATGTAAAATTGCATGCAACCAATGCCAGACATTAGCTTACTAGGAACATTACATTCATATGGCCGGACCAAGCTAGCTCCATAACAAAACATCTTCCATTTTGATTTAATAAGCAAAATATATTTACTACGTTAGTAAAAATCTTTAATAGCGTCTATTTAATATCGTTTGGGAGGACGAAACTTTATAAAAAATATGCAAATGTGTTTAGTAACGCTTTCCTTCAGGGAAGCACTATTAAAAAAGATATCTTTAATAACGTTTCTTTAAAGTAGAACTATTTTTTCTCCATATATTTTTTAAAAAATGCGCTCCACCTTTAATAGCATTTTTTTCAAGGAAGCGATATCTTTTATGCATTTTAAAAAGAAAATGTGGTCCACCTTTAATAACATAATGTTTCTTCAATGAAGTGCTGATAAAGGTGATACCTTTAACAATATTTCCTCAAAGAAGCACTATTAAAGGGGATACGTTTAATAGGGCATCCTCAATGAAGCATTATCTTTTCCACATTTAAAAAAAGCATGTGTTCCACCTGGATCGTGTATTCGTTATGTTCACAGTCTCTGTTATACGTTTTCTCCTAGGGTTTTTATAAGATTGAACCACATCCATTGGCTTCTTTCTAAGAGGAATGTCGTGATTTCTCTTCATTCTTATGTCTCCATTTGAAGAATGTTATGAGTTCTTTCCTTTTTAGTCTCAAAATCGTCATACTAATGAAATTTCCTTTTTAGTTTCCAAATTCAGAGATGCAAAGCCCGAGGTTTCTAAGAAAAATGTCGCAATTCATTTCCATGTCTCTGTTTGAATAAGGTAAATATGAGTTCTTTCCTTTCTAATTTCCAAATCGTGACACTGATGAAATTTCCTTTTAAGTTCCCAAATCTAGAGATGCAAAGTCTAGGGTTTCTAAGAGGAATGTCGCGATTCATTTCTATTCTCACACGTCACTGTTTGAAGAAGATAAGTATGAGTCTTTTCCTTTATAATTTTTCAAGTATAGTCTTTTCCTTTATAGTTTTCCATCAATCAGAAAGCCCTTTATTGTGTAAGGGCTTTCAGATGTTACTAAGGAATCTCCCTTTTGGTATATATGAATACTGTTGATCTTGGGCACTGAAGGCTGCAGATTGCATTATTATGCAACCTTGTAATTCTATATGCACCGATGTAAGTAAAGACCAAGTAACTTAAGGCCTGATATTTCTTATGCACCGATTGATGGAGTGGTTTTGTATGTTGATGTATATAATGGTTTTAGAAATAAAAAAATAAAAAATAGTTGGGGTTCATCAATCTGTTAAAGGGAAGTTTTGGTTGTTGCTTATGTAAGTATGTTGAAAAGAAGCTGATGCAGGGCCTACATTGTCACTGCACTGGGGATTTCAACCAAAGATCTGTAAAATGGGCAATTAAGAGATCATGGAAGGTGATGTAGCAGGCGGACGTAAACAACCTATTGAGTTTAGAGGTGTCTTAATGCTATATTTGATGAAGGAGTTGGGCCTACAAATGGGTGTCTTGCATTCAGTGTATGTATGGTACAGGAACAATGTAGATTAGTGGTTTTAAGAACTATTGGCTGTGGCTGCATAAATATGTCTTAAGCCATATTGTGATGGTACAAGATTGGTTCAGAATGATGCTATTTTCAATTCCATGATGAAATAATCGACTGCTGCAACTGGAATGTGATTTGAACCAGGAAACTATGCTACAACACCAGAATAAAGGCTGAGTTTTAGATCATGATTATTAGAGTGAAAGGCTTTCGTTGCTGGACGATGTTCTTTGGCTAATGTTAAGAATATAGATGATCTATTATGTAAAGAGGGGGACTGTATGATGTGTCTGCTATGGGAGTGCCTAATTTGTATGTAAAGGGTGGTTAGCATCTTGAGATTGGGGTGAGAATGTGGGAGATCTTTCCCTTCTTTGGCATTTATTTTTGTATTCGGTTTTGAACACTTGTTGTATTGTTTATCTTTATCTAGCTTTGGATCACATGATAGGTTGTTTGCTCTTCAAACCTTCTCTAAAAGTTGGGAAGAGTAACCACTTTGATGCTTAAGCTAGATCATATCAATGAATGAATTTAATTATAAAAAAAATTGATGAAATTTTCTTTTTATTTTGCAAATTCAGAGACACAGTCTAGAGTTTCTAAGGGGGATTGTCGCGATCCCTATCCACTCTTATGTTTCCGTTTGAAGAAAGTAAGTATAAATTCTTTCCTTTTGAGTTTTCAAATAGTGATACTAATTAAATTTCCTTATTAATTTCCAAGTCGTAATTTTGCTCCAAAGAATTGACTGTGTTTTATGTTGAATATCATATCATTGATTTAATATCCTTTTAAATCTGTAAGTTTGAGCACCGAATACAAGAAATTATGACATTTTTTAAAAAAAAAAATGGGAAAGAGATAACACTTCCTTACTGAAGCGCTATTAAAGAGGATATTTTTAATAACGCTAACTTGAAAAAGCACTATCGTAGGTAACCTTACAATAGCGCTACATAAAACATTATCTTTGATTACCCTTTTAATAGCGCTTCGAAGCGCTATTCTTTTTATAAACAAAAGATATATTGATTAAGAACACATGGGATACTCTAAACCATATACAAGGAACAAAATAAAATAAAAGATAAATAAATGTAAATAAAATATTGTTTCTATCCCTAACTAAAAAATGCTATTAAATATAAAAAAACGTCATTAAAGATCTTTTTCTCCTTAATGATTAGCGGGGTACAATGGTACTGGAATCCGAATACTGTATTCATCTATAAATTAATCACAATATACTTGATACAATAGAATAGACTATTAGACCAATAATTCGAGAGAAAGAACATAGGGCGCAATGTTTATATGAAGTGCATGATTTTCGAAAACAGTTGTGTAATTTGAACATTAAATTTTGGACATCGTATGTGATATCGTATATGTCTATCGCTATCTCTCACTTACTTTTTATCTTTTTTATATACACGCAATTCAAAAATATATCAAAAAACAAAAAGACACCATATTGTTATCCCATTTTGATGTCCAAAAATCATTTCTCTTTTGAAAATTACCAAAAGCAACTTTATAACCTAAGTGAAAGTGTATCAAGTGGCCTGTGCTCACCTTGTATACCTTACCATATGTAGAAGATGAAGGTAAGTGTTTGTGTGATACTAAAACCCGAAGGGTTTATTTGAAAGTTGGGAGAGTAAGAGAGAGAAAGGGTTTGAGGAGGAAGAGAGGGAAAGAGATGGGGAAGGAAAGATAGTCTCCCACCTAAGTCTTTATATAAAGATTTATTTTTTAACAAAAGAAATAAAATCTCCATGAACTAAAAAAATGAACTAGAGAAGGGTTTTGAAAAATTATTCTCCCTTCCCCATTCCTTTCTCCTTCCTTTCCTCCTCAAACCCTTCCCCTCATCATAGTAGTAAGATATAATCATATAAACGTTAAAATACACTGGGAATGAAGAGTTTCAATAGAGAGGAAATGAGATTGAGATCTATGTTGGGACTGGGACCATGACCTTAAATACCACAGCCCCGGTGACCTAAAGAAGTGCCATGGCTACAAGGCCATTGATAAAAGGAGAGTGGAAACTTTGACACGGGAATTTAGGAGTAATTAAAGTCTTCTAAACTCATAGCTTTCTAATAAAAAACACCCGTGTCTGATGAAATGGAAAGCATAATAAAATCATGATTTTGAGGAAGAGACTTTCAGGTTTTAATCTCATGCGCTTAATTTATTGTCATGGATACAATCATCTCCCCGTTAGTAGTCTACAAGAGAACACTTCAGGCCCAAATGGCTATCGGATCCCATACATACTTGTAGTGGTTACTCGTGCATCGCACAAGAAAGATTTCATTTTAAAAAAAAAAATTTAAAAATTAAATAATATTAATAATTGTGATAACAATTTTGATAAAAAAAATAAAATAAAAATAATAATAATAATTCATTATTAATTAAAAAGTAAAAATAGAATTATACACATTAAATGTATTATTATTTAAAAAAATACAATATCATTATAAATGACATATAATTCAGCTAAAAATAATAAGGAAAGTATAATTTTTTATATCTACATTTAAAATTAATAATACCAACGATAATTTAATACTTATTACGGATAATTTCTAATTCGACTTTTCTTATTAGATCTCTTCTCATATGAATTAATGAACTTCATTTTAGTTACGAACTACATTCAAAATAACATGAAAAATATTTCTTTCAGTTGTATCACAAGATTAAAGACAAAAACAATATAAATATAATATTAAAAATTTATAAGTTATATCATTCATAATTTCTTAAATGACAATATATTATAAAGAATGATTTAAATAAATTCAATATCTAAGAAAGATTATAACATTGTAAAAAATGAATAATGTAAACGCTGAGTATATGACTTGCTCTCTTTAGAGTTATCGGCCCAATAACATAGTAAAAAGAGAACATCCACCACCACAACCTCTATAACATATTGAGGTTACATAAGCAAACACCATTAAGATGGTAAGACAGCAATATAAAAGTTCAACACTGGCAAATAATAAGTGCTCACAGTAAAAGATTCCTCAAGGTCCACAAGGTGTGATAACACTCACTTCAGAATTTGAAAGGAATACTGTCATAGACAACATCTTACACAAAAATAGATAATTTTATTTCTTTGGAACAAAAGCTGGAGACAAAAGATTCACAGATTGCATGAATATTGAAAACACTCCAAAAAGCATTTCATATACTTTTTTTTGGATAATATACGCAGATTTTGACGCTAAGATTCATTTGTAGTTCTATTGAAAAGTTTATAATTAAGCAAAATTCTCATCAATGTAGCGTTGAAACAAAGAAGCAAAGCAACAAGAAAGAGAAGAATAAGAGAACAAAGAAAAAAGCAATTAATTGTGTGCTTACCCGGTTGAAGACCATGAAACAAAGGTCCAAATCAATTCCATTAACATTCACTGTCTTGGTATTTCCTCCCAAGTAGTCCTCCTTCTCATACAACATCACATTCTTCCCAGATTTTGCCAAAACATAAGCAGAACCTTTCCCTCGATTAAAGCTTCTTAAATATTGACAAACTTAGGTAAAATAAATAATGCAGATGCGTTGGACACACCTTGCATGACAAGGCTAGAGAAAGCATATACCCTGTGTACAATTTTCAAATGTTTTAAATGCATGGTACAAAATGGAACAAAAATGGAACAAAATACAGAATGTGTACAATGGAACGGAAATCCTACTGAACCGGATTTCTGATAACCAAGATACAGAATGTCAAACTCATGTGCCCTGGTAATCAATATTAATATTATCACAAGATCTAACGAATGGCAATAGCAGGAAAGGAATGTTTTCATTGAAATGTTTAAATTAAACTCAACTAAACTTTTTTTTTTTTTTTTGCTTTTTAGATAACTTTTACATTTGCACACCAGTTACCAAATGCAGCCCACATTTGGGTAATAAAAAATGTAGCCTTGTTCATGTCAGTTCCCAAATTCAGCCTTGTTGTAGTAATCTCAAGCACGCTGAAGCTTAATGCATGCGTCCTAATCCTACTCTCAAGCATGTCGAACATTAATGACCAAAGCAAAACGCCCCTTATTTATCCAAAAGCAGTCATGATCCCACATCAAATCCCAAACAATTGAAATCCGGTAAACTCTCCATCGAATGGTAAGCCAGTGAATCCAAGTCCAGATCACCTAATACCCAAAAAACAAAATACATGAAGCAGCAGAAAATCCAAGCCAAGGCATATAGTTCAAGGTATGTAACTCCAGCGCATAAAAGTAATAATTATATTGGGTGACAACTTATGGTGCTCTAAGTAACTAAGAGTGTGCTTAGGAAAGCTGAAAAAAATAGATTATGCTGATAATCGATTATAATCATAATCTGTTTTTGTTTGGGTATGGTCGCTGAAAAGCGATTTTAAGACAATTTATTTCGTTTGAATGGTGTAAAAAAAATCACTTTTACATAGTAAATTACGAAAAAGTATATGAAGTTATTTGTATAATTTAATAATATTTATTTGGAAGTTATTTTTGTAGGGGTAAATAGGAAAAAAATTTTGAGAATGAAAAAAAATCAAATCACAACAATCTTTAGTTAAAACAAATTAGATTGCATAAAACTGCTTTTTTCCCCCAAAAAAAGCTTTTTTATAAATTTAAGCAAAGTGCCAAACAAGAAAGATTATTTCAAAAACAACTTTTTTCATCCAAAATAGCTGAAACCCAATTAATCCAGCTTTCCCAAACATGCTCTAAGCCTATGTTTGGTTCCACTTTTATATATGTAACCCAAGGCAACACATGACAGAGCCAACAACACCAAACAAATAACTTTCTACTGAAACTGCTCACAGAATTGATAAAGTTTTATGGGCAAGTATAATAATCAATCTGTTTTTCAATTACCAATGCCATTTCAAATGTGAACTCCACAACAATAAAGCTTTGTTTGTTTCAAAGTACAATGTTAGAGGGAGAGCCCAACATATATTATGTTAGGAGAGACAGAAAGCAGAAGAATTCATGCTTATTTTGTTGAATGTATTAAAATTTGGGTCAATATGGATCATTTTTTGGGAGGGGAGACAAAACATGAAAATTCACACAAATATTAGCATAACAGATTCACACTGAATCTTCATGTAAAATAATTTTAACCTGCCTCATTATTAACATTTCTACACATTATCATTTACTTACTGTATCTCTAATAGGCTTCATCATATGACTGCTAGCTGAAGTGCATGGTTCTCTGTTTATGCACATGCAAAAACCATTTCTCAGTTATTATCTCAAGAAAGCCAAGGAAGTAAACACGTGATCATTTAATACTAATTAAAGCAGTAACTTTGTGTCGTAAGTTAGAGATGCCAGTTTGTAGGATAAACCTCAGTTTTTGCCACACAAGCACAATCATATCTTCTCGATTCCATTCCTGACCTCATGGCACAATCTATTTTACACCTATTAAGGATTTTACCTTAGAAGCCAATCCATTACTCTGCCTCTCACCCTTTGTGCCACTTTGTCACTTTTCCTACACATACTTATCAACTACTTCCTTGTTTCTCGCCGTAATTTAGGAATCAAAGGTGTGGGTCTTAGTAGGGTGTGGACTAACTTCAACCTTGTAGCTATTGCAAAATTCAACCTTTCAGCTTCAAAGATGTTTTAGGAACATATTGTAAAATTCTTTTCATTAATTTACAGGGGACAAAATTCACTACTCAAGTCCTAATCGTCACATCACTTTCACCCAGATTTTTATATCACCTAACCATCTAAGTAAGTTGAGATAATTAATGTTTATTCATTGTTGATAAGCTTAATTAGGTGGCTCTAAAGCTGATCAAACGTGTCATCCATATGCCAATGATCGCCCTGGCAACTTGCCAAGTTGTCATATTTTTCATTTTCTATGCATAATACAATTCAGAGAACCCCAGAAGAAGAAAATCATGTGTGATGGAAAGCAAAGAAGATGCTAAAAAGAAAACACCCTATGCAACATAATTCACAGCATTAGTAATAGACATGCACATAAAATATCTGTCAGAGCATGCCAGGCAAAGCACAAAAAAACAAAAGGGCAAAAAAAGAAAGCCCAGAGCCATCCCTTGCCAAGTTTTGAAACATAGGCACCAAGCAATGTAGAACAGCCACTGAGATTGAGAAAACACCTCAAATTTCAAACAATACTCAATAGTTGGACGTTTGAATAAAACAAATCCAAAAGACAACACAGTTTCAAGAGGGGAAAATGCATGAGGCGGTGAATATCTACTAATAAAAATCCATGCATAACACTAAAGCCAAACACACCATTCTCCAGCAAAAAAGAAAAAAAACTCCATTGCACATCAGTTTTAACAGTTGAAGTTACTGCTTATTAACCGTTCCTAAAAGCCAAAAACATTTTTTTACAATCAATGAGCCAGAAAATAATTTATAGAAGAACCTGTGGTTAGGATTTAAAACAATTAACAAATTAAAGCAAAAAAAAAGTGATTAAGGTTAGAGAAACGTACCTACATGGACAACAGAGTTTAGGGCCATGGTTCAGCTATATTACGGCCCCTGCAGCTGCAAACGTATACAAAACACAAAATATTTAGCTTGAGAAATAATGAGAAATCAAAGCTACAGACACATTGTTTGGAAAATAATAATTGGTTTTCATTATATCCTTGTTCTAAACTTTTATTTGGCAAGTACTCATAGATCAACATAAATGACTGCAATTACAGACACCAAAAATATAATATGACTAATAAACTATTGCAAACTCAGGGATTGTGTATTTGTCATTTCAGGCAAGAACATTAGATAGTCAATAAACTTATTTCCTCCTTGAAGAAGCATATACAATTTTGACTCATAGTGAGGCTGTGGATGTTTGGTCTTCACAAGTTCCTGGAAATTTTTATGGGGCAGGAGGTGATGGTTAAGAATTGAAACAAATAATATATGACCAGAGAGATATCATTAACTGGTACAAATTTTTTTTTATCAAAACAAAGCAAAAGAAAGAATATGATGAACAATTCTAGATAAACTGCAATGTAAAAATGTGAACCAAAGTGTACATCCATAAAGAGATAATGTGACATTTCACATGTCACTTCAATCCATAAGGAGATCTTATTGATTTCTTCTAAACCTTAAGTACTACTCCAACTATTATCCCAGAGTTAACAGTGAGGCGTGTCATTTCCTTTATTATTTACTCCAGCAATAAACTATACCCCAAATCAAATGTCATGTATACTTATTGGAACTCCAATAGCATTTATTAAAAAATATAGAACGCTTCATCTTCCGAAGTGACAACTGTGAGGTGAAACCCTGTGCTGCTGACATATATTTGTATGTCTCAATTAATGGAAAACCATAGTACCTTTTGTCTATTATTATGGGATTTCCATATGGTGAATGATAACAAGTGAATTGTGAGAGAGATTGAATTCCCAGCTAAGGTAAAGCCTAGAGATAGAGAGAGCCTTTTGGGTTAATTTTCTTGCTTGCTATTCTCATTCATCCATCAACATATTATAGAAGCATTACAATGTAACAAACTTCCTACAGTTAAGGATCACATGACACATGTCCTCATCCTTAATTTTCTTACATATTTAAAATATTTAAACTACTAGTAAAAATCCTAATTTAGAATATTCCATAGCTGACTTGGGTGCTTAGATAAAATACTTGCAGCGTTTAGGCCTTTCTTCCTGTTGGGCCTATAAGCAATATTGAGCCCAGTTGTGCTCCTTTCTATTTTCTTCTGAATCCAATACCATATCATTACCGACCCCTTCAAATTGATCTTGTCCTCAAGATCACAGTATGGATCAGTATCAATTTAAAATTGCATCATGATGAGCAACATAAGCACCCATTGCCTCAAACAATCCAAAGCCCATAGCCCCAAGAATGAGAGAAAGTGTCCCAGCAATTAAACGACTAAACAAAAAAGTCATCAAATAGCCTTCAGGCCACTTTCTCTTTAGCAGTAACAAGGCCCAATCTGTTATGAAGCCCAAATCAGTACCAAAGCTAAGCAAACACTTTGTCTGCAGCAAAATGCCCATGTCCCGTGAAACCCTAGGAACACTTTGGGGTCCAATGTACCAAGGCACCCATGGCCAGCTCGAGGCTAGTCCTTGTGACGGCACCGTCGCCTAGAACAGAGCTCTCGCAGGAGACGATCATGACCGAACGGAGGAAGACGGAGGCTCACTGGACAGAGACGCTCTCGATGGCAGTGAGGAAGATGGAATCGTTATTGTGGAAGGAAGCTTCTGGAACTTTCGATGGTGTAGAAGGCGACGCACGACGGAACAATATACATGGTGGAGACTCCCGCCGGGATCAAAGCTAACGGTGCCATCATCAGTTAGACCGAAAGAAGATACTGAAGGTCCCCGCGCCGGCAACGACAAGAGAGAAGCGAGCAGAGTCCAGTGACCGGATGATGACGCAAAAGCCTCGCTCATCGTCGTAGAAGGGTCCCATTCTGGCGGTCGTGGCGGTGGAAGCCTGACCGTCATGCGTGAGATCTGGAATCCAGTCATGGACGAAGTTGGGTCCAGCGGATCCGGCGGCGGAGGCTTGGCCGGAATGCCCGAAACCCAGAGCTCCACAGCTCTGAGGAACTCGAATTCGTTCTGCTCTCTCATCACAAGCTTCTCTCCCTTCTCGGCCTCAATCTCCACGTCGGCGAACATCTCTGATTTCGCTCCCCCCTCTGCGAATTGGGGAGTCATTGGAGGAATTGCTGGAAGATCTTGATGAGGTTGTGCATCTGGGGATGGATCCTGCTCTGTGTCGACTAGCTCTGTCGATCACTCTTCAGGTGCAGCGATCGTGATGGTGGACTGGGTGACTGGCTTGAATGGAGTTATTGGGGTCAATGCTATCGCAGTAGCAGTGGAGTGGTCTGAGTGCAAGGGTGGAGTGGATGGAGGCGGCCGTTGGGTGTGTAGGGATCGAAAGGAATTGAGAAAAATTGCATGGTTGCGGTCCTCGGAAGCTGAGAAAGCACGATATGCCTTAGAGAGGGCATTGATGGAGTCCAAAAGTTGGCTGAGGTGGGAGTTTACTGGAGGGGAATGGGTATTCATTTTTTTTTTTTTTTTTGTGATAAGGGGGATGAGTTGCAGGAATGAAAGCACCAATGATAAGAAGTGAATTGTGAGAGAGATTGAATTCCGAGCTAAGGGAAAGTCTAGAGATAGAGAGAGCCTTTTGGGTTAATTTTCTTGCTTGCTATTCTCATTCATCCATCAACATATTATAGAAGCATTACAATGTAACAAACTTCCTACAGTTAAGGATCACATGCAGTGTTATCAAAAATCCGCCATGGCGCCGCCATGGCGGATTGCGGTGGCGGATTTTTGGCCAACCGCTATGGCCAATTTATGAAGGATGGCGGCGCCATGGCCGCAATGGCGTTTTGAGGCGGCTTAAAATGGCGGATTTTTGGCCTTCCGCTATGGTCCGCCATCCGCAATTGATAACTTTGATCACATGACACATGTTCTCATCCTTAATTTTCTTACATATTTAAAATATTTAAACTACTAGTAAAAATCCTAATCTAGAATATTCCATAGCTAACTTGGGTGCTTAGATAAAATACTTGCAGTGTTTAGGCCTTTCTTCCTGTTGAGCCTATAAGCAATATTGAGCCCAGTTGTGCTCCTTTCTATTTTCTTCTGAATCCAATACCATATCAGTGAACCACCTCTTTCTATCAGTAGCACAGAGAATTTCAGTGACAAGATTGCAGCCAATGGCAACCACATGAGCCTCCCCCAACTACAATGTAGTCATAACTCATAAGCTTTGCCTGCTACTTCCTTAACATCTGAAGTCATGTGCCATCTGAAGAAATAAAAAACCACAGCTAGCCCACCCTATTCGTTAAAATCAGTAAAAGCAATATAAAGCATCAGCTGGCCCATCGTATTAGTTAAAATCAGTAAGATTTTCTAAATTTATATATATATAGAGTTCATTATCCCTATCATCAAGACTAATGTTAATGCTTTCAACAACAAAAATGAACTCAGACTATAGCTTATACCCACAAGCATCATACAAACCTTCAAAATTTTAAAAAAAAAAAAAAAAACAAAGGACAACAAAAATAAGAACCAAAAAGAACATGATGATATGAGAATTACTAAAGATGGGTTTGCAGCTGAAGCATCTATTATTGCTTTCCCCCCCCAAGGCTGAATTATGTTTTGGGTTTGAGTTCAGGTCATGCTGCTTAAGCTTTTCAACCACCTCAGCCTTTGTGCCCTAGAATTTAAGACAATTTGAAGAACTACACTGCAGATACTACAGGGAGAATTGGAAAGGGAGAAAAAAGTTTTTTTTGCTGCAAACCAATATTCAAAATGTCTAAATACTTCAAGAAGGCAGCACCAATGATTAAAATTAACATAATATATACCTGTCCAAGAAGGAATAAGCAAAAAACTTCCTCAAATTCCAGATCAATGCCCTCTGAAGCTATAAAACGTTCACATATGTTTTTTGCTTTGAAATTTTTTTTTCAACTTCCTCACATATGTTTTCAGATCAATGCCCTTTGAAGCTATCAAACATTCACATATGCCCTCTGAAGCTATCAAACAATTGGTATCAAGATGAAATATGGACTATAAGAGGAGTATTAAAAAATCCCTAAAGTAATTAAGCTTCAGAGAAGTGTATTACCAACTCTTTTTGCTTGCTGGAAAACCTATCATCTGCAGCATAGAGATTTTGGAATATTCCAGGGAAAATAATCCTAAAAGTAATCGTAAAACATTTCAAAAAAAGACATTGTTATGTTAGGAGAATCAAAGAAAGGCCATATAGAAGCAAAACCAGCTTGATACCTGAGACTGCCGTTTTGAATTAGAACACTGCAACAAAAGTTGAAGTTGAAGATTCTTTGAAACAACTTACCCCTCGAGCTGCCACAGAACGCAACCCAAACACAGTACAGCCAATCATAGTTGTTGTTTCGAATTCAATGGAAAAGAAAGAGGAATCTTGGTTGAACTCACCATCAATGAAGTATATAATATTATGAACGGCGGTCGACGGTGCTCCGGCAATGCTCCGGCAGGCGGCTCGCGGCGGTTACTGACCAAAAACATGGGTTAGGAACCGGACAGTGAGGAAAAGAAGATGGTCCGAATGGTTTCGCGAAAACTCACCTCCTTTGGCCGAAAAAGCGTGGACAACGGCGGTGGTGGAGGAGCAACGATGGCTAAACGGAAAACTAATCGGTAGTAAAGGAAGAGGGTGATGAGAGGAGTCCGAATCTGGTTTCCTTTTTGCCAACTGTGGCTGAACGGTGGCCGGAATCTACAGAGAAGGTGTCGCAAATGGTTGAGAGAGAACAGAGAAAAAAGGAGATGGAAGAGCTGGAGCTGGTAAGTGAAAGACATTCGAGACGGTAGTATGTCAAAAGGATAAAATTGGAAAAATCAGAGGGACAAAACAGCCACTTCAACACGATTTATTGTAGCTCTACAGTGAATTTTATGCTTCAGCCATATAATAAATAAAAAAAGAGTTATAATTTTACAAATTAACATTATTAATCATTGATATATTAATTATTATCAAAATGCAAAGTAAAATATATAAGGGTATATTTGATAAAAAGCATTTAATATTATCTTGAAAATAGAGATAGATATATATTTTGGGACAAATTTTTTTTTTTATAAATATAACATATATAGTGGGACGGAGGGAGTAGATAGATATGTTAAATAATGAAAAATGACACGTTATAAACTGATCAATAAATTAAGAGCATGTTTGGGAAAGATTACTTTTTCTCATTTCAGTTATTTTTCAACTAAAAAACTGTTTCATACATAATCTATCATGTTTGGTAATTAGCTTAAATTTATAGAAAAGCTTTTTTTTGGGAGGGAAATGCTGTTTTATGGCATCTAATTTATTTTAGCTTAATATTGTTGTGATTTGATTATTTTTTATTTTCAAAACTCTCTTCCCTATTTACCCCTACAAAACTAACTTCCAAACAAATATTATTAAATTATACAAATAACTTCGTACCTTTTTTTTCGTAATTTACTATATAAAAACGATTTTTTTTACATCATCCAAATGAAATGGATTATCTTAAAATCACTTTTCAACAAACATACCCAAACAAAAATGGATTCTGATTATAATCGATTATCAATATAATCTATTTTTTCCATATTTCCCAAACACACTCTAAATAAAAAAGGTTCATCTTGGTAGCTTCAAAATCTAAACCTATTTTCACCTAGCTAATTAACCTGTACTGATAGTTGGTTGAATCTTGGGGGTGAGAATAAGTCAAGTCGCTCATCATGCATCTATGATCTAGTTTAGTTAAGGCATAAATTATTTAATAAAAAGGCCGATTCAAAACTCTTTAAAAAGCTTATGTAGTTAAAGAGTTCAGATAAAAATTTAAAAAAAAAACCTATGTGACTTATCGGACTGACCAATCTAACACAAACACACTATGTATACATACATACATATATATATATATATATATATATATATATATATATATATACTATAATTTAATATATGATACTATAATATATTATTTCTAATATTATTAAATGTAGAGTTTTACTTGCCTATTTATCTGTAAAGGTCTAGTGATCTATTTATCAGTGTAGGCCTACTGATCTATTTATAGGTGTAAGCATACTTAAATGTCTTATTGAAAAATAGTATTTTAAATAGGCTTCAAAACCAAGTTTTAAAGTAGGTCAGATCAGGTCTTAAAAATTGATATGTATTAGATTAATAGATCAGATTCAGGTCTTGAAATTGAAATACAAACCAAAACCAAACCTATTTATGTCATGGTCTAACTCGATTTAACATATTCACATCCCAACTTCAACCTAACTAATGCAAGTTGAGCACATATTGGTTAATCAATTTCCAATTTTTTTAATAATGTAAGATTTCTATGCATTACACACCGATTTTTGCAAATTGTTAATGCATACAAATTGTCACAATTAATTTTTTTGACATTTTACTCAAATTTTTATTGATTTGATTATGAGAGATTTGTGGCACGCAAGAAACTCATGTAATATTAAATTATTCACAATTCCCTATATACACTGCTTAGACAAAAAATTATGTGAAATCTATTAATTGACTATTTAGTTTAGATTTTGAATGATCCAAAATCACGTTTATTTTTAGTAAAAGTGATTTTAGGATTCTGAATGTGTTTAATTTAAATTTAGGGTTCAATAAAAATCAATTGACTTAATTGCACTTTTGGTCCCCCAAGTATCACGATTATGTAATTTTAGTCCTCATGTTTTAATTGTGTAAATTGGGCCCTCAAGTTTTACGATTGCGTAATTTTTGGTCCCTTATGTTTTAATTGCCCCAATTGGGTCCCTAGGTGTCACGATTGTATAATTTTGGTCTCTCAAGTATCACGATAGTACAATTTTTAATGTCAACAGCATACGAATCATATGCGGGACGGATTTGGCACTTAGTTAGGCTAACTTGACAGCTTACGTGTTATTCTTGTGTGACACTTAGTGATGTACATTTGACTAGTAAAGTGTGTAAAATGCCAATGATGTCGCATAAAAATATCTTGTAAGATTTCAAGTTGATCTTACTAAATACCAAATTAATTCCACATGAGACACGTAGGCTACTAACGTTAAAAATTGCACTATCGTGATACTTGGGAACCAAAATTGCACAATCGTGATTCCTGGGGGACCCAATTGACGCAATTGAAACCCGAGGAACCAAAGTTGCACAATCGTAATACTTGGAGGACTCAATTTGACAATCAAAACCTGGGGATTAAAATTGTACAATCATAATATCTGGAGGGACAAAAAATGCAATTAAGCCAAATCAATTCCCGGATGGGTAGAATAGATTTTACGAGATACAAGAATTTCTAGCTTTCCAATCGAAAATAATTGATTCTAAGTGTGGAATCCATAATAGATTTTATATTTACACCTTAAAAGTGATTTTACACTATCATCCAAATAAAATCAATTCTTCTAAACTAAATTTTAAAATATCATTATCAAACCTAAATTAATTTATTTAAACTCAATTTTTTTAAAATCATTCCTTTCAAAATCAATTACTTTAAAATCAATTTTATAAAATTGTAGACCAAACACATAGTCAGTAATTACTAATTCTAATTTCTAAAGATCAGAGTCGTGCAATTGGTTACATGAGTCATGTCATTGGGAGGTGGACATGGTACATGTACCTTGGTCGGTGTAACATCATCGTTCCAGTTTTTTGTTTATTTGGTTAGAACTTCGAACCATCGCCAAAGTTTCGCGAGAAGGGAAAGGTAAAGTTTAGTCAAGTCAAAAACTTATAGTGCGGTGATAACAATATCGACTGGAAGAGTCCTAACAATATAATCTCTAACACACTCTCCATACCAACTATTATACTGTTATGTGATGCATGCTGAGTGCTAGAATATATGAAATTATAATTTAATCACATTTCTGCTGAAGCTTAATTGCAGAGTCAAATACTGAAAACGCCTCTGGGACACTAAGGTCAGCGTCGCATGGAGCTATCATCTGTGACAATTAGATTCCGATCACAGAGCCTCTCCTCCTTTCCACTAACACCCATCTCTTCCATTGACCACCCTCTCAAGCATCAAATACAAATCCACTTTTCACCCAAATTCAACAAACACATTACTACAGTGAAGGCTACAGCCAACAAAAAGTCAACCATTGAAGGTGTTAGTGACGAGTTGAACGCCATCGCTTCTCAGAACCTGGACTTTGCACCCTCCCGAAGACGTGTCCGAGCAGCTTTCACTGAGGCGCAGCAGCAGCTCGACCATTACTTATTCAAGGTCATAAATATTAGCTCATCATGTTCAATTGCTGCCGTTTGATCCTTCAGAATTTTAATTTGTGTGATCCCTTTAGTTTTTCTTTACTGTGTGTGCTTTTGCAATTGTTAAAGAATCAGTAACTGATGTTTCAATCTTTGATACTTTGATTGGCATATTCACTAGACTGCTCCTGCTGGAATCATAACCGAAGAAGTAAGTTTCTTTTTCATCTTTTCTGCTTCACCTGATTGCCAAAAAAGTGTTTTCTTTTATTACTTCATTGCAACTTTGAGAAAAATGTGTTTAATTTAGTTATTTTTTTGTATTAGTGGTACGAAAGGAATTCGAGGGGAATGGAAATTTTCTGCAAAAGCTGGATGCCAGAACCCAGCGTTCCAATTAAGGCAGCTTTGTGTTTCTGCCATGGGTATGGCAGTACTTGCACCTTTTTCTTTGAAGGTTTGTCATAATTCCATTTCAAGAAGTAGCTAAGTTGGCATATATAGTAAGTACTATGTTGTGCTGTCTGTTTTTAATTTTAACAAAGCTAGTGATTTATCACATGTGATGAGGGGTTTTTTGTTCAGGTATTGCCAAGCGAATTGCTGCTTCTGGGTATGGTGTTTATGCTTTGGACTATCCGGGTTTTGGTCTTTCCGAAGGATTGCATGGTTACATACCAAGTTTTGATAATCTGGTTGATGACGTTATTGAACATTATACAAGAATTAAAAGTATGACTTTTTAGCATCCATGGCGTCATTGATCATTGTGTATATATGTGAAAATACATAATGTTCTTGACAGCGCTTTGTATTTATTCTAATTGACAGCAATGCCTGAGGTGAGAGAGTTGCCTCGATTTATCATGGGGCAGTCAATGGGTGGAGCAATTGCTCTCAAAGCTCATTTGAAGGAACCAAATAATTGGGATGGAGTAATCCTTGTAGCACCAATGTGTAAAGTAAGTGCATTCCTATGTATTGTAGTTGATGTTTACCAGCTTCATTATAATTATAGTTTTCAACTTCTTATTCATTTCAAAGTTTCAGTCTTTGACAGCACTGAATTGTTAAATTCTTATCGTATCTTTGTCATCTCTGAAGTTCAATTTCATTTTTTCTAAAACCTGGAATTTATTATAGAAAACATATATTGGCATTAACCATTCTTAGTGTTGGAAAAAATCACACACCAATGATCGATTATGAGAACACATACAAAACACACCATAAATAAAATAATGGAACACACAAGATTTACGTGGTTTGGCACCGTCTGTCTACATCCACAAAAACATTCCAGCAAAATATTCACTATCCCAAAATAATATTACAAGTTTTATGTGAACTTGAAAACCCACCACAAGATGTGTGCCACCCTACAAACCCGAGTACCCCACTTAAAAGTTACAAGGAATGGTAAACACTCTCTCACAAGAGACACTTTCACTATTTAAGTGATCACTCATACTTCATTCACTCACGGCTCTTAGATGCCATGACATCTTCAAAAGGTCAGGTGCTAAGACCCCCTCTTTTTATCTTATAGTGTCTAGATTATTCCAACACTCTTCATTAGAGTTCCAAAATTGGAGTGATGGAGATGATTTTCCAATGCAAGGTTTTTCATCTTCCCAAAGCCATTGTGAAAATCATTCCCCAAGTCATTCCCTTGAAATCTTCTCCATTTCATTTGAAAATTTAAATTGTTATTCCCAACTGCTAGGACTGAATTTCTGTTTTTTCACATTGGCAAGTCTACCACATGATAACCACAGTTAATATTAAACCAGCAATGTGTTAGATACTGGATTTGGGCCTAAGCCCAACTAATGGGCTGAATAGGGAAGTTAGGAATGAAGGGTGATGTGGCAGTTATTTGGGAAAGGAAAACCGATTATATGGGGGGAAAGGGGAGGGGATTAGGCATTCAGAATATTTTCAGTTAGAACCTTTGAGGTTTGGGCAGAGAGAGAAATGTCTCTCCTATGAGGAGCTCTTGCTCTGGGGTTACAGGGGTTCTACTTCTGTAATACATCTATATTTTCAGTAAATAATACAATTTCTGCTTGTTTGTTAATTCTGGTTCCTATCAATGTCTCCCTCCAATACGGGATTATTTCAGCCTATTTCCATTGGCATGGTCAATATTGAAATATAAGAAAGTTGTAATATATATCATAGAATCTTGGGATCCAATTATGAGTGGACCTAATTTGAATGTCTATTTTCCTTTAGAATTCAATATTTGGTATCTTATATTTTCAATGAATTGCAAAAATCAATGCATGTCATAAAATTGTCCATAGAAGACATTGTCCAAATCAAAATGGGAAGGAGTCAAAGACCAATCTATAGGAAAACAGAACCGTCCATTATTTGAAGAATGGCCTTTCATGGTTGTATAAGTGTATCTGTCAGATGAAGTGTCATTTGCTGATCTTGTTTTGGTGCTAAGATTGCAGAGGGCATGTTACCATCAGCTGCACTTATGAAGGTATTAAATCTCTTGTCTAAAGTGATGCCAAAGGCAAAACTGTTCCCACACAAAGATTTATCTGAGCTGATCTTCAGAGAACCAGGCAAGAGAAAATTGGTCAGTAACTTTGTCAACGGCTAATTCTTCAATGCTTATAAAGTGAAATGAATAACCAGTGTGCTTCTGTATCATGCCTTCTTTAAAGGTCATCTCACTCTTCATTTATGCTTCACTATATCCATATATCATCTGCATGGTTAAATCTTCACATCATTGGCAGTCATACTTTTAGTAGTTATGGAGTACTTGAGCATCTATCTATCGCCACTTTAAAAGGATAACTTGAGTTCATGAGTCGAGCCAAACCCATGTGTATAAGCCTGTTTTCTTCATTTTTATCTGATTGGATCATTATGTTTTTCTTTAAACTCATACACACAATTGGATATTCCTGATATTCATTAGGTCACGTGTGTTAATAACTTTCTATTTAGTGGATGCCATTTGACCTGTCCAAGTGTCTCCCTTATATTTTCTGCAAGGTTTCACCGACTCAACCACATAAGATATTTCTGCTAAGTTGCATGTACCCACATTTAGGCTTGAGAGAATCTTTTGCCATTCTTATATTTTTGGTTTGCAATGAATGATTGAGCTCCAAAATCCGTTTATCTTCTATCATTGAGTTTGATGTACAAACTTAAACAATTGGATGAAAAACTAGTCCCCGATTGTAGGTGTTAATTCTTTCTTTCTTTCTTAGGCTGTTTATAATGTTATTTCTTATGATGATCAAACACGATTGAAAACTGGCATGGAACTTTTGAAGGCCACACAAGAGATTGAATCACAATTACATAAGGTTAGTTTTTGCTTTTGCTCACTATGTTTTACTTGTTATTTTCCACATTCTAATTTGGATTTCTGCTACGGTTATATCTGTTTTTGTTTTTTTGCATGCGATCATTGTTTTATCATAACAAACATTGATTTATTTTTTTGGGGGATGATGACCAGGTTTCAGCTCCTCTATTGATTCTTCATGGAGCAGCAGATAAGGTGACAGATCCATTAGTCAGTCAATTTCTTTACGAGAAAGCATCTAGCAAGGATAAGACTCTAAAGATCTATGAAGGAGGTTACCACGGCATTTTGGAAGGGGAACCCGATGACAGAATTTTTGCCGTCCATAATGACATTATCTCATGGCTTGATTTTAGGTGCTCAGTTAATTAAGTGGGGTTCATTTCATGGATCTATCAGCATAATTTAGGATATTGGTCCCCTTCTCAAAAGTTGCCTCATAGAAACGGCAGCTATAGTGCCTTTTCTTATGGTAGTTAGATTTACATGACGATTTATCCTTCTTATCAGAGGCTAATTTAGGAGTTTAATCTTCTAGTATTTGTTTCTTGTATTTTCAAACCAAATATAATATAGTCTCTCCCTTTGATGTGAGGCCATATCAGCAATGAAGTTAAATGATTATTCATCTAATTGATTTAGGGTACTGTTTCTTTTTAATGGGTGTATTAGGGGTGTTGTGGATTAAGTTTTGCAATCGACTCTCGAATTCGACTTGGTTCTAAAAACCATCATTTTCTTAAAAGAAGCAAAAGAAAAAATTCAATTTCCCCAATTCAAATAAAATTGATGATGGCTTCCATATTTTTCTTTTTTAGGTCCTCCCATTGCAATCTTGGTTGTGACAAAAATAAATCAAAATTCAATATCTGATGAAATCATGAAAGACAAGTTAGACCCAAATCAACATGCCCAGTTGTTGACTCAATGATGAATAAATAGAGTTAGATTAGTGTAGTGATGTATTGACCCATATGTAATAACAATGATCATAACCATATTTTGTCAACAAAAAAAATGATCATAACCATATATGTAACAACAATAATAATAATATTAAGTAAAATAAATCTTTATCTTTATATATATAAAAGGAAGGAACATTTGGTTATCCTACTTTCATGATTTGATTGCCCTAATTTTAGTAACCCTAAGGGTATTGATATGATTTTTTGTGTTAACATTTTTTAATTTAATTTAATTATTTCAATTGGTTAATATTATAATAAATCACTGAGAGCAACATTGAATCACTTTAATATTAGATCAATACAAAAGATTTTAATAATAAGGACAATATTGAATCAAACAATTTAAAAGTAAAGTAAGGACAAGCAATTTATTGTCCGAATTCACGCAAGGACCATATTGAATCAAGCAATAAGGACAATTTATTGTCCATATATAATAGACCTTTACTTGATTTCTCAAATTTTGTGAAAAAATTAAAGTGATTCATAATAATTATCGTAAGTAACGTAAGGATCTTTAATATTGCCTCATTCACGCACCGGTATAAAACACTATTGAGAATTGTAACCAACTTCACTTCTTCCATGATTTAATTCCAAAATTTAAAATGACACTTGATTTGAAATTGAATGAAACTGTAACCGTAAGGTTAACTTAAGGTAAAGTTATTATTGTAAAATGTAAGTTATTATTTGCAACATCAATTGGCCTTAATTTAAATTTATAAGGGTCGGTTTATAAATTGTATCCCTCCTAATTGAATAACTTCCACTCCATTCCAATAGTCAGTACAAAATTCTGCAAAACTTTCTCTCCACTACTACACTATACCAGCCAGTATATTTTGCACAAAACTACATATGTTTATCATGTTTATATGTTTTTCTATTTGCTTCAGATTGATTTTCCATTGCTTATATTCAGTGATTTTTGTATGCAGAATAGGACGTAGTTTTTCTTTGATTGATGAAATTGTTCCTATACTGCTCCAAGGTAAAATAAAAGTATCAACACATGCTTATGTTATCTTACTCTTTACTAAATAGTAGACAAAAGTTTAAAGGAAGTAAAAGCAATTAGATATCTTAAGATTGTCTTTGGCTATAGGTTTCTTGAGCCATATAATTCATGCTCAATGAACAACATCCCACACAGGTATGCATGAAATTGTCATGGCGCCGCGGAGACTATTGCAATCGAAGTATTATTTCCAAAGAGAATGTCAAAGATGGATAGCATAGATTATTCTTCTGAATGAAACTGATTTAGGCTAATTGCTAGATCATATTATACTTCCACTTCTATTAATGATATTTTTTCCGGTTTGAAAACATGGTTGCTGAATAAGTATTGCAGTGTATGATATGGTTGCTAAAATTCTTTTTTTTTTTTTTTTTTTTTGCAGTGGTGAATTCTGTATATTGTTCAATATGTTTGAAATGTGATGGCTTAAAAAGTTTTAGTAATCATGACTATGAGATGCTTGATTGTATGTTTCACAAGAAAGCACAAAAATATAAGCCTAAATAAGTTCTTATAGTTTGCAAAAGATAATGGCTAATAGTGTGCTAACTTTGTTCTTTTGAAGGTTTTGAAGAATCATCCACTAAGCTCTTTTTTGAAGGTTTCGAAGAATCATCCACTAAACTCTTGAAAGATGTGAAATGGAGAACGAATAGTAATAAAAGACCACAACTACTCTTTTATATATCATAAAAAATATCTTAGTTGTTCTTTTTTTGGTGTGGACACGTTAATGGCAAAGGCTGATGACATATTTGTGGAATCCTTGCCTAATGTAGCTTATGGAGGACATCATATAGCATTCTATTTTACATTATGCTTGAATATAATGAAAAAATATAAGGAAGTTTTACTATGCGAAAATGAATAATAACACTTTTACTATTTTTGTTAATCCTCTATAGGGATGATTGATGGTTTTTTCCTTTCTTGATTCTTTGGGTCCAATGTATCTTGCCAAAACTATATATAATGCATTATATCTTTCGTCCTTCTATTTACTCTTTTGGAATTTAACATAAGTACTTATTGTTTTTTCAAATAATATGAAATTATACCAATGCATGGGTCCATCATCTAGCACCAATTAGAGAATGAAAGTTAGAGCATAATTAAAGATTGACCCATCATTCTTTCAACTATTTTAGCACCAAAAAAAAAAAAATGAAATTGTTGACATGTTGAATGATTATCTGATGTTGCTGGTTCCCAGGGAAGGGGAAAATTATCTCAATTTGGATAGTCTATGCACAATGAGTGGAAATATTGATAAACCATACGATGTTCATACCCTTCAGGTTTTAACACAATTACTTCCTCGAGATTTTCAAAACATAAGTTAAAAAAGATACTATTCCTATTATGTTGTTGAGAAATATAAATCAATCTTTAGAATTATGCAATGTACTCGACTTATAATTACTTAAATGAGCATCTATGTCCGGGAAGGAAAAGTAACATGATTCATCACCAAAATAAAATTAACATGATTCCTTTTAAATTTTAATGTAGAGAGTTTCCTATTTCTATTTCTTTTGCAATGACAATAAATTAAAATTAGGGAAGGGATAATCTATTAAACATAATTTATCTTCCACAAAAAAAAAAAAATCACAATGTCATGGGTTGCGTCTGGACGTGGATTGAAGATTATCGATATTAACGAAGGATACATTTCTAACATTATTTCAAATATTGTTTATAAAAAAAGTCTTTCACAAATTAAGTTATGTAAGTTACTCTTAAATTATTATATTTCTTGATAGTCTATGTTTATATCTTGCTCTTATTAGCCCGCTTTATCATTTTAGAAACTTCAACTAGGTTTTTCACGTTTTAATGTACTAATGATAATTCCACATCCTCAAATGTATGTATTTGTGTCAAATGTTGCTCTTTTAGTCAAAACAACTGATTTAAAACAAGTGGCTCATTTTTCCTAATATTTCTTATTGCATATAGAATTCATACATAAAGTTATTACTCCATTTATTGTACAAATATTTTGAATTAAGAAATAAAAATTATAATTTATATTATTCATATTTATAAATATTCCGTGCATCGCACAGGTACCAGTACTAGTAAACAATAATAATAATGAAAATGAAAATTTACACGGATCTCTTTTTAATTTTGATTTGGGTGCATTTTTTTTAAGTTTTTCTTAATAAAAGTAACTTGTGGTATATTTACATCCTTGTTTGTTTGGGTTTTCATTAAAAAGCAGAAGTTTAAACAAACTAAAATCTATTTTTATAAGAAGCTATACTATTCACCTTCTCAAAAATCACTTTTTTTTTATAAAAAAATTACTATTTTAGAATATCACATTTTTAGGGTTCGTTTGATTTGTAAAAAAATAAAGGACTGGACATCATAAAAATAATTGTTCCATATTTAATTACAAAGTGATCAAGGGACTGGACAAAACCCCAAAATCTTATCCCTTACCAAACCATGGGACAACTTTTTGTCCTATGGACATAGCATCCAAAAATATAAAATTATCCATACTTATTTCTTACTTTCTCTCATATATTAAGAGTGCGTTTGTTTTAGATTATTTGACCATAAAAATCATTTTTTTAAGTTAAAAATCATTTTTAGTGGTTTTAATTGTGTTTGTTTAAATTTTTTTAGGAAATCATTTTTTAAAAAAATCATTTTTTGGACCAAAATGAGAAGCTATTCCATTTAGCTTCTCACTAAAATCTGATTCTATAGAAGAAAGAGAAAATATGTTTGTTACAGATTATGAAAAAATGATTTTCATTTAATCTCTAAATTATTTTATATGAAAATCATTTTTTCATAATCACTGGCCCTAAATTAATAATGTACATATAATATTATATATTATAAAGGGTATTTAAGTAAATTTTACATGATTTTACTTGTGCTGTCCATTGTTATCAAACAATATACAGGATAAAGAGTTGTGTTGTGACTCAAACATTTGTCCTGTATTATTCTCTTTATTCTGTATCTTAATGCGAATCAAACGTACTCTTAAATAACAACCGGGCAACATTCATCTTGTTTAAAAAATTATACCAACATCTCTTATATTAATTTTGTCAAAAAAAAAAAAATATCTCTTTATATATTAATGTTTATATTATAAAAGGTGTAAATGAAATAATAACGTAAATTTCAAGGGATTAATATGAGGACAACATAAACATCAAGTAATAAGTATAATAATGATATTATAGACATCAAAGAAGGTCATTTTATTTTTTGAATCAAGAATGTAGAGTTTTAATTAAATCAAAATTTGGGATGTTAGAGTAATTTTCTTAATTAATACTAGTAATAAATTAGCCAACCCGTAGCATTTACTGATTAATAATTTCGGGTTGGGTGGGCGAGTCAAATGGCCCATCGAAGGGAAACAGTAGCGGGATGAGAGGAAGATGGTTTTGGAGACATGATAATTAATAATTGGTAGCATTTGGGATTCTGTTCAAGTAAGGAGGTCGTGGGAGTTCATCTAATTCTAATTCTAATTCATCATCATCATCATGTCACTTCTCAATCAACTCTTTAACAGAGGCGTTTTTGCCACTCGATGGTATTTCTGATTTCCCTTTCTAAAACATTCATTCAATGCTTGTTTGACTTGTTCGGTTAGCCTCTTTTGTTCAAAGATTCAAATTTTATGATATATATATATATATATATATATATATATATATATATATATATATATATATATATATATATATATATGTTTATTACCCGATTTTAGGTTTTCAGATTTTAATTCAATTCTATAATAGTTTTTTTTTTATCATATGCTTGCTCAAATATTCGTGCTGTCAAAATTCTATTCCAATTTTTCATTCTTTAGGTTTTGTTTTCTTAGTTGAAACTTGAAACTATATTTCTGAGATATAACAATGTTTATTGCTGGATTTTGGGTGGTCTGTTAATTTTGTTTTGGAACTTACTCTTGTTGGATGCGATGGGAAGCTATTTTGGTGAAAGAGCAGGGGTCCTTACTTAGCAGAGGGATGGTTCCCATAACTGTTTAAGATGTGAATATTGAAAATGTTCTTCTATGATTTGGATTTGAGTAAATGTATTATAATAACTTGGCCAAGCTCTGCCCCAGAATCTAGCTCACGGAGTTACTTCACGCTCCATATATCTATTTCTGGGCATGATGGGCATGTGCTAAGGGTTATGTCCTACATCAGTTAAATATACGAGCAAAGAACTATTATAATACTTGGACAACCCTCCCTCCTTTAACTAGCTTTTGGGGTTGGAGTTAGGCCTAATTATTATTGAAGTGTCTTACTGATTGTTATTTGGATACTCTCTCAATGTGTAGTAACAAGTAAACATGCTGTTTTTTGTTTTTCTTTTCTTGGCCTTCGGTAGCAAAACATGTCTGAACTTGGCAATTTCACGCATTAAGCTGCTACAAAACAAGAGAGATGTGCAACTGAAACAAATGCGCAAAGAGATAATCCAATTCTTGCAGGCTGGCCAAGAGGCAATTGCTAGAATTCGGGTAATCCTTCAATTCTTGGTAATGGCTGCTAATTTTTGCATCTTCCCCCCTTGTGACTTGCGGTTTGTAAATTTCATTGATTTAAATAGGTGGAGCATATCATACGTGAACAAAATATATGGGCAGCATATGAAATACTAGAGTTATTCTGTGAATTTGTTCTTGCACGTGTACCAATAATTGAGAACCAGAGGTAAGTCCATACTTCATAAGTCATAAGTAAACTTGTTCTTATAGGACATACCGTGTATTATACTTTTCCTTTTCTTGTTGATTAATGTACATGAAGCTCGGTGCTCATGCAATTTGTGTACTATTTTTCTGATATCTGCAAATTTCAGTTACATTCTAATTATAGTTTGCTGAAGTTTTTTAATGCAATTTTCCAAAAATGGGTAACAGTGACTACTTTTAGGATCTCCCTGCTTCACAATATTTTACTGGTGACTATCCTTGATAGGGACTTGGGTATTATGGGGTGCCTAAGTCCCACATCGAGTAGAATGGGATGCTCGGTGGAGTACTTAAGTGGCTTGGTTCTCCCCCCTTGATAGCTAGCTTTTAAGGGAGGGTTCCCCAAGGTGCTTGGGTGCTTATCAATTGGTATCAGAGCCAGTTGCTGATGTCTCAGAAAGGGCTACCTACGGAGGGGCTGACCGGAAAAGGCCGAGTGAAGCATCGTAGAGTGCAGCCGCCGAGACGTCGGCTCTCGGGGGCGGTGCTATGATAGGGACTTGGGTATTATGGGGTGCCTAAGTCCCACATCGAGTAGAATGGGATGCTCGGTGGAGTACTTAAGTGGCTTGGTTCTCCCCCCTTGATAGCTAGCTTTTAAGGGAGGGTTCCCCAAGGTGCTTGGGTGCTTATCAATCCTTTTCTCAATAGATAAGAAAACAGAGCACTGGGAAAGGCTGTGCACTTTATTGCCAAATTTTTGGTGAAGGGAATGATCACAAACATGGCAGACGACCACTCTATTGTCACATCCTAAATTATTAACAATTGCAGTGTTTCTGAATCTTCAAGGAGGTTCAAGGGGATAAAATGTATGTTTCTGAACATGAATGAGTTAAAATTTGAAACTTGGTTCAACCAAATTGGTTTGGACAAAAACTTTAGAGAAAAAAAGTGTAATTTACCTGTACTTGTATAACAGATTTATATTTGTATTCATGTTGTGTGTAATTGTATATTGACACAGGCAACACTGGAATATGTGACATTCCTTACTGCAGCATTGAATATGTGATGTTTGTAATGATTTTCATTGCTACAAGTTTATTAAAGGAAACTATTACCCACTAAATAAATAATTGCTGCTAAAAGCATCCAGTGATCTCCCATGCACTGAACGTTTTCAGTAGTTTTTCACATAAAGTTCTATTTAGTAGGTTTTATAAAACACCACTAAATCATTTTTTGTGATGAGAATATTCATTTTCAGTACCGAATTAAGTTCTCAAACAGTCTCTCAATTTCTAGTACAGTTATGGCAAACCATTTTTTTTTTATCAAACTTGAAGCCTTCGTTCTCCTTGTAATAGGGATTGCCCTTCAGAATTGCGAGAAGCTATTGCAAGTATAATTTTTGCTGCCCCTAGATGTTCAGATGTCCCAGATTTATTGCACATCAAGAACTTGTTTACCACTAAATATGGGAAGGAGTTCATCTCTGCAGTATCTGAACTTCGTCCTGATTCAGGTGTGAACCGCATGGTGAGTAATTATCTTCAGTTGCGGTTTCTTTATATTTGAACAACTATTGGTTATACTGGAGTGTTAACAATTCCTGACTGCCATTAATCCATCCGTTCTTTTAATATTATATTTCAGATAATTGAAAAGCTTTCAGTTAGTGCTCCAACTGGAGAGGTAAAACTCAAGGTCTTGAGGGAGATTGCAGCAGAATACAATCTATCATGGGATTCTTCTCAAACTGAGGCAGAATTTAGGAGAAATCATGAAGATCTCCTGGTAAATTTATCAGTGGATTTGTCACTATTTCTTCCTTCATTGTTGGACATTAGTTAAAATATTATTATGATATTCACAACTAGTCTACTAGATCCATGGTCATGTGAATGTCTGTCATTGATGGTCGGTAGTGTCTGTATAAACTAATAAGTTGTCGTTGTCTTATGGTTCTACTACCACCGTTGTCCCAGCTCTGACTCCAGAAACTATTGCAAATTTCATTCTAATGTTAGGGTACTTGGCTCTTCACGTGAACGTGGTACCTGGTAAGTCTACCATGAGAACTGAAAAGAGTGTTTAGCTGTGAAGAGTTTTTTTCCTCAGTTCTCCTCACACATCTGTAGGGTTTTTAGGGTCAAAATTCCATGATTGTGGTAGATATCAACATTTTTGCATTTTAATCAATTTTTCAAGCTTATTGATCTGTTTCTTTTATACCATGTTCCTGGAATTCTCAGATATAGCTTCTTTAATGGACAATTGGGTGATTTCGTTTTCATATAACATGGTTCAGTGATAAAATGGTTTGTAGGGATTTTTGGTATCGTTAATTTATTCATTTTTTCAGTCATTTTTCAATCAACTTAAACTCACTACTTATCTTTTTTGGTTTGTCTTTTCTCAGTAGTTTCTCAATCAACATGGGCTTGCTCTGTCTTAGGGCTTCTTTGATATATTTGTGAGTTAAATATACCCCCGTCTATCTGATCTCGGAACTTAAGTAGTTGACCTTGAGAAACTTGTTACATAACACCGGCAGCCTCTCACTAATAAATCTTGAACTTACTGACCTACGTGTTAAATATTCTATTACACCTCCTAAACTAATGATGGTTATGAATTTGTTATTCCCAGATTTGTCAAGCTATTATGCTTGTTGTCTACATCTCTATTGGGTATCAGGAATTTACTCAGTTTGTCTTAATTTCTATTTATGATTTTCTCATATTACCTGTAGGGTGGAACAAAACAAGTTGGTGTTGGGGCGGCACTTTCTCATATACCCAGCAAAAAGGGTTATAAGAATTCGTCACCTAATAAGGAACAAGAATATAAACACCTTGAAGCTCCTAGCCCTTCTAACAATAATTTTTGGTTGAATACTAATGAAATTGAACAGTCACACAAAAATAATGATGTCGCTGTTGGTGATGCTAAAAGTGAAGCAAGATTGAAATCCTCTGATGTATTGGAGAAGGCCCGAGCTGCAATTGCTTCTGCTGAGCGTGCATCTGCAGCTGCTCGCGCTGCTGCTGCATTAGTACAAAGTAATTTTGGATCATTGAAGCTGGAAGGTAAATCTTTGTAGTCCTCAAAATGAACTCAAGGCTAGAACAACACCTATGCGCCAATGGAGGATCAGATGTTCTTTGTTGTGGAGGTAACAGTTTCATACAGTGCTTATAATAAGTAATAAAGATTATGCCGTATTGTACATTCTATAATTATTACTTGTACATCATTTTAATTGAATGGAATACACAACCTGCTTAAATCCATCCTTATTCATGGGACCGCCAATGTTTGCGTTTCATGTATTAAAAGATGTTATTGTTACAATGTTAATTAAGCAACACTTTTACCCAGGGGATGATTGTGTGCATTTCGAACTGTTATAGTTCTTATCTCATGCATATTTTAATGCAATTTGTCATAGAAATTTTGATAGTGGTTATATCATCAAGCTGGGTGTTGTGCCCTGTTCAACCCAACTTGTTGCAAGTATATGGTAAGTTAGATGTTGTGTTGTATCCATGTGTGGCATTGCTTACTTGACCGGTGCTGCTGCTGCTACTCTTCGATAATCGGTTGTGGCTTGTGAATATGAAACAAGACGGAAACTATTAGAGCATCTCCAACTGTGTAATTTTAAGGAACTCATTTTAAGTTTTTAAATGGATCAATATATGCCAACTCAAATTTATGACACCCATTCAATTTTCACTCCAATGAGGGTTTCTATTGTTAAGTTTCTTAATTTCTCTCTCCCTTCAACATTCCACATTCTCTCCCTCATTTTTATACTATTAAATGCAAAAAAATAATATTTAAATATTATGAAACACTTTTTTTAGGTTCCTTAGATAAGGAATTCATTTTAATTTTAAGGAATCCAAAATTATATGTGATATATTATAATAATATTTTATTTTTAAGGAATCTATATAAAATTCCTACTAAAAATGTTCATATTAACGTTCAATGAACATTAGGAAATACGGCTTATTAGGCTAAGCCAGAATCTGCGATTTGGGTTATGACTCTTGAATTATTAATTTTTTTTTTGTTCCAATTCTACCTGCTACTTAGAACAAATAGTAGGCTGGGTTCTGACAGCCCAATCTAAGATGAACTAAAGCTAAACGACTGTGAAGATAGGCCAGAAAAGGTAGTCTTCAATCATACAAGCAGTCCAATCAACTTTATAGCCTCATACCTAGTCCGCACAAAAAATGGAAAAACAGATAGATCAAATCAAGTTTCCCTGGAGTCTCTTATTGAACGGAGCAAAATTGAAATTTTCACAGGGTTTTTTATTATATTTAGTCAAGTATTTATTTTTTAACTAATGCGTATATATACTATCAAATAACTCTATTTATATGTAAAAAAACACTCCTGTGTCTTAATATCGTTCATTATTTACACAATTACGTTATTAGAGAAATCATTATTTACAAATATTAACCACCATTAGATCAAGACATTTTCTTGTCATCTTGTTTGAAAACTGTGACATAACTATGCGGTTGTGTATCATACATCATTTCGTAACAAATAGTGGCACTCTGTCAAAACAAGTAGGAGATCGTTTCCTGACAAGTACTCATAATTCAACGACTTGCACTGCAATTATCCATTTTCTATAAAACAAATTAATTGCATGGATTGAATTATTTTATGATGTACTTTAAATTAATATGAATTTACACATTAATTTAATAACTTAAACCTTGGTGATTTCTTAATATAATAGCAACTTTAAATGGATACTTAAAGATACAAGCGTGCTCCTATCAATACATTTTTTATTTATAAAAAAAACGTACAAGTTTCTTATACGAATTAGACAAATTCCTATACAATTTGAAATATTATAATTTTAGTTTAATTGTCATGCATTGATAGTGTAAAATTTTTTACATTGTCAATCAATCACCAATTATGATATGAATGACTTTTAAGGTAGTTAGGATAAAAGTCAAAGAAATTTATTGATGTATCAATTTATGATTGGATGTCTGTATAAAAATGTTTTACACTGTTAGCGTATAACAATTAAAGTCTTATAATTTTTACAGAATAAGATAAGATTCATGTGAAAACAACAGAACTTCATGTCATGGGACTGAACCACTAACGACTAAGGAGGGAGTTCTTTTAGAAACCGATCTAACATACTATGATAAGTACATATCTGCCCGCAAAGGTCCTATGACCAAATATATATGTAGAGGACAAGGATGAGCAATCATAGAAGTTGTCAAGGCGGCTCCCTCTTTGATCGTGTATGAAGATATATAATGGGAGGTAATCAAGATCGTGGGTATAATTAATCGGCCCTAGAGAAAGTGGAATTCATGGAGGAGTGTGTTCTCATTATGAATAACCTGTTGGTCGAGCGCAAACAAAGTCATTGGGCCTTAATTTGGAGAGTGCTCTTCTAGGTCAACCTGACCCAATCCCAGAGTAATACACTTCCCATTTATCATAGAAAAAATTGCATTTTAAAAATATAAAAAGTAAAGGTCAAACAAAACAAACACTTATAGTTAAGCAGATCATGCAGCATTAAGATGGGGAGGCATAGTGAAGCATGATTGGTTATGAGAACACCAAAAGAGCTGCTGGCAGGGCCACATACATACCAAGTCAGTGAGAAGAACCAAAACATTCTTGTTGGCATTCCCGGCCGGACACCATGACCTACTTGCACTCTACTCTAGTGACCACACAACACAAGCTAGCTAAAAGGGTGAACCCTAAGGCCCCTAGGTTAGTTTCACATAAGAGCCCTATTACCCTAGCTAGCCCTTTACATGCTATGTATATAGCTACCTATTACATCTACATCATCCATCCATTTTACACTTATCAGTATCACCACCCTTTTTCGCAGGCGGAGATTTTCTCAGACAAGAGATTTATAGTTTTGTATTGTATTGTATCTTATTATTATTATTATTATTATTAGTATTATATATATATATACTCAGGCACATAATCACACTTCTCAACCACATCCCTCTCTCATGCAACTCCATTCTACTCGTCTGATTCACAAAAGACACATAGTACCTATGCATGAAACTACAGCAAACAGTTCTGTGAGAGGCACACTAGTCGTACATTTATTCACTGTGATCAGAGAGAGAGAGCGTGTTTGTGTGTGACAAAGATGTAACGTATGTTAGCGCGCAGAGGAACTAATAAGGACAGAAGTGAACAAGACCATCGATCGAGTCCAGACCAGTAAAGAAATATTGGTGGGTGGGAATGGTATTGGTAGTTGGTAGCAAAAACAAATGCGCGCGAAGGGGCCTCCCATCCTTCGCAGTTTCTCACTTTCTCATAACATCTAAACTTTCCACTCATTTATGTTGCCTCCGTGGTCCCTTTCCACTTTTCATATTATATATATATATATACTTAATTTCAGTCCCATGATATGTCAACTAGTTTGCAAGCATTTAGATTAATTTATTTCTCTAATTCGATTAAATATGTCATGCATGTCGAAATTAAAAGATTTTATAAGAATATCTCTTAGAGTCTGTTACAAAATATGACATATACAGTTAAAATTTAAACCTATAATTATATACATATCTTAACCACAGATCACATGCTCGTGCTCTATATATTAGATCAACTCATGATTATTACCAAAAAAAAATGGTCAATTCATTGTGTTTATACTTTGAGCCTGGTTGGCACGTCCTTTCTACGAGTTTATAGCGGATGAGAAAGTAGCCACGTTTGACAAGTATCTCTGTCACGAGCTTATAGCGTTTTTTCCAGACGCTACTTGAAGTAGCGTTTGAACTTATAACTTATAGTGTTTCATTTTTTTCCTACTTTTATCTTTATTATCTTAATTTAATTCTACTTTTATCATTTTCTTTCTCTTTTATGTAAAATCATTAATGAAGATGCCCTTTTATGTTATTTTATATTTTTCAGGTAGTTCAACCGCTAGTTTTACCAAACACTTTCACACAAAATAAGCTAGCTTATTCGCTATCCGCTATCAGTTACCTCATCCGCCATCCGCTATCAGCTAGCTTATCCGCTAACAGCTAATTTTACCAAACAGGCTCTTTATATCACTTAATGAATTTACTTAATTGCAAATATATATCCTTTTATTTTTAAGTTGATAGGAATTCTAAGTATGATGATAATTGGATTATAGTTAATTATTTAAAATACTAAATAAAATCAGAATTAGTGGAATTGGTGGTTTCTAAGAGAATTCCCTCCTTAGTCATTAGTGTCTAAGGAGGGAGTTCTCTCAGAAACCGAAACCGATCTAATATACAAAATATTATAATTATTTGCTCTACAACGTTTATTACATTAATAATCTATCAAAACACAGAGTAATCTAGTCGTCCAAAGTGAGCCCTCATCCCACGGCACGTTGCACCAGGGTTCGACATGCATCAAGTGTGTGCAGTTGATGATTGTTTGGACGTGGTAGGTTGTTAGAATCCCAAACGATTGACAAATATTTGAACGATCATAACTTTTGATCCAAATGAAATTTTTAGACATATTATATATGCACGAAAAGCTCTTTCCGAAACTAACGTCCTGACAACTAGCTTGTCAGGATGAGGGGCCCGAACTCCCCTAAAATACATATAAATCTATCCCAGGGGAAAAGCTAAAAGGAAAGTTAACTAATTATTTACAATATGATTAAAAAACAGGTGAATTAAAAAGTATTAGGACCCCTCAATTGTCAATTTCTAAATCAGGGCCTGCATGCATGTTAATATCCATAAGTGGGAGGGTGAGGAAGAATTCAACTCGACCGCGTGATGTGCACACTACACCGAAAGAAAGAAGCCACATTGATTTTGCTGAAATGAAGGGTCGTTTTCGTCTTGAATTTCGTTTAAACACGGACATGTTTCCATTGGTCGGTTTTGATCTGCCCCTCTTGTCGCATTCTTTTTTCTTTTGCATTTGGGTGGATGCAATTCCAAATCAACTTTTCTTTTTTTGTTTTCTCTTTTAGACCATGTTTCATTGTCCCTTATTTTTAGTACCTAAAAAAAATTGAAATCACCATTTAAATTTTTTTTTTATAATCAAATCACCATTTAATTGTATTATGATTGGCTGTAGTAAATAATTAGTTTGGATGTTTCCAATTAAGTTGCCAAAAGTGTGAACCAAAACGTTAAAGTTTAAACTGATGGCTATTATCAACAAGGGAAGTGTAGCATGTAATGTAATGTTTTTTTTTTTATTATTTATGAATCTGTAATGTAATGTTTCAAATTGCGGTTGCAGTCGCATTACGTTTTTTATTATTATGGATAATAGTGAAAAAATGTGGTCGCAATTTGCGATCGCGATGCGGTTTCGGAGACTGCGAAAATCAAAACGTCGCGGTCCCAATTGCGATTTCGGATCCAGATTTAAAACCTTGGCAACATGTTTCATGAGAGAACAGAAAAGTGTTGAAAGACAGGGGTGTGCTAACATGTCCAGAATTCAACTAGCAGCAAAAGGGAAATTTAGCGCAATCATTGGCTGCGCATTAGTGATACAGCTAAACTTGTGTTTAATGTATGTTGAGTTTGCTAGAAGAAGCGCAGCTTCATTTCTGTCATTTGATGTGTAAAAACGTTGTCAATGAAAATACTATCACCCAAAAATTACCACATGAAAACCAATTTAACCGTCCTAAAATATGTAATACGTACGTACCACATACTCTGTAATCCATAGGCCTAAGTTGAAACTAGTTACAACAATACGATGACCGTACAGTGTATTCTTGTCGTGGACTTGTACAAATCATATTGTGTAGTGTTTTTTGGTCGGTGCAATTATCATAACTTTAGTTTTCATAATCATTATAAATTTAAGACAATATTAAATAAGTTGTCCTAAATATATTTTGTGCCACAAGTTGGATATGCCAGTTTGATTTCTTTTAATTTGGGCATTGAATAGATCAATCTGATAAACCATAAACAATTTGACTTTCTTTATTGAGAGAATTGTATTCCACAAAATAAATGAAACAAAACTATCCATGAGGAGTGACAGATATAGAGTGGGGCAGCATAAGCTTTGGCTTCTCAACTATTCCAAAATATAACCTGTAAGTATTTGAGAATCTTACACTGTATACGTTTAACTCTCTTAACCTTCTGCAACTATGCTTGTTAACCCACATAAATAGATTTGTAAATAATACATTCTAAACTTTCAACTAAATTCATTTGTAAATTATAATCCAATACAATTTTAATCTTCTACCACTTTACATTAGGCAACAAAATTGTCAACGTAGGATACTTACAAAATCAATCATCTAATTAAAACCATGTCATTAATTATAAAAACAAGGTGTTCATTGTAACGTCTACAACTATAAGACACGTTACTGCAAAACTACTCCCTCCGTCTCATTTTACTTATCTCATTTGGTTATGTACACCTCTTAAGAAAATGATTAAATTTACTAATTTTTATAATAAAATGACATTCTTTGACTAAAATACCCTTATTTAAATTGTACGGTTGGATATGTGCAATTACTCACCAACCACTACACTCCTTGATAAAAAAACTCATTAATATATTTTGGTTGAAATACAAGAGGTATTTTTGGGGAAAAAAAGTAATTAATACTTCTTGATTTTCTAAAGAGACAAGTAATTTGAGACAATGCATTATTCCAAATGAGACAAGTAAAATGAGACGGAAGGAATAATAAAGAGTGATTTTTAGTTGGAACAATACTAGATAAGTTAGTCTTCCATTAATGTTTATAGAGACTTCTATAAAAAATAAAAAAATAAAAAGAAAACATTAATTGAAAAAGGCAATTCAAAAAAAGTAACTTTCAAACGTTAGTTAAGGAATTCAAAAAAAGATAATTATTCATTGAAAAAGTAAGAACATCATTTTCCAATGTATATAAATACTTATGTTTTTTTGATTCCTTAATCCGTACCTTAATATTAGCATTTGGCTTAATTAAACTTCTCATGTCTGTGGAATTTGGATCTATTCCATCCAATTAATCTCACTTCATGCATCCTCTCTTCATCCAAATGTCAGCCGTTTGATTAATTTAACGACTGAGATAATCTCTCTCGAGCGGTTAGATTAATCTAACGGCTGGCGTTTGACTGAAGAGATGATAGATTTATATTTTGGATAGAGAGGATCTATACCAAAACGAGTCTCCACTTCAGGTCACTATAACTACAATATAGGTTTGCAGACCTACTATTCCTTGACGAGCTAGGGAAGATGGATAATATTAAACCCTAATTAATTTCATGCAATTATCAAAACAATTTCCTATCATTTTCTTTGTCCCCCACCAATAACAATTTGACACTTAAGAAAACAAAATCATAACTCATTAACATTTGTGCTCATTCCTAACATTTGATTGATGGGATACACCAAGACACCATTTTTTAAGACATCATATTTTTGTTGAGATAGTAGTATACTAACCGCAACAAACATTTTGAATGATAGTGTAATGGTAAATATCAAAAATATATTATATATTCACACACATGAAACATGATGGGTTGAATTAGGAAATCCGTGAGAATTGATAATACAAGAATTAACCCTTTTAGTTGTGCAACGTGGCTGGAATGAGACTAAACACTTGCAACTGTTAATGTGGTAAAATGTAGTACAAGCTTTGGAGCAGACCAGACCAAACAGACAACTAAGCTTCTGAGTGGTTGATGATATATCAACCATGCAAAGTGCAGGGCCATGCAGGACCCGGCAGGGTATAGACCTAAAATCATTTATGAGGTCCGTAGTCACTCACTTGCATTGCATGTTCACATCTCCGACAACTGAAGACAGTCTTGTGATGAATGAATGCTTCATTAAGTGAAACTCGGAGATATAAGTAATGGGAAAATGGATGCATTGTGTGTAGGGGCTTCCTTTTTTCTGTTTTGGTGAAGTCGATCGATCGGTTCAATATATACTTCAATATATATATATATATATATATATAGAGAGAGAGAGAGAGAGAGAGAAACATGGTCCACCATTGCAAGGTACGTACGTACCGATCGAAAGCTTTGCTTGTCAACGATCGAGCTAGCAAGCTAGCTTCAATATTGCATCGACCATTGGAGCTGATCTGCGCGCTGCTACTATATATTATTATTACCTGCTCAAGGGAAAGTGGCCTCACAGTCACAGACGAGACACAGTGCATGCTATGGCCGGCCCATCCTTTAACCCTTACAATACGCCGCGTGTCTCTTATAATTACTTCATCTCCTTCTTTTCATTTCAATGACAAAAGGGAAACAGAAAGTTCTTCTTTCACTTCCTTAATTGGCAACATTGATTCTTCAATGAGCTAGCTACTCAAAAAAGAATTATTTTGTTGAACAAAATTTTTATATTAAATTATTGTCAAGTTCCTCTAAAGTACAAGTTCAACTTTTCCGAGATTAGAACCGCCTCTCTCCCTCAACCTTCTCTTTATTCCTCTCTTCCTTTTTCCTTATCCACCGGAGGGAAGTGGTTTTGGGCCATTTTTTGGCCTGGAATCATCCCTCTACATAGTTTTTCTCTCCTTTTATCTAAATAAGTGATTTTTCCACATAGATTTGGTTTTTGTTTCATGTTTTTCCGTGATTTCGTCGTCTGAGTGCGACGTTGTTTTGTTCGTCGTCTTGGTGCGGCGTTGTTTGGTTTTCCGTTTTGTTGTGGTATTCGTTTGGTTCAGATTGATATATCAGCTTCGATCCACTATGAATTCAATCAAGACTTGGGCGTCAACGTTATAGATCCGGAGGCATGGATATCCAATCACTTTGATTTTGTCACATTTGTAGGCATTTTGCCGTTTTATGATATTAACCTGGATGTTGTGAGTTTGTTCACAGATTCATTCTTTTCAGTTTTTAGCGATGTTGAGTTTGTATTGTTTTCGATGTATTTTACCAATTTGAATAAATGAGTATCTTTTTTTGTCAAAAAAAAAAAGTTCAACTTTTTCGGTAATTATATACGTTCCCTTCCATATTTAATTTAATGCTATAGTTAAAATTAACTAATTAAGATCGTTCCATTTGAATTATATATATAAAACTCTCCTATTAGGGTGGGTGGGGTTATTGTTAGTTGACAAGAGTGAAAAATTACTTTTAATTCGCTTTTATATAATGTAGAAATGATCAAATCTGATTGATGAAAAATGAGTTGCACTGCATTTTTAACACTTTTTTTTTTATGAACAAGATTATAGCTAAATTGGCAGTAATGAAGTGATGCACCCTACAGGAAAAGCAAGATCAACATCGCTTGAACTTAATGAAGTGTTGAAATTAATGATCAGCAATTTTAAAGATGCAGATTAGTTATAATTAAATTAGCTACCACTGCATCGACACAACATTACAAGATATCTGCTGTGTGCTGATGTATTCTTTCACTAGATTTAATATTCAGCAAGCTTCATTATATATACTATGCACACTGATAGTTGTGTTTGCGAGAGGCTGATGAAATGGTTACATGAAGTGTAGTATGCCTGACATAACTTAGAGTGTTTGGTACCCAACTTCTAGTGGGGATATTGGCACTTACATTACATCGTCTTCATTTCAAATATACCTCCAGAAAATAATTACGAAAATCCTTAAATCTTCACATTCTGGAGCAGTTCATGCCTATCTATACACACAGAGAGAGAAACAGGTTTGGCATGTTCTTAGTGAATAACAAAGTTACATGTTCTTAGGGACCATTGCGCCAGCAAGGAGCAACCTTCTCTCTCAGTCTCTTGTATGCATGCAGTCACCCGTCTCACTTTTAAGCCCTCCAACCGAATTACCTTCAAATGCAGGTTTTATACTAAACGATACACAAGTAAGCTAGTGACGAAGGATTTGGGAACATTACAGATTAGGTAAGTTTGTAAAAGGAAATATGGGGAAATCAATCAGCTTGCAGAAACTAATTATAACACAATAGTGAACTCGATCAGTTTTCCATGCCTCCCTATATAATAAGATATATACCATTTTTGTTCCTGATAATACCGTTATGCAGGTATTCGTTTTCATTCTTTTCAAGCGGCTGTGTGTATATGAAGCACCACTCTATCTTATACCCAGTGCCTCACTCTCGTTCATTTGAGTATGAAAGTGATGAAGATTACAAGTTTAAACAATTTTTAAAGCCGAAAGCTAGGATCTCAACCATAAAAACTGACAATTGTAAGAGGATTTTAAAGCATTTATCTATAAAGAAATGATTGAAGCACATAAATCCCTCTAAAATAAGAGATATCACATATGCTACCTCAATATTGCAATTAACATGAAAGCATTTGATCGTTTTGGATATACACCCTGTAGTGTATTTCGTTTACCAGCGAGCAATAAAAGAATTGCTTCAGGGGATTAAAGACAAAGATTTTGTTTTCCTTTTCGTCTCAGGGAGAGAATGGACTAGTTAATGCAACATAAACGAAAGAGATAATTAAGACGCAGGCAGAGAAAGCATCGTGAAAGGATATGAATCTGCATTTTTTTGGGGGTACAAGCATCTCCCTGATTATTTTTTTGTTATAAAAAATGATAGGAAGTGAGTTACTCGTGGGATTTGGAACAACATGGGTGGATCTTCCTCATTTTTAAATCCGCAAGTTCTTGAACCATGGAAACAACTAAAAAAGAGTGTAGTTTCTCTTTCATTTTAAAGATGGAGTATATTTCCACGCGAACGCCAATAACACACTCTCGATTGGTATTGAAAAAACAGGTTGAACATTGGATTTGCATTGAAAAAACACTTTTAATAACAATTTTTACTGCGGCTGTTATTTTCTTTTGTTTACCCATTAATTATTTTTCCTTTTAATTTCTGCAGGTAAGATATACGGGCCTGCAATAATCTCTTTTTCATGCTGTTTCAGTATTTAGCAGTATATCATGCAACTTTTTTAGTGTAGTTTTGGCCCCATATATATATGGATTAGGCTTCCTTGCAGTAGTTTATCTCTTTCTCTTTTCACTTGTATTTTTTTTCTTATTTTTTTGAATAAAGCAAATCAAGGATTGAGAATTTGAGAGAAGTAAATCCAATGATAATAGATATACAACTGCAACAAATGCGTGAAATTGTTACTGCAGGCAATCCGGATCCTATCTATACCAAGATCATAGCATATCAATGATCTTCTCTCTCTCCCTGATCCCGAGAATCATTAAAGTCTGAAGAGTACATTAGACTGACTAGGATCATTACAGGGGGGAGAGAGAGAGAGAGAGAGAGTTGAAACTACACCATGGAGACATGAATTGAGACATGAAAAGAAAACAACCTATTGCCGTGAGTTGGCAATAGAGATTGTAGGGATATGTTTTCCTTATTTATTATGATTGCAAATTATAAGGGATTCACTTCATGTGATTGAACATTCTGTGGGATTGTTTTTAATTGGCCTTACTGTCATAGTTTCCTAGAATAGCTTTTTGAGGGCTATATGTATAGAAGTTGTGTACAGAAACAAATTGAATAAAACAGAGATGTTTATCATGGTATCAGAGCGAAGGTTTTTTTGCTTGTCTCTCTAGGAAACCTAGCTGCACACACACCATGGAATCTCCCGTGGAGACTTCACCCACTCATGGGTCCTCTGCCAGCAACCTGCTTGATGACCTAACCTCTAAATTAACCCAAATACTAACCCAGACACAATCTCAAACACAGACCCAAATACCTACCAATGAATCTTCCGCTGCACAAATCGACATTAAGTTGGACGATACCAACTATGCTTTGTGGTCCCAAGTTGTCGAGATGTTTATCTCCGGCAAAGACAAATTGGGTTATATCAATGGAGATCTCCCACAACCAGAACAAACAGACCCTTCTTACCGGCGATGGCGGACAGAAAATTCCATTGTCAAGGGATGGTTAATCAACTCCATGGAACCTGGATTGATTGGCAATTTTATCCGATTTCCTACAGCAAAGACAGTATGGGATGCGATTGCTACCACATATTTTGATGGCACAGACACCTCCCAGGTGTATGATCTGAAACGGAAGGTCACCAGACTTAGACAAGCCCAAGGATCGATCGAGACGTACCACAACAACCTCCAAGGATTGTGGAGGGAAATCGATTTCCGCCGTCCAAACCCTATGACTTGTGTAGTTGATATTCGAAAGTTCAATTCGATTACTCAAGAGCATCGAGTTTACACCTTTCTTGATGGCCTAGATGATCGGCTGGACAAGGTTCGAAGCGATGTACTGCAGATTAAGCCGTTTCCCACGGTTGAACAGGCATATGCGTTTGTTCGAAGAGAGGATATCCAACAAACAGTGATGATGACAGAGCCGATGGGCATCTCTACAGGTACTGTCCTTGCATCAAGAGGAGGGCTCCGACAGACTGGACAACGTGCAGGACCAAACCGCTCTAACCAGCCACTGTCTCTCAAATTAATCCCGCACGGAGCTGGTCAGAACATAGGTGGTGATCTCGCTACAGGGCATAGGATGGCGTCCTCTAATATGAAGGATGGGCAAGGTGGCGGCAAGCCAAATAAACTGAAGTCTCAATCTGAGAGTGTGGGTTGTACGCATTGTGGGAATGCCAAACACTAAGGGTGGGCATATGGGTCGGGTTGGGTGGGTTTTGGTGCATTTAAAGACCCAACCCAATCAAATAAATATGGGTTGGGTTGGATCGGTTTCTTTGAAAATTTTCATGTAACCCAAACCAACCCAACCCAATCTCATACGGGTTGGTTTGGGTCGGGTGACCGGGTTTGGTAGTAAATTATTTTGTTTTTATCAAAAGCAAATAATGGGGGAAAAATAGGGAAGAAAAATACTACCAATGCATTAATATGAACTTCCAAATACAAAATGAAGCATACAACTTCAATTTGGAGCACAATATCCATCAAAATTAAACAAACAAGTGAAATAAAAAAAATAATAATGTCTTCAAACAATTCCTAAACAATTTCACTGATTATGTCTTCAAGCTATTTCTGTATGTCTTCAAACTATTTCTGCTCATGTAACCAAAAAATGGTCACTCCAATTTAGGCGGCTGCGTATTAAAGAAGAGTCATCAAATTCAAGATAGAAGAGTCACTCCTCTCAATATGTGGGTTGGGTTAGGTTGAGTGGGTTTACAATCTTTGGACCCAGCACCCAACCCATAAGCTATGGGTCTCCTTATTTAGAAACCAACCCAACCCAATGACCCGAACCAACCCAGTATTTGTGGGTTGGGTTGGATTGGGTACACCGGGTTCGCGGGTCGACCCGTATCCATGCCCACCTACCAAACATACGCATGAGACTTGCTTTAAACTACACGGATATCCCGACTGGTGGGATGAATACAAGGCCAGAAAACCACGTGAAGCTGCTGCCACAACTGGGTCAGGACGTGCTGCTATTGCATGTGCAGAACCACAACTATCACTACTGCCACAACCAGAATCTTTTAATGAAGCAACTCTAAATGATGGCTCCTCAACACTGAGTGACTCAGGTAACCTTGGTTTCTCATTTCTCAGTGCTACCGAACGTGACTATGATGGATGGATAATAGATTCGGGTGCAATCGACCATATGACGTATGACTCGAGTGACTTTATCAATTCTACACCTCCAAGGAGAACTAATATTGCTAATGCCAATGGGGTTACATATCCAGTTACAGGAGCTGGAACTGTTGCTCTTTCACCTTCTCTTTCATTGTCACATACTTTACTTGTTCCATCTTTGTCAAACAAATTGATGTCTGTTGGCCAGGCTACTGAAGAATTAGATTGTTGTGCACTAATATATACCCATTTTTGTTTTCTTCAGGATATTCTCACCAAGGAGACAATTGGTCGTGGTACTAAAAAAGGGGGGTTGTATTATATGGATGATTTCAGCACGGGCAGAGCCAACCATATGCAAAATTCTCTAGGTGTCAAGCATAAGCAGATTTTGTTGTGGCATCGTCGATTGGGGCATCCATCATTCAATTATTTGAAGCATTTGTTACCTGATTTATTTTCTGGTTTACATGTCTCAGAGATGAAATGTGACACTTGCATTCTTGAGCCAAGAGTCACCGTGTATCTTATCCTTCAAGTTCAAATAAAAGTGATACTCCATTTGCATTAATACATTCTGATGTTTGGGGCCCGTCTCCTATCTCTACTCTTTGTGGTATTCGATGGTTTGTCATGTTTGTGGATGACTGTACGCGCATGACCTAGCTTTATGTTATGAGACATAAGCATGATGTATTCAGTATTTTTCGGACGTTTTATACCTTAATTCAGACTCAATTTTCTGCTAAAATTCAAATTCTCTGCTCTGACAATGAGGAGAATACGTCAATCAAGAATTTCATCATTACTTTCAAACTCATGGAATTGTTCATGAAACTACATGTCCGCAAACACCACAGCAAAATGGTGTCGCCGAAAGAAAGAACCGACATATTTTAGAGACTGCTCGAGCTCTTCTTATTGGCTCCCATGTGCCACGTCATTTTTGGGCTGGTGCGGTTGTTACCGCAGTATATCTATTGAATCGGATGCCCTCTCGAGTGTTAGATTTCCAGACTCCGCTTCATGTGCTCTCCACACATTGCCCCCTGCCTTCCATTTTGATGTTGCCTCCTCGTATATTTGGATGCGTGGCTTTCGTCCATCTCCATAAAAATCAGCGTACAAAGCTTGACCCATGTGCACTCCGTTGTATTTTTTTGGGGTACGGTACACACCAGAAAGGTTACCGTTGTTACAATCCCAAAACAAAACGGACATATATCACTATGGATGTCACTTTCTTAGAGTCTGAAACATATTTTTCTGCACCGACATGCAATTCTCCTCTTCAGAGGGAGATACAAAGTCAAGAGCAGAATTGGCAAAGCTTACTTACTTTGAATTCTGGTTTTGATAATCAGCAGAACCATGATACTTCGGTTGGAACTAATGATAATCAGCAGAGTCTAGTGGAAGTCCATGATGCTTCAGCTGTTAGTAGTGATAATGTAGCTGAAAGTGATAATGCAGCTGAAGGTATTGAAATAGAAGACCCCTCTCCAGCACCAAACGACCAATCTCCTGAGAATATTCTTGAGGTAAGCTTTTCTAGTACTCCTGTAAATTTGACCAATACTCTTGCTGGTTATAAATTACCTTTCAAGCAAAGTCGGGGACAACCACCAGTTCGGTACTCTCCAGATTATGAGGCGAAAGGATCAAAATATCCAATTGCAAACCACGTTTCTTCTCAGAGATTATCAGACCCACTCAAAGCATTTGTACATCAGTTGTCCTCTAATCAGGTTCCTACTAATATTCATGAAGCTTTAAAGGACCCTAAATGGGTTCAGGCAATAAAAGAGGAGATGGAAGCGCTTCAGGATAACAAGACATGGAACCTTGTTCCCCTGCCAAGAAAGAAGAAAATAGTGGGATGTAAATGGGTTTTTTCAATCAAACATAAAGCAGAGGGATCGATTGAAAGATACAAGGCGAGACTTGTGGCGAAGGGGTACACACAAACTTATGGCATCGACTATCAGGAGACTTTCTCTCTGGTGGCTAAACTAAATACTGTTAGGGTACTACTTTCTCTAGCGGCTAACTTAGATTGGCCACTGCACCAATTTGATGTGAAGAATGCCTTCCTCCATGGCAATCTTAAAGAAGAAGTATATATGGATATTCCATCAGGGTACACCGTGCCCTCACAATCCAAAGTTGTGTGTAAATTACAAAAGGCCCTGTATGGTTTGAAGCAATCACCTCGTGCATGGTTTGGACGATTCAGTATAGCAATGAAGAAATTTGGCTTCAAGCAGAGCAACTCAGATCATACTCTATTTCTGAAACATCGGAATAGGAAGGTAACAGCCTTGATAATTTATGTTGATGATATGATAATTACGGGGGACGACAAGGAAGAAATTTCTAGACTTTAGAAGCATTTGTCAACTGAATTTGAGATGAAAAACCTTGGAGGACTGAAGTATTTTCTTGGCATTGAGGTGGCTAGATCAGAGCAAGGCATATTTCTATCCCAAAGGAAGTATGTACTGGATTTACTTTCAGAAATTGGCTTGCTTGATTGTAAGCCCGCTGACACTCCTATGGTTCAAAACCATCATTTAGGAGAATACCCAGATCAGAAACCCACTAATAAGGAGAGATATCAAAGGTTAGTTGGTAAATTGATTTATTTATCACACATACGACCAGATATTGCCTATGCAGTGAGTGTGGTAAGTCAGTTTATGCATTGTCCAAGTGAAGATCACATGGATGCGGCAATGCGAATCATCCGATATTTGAAGTCAGCTCCCGGAAAGGGACTTATGTTCTCTAAAAATAATCATTTGAATATTGATGGCTATACCGATGCAGATTGGGCAGGGAGTGCAACTGATAGGAGATCTACATCGGGTTATTTTACCTTTGTTGGAGGGAATCTAGTGACATGGAGAAGTAATAAGCAGAAAGTAGTGGCATTATCCAGTGCAGAAGCTGAATTTAGAGGTATAGCCAAAGGGCTGTGTGAGCTTCTTTGGTTAAAGAAGTTACTTACGGAGATTGGTTTTCCACCTACTTCTATGATGAACTTATTTTGTGACAATAAGGCAACCATTACTGTTGCTCAGAATCCAGTTCAACATGATCGCACAAAACATGTTGAAGTGGACCGACATGTCATCAAACAAAAACTTGAGGCCAAGGAAGTTCAATTTTCGTTTGTCAAATCTGGAGACCAATTAGCAGATATATTTACAAAGGCTGTAGCTGGCAGAGATTTTCACAACTCACTCAACAAGTTGGGCATTGGAGATATATTTGCAGCAACTTGAGAGGGAGTATTGCCGTGAGTTGGCAATAGAGATTGTAGGGATATGTTTTCCTTATTTATTATCATTGCAAATTATAAGGGATTCACTTCATGTGATTGAACATTCTGTGGGATTGTTTTTAATTGGCCTTACTGTCATAGTTTCCTAAAATAGCTTTTTGAGGGCTATATGTATAGAAGTTGTGTACAGAAACAAATTGAATAAAACAGAGATGTTTATCACAACCTTTATAAAATGAGTTGCTAGCAGTATAATTTTTGTAACGGAGGAAAATATATATACCATATGCTTTCTGTTAAAGTGACATATATAAATTGTAATATAGAGAATGTGTGATAACCATAAAGAAACGAAGTTTTGATTCTCTGTTGAAAAAGGAATATGGAATAACGAAGGTAGTTTTACTGGGGATCGGTGTTTCAGCTGGGTCAAAGAAAAAGAAAAATTGATCTATCGTACTGTCTTTTTATCAGTGTGTGAATATGGATCTTTTGTCAAAGACTATAGATTATGAGTAGCAATTTGATATGTCTTTTATCAGTGTACGTTGTTTGTGCAAAAACAAAAGTACTCAGATAAAAAAGTAGAGGGACCCGGAGAGACTCAGTGACTTGTGAGCCAAAGCCTGTGAAGTGTACGACTTACCATTTTTCCTTTTCCATTTTTGTTTATGTTTTGGTGGGGGCTAATGCTCCTTAAAACAGTAATGCCCTGTTTAACAAAGGATTTTTTAAATTAAAATTATCAACTAATTATATATCATCCTTATTCTTCTTCTTAATATATATATATATATATATATATATATATATATATATATATATATATATGGGTTATAAAAGCCACTAAATGTATGACTCTTTCCGCCATTCACTTTCACTATCAACATATATATTTTTAGAGTAATCCGTACGAAACTGTGGAGACTAATCTCATGAAGTATTAGATAACATTGAATGACTGATCTCTTCCCGTCAAATTTTCTCCGTAAACAAAAGTCAAGGATTGAACCTTCTAACCACTTGCTTAAGGAACTCGAACCTATTACCATTCGAACCAACCACCTTATATCTAACACTTCCAGACTAATTTAACAACTTTTGGTCATTACTATCGGATTGTCCCCCACTTTGTCCATTCTTGCCAAATTCTGAAGAGCTTTCCCAAATAATAATAATAATAATACTCAAAATTCAAATATCTGTCTCACATTTTTTAAATTTTTGTGCCACGCTTTTTTAGATCACGGTGTATTTTTATAGCTTTAACTCATTTGAATCCCTTGTGAGATTAAACCCTTTCAGGACTTTTCCCCCCCGGAAATTTCTCTTTCTGACTTTTGAGAAAAACACTATTATTTATGATTTTCGTTTTAAAACAAAGACTTATCTTTTCTTATAAGAAAAAAAAAAGGTTGACTAGTGTATGTATTCGAATTTCTATCTTAGTTTTTGGTTATGTTTGGCAAACGTTTTTAGCGTTTTTTCACTAACTTATCGTGTTTCTCTCACTAGTATGGCAAACGCTAGCTTATAGCGTTTGCCAAACGCGGATTAGTTTGTAGCTCTGTTTGGTAAACGTTTTTCTCATTAGCTTATAGCGTTTTTTCCTTAACTTATAGCGTATATCGTTTTTCCCTAGCTTATAACGTATATCGTTTTCTCGATGTTACTTGAAGTAGTTTTGAGCTTATAGTTTATTATCTTTTCTCTCATTTTTTTACTTACTATTTTAGTTAAATTCTTCATTTATCTTGTGTTAAATAAAATAAAATTTCTCTGTCAAATAAAATAAAATAGTCTAACAAAATATATATTTAAAGATTAATTTAACTAACAATATATATATTTAGGATAAAAAATAATAGAAATATAATTTTGTCTATATATAAAAAATAAAGTTTATACAACAAATTATATCAACATTTTATTTCTATTATCTCATTTTATTTAAAGATAATAATTAAAAATAAAAAACTAATATTTTAATTTTTGAGATGATAAATAATTTAAAATAAATTAAAGTGTTAAAAGTGATAATTATTTTATTATATATATATATATATAAAACCATATAAACATGTCATTTTATATTTATCAACTAGTTTAATCGTTAATTTTACCAAACACTTCAAATTCAATAAGCTACCTTATCCACTATCAACTATAAGCTCATCTAGTATCAGCTAGAGCATTCGCTATCAGTTATTATAAGTTCATCTACTATCAGTTAGTTTATCCGCTATTACTAGTTTTTACCAAACAGAACCTTTTTCTTGTCTATTATGATGAATGAACAACCACATCCAACCATAATAATGGGGTGTTTGTTTGGTTTTCTAATTTTATTTTTAGTTGATATAATTTAAATAATAATTATAAAAAATATGATCATCTTATTTTTATTTATTTATTGCTTTTAAATTTTATGAAGTAATTAAATAATGAAAGTGATGCTTTCTTGTTTTTTTTTTTTTTTTTTGCTATTTCCTTTATAAACTAAAAACATAAAATAATTAATATTTTGTAATTATATATATATTTTAAAAAAATTGTTTTTACACGGTGCTTGGGTTGCAGGTTCTGGTTCAAAGGTGCTTGCGGCGCTTCAGATCTGGACGCAAGTTGCCGGGTTGGGGCTGGTTTACGAAGGTTTGGGGTTTGGCAGTAACAGGATTGGGTTGGAATTGGTGGTGCTTCAACGGTGAGGACATGGCTCTAGTGGTCGTGCGCACGGCGTCTGGACGGTGGTCGTGTCGTGGTCCTGGATAAGGTGGTGGCTGGTGCGCTGTAACGTGGTGGCCACTGTTGATCAGAAGAAGACGCAGTGGTTGTTACAAGGGTTGTGTGGATGAAATGGAAAATAGGAAAAAGTTGGTTCTAGGGAGAAAGACTTGGAGTCAGAAAGAAGGAAAGAAATTGAAAGGAAAAAAAAATGGAGAGAAGGAATTTGGTAGTGTAAGAAAGAGATGAAGCTAGAATGTAGGTGACATGGGTTGGGTGAGAAAGGTTTGTTTTCTTCTCGCTGGAGATTGATGCCAGAGTTAGAGACATGGGTGATCGGTTCAGATTCCTCGGAGGCAGCACTATGTTCCCTAGCGATGCTGATAAGTACATCGACGGTGCCCGGTTGCAGCTTGGACCTCAACTGGCGGTGCTTGTCGGAATCGAGGTCAACGACACCAGTGATGCGAGAGTAAGAGAATGAGAGAAAGTGATGAAAGAGAAATAGTAGATTTAAAGCCCTATTATGCAGTTAAGGGGCTCCAGCAATGGAGCCACATTCTGTGGCCTTTTAAGGGCTGTTTGTCCCCTATAAGATAGGGGTTTGTAGCTGCCTTGTTTCCTAATGAAGCTGTAGAGCCCTTATCCTATTCCGTGGGACGGAATAGCGGGCTCGTTAGCTCCCTGTTACTATGAAGCCGTAGAGCCCTAATCCCATTCGCAACCTTTTCTAAGAGGCGGTGGCTTCCTAGCCCCAGGACTGATACCGTACTCACCGACCGAAAGAACAAGGATGCTATTCGGAGGTTCGAATCCTTCCGTCCCAGAGTAGAATATCCAGTCATTTTTTTTTTAATTTTTTAATTTTGTTTATTACAGAAAATACTCACTATACCCCTTCGAGTTTTTTTGTTTCATTCTCAACTCCTACGTTGGAGGACTGAATAATTTGCCATCTACATTATGTAATATGTGCTATTGATTCAGGACAAGCCTAAGTCCTAAAAAATGGGAGTTAAGAACAGGTCCTCCAAAGGACTGTACCGAGTACAACCGGTTACCACTTGCTCCAACCAGTAAGAGTAAAAAAAACAAAAAACAAAACTTGAAACAATGTTGTTAATCTGTAAGGAACCTGAAGCATGGAAACGACGCAAAGTAGGGTCTGGTCAGTCCTAATGGAGATGATGGAAGCGGTGGTGGCTTGAATTTAGGGTTGGGTTGTTTTACATCCAGAGTCATCCATTTTAATCCTAACATCATCAATGATAGATTAGAACCAAGAATTTGTTTAATCGATTTTAAGAAATTACATTGTGCAACACCACTACCATGACACCAAAACCATCGACCACCATTGGCAACCCATCCCCACCACCATCTTCTCGGATGCACTGTCATCCAAAAGAGCACCACTGTCACACCAACCAACAACCCCACAATGCAACACCAATAGGAGCAGCAACAGAGAACCCAAACCCATAGGGACTCCCGATAACGAAGACAACATCAACCTTGAATGGAACCACCAAACCAGATTCGATCTGGGGTGGGCGCCACGTTCGCTACTTCTGGAAGGTTCCATAGAATTCTTATTCTTTCGCTAGCTTCGAGTTTCGACACAACGACCTCATCCTCGGTGACAAAACAAAGCTTGGCATGCATGGATCTGATGAGAGAGGGAGAATGGAATAGGTTATCGGTTGATTAGGTTACCTATATCAATTTGAGCCATCCGTTTTTAATATGATTAAATCAACGATCTACAATGATAAATGACTGGACCTCCAAAATTTAATGCGAGGATCGAAGACGTGTCCTATTGATCACTGCCGGTGCAGTTGATTTAGGTGACCCTCTTTGATATCATATATAGTTGGGGACACATTCAACCTTTTTTCGCCTTTGGTTACTTAGTGCATGTTTGGTTAAGATTTTGGGCAACGAAATGTGATTCTAGGTGTAGTGAAAGTGATTTTGGGATTCTGAAGATGTATGTTTACAAAATTGTGTGAAAAAAATCGATTTTGGTTTACGTAAAATTGATTTTAAGAGAAGAAATTTTTTTTAGTTTTTTTGTTGAGTAGAATTGATTTTAGATGTGAGTCCCATAAAAGTCTTTACATTTACATTTCAAAAGTGATTTTACTTTTTCATCCAATAAAATCAATTATTCTAAACGCACTTTTAAAATATCATTACCAAAAATAAACTAATTCTTTTAACCTTATTTTTTTCAAAATCAATTCATTTAATATCAATACTTTTAAAATCAATTTTATCAAAATCTTGAAAGAAATGGACTAAACTAGTTGCCAAATCTTTTCCCTTTTCTTCTTTTCCCAAGACTAGATTTTTCAACAGATCATTTTCTCTTATAAGGTTGACCCCAGAAGGGGAAAATCAATGAACAAAAAACATTTGAGACGTCAATCACTGATTTCCCTTGTTGTTACAAATAAATGTAAAATATGGAGAATGGGCCCAAGATGTAGGTCCATTAGTTGACAAATTAACATATATCCGAGTTGAAAGTTGAAACCAAGTGTTAGTGCAACATCGTGTATGGATTCTATCAGTTGAACCTAGCTAGCTATCATTAATTCTGAAGATGACATGGGTAGCTTACGGCTTGCTACCTGCTCTCGTTGGCTTCGCATCACCAATCTCATCTGTTTGTTTCTTTTTGTCCTATTGCTCCTAATCCCCTAGCTAATAGCTATAATTAATTATGTTACCTCAACATCCTTCAGGTTTTTTTCACTTTTAAGCACCTGGAATCCTAATATCTGTCCCCACATTCATGCATGCCCATGGTTTGCCCAAAAATGGATTTGGTCTATAAATTTAAGGCTATACATCTTAGGCCGCCTGAAATGTCTCAGTAATCTTTGGGTTCTATCTAGTATCTAATCACTTCAGCTAGCTAGAGCTACCTTTGTATAGGCATATAAGGATTTTAAAAGGTTAGCTAGCTATTGTGCTACTGCTCAAATTTAAATTGATTAATATCTCAAGACAGAGAAAGAACACTAAACAGGACCTTCTGGTTAAGGTTTCTAATTATTTGTGAGGTTGGAATCTCAAACCTCATCACTGATCTGGTCAAGTGAGGTTACTTTCGGATCAGGCATAACTCTGACTAAAGGATAAAAGTGATTGCAGTATTGCAGGAAAAAGTTCTTTAATAACGTGTGTTAAAAAATAAGAATATATTTATTTTTAATTTAATTTAATTTAAGGTGTATTATGTGTTTTACTTATTAAAATTTAACGTTACTTAATTATTTATTTTAAAGACAAATCCACTTTTAATAAGTTTTTGCTTTAATTTGATTAAAATCATAAAACCCAAATAGATTAATAATAAAAATTTATAATTGTTTAGAAAAAACATCGATGGTTTTGAGGTCGTTTAACAATATTAGAAATCAGTCAACATGCCTTAATTTGCAAGCGATTCTTTCACGCTAGTTGAAAAATAGCTAAATTAACTCATTGTATATATCACTTGTATGTCACTTTGGTTTATGTTTAACACTAAAAAAAATTATCAATATTGTGCCGAGGTTTTTTTTAGGGGTTTTAAAAAACACCTCAAATTATTATATTTCTTAGTAAATATTGGGTTTTCTATAAACCGATCAAAATTAAATAATTTGTGGCGGTTTAAGTTTTAATTTGCGGAGGTTTATAACCTCCTTAGATTAAAAGTTAAAATATTTCTCACCGTCTACTATTCATTACCCGCTCTTTCGGACTTAGAATATCCCTAGTTTCATAAACCGCCCAAATCCCTTCGTGTGTACTCTCTGCATTTCTACCCCAAATCCCTAGTTACCCAATTCGCCCTAATCTATCAGCAACCGACCTCGACCACCATTCACCGCCACTAGCATCACCATCTTACTACTCCTAATTGTTGCCGCCGGTAAGAGTTTTGTTTTTTGTTCTTTTTTCGTGTTGCTTTTTTCTCATATAGCTAAGGTTTCATATAGCTTTGTTTGTTCTCAAGCTTGCATGTGTTTCTTGTTTCGTGAAGGTTTTGTGTTTTTATATAACTAAGGTTTTGTGTTGCGATTTTATTTTGCTTAGATCTACTGCGTTTCTTGTTCCATGATGGTTTCTTGTGCCATGATGGTTTCTTCTCTTCTTGTTTGTTTATGTCCCATTGTGTTGTTTCTGCTTGGATTTTGAGAACCAAATAGACCAAACCGTAGAGAACCTAGCTACCATCCATACCCTTTTTAGCTTCTTTCCTATCACTAAACCATAATGATTTGAAAATTGCATTTTAACTTGATGTGGTAAAGCAACCTGAAAATCAAGCCAAGAATATAGTTTACCCCAAAGAAGGAAGGCTAATCTACAGGTGAAAAATAAATGGGGCACTAATTCCTGTTCTTGGAGACACAACACAATTTACATTTTGGTGAATCTATAGAATGTTCCTCCTCATAAGGTTGATCTTTGTTGGGATCCTATCAAGTATCATTTGGCATGAAAAGACCAACACTTTCATTGGAACTGAGTTTAACCATAAATTTTTTAAGAAGTTAAGGTTTAGAGTGTCTGATCGATTGCTTAAGCGCGAAGAAAAGTTTTGAAACTGCAAGTAAGCCGATTTTGAGGAGTGAAGATCAGTTTATTCGTGAACCCATAACCACTTATCTTCCCTACATCCTCTTAATTCAATAGAGCTAATTACCATCTTTAATTCGTTCGGAAGTTCCTCCTCCAACACGAAGAGATTTCTTCTCCATCTTAAACTCCAAACTCAAACACCATCACCCCAATCGTCCAAAGCGGCTATGTTGTCATTTTTGTTTACCTATGTTTCAACCAATCTATCAAACCTTTCAGAGAGCACAAAATTAGCAACCCAATGATCCAACCAAAATAGAGTTGACCTCCCGTTATACCCATATGTTTTTCTAGACCAGTCTTGAACCAACCACTCGCAGACGGTATTAGATTTTCTATTTTGCATAGATCTCTCCACCAATTGGAGGATTTTAGCCTTGAAACGCTTCCATGAGCCGGGTGCCAAGGATCACTAGGACCACCATACCTTTCCTCTATGATTTTGCACCAGATTGCTTCCTTCTCGTGTAGCATTCTCCACTTCCACTTGCCTAGCAAGCAAATATTAAAGGTCTCCAAATTTCTCACACCCAAACCACCCTTTATTTTTGGTTTACAGACTTCCTCCCATCTCACCCAAGCAATTTTATGCTTGTCTACTAAACCGCACCATAAGAAAGCATGTTGAATTTTTGTCAGAATCTTTATCACCTTTTTAGGAGCTTTCATAAGAGATAAGTAATAAACCGGTAAGTTGGACAAAACTGAGTTTTTAGGGCTCAATAGAGGTTGATTTGGGGATGTATTGATGAAGAATATTCTAGATGTCGTGCATATTTATTCCTGGAATTAGTATTAATTTTCTTATTTCACAATTCAACTCTTGAATCAGAATCAGGCTATCAAATTTAGATTTTATGTGGAAATGGATTCTCTACTGTAAAAAAAATGATCCCATGAACTGGAAGTTAATTTTCATGTATGACAAATATATTAATGTAAAAATGATAGTATGAGATCCTGATAATAGATAAGGTGATTGCATGAATGTAGTCAATCCCTGAGGGTAGGAAATCCGGATCTGATTTTATGTACGGTATGACTTCCATAATTGAAATCCTAATTCACTATAGCAATTTCCAAAATTCGACAAACAATTAGATAACGACCTTCTAATTTTTTTTTTTCACCCAGACCCTCAAAAATTTAATTATCAGAACGCAATAAGATGCATAATGCAGTCCACGTTGCTCAACACCACCATGTTAATTTGACCACCGCTTTGTCGCAACCATTGTTGCAACCATCGCTGCTTCACCTTCTTAATGTTACTGCTGTCACTACGTCGTCTACCACCACTCTTGTATTCGACTGCACATTTGCTTTTAATAGGCGATGTTTTGTTATAAGTGATTCCGAGTATTTTATGTAATGTATAAGGATAGTAGAAACTACTAGGTTAAATTGATTTGCAGGTACTTGAACTATTTGAAATTTTTAAATAAGTTCCTATATTTTAAAAGTTTGTAATTAGGTCCCTAGACACAAAAATTTGTAATTGAGTCCCTAGCTTATACACTTTTCCGTTAGGGTTCTATTAAGTGTTTCATCCACTCACCAGTTGTTGGTCTCTAAACTTTTTGGGAAAATTTAAATACGTAGTTTTGATACTTTTTAGGAAAATTCAAATTCAAATCAGTATTTGTACTTTGTCGATCGGAACCCTAACGGAAAATTGTATGAGTAACTCAATTACAATTTTCTATGTGTTCAAGGACTCAATTACAAACTTTTAAAGTATAGAGATCTATTTAAAAATTCTCAAATTACTAGTTCAGGAACTAATTAAACCAAATAACCAACTTGTACATATTACCAGTGGAATAAAATAAAGGCAATAGGAAGGATGTTGTGATTCTGTATTACTTTTTTTTATCTGAAATTATAGGAATTTCATTATTGTTAGGGAAAGAGAGTTGAATGTTGTTGAGATGATTGAAGATTTCAAAACTAGAAAGAGAGATGCTGGATATAGTACAAAACCAATTGGTACCGGATGATTCCAACAAGTGAGAGCAGGTGCAGGAAAACATGGACGAGAAAATTATGGAAAAAAAATAAAGATAAAAACATAGATCGAAAACATTGGTACAAACTTACAAAAGTAATATTATTGCAAATAAGCATTCTTGAATGCGAAATCAAACACAGTAAATAGCTGCATTCAGAATGTGTCACACATGATCTACGTTTTAAATTTTCAAAAATAATTATATACAATTTTGTGGAAATTTGGAGGGAGGAGAAAAGCTTTCTTTAAGAAGAAATTAGATATTTGGCAGATTTGATTGTTTAAATATCTGATTCAGGAAGTATTGAGCAAGATATGGTTGTGAAGAGGATTCCAAACTTCTCTCTATGTTATTGCCCTAATTGTGCAAGCATGGCGTGATACTGAGACCATAAGCATTTCAAGAAACTAGAAGATCCCAATTTTAGTTTGGGATAGAGAGCATGAGAGCGAGAGGTTTTGGGAATTTGGAATGGAAAAACCGAAAAGTAGGTGAAACTGTGACAAAGCCACAAATTAATTAATTAAACGTAAGAAGAAAAGGCAAAAGTGGAAGACAAACACACACACACACATATAGATAGATAGATAGATATTAATTAAATAATATAGAGAAAATAATAATAATAATAAAAGGGAATTGGATTCCTTGTTGCCATGCAAAACGAAGTCACAAACAGAAAAAGGGAGTTTGGAAACTTTCAGTTCCTATCTAACTTGTTATCCTACCAATACAAAAGCCCGGTTATGAGATGCTACCCCCCACAGCTCCAAGCCAAACTAGCTGAGCGTGTCCATGAGCTCAAAAGCTGTCACCAGTTACTGTAGATAATAAACCAAAACCGCCTCATCTCTCTCTCCCTCTCTGATCTCATGACCCCCATCTGTCACCTACCTTGTTATGTCTCTCTCTCTCTCTCTCTCTCTCTGGATAACGTGTCTTTATGATAACATATAACACTATAACACTATCACTCAAAGAATCTCATTAGAAACCATCTTGAAACCGATTGATCGCTGAAGGAGGATCCAAACGATGTTGTGCTCCTGAATAGCTCCGTCCCCAATTATTCAACCCTTCGTCACTACCACCACCCTCCGAGCCCCTCCCGAACCCACCAGCTTGTCCCACCGGTGCACCAATGCAAGTGTAACTACCAGACTCTGCTGCTGCACCCGCCACATTCACATAGTTTTGGTGGCTGCTACTCAGCACACGACCCACATAGTAATCGTTCACCGCATGCTGAGGGAACTGTGAGGGAAATGTCACTGCAGGCCGTGGAGGTGAAGCAGCGTATAGATATGGTTGTGGTGGTGGAGGAATGTGGGTTGAGGATGATGAAGCTGAAGCAGCAGCAGCAGCAGCAGAGAAGTATCTTGGGAATCTGAGAGGCACTGTTGGGTCTCCCATGTTGCCTGATGGATGATAACCTCCTGGACCTGTTGCTATTGGTTGACAGCATCTGATGATGATATGATATCACAAATTACTATATCAAACAGTGTTATATATGCCTAATATTAATTAATGTGTGCTATGCTAGCTACCTCCTACTTGAAATTAAAACAAACACTAAATAAACCATGAACCAAGAGAGGAAAAAAAACCAAATTAAATTTCATGGGGTTGAAATTTTTTAAGTAGTGAATGAATGAATGTCCTTCACTTCTGCCCATTAATTAGTACTATTTCATGAGAAGAACTCGTGAAAAAGAAATTTAAACACCAAAAAGATGGGTGATACACATAAATGATGAAGAAGAAGAAGGTAGCAAAAAAACAAAAAGGGAAGTGGAAAAGGAGTAATGGTGCGGCATTGCATTTGCGTACCCTATGTGAGGGGCAGCTTGTGCAGCAATGTTATGATCGTTGCGGAAGACTAGCTGACGAGCATGGTTCAGCGTCTCTGTTTCCCTCTCTGCACCCAAAACCAAACACAATTATAAAAGCAAAGCAAAGCAAAGCAAAAAGAAAGAAATAAATACATAAAACCAGGGGCCCCTCTCAAAACCAAGAGTTTCATCAAATATCCCACGACTTTGTGTGTTTGAAATGACTACGCTAGCTAGTTTCATGGCCAAATCATTAACAACCTGCGTCCCCCATTTTCTTAACATTAATTATTATATATTATATATATCAATCAATATGGAGTATTATTATTTTTGTTGAGTGGTTTCTTATAGTATAGTATTGATCTTTTGAGAGAAAGAAAAAGAGAAAAAGAAAAATAGATGAGTAAGCTAGCCTTGGCGGTGGCGGTTCATGTGTCCCCCGAGAGCCTGAGACTTGCAGAACTTAAGGGAACAAAATCTACACTCATACACCTTCCCACACTCCTCTTTTCCATCCTTCCCGCCGCTTTTCTTTTTCCTGCAACCTGCAACCACAACATCCAATTAAAGCAACTTCCATGACACGCCTTCTTTCCCTTTAACCCCACTCCCCATTACCCAAATTAAATATAATTAATCCTTCATTTTCATTTTATTATTAACTACCCCTTTTTTTTTATGTTTTTTCCCCTCTTTTCTTTCCAGTATCATGTTTCCTTTTCAAGTTTAAAGAGGCTAGTAGAGGAGAGGAGACTAGGTAGGAGAAGAATAGGAGTGAAAAAAATTGAATACGGAAGAATAAGGACAAAAAATAAAATAGAAAAACAAAACATGTGATGTGAGCACTGTTTCATGCCCAAAAAAAAAATATAGCACAGTGATGATATTGTTTTTAAGAATTTAAAAATTTGACAAACCAAACCACGGTGGTTGTGTTCAAATTTATTTCCTATGAAAAAATAAAAAAGTGTAAGGTTTCCATGGTGTGTGATTGTGACAAATGATTCATAAAATAGAACAATCTTTATGTTTCTTTGATCTTTCACTGTATACATATGGTATGTGAAATGATCACTAATAATGAAAAAGGTTAATTTACCGGGTGAGGAGCTTTCTTCGAGGACTTGTTTGCCATCTCTAGAGTACTCATCAGGCAAATTGTTAAGGTCTAATGGGTTCCCTTCTGGTCTCCTGTCAAGGAACAACAACAAATTCATGAGAGAGAAAGATAGAGAGGAGAAGAGAATCAATCAGAAGAAGGTGTGTGAAGTGAAGGTATAGTAGTGGGGGAAGACCTACATGGTACCGACAGAGAGAGACAGAAAGAAAGGGGAAAAAAAAAATATGATATGAGGCAAACACACTTTCTTTCAGATGGGAAGATAAAACTAAAGCTTTTTACAAAAAATTTGAGACTTGCAGTTTGAGACTGCAATATAGAGGCTAGTTGAGTGATGGTAGAAGATAAAGAGGTTTGAAAGTTCTCTATCAGTTCGTCTGCCACGCCTCTCTGGACTCTCTCTCTTATCTCCCACACCACACACTCACACAAAATTGAATGAACAAAGGGACAGTGGGTCTCGTGACTTTAAAAAGAGAGAGTGTGGGTGTAAAGGGGTGCGGAAGTGGCTTAATCAGGTAGTATTTGCTAACTGCTACCTAGCCTCATCTGGTTTGGTTGAGACTTGGAAAGCATAGACAGGAAGGGCAAAGAAAATGAGATTGATAAAAGTGTTAACAGCCTTTTGTATTAATTATTTATTTATTTATTATTAGTTATACTAATAATTCACCACTACTTCTGGCTCTACTTTCTTTTTTGCCCTAGACCTAGCAACAGCTTATCAAATATTCAAATAATATCAATCAAATAACATGGAAAATAAAAATAAAAAAAGTATTAAATTAATATCTCAAAAGAAAATCTTTACCAACAAAGGATGGCAATCAAATGTACAGTACACATCTTTGAGCATTAAAGGTTGCCCTAAGAATGAAAGATGGCATTTATACCAGAAAGAAACCAAGACAAGGCATAGGGTACGTAGACATTTTGCGTGGTTATTGTGCTTCAAAGGGGGGGGGGGCATGTTTGAGAACAGGTCATGTATGGTCCACAATAGCTCAATGCCTCCTTCTGGGTGTAAAATTCTACCCAGGGGACTTAGACTTGCATCAACGAAGGGTTGCTGTCAGTATCTATCATTAGGGTTTTTGCAATCTAAGTTGAGATAGACTCAACCCCACATATGTTGTTTTATTCTTTGAAAGTTGCTACATCTCATAGATTACATATACATAGTCCTTTTCAAATGGATGTGTATGGGAAGTAAAGAAATGGATTTGAATTTTCTTGTATCTTATTCCTCATTTTATTCTCTGTTTGCTTTAGATGCTGAGATGCATTTCTTTGAAACACTCAACCTCTCTAATGATTCAACTTCATTTATATATATATATATATATAAGATGGCTAAGTTAGGTAAAAATAATGTTGATTATCCAAATATGCAGAAGCAATATTTTAACTGTTTAGAATAAAATAATCCGGGTACTGGGGTTATTGATTACCATCGAGTTTATTAATTATAGCTGACAGAGAGTACGACTCAAAGAGCTTTATTGATTAACCAGCTAGCCGCTTAACTTGCCAACTCTTTGAAACCAATCCCTTCCCAGTTTGCCTCTTGATTTGGAGCAGCATATATATTTGAAACAAACAATAGTTAGAAGCCTTATTGTCCACAAGCTGACTCCTTCTTCCCCTACCCACACCTGAAATGGATACAAAGAAAAAAGAAGACACTACCTAATAAGAGAGCTATGCATTAAAATCAGGTGATTCATGGACCACACTATTGCAGGCTGGCCTTGACTAGCTGGTTGGTACTATATATGAAGGATTGGAGACACATATTTGATATTTTCAAAACCTGGTCCAAAGAATCGTGCAATGACCGCGCCCCAACTATCTGAAATTTTCTTGCAAGTGTGTGTATATATATATGATTACTTTTGAGGTGGTCCATTGCGATATTAATTAAGCAGTAAATCCAACAAACATTTCTTCTATGTTCAGAAGCCTAGCAACGCAACTTACAACCAGTAGAGGAAATTGTCTTCATCATGTTGCCTCAAACCTTTTCTTTCGTCCTTCAAGCAGTCAAAATTTAAATTGAAAAGGTGTTACTTTACTTGTCACAGACATTGCATCATATTAATTAATGTAAACAGGAAATCAATTAAAGTTCCTTAATTAGTACAAATGCATTAATTATACATGTTTCAGGGACAGACAGGAAACAAACAAAGCCAAAGATTGAAAATTACAAAGTTGTTTAGACCAATGCAATCGTATCAAAATAAAAGAAGAACTAATTCATATTTTAATAAATAAAGTTAGGTTTGATTTCCTGGTTTTTGAACCATGAGAATTGGATGCATTCTCTATTAATATGTTATGGAACAATGTAAGCAATAGATAAGAAAAACGGCAGGAGGAAAATATTTTCCCTATCTGGTTGATATAATGATACTTCAAATTCGTTTCTCCTCTGGTTAAGCTAAGCTGTGGGACATGATTTGTGAGTGAGTTGAGTTCAAATCACCGTAATGCGTTCTATCCCATTTCCCTTTCTCTTCTCTCCTCTCCCTCTCTCCTTCCCTGATGTACAACCTCTTATGAACATCCCTTTGGAAAAAAAAAAGACAAATCTGAGAATAAATCAGTGAAACACCTTTGAGTTATTTTCTAATTAACTTGACCAGTTAAATTTGTAATGAAATTGCGATTAAATTATAGTTAAATTAGATAATTTTTAAACCGCTGACATAACTGGTTAAGTTGGGGGTCCGATTAGTAAACATTGATATGTAGTAACGTAAGCGACACTCAGAATATGTTGAGATATATTAAGATGGGGTTTGATATTAGTATATTTACAAATGATAAAAAATTACTCCTTAGACATAAAAAATGCTCAGGAATAAACTTTATGAAAGAAACTTGAAAATTTTATTTTCATGTGTCAGAGTGAAAAAAAAACATGTTTGTGAATGAGACTCCCGAAAATATAATTTACTTGAAATTAAAACATTTCTTGAATCAAACGTCATGTAAAAGAAAATAATTTCTGACAAATTCATTCGACAAGCCAAGGGGTGTTAGGCTGTTGGAGCCTTAAATGATGCAATTTGGTCTATTTCAAGTCTAAATATACATATACCGAACCAATTAACATTAGATTATTAGCTAAACTTTTAAACCAATATTTCCTCTCCTTGTTGCATTAGATAAAGATCTCTTTTGGAAGTGATATTTAACTAAATCAAAGAAGGACCTTTACCTATTTTCAGATTGGTGTATTAATCCTAGAGAATGTTTTGGTTCTTAACATGGTTGGATTTCTATAAGTTGATTCCATTTTATTTTGTAATGGATATGCATATGGGTTAGAGTACTCCGCATACTCTTTTTAATGTTATCCCTTTGCTTATATAAAAAATTAAATCAATCAGTCTATGAAACCCTACCAATCCCTTTTAAAGTTTAGAAGGGTTTAAACCCCCATAGTTGTATATAATATGACAGTTCAATTCTTTCTTCTTCTACAGGTAAAACTTAACCTCTAATAGCAGTAGTATGTATACATGTTAATATAAAGACCATGATGAGAGCCCATTGTTTAGACGTGATTCTAATAAACTATTTTAAATAAGTGATTCTAAATTACTATAACAAGTGATTTTACAAAAAAATAAATTTTTTTAAAAGATGAAAAGTATAACTTTCATAAAAGTTGAATTTCCACTCATTTTTTTTATCAGAAAAAAAAACATAGCATTAAAAAAAGTACAAAAGGTACTTCAAACCCTGACATCAAGAAGTTTATGACTTATGATATTGATAAATACATTCCAAAGGATTCATCCACCATCCAATAAAAAAAGTAAACACCACTAATCTTTGCTCTAATCCAAGACTAAAATCTCACCTTAATTAATTCCAATAAATTGTCAATATCCAAATCTACTTCCCTAAACATAACTTCATATCCAACCATAACAATCATTCCATCAAAAAAAAAAAAAAACCCATAACGATCATATAATTATGATGAATCATATAAAAAATCACACCTCCTTAGACTTTTTGGTAAAAGTTCAGCCAAATAAACATGTATATATAAAGTGATTTTTTATTAAAAAAATCAAATTTTAAAAAAGAAACTTAACAAATCGGCCGTAATATTATGTTTTTGGTTTAAATGGTATAGTTTAATCACAGATTAATTATGATTTAACTACAAATTTAACTAGTTAAATCAATTGAATCATGATTTAAGAGTCTTGTGAATAATCATTTTATTATTTTTTGACACAAAAATACACATATCATTTCATCAAAGATCAAAGATACAATACAACTTGAAATATGATAATAATCAGAAAGATAAGAATGAAATAAGGCAGCCCTAATCTTTTTATTATTATTAAACTTAAAAAGGATTACTGACTTGGCTCAATATAGACAAATACAACTTATGACCAAATATTTCTTCTGAATAAGTTATTTTAAATAGACTAAGAAATTCACATAACAAGAAAGACGCTAAACTAGCTAACGAACTAATTCAAATTTAAAATTTTTTATTTTGTAATATTATTAAATTCCATTTGAAATTCAGGCAATCATGTATAAAAACGAGTTTAATATTTTTTTTTTGATAAGCAAAATTTTATTAATAAAGAGTACAAGAGGTACTCTAACTCATATACAAGAGACAAAATGCATATCAAAGCACCATATGCCATTTATTAAGATATTTTAACAAACCTTTTAAGCTGATGTTATTATTTTTTATTGATATTGTAAGATTTCATAGTAAATTAAATTTAACCTCTATTCTTTTCTTATAAACTTGTGTTGTTAACTATAAGTAATTATAATTTAATCAGTCTTAAGGCGGTGAACTTCATTAAGAGTCATTCTAAAATCTTCCTAAAATTTGTTTAACGTTAACAAACAAGTATTTTTAGTAAACATTTTGTACATATGTATAACTTTTAAGCAAAAATATTTTTTAAAAAACGCAAAAGTAGTAGTAGATTAATGAAAAAAGAAAAGGACCTCACACATTAATAACGATCAAGCCTTTTTTGTTTTGGCATGGAAATGGCTCTGTAGCCTATGACCTAGCCAAACCAGCTAACCATTGGAGTTGTCCTGTTCACATTTTTTTATCGATATTGACGGGAGAATTTCAACCATGCTGTTTAATTATTACTCAATACATTTAGGGTAAATTATTATAATTAAGCTCTTCCTAAATATTGGACTAATTAAAACACAATTTCAAGTAGTAAATGCCTTTGTAGCCTTTATAGCCTCTGATCTCTTGGTTAATGGTTATCAGTAGTGATGCCCTCCAGCTAGGGCCTACAACCTTTCTCTTTCATCAATGGTAATTCATTCCAACCCCTTTTTTCTTCTTCTATAATTTTAGTTGTCCAATCCATTATGTCTTCTTCTTTAAGATTTAACTAGTTGTTGGTAGATTCTAGTTTTATTTTGGTTGATCAACTGTTGAATGCAAATTTGATGCTTTTCTTGCCAGATCCCCAGTTCATACTTCTAGTTCTAGCTAGCTTTAGATGGATTTTGTTTCATTGTTATCTTCTCATACTTGTAAGTGTATAAGGAATAGTGCCAACGAAATTGATTTTCAATGATGGACAAAGGATTTTCATTGTGGTAAAAATCTTTGTAGACCTAAAGATGTCGTGCAAATTAATTAAGTTGAACCCAGTGTCTGGTTTGAGAGTAGTCTATATATATAAGATGAGGGGAAAAAACAGATAATTTTCCTAGGAAAATAATTCATTCATGACTTCCAAGCAATTAGTTACCAGATGGAACCAATGAAAGTAACATCACTATCTTCGTACTAAGTGGGGTGCTGCTGAGAAGACGAATCAGAGAATTGTCTGTATCCCTATAAGCATTCAATTTTCCATCAATTACACACACTAACGTTTCACCTTGAATCAGTGCCAAATTATTGATGGTAGTAGTGATTGGTCTTATACATGCAGACCCCAAAAATGGATGTCTCAAGTTATTAAATTATTCACTCATCTCATCAGATAGCTCTGGACTGCGTACTGTGCTTGCCACAAAGAGGGGTTGATTGAGTTCATGGGGCTGAGCTGCCTCGAACTTTCTGTGATTGAATAGATGTTTAGTTACTTTGATTTTTCAGTTGCAGTTTCCATTTGCATATAGACCTTTTTTAATTCTTAGAAAAAGTAGTCCCTCATGCTAATGTCTTTATGCTTTGCTACCTTTTGGATGCACTCCCGGTTCTTTCTCCTATTATTTTCACCAGAATGCTACCAGATGCCTCACTTCTTCTGTATTGTAGCTTAAGTTCATTCCCAACAGGGAAGGAACCTTATATTAAATTAATACTATATAATAACCATTTTTATTTTAGATAAAAGAATAATTTATTTGAACCAACTTTAGTTAAAACATAAAAGACTAACGGCTTAAATTGTTGCCTATCTCCTGGTCTTCTTGCTCTCAATGAAGTTCCATATATCGATCAACCACAGTGACCTTAATTTGCAGAGACAATGAACTAAAGGAGACTCAACAAAGTTCAGTAACCTAACAAAACGAAACACTTATATGTCTGGCTGATTTAGATTTTAAAACAGCAAAATTAAGCCCTACTAATACCCCAAGGGCCCAAACTAGTCTCAAGCCTCTCCTTTGGTTCTGCAGGGATAAAATCACGTTTGAAAATCACATTGGGAGAAAACTTCTCTCACATAACTTCCAAAATAATTGTCTAAGAAAACGTTATTTTCAAGTTTGCGTTGAAAATAATCTAAACCAAATTAAAAACATTTAGTGTCCGTTTGGTTTAGATTTTGGAGAGGTCAGAATCAATATTCTGGCAGCAAAAACAATATCATTAGAAGTGAAAGTTACTCTTCTTGTGTTTGGGTGGTAAAATCATGGTGGATAGAATTGATTTTGGGTGGGTAGAATTAATTCTGATGGAAGCAATAATTTCTAGCTTTTGGGTTGAATAAAATCAATTTTAAGTGTGGAACCCACAAAATTCTATATTTACACATCAAAAGTGATTATATTTTTATCATCCAAATAAAATCAATTCTTATGAACCCACTTTTAATATATCATTATCAAACACAAATCAATTTTTTTAAAGTCAATTCTTTTAAAATCAATTATTCATAATTAATTCTAACGCAATTTAAAACAAACAAACCCTTGATATTTACACTAAAATATCCACTATGATCAACTCCAAAAAGTACCTTTAAATGGTGCTTCATCCCATCCTTAATATAAGAGATAACCCCAATTCATCAAGATCAAGAGAAATTATTGAAATCAATTCATTTTAAATTTTATTTTACAAATGTCCCTATTTAATTATTATTAATTCAAGTAACTTATTTATTACTAGTGAATTAAATCAAAAAATTTGCATGAAAAATATTAAGTGTGTTTAATATGAATTTTATAATAAATAAGGATAAAAATTAAATTTAACATAAAAATTTATCATTTTTTTATATATTAAACAAAAAACTTATTTTTTTTATCTCTTATATTAAAAATATATCCTCTAAGCAAGCCACATAAAGCATAATCACACACAGGTCCCGAGCTGGGCACACTGACCAACACCAACAGGTGTCATTCTTCTTCTATATATATGTCCATTTATGTTACACTCTTCCTTACGTGTTCAATGCCTACTAAGGGGTCTGGCTTAAGTATGCTAGTTTATTAGAGAGACTACAGCCAGCTCCAAGTATTGATCTCGGTGGTTTTTTCTGTGTCCTTTCAAAAAATAGTATCGTTCACGTCCATTGGATTTCTAGCAAGAAAATCAAATGAGTAAGTGGTCATCAAATGTGATTTTCAGTATTGAATTCAATATATGCTCATAATAATAAAATTTTAAAAATTGATAATGTGGTTTTACTAAGAAATTTATTATTTCCATATTACGAATAAATTATAAACTTAACTTTTTTTTGGGGTACATAAACTTAACTTATTACCGTTTAAGTATATAACATGATAATATTTTATATTAATGATATAATTTAGAGTAAATTAGATTCCACCACATTTAAGTTTATTAAAATAACAACAAGCCTCAAACTTAACCATAAATTATAGTTCATCCTATTTTTAAATGTTAATTAACTATTGACTTAATGTTATTAGGTTACTTAAAAATAAAAAATATTTATAATAAATTATGTGATATTATATACTAATTAAAATAACTTTTAAAGGTTTATTGTATGCTTTCTTAGTTATCAAATAAATTTATTTTTTTAAATTTAAAAATAAAATATATAATTTAAAAAGTATTTATTTTTTAGTCTATTATATATTTATTTTACTCAAATAAATATATTTTTAATATATTACACTACAAAAAAAATGAATATAAAACGTGTATCAATTATGTGAAAAACAATTTTTTTTCATTATACTCTTGTTTTTTTAATCAATTAGCTCAAGACCTTCTAAATAGATATCACGTTTTCAATTATTTAATATGTAGAATGTCTTTTATGTTATTTTATATTTATAAGCTAGTTTAACAGTTAATTTTATCAAACGCTTCAAATTCAATCAACTAGTTTTTCAATTATCAGCTATAAGCTTTCAGCTAAAAATTAGCTTATTAACTATAAGTTAGATTATCAACTATTTTTGTCAAACAAAGCCATAATATTTTCGGATTTGGATCATCTCTAGTGGTGCAGCCAAAATTTTTGTATAAGTACCGCATGTGGTACGTAGCCATGGATATTGGGAGTTTACAAGCATCTAACGGTCCAGATAAATTAAGGTATACATCCGATGTGGTTGAGAGATCAGTGACTAGAAAAAGGAGGGAGAGAGTGAATGGAGAAGATCCAAACTCAGTATTTTCATTTCTAAGTTTTTCTTACTTTCAGAAATACAATTGTTGCTTCAAAACAAAATTGTAATAGTTGACTAAGGGCCTGTTTGGATTAACTTATAAACAGCTTATTTGGGTTTATCTACTGATATAAGCGTTTGTCAAAGTGTTTGGGAGAGCTTATGAAAACAGCTTATGACATGTCCATAAGCTGTTTTCAGCTTATTTTGATAAGCTATCTAGGATAGCTTATGAAAACAGCTTATAACTTATATGAAAACAGTTTAACTATAATTTCTCTTTAATTATAAAAATAGCTTATACATAATCGCTTATATGATAAGCGCTTATCCTATAAGCGGTTAATTAAGTTGTTTATCCAAATAGGCCCTAAGTAAAAACGTAATTAGCGACGAATATTCTTAGAGAAAAAAATGGGCCCGTCTCTAATGTCTAAATATGATAATGATAAGAGTTTAATTGCTATGCACTGTCAGTGTAAAGTTTTTTACATTGTCAACCAATCAGAAATTATGGTATGAGTAACTTTTAAGGTAGTTGGGATAAAAATCAAACATTTTAGCTTATGTGACAATTTCTTATTGGTTGACTGTGTAAGAAATCTTTATACTGAAAGTGCATGCCAATTAAATCCTAATGATAATCTATATCTAACTTATGTTATTTATCTCAAAATCCATCTCTAGCTGAGATCGAAATTTTACCATCTTTAAAATTCATCTCTAAAACAGATTTTTTAATAGTGATTTTACTTATGCTAAAAAATATTGAAAATAAAGATGATGCATGCCAAAACTTAAAATATAAAACGGGGTTAAAACAATGTACTCTATAGTCAATAATATAAACAGTCTTTAATAGAGTTTTTTTTCCTTTTGGGTGAAGTTGATAGATGTAATTTAAAATTTGACATGCATCATCTTTGATTTTTGATACAGTATTATGGTATTCTAAGTGGCAAATTTTGAAGGTTGGGCTCGGTTTTAGAAATGTGATTTCTTTTTTTTTTTTTTGGTAATCATGACATAGGTACGAAGTATCCATCATCATTAGTAGTGACTAATATCTGTCGGGAAATCTATTAGACATATACGGTGGGTTCTCCACTCCCAACCAGGTTTTATCCATATACGAGAGATAGGATTCAAATTTCTAACCATTTATATAAGGTATTCAAGTTCTTTACCATTTGTACCAACTATATATGGATAGGGAATTTGATTTCTATTTACGCGAAAAGGGATAATCTGCCTAGGTACATGTTAATGGATTCCATGTTCCACTTCAATGACTCTACTAAACGAGCCCACACTGAAGATGCTAGAAGGAAAGTTAAAAGCCCAAGAGGCCAAGACCTTCGGGCCTCAACTACTCAGGAGTTGGATCAACTGCTAACTAATATATCTTGATATTGATCCAGAACCTATTGTAAATTATGAAAGGTAAATTACATTCCATCAACTTAAAGTTTATCAAAATAGAGTTCACATCTTCTTCATTCAGGAGATAAATAACAATCTCTATTTAGCAGAAAAATAGACATAAAGAAAAAATTTATATTTTAAACTTTTATTATTATTTAAAGAAATTAAATCATTAAAAAAAATTATGTCTATTTCTCTCCTAAATGGAAGGAAAAATGCAGAGGATCTCCACTTATCAAAATAACACTAAATATCAAATATGGTTGAGAATTATATCTCGCTCCAATTTTTGAGTTGAGATACTCTCCATTTTCTCTCTTCATTTCCCCTTTCTATTATTATAGTTCTAGGGGTATAAAATTAATAATGTGATATTAGGTGGGATCCAAATATCATCTATTTACCCCAAACTATAGTAATGGAGTTCGAAATGGAGATGATCTTTACCTCCAATTTTTGGTGTTGACTAATGACTGACTTAACAATGTTAAGTTATTAAAAAATAAAAAATATTTATAATTAATTTTTGTTTTTATACCTTTTTAAAGATTAATCTTAGGTTTTCTTAAAATAAAATTGATTTTTTACTTTGAAAAGTGAAATCCACAATTTGAAAATCTTATAAAAAGACATATAATTCATATTAGTATTTACTTTTTCAAACTATTTTATATATATATATATATATATATATATATATATATTTTTTTTCAAATGGTGGATATTATATGTGAAAATGATTTTCTTATTACATTTTTTGTTTCACTTAGTCGAACAACTTTTAAATAAATATCACGCTTTCAATTATTTTGTCTATAAAATATATGATTACCATAATAATTGTTGTTAATAAAGATAATAAAAATATCATTTAAATAGACCTAGTTGAGTACAATAATGAAAATAAATTTCTCTCAATCTTTTAAATAGATAGAGGTTTGGATTAAAATCCGCATCGCTATCAATACTTAATAAAAATAACTTTTTAATTATTTATAATTATGATATAGATACGAAGTATCCACCATCGTTAGCAGTGACTAATCTCCGTCGGGGAACCTGTTAGGAACATAAGATGAGTTCTCCCCTTCCAACCAGATTTTTTCAACTAAACTTAAAAAAATAACTTTAGTGTAAAAACAAAAAATTATGTAATGTAAAAAAATATGCATGTAAGTAAGAAAGCATATACAATAAGAAAGGCAACTTAATAAATTAATTTTTTGTGGTATTAATTATTTGGTCTTTGATCTGGTATTCCCACATAGAATCTGTGAAAACTAATCATTGGTGGGGTGGTGGTGGTTAAGTAAAATTCTCCCCAGGGTAGTGATGACCCCAGTATTTGTACCCTGATATTATAGATGAATGTCATCTAGGGTCGCAGATCACTTCCAACGGTTGTTTTGCGCTTTTTTTTTGGTGGTATTGATCGAGAAAATGAAAAAAAAAATGCAAAAATATATGTATATTATATTATTTTGAGCTGAAAAAGAAAATTGGGAAAATTTATCCTATCCGTTGAGTAATATAATTGGAGAGTGGAAAGGAAAGGAAAGGAAAGCGCGGAGGATAGACAGCAGACAGACGGACAGAACTATGGCTGCTTCTCTGATTCCTCTCTCGTCGATGTCGTTGTTCCCATTTGCCAGAAAGGCACTCACTCTGCCTTCTCCTTTCAAGGTACTCGCCCGCCTGAAATCTCTTCTCGTGAATTCTCTTCAATCCTCACCGATGATTTCACTATCGCTCGCATTTACAGGGAACTGTCGAAGACTTAGTGGCCGCAAAACCATGTGAATGTGGTGGTTACTTGTCATTTCAGCAAAGAAGACCCCTTATTGTTGTGAACAAGCTTCGTGCTGCCCCTGCTGTGATTGTTGACCCTTCTCGTGTTCGGTTTCGGCTGGACAACTTAGGGCCTCAACCAGGTTCTAGGAAGAAGGCAAAGAGAAAGGGGAGAGGTATATCGGCAGGGCAAGGTGCGAGCTGTGGTTTTGGGATGAGAGGTCAAAAATCACGCTCTGGCCCTGGCGTCAGGAAGGGTTTCGAAGGTGGTCAGATGCCTCTTTATCGACGCATCCCCAAACTCAAAGGAATTGCAGGAGGTACCTTTCCTAACATCTGCAATTATTATTTCTCTGCCAACTTCAAATGTTTTGCAATTACTTCATTTTATTTTCTTCTCTTCACTTTGGATTCGCTGCCTTCTGGTTGTGGTGCTCACTACCATTTTTGTCTGTACCCCCCACCTATATTAGAGTGATTAGTAATGAAGTGATTTAGAATGGAACTGAGTTCAATCCTAAAAGTATATCACTCCATTGTTTGTAAGTTTACTGAGGGAATGGAGGGAGATTCCATCATTTGGAAGTCACAATGGTAATTAATAGAGTGAAGTGAATTATAAAGGATATGAAGTGGTTTACACTCCACTCCATCCCAAACCCCCAAATTAGAAGGGATGAAAATTTGAGGGTTTGAGTAGGGTATGGAGTGGTTTGGGTTCCCATCCTTAACCATTTCATTCTATTACAATTTAGTTTCATTTAAAGAATGACACAGAGGCCAAAACAGATGGTGATTAAAATGAAGAATCTCTCAGAAAGCTTTATGTTCTATTTCCACAGAGTAGGAACGCTTTCGACTCATGTCCGTGTTTGGCATGTGTCCACCATAAATCTTCAACATCACAGTACTACTTTGACTTACGATATTTGAATAGGAAAAATGTTTAATTTCATTGCTAAAAAAATTTAAACTTAGTAAAAGGCATGTTTAGTGTATTAGTTTGGGTGTTTAGATAATTTGCCTTATTGTTTTGTTGCCTTGTCTGTATCATGATCATGCTTTGGAGGGAGTTCAGTCTGCTTTCTGGGTGGTTGATCTAAATTTGTTTGCTGATTAGATAAGATTAGGATCCTACATTTAGAGAGCGCTCTAGAAAAATGCTACTTGTAGCAATATCATTAGTAAGAAAAGTTATGTGCAATGAGATTTTGTCATTTTCTGATATGCAATTCTTGTGGAGTTTTGTGGAAGTTACATGAGGATTAAAATTCCTAGATGCAGTACATTGTGACTGACCTATAGCCAGTGTTGTTAAATAGCGGCCATGGCGCCGCCATGGCATAGTGGCGTGGCGGATTTTGTGCCAGCCGCCATGGGCAATTTGTGAAGCGCCACCCGCTATGGTGGCGCCACAAGTCGCAATCCCACGTTTATATGGCGGAATTTTGGCCATCCGCCATAAACCGCCATTCGCCATTGACAACATTGCCTATAGCTTAATTGACTTTTCCCTGTATATATTATATGTTGGGTTCTAATCCTCCCATAATAATTCAACACTAGAAAGAAATCTCACTATGCATCCTTGTAATTAGAGTGTAATGTTTTTTCAACTAAAGATTCCTACCCTGTCAGCTTCTGTCCTGTGGGATAGACCAGTATAGTGGTTTTATTGGCTTCCTGTGGATCTCAGCTCATAGAATTTTCATCGAGAGATATTTTTTTATTTTTCTTTTTTGGGAACAAAGGGAGAGCTCTTTAATGGGATTTTATGTTGCTTATTTTTTCTTCTTTTCTTCCTTTAGGATATTTTCATGCCCTCTTTCATGTTAATATTTTATTTTTCTTTTAATTTGATCTTTAGGATTTTTTTTTTTTTTTTTTGCAATATACCACACATAAGAAGGAAAGTTATTTTGGAGAAGTTCTGCACAGAATTTTTTTTTCCTTCTTGGTGTAAATATAATCCATGAAGTCAAGAGTAGTATTCGCTGTTTTAGCATGCATCATTCCTGTTGATGTCAGAATGCTGTGTGATTCGGTCTCCATGGCTCATAGCCTTTTGCTTGATTAATTTTACCTGGGCATGATTCCTGCAAGATGTTGTGGGTCCTAACTCCTAATAAGGGAAGCAAGTTTCCTTACAGAAGATAATTTTCTGCTAAAACATCTTACTTCCCTGAAAGTTTTATATATAATAAATAATTAAATACATATACTTACTATATTATATTTGGAAATTCATCAAGTTGTTATCCCCTATAGAGACAGGATGCATCTATTGGAGGGGCTGGACATAATGTTGAATATATCTCTAGTATGTTGATGTCCTGAAATAATGATTCTTATGTGAAGGGAACCATTGCATTTTGGATAATATCAAGCTCCAGCACGTAAAACATCCACAGATCTTATTTTGTCGGACATCTTTACTAATCATGTCGTCCTTCATCTGTGATATTGATATATTTCTTCTTTCTTCTCCTATTTCCTTCCATGAATTTGTTTCAAAGGTTTTTATTTTATGAAATGTTTCTCTTTTAGTCTTCTGTATATTATCTCTCTTGACTTGTTATCTCTCTTGACTTGTTTAATATTCACGGATGTGTCTTCTTTTATAAAAAAAGAAATAGGAAGGATATGGTTTGATGTATATTATCTCTCTTTTATAGCATGTATCTCTTTCAGAACTATTTTTTTTTTATGTACCTTTCTTTTCTTTCTCTTTTCTTTTAATAAGGTATGCGTGTGGGATTACCGAAATATGTCCATGTAAATCTAAAGGACATAGAAGATGCTAGGTTTCAGGAAGGAGAAGAGGTATCGCTAGAGACACTGAAGGAGAAGGGTGTGATTAACCCATCGGGAAGAGAAAGGAGACTTCCTTTGAAGGTACTGATTTCTTGTTGGTTTAATGACACGCAAATTCCTTTCCTTAGTTTTGTCTTACTCTTGCTTCTCCAAAATTGCTTTCATGATATGTAAAGCTATTATAATGTTTGACCTTTAGCAGCAAATGAGGATGCTAGATTTTCCTGCACCAACTACCATTAAAAAACTATTCATCACAGGCCCCTCGTCTGCTTTGAATAAAGTTACTTCCAGTAAATGCATAGAAGTTCTTAGATCATAGTATTGTGTTAAGTTTATCTGCATTTGTTGGCATGTGTGATATTTATGTAAGATCAAACACATAATATTTTGGTGCACGTGTCTGTGAATTGTAACTGTAAATGTGGAATATCCTTCTATATTGTGTTATAAACACCAGAAATTATGTATAATTATATATTTTAGTATTTAAATTTCAAAATTTAAAGACAGTATTTAGAATTGTCAATCTTCTATTTCTTTTATCCATCAGGGATAAATTGATTCGCAGTCTGTGGTCTTATGTTTAGTATCAGCTGTGGGTCCCTCTAAAACATACTGCCTTATGGTGATTCTTCAAGCAATACTTACTTTGCAGGGTTTGGTTCAGGTGGCCAATATCTGGAGTCATTGATTTGTTTCCTTTTTCCATATTTTGTTGGTGTTCCTTTAATTTTCTTATGATAAAAGGTAAGGGCTTTTATTGACTATTGCATTCAGTCACAAATATTCACACGGGAGAGACACGGCTAACTAAGTGCTTTCACTGTAGAGTTCTTATTTCCAGTATTACAGATAGTTGTAAAGTCTTATTCAATAATAATGCTATTTACTATGTAGACCACATAAGTTTGAGACATTAATTAAGATGGCAAATACTAACCCGTGCCCGAAGGGCATTGGTTAAGGAATCAAAGATAAAGACTTTGCATCGAAAGTGATGTATTTAATATATTGAAAAGTTAAATTTTCCAATAACATTTTCCTATCTTTGGATTCCTTAAACAATGCCCTTTGGACACTTGTTAGCAAGACCCATTAAGATTTTATGCTGCAAATCTATCTTGGGTTGGATACCAAACACTAGAATTGTTTTTTGTTAAAAATCGTCTTTGTTGGAGAAATAATGAGATGTAATGACATTCCTGTCCCAGTGCAGTAGAATCATTACATGATCATTTTCTACAAAAAGCAGCAATATTTGGGTAAATAAACTGAACTCTATACACTGACGTTGATTTCGATAATAAGCTTTTCAAAATGAAAGATGCTGCTTGAAATGGCTTTAGTAATTAAATTCTAAAAGTATATTTACTAGTATTTTGGTGTTGAAACTTTGGCATGCTCTGGCCAATGACTGTCCTGGCATGGACTGCCGCATTTGTTGATTAAATTTTTCTCTATTCATTCTTTGTAAATGCTTTTCTTGTTTCCCAACCAACACAGGAAAATCTTTGCAAAAAACTGAGTTTTATACAACTTTAAACTTGTCAGGATGTTTAAGTAGGCCTTTTGCTTCTATTTAATGATGCATTGCAGTGCGTGGAACTTCTTAAGGTCCTCTTGATGGATCAAGAACACAGACAAAATATATCTGAATTCCAAAAGGAAGGATGAAATAATAGTTTGTTGTGCATTGGTTTCAGATTTTGGGTGAAGGAGAACTAAGCAAGAAGTTGACAATAAAAGCTCGTGCCTTTTCAACATCAGCAAAGGAGAAGCTTGAGAATGCTGGCTGCCCCCTCACGGTGCTTCCTGGCCGTAAGAAGTGGGTTAAGCCATCAGTTGCTAAAAACCTTGCACGTGCTGAAGAATACTTTGCCAAGAAGCGAGCCGCCGCAGCTGCTTCTGAACCAGCCTCCGCATGAAGTTGAACCACATATGTGTCATCACATGTAGAAATCTTCAAGAGAGGTGCAAAGTGATCTCTTAGTAACCACCTCACATATTTGAAGTTCTTCTGATATATCTTTCTGGTTCTTTTAGTTATTACGCTACTTAAAGGCAGTAATTCCTTTCCTTTTTGCATTCCGATGTGTTATTGTGCTGGTTCCAAAAACTAATGTTGTATACCTCGTTTAATTTTGTTCAGCCATCACCAAAATATTCTGAAAAGTAAAAAGCAAAAAGAATTGTAAATTTTGGTTTGCCAATTTTTGCAGGAAAAGTGTAACATCCAAATTTTTACGCAGTAAATTATATAAATGAGTTTATATTTTTATCTGTGTTTTAGAAAATGATTTTGGAAAAACTAAAATCACATTCATGTTCCAAATAATCGTGAGAGTCTACGGTTAAAATTTGGGTCGAAAACTCAAACGGAGCTCGATCTATATTTTTCGGATGGTAATATTTTTTTACTATCAAGATCTTTTTTTTGACTAACGGTCAAAATCATTAGTCTGAGAATTTAATCCTCTATTTTTTTGCTAAAATGTGTTCTGACGTCTAAAAATATAAATAATATTTTATATTCGGATCGATAATCGATCGGGGAGACGATTCGAGCTGTCTTAGGGTTTTTTGAGAAACTTGTACCGATAATTTTCATATCAAGGTTATGTTAAATCATTTGGGGAATCCTATCAGTGTCGTGTGGATTTCCAAAATGGCGGAATGTGAATTGATCAAATTGTCCTTGGTTAATTTTTACGAAATACCTTTTATTACTTTTACCATTACTTAAGTCTTAAGTTTGCTTAAATAAATATCTCACACCCTCATTCTCCTCCCCCAAAATTTTCGACCATCTGCTGCCTCCCACACACTCATCTTCTTCTTTCTCTCTTTTCTCCTCATAAAAACTCCATTTTTGGAGACTTTAAGCTTGAATTTCTTGAAGCAACCTTCACCAACTTTGAAGGAGATCATTATAGGAGGTAGCTTGTCATCTCTATCTCTCTCAATCTCTCATTTTTCTCCTCTAAATTTCATGAGTAGAGATGTTAGGGTTTTTATCCCTAAATCTTCAAAAATCCATGAAAAATTATAGAAAAATCATTTTAATACCAAACCAATCTCTATGGCCTAGGATCATGGCATACTTGCATGATCCAAGAGATTAGAGCCAAGAAATCTCTCTAGCTATTTGTTTGAGGGAGAGGCCGAAACCCCCTTAGTGTGTATGGTTGGTTTTTGATGTTTTGAGTTTATATCTAGGGTTATCGAACTTAGTTAGGGTGTTATCCAAGAAATGAGAATTTTTGGAGCTCCCTAGCTATTTTTAATTTAATAGGGCCGAACCCTAGGGGTGGTGCAATAGGAGAAATCTTTGTTTTTTTTTAGTTAATGCCTTTATTGATTCTGTGTATGTAGTGATCGGCAGCTAGTTGAGCCAGTTGTCAGATTGATCGGATGTCTACTGCTTACCTTGGAACTACAAGTGATAAGGGGACAAACCTGAGGAATTCCAATTCCGACAGCTATATGCTGCATTGGTGTTTGTATTGTCAATAAAAGTATGTATTTGATTATTGGTTGATTATTTTATTTACTGTTGTTGATTTGACTATGCATGACATAACTGCTGATATCTGTGGATACATGCTATAATTGTTAAATAATTGTATGGATGTATCGTGTGCCCTGTTGTGGGATTTAAGGCGTTAGAGGACCTAATATCGATTAGGATCCGACATCGTATAACATAAAAGCTTTAAAAGCTTGAGATGTGGAATTGAGAAACATAAATATGTTTTATTGTTTCTCAATTTAATTTAAGAGAAAATAAATAATTATCTCTTTTAAAATAAAATAATAATTAATAGCTTCTTTTAAGGAAAAGTTAACTTAAAAGGGTAAAGTTGTGAAAATGTGTTTTTAATAACGAAAAACGATGTTTTAAGATAAATAGTGTTTTTAGAAACCTTTATTGGTTTTTAAATTAACAAAGTTAACCGTTTGCGCAAAAACGTTTTGAGAAATGTGATTTTCAAATTAATTGGTTTTATCCAAGAAAAAAGGTTTTTACAAGCTTTGCTTTAAGGTTTGTGTTTTACGGAAAAACGACGAAAGGAAAAGAAATGGTCTTTAGACCAAGTTTTGTTTTTATGGAAAACCAATCCCGAGGACTTTGTGTAAGTATCGGAGATTTGAGTTTTTGGTTTTGAGTTTTCAAGAAAAAGTGGTTTTAAGCTTAGAAACTAGAAACCGAGACTTCGGGGTTCTAGGGTTTTGCAGAAACACGTAGGTCAAGGATCCGTGTTAGTTGTGGTCCTGTCGGCCTAGGGACGATCTTTGTGGTCCTTTAAGCTTGAGGATGTTTTATGCTCTTGAATCCAAAATTCTAAACTGGTGCATCGGTTAGGGATGTTTGGATTTGAGTTGTTTTGGACTAGATGTCCTGTTTTGAGAAAATATTTTTGAGATTTAAAGAGTCTAAGACATTATGGGAGTTGTTAGCGTTGATGCTACAACGAGGAAATATTGATGCGACAAAGATCAATTATCGGAAACTAAATAGTTTTCTCGTGCATTTTTATGTGGGCAGACGTGCCATTAAACGGGGGACCTTGATAAGCAAGGGGAACCTGAGATGACTTATTATCATTATGTAACATTGTGCCTTGATGGACAATGATGTCATACGTGCCATGTGAGAGCGTATTGTACCCAGTGCAGAGGACAATATAATATGACTTATACATCGTGAGTACCATTGACATGCGCGCCCATGCATTATTTCCTGGGAGGTTACATGCTCACGTTTTGCCGAATTTTAATTCTGGCGTTTGTCATTGTTGCCTGCGGGGCAATGACGTTGAGTCTGATCAACTCGTTGTTTATGGTGATGGGGTTTCCAGAAATCTAGATTGAATATTAGTTGAGATATATGGAAGTGTCATGCATACGTTTAGAGAATAACGTTGATTGTGGGGTACGAAGCCCTTGTGTATTTACTGCTGTTAGTACATGACTATATAGGCTGTATTATGTGATGCATGATATTATTTGGTGAGATATATTGTATGAATCTGCTGTTTTGATTGGGCATATAGTTGTCGTTTTTGGATTCATATATTGGTTTCTCACCCTTACCTGTACATGTTGGATACCCTGTTGTGTTTTTGGATACATGTACAGTTGTTTGTCAACAGTTCCCTGGGTCGCTTGGGGACTCAGTGGCTTGAATCTCTCGATGCTGAAGGTGAAGAAGTGTGGACGGTTGACGACGAGACCTCAGTCTCCGGAATGCGGAGTATGTTATGTAGTGTGTCTTTTGTTAGTGCTAGACCAGCTTAAGGTGTTTTTTGAGGTAGTGCCTTTTGAGCTAATACGTGAATGGCTACTGATGGCCAAGGTGTTTGGAGATATGATTCTCAGACCCATCACTACCTAGTATTTGGACTTATAGTGTGTTTTGTTTCTGTCAATATAATATGGAGACAGATGTGTTGTCCAAAGTCTCATATGTGTTTTGTTAATCTGGTGATACAAGTATGTGTATACGAGTGGCGTTAATATTTATCTTGGGTATGTATATTCTATAGTATAGTGCGAAAGAAAAATTTCATCACGTTTTTACAGTAAGACCTAAAAAAAGGATTCTGTTTTTCGAAAGTAAACCAGCAAAATTTTATTTTCATATTTTATGTGGTTTGGGATTATAAAAGTGACACCCGAATAGGAGGGGTGTTGCTGAAAGTTTTCGTGTCCCATGTTTCCCTCATCCAGTGATGCAAATTCCGTTCCAAACCTAGAACCCATGCATGCGTTAGGAAGAAACTACTTCGCTGACTATGTCATAATTCAAGTTGAAAATTGCAACCTGATAGCTCTATATTCCTCTTCTCAAACTATAAAATCTTCTTCCCTTCCCACTTCCTCATCCCCTCCCCTTTGTATGCTTTCCTACCTTTTTCCTTTTCTTCTGCTCCTTTGAATGAAAATCACACAAGTTGAAAAAGATGGTGCTAAACAGCTGTTGTCGTTTTACAGCTTTTGTTTGACTTCGTTTCTTAACCAAATTATGCAATATTCATAAAGTAAGACCTAGGAGGTTTTTAATATTTGAAATTTGGATGAAAATGGTCAACAAGATGTATCAATATGAAATGTCAAATCACTTTTTGCTTACCCCATGCCTTAATATTAGATGCTAAGCATGTGCAAGTAAATTATAATTGCTGCTAAGACACGCACTAGATTTTTTCAACAAACTTAATTCGTCAACATAATGATGAGAAACAGAAAACGGCATGAGGCGTTTGTAATGCTTCCCCATTTGTTGGTGTTGATTTTGGATCTATTCCTGTTTAAGCCACTGCCGAAAGCAAAGGCAAAATTGTGGTTGTATTGTGTGAACACCGACTTGGTTTTGGGACCAAAGCGTGCCGGTCCTTTCAACTAAAATTGTCCTTTCCATTAAATCGTAAGCCTAACTTCAACACCCCCAGCTTGTTAAATAGATCTAATTTGGAAAATTGATTTTTTTTCTTTTTTTGTATGCACGAGGATATCCCAAATCGATTGTCGGAGATTAATCCTTTTCGAAACGTAGAGATTATAAAGTGAGTTTTATCTCTCCATTAAGGATAGAAAGTAAATCACATCAAGACGGTTATATATATATATATATATATATATATATATATATATATATATATATATATATATATATATATATATATATAATAAAAAAAATAGGTTTGGGAAAAAAACAATAATTTGCTAAATCAACATCTGAGAATATGATTGCACTTCTTTGTCAAGGATCGAAATATTGTGTGTCATACTACTTGGGAAGCATGGGTGCAAGAAAAGATAGGTCTCTCAGTTTGTCATTAATTAGGATTTGATACATTCTTCCCATCAATTATATTATACTGTTAATCAATCGTATATTATCATATTATTAAAAATATTTGACTCTTATTATAAGAATAATGATAATAATAATAATAATAATAATAATAGTTACATAAGTAATGATGTGTTTTGTTTTTGGTAGACAGTGATGTTTTATTTGAGACTTATTTGACTCTCCCTATTCTATCTTGGTTTGAACAGAGGAATTTCCTTGTGCATCTCTTCTTGTAATGAATGGTAGGGAAAAACTGGATAAATAGTTTTTGAGTTTCAGATGAACCAAAATTACCAACATATGATTGGTCCAAGTGATAATAAGCTCGAACCCCTTAAGCAAGTGATCAGGGGTTCGATTTCTGATTCTTACGTATGAAGAAAAACTAGTTAGGAAGGGGCAACCCTTAAATTTCATCCAGGTCCCCCGATGGAAATTAGACACTATTTATGACGGTGAATATTTCGTACCAATAACATGGTTACTCAAAAAAATGAATCAGAATTGATTTGGAGTTTTAACTTTTTAAGTTATTTAGGATTGAATTTAATTTTTTATTTTTTAAGTGTAATCTTTAACTTTAGATAATATGATAAATTTTTTATAATTTCAAAGGTGTTTATGTTAAATAAAAATAAATGAATGGCCATATAATTATAAAAATATACTTTATATAGAAGAGGGTGATCATAAACCAAAAAAAAAGAAGAGGGTGATCACAAAAGTGAATAAGAAATCATGTATTTTTTTTTTTTTTTGGTTTAAAAGAAATCATGTACTTATCCATAGATTATTTAATATATTAAAATGTCTGTATACTTTATTAAATCAAAAATATATAAATCTTTATGTGCACTTTATAAACACCCGTAAAACTACAATAAATCTAGTAACATTCTGTAGAAAGGGAACCTCTTGAGTAAACCATCCACGAATGGCTGATATCTTATTAATATTTTGCAGTGCACTAATATTTTATGAATTTAATTAGTATATATTGTTAATGTAAATAATTTTTATAGTATCAATCAACGATAAATTATCACATTATTAAAAATGTTTGATTCTTATCTTAACTACCTTAAAAGTCACTCATACAATGATTTGTTATTGGTTGACAATATGAAAAAATTTACATTGACAATTTATCAAAATTAAACTCATATTTTATTACAAAATTTTCGATTACATACTGAAATATTTAGATTCTGGCATAATAATAAAATAAAATCCCTGAAAATAACTTCGTATTAAAAAAAAAGATTGACAACTAATATTTTTCTGTCCCTGTAACAAAACAAAACTTGCCTGAAACAGTGGAGCGTATAGTGCGTAGTGTTTGCTGTTGGGAAGGACACATTGGGCATCAACCTGCGATTCCCCACTGGCCACGTTCTGGCCCAGTTATGCTGAGCATAAATGTATAATTCATCTAATTTATGGATTATAAGGGTGACCGTACTTTTTTTTGGGTGAAAGGATGACCATACTTTAATATACTTATAAATGTGGGTGTTGATAAGCACCAAAAAAAAATGTGGGTGTTGATGGCTTAAGTTGAGTCAAATTTGACCTGATTTGATCACATTTTGATAATTTTATCGTGCCACTTCCAACCTTAGACATGGCTCGATTACGACTCGAATAATTGATAAATGATCAAGTTTATATTAGATTAATTTGATACTTAAATAAAATATATACCTTACCAAAAAAAAATATATAAAAACTTAAATGATATATTTAATTAAGTTATAAAGTTTTGAAAATAAAATATCAAAATTAAAAGATCTTTTTTCATGTATTAATTTTTAAAATATATGTTTCTAAAATATTATGCAACGTTAAGGTGAGCCAATACTAAATATACTACTTTGCATTTGACCCCAAAAATATATCAAGACCTATTTTCAACCATCCAATCAGGACCATTAGGTTCGGGCCAAGCAGGGGATACGTAATTTTTTATTCAATTTAATAGGTATATATTATTAATGTAAAGATTTTTTTATATTATTAATCTATCATAAATTATCACAACATTAAAAATGTTTGACTTTTATTGTAATTACTTTAAAAGTCAAACATAGGATGTGATTGACTGACAGTCTTTAAACTAATATTGTATCAAAATTAAACTTTTTTTATTATGAATCTTTCTAATTTTCGTATGTCAGTAGGAGTTAACTTATGGACTCAACCTGTTTCGAAAATATTGGATAGAGCATTGTCATTTTGTGATTGGAGAAATAGTTTTCCTGAGACTTATGTTGGATAGAGCATTGACCTTGTCCTATTCTGCTCTATTGTAAGGGTTTGATCTCAGAGAAGAATGCTTGACCTTTCCGTTTTCAGGCTGCTTGGACTACTCACAAGGACTTTGCGTATGTAGTCCAATTGGTTTGGCTCAAGGGCAATCAGCCTTTCTTTAACAACCTGGTGAGTGTGGATGATGATGTTGTGGTTTTCAATAAACAAGTCTTTGGTAACATTTTCAGGAGGAAGCGTAATTTGGAAGCGCATCTAGAAGGGATTCAACGTACACTTGAGAATGACGTCTTTCTTTTTGGCCAAGCGAGTAACAAACAAGTGAGAGTAGTCTTTGGCACTCAAAGATTTTTGCAAGATCTTGATAAATCCCATGTTATATGCTCTCAAAGAAAGGATTTGTTTACTGAAATCACTTCTATTATATGTGTCGAGGACCTAAAGAAGTATTTGGGGTTCAATTAGGTTTAGGGAAAGGTTAATAAAAACATCTATAACTCTTTTATAGAGAAATCGTATGGTAGTTTGGAAGGGAAAACTTTTAAATAAGGTTGGTAGGATCTACCTAGTCAAGTCTGTTACTGTCATGACCCAAATTTCATAGTCATGACCGGCCGAAAGGAAAAATCTCTTCTTTTCCTTTCACAGCCTCTCAAGCATACTAATTCGTCTCATCCAAAGTGTAAAGAAATATCTTTCAATAATACATCATTAGATTGAATAATATCATCAGAGTCAAACCAAAACAGAACATAAATTACAAACTCCTGCTTACACTATATACAACTTAAAACCTACAGGTTCAAACTCTTCAAATTGTCCACATGGCATCCAAGGCTTCCGACGATATCTCAAATACCTACAGCTGAAATGTTAAATGTGGGGTGAATCCACTAACAAAGTGAGGGAGTTTCCCCCAAACACATGCGGTCGTACATAAACAAGTGCAAACTATTATCACACATACATTCATGCATATCCAAAAACTCATAACAACATCAATCCATAACACAACTATGATCAACACATATGAAACAATAGACCTTTTATTCTCAAACTGGGTATTTGTGAAATGGCTAGCACACATCTTTTTTTCTTCTCATGGATCATGTCCCACTCATAAGGGGATACATATCATATACTCATATCGAGCCTTTAGGGTTTCCGATTGGGGTCGCTCACTAAGGTCCTCCGCTTAGACAGTTTTAATTTTGTACCCTGGAGATATTGCCTCCTCCGACAAGCAACAGCATCCCTCCTAATGCTCGAGGTATCTAACGAGGTCCCCTCGTCCCCGACAGTGATATTTATATACCGGAGTCTCCCGCTCCCCGGTCTGCCTACCCAAAGATTCATAACTTTTCCTTGGCAATCCATTCCATCAAGTACTTTCTCATAATATTCGCAAAATAAACATACACATGAATTCACATCCTTCAACATATATTATCAAAATAGGCAAGACTAACACTCATATCCATAATTTTATCATAAAGAGAATCAATATATCTTCTCCAAAATACATGCAATCAACAATTCTATATTCACGAGTATTTATCAACATCCCAAATAATCATTTAAAATCCAAAATGTTCTCAATCATAACATCAACCAATAATCAAGAATAATCCAATAACTAATAAACCAACCAATATTCATTTTACATCTTATAATTATACTCAGAACACCACAATCATACACTCCCTTTGATATAAATCATATTATGATCAATAAAATATTAGTTATACATTTACTTTAGTATTAGACATACATATCATAACATCTAAACTCAACCCATAATATAATAAATACACTTTCTTTCCTCTTTATAAGTCTTATATTGTAATATATAAAAATATAACAAATCATCAAATATTTATTTATTTATTTCATCACAACTATTGTAATATAAGTCGCTGGCCCTATTTCTTCGTACTCCACCATGACAATTTCTTTTGTGAATAGCTGCATCACATTTTTATATGGCTGAGAAGGCGCCTCAACTTCCAAAATCAGCAGCAATTCCATAAAAAAAATTTGGTCTATTTCTCATTATAAGGAAAAAAAACAAAACACTGCCCAGCATGACAGACAAAAAAAAAAAAAACGGAAGTTCAGCATTTTAAAATCGCCACAACACTGAACAGGGACAAATCAATATTGAGCTCATACATGAGAAAAAAAACATCCACCGCAAACTCACATTGAGATACAAGGATTCCTGCCAACGTATCATAATTATACACACCCTTATCATTTTCCCCAAATCAAAACTCACAAAAACAAATAATTTCAAACACCACAAATCCCTCACCTTTTGAAGATCTTATCTTGAAGCTCCAAAGAAGAACAAAAATGAAAGAATAAAAGGAAAAGAAGAACCAACCTTGAAGCTCCTCCTCAAACCCCTTCTTTTTTTCCAAGCTCCACTCCTCTATCTAGGGTTTAAAGAAATGGTGACAACAAGAAGAAGGGAAGGAGTTTCCCCTTTTTAAAGAAAAACACTATAGCATGGACAATAATATCCTTCATTATGTGTAATATCCAAAAATACTAGTTAAATTTTAATTAACTTGCTAAGGACATGTTAAGTTATACACTACCTCTTTGATGTCTTAATATTATAAATTAATTATTAGACATCATAAAATAAATTAATTATCACTTAATGTATTATTTATTGGCACAAACCATAATTATTAAAATACGCGGGTATGATAATTATGCACCACCATTTTTTTATGCTTTAAAATTCTTATTTAGTTCTCTAAAGAAAATCCCAGAGCATTTCTAGATTATAACATAATTTATTATTTAAAAACATATTTATAAAAAAAATCATGTACCTTCAGATGATGGGAAAAAATTTAAACTTACCGTACATGATATCATTTAAATTATATAATTAAAATTATTAAAATCACCTGATATTACAGTTATATCTTCCATTCCTATTTATTCCATGCAAATTCAGTTTCTGCTTAGGAATGTGTGTTCTTGTCTTGACACTATGACCCACAACCTCATTTGGGCTAAGGATGATATATGAGGCATGGCTAGAACCTTTGTTAATTGGAATACTCTTCTAACACCCAATATGTTTGGTGGTCTGGGTATTGGTGATACATGGCTGACGAATCTAGCATGACTTGGTATAAAAACATAAGCTATGGGTTCAGGTCCTTACGCATAAATACCTTGGTAATAAGTCTATCTAGAGCAACAACACTAATCTTAAGGCTTCCAATATCTAGCGCAACATCACAAAAGGGATCAGCGCTTTTCATGAGAGTTTTGGTATGCGGTTTGGATCGGGTTTTATGTCCTTTTGGTACAAAGACTGGATTGGTAATGGTCCCCCGTGCAGTGTTGTTGATTTGTGCATATTTCGGACACTAATCTCATTGTAAAGGAAGTTATGGGTACTGGGGAGTAGTGCTTGGAGAAAATTGTCACCAATTTATCTCCTTCAATCATGGAGAGTATCCTACATATTCGTGTCCTAATGCATGTGAATGATTCTCTTTATGATAGTTGGGTTTGGAAAGATAAAAGAGACGGTATTTATACAGCAGCATCGGGCTATCAATGGTTGTTGAGTAAGAAGCATACCTGGGATACAAGCCAGGTTTGGTCTTGGGTGTGGAAAGTTAACGCGTCTGTGAAAGTCAGCTCTTGATTTGGCAGATTCTTCACAAAGCCCTTCCACTTGACTAGAGCACTGCTCGCACAAAGGATGTGATGCACTGTTTGAGGGATTGCTCTCACTCCCGTAATGTCTAGCTACGTTTGGGTCAATGCAACATCCCAAATTTTTTGTGGCTGGTTTATGGTGGATTTGGAGAAGGCACAATAATATGGTGATGGGGGAGGCTGACTGGGGAATTCAAGACATCATTAGACAGGGTTGCTTTGTCACACGATGATTTCGTTACCTTCCTGGCGGTGAAGCATAGGCACGAACAGCTGGGGTGCAGAGTAGTTCGTTGTCTCCCTCCCCTTCTGGTTTTGGCAAGCTCAATGACGATGATAGCTTGGTGGAATCCACGATGAATATGGGCTTTGGGGACTGATCCAGTCTGATTTTGGTGATTGGCTTTCGAGATTTTCCAGTTTCGATGGTCTGGGGGACCTCTTCTTACTAAGCTTCTTGCGGTCCGGCATGGTCTATCACAGGCATGGAGGTTTGGGTTTAGGCAAGTGGTTTGTGAAAGTGATTCTCCGGAGGTTGTTCAGCTGATTCAGAGGAGAAATACCCAGGAGTTCCATGTGTTTGTTCCAATTGTTCTTCGTATAAAGGAGTTGTTGTAGCAAGATTGGAATATCTCTGTTGTTCATGCAAACTGTGAAGCTAATGTTTGTGCGAATTATCTAGCCAAGTTTGGCGTGAGACATTGCTCTACGAACTGTTGCCATCAACAAATTAGTCCTTATACGTGACACAAATTTTTGATTTGATCCCTAAACCTGAAAAAAAAATTAAATTGGTCCCTGTATGTGCAATCGATAATAATTTTGTCCCTATCGTCTGCCAAGGAGCTCAGACCCAACTAAAAATTCTTTTCGTATTGATTATTTTTCATATATTATATCAATCTATTTCTTCTATTGAGAGTCAACTTGGATAATTTCAGAATATAAAATCATTTACGGACCAAATTATACAACTTTTACTCTCAATAGAAGAAATAGATTGATATAATATATAAAAAATATTCAATACGAAAAGAGTCTTTAGTTAGGTCTGAGCTCCTAAATAGACGACAAACACAAAATTATTATCGATTGCAAATCTAAGGACCGATTTAATTTTTTTTCTAGGTTTAGGGACCAAATCAAAAATTTTGTCACGTATAAGGACCAATTTGCTGACGGCAGGGACGAATTTGTTAACGTTTACATATGTAGAGAATCATTTGGCTTTTTGACCAAACTAGTGTTATTCTAGAACTATATATCAAAATGGGGTTGTTTTATAACAATTTACCAAAATAAGGTTGTTTTAGACCGCGTGAAATTTTTTATTACTTTTTTTGCTGACGAGGAAGGCGCCAGTTAGACTGGAGCCTTTAAAGGCACCACTTGAACTGGCACCTTCCATAAAAATGCCACATGTCACACACTCATTGGTTCTACAGAAATTTTTTAAAAAACAAAAAAACAAAAGCTGCAGCATTCCTTGCTGAGACCCGTCTGCTGGAGACACTTGTCTGGTGGTGATCCGTCTGCTGTGACTCGTCTGATGTTTCACTCGCCTGCTGGTCACTTGCCTGATGTTTCACTCGTCTGCTGTGACCCGTCTGCTTGTCACTTGTCCGCTGAGACTTGTCTGCAATTTCATTTGTCTGTTGTGGCCCGTCTGCTAGTCATCTGATGGTCAATGTCTGCTGTTTCACTCGTTTGCTGGTCACTTGTCTGATGTTTCACTCTTCTGCTGTGACCCGTCTGCTGGTCTTTGCTTAGACGAGTGAAACAGCATACGAGTGACCATCAGATGACTATCAAACGATCACAGCAGACAAGTGAAATTGCAGATGAGTCTCAGTGGACAAGTGACCAGCAGACGAGTGAAACAACATATGAGTCACAGCAGACAAGTGACCAATGAGTGTGTGACATGTGGCATTTTTATGGAAGGCGCCAGTCCAATTGGCGCCTTTAAAGGTGCCAATCCAACTGGCGCGTTCCACTTCAGCAAAAAAATAATAAAAAATCCACGCTGGCAAAAACAACCCTATTTTTGTAAATTGTTACAAAACTATCCCATTTTAGTAAATAGTTTCTAAAATAACACTAGTTTGGTCAAAAACCCGAATCATTTCAAAATTTTTTACGTATAGGAACTAAATGAAAAATCCATGTCACATATAGAGACCAAAATATTACGTTAACCTATAAAATAAAATAACAAAAACTTTTGATAAAGACAAAATGTTGTGCAATTTCAAAACGTTAGTTAATAGGTACGTTCAGCCAGGATAGTATGGGAATATTATTTCATTTTTTTTATTATTAAACTATATACCATTTTATTAAACATTTATTCAACCCGCCCCTGACAATAATTCTTACCACTAGTACACTATGCATGTTCAGTTATATATATTTATATATTGTAGGATAATGAGGGACCTGCATGTTTTCATATTGATGTGATATTATTTATTTTGGATTCATACTCTCATGAATTTGTTTTCGGATATTATTTAAAAGATCTTATTTAAGGATATTTTTCATGCTTATAAACTCATGTTTCTTCTCTTGTTAAGACAATATGGGATTTTGTTTACACCTCAACATATATATCAAATGCTCTATATTCATTTAATTTTTTTTTATTTGCCTTTCTTAGCAATAACAAATTCCCAACAAATTTCTACTTTTAATGTGTTATAAGTTAATATATTTTTTTGCTTTGAATAAATATTTCAGTTAATACAAAACCTGTTATTGTCCATTAAGCTTATGATTTACGAGCTTCAAGTACGCTAACCTTAATTAAAAAATGGTCGAATTCACGAAGGATTTTTTTTTCGATCGCAAAGTTGCATCTTGTTCCCTCAGTTAAAAGCTATCCTTCATGGCCTGTGCATGGCTTGGCAATGAGGGTTTCGCAACGTTATCTGTGAGAGCGATTGTCTTGAGGCCGTGAGACTGGTGAATGATGTTCGGGAGGAATTATTCTGTTTGAATTGATTTATAAACAGTTTATTTGGACTTATTTATAAATATAAATGCTTGTCAGAGTGTTTGAGAGAGTTTATGGAAACAACTTATGACATGTTCATAAGCTGTTTTCAGTTTATTTTGATAAACTTTCCAGAATAGATTATGAAAATAACTTATAATTTATATGAAAATACTATGAGTATATTTTCTTTTAGAATTAAAATATAGAATAGCTTATCCCATAAACGCTTATAAGCGTTTATCTCATAAGGGCTTAATTAAGTCGTTTATCAAAACAGACCCTTATCGGATAATATGAGCACTGAGATTCAATGAGTTCTTAATAGAGATTGGAGGTCTCAAGTTGTGCATATTTTTTCTGGAAGGTAATGTTTGTGTTTATTTCTTGGCAAAAGAGGTGCATCAGGAGAGAGTTTGTTTGAGGTGGAAGGTTTGGTCAGTGAGAACTTTGCTTTAGGCCTTTCAAAAAATAATATTTTTTTAAAAAAATTCATTTTGTATCATTTTATTTTATCTTTTGATATGTTTGGTACATCAACAAACTTAAGCTAACCATTTGATACAAAAGGTTACCATTAGCTGTAAAGTGCATGGATCAACTTCCATTGTTTACTTGTTTGGTTAATTTGCTATTAGTTTTAAAAAGACATTGTCACAAATAGGGATGGCAAATGGCAAAATTACCCGCACCTGCGGATACCCGTATGAATTACCTGCAGCGAATAATAAATGGGTACCTATTGGATGGGGATGAGGATCATAATATTCGTCCGGCGAATATCCGCATATTCATAATAAATATTTTTTATTAAATATATAATATATATTATGACAATTTCTATCACTTTGAGATGAAATAAACTTTATTTTCTTTATTGTTTCAAACTTTTTAGTGGTTAAACTCATAATAGTAATTTTTTTAAATATATATAGTATATCATATAATGTTAATATAATATATTAATGCTATATTATATTGTATAAATTTATTTTTTCTTTTATTTTAGACTCTTAAATATTCACGGATATCCATGGATACTCACTATCCGCACAAATATCCATAGATATTGATGGGGATGGATGCGGGGGAAGCACTACCCGCACTAGTCCCGCCCCGCCTCATTGTCATCCCTAATTACAAAATTTGCTTTGAATCTCAATAGGTGTTGGACCGATCTAACGGGTGGCGAGCTACACTTCACAGATTTTGGGGCTTTTGCTGGAAGGTGATAGGCACAGTTTTATTAGAGCTTAGTTTTGTGTTTTTTTTTTTTATATATATATATATACAAAAATCTGAATTCATATCTTCATTCTAGCAGTCATCTTGATCCACTCTTCATAAATAAGTAATTGTAAGTTTGAACCTACTCATACTTAACTCGATTGAATTCGACTTAGTTTAAATCCTAATCAGTTTTGTTTGAAATAATTTTTTCATTTTTCATTTTCTTTTTCATATGAACCAAAACCCACAACTTGGTTAACTTAAACTATGAAAACCAATTGATTTGATAAAATTAAAAAATTAATAAATGAATGAATAAATCAAGGACCTTAGACTTTTCCCATTTGATTAGTTTATGGATTTAATTAGTATGTATTGTCAGTGTAAAAAAATCATATTATCAACCTATCATGAATTGACATATTACTGTAATTGTTTGACTATCATACTAACTATCTTAAAAATAATTTATATCATGATTTATGATTTATTAACATCATAAAAAAATTTATATTAACAATATATATCAATTAAACTCTTAATTTATTAGGTATTGATCTTTTCACGGGCATTTGAACTATCATAGAACAAGTTAAATGAAAAAAGAATGAAATGCGAAAGATGTGACTAATTAATTATAAATAAAAAGAAATAATGCAATTTAACTTTTATGAATATCTTCCAATCAAAAAAAAAAAAACTTCTGTGAATATCGTAAAGAGTTTAATTTTGATTTAGGAGACTAATTAATTATAAATAAAAGAAATAATGCAATTTAACTTCTATGAATATTTTTAAGAGTTTGATTTATTGTGAGTGTAAAAATTTTTACACTGTCAACCAATGACATATCATCTCATATATAACTTTTAAGATAATTATAATAAAAATTAAATATTTTTTATGATATATCAATATGTTGCAATTAAATCATATTCTTAATATTTATTCAGTAATGTTAATTTCTGTAAGCTTAATATATATTGGATTGAGTTAAACTTATTTTTCTTGGTAGGTATGCTAAGTCAAACATAATAAATTTTTTGAATTAAACCCAATTTAGATAAAAAAAAAATGGAAAACAGAGGATGCCTTTAAGTGGAGTTAATTCTATGATTTCTGAACTGAATTGAGTGCTTAAGTTCAAAAACCGTAGAATCTTGTTGAAAGTTTCAGGGATTGCCGACCTTTTCCATCCCAAAACTCCATATTTTGGAAACGATAAAGCACAAGTCTGCCACGTGTAAGCATGAGATAAAACGTTTTCCTTGTTGCGGAGGGAAAATGGAGGTCACGTTCCGCTCCACCATACAGGACTTATTCTCATTTCCAACGGATCCTTTCAGTTTAAGATATTTAATTTTTTTAAGATTATTTATAAAGTATCTCATTTCCAACTTTGACTTATTTAAATTGTTCATGATGAAGTATCTCTGCCAGTTATATAATTTAGAGAAAGAAATATAAAAGAAATAAAATTTTGTATAAGAAAACAATCCTTTTAATATATTTTTTTTGAGAGAACTCTTTTTAATATATTTAAAAAATTTAAAATATTATACTTAATTTTTTAATAAAAATTTTCTTTTATTAATTTTTAACCCATATTTCATCAGGAAGACCAATATGAATTTTATATATATTTAAACTTGTAGCCCCAACTCGGATGATCTAGATTGCTTTTAACATTTACTCACTTTTTTATGGCTATATTAATTAGGATTTATTGGGTTGGCATACTTAGTGAAAGACTTTTTGACTTTTATTGTGAGTTTCTTAAAAATTATTAATATCATGATTTATAATTAATTAAATATATAAAATATGATAAACATTAATCCATGCCTAAAAATAATTTTTAAAAAGTCAATAGAGACAAATTTTGATTGAGAAATTGTGTATTTGATACTTGAAGAAGTGATTATTTAATTTACCAATAAAAACGTACGATTTCTTGAATGTTTTAAGGATAGTGGCCAGCTGAACCCATAAAGTATTACTCTTATTTCTTATAGAAAACATGTATTAATTATTTAATATTTATTTATTTATAAAGAATGTTAATGAGTATTCTAAAGATATTTTTTAAGAAAGTAAGAAATGAAATATTTATTAAAAATTGATATATTTAATATTTGAAGAGATAATATATTTAATTTTTTAATAAAAAATTATTTTTTTATTTTCTTAAAAAATATCCTTACAATATTGTTTGATACGATCGTTTGTTTATTCATTTACTACTGTGTTAGAAAAAGAGAGAAAGGGAGAGATGAGATTGGTTTGGTGGGAGCGAAAACCGATGTGATATCTCGCGGGAGGCACCGCCCGCATGAATTAACCATATATATAATACTTAAATACTTAAATAAATAAAATATCTCGAACGCATCCATTCCCAAACCAAAATAAATAAATAAAAAATATATAATGACATAATTATAAAGGAAGTGTGGTTGCAGCTTGGATCCCTTCACTTCTTCGCCTCCACAACCCTTTCACCTTTGCGTTTGTTTCTTCGCTTTGATGCTTCAATTCTTTTGTGAATAATAATATTGAAGGTCTTTTTTTTCATCAGCTGTGTACAGTGAAATCCAAGCAACCATACAGGTACTCCCTCCTACTTCCTTCTCAATTTCCATTTCCCACCTCTTCTTTTCAAATCTCTCCTTCCTCAACTAATTCTTACAACCGGTTTCTTCATTTTTTTTTTTCAATTTGCGATCCATTTTAAACATATTCAACTGTAATTTTATTTTTGAGAAAGAAATTCGGCACTTGCCTTTTTCAGATCTGCCTTGGCCAAAGCTCAATTTGCTCTCTCAAATCTCAATAGATAGAATGATCCGTTTTTTTCCCCTCTATAAAATTTTATTTTTCATTTACACAGCAATATTCAGCTTGTATGTTTTTTAGGGTCCAAATTAAATAATAAATTCCTACGATTTTGTTTAGATCTGTAGCTATCACGAGAGCTGGGTGGTTGAGAAGTTGTAAATAATGTATGTTTGTTATTAGGTTTGAGTTTGACCAGATCTCAACCATGAGCTGTTTAAATATTGATGCACGTTTCTAAATGCAATTTATTTTATTCCTTGGGTTCTAGAATTTAGAAATGGTCTAAATAAATTGTGTGCTTTGCTATATTTATGTGTGGGTGAGCAGAGCAGGTTTTGGTTGTTGATATAGAAAATCATCCAAGGAAATAAGATGAAGCAGTTTGGGATCCATCAGCAAAACGTCGTCGTATCATCCCGCCAAGAGATGAGCGGCTGCGGCGTCGTTTGCCCTAAGCCTCGCCGCCTCGCCCTCTTCAACGACCACCGATGGCATCTCAGGTAATTTCCCTGTCTTCACTTATCTCCTCTTCTTCTGATTCTTCTGTTTCACTGAACCGTGTATCCATGGTTTTTCTGCAGTTGCCAAACCGAGCCATGTGATTCCGGTTCATCTGGGTTTAGTCCTTTGGACACCGTCCTCTCCAAGGTATTATTCCCTTATTTGTTTTCATCAATTTCTAATGTTTTTTTGTTATGGGTCTTGTGATTTGCTAAATTTTGCGTGTTAGGGTTTGCAGGGTGAGTGTGAGATAGAGCAATTTTGGCCACAGGTAGCCTCGCCGCCGCCCCCATTTTTATGCGGGTCACCGCCGAGTAGAGTAGCTAACCCATTAGTTCAGGATGCTCGATTTGGGGATGACAATTTCTCCCCACTCTCTCCGTCGTCCTGGGTGGTGGTTCCTGCCCCCTCCGGTCTGCCACCGTCTCCATCATCCTCATCAAGGAAAGGAGGTTGTGTTCGAGCTAATTTTGGTAATAGCCCAGCCGTGAGAATTGAGGGGTTCGATTGCCTTGACAGGGACAGGCGAAATTGTAGCATCCCTGCTCTGGCTTAGAACACGCGTCACCACCACGTCTTGAGATTAGTATTCAGTTATAACCACCACACAACAACAGCTTTGATAATTGATACCTAGCTCTACGAGGAAAGGAATTTTGGAAGTCTCCTGAAGTTTAATCTTGTGCCTGTTTTGTAAATAGAATACACTTAATCAGCAAGTGTTTGTAAATGTCAATAGAGTGTCATGCTTGGGTAGGAATATCGTCTAGTTTCGCCAAATAAGTGGTTAAGGTTACTATGGAGGGTTAAATTTGGGTGTTAGTTTTGGTCTCTGCCCTCTGGTGTCTATAATTCCATTCTCTTTTCTGTAAGTATTAATTAGTCTTTAGAGGATGGGATTTTTTTTTTTTTTTTTCAAGTTTAACTAGCGGCTTAAGAAGGGAAATTTGTACATAGAATGGTTTATTTGAGAACATTCAGTTTATGGGTCATTTGCAATGTGAGCAGCATGTATGTAAAAAAGCACAAGTTGTTCTCTTTTTCTTTTCTCGTTTTGATTTTTGCTTGGTTTTTACGCCAAATTTTAGCTGACTCATGGCTTTTGGAATGGAGCGCGTACTTTTATTCACAGTTTTCAATTATTTGTTGCAAATGACACGAAAAGTTTCTTGCCGGTCCCATTTTACCTTTGTTCCCTGTGATGGTTCTGTCCACCACGCCGTTGAGGATTTTTTTTCAGTTGTTTGTGTGGTTCGCAGATCTGGTGGAATATGTTGGACCTAATTGTTTTCAATTAAACTTGCGTTTGTATAGTTCGAACTACTCTTTTTATAAATGTACTTTAATTTTATTATTTACTTAAAGATATATTTATTTGGAATTAATTGATATGTACTGTCAGTATAAAGATTTTTTATACAGTCAAACAATCAGAAGTTATCATATAAGTTAAAATATTTGATTACTCATATAAGTATTTTAACAAGTTTATTCTGATTATAATTTTTTTTTTGTTTTTTTGTAGAAACTACACTTGCGTTTTGATTTAATTGTATATTAAAACTTATATTACCCTTCATTCACGTGCAATTAGTATAATTTTAAAAGTTAAGTGTAATGATAATATAAATTTCAAAAGATATTGATGTAATTTAAATTTTATGAGATATTAATGTAATTTTTAAAATATGAGAAGTGTTTAGTGAAATTAAGTTAAATTATACAAGGGAGGTCCGAGGTCAGTATAATTTACTTTAATTTTATTATTTACTTAAAGATATATTTGTTTGGATTTAATTGGTATGTACTGTCAGTGTAAAGATTTTTTACACAGTCAAGCAATCAGAAGTTGTCATATAAGTTAAAATATTTGACTACTCATAGCATGATTTATGATTTGTTAACAGTGTAAAAAATTTTACATTAACAGTGTATGGCAATTAAACTCTATTTATTTATTCTTAAAAATACCAGTATTAGAATCTCGGTTTTGGAAAAAAATAAAAAGAGGATAAATTAATCTTTTGATTTCTGTAGTCCTATTAATTTTTAAGTAGGTTTTTAATGTTTAAACTTTTTAATTAAGTCGTTATATTTTTATAAAAAATTAAGTATACCTTTATTTTAAATAAGTTGTCGATTAAATCTCTATTGGTTATATATTTTTGAGTTTAATTGTTATGCATCAGTGTAAAGTTTTTTACACTGTTAATCAATCAAAAATCATGATATAGGTGACTTTTAAGATAGTTAGGATAAGAGTTAAACATTTTAGTATATGTGGCGATTTTTAATTGGTTGACAGTGTAAAAAATCTTTACAATGTCAGTGCATACTAATTAATTCCTATATTTTTATAGTTAAGCATTAAAACTTGTGTTAGTACGGAGCTTTTTATTTTTTTTAACTACAGAAATTTAATTAAAATTTTTCAAAATATACAAATAATTATTAAAAATTTAATTGGTATGTTGTGTGTATTGTCAATATAAAGATTTTTGATACGTATTATCAACTAATCATAACTTATCATTTCATTAACAATGTTTCACTGTATATCATAACTAACTTAAAAATCACTAATAGGATAATTTGTGATTGGTTGACTATATAAAACGTTTTATACTGATAATGTATCAAAATTAAACTCATATATTAAAAAAATTTAGAATTGAAGGAGTTTTTTTTTTTTTTTTTTTGGTACAGGATTGAAGGAGTTATTAACCATACAAGAAATATAATGTCATGTTTAGGGGTATTAATATGAAAGTTGGTTTCTGTTCGGTTTTAGAAATCTTAAACCCGAGAACAATACAAATTAAGATTAGGTATTAAGCGTTTGGAAGTAGTGGACTCGTTCGGGTGGATTCACGATGATAATATCCGGATCATTGTCATAAAAAAAAATATATCCGGATCATTATTTATCTTTCTTTTAAAAATGGGAACACGATTTAACCCACCATACTTTGAAACAAACTTAAATAGGTTTAGATATTTGAACTAATTTTTAGCTAAATTTCTACTAATTATAAAAAATAATCAAGTTTCTAAGATTTGTATTAGTACATACAAACCATTTTTGTAATATAGGGGTTTAATTAAAAAATTAAATTATAAAAATCTATTTAAAAATTGAGTAAACTTATAGGAACCCTAAAATTAATTTAACGTATCCTGTAAATATGTTTTTCGGTGAAAAAATAAACAAATCAAGTGATATGTACTCTTTGGTTTTGTGGTATGTGTTCGATACGAATTTTCTTGTAGGATGCAGATGGCATCTAGCAGTAATCAATGGATGTAGCTATCGTCCACATCCAAATTAAGCTTGCCGGTAATTTGGAAGATGCCACTTGACCGGGGGATTACATTCTGCAAAGTCTTTCAGATCACTAATAAAAAAATATATTGGAACTACTTAATGCATGTTTGGATTATCATTTGTAATCCTAAAGGTAAGTTTGCAAGTGGCACAACTGTAATTTTTTTTATCATCCAATATGAAAGCAAAATTTTATTGAGTTGGGAGAACGTGATTTTCCAACGGAAAACAAATACACCTTTAATCTTTGTTTGGTTTAGATTCTTCAACTTCTAAAATCTCATTAAAAAACCCATTGAAAGAAGGAAAAATCTATGATACCCATACCGGTACTTATGTGGTCCAATCAAATGGTGAAAATTTAGTCTAACGTAATATTGACATGACTAGTTAATGAGGTGACACATTCTGATTGGATATAGAGTACTCAAATCCTCTATTTTTCAAGGGTACCATAATAATGCCCTTGAAAGAAAGCTCCAAATATTTGTTTCATATCAAAGTGTACTGGGAAGCCAAATTTGCAAGGGGAGTTGTGTTTTTCCCTGTTTGCGTTTAGAAATCTAAACCAAGGCGTTTGTTTCATGGTTTCAAAAATTGTTTTCAGGAATATCTTTTTCAGAAAAATAATGATGAGAATCTTATTCCGGGTGTTTACTAAAAAGGTGTTTGGTTAATACTTATAACGTTTCAGAAAATCATTTGTAAGAGTGGGATATAGAGGTAGTTAAACAAATTTCATTCTCACCTTCATGATAACCTTTTATTCTCACCCTTTTTCTTGAAAATAAAATCATGGGAAAGTGAAAGTTATTTTATTCTTAGGAATGTTTTATACCCGACAGGAATGTTTAGATAACCTACAACATACACAAATGTGCGAGGGAATTAAAATTTAGGAATAGAAGTTGAATTAAATAATAAAGGATATATGTAATCGAGGAGATTTTTCTTCCATACTTCTTTTACTGTAGTATTTTCCATTTAAATAAAAGATTAATTTTGATATACTTAAAAAATCGTAAATCATTTTATGTGTGATTTTTAAGGTAATTTTGATAAAAGTTATTTTTAATAATATGATAATTTATAATTAATTGACAAAGTAAATATCTTTATTGTATAAATACAAAAATAATTTACTTATTTTTTTTTTGTTAGAATTAGGAAGTGTCTTTGTAGCTTTTGAGTATGACGGTATGAGAGTAATTTCGTTTTGATCACCAGCTTAACAAGGCCACAGGATGCTTTTGGACCGGTCATGGGAAAAATCTCAATTGGACGAATCTTAACAAGCCCTATGCTTGATAGCAGTTCATAATCTAACATGGCCCAATTCCGGTCGACTCGGTTCCACTGCTCCATGAGGATTCATCTGCAGTAAACACCTGAAAGTGAACATCGATATGACTTTGTATCATTATCCAACCTCGTTTGGATAATACATTTTATAACTTATTAGAGTTTTTTTTATAAAAAATAATATTTAAAAAAACTTAAATAAGTAACTTATTAACCTCCATAAACAGTTTTTAGCTTATTTTGATAAGCCAATTTTTTTAACTTATTGAAAAACTTTATGTGAAAGCTTATACGAGAAGTTGTTTTCATATTTTATAGCACAACTATACTTCGTAATAATTTGAAATTATATCAAAACCAACTCTTCCATTTTCTTCCCTCAAGTTTATAGATTTTAAAAGCGCTTATTCGAGTATATATCCAAATACTAAATAACTTAATTTAAAAGGAATTTATACATAAAAACTTTTTACATAAATAAGTTGTTTAGCGAGGCGCGAGGCTAAATTGAACATCGGAAAGTGACGACTCAAGGATCCCGCTTCTTCCATTAGGGACCAAACAGAAAGAGAATTAGAGCAGAGGAGCCACACAATCACATGTGATATTCCATTCTTCCTATTTGCAATCGGGATGCGGATCCTCTGTCTCTTAATCCTGTGCCATTCTCTGTCACACCAATGAAATGATTCCACGTCAATTAAAAATTTATTTCATTCTTAACTCATATTATAACACTGTAACATCCCGTTAACTTTTTTAACCTATCCGTGATTATCCTTTAACCTTTCATCTTTAGTTTTTCTCTCCAGCTGCCGCATTCTGCAAGTGATCCGCTGCCGCATTAAATCATTATTGAAAGGACGCTGCCATCTGCCATTGTTTCTGTCCTGACGCAAGTCTGCCTGCAATTGTTCACAAGGTAATATGCTTAGAAGTTAAAGATTGCATGTACACCACAAAAGCATATAAAAGATGAAATTTCTTTATGTGGAAGGGGAGTCAGGGGACGTGGTCATTACAATTACATTTATTTATATTATATTTTCTTTGTATCATATTTTATATAACTTAGATATATAATAATTTTTATATATCCTATTTATTTTTTTGATGATTATATAATATCACCTGTTATTCAAGGTTTTCTTTTAATCAATATACTTCTAATATATCTATGTTCATGCTTGTAATTGATTTTATTTAACTTGAAGGTAGTGGACAATATAGAAGCCATGGAAGAAGAAGAAGAAGAACCACTCAAGAATGGTAAAAATGATGCATTAGAGAATGGTAAAATTGTTGAGATACATGAGATGATTTCTAGTGAAATTATACCAAAACTTGGGATGGAGTTTGAAACTGAAGATGCAGCCTATGCTTTTTATAATTCTTATGCTTACAGAGTGGGTTTTAGTGTGAGGATAAGTAAAGGACACAAAGGTACAGATGGCCAGATGATTGATAGAATATTTTGTTGTTCATGTGAAGGTTACCGTGGGGAAGATAAACGAGGTGCTAATGTAAAGAACCATCGCGCTCAAACAAGATTTGGATGTTTGGCAAGAATGAAAGTAAGTCGTCGTTTAACTGGAAAGTTTCGTGTTATTGAATTTATTGCTGAACATACACATGAAACCTCAAGCCCTAGTAAGAGTCATTTGCATAGATCTCAAAGAAAAATAACTCTTTCTCAAGCAGCTGAGATTGATATAGCTGAAAGCTCTGGAATTAATCCAAAAACAAGTTGTGAATTAATGGCTAGGAGAGTTGGTGGACGTGAACATCTTGGATTCATCCCAGATGACTATAAAAATTATTTACGCTCCAAGCGAACTATTCAAATGAGGTCAGGAGATACAGGTGGTATGCTCGAGTATTTACAACAAATGCAATTAGATGATCCTAATTTTTTTCTATGCAATACAAGTTGATGAAGATGATTTAATAACTAATATGTTTTGGGCAGACGCAAAAATGATGGTCGATTATTCATATTTTGGTGATGCAGTTTGTTTTGACACTACATATAGGAAAAATAAAGAAGGTCGTCCATTTGCAATGTTTGTTGGAGTGAATCATCATAAGCTTAGTATTATCTTTGGAGCAGCATTGTTATATGATGAAACTGCTGAAACCTTTGTTTGGTTGTTTAATACTTTTGTTAAAGCTATGTCTGGAAAAAAACCACAAACGATCCTCACCGATCAAGATGCAGCAATGGCGAAAGCTTTAAGTCTGACATGGCCGGAGACATGCCATCGCCTCTGTATTTGGCACTTGTATCAAAATGCATTAAAGAAACTTAGTGTCGTATTTGGAAAGTTTCAAGACTTCAGTAAGGATTTTAAAAATTGCATCTATGAGTATGAAGAAGAAGAAGAATTTCTTGAAGCTTGGAATAATATGCTACATAAGTATGATCTTAAAGGTAATAGTTGGATGGAGCAAACATTTGCTTTGAAGGAAAAATGGGCTTTAGTTTATGGTCGAGACAACTTTTGTGCTGATATGATAACCACACAACGCAATGAGAGCATGAACAATTTAATTAAAAAATATGTGAGTTATAAGCATGATTTGTTGAGATTTTTTCATCACTTTCAAAGATTGGTTGAGGATCGCCGCTATGAGGAGTTAAAGGCAGATTTTAAAGCAACTCAAAGAAGTTTGACTTTGTCATTTAATGTGGAGATTGTAAGACATGCAACAACAATATATACTCCTGCAATATTCAAGATATTTCAGTTTGAGGTAGCAGCAGCTTATGATAGTAGTATGCAAATTACGTCTGAGATCAGAAATGTTATTGAATGTAAAGTTACCCCTTACAAGAAACATTTTCAACATACTATCAAATATGACTCAGGTAATGCATGAATGCAATGCTCCTTAGATGTTGATTTTGATTTCAATGTTGTTATAATACTTTAATAAACTTATGTATTTCTATATTGTCAAATATGACTCAGGTAATGATGTTGTAACATGTAGCTGCAAGAAGTTTGAGTTTTCAGGAATTTTGTGCTCACATGCATTGAAAGTTCTTTCATCAAGAAATATAGTGAAGATTCCTGCAATGTATATACTGAAAAGGTGGACAAACCATGCAAAAACTGGAAGTGATAGAGCAACATGTCATAATAGTAGCCATGACGATCCAATGGTCGGGTTGGGAAATCGCTACAAGGATTTGTGTAGGATGCATGCAGAATTGGCAGCTAAAGGTTCACAAACTGAAGAAGCGTATAAAATAGCTATCAATGGTTTGAGTAAGACTATGGAAGATATAGATGCATGTCTTAGAGGTAGAGATAAGGAGAAAAGCACTGATAGTGTGACTATGGAACCTATAAATGTTTTATGTAGTGAAAATACTAATAATAATGTGAAGGGAATAAAGATCAAAGAAAAATTTCGTGGAACATCATCTACAAGGCCTAAAGGCATTCTTGAAAGAAGAAGAAAAAAGAAGAAAATTGTACAAGAAGATGAACCTTCTTCACAAAACTTAGATTGTGAATTCCCTTCATTTCGATCTACTCAGGTATTTTTTTTTAAACTTAATTGATTTATATTATTTTTGTTTTGCATGTTCATCTTAATCCATATATCTATTAATAACATTTTTGTTATGAAATTTGTATTTATTAGTTTCCCACATGTGTTGAATATAATAATACTTCTAAGGAGCCAAGCAACAACATAAGTATGGTGGAATTGGTTCAGGTAACATGGGCTGTAGTTCTTGTTATTTTCTTTTAGTCAACAATATATATTTCCTGTTTTTTTTTAGTATTAATAAGAAAAAGAAGAAATCTATGTATTTGTTTATGTACAGGCACAACTATTTAACACAAGACATACATCTCAACATCATGGACTCTCAAATGAAAGATCAACAAGGCTAATCCATGACATAACTTGACAATGCATGAATGCATTACTCGTTAGATGTTGATTTTGATTTCAGTTTTGTTTTACTATTTTACTACACAATTTGTATTATTTACTTGGATTATATTTTTATTATCTAACTTTTTATTTATTAGACCAGTGTATCCTATATGTGGGTGCACAACTTTGTCATCTTATATTTTAATCAATGTCAAGAATTTCTTCCCCAATTTTATATTTCAACATTTTCATAAGATAGGGTCATGCACTCACTTTGCCAGTATACAAATTTTTCATGCATCTTGAACAAAAAGTCAGAAAAAAAAAACTATATTGGCTAATCCTTTTGATATTTCGATTGAAAAGTAAATATTGACAGGAAGACATAACACAGCACTATGAGACATATCCTTTTGCTTCAAAATATTATTTATACTACAATACTATAAGACATAACATAACAAACATCTCATGCTAGCATTAAAAATCAAACACCAACAACAGCTAAACTCCCAAAGCAAACAAGAGGGAGCTACTTTTTGCATCAATCGGCATAATTTGATCAACCTTTTAGTACCAAAAACCTGTCATACCACACTAGCTTCCATTAGCAGGTATAGCCAAAAAACAACCTCCTTACCAAGTAGCAGATGAGAAAGAGAACTCATAACGTATTCCTACCATTCACATAATATATCACTACTTTTCCGGCCTAGTCTAGAAGAATCGGTAAATGATGAATAGGCCACAAGTTATTTGACGTCTTTACATTTTCAATGAACTCACTTCCAAAGCATTGCAAGCTCAACAGTACACTGTCAATAATCTTTGACAATTAACTTAGTCATCTAACCAACAGGGTTTTGAAAATTATGCGATTTTATATACAAATTTCAGGTTTTTTTATAGAATAATCACAAGGATGTACAAATCACAATTCAGTGAGGCATTTCATCAAACACTTGACATCCCAAGGCTTTGTATCTATTTTTTGAGAAAGAAAGCGCCCCTGTATCTTCAAAGGCCCTTGCATCATCATGCAAATCCAAGCAAACATCTCTATAGAAATTCCATCAGCAAAATCTTCTGCTTCGCGAACAAATCTGCAGTGAAGGGTGACGACGGTGGCCATTTTCGTTAGACAGTGGCCATCTTCAAAAAGAACAAGATCCCCTGACTTTGAGCTTTGTGGTGTACATCACAATGTTTAACATTTAAGCATTTTATCTTTTAAACAATTGCAGGGAGATTTGTGTCGGGACAAAAACAATGGCAGATGGTCAATGCCCTTTCAAATAGTGGTTTAATGAGGCAGCGGGTCACTTGCAGAATGTGGCAGGTGGAGAGGAAAACTAAAGATGAAAGGTTAAAGAGAAATCACGGATAGGTTAAAAATGTTAACGGGATGTTACGGTGTTATAATATGTGTTAAAAATGAAATGAATTTTTAATTGAGGTGGAATCATTTCATTGGCGTGACAGAGAATGGCACAGGGTTAAGGGACAGAGGATCCGCGTCCTTGCAATCGCTCTTAATGATCATCCCATCACACGGAGATTCGAAACAGCTAGAGAGACAGCTTTGAGTATAGCAAACAATCTCCACAATCCATGCATGGACAATGCAGAGTGGTTGGTTTGTACTTGCTCTACGCATATAAGAAAGGGATATATTAGATTTGGCAGAGAATAGCATTCGAAAATATAATAGATTAATTTAGAATGTTAGCAAGACTTTTTAATACATTTTTTTTAACACATTTTTTATTATTGAGTGAATTTTATATAAAAATTATTAAATCATGCAAGTTTACTCTATTTATCCTATATATAAAATCTATCTAATAATAAAAAAATATCGGAGGGAGTGTGATAAAAAATATGTTATTATCAATCCCCTAGATCATTTTGACTTTGTGTCCCGAATAGGAAAAGAAATTATGGGGAATGTGTATGATTTAAATGTGAAAATTTTATCCAAATATATACATAAGAAATAAGAAATAAAATATGAAGGGAGTTAATCAAAACTGACTTTTCAGTGATTTGTAAATATTTACATGCTTATTTCAACTGTATTTAAGATTATTTTATCACTATTTTTTCCAAGAAAAGCTGAGTATTGTTAAGTTACAATCACATCACATAATTTGAGCTCTACTATGAGTTGGGTTTCAGAGCTCGATGTCTAAGTTGAAATTAGCTCGTAGCTCCCATAGCGACAAGTGGATCCAACATCATATGAGATCTTAAATAAATATATTTGTTGTGATTGCAACGGTAAAAAAAATAGACATTTCAACATTGGTATAAAACCTTTAGGATGTAAGCAATAAAAAAAAGTAGGCCTAACATTTGTACAACAAATAAGTTGTTTGGATGGAGGCCTAAAGTAAGAGCTTTAGTGGCCTCCTCCTTAGACCGGTCCTACATAACGGACAATGAGGTACACATGCAAAAGAAATTGTGACGGCCAAGTTAGTCATATATTCGATGTGTATGAGTATATGGAGAAGATGATCATATATATACACACACTTGAGGGTTATGTCCAATATATATAGCGCAAGGTTATGGGTTGATGGATTGATTACCATTTGAGTAATGAGTCATCGTGAGTAATTATGAGCTGAGATCCTACTCGGGCCATCCCATAACAAGCTCATTATTCTTTAATTTATTTTGCCCCCCTAATTCAAAGTCTTTGTTCAATTATGTAAGAGTCTACTTTAGTATAACCCACCAATCTCCCATTCTCAATGGAGAAGAGAACTAAAATGAAAATTATATATTTAAAAAAAATTATAATTTGTTAGTTAGAAGTAGATTTTGCCATTTTTTATCAGACAAAAACAAAATTATAATAAAAAAATATAAGAGATATTTCAACCCAAATACACACCAATCAGAAAAAAAAAATTTCTCCAATCTTTATTCTAATCCAATATCACCAACTAGTTTTTAGGAGATCAACAACGATAGGAATATCAACAATATCCTGTTGGGAAAAGGAATATCAAATTGCACGATCAACACTGAATCATTTTCATTTATCTTGTTAATGATTTCTTCTTTTTTTCCAATAATTTTTTTAGTTTTTTCGTTTATAATAACATTTTCTTTCAAATTTAATCTATTTTGAATGCTTATAGATATGAAATTTTTTTATTTTTAATTTTACAATAAATTAATATTATATTTTCTTTAAAATAAATACAAAATTATTATTTATTATTTAAATTTTTTAGGGTAACTATATAATATTATATTGTTTTTTCATTAATATTTCTTTTATAAGGAGGTACAGCGATCACGGAGCTTCTTCATGCTCCCAAAAAATTTAAAATATTTTTTAATCTACATATAAAAATACTAAAAAGTCTAACCTTTAAAAAAAACTAAAAAATATTTTAAGATAGTTTCTAATCATTTATTTTAATATTATTTTTTAATAAACTTTGAGTTTATATTTTAACTTAAATTTTAAAAATATAATATTATATATTTAAATTATGTATTAAAATTTATTTTCACTATCCCAAATTTTTGTGCCAGAGTTCGCAAGTGCAATAAAGGTGATATGATAGTGATTAATATGGTTAGGGGTGGGCGTGGGTCGGGTTGAATGGATTTTGGTGCATTTAAAGACCCAACCCAATCAAATAAATATGGGTTGGGTTGGATCGGTTTTTTCGAAAATTTTCAGGTAACCCAACCCAACCTCATACGGGTTGGTTTGGGTCGGGTGACCGGATTTGGTAATAAATTATTTTGTTTTTATCAAAAGCAAGTAATGGAGGAAAAATAGGGAAGAAAAATAATATCAATGTATTAATTTGAACTTCCAAATATAAAATGAAGCATACAACTTCAATTTGGAACACAATATCCATCAAAATTAAACAAACAAGTGTAATAAAAATAATAATAATGTTTTCAAACAATTCCTAAACAATTTCACTGATTATGTTTTCAAGCTATTTCTGCATGTCTTTACACTATTTCTGCTCATGTAACCAAAAAATGGTCACTCCAATTTAGGCGGCTGAGTATTAAAGAAGAGTCTTTAAATTCAAGATAGAAGAGTCACTCCACGCTCCAATAGCTGGGCTTATAATATTCCTCTCAATATGTGGGTTGGGTTGGGTTGAGTAGGTTTACAATCTTTGGACCCAGCACCCAACCCATAAGCTATGGGTCTCCTTATTTAGAAACCAACTCAACCCAATGACCCAAACCGACCCAGTATTTATGGGTTGGGTTGGATTGGATACACCGGATTCGCGGGTCGACCCATACCCATGTCCACCCCTAAATATCGTAGTTATCTGAATGAGGAACACAAGTTGGAGGTGAATGCTAGGAAGAAGTAATCTTATTAAGTGGTAGATGAAGGAAGCACAAATTTAAGCCATCGAATATATTCATAATTTATTTAATGATTCAGATTTGATAATTAAAAAAACAAAAGGTAACCTTGACCTTGTAATACAGATAACTCAAAAAAATTTAAAATGTCAATTTTGCCCTTCAACCGTCTCCCCCCATCAACCACTTCCCACCCCACCAGTACGCCCACCACCACCTGTCCACCACTGCCATGGTCTCCGACCACCATCCATGGCAGTGTTCTCGGTCCAGATCTGACGAGCCCGCCGTCACGATGGCAAGCCGACTAGTCACAGCTCCTCCGCGCAAACGTGCACATCACCGTCGTGTCTGCCTCGCCGTACAACCAACTCCACCACGGATCTAAGCCCCCAAGCGCAACACTGCCACTCCAGGCTCCCTAGCCACCGCGAACCCAGCCGCCGTCGACCGCTGCTCACACCCCCCGCCTTCCGCCATGTCTCCACTTGATCCCCTGTTCTGCGTTCAGATCTGGGCTTGAGGGTGGGAAGCACGACGAAGGTCCTCTCCTCTTTTTCCCTCTCCGTCACGGCCCATATCCCATTCAAATCAAACCGCTTATCTCCCCGAACGGTGGTAGTTGGCGTGACGATTTCAGCTCTAGAGAAGCAACAAAGCAGAAAGAAGAAGCAGGTGAAGGATGATGACTCTAGAATCAAGAATGCCCTCTGCTTCACTTTCATGGAGGACCTCATGGACCATGCCAGGAACCGTGACTCCTCTGTCGTCTCCTGTGTCATCTACGACATGGTTGCCGTAGGCCTCACCCCTGGTCCTTGCTCCTTCCATGCCTTGCTTGTCTCTCACGCTCTCAACGATGACGAACAAGTTGCGGTACTCATTTTCTCTTCAAAAAACACAGTTTCTACTTCAATTTCAGAATTTGAAGAAAGGTGTTATGGAAATGCAAATGGGATCACTGAGAAGAGAGTTGCATTCGTTGAGTTGAACACTTGTTGGTTCATTTTTTTGGTCATCTGTGATTGGGAAGGGGAGGCGGTGGGGTAGGGGATGAGAGTAAAAATGGATTTTTTTAAATAAAAAATAGAAAACCTCAAAACTTATTATTATAAGTCAATTTAGGGATACACTTGATAAGATACTTCATGCTAATATTCATCCAAGTTGGAGGATATTCTCCGGAAAAAAAAAAATCAAATTGGAGGAGAGGGATTTGATGGTTTCCACTTTCCAGTTTCCACATACTGCTTTATACATTATATTACACGTACTTGTCAATAGTGTGTCCAAGTGTCCCACAGTGTAATTTGGCCTTCATGCCGACAGATGAGCGTGCATGCATTAGTAGAAATACCAGCCATAATCACCAAAAAAAAACAAAGGGAAATACCAGCCATAGCAGTAGGCGTGCTATTTGTATTTTCACAAGTTGAAGGCACGCATCTGACACATGCACCATTTCAACGGGGACAAAATTTAGTTACTATTATTTTATAAATTATAGAAATACGGTACTTTTTTTCGATACTCTCAAAAAATTATTATATTCAATCAGAATACATCATCTTAATTAAATAGGTCATATTAATGGATCAAGTCAAATGATTCTCACCATTTGATTGGGTCACCTAGATAGAGTAAAGTTACCTTTAAGATATCAGAGAATTCACCTATAAATAAATAAAATTAGTTACTATTATATAAATAAATATGAATTTAATTGGTATATATAATTATTGTAAAGATTTTTTATATTATTAACCAATTATAAATTATTACATCATTAAAAATGTCTGTCATCCTAAATTCTTAATTACCTTAAAAGTCATGAATATTATGATTTATGATTAGTTTACAATATAAAAATTTTAAACCGATAATATATATCAATTAAACTCATTAAATATTTATAATGTGTTTTTCATTAAAAAAATATCTATGTTTAACCGTTGTTATATTATATACATATTATATATGTTTCTTCACATTAAAAAACAACATAATAAATATTTATAAAACTAAAATTTAATTACTATACACTGACAATGTAAAGCATTTTTCACGGACATCCAATTATAAGTTATCACATCAGTAAAAAAAATTGATTCTTATCCTAATTATTTTAAAATTCATCCATATCATGATTGATGATTGATTATTTATGTAAAAATATTTTACATTAACAGTATATAATAATTAAACTCATAAAACTATACCTAAGTTTTTTTTGCCCGAGAGCCTTCTCCTCCTCCGATTAAATTCAAATTAACAGTCGTTTGATATGATTGAAAGAGGAGGGGAAGAAAAAGGATGGGAAGAAAAAGAAGAAAAAAATTGATTTTCCCTCGTTTGGATCTAAAGGAAAAAACATGTGAGACTCGGTTCAATTTTTTTTTCTTCAACATTTGGGAGAAAAACATGAAGATCGAGGAAACAATTATTTTTTTTGAGTGAAAATAGTAAAAAATTCATTCTTTTATTTATTTAAATATTATTATATCAGGATATTTATGTTATTTTATAAATATATTTTTTCTTTTATCTCACTTTCTACTTAATCAAACAAGAGAAGAGAAAAGTTTTAGTTTTCTTTTCTTCTATTTTCTCCATATCAAACAATTAAATAATCCTCTTATTTTTTACTATTTTTCTTTCCTGTTCATTTCTTTTCTCTCACTTTCTTTCCAACAATCAAACACAGTGTAAATGCTAAGCAACGACCAGTAAGTACTGGGCACACGTGGCCGATTTTAACATGACATGTTTTTGGCTTAATATTTTGATCAAGATATTTTTTAAAACAACTCAATCTAATAAGAGTAAATAGTCAATTTGGTCCCCGAAAGTATAAGGCGGTATCAACTTAGTCCCTGAATTTAACTAAATAGAAAAAACGTCCCTGAAGTTGTAAAACGTTAATCAACTTGGTCCCTCCGTCAACCCCAGTTAGCTGACGCCATTAACGGCGCTGATATGGCACGTTAAGTGTCTTGTTGGCACCGTTGTCACTGGTTAGGTGGCGTCCACGTGGTCAGGGACAAATTTGAAACTCTGAACTAGGGACTAAATTGATACTCGTAACTCTGAACCAGGGACTAAATTGATACCCGCAACAGTCTTCTTCTTCATCTTTCCCCTTTCTCTCTCTGCTCTCTCTCTCTCTCTCTCTCTCACTCTCTAACCACCCGTCTCGCGCTCTCTCTCTAACCACCTGTCTCACGCTCTCTCTAGACGGATGGTTAGAGAGAGAGCGCGAGACAGAGGAAGCAAAGAGAGAGAGAGACGGATGGTTAGAGAGAGAGCGCGAGACAAAGGAAGCAAAGAGAGAGAGAGACAGATGGTTAGAGAGAGAGCGCGAGACAGAGGAAGCAAAGAGAGAGAGAGCAGAGAGAGAGAGGACCCTTCTATAGACGGGTGGTTAGAGAGAGAGAGAGAGAGCGCCAGACAGAGGAAGCATAGAGAGAGAGAGAGAGCAGAGAGAGAAAGGGGAAAGATAAAGAAGAAGAAGACAATTGCGAGTATCAATTTAGTCCCTCGTTCAGAGTTGCGAGTATCAATTTAGTCCCTGGTTTAGAGTTTCAAATTGGTCCCTGACCACGACACCACCTAACCAGTGACAACGGTGCCAACAATGCACTTAACGTGCCATATCAGCGCCGTTAACGGCATCAGCTAACTGGGGTTGACGGAGGGACCAAGTTGATTAACGTATTACAATTTCAGGGACGTTTTTGCTATTTAGTTAAATTCAGGGACTAAGTTGATACCGCCTTATACTTTCAGGGACCAAATTAGCTATTTACTCATCTAATAATGATATACTGAAAGGTTTGTCTGAGCGGTGATCAGTTCAGATCTCGTAAATAAATGAATAGAGGTTTGATTCCTTACTCTATTATATGAAAAAATCTGATTAGAATGATGCATCTCATCTTAAGTGTCTTCAAATCCCTCAAAAAAAAATTAGTCTCGATAAATGATTAGAGATACTCCTTGAGACCAGATGTGAGTCTAAAAAAATTCTAACAATGATATGACAATAGGCCGTCTTATTTTGAACCAGTCATTTTTTTAAAGTTTAGATTCCACTCAATAATGATCCAAAGTTATTAGAGTAAAATTTATTAACTCAATATATTGATATATAATGTATAAATTTAAATAATATATAATTAAGTTATAAAAGTATAAAAAAAAACAATATTCAAACTAAGGTTCATTATAAACAAAAATAAGAAACATTGTATGATATATATATCTTAAAATAATAATATTGATATAAATACATATTATATTGTGTAAAAAATATATTTTTTAATTTAAAATTATATATTATGTAATATTGTAATACTAATTATAAAAAAAAAATTGGAAGACGCGCGTTGCGTTCGATTCGAAAGGCATGGTTTTCAGTATGTCTCCAGATAGGGCCTCCCACAAGTCCGACTAGCTAATGAGCGGTTCTTTCGGGCGAGAAGCGGGCCGGGCCGGGCCCTACGGGCGGGCATCTCCCACAACGCAAGCTACATTGTTCGCCACCACCCGAGAAGCAAAAGATTCGAGAATCCAGGCTTAATATACATGCATAGATAGTGCTGTAAATGTAACATTGTAATACTAATTATAAAAAAAAAATTAAAATATATAATATCAAATTAGATTTAATCCACACAAGAGATATCTCAAACTCAACTAACAAGATAGATAAAATAGGTTGATTAGTCTTATACATTTTTTTTTTTATTTTTCACATAGTTTCTACAAAAAAAAATTTATTAAATTGATCCTACATGTTATGTTTCGTTTCCATTTTAGTCATTTCTGTCAATTTCAACCTAACGCCGTTAGTTTTGACCTGACGTGATTATCATGTTAGTCCTACACATATCTTTTGATATGGCGCCGTAAGATCGAAATTGATGAAAAAGACTAATGTAAAAATGGAACATAACATGTAGTATCAATTTAAAAAAAAAAACTTATAAAAATGATATAAAAAGTAAAAAAAATATATAGGATTAATGAATCTATTTTACCAATAAAATAACAGTCTGACTTTTAAAATACAAAGATCATCTTAATTTTACTTTAAACAGAGACAAATTAAATAAAAGGACAGGCCGAATCCAGTGATTCAACTTGGCCAACATGCACCCCTCAAGTGTGCCTTTGCCATTAATGACACAACCAGCAACAGCTAGCACGGACAAAAACATTGAAACCGTCATTTAATTCTATTAATTTCTAGGTTTAATTGCACTTTTGGTCCTCCAGGTATCACGATTGTGCAATTTTGATCCCCCGAGTTTTAATTGCGTCAATTGGGTCCTCCAAGTATCACGATTGTGCAATTTTGGTCCCCCAAGTTTCAATTGCGCCAATTGGGTCCCCACGTATCATGATTGTGTAATTTTGGTCCCCCAATTATCACGATTGTGCAATTTTTAACGTCAGTAGCCTACATAGGACACGTGGGACTAATTTGACACTTAGTGAAGTCAACTTGACAGTTTACAAGACATTCTTATAAGACAACATTGTCATATCACATAATTTAATGGTCAAATGTACGTCATTAAATGTCACATAAGAATGACATGTAAGCTGTCAAACTAGTCTCATTAATTGTCAAATCAATCGCACATGTGCTTCGTAGGCTGTTGATGTTAAAAGTTGCACAATCGTGATACTTGGAGGACCAAAATTGCACAATCGTGATACTTGGGGATCAAAATTGCACAATCATGATACGTGGGGGACCCAATTGGCACAATTGAAACTTAGGGGACTAAAATTGCACAATTATGATATTTAGAGGATCCACTTGGCGCAATTAAAACCTGGGGGACCAAAATTACACAATCGTGATACCTGAAGAATCAAAAATGCAATTAAGCCTAATTTTTATCACGAAAGCTATAGGAGTAGTACTAGTATATCTTATGCAACATCCAACGGCTATCTTTACCAGCTTACCCTCCATAAAAGTACATAAACTGGTGTACAAATTCTTTTAAAAAATAATGACATTTTTTTGTTACAAATATTATATAATATTTGAAATTAAATGTTATAAATGAAAATAAAATTTACATACAAGCAAAAAAATATGTATAAGTAATGTACTTTTTCTTAATCTATGTCCTTCTCCACTTATACGGGTAATGTTATATTAATAAATTTGTAGTTGTAACTTTAAATTTTATGTGAGCTAGAATACGTGTATTTATTTATTGGATTTTTCTATCATATGTAAACTTGCACATGTTAAGAAATTAATATATGAAATTTTTTTATAAAAAATCATACTTTTAATTTTTCAATATATTGAATGTAACTTTCAAGAGAGGATTACTATTATTGATTCCTTAATATGTGTAAATTTATACATGATAGAAAAACCCTTACCTATTTTTGAATTATATACATGAAATATGTTATACTTAACTGTGACTTTAATAATTTGTATTAAATTGTTTTATATCTTGAAACTTCGAACTTTCGCCCTAATTAATTAAGCTAGACTTGCTTTTATGGAAAAAAAATATTAAGAGTCTTGCTAATAAGTGCTCTAAGGATATTGTTTAAGGAATTTATAAATAGAAAAAATTTATTTGAAAATGTAATTTTAATTGTTCAATGTATTGAATACACTTACTTTCAATGTAAAATTTTTATCTTTTTTTTCTTAATCAATATCTTTAAAACACTGATCAACATTTGCTAAAAAATAATTCAGAGTCTTCCTTTGATTTCTTGAAAGTTTGACCAAACAAAAAGGGCAACAAAAAGAAGAGAGAATGAAGCAAGTTGCGAAATACAGCACAAAGTTATAGACAGGGTCATGTGGATGCCTGATTTTGACATACTCCGTAAAAAAGATTATGGAGATGCACGACACCGATTAAGAAATTAACAGGAGAAGAAAATTAGTGTCCTGAAGATATGTATAACACTGATTAAAAAATCAAAAGAAAAGTTTTTTTTTATGGATAAATAATATATTTAATATTTTAAAAAGTTATATATTTAATTTTTTAATAAATACTTATTTTTTATAAATTCTTTAACGACTTAACCAATGCGAGAACAATAAATACTTAAAAGAAGGGTTTTGTTAAATGAATAATAAATACTCAAAGACACACGAGAACAAAAAGGGTGTTCATAATCAGTATTTTAAATTTTTAATGGTTAAGATATTGATTAAAAAATTAAAGATAGATTTTTTTTTTTACTTAAAAGTAATATATTTAACATATTAAAAATTTAACAGTTGTATTTGTAATAAAATTTAATTTGTAAATATTCCGAATATGATAATACTAACTAGTATCATTAGGGTATTGGTTAAGAAGTCTAAAGAAATAAATTTTCATTAAAAAATTATGAATTTAACATATCGAAAAATGATGTACTTAGATTCCCAATGAAAACTTTCCATTTTTTGATTATTTAACCAATGTTTTTGAGGTACTGGTTAATAAGATCCTTTTTAAGAAAAACCTGAGAGCATCTTCAACCCAGCATCACACATTTTTTTACTTTTAGGGAATCTTAAATGGGTCACACTCTTGACATCATTTATTTTTATTTTTTACAACTTAAGTGTCTCATCTCTATAACCTAGCATCTTAAAAAAATTACTAAATAGGATCCACGAGTAACACTATATCCTTACATTTTATCAACAAATATCACTTCTTATTACTCAGTAGGATCCACTAGTCACGTTTTCCTTTAAGGATAGATGTTTATATAATCACATCCCAAAATTCAATACTTACTACCAATGATTTGATGTTCAACAAACAAAAGTGGCATAATCACTTCTATGCCATACAGAAGAAAGCAAATATCCACCTCATCTTCACGGAAAAATTCATTGTACGAGGCCTGCTAGCTACATATAAAAAATTGGAGCAGATGAAGAGTTTTGACTTGGTTGGTTGTAGCGATAGCTACTTGGTACTTGCCCCCTGCGTTGTCCCGAGGGTGAGATTTTTTTGTCGGTATAATAGATAGCCACATGAATTCGCATATGACTCCCACAAGCCACAGCCCTTATGCTCAGCTCCCATCTCACATCACCTGCCAACTTGTGAACTTGGTCGCAACTTGCAACGGTGACTCCATTTCCAGTGCCAGCTCTGCATCCTGCTAGCCGGTAATCCTACTCTATATAAATAACATCAATTTCACCTTACTTTTTCATTACTCACTACTGAAGATTGAAGACCCTTCTTCTGTTCACCGACATAATTAATTATAAGATGAAGAGGCAAAGAGGTGTGAATGTGAGTGGTGTTAACCCCAGTACTAATCCTCCCAAAGTTGAAGACGTGGCTGCAAAGGGTAAGAAGAAAGCAAAGAGAGAGGGTGAGGAGAAGAATGTGGTTAACAGCGGGGGGAAGGAGGAGGAGAGGAAGGAAATTAGCAGAAGAGACGTGAGTGGTTTATTGCAGGGGGAAGGGGATTATGTGATGATGGGTTGGAGTTGGGAGGAATATATGTATATGCCATGGCTGGGAGATGGGGTTGATGAGCAAATGTCATGGGGCTCCACTTGGTTCCCATGGTGGGATATGGACTTCATGGGTGAAGCTTTCCATGCCTTGTACAGTGATGTTGTTTGGGATGATGATATATGGAATCTGAACAAGGAAATCCCAATTCCAATAGATAGAAAGATTTAGACTAGTATCATCTGATATAACTAGCTAGAGAGGTAGAATATACAAGTTCTGAATCCGTGAACATCTTTTATATTCTTGTCTCTCTCTTTTCGTTTGGCTAGGAATTGAATTTTACATTTCCTTTTCAATTATATATGATGAATTTACTATGTATTTTAATGTTAATTAATTTAGCTGATCAATTCAAGACCATCTACTAAGCACCTTTAGTTGAGTTTGTATTCCAAATCTTGTAACTTGGTAATACTTTTCATGAAAGTCAGAACATAACGGCAAATGCGAAATGAAGACTTCCCTGTATGTATCAATAATTCAGAATCAGGAAAATATTAACTTAATCTTGCTACAATGGTTACAAACTTGGCTTTACCAGATTAACTAGTTTTGATTGAAATACCATTTAATTACTGTGTACAAACTAATCTAAACTCTTGAATGCGGATACTAGTGTTACAACAAGTCCAGTTCCATTTCCAAGTTGGCATGTGTCAGAAGATTGCCATTTACAGACATTGGTGAGTATAAGATCAAAACGATTACGTACCAGAGAGCACATGATCGAGCATTCTATCTTGGAAAATCATTCCTTTTCTTATCAGGAATGTGGAAGTAGAAGAAGATGGATTGTTTATCCAATTTGTACTGTGTGGCGTAGGAGAGGAAACTATTGAACATATGTTCCATAGATGCTTTGGACAAATTTGTTTCTGCACTTTATCCATGGTCAACTCGATAACCGAGTTTACTATTTGCTGGTCAATTTGAAAAAGCAGGAAGAGGTTTGTTTTGGAGGGATAACGTCCCAATCCTACGTTTACGCTAGGAAGACCAAAATATTGTAGCTGTAGCTTAGAATATAAGGGTGTGTTTGGGAAAGCTGGAAAAAAAAGATTATGCTGATAATCGATTTATGAATAATCGATTATTATGATAATCGATTATAATCAGAATCTATTTTTGTTTGGGTCTGTTTGCTGAAAAGCGATTTCAAGATAATCTTTTTTGTTTGGATGGTCTAAAAAAATCACTTTTTACATAGTAAATTACGAAAAAGGGTATGAAATTATTTGTATAATTTAATAATATTTATTTGGAAGTTAGTTTTGTAGGGGTAAATAGGGAAGAGAGTTTTGAAAATGAGAAATAATCAAATCATAACAATCTTAAGCTAAAACAAATTAGATGACATAAAACAGCTTTTTTCCCCCAAAAAAAGCTTTTTTATAAATTTAAGCTATTTGCCAAACATGATAGATTATATATGAAACAGCTTTTTAGTCAAAAAACAGCTGAAATGGAAAAAATCTAGTTTTCCCAAACAAGCACTAAATATCTAACACTAGCAGCGAAGGAATCTTAAGGCCTGTCAAATCCCGGAAATGCTTCAGGGGTCAGATAACATGACCCTTACTCAGACGTCCACGGGAGAAGAGAAACTCACACTATTCTTATCGTGAAGAATCTTATCCTAATGTCACTATGCGTATGATTTTATTTTTTTTTGTACAACTATGCGTATGATTTTACACAAAGCTAAACCATGAAGCTTAATATGTACTTCTCACTTTATTTTTTGTTTAAGATTATTTGTTGGAACAATTCAGATTGCTAGTTTATTTATTTTAATTTTCACTATCGTTGTATGACTTGTATAAAATTGATTTTTTTCTTCTTGTGGATGAAATGAAGTTCTTCTATACTCTGTTTCTCTATAGTTACTTCATTAGGGAAAAACATCAATTTTTTTTTGTCTAAACCAGTTAATTTTGGCTCCCTAATTTGTCATTATCAACTCAAAGCACAACTTTTTGGTTACTGAAAATCCAAAATATCAAACAAACTTCAAGAAAAGCTAAAGGTAAGCGCATTGTATACAACTTCATAAACATTTGGAAAAGAACAAAAAAAAAAGAGACAATGATCCATAAATTAAGCATTTTTAGATTTTATATTGGCAAAATCACCTTACAAAATTAGGTTGGCCAAAAACTTCTCTCATTAAAAAAATTGTTTTGAAACTCATTTTTCTCCCATTTGTGGTGGAAATAATCTCGACAAAACATACAGCAGAAGATATAATAGGCCTTCAAGTTCAGAAGCCAGAAGGCTTGTAGGAAATGAAACTGGCACTTGGTGCCAATTGCTGAATCCAATGATCCGAATGAATGGATTGGGGTATTACTTCTTGGGCTCTTACCTATGCTGAGTCAGTGCGCACCATACATAAGCATCTTCAACGTTCTCGAGCACCAGCCATCATAGTACGTAGGAGATGTGTGGTTCTCACGGTAAACGAATCCTTGCTACAAATAATCGTGTTTTGTCAACAACAGAATGTGCAAAACCTAAGTTATTTAAGATGTTACTTCCAAGCATCAACATTCAAGGACCGTTGCCCTTGTAATTAGCCCCTGATTTGGCATTATTTTTATCAAATGGTCTCAAATTCACATTCCAAAATTTTAGATATTTCTGGGTCTTTTGATTGGTGTTGAAGGGTGACATTACCTTGATAGCCACTAAGTGAAGGAAATTTTGTTCTTATCATCACAAGCAATGCCCTTTAGTGCAGTGTGGCCAGGGTCATTGCCTTATCCCATTTTCTCTTATTGACGGTTGACCCTTCATCCCATCCCCTGATGCGGCGGATTGATTAGATTTAGAAAGTAGAAAGCCTAGCTAGGATATTAACGGAAACTCAATTATGAGATAAGTCATGAATCATGAGACGATGATTGAAACAAACACCCTTCATTTATATAATTAATACGTTGAGACGCCGAGTTAGCAATATTCGAGTTCAAAGCTAGAGGACAAAAATTGGAAAAGGATATATGATAATAACCTATAATTTGAAAGGTTATATGTTTGCTTTCGAATCTAAACCATATATGACCAAAGCTAAGTGCTTGACGCATTTGCATGATATCTGCATATTGCGAGTTTTCTTTTTTATGATTTAATTGCATTTTTCGTTGTTCAACTTTAGGTGAGGCGTGATTTTAGTCCCTCAAATTTTTTTAGGACATTTGATCCTCCAATTTTTAAAAAGTTGCAACGTTACTTCCTCCATCAACTTATCGACATTCGATAGTTATCTAACGGAAGTGTCCTACGTCGCTAACATTTTGTCACGTAGCAAGACCACCTGACATTTTTTTAATTAAAACTAGATCTTATACCCATGCGATGCACGAGTGTACCATGATTTTGTATTTTTTTTTTAATTTTCTTAAAACCTAGAGACTAACACATTTAAAAATCAACGAATATGCATTTGTTGAGTATTCGAGAGCCGGAGGGTGTGGTTTGTTCGAGATATAAAAGTAAAACCATTGTCGAAATGTACTTTAGTAAACAACTTTTAAGTGGGCATTTGTAGATGTATATAAGATATCTCTTTCCCCATGTGATTAGGACGTGATATTTGTGATGAGAACTCTAAGACATTCCACAAGTAGTCTCTTGATGGATGATACATTGTATTTGTTTGAATTAAGATGACCTAAAATATTGTGAGTGCTAGCATATTGAGGATTCTATTACATTAGACATGTTTTAATGATTATGTAGTTGGTGGTGGGCCCTATCTAGTCTATATTAGTTTCTATTTATTTATTTTCTCCCATGAACCTTTAATCAAATTATAATTTTTATAAAATAAACATATGTTAAAATTTTCAACTCAACTTTCATGAAAAAATAACTTCAACTTATATTTCTACTAACAGATTCAGAGAGAGGTAAAAAAGAAAATATACACTTTATCCCAATTTTATTATTGAGCATAACAAAAGAAAATTCACATGAATAAATTGCTATTTAAATTTCTTTTTCCATCAACAAACTACCATTTCCATCAAGTCAAAGGAAGAGAAGTGAGTGAGCTACCCCAGCCAAGGAGCATTCCTAAAATCCGCTTTTGCTAATGAAGCAAGGAGGGCTAGAGATATACATGGGGCCACTTGAACATCATTCTTCCAATTTGATTAGTTACTTTGAGGTAGAAAAAAGAAATGCTATGAAAAATTGAGAGTATTGAATTGCATGTTTCACTTTAGATCATTACTACCTGTGCACATTTTTATCTTGAAGGGGATCGAAGGTGTCAATAAGATTAAAGATGGCTATAATCCAGCAACATGGATGTTTGAAGTCACATGTTCAGCTAAAGAAATGGAATTGGAGATTGATCTCACCCAAGTGTACAGAAGTTCATAGTTATACAGGTGTTTTAAATTGTATGGATTGTATGGATTCTAAATTAAACTATAAAACTGGAAAATAGATGTTCTAAGAAAATTATGTTATTCAAAGTATGGAATGATTGCTGATATAAACTGGTGTGTGGCATTTTGTTTCAGGAGAAACAAAGCACTTATTAAAGAATAGAATACTCCAACCCCTGGCTCGAAGGACCTATATTTTCCTTCATAATAATCAAGGTCCTTTTTCACTCAACGCAAGGCTTGCTTGTTGAAACAACATTGGTCTTATTGGCGCAATCCTCTATACACTGCCATAAGATTTCTTTACATAATCGTTGTGGCTATATTGCTTGGGAGCATGTTTTGGAACCTTGGCTCCAAAATATAAGATTAAACCGGTAGCTAGGAAATGTTATTTATATTGTGTTCTGTAACTTCTATTTGTTCTAACAGTAAATTTTGATATCAATTATTGCATTGAAAAGCAGCACTTGGTCAAGCGGAAGACATCTATGCATCACAAAGTAACCGACTCATTCTTTTTTTCAAAAGATTAAAAATATGTTATAAAGAGATTTGATATTTTACTATGGAGAAACTGTTTTATGGTTGCTCAAAGGTTCATATGAATTAATGAACAACATTATGAGTCATCTTCAGAACCCATAGGCTACACAGTATTCTCAGTTCATCATATTGTTTCTTGTTAACATGAAACTTAGCTTGGAAACATTGCAACATGTGAAGAATTAGTATAGTTATTTTGGCTCTTCCAGTATGACCAAGCCATATCCCATATTACAAATAATCAAGGAAATAAAGAAAAAACCTGAATGGCAAGATTTCATCAACACAATGAAAAAATAGTTATTAATCATTTGAAGATTAGAGTACAACTGAAAGAGATATGTACATCATATAGAATAAATAGCATTTATTAAGTGGTAGTCAATGTAAATGTTAAACAATCAGGACTATTCTTCCTTGCAAAGAATTTGGGGTTTTTCATTAGTGGATATCAACTTATGCTATCTAATTCTCTTATTTCTTTTTTTGGCAGTGCCAAACAAGGAGATGGCGTTTAAAATAGGTTCTGGTTCTAACACTATATGCTTCATTCATCACTACTAATGCTCTTTTCAACTTAAGGCTAGTAACTGGAGAAAACTATGAATGAGTTGAAATAAAGCTTGTTAATATAGATGTTTCAGGTATAAATATTTAAAGTATGCATTCCAATTTTGTTATATAGGAAGAGATAATTGAAGTTAACATATTTGTTGATTTAAAACATACTAAAATATCATGCTTTTTTTTCAGAATGCAGCGGCCATGACTCCTCAATACAGCAACTAAAATGATAGAACTGCAATGTGGTATAAGAAAGAAAAAAAAAAAAGAATAAGCTCCAAATAAATTGCTATGATGACTGTGAGATAAAAGTACATGAAAATAGAAAACGATCCCAATTTGGAGATCATATAGTATATCAAGAAGCACTAATTCAGATTTTTTAGTGTCCTGTTTCAAAACTTAAATAGAATTGTCGAGACCTCGTTTAATTCTGATTTATTTGTGATGGTTATTAACATGTCATGTTCATAATTGGGACTCTAAAATGATTTTTTTACCATTTATATATCTATTTTATAACAACTAATTTCTATATCTAATCCCAAAAAACAACCACATGACTCCTATCTGGTTTAGAAGTTGTTATTTGAATACTGTTTGGAACAGGTTGACAACCAAAATATGCTCCTGTAATAGTTTTCATGGGTCAAATTCCAAGGGAAACTGCATGAAGAATATAAGAATAAATAAGAAGTGTACTATATCAATTACAAAGGGGTTAAAGTTCTGTGTGGGTTTACACCAATCTCCGCAAAAGTATTCTGAAATTTTAATCACCTCCCCCTCTAGTGTATTATTTCAATTTTAAACTCATTCAACTCATTGCATTAGTATTCTCAGCTATCAGCTATAAAGAATACGAAGGGGGTAGATGTGTTTGAAAAAGATTTAAATAGGGCTATTTGTTTGATGAGAATGCAAAGTAAGACTTTTAATGTGATTGTTGAAACTAAAAGGCTGGTCAATGACATATCATCAAACCCGATGGTGCTTAATGTATTTTCCTCTAAATAGAACTAAATGTATCTACCATAGGAAGGAGCTTCAAAAGTTGGCCATACAGATATTATCAGCAGATTAAAGACAGTTAGAGAATACAACAAAGGATAAATGAGTTGGATCTTCCATGCTTCTACGAAAATATAAAAATCTTAAATTCACCATTTCTTTGATTAAGCATTTAACCTAAGTAGTCAATTATACAACTAAAGAATAAAATCTGAAAATTTTGAGAAGCAGGAATGCTCGCCTCACCTCAACTCCTAAATAAGCAAGTATCGAAAATCGAACTCTTGAGCCTCTGGCTACAGCTATTTGCTTTTATGCATCAACAGCATGCACGCTAATCTTTGGCAGGACTAAATGGGAAGGTAACACAACCGAGGCAGCTGTTGAGGACGCCAAGCTATTGACATTTGTAACATCAATGTAAATACCTTTTTGCCTAAAAGGTTGAGAACAGAATATGAATAGATTCTCATGCTTATTTATAGATGCATGTGTCAATTGTGATACCGCAATTGATTACCAAAATTAATTTTATTTTATGGTTGATAAACTTAAACATGAGAAAAACAGATTAAGTGATTAAAACACCAATGAATCGGCATCCCATGTTGATGTAGCCTCTCGTAAGCGGAACATTCCGCTATAACCCGTAATCATCCCTTGATATCGGAGGCAGAAAAGTTCAAGTATTCGGAAAAATTACTCAAATCAAATAATTCAACCAAAAAACAAAAAGTAATTGGAATATTGTGAAACAGGCACACTTGGTACTCAAATGGAAATAAGAATCCATGTATTTACTTATCAATCACCTGTCTACCGGTTTTCTCACTTTACCAACACAAGCATTTAATATACCAGTGGCCATTGGGTCAAGAGTTCCAGCATGGTCAATCTATAAATTTGAATTCCCAGCCCCCCCTCGAAAAAAGAGATCAAGTATGGATAAGTAAATTCAAATATAGATGCTCATTCACTGTAGCACAAGACTCTCAAGCACGCAAACATTTTTTTAGGTGTCATCAGTGGCTACCACAATTAAATTAAGACTAAAGGCTCAATTTGGTTAAATGCTTCCTTTTTTTTTTTTTTTTTTCTCTTCAAGCTCACAAACCCCAAATCAGTACTGAGATGCAGAAAGCCACCTATACTTACAGGAGTTATTTATCACGTAATGCAACATCAATAACATTAAAATTACTAAGTCAAATTTAGTTACCTCAAGATGCATGATCTCATAAACTAGACTGAGATATGATTTTGACGGTTCAAAGTCACCAAGCAGGAAAGGTCCATCTCCATTGAGCCAAATATCTTCTAGCTTTGATAAAGAAGATTTATAAATATCACAAAAATACAGGCAACCAAAAAAATTAGTTAAAATCAAATACAGCATAATATCATACATCACTTACATAGGCATCGAAAAGAAAGATACATTCATTAATCAACCACATATAGGCACAAACAAAATACTGATAATGGCTCAAGGAATTAATGAACAACAAACTGAGGTATTAGAAGAAAGAGTAAAAGAAGGTTGTGGTTGAGGCTATTGTGCTATATATAATCGTAATCTCAGTTGAAAGAGGGGGGAGAGAGAAGACAATAAATGGTGATAGAGCAGGTAAAAATAAAGAAGAAGGAAGCAGAGCAGGTAAAAAGAAAGAAGAAGAAGAACCCTTGAGCACCCATAAGGAAGAAGGAGTAACAATGAACTATTGAATGGTCTCCTGTCATCGCCTCGATTTCCAACAGAAGTAGACGAAGAGGCAGAAGCAACAACCCTTGGTTTCACCAATAACCCTATTACCCTCACAACATATTCAGTAAAGATTTTTTTAAAAAAAATAAAAATAAAAAGCATTAACCCAAGTGATTTTACAAAAATACGCCAATCACTACTCTCCTTTTATATATAAAGATGAGAAAATATTTGAATAAAAAAATTAATGTGCTAAAACGACGTCAGTTTTAACAGTCTCTTTCTTCTTCCAGCTTCCTCCATTCCGCCGCCCGGATGGCGACAACCCATCCATTGATGTCTTGAATCAAAGGAATCTTAAAAGTGCCATTTTTGGAAATGTATGCAACTAACTTCGAATAGAACTCCAACGATACGCCTTCAACCTCAGAAATACAAAGTGACTATATAGAACACATGACAGTTGGGCTACAATAGAGTCGATACCCAAAGAACGAACCTTGACTTCAGCTTCATAAGCACTTGTATCACCACTACCAAATTCAATAATTCATAGCACATAAAACTGCTACCACCTTGTATTTATCACTGAAATAATCATAACCATAAAGGCACAACTTTGATTGATGGAGAAACAGAGCATGCCATCACAAGATCCTGCCATAAATTGTTCAAATGGTACTTGAGTTGCGCGGCACTAGTGGTCAAGTTGTTAAATATGGAGAGAAGGGAGTAAGATCTGAGAAGGAACTCGCGTGAGGGGTTCCATGACTTGCATACGCACTTAAGTTGCAGGAGGAACTTCACGGGGAGCTTAGAGAGGATTTCAATGATGAGCTCAAAGGGAAGGGTCGACGGAGGTGTCTGAAGAGAATCGCCGCAGAGCATGCGTGGCTGGTGGGAGGAGGAAGGCAATTTTATGGCTTTTTATTTAAATTTTTATTATTTTAATTAAAAAATGTCAGGTAAACTTGCTACGTGGCAAAAGTTAGTCGTACACTCCTGTTAGATAATAGACGATTGTTTGACAGAGGTACTAACGTCGTAATTTTTCAAAAATTGGAGGACCAAATGTCCTATAAAGTTAAGGGGCTGCAAGTGCAATTAAGCCAAAAATAAAGAAAAGACCTGGGAGTAAACAAAAACTTTGTTTTTATCATAAATTTATATAAAGAGAAATACTCTTATTCTTTCCATTTTTTCCTTGCATTGAACGGAAGGGTAAGGAGATAAAGTAGTTCGGGAGGGATATGGTTCACACAAGTAATCACAAACCTATATTTAAGAATTGCAACGGTACCAAGAGCGCTTGGATGAGATGATGCGAGTCTCTTCCATGTTGAACAATGATCTCGAGTTCGAACCTGAGCCATGTGAATGCAGCAGCGTTAAAACTCTTGAAGGAGAGCTTTGCCGCCCTTGTGATCCTACCCGACTCGAGGGATTAGTCTCGATAGTTGCACACGAGGATACCCTGGAAAACCAAAAGATATGTAACAATAATTTTTTATATTAGTATTTTTAATTAATTATCAAATAATTATTGATTGTGAATTGTGTTTTGATAATAAATATTTAAAGGGATCTTGTTAATCAATATCCTTATAATAAGGGCTGATTAAGAAATCAAATATAAAAAAAAAAATTACTAAAAAATAATATATTTAATATATCAAAAATTAAAAAGTCATAGCTTTCAATAAAAAAAACCTTCGGACATTTGATAAGAACATTGTAAAGAGTAGGAATAGGCCTCATTAAGTGCCTATGGGCTTACCTCTTCTCAACCTACATAAGCCTAAACTATTTAGTGCATGTTTTGATTTGCGTTGAAATGAGTTCAAACGTACGTTTGAGTGAAAGCAACAAATTCTTGCTTTCACATTTTGTACCTCGTAAACTGTGTTTTTCGTTGAACGATGTTTCAAAGGCAAATCCAAACATACCCTTAGCAAACAAATTAGTCTTAATCTTTGAGAAATACATACCCAACAAATATATATAGGTTAAGATTTGAACTTTTGAAAAAGCTTTTCTTTTTTTGTGAACAAAAGGGGTTAAACCCCAACCAAAAACCCACTAAAAGCCTCTAGGAAATAAAGTATAAGAAACATCTGTCCTTAAGGCATTATCAATACAACTAGGAGAAAAATCAAAAATTCTATAGGGCTTATCTATAGATAGATCATACTTTACCAGAGCATTGCGTATAAAGTCAGACTCTTTGTTGAATATTTACTTATAAAATTATGAATTTGTAATAATTACATATTTACTAATTATATATTAGTGTAGGGTGCATATTTAATATAGAATCAATAATTTTGTTAAATATTATATCTAATTAAAAAGCAAAAAATATGTTTGTTTGCTTTTTATAACGTTTGCATTTAAATATGTAGGTATGATTTTTTGACCACTCTTCTGTTTACAGACGTTTTTGACATTTAATTTACAGCCATTGATAAAAAAAAGTTTTATTTTGAAAATGGCAATGAGTAGATGATAGATGTTTAAAATTTACGTATAAAAATAATAATAATAAAAAAGTGAAAAAAATGATATTTATTATTAAATATACTTTGAAGTGAGACTAATCTTTTATGTTTGGGGTAAACATACTTTATTGAACTCCAAGAAAACGTGTATGATAAACACAACAGGCGAGAGCCTACTCCGGCACACTTTATAAAACAAGGTAACGAAGATTTTCAATGGTGCAATTCATTGAATCAAGTTTTTTTTTTTATGAAAACTCATTAGGGTTCTATAACTCATCTTTATATGGGTTTTATTATCTTATTCATTATTTTTTAATTTATATTACTTTAAGTAATTATATACTACAATGATATAACTCTTAAAAGTTTATTAAACCAGTCTCACAAGTTACTCAATATCTTTATTTACCTTCATTTTTCTTTTTCGATTTCTAGAAGAATGTTTATATTATTTTTTTCTCTTTTCATTGGTACGTGGTTATCATATAATAACTAATTACTTATTACTTATAGAAGTAATAATCCTTACATATGGCAGCCACATCAACTTGCTTTAATGGTGCAACCTAACAATAACTTATCTTTAATTTTAAGAATTAGTGTACGTTTGAGTAAACAGCTTAATTAAGCGCTTATTCAAGAAGCTATTTTTCAAATAAGCTAAAAATAGTTTATTTTTATAAGATTTTCTTGCAAGCTTATAGAAATAAGCTAAAAAGAGTTTATGGAAAGAACATAAACTATTTGTATAAGTTTAATTCCATAAGCTATTCTCATAAACTCTCTATAAGCTCTTCCAAACGCACCCTTAGTTAAACATTTATGGATGTGTATGAAAGACCTTATTGATAGCTTATTTGGGCTTATGAGAATAGCTTATGGAAATAAACCAATGCAAATAGTTTATGATCTTCTTATAAGCTCTTTTTAACTTATTTTCATAAGCTTGTTAAAGAAGCTTATGATAATAAATTATTTTTAGCTTATGTAAAAGCATTTATTAAATTAGCACTTAATTAAACTGTTTATTCAAACACACCCTATCTAGATAAAGTTAACTTTTACGGAGCTCACTTCCTCTATGAAGAAAGTCTTGGGTAGGCACTATGTTAGCATTTGTTTATTTTAAATTTATCTAGATTTTCGAATTGATCGTAATATCATCTTGAGTCATACTGCAAGCGCGCAAAGCATTTTTCTAGAGTTAAGATCCTCTCCATTTCTTAGAAATGGAGGGCTCCATTATGACAAAGGCAACCATCCTCCTTCATGTAGTTTGAGTATCCATCCTCCACTATTTTGAGACTTTGGTTTGTTATTTAAATAAAAGAACGGTTGGGATTGTTTACCTGCAATCGGTAAAGTGAGTAAAAATGTCACAGCAAACCATCTTCTTCCTTTTTCACTTTCTCTCTCCTCTTTCTTTTTGTACCATCTTTAATCGGTGTTGGGTTCCTTCCCCTGCTTCACCGCCCTCTACCTTCAACCTTCGCATCTTCGATTATCTTATTTCTTTCTCAGTAACGATTTCCCTCATTTTCTAGGGTTTCCCTGCTCTCAAATCTCCCTCCCCCAAACCACCCTATACCTTACACTAACTCTGCCGTAAAGATTCTGAGTGATGACTGTAAGAACCCCATCGTGTTAGGTTTGATCTCAATGATGAAGTCAACAATCTGTGTTTCTGGGTCATCAACCGTGGCTATGGCCGCCTATGGGTGTTTTCGGTATTTCGCCCTTTTTCGGTCATCAACCATGTGTTTCGATGTTTTACAAGGTTTGGTTGCTTCTAACCTTGGTCGGAATCTGGGTTTTGAAACACGATTCGAGTTTCGTTGCGAAAACCACCTACTTTCCTTTGCATTTTCGTCCCTTCCTTCACAACTCCGACCTTTAGTTTTCTCTCAATATCTATTTATTGATTCTTATAGTTCCACACAGGAAGATCGTCGATGTCGCGAGAGGTTTGGAAGAGGAAAGGGTGACGAGTAATGACACAGTGGATTTTTTCGGCGTCGTCGAGACAGAGAACGTGTTCGGGTTGGCTAATCCGGACAAAACATAGACCGGGTTGAGTTATTTGAGTACTTTTCTGATTTCAGTTGCACATTTTTTACTTTCGTTTTGGGCACAATGAAACTTGAAGTTGAGATAATCCTAAAGTATCCATTTATCTCCTATGTTAATATGGATATTGTTTTGGAGTCACGAGAGCCTCTAGCAATGAAGATATTTCGAGAGTTTATTTGACTTTTATGTATTTTATACATCCAAAATTATAATAATAGATCCTTTTATTTTATTTTTTTTGTGAAATAAAGGGGATTTAAACTCATTTTTCTATGGAAAACAAACATTCGTTCAAATTCAGCATGTGGGGCGGGATTATGAGGGTAAGCTCTCAGAATTCTGATCAGGCCTGCTCCCTTCAACCAATCCTCTGCGTCTTATGATCATATCATATCTGATGCGTTCACTAATTAGAGAGCTTAAAATAATTAATATGGAACCGACCTCACTCTACTACTACACAATAGCCAAAGTCCTCTTTAGTAAGTTTCAACTTTTAACCTCGTCTGTTGATAGCCTCGTAAGAACAACACATGGCGCGTGAAAAACACCTTCAGTTGCCTTTTGCTTGTTGAGAGACCTCCGAACCGCGCCTATCACACAGTGTCTGTACGCGCGCGTGCAGGATTCCCATTTTCCCAACAACAGCTTTATGAAAGTAGTGAGTCTGTTTGTTTGTCTGTACCCACACACACATACACTAGCTGTTTCTTCTTCCGCTTTGTTTCTCTCTCTTTCTCTTCTCTTGGTCACTGCTCACATTCCCATACACACACAGTCACAGTCACATTCACAGTTTCTCTCTCTCTCTCTGTCTAAAGATTAAAGAATAGAGAGATGGTAGAGGGAAGAGGGTCCACTCTGGTCCACCTTCTGGTGGTGGCTTTGTGCTTGGTGGCCTTTGGATTCGCCATTGCTGCTGAGAGAAGAAGAAGCGTTGTAAGCGTCGCTCTCTCTCTAGAACCTTCCTCAACTCTAATTTCACTTGTTTTATTCACACCTCTTCTCCTATCTATACCGTCAATCATTCTTATAATTTAATTTGTGGATGAAACATTATACGGCCTCAAACATGGTAACCAGAGATCGATCTATATATTCTTTCCGAATATTTCGACACTTCATTTCACACTATGCTATATTCTGTTATTAAACATTCTCTATGTGGATTGTTGGACTGATTGTGCATATTTTTAGAATGAAAGAAGATATAATACTGCAATTATTATGCATATTTTTAATACTGCAATCAAATAATATAATATACAGGAATATCACTATACCAGTCTTGAATTTCGGTATGCTATGTTGAACAAAAATAGTGATTTTATTGCAGTAAGTGAAATGTGTAAGTAGAATGATGAGTTTTGCAATAATTATGTAGCAGGACAATGAATAATGAGGTCCCCTGTCTCTCTGTGTTGTATTGCTTGGAATAAGATGCATTTTTTTTGGTTCTCATAATTGAACATGCTGAGGGTGATAAACTGTGGTTTCTTCAACTTCTGTTGTTCTAAGGTTGAATTCATTCAAGTGTTCATATATGGCACTGTGATGGAAGCATGGTTTTGTAACTGGACTGCTTTATGCTACAATCCTTTTTTAGCAACCATCATGTGTAATTTTGAAAATAGATCTTTGAGATGGGATAATCCATTCTTGTATGTCTTTTAAAATTAATCCTTGGAACCAAACAACTTAACTTCTTCAATCAGGATTTTGGCATTACATATGGTATAAAAATTAACCTAACTCCACTCCATATACTGAGTGAGGGTTAGGGAATAGGGAGGGATTCTATTTCGTGGTTCCATTCTGTAACAGATGTTGCTTGCTGTCTTTGATGTGGTTTATTGAAGACAGGTTTCAAATACTCACAGTTAAACCTTTGTGAAGAGCAAAAAAGAACTCTTTTGAAGAACATTCCTAGCATCAAAATTGCAAATAGAAATCTACATACACTAATCTGGAGATAATGAAATAAGACGTCTAGATGATGAATGACTAACTTGATTAAGGTTGGGCAGTGAGTAAAACCAGAACTAGTTTTGATGCTTTTTTCAACTTTCGATAAAGCATGCATAAGGAAAAAATCTAGACTCTGTAGCCTGTACATGTCTACCATACCTTCAGTGAATGTACTGCAGCCATTGTTGTTGAGACCAATATATGTGCTATTCACTTTTTTGCTATTAGTATTCATGTTTCATTGAATTTTCTATCCCCCACCCCCTTTTCCGTGCTCTTGCTGGACAGGGAACCATGTACAGAGATGAAAGAACAAATGAAACATATTGCATCTACAATTCAGATGTTGCAACTGGTTATGGAGTAGGCTCTTTCCTGTTTCTTCTTTCAAGTGAATCACTGCTTATGGGAGTGACAAGGTGCATGTGCTTTGGGAGGCCTTTAACACCCGGGGGAAATCGTGCATGGTCCATTATATATTTTATCTCTTCTTGGTGAGTTTCATTCTTACTTTTCGGTTTTTATTTTCTTTTAAACACAGATATTGAATAGAGTTTAACTAATATGCATTGTCAATGTAGAAGAGTTTTACACCAACAACCAATGATATTTTGACAACTCAAGATTTTTTGCTAATTCTCTCTCTTTTATTAAAATAAAAGTACAGATGGCAAAATACCACGAGATGTTAGTGAAAAACTTTTTAAGCTAACTGTCCTTACCACTTTAATTCTATTGAATAAGCTAAATTATCACCATAAAATGGCATGCATGATAATGTCCACTTCTATGGTACTCGAATTTGAATAACTAATGGAGATTTAGGGCGTGTTTGGATAAACAATTTAATTAAGCGCTTATGCAATAAGTTTTTTTTTAAATAAGTTAAAAACAACTTATTTTTATAAGCTTATCTGACAAGCTTATTGAAATAAGTTAAAAAGAGCTTATTAATATCATAAATTATTTTCATAAGTTATTTGTATAATTTATCTTCATAAACTATTTTTATAAGCTCTTCCAAACGCATCCTTAATTGTTTGCCTTGCTTGTCGAAAGCTTTCCTACTTTCCTTCATTGTTTTATTGATAATTAATCCCTCGCCCATTTTGGCTGTAGATTCAAAGCTTTATAGGTGACTTGAAAATATTTTGTTGTTCCACAGTATGTGCATTTTGTCATAATTTACTCAAGTTAAGATTCCTGATCTTGTCAATTTCCAGTTGACGCACATGAAATGTCACATGATTGTAGTGCATCATTCGCGCTCCTCAATATTGAATTATTTGAAGTTCACTTGTTGCATTTCATGCATTTCCAGGGTGACATTTCTGATTGCAGAAGCATGCTTGATAGCTGGTGCAACGAAGAATGCTTATCACACCAAATACCGGGGAATGATTTATGCTCAGAACTTCTCCTGTGAATCGTTGAGGAAAGGTGTCTTTGTTGCTGGAGCAGTTTTCGTTGTTGCAACCATGATTCTTAACGTATACTACTACATGTACTTCACAAAGGCAACCACAACTCCAGCTTCTCATAAAGCAAATCGGGCAACCTCCACAGTTGGTATGACTGGATATGCGTGATGGATGAAGGGGCATTATGTTGAGTCTTGACGTCATTGTCAAATGTTAATGGATATGTCTATTTCTTTCAAAAAGAAAAAAAAAAAATTACAATATGTCTCTTTTATTGTTACTGTTCTATAACATAATGGTTTTTCGGTTGGCTTTTCTCAGTTAGCCAGTGTTTTACTGTGTTCTAATTGATTTTACTTGTCAAAGGCAAGCTATAAATATCGAAGTGTATGAAACGAGGTTCTGCATATGCTCAATTTGTGGAAACATGCTATCAGATTTCAGAAAACTTTATATTGCATGTGTTCATGCTTCCCCTGTAGAATAGGACTTCTTAAAGCTTTGCTGCCTATTTTTTGAACTTGAAGCTGCTTTTAATATTGCTGGTCAAATCCCACAGATTTTGGTCGTTATTTTATAGAAATTTTAAAATGAGAAACAAATTGGCTTTTACCTTTGTTGCTCTGCCAATTTAACCGGTGACAGTTATAATTTTTTTCCTGAAAAAAGAATTTATCAGAAAGATTAGTGGATATCATTGAAATAAACTTTTCAAATCTGGAGATTGGTTTTAAAAATTAAAGTGTCTCCAATCCTTTCAAATATTTGTTAAATAAACTAAGTCATGGTGTTATAAATAAAAATCAGTATTATTTTTATGATCATGCTAACCAGTTGACACTGACCAAGAAATCCAAAAGAAATAATTTTTCATTATAAAACTAAATTTATTATTTTTTAAAATATTAAATGCATCAATTCCAAATAAATATCTTCTCTTCTTGGTTTCTTAAGGCTATATTTGGGAGGATGAAGCGAGATGGTTAAAAGGACTTAACCTATAGTTTGGGAGTTTGGTAAGTAATGGAGTGAGATGGTTTGGAATGATAACCCAAACCACTTCATCCCACTCAAACCCCCAATTTTTATACCCTCCAAATTGGGGGTTTGGGATTCCCTCATTAAACTTCCAAACAATGGAATGGTATATTTTTTATCACTTCACTTCACTCCATTATTAACCACTCCATTCCATCTCTTTCAAAACTCCCAAACATAGTTTAAGGCACTTATTAACATTCTCCTTATTTTTAAACAGCTGCATTTTTTCCTTCCTTTTGTTGTAAATAATTCAGATTAGGTACATTAGTATTGATAGAATTAGTTAAATGGCAGTTAGGTTGTTAGTGAGGAATAACTATCATAGTGTGCATTATAAATAGACTTAGTGTTGTGATTACTGTGTACAAGTGAAGTGAAGTGAATGAAAAGTTTTTTCTTAGTGTATCTTTCTTCATCTTCCTCCTCTCAATATTTCTCTTTATGTGCTAGTGCTTGTGTTCTCAACATGGTATCAGAGCTTTACGATTAGGGACCTATGAGGGTATGTCCATGGCTGCTGTGCTTGGGTTTGATGAGATTCTTCCAATTTCATTGCCGGTTCTTGATGGCAAGAACTTCAACCAGTGGGTCGCGAAGATGAAAGTGATCTTCGAGTTTCAAGATGTATTAGAAGTGGTGGTTGATGGTGTGCAGGATGAGGCTGACAGTGCAGCCTGTAAGAGAGATTCTAGAGCTCTCTTTATCATCCATCAATGTGTGGATTTTGCCCATCTTGAAAAGATTTCCACAGCAAAGAGCGCTAAAGATGCATGGGAAATCTTGCACAAAGTCAATGGTGCGGTCAAGGAAATCAGAGAAGAAGATCAAAGAGTCCAAAGCAAAAAGAAGAGTCGTAGCAATAGTAGACAAGAGAGTGTTTCTTGTAAAAAAGGCTAAGGAAAGAAGAGAAGCAGTACCAAATAATGCAAGACCTCTTCAACAATCAATCAAAGAAAGAAGCAGTGATAGTGAAGCAAGCACCACAACCAGATACGGAAGAGAAAGCAAAGGAAGTACAAGAAGCGTTAGTGGAAAAGAAAGATGAGGAATGTGAGAAAGAGAAAAATAATGGAGGGGAAGCGGCGGCTGCTGCTGCGGCCCAGGGTGTACCAGAGGAACCACCGTCGCCGGAAGCTGGTGGTATGCACGTGATGGAGAAGGTTTTGGAGTGCTGCAATGGTTTTGCGAAACCAACCTCGATTCGGTCATGACTGTGGTACAGCATCGGAGCGGTAGGGTCCCGTGGTGGTTCGCGTGCGATGTTGGAGCGAACGGAGGAGCCACCGGACGCGAACTCACATATGGTGGTCGGAGCAGCGTCTTCTGATGAGCGGTCAAGGTGCAGCGCCGTTTCTGTGATAGTGGATTGTTGCGATGTTGGCTTGATGAACAGCGAAGAAGACACGACGGTGCGTGGTGGTGCTGTTGGCCGTTCCGGTTAGATTTGTGGTGGCAAAGAAACATTGCTGGTGCAGCAGTTCATCGTGAAAAAGGAAATAGAGTTGTTTCTATGGAGGTTCACACATGGAGAAGAAAGGGAAATCAGGGCTGTGAGTTCAGTTTCTGACCTAATGGGCTATGATGGAGTGGGTCAAGCCCAAATCATTAGTGAGAGGAAGTGGGCCTTGCTGGAGTGTGGAATTAGTCAAGGTTTAGACCTAATGGGTCCAGTTCAATTCTTTGAACAATTGTCATGGGATCCTGGTGGATGTTGTGTTTTATTGTGTTTTTTTGGCTAATCTGAATTAAGGGGGTATGTTGGAAATAATTCAGATTAGGTATATTAGTTAGTATTGATAGAATTAGTTAGATGGTAGTTAAGTTATTAGTGAGGAATAACTATCATAGTGTGCATTATAAATAGACTTAGTGTTGTGATTAGTGTATACAAGTGAAGTGAATAAAAAGTTTTTTCTTAGTATATCTTTCTTCATCTTCCTCCTCTCAATATTTCTCTTTGTATGCTAGTGCTTGTGTTTTCAACACCTTTATCAATTTTTCAAATTTTTATTAAAGAAAGTTATAATCAAATTGAATTCTTTTTTCTTTTTTTTTTGGTATAGTGGATAAATATCACTACTACTACTACTCTCACTTAAACTTGGGGGTGTCCTTTGAGTGGGTTTTGCAGCATTCTTTGACCCAACGAGTTCATCTTGGGTCACATCTCTGGATTCGGCATACGGGGAAACAAATTCCTGCTAAAATATAGCGAAATACATACTGAAAATTTGTTACATATGCACATCCTAATTGAAATAATACATGTCCCAAATAAACTAAACCATATCCAAACATAATAAGACTCTAACAAACTAAATAAACATAACAAGATTTATTAATTTAACATAGGTCTAAAATAAACTAAAGTGAGCTAATAGGTCTTAAAAGTCATAATTAACCAACGAAATTAACTAATTGAAGTCAATGACATCACATATAAAATATGAATTAGGGTGCATTTAGGTAAACATTTTAATTAAACGCTTATTCAATAAGCTAATTTTTAAATAAGCTAAAAACAGCTTATTTTCATAAGCTATAAATAGCTTATGGGAAGACTATAAACTATTTTTATAAACTATTTATATAAATTTATTTTCATAAGTTATTCTTATAAGTTCTTTCAAATACACAGTATGTTTGTTTACTCCATTCTCAATTTTCCCAAGAAGCTCTGTCATCTAAGCCACCCATTGGATTTTCATTAGAATGATCCGTTTAGAAATTTCTCGAGCTTCTCAGATTTATTTTCTTGGTGAAATTCCCAATGTTATACTGTGACCAAAACAAACGTCGGAGAAAAGCATCTTGCACTCTAGCTCAACCCAACTTATATTTTTGTGGGTTAGATTAAGTCAAAACTCGTAGGTTTGTGGATTGACCCGGCCCAACAGATATCCTTAAAAGTATTATTATTCCTAATACTTCTTCAGTAAATCTAAAAGGCATTTGTTTTTTATATTCTATTATTTATTATTCTTACCTTTAATCTTCATTTTTTTCTAATTGAATCCTATAAACACCCTTCAGATCTTCTCACTCCTTTACATTAATGTATTCAATTTTTTTAATATAATATATACAATTTTTTAATATATTACGGAAACATAATGTAAAAAATTGAATACCTTACAAAAATTATAGGTATTCAATTTTTTACATTACGGTAATGTATTCAAGTTTTTTTACATTATGGAAATTATAGTTTCTGTAGTGTATTCAATTTTTTTAAGTATTCAATTTTTTTTTTACATTAGTTTCCGTAATGTAAAAAATCTAAAAAATTGAATAGATTAGTTTCCATAATATATTCAATTTTTTACATTATGGAAAAAAATTTAATACATTACGGAAACTATAATGTATTCAATTTTTTTTACATTACGGATATATATAATTTTAATACATTACGGAAATTATGTAAAAAATTGAATACATTATGTATTCAATTACGGAAACTATAGTTTTGGTAATGTATTCAATTTTTTTAATACATTACAGAAACTATGTATTCTATAGTTTCCGTAACGTATTCAAGTTTTTTACTTATAGTTTCTGTATTGTATTCAATTTTTTTACATTAGTTTCAGTAATGTATACAATTTTTAATAACATATTCAATTTTTTTACCAATTTTTTTACCTTAACATTACAGAAACTAATGTATTCAATTTTTTACATCAACATTAATGTAAAAAAAATGTAAAAAATTGAATTCATTAATGTATTCAAATTTTTTACATTAAGAAAACTATAGTTTTTTTACATTACGGAAACTATAGTTTTCGTAATGTATTCAATTCTTTTACATAATGTATTCAATTTTTTTTACATTACAAAAATTATAATTTCCGTAACGTACCCAAATTTTATTTCATTACGAAAAATGATAGTATAATTTGGAAAAACCTTTGAATCCTTGCGCAACATTCATAAAAAAAAAAAAGAATCCTTATACGCGTTCTCTCCTGAAAAAAATATCACTGTTGTGTTCGTTATCTTATTGGTTGTGTTCCCTTCTGCAGCTTTCCTGAGGTGACAATGAGGTTGGGTGGGATTAGGTTGGGAGTAAGAAAATAAAATATGAGGAGAGAGAATAACAAGAAGAAATAGAGGGGGTGAGAGGAGTTTAATCACAAATAGGAAAGTTAAGGCATTTGCTTCTAAAATGGGGAGGGTATAAGAATAGTAAATAATGAGGTATGAAAAACAAATGCCGAAAGTTAATTGAGGAAAAAAGGGTTAGTATAGGGTGAAATGATAGAAGGTTATTTTAGGAATTTATTTGGGAAAAAATGGAAAGAGGAAGGTAAAAATTGTAATAAGTAGGATATCAAAAGCAAATGCCAATCTAAAACTTGGTCCTTATTGCATCAATATGCTATAAAGTTTTATCTTTGGGTTGGACTTAAATAAACTTTTCATTTTCTAAATTCTTTTTTGTAATAATATTAGATCAAACTAATGTAATCATGTGACTCACAAGTTCAAATTCAGTGATTCATATGAGAAACTGAAATGCTACAGGAAAGTAGAAATGTGTAGAGTTTAGGATGCAGTTTGGACTTCAAAAGCTATTTATAGCATCTCCTATTTTTAAAATGTTAATGTTAATGTTGATGGTATTCATACCACTGATTGTATGTTAGAATCCACATAAACTACAAACAAGGTTTTCTTTTTGGTCTTATTTCATTTGGTCAAGTAGAGTAGAACCAATCATTTAGACAACAGACTTCAACGGCAACGTTTGTGGTGGAGAGGCCCAGTCCATCTTCCACGCTGTAATTAGAAGGATGGGCTTAATGGGCCTTTTTGGGCCGCTCTAAGACACCTATTATGTGTAGCAAGAATATCAACATTCAATGTTTTACTTTCACATGCACTGATCAACACCTATTCTACTGTGACAATCAATATGCTCTTCATATTGATCCAAATGTCTTCTTCAATGAGAGAACCAATAACATCGAAATAGATTGTCACAGTGTATAGGATCTCAAACCCCAATCTTTTCAAGCCATTAATACCAAGGCTCTCAATCCCCAAAAATTTTCATGTACATATAATTATGCATGAAGCTTACCGTGACTAATATGTACTTAATAGGAGTTTATTGAGGGGTTATAAGGTTGGATTGATGATTTGGGTGGGAGAGTAAGGAATGAAGTAACAAGGAGGTTGAGGGTTAAAACCCTACTCACTAATAAAATTACTAATATTAACACTAATATTTGCCTATCAAAAAAGGAGTTTATTGTAAATATGAGTTGGTCAGAATCTGTAACTGTTTGTAGGTGATCATAGCTAGTTAATTAGTTAGGGAACGGTTATTCTTGCCGCCATATATAAATAGTTAAATACCATACAACTAACTAATGGAAGAGTTGGGTCTCATTTTTCGCTCCAACTCAGAGAACCTTTCTCTGCTCTTTTTGATTTAGAAGGGGTCTTTTGAGCCCCAAGGCCGGGTGAACGATTTTGTGCTAGTTTTGCATGTCCTTGGTGCTTGGAGAAGGAAGGAGGAGATCTTCTTACTTATCCCTCTTCACATTCATGGAGTTTCTCCTACCCCCTTCTCTTTTCTTTGTTTTTAGGTTTTTATTCATGTTTAGCTAAAATCCTCTGTGCTAGAGGGAAAATGTAATTTGGTGATTGATGATGTTTTAACCTTGATTGATTTATTTTATGATTTTTCCTTTTTTGAGTATTAATTGCTATGTTCAATGTTTTTGGATGCTTGATCATCATTTAAGTGATTTGTTGGCTCTTGTTTTTGCTAGGAAAAATGATATGAGTTTGCTTCTTGCAATTACTAGTTTACTACTATGAATGAACTAATAGATGATTAGGTAGCTTGGTTCAGGTGGCCTTTTGCTTAAATTTCATGAAGTTTCAAAACCTTGCTTTGTTAATTTCACATAAGGAATTAAGCTTGTTAATAGGGTTTAGGTAAGCCTGTTTCATCAAATGAATTTAGTTTTATAAGAATAACTTGACCTTCAACAGTGAATTTGTGATTATGATAATTAGCGTAAGGGTAATTCAAAGAGTGTACTTGCCAATGAAAAACCCGGATCCACAATCAAGTGAAATTAGAATCCTAATGTTTTTTCATTGTTTTTGCCTTCTTAATGTCCATTTAAATTCCTAACGGTCTGTCTGGTTTGCATTTTCATTTCTTATTTGTATTTTCTAAAATATATTTTTATTTTCAAATTTTGAAAAATTTGAAAACATGTTTGTTTTGATGTCCTATTTTCTATTTTTATTTTCTATTTTCAAAAATTTGGGAAGAAAACACTGAAAATAACTTTTTTTTCCACATTTTCATTAAACTTAATCAAATACATTTTCAAGCCCATTTTTCTATTTTTACTGAAAATGAAAATAGAAAATGATCAAACTAAACAGGCCTTAAATAAAAGTCACAAAAGATTGAATTGCTTTTAAGCTCCCTTCATACCATAGATAAATTTAAATAATCATTTAACTTGCCAAGTATATTTTGGCAGGCAATCCCTACAAATAATACTCGGTTTACCTACCATTTTATATATCACATATGATCTGGTACAGTTGCCTTGAATGTGTCAGGCCAAGGGGATCACATATTAATAGATTTTGAAGGTATTGATTTTATAAATTGAGTTTAAAAAAAATTGATTTGTATTTTGATAATGATATTTTAAAAGTCAGTTTAAAAGAATTAATTTTATTTAAATGATAAAGTAAAATCATTTTTGATTGTAAATATAGAAAATATGATGTGTCCCACACCTAGAATCAATTATACTCAACGAGAAAGTTAGAAATTTTTGCTTATCTTAAAATCAATTCTACCCAACTTAAAATTGATTTTATTGAACGCTAAATTTAAAATAATACCTTCAGAATCTCAGAATCATTTTTATTGAAAATAAACATGATTTTGAGATATCCAGAATCTAAACCAAATCCGTACGTAACAAATTCATAGTAATCCATTCCATAAAACGATGGGAAAAAGAAAAAGGCAAATGAAGAACAAATCCTGGGAGAAAAACGCAAACGTTGTAGAAGCAGGGATCAGAATTCAGATTTCATACATCCCTTTATCATCTTGTTTGATCTATGCCCATTTTAATTTTGAGGAATAAGCAAAATCTATGTTTAAAATAGTGAACACAAATGAAGAGCCACACAGTAATAAGATTATAATTTTCTTAAGAAGAATATAAAATATTGTTACTGTGATATTTTTGTTTATTTGACAAAAACTAATTTGTATAATATGAGTACTCAATGGGGGTAATGGGGGAGTAGGAACAAGGGATCTAGGGTTAGTCCAGATGTGTCAGTCAAATAGTTTTGTTGCTATGCAGACACCGAAAGTGAAGACACTGCCCCGTGCTTTGTCTAATCACATCCTCAATCGGAAATGACATATCCTATATATAGCCAAGCTCTGCTTGCGCTTCCTCTTCGGCTCTTCCCATCCCTTCCATTATTCAAAATTCGGCAACCCCCCGTCACACAGATTGTTATAATAATAATAATAATAATAATAATAAATAAAGAATACAAAAATTAAGAACAATTGTTTGTTTATTTTGATATAAATCATCATCATCATAAATCATAAAAATAATTCATATAAACATGACCCAATAAAATACTATCTCCCGTCCATATTATAATAAAGGTGTTATTTTTTACATCACAATTTTTTAAAAAACATTTGAATATTTCTAAAATATTTCTCAACTATCTTAATACATCCCATAACCTATATTTAAATATACCACACATCCCTCCTCCACTCCACTCTCCTCCTCTTTCTCTTTCCCTCTTCTCTCTCATCATCCTCACCACACCCGTTCAATAATTGAGTAATTTCTTAATCATTCAACTACATCCATGATAATCGTGGGAGACTTGGAAGGAAGATATGAGAGACCACTTTGACAAGTACGGTGAGATCGTTGAAGCTGTCATCATATCCGATAAGCTCCCTCGCAGATCCAAAGGCTATGGCTTTGTAAGTATAATAATATAATAATAAAATAATAAAATACTAATACAAAGTTACATTGTAATTATTGTGGTAAGAATTAATATTGCTTGTGCGTTTCTGAAAGTGAGCGTTATTTTAAAGGTGATGTTCAAGGAGGTTGAGGCTGGCCAAGAAGGCTTGTGAGGACCAAGTAGCTTTGGTTATCAATGGTCGTCCAGCAAACTGCAATCTGGCTTCACTAGTAGCACGTCACCCTAGGTCTTCTTCCACTGTTGAGAGACATCTAATTTGGACTAGGAGGAAACATAGAACATGATAATTATGTTGAATTTGATTTTGACATGAGAAAACAGAGGGTGTGGATGAGGGTGAGGGTGAGGGTGAGGGTGAGGAGGGAGAAGAGGGGAGGAGAGTGGTGTGGTGTATTTTTGAATATAGGTTATGGGATCTATTAAGATAGTTGGGATATTTTAAGGATTTTTAAATGTTTTTAAAATATTGGTGGTGTATGAGAAAAAATTGTGGTGTAAAAAATAACACCCTTATAATAAACAAAAGGGTCCAATTTTTTTGTCCAAAATATAAGAAACATTCATCAATTTTAAGATATATTAAATGTTTATTTTCAATTATACCCTTATTTATAATATGATTCATATTTACGAGGTACATCTATTTTTCATGTTAGTGGAATTTGTGTTAGTTCTATTAATTATAACTCATCATTTATGAAGGGGGTATTTTTGAAAAATAAGTTAAAGATTTATAAGTATTAATTGAAATTATCTCATTTCAAAGTATTAGTATTTCTTTGGTCTGTGTGATTTAGTCTTATGTTTTTTATAATATGGACCGGAGGTAGTGATAATTAATTCTTGTTTATCATTTAGAAATAGAACTTAATTGCTATGCATTGATACATTGTCAATCAATCACCAATTATGATATGAGTGACTTTTAAGATAGTTAGAGTAAAAGTCAACTTTTTTTACTGATGTGAACATTTTTGATTTAATGTCTGTATAAAAAAGTTTTACACTATTAATGTATAGCAATTAAACTCATAAACATTAGTTAACTTTTGAACTAATTGATTTGTTTATTTTCTATTAGAATGAGAAGACATCTATGTCTGATTTTTTTTCCAAAAAAGGTTGTTATAAGATTATCATTATTATTAATGTTATTATTATTATTATTATTATTATCATTATTATTCATGTTCATGTTCATGTAATATTATGACTGATTGTCTAGTTAATAATACCTAAACGGATGATCTTGATATTTGACTAAAAGACCCCTCAAATTGTATCACTGATTTGTTGGCATCTAACTTAATTATTAATAAGTGAGTTAACATTGGATACCGAATAATAATAATAATAATAATAACCACAAACTTAAATTTTATTTACTTTTATATATTTCTGTTTTAATTCTATAATTTGTTTATAAATTTATTTCAAAGTGATACGAAATAAGTATTACCAATGATCGTATAAGTATATGATTATATTTAATAATGTCACATGTATATTATTTTATATTTTCAAATTTTTTATTTTAAATATATTTAACTTGAATTTCATATTTACATACTCTAATTTTGTCATATACATGTGGAGATTGTTCCCAATGATGTGTATAAATACTCCTTTAATTATATGGTATTTTAGATTTTTTTAAACTCTTCGTCAAGCATTTTTATAATAGAGGTATGCAAATGCAACCAAACAATGGTTGTTAGCAGTGAAAGTAGACTACAGCCCCTGACGAAATTCACCTACAATATTAGGGGTTGGAGTCATCATTGTGGGCAGGATTATACCTAACAATTACTCCGACCCAGGAGTTAGTCCCACAGTTATATTTACACACAAAAAATAGGGATATGCAAAAGAATCACAATTTTTTACCTTTCCAATCTCCTCCATCAAACATCTGGAACGTTGGGTAATCAACACTCTAACGGTGATGTAAATACTAAATACTAAATAAAAAATATTAAATATATATTAATTTCAGATACATTTCTCTCATAATTGTAAACATGTTGAAATCATAGTATAAAATTTAAAAATAACATAAATTCAATTATAATTTAATAATAAATATAAAATATATATATATATATATATATATATATATATATATATAATAACATTAATAGTAAATAGGCTATTTTTATTTTATGAGAAAAAGAGTTATGAATAGAGCTGTTGAAATGGGCCTATCCGCCTCATCCGGATTGGTCCATCACGGGTTGGCTCAAAAACAGGCCAGTCCAGTCCGTCTCACTTTTTGGTAAGTCAAGAAGTCCTGTCTCGACCCACCATGGATTGACTCACCTAAAATAAAATAAAAAAGGCTAGAAAATGAAAAAATGTTAAAAAAAAAAAATTGCTGAAACCGTACAACATATAAACCTGATATGCATACATGAACAGAAATGCAGCGTTCTCATTTTTAATTACTGCATGTGTGTTTTATCCATCTAATTGTGTGAGAAATAAAAAATTAAAACCGAGCAAGTGCCACCTGATATGCATCCATTTTACCACAGACATAGGATTCTCGGGCTCAATCTCACATCAAATTCCAACACGCAGACATGAACTAAAAATACTGTACAAAGTCATCATACACTTAAGAGGGGGACGAGTTTGGACTTACGAGAAGTGGGTTTTGTTGGGCCTTGGAGAGTGGGTTGGTTTTTTTTATTTTTAAAAATGTGGGACCATGAACCAATCCGATTCAATCTGAACCTAATTCGCCCAATTCAGGATTGAATGAATCGGATCAAAATAAGTCAGATTTTATCCAATCCAATTCAACCGAATTGATTTACGGTTCCAATCCATATTCACAATTCTAGTTATCAACATGATTTGATCATTTGATTGCTGAAGGCTAGCAATAACTTGTGGGTCCCACGGTAGTGTACACTTATCCTTCTATATTTTGCTTATCAATTTTTGTAACGGTGAACTCATGATGTGTGGTGCACCACTCTACCTCTGCCAAATCTCTGAAATCAATCCCTTTACCGAATCAATATAGATAAAAAGAATTGGGTAAAAATTACTGTACCTACTAAAGTGTAACAACAGATAAAAAATTATTCCAAAAATAAAATTAGAATGATGGTCATCACAGTATGCATGTAATGAAATTCCATGGTCTCCAATTATCTGTCCTATAACCTGTCTCACCAATAGCATGCTATCCAACTATGGATTTAAAAAACGTTAGAGAAAAAGGTCGAATATATAATAATATATATATATATATATATATATATATATAATATATATATGTATAAATATTTATAATAAAATATTATTTATGAAAACACTATCCATATTATAGAAATAATCAAGTTTGAATATGCGAATCGGGTTGGCCCGTGTACCTACTCCTAACTCCTACCTTCATTTTTTTTTTGAATCATTTTTAAGTTTGTCATGAAAATTCTCAACCTATAAGGTTTGGGGCATTCAAAATAGTACATCTATGCATAATTTTGTATGCTTCTCTTTTACCCTTATCTTTCACGATAAGTGTACATCTAATCTTGGATAGCAATAATCCTTTCAACAGCATTGCACAATCAAGCAGGATGCGGTATATATACGTTTTGATTATATGAAAATAGGAAAATTAATGACCTACGTATCACCATTTCTCTCAGGTTTAATCGCTACCTAATTTAGAAGAAAAAACAAGACACCAGTATGCAATTGGAGCAATTAATTGAGAGCTTAGTATAGCACATCTTACTGTGTATGTATATATTTGTGATTGTGTTTTCTTGTTTTGGTGAATGGTATTGGTGATAGAGATGCGATTGGGAAGTTGTTCACATTATAGGGAAGGGAAAGGAATGGCATTCTATTCACAAGATTGCATAAGAATTAGGTAATTGATACCTAAGATGGTACGTGCGGTCGGTAATGGAATAGCAACGACAATGTGCGATATCTTGTTGCGTACGTCAAACCTCGACAATAATGCAACACTCTGGCGCGAATCGCGGTCCACCTTCCTCGGCTCCCTGCCCCGTTTTCCCTCTCCCACTGTCTCTCTTTTCTTTGACCTTTTTTTCTTTTTCTTTTGGGTCATGTATGGTTTACTAACTTTTTCTAGTTTACACCCCCCCAAAAAAAAACATCTTTATTTTTCTAATTTATATTCTTCATCTTTATTTTAACTAGATCTTGTACCCGTGCGATGCACGGATGTAACATGTTTTTGTATTTATTTGTTTGAATATTTTTTTAGAATGTAAAAACTAACACATTAAAAGATCAACGAATACATATTTGTGTAATATTTGAACAGTTCGGAAGATCTGTTTGTATGTTTGAGATATGAAAGTTAAACCGTTAGGAAAATGTGACTTAGTAACAAATCTTAAGGGGACATTATGGTTTGGTGTACATGAATATGAGATATATTTCTTCCCACGTGATTGAGACGCGATTTTTTTCATGAGAACCAGAAGGCATTCCACAAGTAGCCTCTTGGTGGACTATACATCGTATTCATTTGAATTAAGATGACCGGATTGTACATTGTAATGAGTGGTATGACACATTGTCAATCACTTAGATGCTTATTAAGTTATCAGTCATATATATGTAATTATTCTTTCGAAGATAAACTATTGAAATATATGCAAGAAATTTTTCATGTCCACATTCCATAACATACAAGTTTTTGTATCTCGCATTGATGCTGAATCGTTCTTCTATTGTTCTTTACATGTTTGCTTCTTTAGACAAAGAAAACTAACAACAAAAATGATAAGATATAACCTTATTTCCCTATTTCTAATCATTGAACTATCTATTTAGTATAAAGAAAAGTGTAAAACAAAAAAAAGGCCCGGTTTGAACTATCCCCGGTAATACTTGCATCTTCATTGGACCAAAATCTGAGTCGTTCCTTTTAACACCATAAGCTTCACAGGTACCAACCCTAACAATAGTCTTCAGCAACAACAGTTGTCACCAATCAAGCCAAGCCCAAAAAAATATAATTTTTTTTGCAAAGAAAAATAAAATATTAACATAGCATTGTTCACATTCTCTACGGTCTTTGTGCTTTTCAAGATAATATAAAAATATATAGCTTGATTTTGTACTGCTATTACTATTTTGCACTCAACTGTATAAGCAGAAATCTTTGTATTAGCAGCGGCTCTAGAAATTGATATCTTAAAATTTACTTTCGTATTCTCTATTATATTTGAAAGAGACTAATAAATTCTCTATTTCAGACTCATCCTTGGATGAGAGACTCTGAGAAGGAACAAATATGCAGGCTCATGATCTGCCAGAAGCTCTCATTGGAAGCTAGCACCCATGCAACACAAAATGAGAGGTTGCCGCTTCGTGTTGTAGTCCAAGTTTTGTTCTTCGAACAACTTAAGCTCCCTACATCTATTGCTTGTTGGTTATTAGCATCTAATAATCTTGAAAACTCACAAAATCTGAGTGGAAATTTTGCTCTGATAAGAAATGAAGGCAACCCAATCAAGCAACCCAATTTTAGCTTTTGATATCATGAAAGAGCGAGTGTCTAAGCTTGAGAAGGAGTGCTTGAGCATGGAGCAAGAGTTGGGAAAAATGAAGTCCAAGGTAAGTTGGAACATGATCCTCAAGAAATTGAGTTGTAGGTTAATGCCTAAGCACTCTCATGGCAAGGTATAGAAGACATGTAGGAAGTTCAAAATATCCCCAGCATCTACAACCTAGATGGAAGAAAAGGCCATAGTTGCCCCTTTATTCTGATTAATAATGTAACTGAATAATGATCAGTTGCTCGCTTTTTGCTACATAGATATTATAATTTTTATGCCGATTCACTTTCGGCTTGGCCATTTTGCTCAGCATAAATGACTATTGCTATGCCCTCTTTTACTTGACAAACTGAAACTTTTCTATTACTTATGCTCCTCCTCCATTAATCTCTTAAGATCTTGTTTCTCTAAATTCACAAAAGTACCTTTTTGATCGATACACATAACTATGTCAGGTGAAATTATTTCTTCCATTAAGTTGGAAGATTTACATTTTTCACTTTAAAATTTGAAGTTAGTCGATCAAATTTTCATGCTTACACGTTCAGTTTGTTGGAACTGATGTTTTTTTATTTTTATCTATATTTAAATGTTTGTCTTGTTTTTGAAGTTGTTTTGAGCTTCAGTTCACATGTAAAATACTATTTTGTATTTGGCAACTTAAGGGGAAGGTACTCTAATTATGTGTTTTACTGATTTTTGTTGAATAGATAAAGTAATTCATTGCACAATGAAAAGGAGCACATTCTTGCTTCCCACTATAAATAAAAAAATAATAAGTCACTGCTCAAAACATAAGAATGTATAGTAATAAATTACATAAGATTTGTGAGTTAGAATCACATATAAACTATAGTAGATAAATTGAATAAACATAGAAATCCTCTGATTCCAATATTGAATGTGGAATGAGACAAAAACCAAGCATCAAAAACAAATATTACTCAAATCATATAAAAGAAATTACTTGTTGAAATCTGAGTGTGTTAGGGTATCCTACTCAAATCATATATATACCAACAGAACTCAACATAAAAAATGATGGAATGACACGTAAATGAACTTCATATATTAGGCCATAAGATATAGGCACACAATCGAGTTAAAGTTGTAAATCGTTTTTTCCCTTTCAACCATGAGAAGTACATTTATAAAATATAAAATGTTTTTTTAAAGCTCCCTATGGGAGCAAAAGGGATGCATTTCTTTGTGCATATGAACATACATGACACACAAGAAAATAGAGAAGAAGAAAACAAAGTCATGCTAAATAAGTTACTGAACCCCAATTACTTGGATAGTTGTAATTCCTACTCTTAATGTTGCTTCTATTCCAGTTCAACACATTTAAAAAGAAGACTTTATCACGCAATGAGATTATTAACATGTAAAACCTATTGTAATTGCACAACAATTACTTACCGGAAATGTAGGGTTATGAAAATTCTTAAAACAAAAGAAAAAAAAACAGTAAAGTAGTTCTGTCAGATATTACATGCTTAATTTCCTTTGAATAGCTTATACTTGTTAAATAATATAATAAGTTATAGTAACTGCATAGTATAATTCGAGAGCTAAAACAAATTATTAGTACTTGATAGAGACAAAACTAAAGTTTGATTGTCAAATCCAACATAATGACAGAATGGAAATTCCAAGTTCTAAATTTCATTCAAGTTATACATTGAAGCTAGGTTACAAAATGGCTCCTGAATCAGTAACTTGTTAGAACAATAGATACTACTGATCCAAAGAATGACTTTATAAGATGTCAGATGCACTTTATGTGCCAATTCCAGTTTGCTCACAGTTTACCGAATCAATTACATTATAGTTTCTATTTCTATCTAAATAAAATCACCTATTTTTTGATAAAATCAAACATCAAATTCTAAAGAGATAAATAAAGCATTAACCAATGACTTACAAATAGACATTTAATTAGATAAAGTAATGCAACTCTATTCCTCCATCTACAACTTCAGATAAATCTGATAAATGAAAGCTATTGTGCTTTGCAAATGGAATTGATCAGGAACATCTAAATAGAAAGTATTTAGATGGATGAAGTTGGACCAAAAAGAAAAACAAAAGAAACCAAATATATGTTAGAAAAATGCATTATGTTTTCACCAATCAATACACTCAAAGTAGAATAAGATCACAAATTAGAAATACCTTAATGATTAAAAATAGGATCAATAGAAGTTTCTCAAATCAAATCCCACCTTGAAGTGAACACTGTTACCTTAGAAAAGTTGAGAATAACATGGAAGATGAAGAAAAAGAAAGAAAAGAAAAAATGGGACAGTTTGCACGGAAAAAAAGTTTTCTACAGTAAAAAGTGGTGGTACCCTCAATGTAAAGAATAGAACCTTTTCCTGATAGGCTCCTCCTTCTGAGATAATAACAAACATATAAAAAAAGTTGATAAAATAAGAAAGAAAGAATTTTAGCAATGAGAAAAATGAAACAAAGGTCAATCATAAAATAAACAATGAGAAAAGTTCTATTACACTTAAGGCAAACGAAGAGTAATAAATATGAAACTTAATTGAACATGAGCTCACTTAAGAGAAGTAGAAATATTATGTATGAGCCTTTGTTTTTTAAGCAAACTTGTTGAAAGAACTTGTACAATCTAGCTGTAACTTATCCATGTAATTGGTTGATGGTATCCTTTCAAGCTTGGATAGATTTCACGAAAAGTTACCATCAGTTGTACAATTTTTTTTTATATCGGCCTTCATCATCATAATCATCCTACATTGCATGTCCTTATGTTAATAGTAAAAAAAACTCAGCAGTGTAGCTGCTAGAAGATATGAAAAAAGAAAAAGAAATTCAAAGCACACATTACCTCATATCGATCATCCTCAGTTTGATCGGTAATTGGAACATCCTCTCTTGAGTGTCCTCGTGGCTTCCAGGTGAACTTTGCATCTCATCAAGATCATCATCGTTTGGTACAGGAGGCCTGAAATTAGCTCGAGCCCTTTTTGAAGACCTTAATTGTCATCATATGTATATGCAATAGAAAGTTCACATATCAACACCGTAAGTTTTCCATGTCAAAATTGATGATCTTGTGTGAAAATAGATTTTTACATATAAAATATAAACAGAATTGGGATTTAAGAAACTAACCTAATAAATAGAGTAGGGCAAAGGTAGACGGCAACACAGGATAAACAAATTAAGAAGAGAAACCTCATTGATAGAAACATGAAAAACACATAAAAATAGAGAAAATTTAAGCACCCATTTGCACAAAAAGAAAAATAGAGAAAAAAATTATAAATCTTGTGCGATTAACAGAAAGAAAAAGTTTGAATTTTGGGATTACAGAATCTTACCAGTGGGATTACAGAATCTTACCAGATAAGCCGATAAGTTCAAGTCAGAGCAGAAGGAAGTATACAAAGAGGAGAATCCAAACTAAGCCAAGTTGCCAGAAAACATAGTAAATTAAAACCCGTTTTTAATTATCGAAAAGAAAAAAGCAAAAATGATTATTCATAAACTTGCCTTTGAAGTAGAGAAAGTTAGACAGAAAAATAAAGCAACACAAAAACAAACCTCTGCAGAGAAAAATGAAGTTAAAAAGACAAATTCTTCAAAACTCAGTTGTAGAAAGCAACCAGAAATCAAATCAACATATCATCAATAAAAGAAAAGAAAAGGCAAGAACCTAACATCATAGCAGGTATATAGGCGCCACCAGCCGTGCAAGAAGCAAACACCAATGCAAATTGTGAAATTCCTTCGGCACACATTACAAAGCATCATTATAGAAGAATCTAATGATGGTATTACATTAGAAAAAGAGAGAAAAAAGTGGCCAACGAAAAGAAAAAGTAACCGTGGATTTTTGAATCCCTGAGAGAGAGAAAATTGGATTAATGAAGAGTTAACCTATTCCCAAAACAATTAATATTTCATTTTAAATCTACAATTTTATCCCAACAATTTTAGTTTTCAATAATTTTTTTTAAAAAAATTATTAATCCAAGTGATTTTACAAAAATACTCCTAATGACTACATTCCTTTTATATATAAAGATTTCTCTAATTTGCGAACTGAAAAAAGAAAATTAAACCAATTTGAAAAAATCAATGATACAGCACTTCACGTCTTACCAAATCCTATTTCTGTTTTAGAAACGTCTTTAATCCATAGGTCCTAGCTTTATATCCAGTTTACACCCCATTGTTCTTATTTCTTAATTATGTTATCAGCTTTGCACTGTCGGTGGTATTAGCACCATCAAGATTCATAGCCAACCATATTAATTGTTCAGTGGTTGAGTGAAAAATTGTAGCGTAGTTCTCTCATAGTCATCATCTAATTATTTTCGTTCGTCTTTGCCGTTTGGGACTTTGATAAAAAAGGATCTACCGTTGACATTTGATACAAGAGGTTTAAAATTAAACCTATTCGTATGCTGGGTTTGATTTGAAAGCTAGTTGAAGGAAAAAGAGTAAGTCCCTGTTAATGGTGACGTTTTGTTGATTTGTAACTTGAATACTTGGGAAAAGTACCTTCTAGGTTTTTTCCAGCATGATACTCTCTTTAAAATGTTATGACCTTCTAATTGCAGAAATGGGTCGATAGAATTGGAACCTTTTGGATAAATAGTTTATTTAATCACTCGTATAAAAAAGGTTTATGTGAAATTAAATTCCTTTTAAATGAAATTATTTAATGTGTGGATACATACTAGAATAAGCTCTTTTAAAATCTATAAATTTGATAAAGGAATATGAAAGAGTTGATTTTGATGTAATTTCAAATTATTATGAGGATATAATAGTCCATTAAAATAGGAAAACAACTTTTTGTATAAGCTCTCACATAAGATTTTTCAATCAACTAAAAAAATTGGTTTCTCAAAATAAGCCAAACACAGTTTTTGGGAATTAATAAGTTACTTATTTAATCTTATCCAAACATCGTTTTTTTTACATAAAAGCATTTATATCAACAGAGAAGCTCTAATAAGTTGTAAGTTTTGTTATCCAAAACGGACCTTGGTGAAAGTCCTCAAAATTTAAATCATACAACAAAAAAATAAAACAAAATAAATAAACGATAGTATATATATTTCAACATTAAACTAATTCTTTTATGAATTTAATTCATATGCATTTTCAGTGTAAAGATTTTACATTATAATAAATTGTTGCATCATTAAAAAATGGTAAATGCTAACCAGTATCTTAAGTGCATTGGTTAAAAAATCAAAAGATAGAAAGTATTTGTCCAAAATTGTTTCCTTTTAATTTGACAAATACTATTTATTCTTGATATCTTAACCATTGCCGTAGGGGCACTGGTTAGCACCGGTTAGCAAGACCCTTAAAAATATTTGACTTTTATAATAAATACCTTAAATGTTACACATGAGATAATTTGTGATTGGTTGACAGTGTAAAAAACTTAAACTTTACACTGACAGTATATCAAAATTAAACTATTTTATCATTATTATTATTATTATTATTATTATTATAAAAACTTAATTGGTATTAACTGTCATTGTAAAGTCTTTTACCCTGTCAACCAATAACAAATCATGATATTGGTGACTATTAAGGTAGTTAGGATATGATTCTAATATTTTTAATGGCGTAAAAATTTATGATTGAATGATAGTGTATAAAATCTTATACTTATAGCGCATACCAATTATCCTGGGAACTTTATATATATATATATATATATATATATATATATATATATATATATATATATATATATATATATATCATACATGATACATTTATTTATTAATTTTATTTTACCAAACTTATAATATAATTTTAAAATATTAGGGACAGTTTCACTATTCCATCACATATTTATGATTAAAATGTTTTGAAATTTAGTATATAAGATCAACATAACAATTAAGTATTGATAAAAAAAACATAACAATTAAGTATAATTTATTCATCAAAATAATTTAATTTTTTTCATAAAAAGTATCCAAGTATTTAATTGACCAAATTATTACTCTAAAATGAATTAATACATTTAAAAAATAATTTTTATATAAAATAATTTAGAGATTATTTCTTAATAACTTTTAAGTTAAGCAGAAGTTAAGTTGTGTTTGTTTACTATCAGAAAAATGATTCGAGTTTAATGAAAAGCCAAAAATGGTAATTTCATATTTTTTTCTTCATATTAATCATTTTTTTCATATTCTCATTAATTTCAAAACTTGAAACAAATTAGTAGTTTCACAAAATAAATGATTGTTTTAAAAAAAAAAAAAACTGAAACGAAGACGTAGATATACACATGCCACGGAATAAAAAAAAAAAAGATGTACCCATGCCATTATTCTAGCCATGAATTTTATATATGCGTTTAATTGATGTATTGACAGTGTAAAACCTTTTTACATAGATATCCAATCACAAATTATCACATCAACAAAAAAATTGACACTCATTTTATCTTAAAAATCACTCATATCATGATTGATAATTGTTTGATAGTCAATGCATAACAATAAACTCTTTATTTATTCATTCAAAAATAATTGTGTGATTGATATTTGGTGCATACTAACTACGATTTGGATTTGATCTCAAAACAACACTTACCAATGAGAATTGCAAATTGATGAATTGATATTGAGTTTAATTGTTATACACTGAAAATGTAAAGTTTTTTTTACACTGTTAATCAATCACCAATCATGATATGGATAAGGATGGATCTAGAGGGGGTAAGCATGGGTGCTGATCTCTCCCTCTTGCATAAATTTTGTGAAATTAGTTTTATATATATATATATATATATATGTAGTATTTTTCATAAAAATATATCTTACTATATTTAATTAAGTAACACTCCCACGACTTGTTATTCTTTAATAGTTCCGCTGCTTTTGCAGAAAATCCCTTGATGAACCGCCGATAGTCATTCACCAAACCAAGGAATGACCGTCACTCAGATACCTTGGTAGGAGGCTCCCACTCTCTGATGGCCTGAACTTTATTCTCGTCCATCCTGATCGTACCATTCTTGATCACATGGCCAAGGTTAGCTAAGCCGCCTTCATATATATATATATACATATACTCTTATATATTCAACCTCTCTCTAATATGTTCTGGATCCATCTCTGAATATAAATGACTTTAAAGATAGTTAGAATAAGAATCCAATCTTTTTACTTATGTGGCAACTTATAATTTGATGTATGTGTAAAAAAAGCTTTACACTATCAATGTATAAGAATTAAACTGATTGAAATTATGCATCATGCACGTTTTTTTTTATTTTCTTGAACATCAAAACATCTAAAAGCATCTTCAATAGTAAAATTTTAAGGAACCCATTTTAAGTTTTTAAGTGGGTCCATGTATGCCAACTCAAATTTATGTCACCCACTCAATTTTCACTTCAATTGATGTTTCTATTGTCAAGTTCCTTAACTTCTCTCCCTTCAATATCGCATATTCTCTTTCTCACATTTACACTATCAAATACAAAAAAATAATATTTAAATACTATGAAACTCTCTTTTTTTTCATTTTAAATTTAAAAAATTCAAAATCATATGTAACATATTATAATAACATTTTATTGGTAAAGAACTCTTCCTAAAATTCCACTAAAAATGCACTAAGTCGCGGATTTATGAAATTCAATGCACACCTGCAAAGTCGCGTCCTCCCTCCCCGGTCCTACCGGACCTCCTCTCACCGACATGCACATTTCAAACTCAAGACCAAAGCCATGGCACGTTGTTGCTGTTATATACGGAGTATTTCGGTATTTTGCAATGGTGAATTCTTTTCTGCTCAAAAGCCAAAGGATAAAAGTTACTATGTCTCGTTAGAATGTATCATTTTAATTAAATAAATTAAAATAGGTGAATTTTCGGGTATCTCAAAAATAACTTTATCCTGTCTAGATAGTCCAATCAGATGGTGAGAACCATTTGACTTAACTCTTTAATATGAACCATTTAATTGAGATGACGCGTTCTGGTTGAGCGGGATAACTTTTATCCAGTGTACCAAAAAAAACACCATCAAATTAATGGGTATTATCAAATGATTCTCATCATCTAATTTGATCATCTCAGCAACGTAAACTTTTATCCTTTCGTTTCATTGGTAGGTGAAAAAATTGATTTTAAGAATATTTCGGCAGGCTATTTTACATAAATATTTTCGTGAATATCGAATTAAATAAACATATGAATATGTCAGTAAAAAAAACATATGAATATGTTAGAAGTTATTTTTTATTATTAAAAAACACATTTTTTTTAAGAAATAGCCTTAACAAACGGCTCTTAAACTTATAATTTTTTTTGTAAATTATTTCACTCTTTTATTATTAATCCAATTCTAATTAATAGCGTATAATCCAGTAATTTAATGTCACTAGATGACTATTTATGTTAATTATACAAATTTTTTATGAATTTAATTTTGATGTAATGATAATATAAATTTTTTATAAAATCAATTATATATTAGTATGTATGTGACCTTTGATGTAATTAATATTAAAATAAATATTTTAAATAATATGACAATGTATAATTAAATTAATACTATAAAAAAATTATAATATTGCAATCAAAATAAATTCCCATCTCATTGTCCAAATAATAATGAATTGAAAATAAATCTCACGAACTAACGGAAATATAAGTTTAATTTTGATCAACTATCTATTAAATTCTATCGTATTTTTGTCTATGTATTTTCATATTATATAAAGAGTTTGATCTTAAATGATTTTTAATACTAAAAGAATATGGGTAGGGCTTTCTAGTAAAATTATGGGTTTGTTTGGATAAATTTTGAAAACATAAATTGAAGATAACATAAAAATAACTTTTTTAGAGATTTTTGTGAAGTAGAAATTATTTTCCTTTTGTATATAATAACAAAAAGTACTTTTCATTTTATCTCCTTTACATAAGACATATCCTAATATTAATTTTTAAAAAAACTACTTACTTCAGTTTTTTTTTTTATTAAAAGCATAAATTTAGTTTTTAAAATGCTATCTAAACAAGTATATATCAATCAAATCCGTTATAAAAATAAAAAAAACTTTATGAGAAATTAAATGCAAAAAAAAATGCATTGGTCCAAATGAAAGTAGTTTGAATCTTTTAAGCATAATGTTAAAAAAATTGGTTCGGATTGATCGGTAGGCCGAAAACCAGTCACATGTACTAGTATGAGGTACTGTTTAGATTGGAAATGCATGTGGACCAGTGAAAACCGATTTGATTCGACGACTATAGTGGTTGAACCAGTGACCCAGCCAGTTCCACCAGTTTTGAATTGATGACTCGATCGGTTCAACTGATTCAACCGGTTGTTAAATTGTGAGTCATTTTTTTTTTGTTTTTGTTTTTTAATTTTTGTGCAATTTTCTATTATCTTTACACAATTGTAAATGAAGCTATGTATTAGATATATGAAACTAAAATAATTAATAATTATTATTTTTGTTAAGTGGTTATTTATTCTCTTAAAATGACTAACGCTAATAAATAATGTTTTATATTAGAATCATGAAGTTAAAAAAAAAAAAACCTGTGAATGTCTATTGATGTATGCATGCTATGAATTTTTAAAGTGCCATTGATTTTTTTAAGTATGAAATTTTTATATTATGGGATTTTTGGATTTTTTTTAATATATACCAATTCATATTGTTTAATAAATAACTCACTTGTTCGATTAGTAACCCATTTATCCAGACTGAATCGATAATCAATCCGAGATTGATAACATTGCTTAAACATATGATTTTGAGTTTGATTCTGAATTCATGTATATAAAAAAACATTATTGAAAGGATACCCCACTTAAAAACTTTTGATAGATTAGCTTCTTATGAATCGGGATGTGATGCTAGTCGCAAAACCGAAAAAAGCATAAACAAATGCACGTAGATGTGAAGTGGGTTATGCAGCAGCCAGCATGTGCCTAAGTAATATAAGTAATTTGGTAAACTAAAAATATAATTGGTATTAGCGGGCACTGCGGGCACTTGCTTCACGTGGGCCAGTGTAAGTGAGTGTGGGGTGGCCATGACATGACTCTCTCTCTCTCTCTCCAATAGCTAGCCGTCAATTGACTCCTTTGGTTTTGCTCTCAACTCAACTCAACTCAACTCATGTCTCTCTCTCTCTCTTACATGAAATCCCAACACACTCGAGACACACACGCTCTGACTCACATACACCCAACAACAACCAAACTCCAACTTTCATTTCTTCTCTTCTCTTCTTCTATTCATAACTCTATAGAGCAATTTCCTTCTTCTGGATTGAACAAGTGAGTGTTTGGGAATTGGGCTCAAGAAAGGCTCAAAATTTATGTGTGTTATTCTCTGGCCATGTGGTTTGCCAGCAGCAGGAGACTCCTCTCTCTTTCTCTCGTGGTGCTTCTGCTAATCTGGGTCTGCTCTCACTCTTCCCATGTTGGGGCCATTCGTATACTCCCTCGAAATGCAGTGCTGCCCAACGTGGAATTCAGCCACCACAATATGGATAACAACAAGGAAAAGGAGGATCTGTTCAATAAGTACTTCAGTGCAAGCACCACTTTTGGTCCCAACAACACTACCCAAAAGGGCTTTGATGAAACCAAAAGAAGAGTACCCAGTTGCCCAGATCCTCTCCACAATTAACAAGTACAATTCCCATCCAATTTTTCATCTTTAATTTATTTATCTTTCCATGAAATTTTTTCTCTTTTTTTTATTTCTCTCAAGTATTGATTTTGTTTTGGCTGAAGTTCATCCAAAATACCCACGTTTTTCTCATCATTTTCTACCTGCTAATATGTTCGCTTATTGTAGAATATGAGGGAAAACCGGGGGTATTTTGGTATTATATCTAGAAGAAAAAATTTACTTTTTTTTTTCTCTCATCCATGGAGGATCCAGAAAATGAATGATGATCATCAATATTACGCTTGTATATAGAAGTTGGCTGAGGGATGTTAAATTTTGGACTCAGTTTTTTGTTGGATACTTCCTGTAATTCTGCCTAGAATTTCTGTAATTGTGCTACTTGGGTCCTTCTTTTTTAAAGAAAATCTATTTAGCTTTTTGTCTAAGCGCTTGAGAAGGAGAAGCTGCAAAAGACTGTCAGATATGTGTAATCAGAAAGGCTGGGATTCATGCCTTTAAGCTCTATACCTATAGCTATTATAACATTATTATCAAAGCTGCAATTATTTCCCCCCTTCTCCCAAAGCAGAAATAATAATACTGCTTCCCTCACTGTCAACGATGAAAGTGTTTGATTATTCAACAAAAGTAGTAAAAGCTAATCTACCTTTATCCATGTTCAGTGCACAGTCTGCAAATATATATTCTGGGTGGTGTTCCACTTAGCTGCATTTGGTAAGTTTTTCTTCTTATATCCATTGTTTCTCTCACATGTTTTCTTACTTCCTCAACAAATTAGGGAATTGTTCATTTTACTACTCTTCTCTTCTCTGCTTTCAAAAAACTTTTGACAAAAGATCTGATTTGGAATCCGATCCGGACAGACTTTCATCAGAAAATCTTAGCCGTTGGTTTTCACGGACTTAATGATAGCAACGTATGAAAACTAAGGTATTCTTTTATTATCTTTTCTTTTTGGCGGAAAAAGTAGAGACAGACATTGAAATTCATCATTTCAGCGACCCTCTTCAAGTGAGAGAAGAATTGCTAATTTGTATGTTTCATGAAAGCACCGTACAGATGGTAACATTTGTTAGTCAAATGGACATGTTTGGAATATCCGTTTCCGTTTTTTAGTCCGATAAACTTTCAGTCAATTTGTCACATACAAGCAGTGGGTTTTACAGCTATTCTCTATTCATAGGTTTCAACTATTCGAATTGCTTGCATGTTGGTGTATGATGCAAAAGACGTTTTTATAATACTTCAAGCCTTTCTTTTTTGGTTTTTAATATCCCGTTTTATGTGTGAATTAAATGATATCAATTCTACATTTTTTTTTCTTCATAAAATCGTGTATCCATTCTTTGTCCCTTCCTTCATTGCAGGTATAAAGTTTACACATATAAAATTGTTATTTTCTTTTTAATCTTAAATATACAAATATGGTAGAGAATCACAACTAAAATAATTATTTTGTCTCAAGCAAGGTGACTTCTATAACGAGGGAGTAACTAAGTCCCTCACCGGTGAGGAAGTTAAATGAGCCATTGGATAGTATTTCAATAAGTGGGTGGTTGTGATTGTTTGTGGGCGACCTGTAGTACCGATTTATGCACTTTTAATGATTTTGCTCCATCATTTTCTTAAATTTTTCTCATGCAATCACCGAACTTAGTGGGCTTCACACATGTTTTCTCTGGTATGCGAGTCGGCATGCCCAAAAGCCATTACCCATTGTTGCCTCAACCAATAGCATCTAAACCCGTGAACTGACCCTATCATTCTCTTTCCAGCTTGTGTTATCTCCTCAACCTCATTCACTGCGCGACCACCGTCAACCAAGTAAGATCTCCAAATACGTTTTCATCAAATACAAATCCAAATAATAAAGATTCAGATTTCCTTTTGTTTAATCTCTATTCTCCTTCCAGATCCAAAGAAAGATTTAGATCATATCTTCCTTCTCTCTAATCTAACTTTTTAAACTTAAAAAATAAAAATAAAAAATAAAAAAGGCAACAATAATATTGTTCTTCGAAATCGAAACCCTTGCTGGTGAATGTTCCCAATAATGGATTTTGAAGGATGGTCAAAGAGAGGACTTTTCCTATTGGAAGTGCCCAGATAACCTGGTAAGGAAGAAGTATCCAGACATTGTTGAATCGTTCATAAACGAGTATTTCTGGAAACCTCATGGAAGGGGGAACCGGCCTCCAACTCCATTGCCTACTGAAACAAATGAGTAGAAAACGTGAGCTGAGTTCATAATAAGCGTAGGTCGGCGACGGAGGGCGGAAGGGGAGGTAATCTACGACGACGATGATGTAGGCAGAGAACGGCGAAGGAACGATTGTCTCCTTTGCTTTCCAAACTGGTCGGCAAAAACAAGAGGCAAAGAAAGAAGTTGGGCAATGAATCAATGAGGACTATTTTGAAAATTAAAATATTTTTAGAATATGCCCTTCAAATTTCAATTTTATTATTAAACCTCTGAAATTACCCGCTACAGCAGGTCATTTTGCATCCTCACAGGTGAGGGACTTAACAGCTCCCACACCCTAGAAGCCACCTATATAGCAAATGGAAAATCACTATATGTTTTGTCTTCCAATTTTTGTAGAATATGAATCAAATATCTCTATATGTACAAACAAATATACCAACATATGGTTAGTTCGAGTGGTAACGAGTTCAGACCCCTTAAATAAGTTGTTAGTGATTCGATCCCTAACTCTTGCCTACGGAGAAAACCTAGTTGGAGAGGTCAATCCGTCAATGTCAGCTAATATCTTGTGAGATTAGTCTTCGCAGTTGCGTGCCGGGATACCTTGAGAAGCCAAATAAATATGTACAAACAAATATATGAATATCAGGTTTTGAATAGAGTTGTGAGAAATTATGCAACATTATAAGTGATGTAACCAAGTAAATTATTGTCAGCGAGCATATTTTTAACTCGAATTATTGGTGATGGTAGTTAAACTTATATATTTGCATGTGATGACATCATTATACCAGTAGACTATTCGTTAATTTGGTAACATGATTTAACAATTTAATGTCTGTTTGGTTGAGATTATTTTCAACGCAAACGTGAAAATAACGTTTCCCGAGACAATTATTTTGAAAGCTATGTGAGAAGGGTTTTCTTCCAACATGATTTGTAAATGTGATTTTGCCTTTGCAGAATCTAAAACTAACAGACTCTTAATCAACTGAGCCCCCTTATCCGATAAGGAAAATGACCTTAGGAAAAACAAAATAACATCGTTCCATGTACATAATTTTTGGTAGATTTTCCATGTACATATGATTAGACAACTGAATTTCATTAGCAAGATAAAATGAAAAAAGGTTGTTGACAATGAAGGTTAATATAGTAATCTTAGGTTGAGCTATACTTTTCGTAGTAAAAAGGCTTTTTTCAAACGTACATTCTGTAAGTAATAATTAAGTTAAATAAAGATGCCAAATTGTAGTTTAGTTTCAAATAGTTAATGTTATTTAAGTGGACTTTAGTCCTTGTAAACTAATGTGTCTTTTCTTTAGAAAGCTTTTGCTTCTTTTTTATAATTACCTTTTTGTCTCATTCTACCAAATGTGCCTAAAGACACACGCATTATTGAAAAGGCCAACATAGAAAAAAGTGTGATTTGGTTGAATTCAAGGGAATTGATTAGTTTTTGTTCCATTTATAGTGTGAGCTTTTGATGTATCTGTTGGTGGTATGTTGCAACATCTAAAGAAGAGAACAAAGGGTTCTTGTATTCTGGTATTTTGGGTGCTTATGAGAGGAACTACAGGAAGAAATTGAAAGTGGCAGAGAAATCGATGTAGGAAAGTGCCACGTATTATGCGGCGACTAAGAGGTTTTAATAAAAGCTGCCAGTGATCCGTAGTCTGGTACTTTGTCTGCTTGCATTTTGGATTTGGAATCAACTTGACTCTCATTCACCACTCTGCTTATGAAGACAAGTTAGCCCATCGATGCATTTTTTCCCCAATGCCCTGCTTCTCTTCAATGATCAATGCTGCGATTTTTACCTTTTTTGTTGAGATTTTCCATCATTTTCTATTGGCAACTTTCATTCTTCTTTCTTTCATTATTATTTGTGAGACCAATATTCTTTCTCAAAGATGCATATACATGTAGATGCACAGTCATTATAAATTTGTCTATGATATGCTAACCAATTTGAAACATGCACATGGATTGCTGGATGGGCTATATATATATATATATATATATATATCCTAGCTAGTTAATGCTGACCTATATTGCCGCCCTACAACAATTCGTGAGATTTTGTGGGATTTGGGCTACCAAAGAGACACTGAGCTGATTCTGATATATGATGGGTTAAAGCTTTAATCGTTATTCCATATACCTATCACGCGTTGTGACCACTTCACTAAAATCTGCCTGCAATATGTGCATTGCCAGCAAAAGAAAGTAGGAAACATTTATGTACAAGGCCAAATCTGCTGCCTTTTCCTTTTTCCAGTGAAGGTGTATAAGGAAATAGATAAATAAAATTCTAATTGTTTATTTACATATAACTTTAATTCATTCTTGGTTTAAATTTTTAATCATTTCATATATTGTCACACTACACAAAAGTTTAATTATGATAACAATTATAGAAGATGTCAATTTCTTTACACGAAAGGGTAAATTTCAACTCCATAACACCTACCAGTGGAAATCTCTTGACCTTATCTTCTTGACCTTGTGTTTGGATAAGTCTAACAGATCCTAGCTCTCCCACACTGCATCGGCGTCATTTTTTAGTCCAATTGTAGAAATTTCCTTTTCGAGCAACGTCCAAAGTCCGAATCCATCTAAGGTGGGCAGAGTGGTCATAGTAAGGAACTTATTGCAAGGCCCGGTTGAAATTGGACGCAAAGCCCAATGTCCCCCCTGAAACAGAAACAATAGTTTGTTTTTCATACCCCTTCTTTTTGTTTTCCTACCTCCTTTCCCTATTTTTTTTCAATTAAAACCCACAACTACCCTTATCCCTTCCAAATCCCTTCCCAATCCCACCCCTATATAGAAACACCCTTCCCCACGATTACTTCTCCCACCCCCTTGAACCCCTCCCCACTTTTCTTCTTCCTTGCGCACGACTTCCCGTCGATTTTGATAGTTTGCACCCCAATGAAATACTCAATTGAAGGTTTTCCATGTGAAAATGCAGAAATTGTGCTCATTGGATTGACAGACACGACGTCTACTGCAAGTTCACCGCCTGTGGCGAGTTTGTCCGGTGTGACGCCACAGGTATTGTTGTTTTAGCCTGGTCTGGGTGCCGAGAAGAAATCGACACAACTGTTAGCCAAACTGCTATACCTTTTCAGTGGAAAGATCCGAAGTTGCCATCTACTGGTATTCTTCCACAGAGGTCATTATTAGTCGGATTTGGATTCTCTCCATCCATCCCCTCTCCATCCCCTTTCCATCCTTTCTACCTCTATCTTATTTTTTTTTCTCTTCATCATTTCCCAATTTTCTCCCACTTTTCTCTCTCTTCCCACTCTAATTTTCTTGCTACAGAGGATGGAGAGGCTGGAGAGAATCCGTATTGTTATTAGTCGCTGCAACATTATTAGAAAACTTACGGAAATTTAAAAAACTGAATACGGAAACTATAAATTTTCAAAGAAATATATAAGTTTTAAAGAATTGATATCCTTACGGAAACAATAAGTTTTCAAAGAATGAGGGGATGGGGAGGGTTTTACGGAGAGAAGCTGTGGGTAGGGAAGAAGAAAAGTGATGAGGGGTTTGAGGGGGTTGGGTTGGGGTGGGGTGGGAGAAGTAATTGAGAGGGAAGTGAAAAAGTTTTTGCATAGAGATGGGAAGAGATAAAGGTATTTGTGAGATTTAATTCGGAAAAAAAAATGGGAAATGAGGTAAGAAAACTAAATGATGGGGTATGAAAAGTAAATGCCTTGTGTCAATCGTATATTTAGGATGCATTTGGAAGAGCTTATAGAGAGTTTATGGAAATAAATTTATGCAAATAGTTTATGAAAATAGCTTATGATCTTCCTATAAGCTCTTTTTAGCTTATTTTCATAAGTTTGTCAGATAAGCTTATGAAAATAAGTTGTTTTTAGCTTATTTGAAAAAGAGCTTATTGAATAAGCGCTTAATTAAGTTGTTTACCCAAACACACCCTTAGTCTTAATTAAGTTGTTTACCCAAACACACCCTTAGTCTTTCGTATATTTAGTCTTTCTGAATATGTACTTAATTTGTGCTTGGATTCGCTTCAAAAAAATTGATTATTTCAATAATTGATTATAATAAAACAATTTCATCTTTGGATGTGTTTTGTTGAAAAACGATTTTAAGATAATCTATGTCGTTTGAGTTGTGTAGTAAAAAAAATCACTTTTATACATAAATCTGCAAAAAAAAAAATATATGGAGTTATTTTTATAATTTAATATTATTTGTTTGATAGTTAGTTTTGTACGATTGAAATGGGAAAAATGTTATTGGTTTCAAAATAATCTAATAGTGTTTTAAATAAGTTTCAAACTTCAAACTTCTTTCTCATAAAAACAACTTTTTATTTAATTTAATAAGGTTTGTTAAACATATCAGATTAAATCCAAAACCAATTTTTTTTTTAAAATAAAAGTTGTTTCCTTAAATTATAATCTTTCCTAAACAAACTGTTAATTGTAATAACTTTCTAGTTTTTTTGTTTCTATTTTACAAAAAATATGTAAAGAATGGAGCGGAGCGGAATATAATGAAATGAAGCGGAACGAAACAGAATGAAATAAATGTTGCATTCCATCGTTTGGATATTTTATGATGAAATTGAACAAAATTTTCATTCCAAATATTTGGGAAGTGGACGGAACGGAATGAGTTATAAATTTTTTATTCCTATATTACCTTTACTTTAATCACAACAATATTTTATTTACCCGTACATAAGAAAAAGCAATTTCAATCCGGGCACATGCCAGAGTTCCAGTAACTTCAATAATGAGAATAAAACTTGTATATTTAGGACGTGTTATATGAATCAAACTTGAATCCATCTTGTTAGATATGATCATGGCGAACTTAGTTCCAGATAATGTAGTTTGGTATTAGGGGTTGACCTTTGTGATCTGGAATGGAGTCTACAAATGCCTTTCAAATTAATATACCTGCTACCACTTATGAATGCATTTACGAATCATTTGATGTTTTTCATCACATGATTTCGGAATTGAAACTTGTTTTCAAGTATGTGGAGCAGCGTCTCCATTGCTGCCATTCTGGTTTGCAATCTCTCACCATAATAGAATTTTTCATCATTCTGGAATGCTTCTTTATGCTTATTATGTGACCAATCCTTGGTCTTAGTAATTCGGTATTATTATTTCCTAGGTTTGACAAGATGAAAGCAAACTACAGCAAAAAAAAGTCGATGTACATGTGTTGCTTTCATATGTATTTCTTTGTTCGTGTATGTGAAAGAGAAAGGTGGGTTCATGAAAAAATGAAATAAATATGATTGCATACTTGTTAGGGCAAGGAGGTAATTTTATAATTTCATAAATGATTTGATTTTTCATTCCATCCCATTTCGTCCAAATTGGGAGGAAAGAAAAATAAAGATAGGTTATAATAAAATAAGATGGAATGGGTTCCATTGGTTTTCAACCCTTTCCATTCTTTTTTAAGCAATCCAAACGATGAAACATTATGTTATCCCCTTCCATCCTCTTTGCTAACCCTGATGCTTCATTCCTTTAAAATTTCAATAGGATATAAGCTAGGAGGTTGCAATTGGAGCTGCTAATTCTCCGATGAATGAAGTGGTTTTGTCCCTCGACAGCAGAAGCATTGACTTTGAAATTTGGGTTTAAACTGTTATATTTTAATTACTATGGCCGTACAAATTAAAAAGGCATATACAAATAATAATCTATATTTCTGTTTGATCTTATATTCTAGTACAATATAATTAAGGAGGAGCTAATGGTCTACCGTCTTCAAATTCTTCTCCATTCCCATGTAATTTATAACTTCCCTTCACTTTTATACTGACAACGCTATTGAACATGCAACTATGCGTTTGATGATGCAAGCTGTATACATATTGGTGAATGAACTAGGAAAAATCGTAATTGCGGTCATCAGGACTTCCTATTGGCTTATACGTTTGATTTACAAAATCTTTGGTTGGAGAAGATAGACGGCGTGCATGATGAGGGTAAAGATCCCAATAACAACCCTTCTCGCAGTAGGAACCACTCCGAAATGCCAAAAACTGGCCTATTTCGCACCCATGCTGTCTCAAAATGCAATTGTATCTTATGGTTTTCAGAAACTTGAGTTCAACCTCAAAACTGAGCGAGTTTGTTTTGGAACCATCCAAGTCTGCTTCTTTGATGTCGTCCTCGCTTGATATGCATTTAACATGCACAACTCCTCCTGCAGGAAATTTAGATGTTATTCTAACTACGAATTTTGGATGGAGCAATTCGTCCCAAAAGGAAGCGTGGGAGAAGGGAACAACCGCAAAGAATATTATTATGAGATTGAGAAGCAAGCTAAGATTGAAAAAGGATATTCGACCACCCATGGTTGTAGTTGGAGGGGGAGATCATATATTCTATTTATTTTATTCTTTAACAAAATTAGACGGCATCGCCAGTGCAGTGCCAAATTGATCTCGAATTAGGAGATAGGCCTGTTAACGTGCTAAAATTACATGTATAGACAGGTTGTTCAACATTACGAACTAGTACCTTGTTAGCCACCAATTAATTATATGTATTTTGTTTTTTTATATTTAGTAGTAACCAGGTGTTTGCTTAACAACATTACTATATTTGGCGAATTCAACACATCCTGAAAAGATGCTTGCGGATTTAACTCTATAAAAAAAAAACTACAACTGTTATAGTTATATTTTAATAATAATAATAATAAAAAAAAAGAAATATTTGACAAAACTCAAATGCTTCTCCTTCTATTGATTAAAAAAAATGCTTCTCTTTCTCCTTCAATTATTTTAGTGACACCGTTAGTTTTTTTTTTGGTACATTAGTAGTGACTCCGTTAATTGAGTACAAGAATATAATATTTCATTCACACACACATATATATATATATATATATATATATAATATATTTATTCTAACTTCGTATATCTTGTATTTCGATATTCACCTACACTCGATATATAAGTCAAATATCAAATTTGGTGATAGAGAAACCATTTTAACTTGTTTTACCATACGAATTTGCATTAGTGACAAACAACAACTTCCTTTATTTAGTTTCCCCTCTTTATCAATGTGTTGGCATGCATAGTAGTTGGATTTCAAAGATTAATTTGATGGGTTGTGAAATTCAGTAAACTTTGTTGTAAAAAAAAAAAAAAAAAAAAATCAGGTAATTAACTTTTGGATTTTAATTAATAACGGTGGGTATCTGTATATATAAAAGTAATAATGTAGTCTAGGATTAACTAGGGGTCATTTTGTAGATTGTCTTAGGATCAATTATTAATCTTTTTTTAAAAATATTAAAATAAGCAAATAAAACCAATATAAAAGTAAGGTATCTTTTTTTTAGGAATTCATGCAAGTTTTTTTGCAATTAAGCTTATTGATAGGTGCTTTCTCCGGTATCCTTAATAATTTTGTGGTAAAAATTATCTTACCCTACCAAAATGCGCTACCTCAATTAAATGAGTCATGTTAATAAGTCAAGTCAAATGATTATCACCATTTGATCGAACCACCTAGGCAGGGTAAGTTACACGTGAGGTACCGGAGAATTCACCTTATTGATATTTTAAGTTAAATTTTAAAAATGTTACTTTATATAATAGGAATGGTTAATTTTCTTAATATTTTCTATTATAGCAAAAATATTAAATTATCAGGAGTCTTTTTATTTATTATTATTTTAAATTTACAAACAAAATTTATCTTTTCAAATAATATATAATTGTATTCTTTAAACATTATTTATTTGTAAGTCGCACGAGCCTATCTTCTGGTTAGTGTAAAAATACATGTACTTTGTTAAATATTATTAAATTAAGGATTTTCTCACTGGTGTTTTAAGGCAATATAAAATAAGAAATATTCAATTAATAGAAAAGTTTTAAATTTATTAAAAGATTTAATTTTTTATTTTATATACTTTCAATTTTTTTTATGGAGTCAATGATAATGTGAATTTTTTTATACTGTCAACCAATCATACATTAATATATTATTAAAAATGTTTGATTGTTATAATACCTATTCCATATAAGTGGTGAAGTATGATTAGTTGTTAGTGTAAAAAGTTTTATACTAACAATAGAAATTAAGTTTTTTATTCATTAACAAATGCATCCGGACACTACTTGTTAAACAAACTTTTGAATTAATTCTTTGGCGATGGCTAGGGTGAGAGACCATTCATGTCTCTCACCATGCATAATATATCTTAAATCACTGTTGGATGAAGAAGGAGCACCACATACTACTATGAGTATCCCACACCTAATTATTTTTATTTTCTTTCTCACTATGGATCTTTCACTCTCACTCCCCCTCTCCGAGTCCTCCGCCCCTTCTCTGCTGCTTTTCCTCCTCCGCCGGTGGAGGGGAGATAGGCATGGTCTCCTAGCCACCAGCAACTCCACGATGAAAGAGACCTCACGTTTGACGGGGGAGAGGATGGAAAGAGAATGGAGATGCCGCGCATGGCGGCGGCGATGAGAAGGAAGAGACCCGCAGCCGCTGCAGCGGCGGAAGGCCGGCCGCACGAAGCACGGTGAGGGGGAAGAAGGGAGGCCGTGCCACTGACAGCTGCGTTGAGGCCGCGCGGCCACTCGATGGAGAAGAAGAAAGGAGGGTCATGTTATGTGACTGATGGCGGTGACACGGCGGTGGGACGGGGGTGACACGACGGTGGGACAACGGCAGCACGACGATAGGTCTTCTCCATCTTTTCTTTCTTCTCTCCCTGTTTCCTTCCTTTTCTCCTCTGATACACGTCTTCTCTTTCTTTTCTTTTTCTTCTTCTCATTATCTTTTCAAAAAAAAAAAAAACAAGATTGGTTCTAATTGGAATGAACATACTCCAGATGAAGTGATACACAAGAATGATTTGGTGGAGGTGCTTGAAGATTTCAATGAGGAGCAAGGTATATTAGTTACCCCCTTGTTAAGGTTGTTGGTTTCAAGACAGTGTTTTGGAGGCACACAGACCAAGATCAGGTGAGGAGGATTCGTAAAGAGGAGATGTTCCGGTTCTTTCATCAGGTTCCTAACAACTTCCTTACTGGCCAAGAAGCTCATAATGCTCCAAAGGGATGTCAAGAGTTGGATCCAACAGCTACTCCTTTAGAACTCCTTCAGAAAATGACAGAGGTTGATGAGACATCACCGGATCTGCGTGGAGCAATTTCTCGGTGAGGTTGATTCCTCCACGCGCGGCTCCAGGAGGCCGGAGACGTTCTCACAAGAGATTCCCGACCAGATGCATGGTGGTAGTGGTTCTGGTGGATGTGGGAGGTGGAGGCGGCCTTGGGCCTGGGAGAGATTGAGAGAGAAGATAAACAAAAAAATAAAATCAAGTGTGGAAGAGACTATGATGGTATCCTGTGCACTTTTAATCTAATAGTTAAATTAAAGTCTCCCACATGAGAGACATGAGGATGTCATGTAGAAGCTGCCTTAATTCTTTATAAGTTAGATCAAACTTAATTTTTTTTAAAAGAATTAAGTAATACATTATTTAATAATATAAATTAGGATAAGTTTTAATTTTGATTGAATCACGTCAAATGTAATGAAATTTTCTCTATATTCTAATACATTTTTAAACCGTTTATAAATTAAAAATAATTTATATTATAACTTAGTCATCTTGAATCTCAATTAAGTAACATGCATTAATTATTTATGTAGAATTGTCAGATATTGTGAGTTTATGTGGAAAAATACTTAGCTTAATCCAAATAAATTTAATGCATGTTTGAAACCATCGTGAAAAAAGAGAGAATTACGTTTTCACCACAAAACCTACTTTATGTAGCTTCGGTTAAATGAACACCGAAGCTCTTCGTGATGCGCATCCAAACAAGTGCTTAGAAGTAAATCTGATGGTGCCTAAGGGGTATGATTTCCCAAAATATTGTATATTTAGGAACATTGTTTAAAGACAAGAATAACTTATAAAGGTAGCTACTTAATTTTGTATGTTCAATTTTGCATACAAAAGTTTATGTAAACTTTTACTTTAAAAATAGGATTTAATTGGTATGCATTGTCAGTGTAAAGATTTTTTTATACTGTATCAACCAATCATAAATTGTTATATCGATAAAAATGTTCGACTCTTATCTTAATTACCTTAAAATCACATATATATACCATGAATTGTGATTGATTGACACGGTAAAAAACTTTATAATGACAGTATATAACAATAAACTCTTAAAAATATGTTTTTGTCTTAATTTAATTCTTTCAAAAAAAGTTTAACGATTAGATCCTCAACATTTAGTTGTTCAATTTTTCAATCCTTTCTACAATTTAAACATAGATATTAATTTTGATATACTATTTGCGTAAAGTTTTTAACATTATCAATCAATTATCAGTCACAAATCATCCTATGAGTGATTTTTAAAATAATTATGATAAAAGTCAAACATTTACAATGACGTGTACATATTAATTAAATGCATGGTTTATCATATCTGTGATTCTGTGTAACTTTATCTGGTGAGTTATATCATTAAAAAATGACGTTATACCAACTCATCAATGGGAATGCCATGTGGGCAATATCCTAATTTCCTTCCTAGACACACAGTCTTCCCCTAAACAGCTATGTCAAGTGTTTCACTCTTGCTTCCAGCTCGGCTTCCAGCTTTCTAATGGTTATGGTTATAACCTTCCTGTAACCAGAGCATAGCATTGAAGGCTAGAATAGATTCCGGCAGAACAGAAGTTTGGGATCTCGGAGATACTCGTGGTCATGGCGACGGTATGGAAGAAGTCTGTGACAGTGAGGAGTTTTCGTTGACAACAGTGTGGCTAATGACACAGTTGATGAAGACGCCACTAGCCCACTAATGATTCATGATATCCATAATTAGTTACGGTAACTTCCCCACTCCTCCCTATATGGGAGGAAGTGGACCTTAGCCTCTCACTCTAGTCCATATCAAAAATGTGTTATGTGAAATAAACCATCTCTCATCAGCTCTTTATATACCCAACCTCGGACATTAAGAAGACACGATCAGATATATATATATATATATATATATATATATATATGAATGAGAAGGGATCAAGTTACTTCAAAAGTAATTTTAAGAGAGTTACTTTCAATCTCATCCATCCATTTATTTTAATTCAACAAAGGTCATATGACGTCTTTAATAAATTAATGTAGATCCATTGAATTAGAATAAATGGATGAATGAGATTGAGAGTAACTCTCTTAAAGTTATTTTTGGAGTAACCTGATCCCTTCTTTTATATATATATATATATATATATATATATATATATATATATATATATATATATATATATATAACTAGTTAATAAAACAACCATTAATTACATCAAACAATTTGCTGGAAAAACGCTTGGTTCATTCATTCTATATATTAGGGGTGTTCATCAACCGATCCAAACCAATTCAAACCGCAAAAATCGAACCGAAAAACCGAAAACCGAATAAACCGAAAACCGAAAAAATCGCTTTTTTTTTCATTGGATTGGATCGAATTTCGGATCCCCTAGTGAAAATCAATCCAATCCAATCCAAACCGACCTACTATATACATATACTATTATTTTTTAAATTATAGTACTACTCATACTTAAGCATTGTTTTTCATACTTTTATGAACGAACACTCTCATTCTCTTTAATATTTTTGTTGGAATTGTCAAATACTAGATGTATTGGAATGTGTATAGTTATTCATGTACCTAAGAATCAATTGTTATTCATTTACTAGAAGATTTTATGCATATACTTAGAAACTAGAACTACATTAATTCTAGTATATATAGGTTTAATGTTGGTTTTCGACTTAATATAACTATGTAACGATGTATCGATAAAAACCAAATTATCCAATCCAATCCAAACCGCATTTGATTGGATTGGATTGGATCGGATTTTTTTAAGTAAGCAAACCGATCCAATCAAAACCGTAAGTTGTTTTCATCTTTGAATTGGATGATTTTTTGACTCAAAATCGATCCAATCCAATCCGCGAACACCCCTACTATATATGTGGAGATTACATACAATATTAATGAAGCCACAAAACCATGGGCGAATCTATCTTCTACGCGGACCACGCCCACAATCTCTACATGCCAAATCACTCTCAAAGGAAAGTAATCGAGACAAAGATTTGATTTGAAGTAAAATCAGTAAATGGGGACAAAGTAAATACCTCCCCAATTTGGGGAGCTCCCATGTTGTCCTCTCCATATTTCGTTACATAACTTTCACCAACACATTTTCTTCCGAATATGTAACCAAATCCCACGTTTATATGAGTAAAGATCCTCTCCATTTGTCAAAAGAAATGGAGGGCTCCATTACTATAGTTTTGGGTGTATATATCCACATAACCACAAAACCCACCCTTTGTCGTGTCGTGGCTCCATTTGTAATTCACCACTGCATGCAGGGCTATCGTGAAATGCAATACTTCCAAATCAATCGCTTCCTCCTTTTCACCTAACCATAGATACACTAATTAAGCTAAGGTAAAAAGATCATATTAAAACCAACACAATAATAATGATAATAAAACCTCTGCACCACTGACCAACCCCACCATTTACCCTCGCTAATTACTCTACTTGTGCTGCTAATAAATACCCCGAATATACCCCCACCCTTCGTACAAGTACTCAACCATGAAACTAAGCTGCAATGGGTGTCGCATACTCCGCAAAGGTTGCACTGACAATTGCATCATCAGGTCGTGCCTTGAGTGGATCAACTCACCTGAGTCCCAAGCCAACGCCACTCTCTTCCTTGCCAAATTCTATGGCCGCACTGCCTTGTTCAACCTCATCGCGGCCGCTCCCCAACACCTTCGCCCAGGTGATCATCACCTCATGCCCCATCCTTGCTTACAAATATTTTATTTCCTTAATTTCCCTCATTTTAAAATTTTAATTACGAAAATATTAAAGTACGTAGAAAAAAAAAATCTTCTATCTAGTTAGGTTAGGTTGCATTGCAATTGTAAAAAATTATAAATAATTAGAAAATTTAATTGATACAGTCACAGTTGCAGTAGTTATTATGTGATAATTAAGAGACTTCCAAAATTATAATGTTGTTGTCATAATTATGTTTATTTAAAAGCACGACATCAAAGAAAAAGAATCTAATTATATCTCAAAAGTTAATAATAATGAGAATCTAACTTTTGTGTTTCTTTATATATATTTTCAGCTGTGTTCAGGTCACTGTTGCATGAGGCTTGTGGGAGGCTGGTGAATCCAACTTATGGGTAAGTGGGATTGTTCTGGACCGGTGAGTGGGCCCGATGCGAAACTGCCATTGACGCTGTGCTGAGCGGGTCCATGATCAATGGCGTGGCAAATTTTGATTGGCGGACCACACGGGCACTTGGTGGCGATCACGTTCTCCCAGCATGTGATAAACACCACGTGCCTAGAGTCACGGATATGGGCGACGGGGGAGAGAGAACCCGGTCCAAGAGACTCAGGAAATTTATCAGGCCCAAACCACTAGTGGGTCCGATGGACTCAACTGCACTGTGGAAACCAAGTTGGGATAGTGGGAGCGCGGAAACAATGGAGGCTTCGTTGGTGAGCCAGGATAAGCCGAATCGAGCCACTGAAACCGGGCTGAACTTGGAACTCACTCTCGGTTTCCGTTGCCAATCTACCACTGGCAGGAAAAAACATTATTAATTTTGTTCATTGCCGATTTTCTCCTTTTGGCTTTATTAATTTAATTATCCATGTGAACTTCAGGAAAAAGAAAAAAAAAATCATTGGGCATATAGGCTAATGTAAATGATGGGGAGAGTCTTTTGGTTAAGGAGTAGAAAAGATACTCAGGTTATATATAACAACCGGTATATTGGTGTTATTGTTGGATAATATTGGTGTCACATTACTAGTGGTCTGAAATTTATCTCAACTATGATTTTATGCAGCAGGAACACCACCATAGGCGTTTGGATGCCTATTTAGTTTGTAAGTTGTTTTCCGAAAATTTAGGGCATCTTTGCTTTGTTTTTAATTTTCCATTTTCATTTTTTGTTTTCAAAAAATAATTACAAAAATATCACTTTGTTCTCATTTTATTTCCCGTACAAATATTTGAAAACAAGAAATATAATGAAAACAAGATGATAATTTTGTAATTATTTCTGAAAACAATAAATAAAAATAGGAAAATAAAAATAAAAAAAACAGACCCTTATTATTTATTTCATTGGAAATTAAGGGAGTATCAAAGGAAAAAATATAGCTAATATAAATAAAAGGCTTAATTGTACTTTTGATCCATGTACTTTCACAATTGCGTGATTTTGGTCCCTGTAATTTAAATTACTCAAATCAAGTCCTCAAACTTTCAAAATTGTCTAAAAAATTATTAGATAATTTTTTTCTATATTTAAAATATTAATAGATATAATATATTATTATAATATATAACTACTAATATATAAAATTTCATCGCTTAATTATTTTAACAATGAGAGGAAAACAAGTACTCAGATAATTATATAAATAATAATTATCTACAATTTCAAAATATATATATATATATATATATATATATATATATATATATATTTAAAATTAAGATTATAAATTTATTTATTACATATTTTTTATTTGAAGATAATTTATATTTCCAGTAATTGTTTTCCTCTTTCTTAAAATAACTATATGATGATATTTAAATGAGTGATCTATCATAATAGAATACGAGTTTAATTTTAATGCAAAGTTTTTTTATAAAAAAAAAGATAAGGCTCCTCTAAAGTAAATTTTCTATAAAGTGAATAATTAAGGGTGTTTTCACCCTTGATTTAATAAAATGCATAAAGATCTTAACTCATTTTATTAAATTAATGGTGAAAACATCTTTACTTACTTACTTTAGAGAGAAATTCACTTTGAAAGAACTTTTTCCTAAAAAAAATACCATCAATTAATTATAAAATGGCATATAAATAACTTTTGAGATATTTATTTTGAGAACTAAATATTTTGATCATCTGTTGATGATAAGAAGTAAGAATTCGTAAAATGACTTTCCTTTCATTTTTATTGGTTGTCTCATGTCTCCGTGATTTCCGCCACAATTCTATTATTTTGGCTTTTCCTTCTTTGCACTTTCGCAGCTCACAGTACGAATTTATATTCGCACTATATAGCACCACTGTAAAAAAATTGAAAGCCCCCCTGTAAATGATCTGAGTTTAATTTCTATGTATTATTAAGGGAAAATTTTTTAGATTGTCAACCAATCAGAAATCTTATTATGGATGACTTTTAAGATAGTTAAAATAAGAGTGAAACATATTAGCTTATGTGAAAATTTACAATTGATTAACGATGTAAAAAAATCTTTACACCGACAGTGTATACCCGAATAAATCCAAATGATATTGTAAAAAAATTTTATAATATTTGGGGATGCATAAAAGAACAAGAATTAAATCAAAATTTATTGTTTATTTCTACACATGTATTTAATTTTGATATATTATTAGTGTAAAGTTTTTTACACTATCAATCAATCACAAAACATTCTATATGTCACTTTTAACGTAGTTATTAAATGTTTTTAATGATATAGCAATTTATGATTGATTGACAATTTGAAAAATCTGTACACTAATAATACATCATAATTAAATTGTTTATGTATTTTGTCTTCGAATATATTACCATTATTATATTGTTCTTCTAGAGTAATTAATAATAATTTACTCTAGTAGGGAGAATCACGCGGACATTATATATTATGTTGTTTACATACTCATGGGCTACAAAGATATAAATAAATTTTTGCCGTGATCAACTATTTTAAGCAAGAGCCAAATATGTTGCACTTAATAATAATTTTTATATTTTTTTTTACTATTAATAAACCCCTATGTATAAACTTCCGGTCCTTATTCTTGAACATGAATTATTCTCCATAATATTTTTCCTCCTTGATGCTTCACGTGGTGTATATTAAACAATTTTTTGTCATATTTTATTTATTTTTTAAATACATTTCTAATTCTGCTAATTAATTGCTATAATTACTAAGTTTTTACTTATTTTTACATTTAATATTTTTATTTTTTAGGATAAATGTTTATAATTACTAATACTAATTTTTTGATTGTCTACGTTATTTGCTATCATATTTTATTCAAATTGTTATCATTTAAAATTAATTCAAATACTAACTATTTACTATCATATATCTTATTCACATTTATCTTTTAAAAAATAATGTTATAAATTTTATAATTTTTTATATATCCTTTTTTAAAAATTAAACGCTAACAAATCAAACAATATATTGAATTTGATAACATGTTACATATGCATATCGTGTTAAATTTTAATTCATTTAAATATTAAAGCATAATTAGTTAATAAATAATAATTAAATAAATATAAAAAAAAACTCATACATTGCACAGAATATTTACTAGTTGCAAATAAAATGTGTTTTTTTCTTTATGATAGGATCCTTTTCTGCTATTTAACAACAAACAACGGGAAAGGATGCGAATCCAATAAAAATGGAATAAATTGTGAAGAGGAAAAACATCTGGTGCACAATTTTGTTAGAATCATTAATTATTTATGTAGAATTGTCAGGTTTTGTGAGTTTATGTGGAAATGTATTTACCTTAATCCAAATAAATTTAGAAGTAAATTTAACCGTGCATACGGGGTAATTGATAAAAAAAATCGTGCATAAGGGGTATGATTTCCCAAAATATTGTATATTCAGGAATATTAATTGTTTAAAGAAAATAATAACTTAAAAAGGTAGTTACTTAATTTTGTATGCTCAATTTTGCATATAAAAGTTTGTGTGAACTTTTATTTTGATCTTTAAAAATATATTTTTTTCTTAATTTAATTCTTCAAAAATAAATTTTATCTTAGATTACCATTTAATTCTTCAATTTTTCAATCTATTCTATCATAGTTATTAATTTTGATACATTATTGATATAATGTTTTTAAATTTATCAACCAATTATTAATCACAAAATTATTTTATAAATAATTTTTAAAATAATTATGATAAGAATAAAATATTTATAACGATGTAAGAATTTATAATTGATTGATAATGTAAATTTTATTTTACGGTAATAATATATTGCTAATTAAATGTATTATCTATCATAACTTGTAACTTCATCATTAAAAAAATGACGTTATTCCAACTCATCAATGTGAATGTCATGTGGGCAATATCCCAATTTCCTTACTAGGCACAGTCTTCCCCAAAACAGCTATTCGCTCTTGCTTCCAGCTTCTGACTGGTTATAACCTTCCTGTAACGAGAGCAACAGCATTGAAGAAGGTTCTGTGAGGAGTTTTCGTTTACAACGGTGTGGCTAATGGCACAGCTGATGAACTCGAGCAACCATGAAAGGATTTAGGGACATCGAGTCGGTGATGTGAAGTTCGGTGGCAGAAGAGTGGATGAAAATGACGCCCATCACACTGGGTGTAGCGAATAAATGCCAGTCATGTGGGGCAACTGGCAAGACACAACTGTGGGAACAGAATTTTAGATTATTTGGCCACGTGGTTTTGATATTCATGAGTTTGCATGTCATGTCATTTTCTAAAGGTACAAGTCAGCAAGTGAAATTATTACCTTCAAGGAGATTTCTCCTTACGGCACCAATGCCAGTGAATCAATTAATTTGCGACAAACGTGTTTTAAAAACTTAACTTAATTTAAGACGAATTTTTTAGTGCTTTCAGTAATTTATACTCTTTTTAGATTGTTTAATCGGATGGTCAAAACTTAATTATATATGATATTGATATGATTAATCTAATTGATATATCATATTCTAATTAAATAAAATAATTTTTATCCAAAAATTATGGGATATTAAAAAAAATATCAAAATTTAATCATACGATTAATATTTTAAAGTTGATAAATGAATCCTTATAAATAATTACTCAAAATAAAATTAAATGAAGGATCACATAAATATAAAACCAAACAAAATATAACAAGTAAGATAATGAGTAGACAACATAGAAACTATTGTCATGTACTAATATCTTGTTTGGTACAGCGATGGGATGTTCAAAATCCCGTCCAAATGGACTCATCGTGAAAATTTCCTTTTGGAGCTTCCACGTTTTAAACAAAAGTATTTTCTAAAATGCAATTACTAACGTAAATTTGAGTTGGACGTGAATTCATACCGCAGAAACAAACATATATTAAGGGTCCGTTTAGGTAAACAACTTAATTAAGCGCTTATTCAATAAGCTCTTTTTCATATAAGCCAAAAACAACTTATTTTTATAAACTTTCCTGACAAGTTTATGGAAATAACCTAAAAGGAATTTACGGAAAGATCATAAACTATTTTCATAAACTATTTGTATATGTTTAATTTTATAAGTTATTTTCATAATCTCTTTATAAGCTCTTCCAAACTCACCCTAATTGGTCTATCTTAAAATGGCACGGATATCCTCCCATCTTTAGAGGCTTGAGAGAAATCATTTAACTTGAAACGTACATAGAGATTGAAAAATTGGAGAGTTCAAATTTTAAGGATCAAATTAATAAAAGTTATTGTTAAGAGATGAAATTTATAAAAGGTACCCTTTCAAGGGTGACACTAGAGTGTTAGTTAAATAATTTTGACATGACCTGCATGTATTTAATAATAAATTGAGTAAATTGCACTTCACTATCTTAAAATTTATTAAAATGACAATAAATTCCAAATTTGACTATAAACTGCATTTCATTCTATTTTTTTAAGTATTGATTAACTATTAACTTAACACCGTTAAGTTACTTAAAAATAAAAAATATTTATAATAGAATAAATTACACTTCACCTCCTTGGATTTTATCAAAATAACAACAAACCCCAAACATGATGATAAATTATACCTCGTCCCAATTTTTAGTGTTGACTTACCATTTATTGACTTAACATCGTTAAGACACTAAAAAATAAAAAAATATTTACAAGTAGTTATTTGATATTTATACATTAAAAAATGTTTTAAAGATTAATAATAGGCTTTCTTGTTTATAAAATAAATTTGATTTTTTAATTTAAAAAATGTACAATTTGAAAATCTTATAAAAAGGAATATGACTCATTTAAGTGTTTATTATTTCAGTCAGTTATACATTTATTTTACTCAAACAATTGATTTTGCGATGGGCTCGGGTCCTTTAAGTAAATGGTTAGGAATTCGATTCCTGACTTTTGCGTATGGAAAAAAAACCTAGTTGGGAGGGGGCATCCCACCTTGTGTGACTTCATATTCTCCAAAGGAGATTAGTTTCGTTGAACGACCAGGGAAACTCCTTGCAAAAACAGACAAAAAAAACAAAATATTTTTTCTTATACACTTAACATATAATGGATATATATAAAATGTATAACAATTATGTGCCAAATGATTTTTTTCATTATATTCTTGTTTTTTAATCATTTAGCTCAACAACTTCCAAATAAATATAATGCTTTCAATATGTTATCTATAGAGCATATTAATTATTATAAAAATATTTTTTGATAAATATAACATAAATGGTTTTCAAAAAAGCATATTTGAGTATAAGACTGAATACAAATTTGTCAAATTATAATATATAAATTAAATGAGTATAATTTGACAAATGTTATGAAATATCATTTTTTTTATTATCACTAAAGTTATTTTTATAAGTTTATGTATTAAGTATTTACAAAAACGTGAATTTTAATCCCAAACTTTATTATCATCTAAAAGATAGAGAGATTTATCTCCATTATTGTGCTCAAAATATGCCTATTTAAATGATATTTTATTATATTTATTAAAAACAAATACTATAATAATCCATATATTTTATAGAAAAAATAATTGAAAGTGTGATATTTATTTAGAAGTTATTGATTTAATAACTCACAAAAAAGAAACAAGAATATAATATAAAAAAAAAATCATATGTTAGTGTATACTAAAAAATGATATTAATATCCATCATTTGTTAGTGTATACAAAAAAAACCATCTATTTGAGCAAAATAAACATATATACAGTAGATTGAAAAAATAAATACTTTTTTTTAATTATATTCCTTTTTATAAGATTTTCAAATTTTACATTTTATTTTTCAAATTAGAAAATCAACTTTATTTTATAAACATGATATTTAGAAACCTTTTTTAATGTATAAATATTAAATAATTAATTATAAATAGTTAGGATTTGTGGTTATTTTGATAAACTTTAACATTGTGGGAGTGTAATTTACTTTTATAAATTTTATAGAAGAAATTAATGCTTGTACCTGTGACTTTTATACTAGATAGACAGAGTGCAGTAAGTATGATACTCAATTTGTCAACTAATCTGCATATCCAGACTTCGAGAGTTAGAGAGGCGTATTCAAGTAGGATTTTAAAAGAGTATTTTGTGATAAAAAAAAATAAGTAAATCATCAATTTGATCCTGAAATTATATGGTCGCATCAATTTGATTCCTAACATTTTTGAAATTTCAAAAACATTCCTGAAGTTATCAAATGTTAATCAATTCAGTCGCTTCGTCAGGGACCAAGTTGATACGACCTTACAAATTTCAAGGATCAAATTGGTACAATGATCAAATTGATACGACCTTATAATTTCGGGAACCAAATTGAGGATTTACTCTAAGAAAAATGTCTTATGATATTTAAGTAAGACTTTTAAATAATATAAACGTGTCTTGTGGTATTAATCGAGACTTTTATGATATTTTAAAGAGTGTGTCCAAATCTAATGATATTCAATCAATATTTTTAACAAGTAACAATGAGTCTTTTGATATTGAAAAACTTCCTAATTTCGATAAATTTTTTTTAATGTGGAATTTGTTTGAATTTTTACTAATGAAAAATCTCACCCTAACCCAGCAGACTTTTCAAGATTCCCATCGTCGAGTTACCTCTTTCCTCGTCCTTCCCCTCCCACCCTGTAAATTGCATAACAGCAAATAAATAAGTCTTTGTTCCCTACTTCCCGTCCCGCCCATTTTTTTCTGCTTTGTCTCTACTTTCTCTACTTTAACTGGATTGCGCCTATGGAAGTGTTATATGAATTTTCTATAAATCATGAATTTGCTAATATGCATTTTAGCATGAATATGCTTGTACCTATGCTCCTGAAATCCAAAATTATGCATGTTTTCTCTATTAAGCTAAAAATGAGTGTTAACTTTTTCATTTCTTTGTATTGATTCTTGTAATTTTAAATGTTTACTAAAAATAAATTTAATCCTTTTAAATCTTATAAACCCATGCAGTCCTTTGAAATCTTATAAATTTTTATGATATAATTCTTTTAAAATCCAAACATACAAAATCTTGGTTATAAAAATCTTATAAGTTATTACATTTCTAAATAATCTATCAAAATCCACAAATTTTTTTTTATTCTAAATTAGTCTTTTAAAATCCTAATTAAATATAGCATTTAGTGTTAATTTTTCTATGTTGAGACCTTTGTAAAATTTGAAATTAATTAAACATAGTAGATGCTATCTAACAATCATTGTTATCAAAATATTTTGTAGTAACAGTTTGAGGTAAACAGAGTGTGTGTGTGTGTGCAAGCAAGAGTTTAAGAAGAATTAGATGGGACACAAAGACAACCCCCACCCGAAAAAGGGGAACAAAAAAAAAAAAAAAGATATAGATCGAACGATTTATTCATTACTTTGAACTGCTTCTACATTGATTTACCAAAATTGTTATATACAAATAGGATTAATTGATATGTAATGTCAACCTTAAGAATCACACATACTATGAGTTGTGATTTGTTGATAATGTAAATAACTTTATACTAAAAGTGAATAACAATTAAAATAAAATGAAATGAAAATCAATATCAAATAGCTAAATATAACATTTAGCAATTACTAACAAAAATATAGTGTTTAGTAAAAAAAATATATATATATAGCGGGAGAGCAATGAATGTCAGCTCTTATTTATTTAGCAAAGGAAATGTCGGTGCTGCAAATGAAGCCCTCTTCACAAATCTACCTTTCATTCTGGGTCTCTTCTCTGCATTCAATTTCCTAACCTCGTACCTTATTTTCTTTGAGAATAACCTTGTTCGCCGCTTTTCTCTGTACCTTGACACCCTTGCCTCTCTGCCCCCGTCTGCCACAACTGGATGACACCCAAATCCACCATAAGGATTATGAAGCTCCGTTCCACAAGTTCCCTAATTTCAAAACAGCACAAATTAAGCTTCTTAGTCAAACAACATCGGTTATTTTAAAAATTTGCTTAACAAAAAAATTGCTTCACTCCCATGCTTAAATTTAATTAGTATACGCTTGTGTATCATTCATGTGAACGAATCGGTTATTTTAAAAGTTGGAATTCGAAAATAATTAAGCAAATATGTTAGTAGGACCAAATAAAGTGCTTTGTTTGTTTAAGATCGTGGGCATCCCAAACTTGATTCTAGGGAAGTAAAAGTGACTTTGGGCAATTTGGGAGCGTCTGTTTATCAAATTAAGTTGAAAAAAATCAATTCTGGATTAGGTAGAATTGTTTAAAATTGGATTCAAGAATCAGCCTTTAATAGAGAGGAGAAATTTGAGAAAAGAAGATAAGAGTCAGTTGTGAATCCCCACAAGTAATTGGAGTATGAATTAATTAATGATAAAAAGGCCAAGAGAGGGAGAAAGCAAATTAAATACCATGCAGTGAGGCCAGCACTGATCATCAGGGTCGAAGTTTGGTTTGTGACCAGTAGTCCACGGACACTTTTGGCTAGAAGCCCAGGCACGGATTACTGCTTCATAATCAAGCTGCAACAATATCTTCTTCCTCTTTGATTCACCATTAATATTCTCCACATCTTTCCCTATATGATCCAAAGGAACCTTCTCCTCGATCACTTCTTCGGTACTTGTTTCATGAGAATCATAATCAAAGCTCAACTCAAACGTTGTTTCTCTTTCCATCTCCATCATCTTATTGCAGGCTGTGGAAGCAGCCACTTCAGGGTTCTCTTCCTCTTCCATCTTCACCTTCTTCCCAATACTACCCTCAGAGCACTCCCACGACCCTTCCTCTTTGGTATCCACCAGCCCCAGCTCTTCCATTCCTATGCACTCGTTTTCTAGTCCCCTACCCAACAAGCTCTCAACATCAGCAGCAAACTCAGCAAGTTCAATCTCAGATGGAAGAAGAAAACCATGCAAGCTTTCCACCCCATGGTTGTTGCAATTATCCAATATTGAAACCTTGCAGCTCTCACTCCCCTTGTTTTCGGCCTCAGGAACAGTAACATTAACAGCTGCTGTACCTTCAGCTGAAGTCACAGAAGAAGAAGGAGGACTACATAGCTCAGACTCGGTACGTAGAAAGGGTTCGAATATGGGAACCCTATAAAGAAGCTGCTCCTCGTTCTCTTCATGATGGGAATTCACTTCATCGAAACCCACTTCGGGAACCAGATCATGGAAAGGGTTGTTTCTCGAAGGCTCGTTACTGGAGTTCTTAGGTGTGGCTGATGAGTGCTTCCCTTGTCTTGGTGTTCGAGCTTTCTTGGTGAAACCATGGTGCCAAGATGGAGCATAGTTGAGTTCGTGGGAGGATTTGTACGACGCCGTTTTCAAGCGGAGTCTTTCATGTCTACGAGCCAATGGATTAGCTGAGTGAACAGAAGAGTCACAAGCTTGGCATAGGAAAGCATCGTCTGCAGCACAGTACCAGCGTGCCCTCTTTGTTATGCAGCTATCACACGCTCTTGCGGTTTTCCCACCAACTGGGTTCGCCACATTCTTATTAGCTGAACTCATCAGATTCAGATTATTATGCTAACTTGCTTTCTTTATTGTTTGGTAACACCTGACGCTAAAAAGAGAAGGGAATACAATTATTTTTGTCTAGAGAGTGTGGATGAACGAGAGAGGATGCAGTGGTGTGGGAGGGGTGAGTGTGTAGTGTGACCCACCAGAAGCGCTTTTGCAGTGCATTTAACAGCGAGATATCGTTTGGGTTTTGCACTTTTTGGGATCTTGTTGCATAGTGAAGGGGTGAGCTTTTGGGGTCCACAAGGGAAGGCCTTATCTAGTTTTTAATTGGTGGGGCTTGTAATGTTGATCCTATTCTCAGCCTTCTCATTGGTTGGCTCTATAATCAGAGGGATTTCTGGTGGAGACCCACATGCCCTATGGATGAGCATGGGCCCTTTTGATCCAGATCTTGGAAAGAAAATTTTTATCTCTGTACCCATCTTTTCAATTTACTAGAAAATTTGAATGAGACCCTTTTGTTAGATTGTCTTGCTTCAGCGTTATACCTGGGTTGGAGTCCCTGACTTGTTGTTCTACGGTCCCCGTGATCCATTTCTCTTTCTCTCCCACTCACTATTCTGGCCTCCCAAGTCCTACCAATTATTTCTGTTTCAACTTTCTGTGACTGAGTAACCAATGCAACCTTGCCATCTCAAATTGGCCCTTATCTTATTATCGGGTACTGTATATGTTATGGAAAATGTTTTTTCACTCTAAATATAATACCTGTGTCTGATGATAGAAGTTTAATTAGATACGTACTGTTATATATAAATATAAATATAAGATGATATAACTTAAATATTATATTTTAAATATTTAAATGACAAATATCATAATATTTAGATTGAAGGATATATGGTCACATCCATTGCCATTTATCCTGAAGCAACCGTAAGTGAATAGACTATAGCAGATCAAAACATTAGGATTTACTTCTCTCACATTTTTAGTTCTTGATTTGCTTTATCCAAAAAGTATCAAAAAAATGCAAGTAGAGAGAAATAAAAATAAACTACTACAAGGAACCCTAATTTCAGGATATTATACTATATTTCCGTTCGATCACTGAAAACACCCCAGTACTCTAGTTCCCCGAATTGCAGAGAAGTCGGACAAAGAAGTCACACATTTGGTTCATAAATATATGTATTTATTTTACGATATAGAAGTTAGTTAATTAATTAGTTAAAACAGTTTTCTAACTGTTTTCTATTATCAATGCTTGGTTGATGTATATAGTCGATAAGGGACCTATCTAAATTAAGCTTTACTCAGTGTTCAATACAATTGAGAAATTTTTCCTCTCATTTCATTTCATTTTCCCAAAAGGTTCTCCCCTTGATAATTTACGATAATACATAAAAACTAAAGCTTAGATCGTAAACTCATAGCAAGTTGAGGCTCTCAAACAATCACTGAAACACATCAACAAATACTTATAATTCTCAAAATATCATCTCATGACTTTTCAGCTCTTTTTTTCTCATTTTCCTTAAACAAACTTCTCAATTATTTCTCTAATTATTCATTGGTGCATTCCAGCTTCTCAATAGTCCTCTCTCATTAAGGTTGACCGCAATTGAATGAGCATTAGCACTTGATATTCTCCTCTCCCTCTCTTCTTATATAGCCATTTTCATATACAAACTTAAGAATTTGACTCTTTTAAAGGGAGCTTAGCTTATCTCTAAATTGAGAAAATAAAAGTGTATCCTCCCTTAATTTGATAAAGTGCATAGATATCTCAACCCACAAAATGATATTGTTTTATGTCGGATTTGATCAAGGCCCAATAAGCATCAAGACCTTACATCCCAAGACGTTATGGCCTCCGAGCTCAAAGATTCGAAAGACCTCGAGCTCCAGAATCTGAGCTCTTACATATCGACTTTATACATCAACCAAGACACTCTAGTTCATGAGCTTGGCCACCTAGCCGAAGTACGGAGACCTCTACCCATTCGGATAGGAGCTCCAAGTGAATGAAGATGAGAGAACCTTCTAGAAAAGGACACATTGGCAACACTCACAACGAGTGACGCACGTGAATCTCGCTAATAGAATGGGTCCAGCTCAACCAAATCACGCCCGACATGCTTCTCCCTGGCCTATAAAGCCGTTCTCAAGGCATCGAGCTCAGGGGGCATCTCACACACACAATAGACTAGGGTATTCATACATGTACTCTATATACCACTATATTATTGTACTCCCATTTGTAATAATATACTCGTTCTGGCACGACAGAACAATTGGCGTCCATTGTGGGGCTAGGTAAAACTTTTACCTGGCTGCACCAGAACTTGGTCGCTGCTCCAACTCGGTTGGATCCCCTACTTCCCTCGAGTAGCAACTCACCATCAGAATAAATTAAGACCACCTCCGCACGTTCGGTAATGCTATCGTTCCCTACCCGCCATATGCATCTCCCGACATCATTTGTGACCTCACTGTTTCCTTCAGATATGTGATGCACAGCTTCGGATTTAGAACAATCGTCCTCAAATCTACAACACATCACCATCGAGACTCAGATGCCATTGCTGGATCTACAAAGCTTGGACATTTACCACCCAAATCTATAGATCTGCGAGCACTGGAAACCCGCAACCATGATCCATACTCTCAGATCGACGTCATCACGATTCATCCAATAACCTCACTCACCAAGCCTTGGCAGTGCAGATTCACGTTTCTGCCCTTCTTTTACCTCGACCTCAAGGTCTTGTACTGTTAGAGCTGGGTATATGGACCTAAGCCCGCAGACAGTCCGTTTAGCCTGCAACCCGCGCGGGTCTGGACTAGGCAAAGTTCATGTCCATTTAAATGCGGGTTTTTTAAGTTAGGTTCGTTTAACCCGTGGATTAAATGGACTTTGTCCGCAGACTCGCGGACCAGTCCGTGGACTGACACAAAATAAAAAAATTCTGAATTAGGAGGACTTACACGCCCAAAGTTATGGATTATGTTTGATGTACTTGTTTGTGTTGGAGCATTATTGGATTATGTTTGATCAACGTTAAGTATGAATTGTGCTGAAGATATTATTGCTTTGGATTGTGTTTGATGTACTCATGTCAAATATTACTTGTTTTGGAGAATTTTTAGATAAAGTTGTATGAAAATGGTGCAGGCTATTAAAGCAGGTTATATTCAGACTTTGCATTTATCAATTTCAATCTTTTTAGCATAAAAAAGGTTTTATCTAAAGAAAATAAAAAAATAAATAAAATTTAGAACTGTCCTACAAAATTTGCTCCTCTATTTTTTGAGTCCGTGGACCAGTCCATTTAACCCTTAGACTATGCCGACTGGACGCAGACTTGATAAATACAAGTCCATTTATTTTGCAGACTATTCCGGTTCAATCCGTCTAAGTGCGGACTAATGGGGACCGAACCGGACCATACCGTATACCCAACTCTACGTACGATACTGCCACCATCTTCTGCAATAAACCTGCACAATTACACAGAAATGTCAAGCCTTAAATCCACACAAAAGCACCAACAGAATCTTTCGGATCTCCGAGGATATTTATCATATACAATGCTATTCAATTTTGTCTATGCTATTACTACATTCTTAAGCATAAATATCTCGATCGATGATTGTTCCTCCCGATGATGTTTTCTTTCCAGGAGTAGCTATGAAATCTGCTTAAGCGGTGCAAAAACTAGGATTAGGGGAAGAAGCTTTATATTTACCTTGCACTGTTGCCGTAACGATACTAGAAATGGAAGATTCGGTTCTGAGGCCGATGTGAAGATCAACATCCCAAAAACATTTGAACATCATGGTCCAACTTCACCCAAATGAGATCACGGAACCTCGCAATTTGCTCACCGAATAGTAAGAACAAATTACTTTGAATAATAGTTACACGTGAAAGTAATCGGTACAAGGTAGACCTCCATTAACCCGATAATATATCAATTTTTAATGTTTATTATAATGGATGTTAATATTGCATCATCATACTCCTCATTATGCTTATTATTACTATGCTCATCAACGCTACTATAGTCGCTCCGTTAGCCCGTCAATAACTACTTGTTATTGATACTTGGACATGCAAATGTGGTACACATTGAAATCGTACAGGTAAGAAAAGACTTACTAACTCAGAAATCCCACCAAAAAGAGAAAGGTGAGGTCGAGCTCCAACTCCCTCAAAGAGGAGTGTCATCCAGTTCAAAACCTACCTCCGAAGAGAAGACATAAAGAAAGAGCGTCAAAGAGGAACACATCAAGACGACAGGCATAGACAAAAGCAAGATAGAGGATGAAGTCAAGAAAAAACTGTCAGGCGATGCCGCATGAGAGCAAATTTGAAATGGATTGCCGACCTTATAGCAAGTTCCTCTGGCACAATAAACATCACAATCGGGATGACCTCTTTAGAATCTTAGAGGAAGTAAGGAGGATAAGCAGACATATTGTAATCCTACCTTGGACATAGAAATTTAAAAAGTCTTGTACACTTGAACAATTAATAGTAATATGGTAGGCTACTTGTTACTTGTAATAGGGCAGAAAATTAAATTGATTACGCTTATTACTTGTGTAAGCTGCAGGAAAATCTGTGAAGAAGACATGCAATCGAACTTAAGCTCCCCCTCAAAAGATGAAGACACGAGGTTGAGCTCAAACTCCCCCTCAAAAAACGAAACCCGAAGTTGATGCGGTTGGACAATGTGGACCGTTCGATCGTGATCGGACGATCTACATTTTAAGGTTGTATTTTAAATCTGATTTTCTTATCTTGAAATATGGACCGTCCGATCGATATCAGACGATCCACATCGTCCCATTGTGTCATCTTCGATCTTTTATTACTGCAGCAAATTTGGATCCTTGTTCGCTCTTAGTCTTATATTTCTGTTATTCGTGTTCTTGGGTTTCTATCCTTACATTGTAGGAGGTTAATTGACCGTAACAACAACATTGGCTACCAATTGTCAATCTTCTAAAATCACAACTAGGAACCAAACGTCGGCACTGAAGGGTCCCAACAACAACAACAATTTAAGTGGGGGGAGAGAGGTGTTTGTCGTTGAGTTTGAATCAATTTCAAGATAAAAATAACTTCATTTAAACATGATAATTGGTTAAGATTTGGTTTGAATTGAATTGATCTAATATTAAAATTGATTGTAATATTAAAATTAAATCAATAAAAAATATTTCAATAAAAGTTAATTTTAATTAAGCTTTTATTTTTTTCGGATTAGATTGTTGGATATGAAAACTGATGGAGTATTTGCACCATTCGTGTGGGGAATATGTAAGTGATATCCAGAACTCGATAACTCAATATCTCCAAGCATCCAGAACTCTTTAATTCGATAAAAAATGAACAAAGTTTTTGAAAGAAATGCTCGTCCAAAACTCACACAAAAAATAATAGTTATATAAATGAAAGAAGAGTATTTTGATCCTATTTATTTTAATAAATCTACTGTATTTTAATAAAATTATTATTCATTGACAGAACATGGTTATTCATAAAAAAAAAAAAAAAGAACATGGTTTAATCATAATAAATGTTTGAAATTATGGCTGGATAATAGGAACCAAATTCAAAAGTTGTAATAAAATATGAGTAAATCTCCAATTTGATCCTTTCGTCAATTTTGTGTTAATTTGATTCCTGAAATTATAAGGTTCGTATTAACTTAGTCTCTAACAGAGGGACTGGATTGATTAACGTTTAATAATTTTAGGGACGTTTTTAAAATCTTGAAAATGACAGGGATCGAGTTGATACGATCTTACAAATTTAAAAACGAAACTGAGGATTTACTCAATAAAATATAGTTTAGGGAAGAAGGAAAAAGGAAAAAAAAAAGACACTTTTCATTTTGGATAAACAGGAAATTTCGGTCAAGAAGATATGCGTTAGGTTGACAAGTAATATAAATTTGATCACTTGATAAGAATTTGGTTATGGTTTATATAGTTAAAATACTTAGAAAAACATATATGAATGGACATGAGTATGTAGTGGTGTGGAAATTATGATAACTTGATAAGAATTTGGCTATTGTTATTCAACAAGCAAATGGATATTACAGTGATGTTGGAGACTTTATTCTCATCAATGCCTCCAAATTCCAAAATTTAGCCCCAGATACAAATTTTGACAAGGATATGGTGAGGACTTGTGGAAATATGTCGACATATTCCTTGATGTGATAAGGACTATACCTATTGCCAATTTGCCATCTTATTTCTCTCTCTTCCCTTTCACAAGTCAAATTGGAATCTTATTCACTTGGATACTTGATGCCGAAATTAATAGGTAAAAATAAATGAGAAATGCTAGCATCTACGGATGAGAATAGGCTAGGTCGAATTAGATCCTGACAGTCCTGAGTCTCATCTATTTTTCAATCTTACGGCTCAAGTCTAACCTATTAGCCTGATATAGGCCAATTTTTAAGACATGGCGTGACCTACTTCAAAGTCTGATCTGGCCTGAAAGCCTATTTAAAAGCTTACTTTTCAATAAAACTTTTAAAAATGTCTCCATCTATAAATAGGTCATAGGTCTTCACTTGTAAATAGGTTGCTAGGCCTTCATAAATAAATATGCAAGTAGACCTCTGCATTTAATTGAGCCAATAGACCTTTACTTTCAAATGTTATCAATATTATAAATAATATATTACAGTATTATATATTAAATTATATATATATATATATATATATAAAGCCTTAGTCTGACCTCTTTTAATTATATAGGCTTTTTAAAAAGTATTGACCTGACTTTTTTGTTAAATAGGTTAGACCTAGCTAGGCCATATATAGGCCCCTGATGAGCGGCCTGACCTATTTCCATCCCTACTAGCAATACACTCTCTAACACTCTCTTTCTAATACAGTCTCTCTTATTGGTTGAAATTCATGTCGGTTCTAAACAATTCAAGTGAAACCCACATGAATTAGTAGGACCCACACTAATTTCAACCAATAAGAGAGTGTATTAGAAATAGAGTGTTTTGCTAGCACTCCTCAAAATAAATATATAACATAAACTAAACGCATTTCAAATTCTTTTTTATCACGTTATTAATTTTTATAATTAATAAAGAAGTCTCACATACACCAGGAACTTATTGTGAGACTTATTTCTCACATGAGTTGAAAACTTAAAAATAAGAGTAAAGAATCATTTATAATAATTTAAGCAACCCTTCCTTTATGAGCTAACTTTGAACCTAAAAAAAACTTGAAGCACAATCTCAGACTAAAAATTAAAGGCAAGTCACAATTGGGCCAAACCATTTGGACTTGAGGGGGAGTTTGTAAGAAAATAAAGAAGTCTCAAATGGAATGAAAATAAAAACAAAAAACGATTTACAATAACTTGGACAATAACCTTTAATAGCTAGTTTTTGGAATGAAGTTATGTCCAATTCTTTTAACGATTTTTTTTGTAAAAAAATTGTCTCATTCTAAAGTTAAAGTATATAATAAGTATAATTTTATTATATATTTTATTTTTTAATTACATTGTCTAACTTTTATATGCTCTAATTAATTGCATTAACCGTATTGTTTAATTTTTATATGATCTATTTTCTACATTATTCATTTTTATATGATCTAATCAATTATATTATTTAGTTTTTATATTATTTAATTTAATATTTTATATCAATCAATTACCTTATCTATTTTTATATTATTTCAATTTAGCATATTTCAGAATTACATAATTATTGACATATTCTGCAATCACATTATCCTTTTTTACCATAAATAAAAAAATTAAACCTTTTTGTTACTGATAAAAATTTAAACTTTTAAATTTGTAATATATTAAGTTTTTTTGTTTTTATTTAATTTTTTTTTAATCCTAACACAAAACTTATATTATTTCAAGATTTTAACAATGAGTGTCCTAAATTAAAAAAAAAAAACTAAAATAAAATTAAAGCTAAATTTTTTTTAATACATTGAGTATTTTAACTTTATTGAAAGAAAAAAAATATTTTTATTCTTCAGGTAAAACCCCTGAATAATTAGCCTAAACCATAAAAATCATTTTTTAATTTATTTTTTAGATTCAATATACATAAATTAGTTATGTGTGTATAAGAAAATAAACTAGTTATGTATATCTTCTTTATAATTTAATTATGTATACATATTCTATAGTGCTAAATATTTTTATTTTAATCTATATTTTATTTAAATTGTATCTAAATTTAAAAAATATTATAGAATGCTTGGGATACTTGTTAGTATAATTTATGTTATAGATTTTTTTTTTTTTTGGTTTGAAACCACCGTAATAGGACTTTTGGTTTACTAGTGGGTCCATGGAGTATCTCTACAAATTTAGATCCTTTGGACCTGTTATGAGACTAATATCTGCTATGATGCTTAGTCCCAATTAAGGTTCTTTGTCCATCCCCAAAAATGTGTTGTTGCAGGATTTGAATCGAGATCCTCCTCTACAAGCTCAGTTTTTCCAACCAACTGAACCACACCCATTATAGTTGGTATACATAATAATAATTTCAACAGAATTTAAATGAAATAAAATGGGTTGGAATGAAATGGGCCTTCTTAATTCATAATTTGGAGATTCTCTTAATGAAATGGCTGTCCAAGTCTTACAATTATTCAATATATGAATTAATGTGAAATGGAATTAAATTTGGTTTAAATTACATAAATACCTCATACGAAAAATGTAATATGGGTTAACTTTTCTCATGTCTATTGTTTGAATTTATTTATTTTTACAACTTAGTAATAAATTAACACTCTTAAAAAACAAATTGTAAAAAAAACACTCTAAAAAAACAACTAACAATAGTTTATTTGAGAGAAAATTAATTAACATGTGTACAATATCTTGGATAGATGCTCCATATATTTTTTATGAATTTTTTTTATGATATTTGAATAATAATTGAGTTGCAAAATATTATTATTTTTCATAATTGTTTCACATATTTACATATTTATTATTAACTAAAATTTTAAATGGGTATTTAAAGTTAATTTTCAAGTATGAATTTATGTTGAAAATAAATTTAAAATTTAAAAAGAATACGATTTAATAAATGATAAATTTTATCATTATATACAACTAAATGGGTACCTTATGAAAAAATAACTAAATATCATTGTATGGAAGATGTTGAATTGGAAGGTTTTAGGTATGGAATGATGAAAAGAAATAATATAGACTTGGAATAATATGAGATTTATATTGATACTAATATTATGATATTGTAATTATCACATTTCGATGTGATTATAAAAAACAAACCCAATGGTCTTATTTATAGTGACAATACAATTCTGACCCTAATAAAATAAGGAAACAAATCATAGTTAGAAGAGTATCGTGAGAGATCATGTAGGATACTCTTCAACATTTTAAGATATAAGAAAGATATTATCAAATATTTTCTATAATATTCTCCCTCAAGCTAAATCTTACCAAGATTGAAGGTTGTTACAAATTTTAGCTTTCAAAATGAAAATAACCAAAACATAAAAATCGAGTTCCACGAAAACAATGGTTAGGAAGGCAACTTAGGGATTCAACATACGCCAAAGAGAATTGTTCGGGAGATAAATTCGCAAGACAACTGGATGATCATCAACTGATAGAAACATGAAAGGAGTCACCATCGGAATGTTCTTTGGTGAAGGAGAAGCCGCCAATATATATGATCCTTTAGCGGGAAAATAATTGCATGACAAACACTAAAGAAGAAGCAGACAATAAAACCGAGCTAAATAGTATCAGTCAGGTCTGAGCGTTGAACACAACAAAACACAATCCAAGAGAGCCAAACAACCATATTGAGGTGGCGAGCAAAGGTGATAGAGGTTACATTTGACTAGAGACATCACAAGGCAAACAATGGCTCCGTGCAAGGGGATGTGTCAAGATAGTGATTTGTTAAGGGAGGTAAGGAGAGATCCTTATAGAGGACTGGCGAACACTACACACAAAATGATGGTCAGGAAGGTGGTCGGACGTGACACCATGTGTCGCTAGAAGGAACATGTGTGTGACAGACTCCAAAGAGAATATCTAGTGCATGAGGGAGCGTGTTCAGCCAGATGGGGATGAAATAGGCGGCGCTGGACAGATGGGAGATAGGTGATTCCGATTGTCGGGTTACTGCCTAGAAAGCAGTAGAGAGAGATAACGGATCAAAGTCTTAGAGCTTTGGTAACTCAGGGACTCGATAGGAGAATAGTGACAAGACATGTCATGAAGGTTAGAATCGCTCTGATACCATGTTGAATTGAAAGGTTTTAGGATGGGAATGAGGAAAAGAAATGATAGAGACATAGGAACTCATAATAACATGAGATTGATATTGATACTAATATGATGACAATGTAATAATCATGTGTTGAAGTGATTACAAAAGACAAACCTAATAGTACTATTTATATTAAAAATAGAACCCTAATCCTAATTAAATAAGGAAATAAATTATAAATAGTAAATAAATCCTAAGAGTTTATATAGGATACTCTAAAATACTATAAGATGTATAAAAAATATTATCAAACATCTTCATGTTTTTTTATTGAGGAGTGCTAGCAGCACACTCTCTAACACTCTCTCACACTCTCTTTTCAATACACCCTCTCTTATTAGTTGAAATTCATGTGAGTTTCACTAATTTATGTGGATCCCACTTGAATTTTGAATGACCTACATGAATTTCAACCAATAGGAGAGGGTGTGTTGAAAAAAGAGTGTATTGTTAGTATTTTTATTTTTTAATATAATATAGAACATGATCAGTCCAAAGGTCAAGCTCTTACTTTATGCATCTCAAAAAAAAAAAAAATGTTTACCTATTATTTGTAACTTTTTCTGAAAAAAAAAAGGGTCTCTCCCTGCTCTGCCCCTGCCCTCTCATATTCCTCTATGACCTCTGACTCTCTGCTTTCTAGTCTCTCTGGTTTCCACACCATAATTGCTAATAATTAATTGCTATAGATAGGTAAGATAAAAGGAATTAACGAAACTTGACATTCCCAATTCCCTGTTTCCCTCTGTCCATTGCCAGAACCATACAATCTCAGCTCCTCCGCGACGCAGCTCCAGGTCTCTTCGCTCACTTACCACAGCAGCGGAGCTGCTTCCCTCGCACCAAATTCCTCCTTCGTAAAGAGAGCCGGATCACGCATAAACTATCTTAGGCATTTTTTCCTGTACCCCAATAATTTCTAGTAAAAGTATCCGACAACTAGAATGCGTCACCTCAATTAAATGAGTTATGTTAATGAGTCAAGTCAAATGATTCTCACCATTTGATTGGACCACCTAAGCAGGATAAAATTATCTTTGGGTTACCAGAGAATTCATCACTATCTTATAACGGATAAGGTAACTGATAGCAGATGAGCTAGCTTATTGACGTAAAAATAATTGATAAAACTAGCGGTTGAAATAATTGAAAAAAATAAAATAACATAAAAGGACATATTTATAAAAATGTTATATATATATATATATATATATATATATATATATATAATATGTAATCAATTATAGCAATTAATTTATTTGTGCAGTATTCATGTTTCATATTTATATAATATTTTATCATGTAAATCACTGATAGTAAGTATAATTCAAAATAATTATGTGATATATATATATATATATATGTATATTATTTATTTTAAAATGATTATCATTTTTAATACTTAAATTTACTTTAAATTATTTATTTATATGCTATGTTAAATTATATGAGCTTATTTAAAAATTAAAATTAATTTTACTAAAGAGGATAAAAGTGGAATTAAACTAAAATAGAAAGGATAAAAAGGAAAAAAATGAGACGTTATAAATCATAAGCTTAAACACTACTTTTATTAGCATCCAAAGAAATGATATAAGCTCATAAAAAAATGTTATAAGTTAGTGACTAATGTACTTAATAAAAAGAGCTATTAATCCCTCTGCTATAAGTCAGTAGATAAGACTTATCAAACATAGCCTTAGAGCCTGTTTGATAAGGCACTTCTACGAGCTTATAGCGGATAGTTTATAACGGATGAGAAAGTAACCCAGTTTGGTAAGAGTTTCTATCACGAGCTTATAGCGTTTTTTCACGAGCTTATAGTATTTTTTTCCAGACGCTACTTGAAGTAGCGTTTGAGCTTATAGCTTATAGCGTTTCATTTTTCTTTCCACTTTTATTCTTATTATCTACATTTAGTTCTACCTTTATTCTCTTCTCTCTCTTTTATGTAAAATCATTAATAAAGATGCCCTTTTTTGTCTTTTTATATTTTTTAGCTAGTTCAACCGCTAATTTTACCAAACACTTCCACAAAAAATAAGCTAGCTTATCCGCTATCAGCTACCTCATCCGCTATCCGCTATAAGCTATCCTCTATTAACTAACTTATCCGCCAACAGCTAATTTTACCAAACGGACTCCTAATCTTCTTTTGTTGGTCTTGGGTTGATGGTTGTGGAACACCGGGTTAGCCCAAATAGTGGTTTTCTTTATAAAAAGCGGGGGAGACAAAAGCTTTCCCTATAAAAAAAAACAAGAAGCTTTCTGAACATAATTGGCTTTAAAGAGCCTGTTTGGCAAGGCACTTCAACGAGCTTATAACGGATAGCTTATAGCGGATGAGAAAGTAGCCCCGTTTGGTAAGCGCGTCTGTCACGAGCTTATAGCGTTTTTTCACGAGCTTATAGCGTTTTTTCCAGACGCTATTTGAAGTAGCGTTTGAGCTTATAGCTTATAGCGTTTCATTTTTCTTTCCATTTTTATCCTTATTATCTTCATTTAATCTTTATTCTCTTCTCTCTCTTTTATGTAAAATCATTAATGAAGATGTCCTTTTATGTCATTTTATATTTTTTAGCTAGTTCAACCGCTAGTTTTACCAAACACTTTCACAGAAAATAAGCTAGTTTATCCGCTATCCGCTATCAGCTACCTCATCCGCTATCCGCTATAAGCTATCCGCTATCAGCTAACTTATCCGCTAACAGCTAATTTTACCAAACAGGCCCAAAGTCTGATCATTGTTTTGTTTTTTTTTTTGGGTTGTGAGGTCTGATCATTGTTTTTTGTTGGGATTTTGTTTGTGTCAATAGTCTCTTTGTGGAAAAAAAATGATGAAAAATATTTTCAAGCTAAAAACTTACAATTTGCTTTTAATAAAATACTATTATTAGCTTTAAAAAACCTCACTTTAAAGTTATTCTTAGGCCTAAATAGGTGTTGAACTAACCCTAACATAAAATCGCATATTTCTATGAAAGTTTTCTTCTTCTTTTTGTTTAGAATGAATGTTAGTAATTCTACGACATGAGGTATGAAATGGACCGATATTACAATTAATGATGTGGATTACAGACACAAGTTACTAGATTTCAAGAATTTGGGTATCGCTGATTCGGCCTTTTATGTTTGAACGAATTGAATGTATGACTTAACTGTCCACTGAAGCACATGTTGGGCATTTATTGGGCTTTTGGGCCAACATTGAACAGAGTTTGATAACTTGAAGCCCATGATGGGCGATAACCACGTTCATCAATCATCGAAAGAGGAATGAAGACCCTTACAATCATCAAGTGTTTGGAGAAGCTATATTAATTGGTTTCTTCAATTTATCTCTGCATTTAGCACGTTTGACGTTTGGTTACATGATGGTATGGAATCCATCCAGCATCAGATAGGAGTTAAGAGATAACGGCGTTTTTTCTCCTCTGCAGATTTTGCTTTCCCACCTAATATAGCTAATAATTCTGGTGTTTGTTTCTTTAGGAGTCAGCTTTTTCCCTTGTCCTATCGACCAAAGCGGCAATAGTAATGACCAAAAAAATTGATCACATAATTAAAGCACCTACAACTCCCGCTAATATTCATTTTGACGTAACACTATTAAACGTCTCAGTATAGATCTTTTTCAGCCATTAGTAGTGGCTGTTGAATATATAAAGCGTTAGAAAATGACCTTTCTGGTAGTTTACTCGAAAATGTATGCAACTTTTTAGCTTCCAGAAGACCTCAAATTATTATTATAGCTTTAACTCATTAACATCTCAGCCTAGCTACTCTCTGCAATTTTTTTTCAATATATATATATATATATATATATATATATATATATATATATAACAAGGTATCATATTAATGGACTGGCCTCTTTTAAGAATATCAATTGCTTGGCTGAAAAAGATTCGAGGATACGGTCTGCCATACTTCATAATAACTGCACAGTGAAGAGTTAGCCACAGTGAAGGCCTGAGAGAAAGTTGTCAATGATTCACTCTGACAATGTGATCCATTACTTTAGAGTCCTGACAAAAGGGCACATCTAAATAAACCCCCAATAGAAGTAAAAGGTATTGAATTTCAATTTCCACAACCAAATCTAACGTGCAAAAGAAAAGCCAACTGGAGATGTACCAAGAAAATCACCATAAATTCATGATCTGCTAGACCCACATGGCATATTAAAAACACATGAGCAACCTATCAGAGAGAGATATGTCATGATCATTGATCAGTTACTTTTATACTTCCTTTATTCCTGCATGTAGCAAGCCCTACAACTGCAACTGCTAACAAATTGGGCCGGCTCACTGCACAGCTACTTATGAAGCAACAGTCTAAGTCTAACTTCGGATTTAACCATCCTTATGGCCTTGCTGTCTCAGCAGTGCATATTGTATGCACACACAATAAATGGCACATTTATTGGCCAATGCCTAGGGTAATCTCCATGAATTCATTAATTGTAATTGCACCCTTGATTGGTTGCCTTCCCATTTTTATATTTCACTAATTTACACTACGTGAGCAATTGACTAAGGTCATTCTCCTGATTCAGACTCTGCAACAACAGCTAGGGATGTTCGTGAATCGGTTCGGTTCGATTTTGAACATAAAAATCATTCGATTCAAAGAGTAAAATATCATGCAGTTCGGTTCGGTTTGCTTCTTTAAAAAAATCCAAACCAATCCGATCCAATTAAATACGGTTTGGATCGGTTCGGTTGGTTCAGTTTGGTAAAAATAAACATAGTCAATTAAATGCCCTTTGCCCTCTTTCCACTCTTCTAATTTATTTCATACTACTACGGCACAAAGCTACAAATCAAACAAACAGTGTCTTTTGTTGAAGACAATAATCTTACTACTTAGACAAATATTTGTATATACAAATACGTTCTATGTCAAACAATAAATATTCCAGAAAAACTAACATCTATATATTTGATTCTTTTGAAAATGAAAAGTTATTAAGTTAAGCCTAAAGAGTAAAGATGGTACAAAAAGAAAGTTCCAAACTTCAGTGAGTGACTAGTGGTGTGCCATGTGCACGGGTAGTAAAACGCAAAATGCAACGTTATATTACATGAATCGGTTCGGTTGCGGTTACGGTTCGGTTTTAGGAAGGGAACCGCAAACCGAACCGAACCGAACCGATCAGTTTTCATCAAATGCCATCCACAAAAATCCAAACTGAATCGATTTTTATCGGTTTTCGGTTAATTTGGATCGGTTTGCGATTTTTTAGCGGTCCGATTTGGATCTGAACATCCTTAACAACAGTATATTCAAATTCTAGTTCTGTTTTCGAGGCATTCATCTGAGTTTTTGCCAACTGTTGTGCAAAATAATGATGTGCAAGTGTACACAACCGTAACAAGTAATAAAGAGTGAGTAAAGATCGTTCCCACGAGGATTTAAATGTTTTGAATACAAATTCTAATTTGACTTTCTCTCTTTAGCTTAATAAAATAAAGATTGATTGACAACATGTAAATAAAAGGAGTGATTAGGTATCAGAACAGTAAGTAATAAATGCAAGGAAGTAATAAAAGCAACAGCTGGATGCTTTAAAACAGAGATAAAAACAGCTAGGATTCTAATCCTTTGTAATCTTAACTTCAGGGTAATTTATGCTTCACGATGCTACATCAGTTAGCCCAGGAATTACGGTTTGCTTTCCCGCAATAGAACTGAGTTCATTAAAAGCTTCATATTCCTAAGTTCAAATTAATTTCCCTCAGCTATCAATTAAGTACGTCCAGCTACTTAAAGATATGAAGGCTATTCCTAACTCATTCAACACAATTAATTTTTCAATTAATTGCTCTATCTTTATTTTCTAATCAAGTGCACTAACTTGGTTTTTCCAAACTTAGTCAGCTAGTAAATTAGGTCAGTTGATCATGTTAATCTAACATTAAACATAAAATCGGAATAGAAGAAAATGAATAACATCCATAACATTGAATTACCCTTCATTATAATTACAAATTCATAGAATCCTAACTAAAGGAAATTAGCTCATAATGAGCTTAAAGACAAAACAAGCTAAAGGAAGGGAAAAGAAAGGCATAAAGCATAAAAAAATGAAATTACAGAGGGGACAATAAAGCTGACGGCTGGCTGCAATAGTACCAAGGTCCCCTCAAAGGACGCTGACCCCTCACTATTTATAGTAGTGCTCCCCAAATAGGTTTTCCTTCTCTCTCTCTCATACACTTTTGGGCTTTTACAAAATTCAATAATAATAAAATAATCATTGGCCCAATTCCCAAGTACATCCACCTGAGGTCTGCATTTCTCTTTCTTCGTTTGGGACAGCGCTGCAGGTTCTTTGCCCTGTAGTGAAGGTGTGCTAAGCTGGCAAATCTTTAGTCATGTAGTGATTCTGGTCTCAGAAGCTGCAGCATTCCATAGCAATTCCAGATCAGCTCTTTTCAACTCACATACCTAATTTCCTACTCAACACCTCAACATCTTTGTAGTTAACAAATTACAAAATTAATAACCTTTTCAGCATTTGAACAATTCTTTTAACTATGATTTCATTCAATTAAAACTTAACTTTAATTCTCAAAATTATTTAAAACAAGAACACTGATTTAGTTAAAAAAGATAGTAATAACTCTTATTTCTAAGAGTTATCACCACCCTTATCTCCACAATTAAACACATATAAAATTTTTTTAAATCTAAACTGACACAAAGCGATATTAGTGTGTATACATATATATATATATATATATATATATATATATATATATATATATATATATATATATATATACATACACACGCGTGTACACTAGATATGACTATGGGTCTTGGTTTTGTTAATGAGTGCTCTAAGAGCATTCTTTAAATAACCCAAAAAAATATATTTTTATGGAAAAACTAAATATACAACATCTTAGAATAATAAATATATCATTTTTCTGTATAAACTTATTTTTTTTGAAATCTTAATGAGTAGGACACTCGTTAGTATTCTTTTATCAATATTGTGGTTACAACATTCATAAATTTACTGTTTTTTCATTCAATATTGCTTAATTCAACGAAAAGTGTGTCTGATTTCACGATAAGAGACTGTGTTTGTAAATTCATGTTAAGTGTACCTGCTTTTCTCAGCTAGGTCAACATGATGACGGTGAAGAGAGAAGTTGGTTTCAACCATTTAACAGATCATAAAGCAAAATTAGATTGGATCAATGGCTGAGCTTTATCAAATTGGAGCCTATATATTGCATTAATGCAAGACTAGAGTGACAAGTAGAAAGTCATAAATATGAGATATCCGTGATCCCATGTGTAAGGTCAACTAATAGCTGTTAGCTGGCAGGATTTGGAAATTGTAATTTTCTACTTTCAAATGCTACATAAGTTAGACAGAATTAATTGCTCATTGAAGGATTAGAATTCACTCCTAATATACTCATGAATTTGAAATCGAGATTTCTCACATAACTATTCTTCATCACATTGAAAATTTCAAGAACAAGAAACCCATATCAATACTTAATGAAATTAAAGGACAACAAAATTGATAATGGGGGAATAAGGGAATGGAGGCAATCCCATGAGGAATCATAGCTGAAACTAAATTACAATTTCTGGCAGCATATGAAAATGTTCTGACGTGGGTTTCAGAGGTCGGTGTTGCTATGAGACCGCTGGAGGCTCCTATGATGGAAAAAGGGAAGTGTCACTTCTATGCCCAAGTCAATCAGTTATCCATTGTGTATGAGTAGTATATGGAGAAAATGATTATACCTAAAGGTTAGGCCTAGTATATATAGAGTGAGGGTGGTTGTGAGTCATTTTGGGTGAGCGTCATTGATGAGGGTAGTTACAAAGGCATTATGAATCATCAGAGTAATTGTCATGATCCTCCGCTTTGCTTGTATTGCGCCGTCCTTTAATGTTGTGCGATAATCGGTTGCGGTCTCCTCTATTTCATTGATTAGCTTGGAGCGGGCTTGATCCATTAAGTTCTGAGGTGGAAGCGGATCTGGATCGAGGTCCAATCCATGTAGCAACAGAAGTCCCCCAAGTTCCGAGCTGATTTGCAGTGGTGAAGCTTCAAAGGATAGCGGGTCTGGACTGGTCTAATTCATGTAGTAACTGAAAGAAAGAGAAGATGTTGGTTATTTGGTTTAATGCAAGTCAAATTTGTCCCATGCACATGCATATGGAAGCATTATGTTAATAAATCATCAAAAAAAAATGAATGCTTGAACTATGAGAAAAATGAAAAAAAAAATAAGCTAAAAGATAGAAACCTCCGGCTCCTTCTTTGTGCGAGATGAAATAGTGTGAATCTAGGACCTTAAGAAGAAACCAAATTATTTTTGCTATATTTTTTCGGTAACCTGCATGTTATTGGTATGAAGTATCCGTCATCATTAGTAGTGACTAATCTTTATTGGGGAACTTGTTAGACACACAAGGTGAGTTCTCTTCTTCCAACCAGGTTTTCTCCATACACAAGAGTTAGGATTCGAACTTCTAACCACTTACTTAAGGTGTCCGAGTCCCTTACTATTCGGACAAACCATATGACAGTAATAAAAAAAGAAAAAGCATATATGTTTTAATTTTAATTATATACATACAACCAATTGGGCTACGATTGGTTTTCCCATACAAGCTCAAGCCCAGACAGAAATCTTCAGGTCTTTAAAAAGGTGTTTTTTTTTCTGTACTTTCAATAATTTTGGGATAAAAGTTATCATATCCAATCAAAATACGCCACCTCAATTAAACGAGTATGTTAATAGATCAAGTCAAATATTTCTCACCATTTGATTGAGTTATCTAAGTAGGATAAAATTATCCTTGGGATATCAGAGGATTCACCCTTTAAAAAAGTGATTAAATTTTCACCTCCTATTTTAACTCTAAAAGCAGGAGAAATAAACGATGGCACCTGATGAAACACATGCATACCCCATTCAAGGGAATGTCCATGTTTTGCCGTTAAGTCTGGTGCAAGCGTTGGCCTCCCTGAAGTATGTCTCCACTCCACCTTCGTAAAATATCCCAACATAAGAAGAATGTCATGCCCAATGAGGGCACGTGGACGGTGATTATCACAACTGTTATCCATAAATTGTAAAGCACTACGAGAGTCCAATTCAACGAACATAATCTTGACCCCCCTATCAGCCTGCATGATTACAATTTAAATTTTTAATCTTCGGATGTTACTAAACCAATGTTATAAGTGTAATAATTAAGGAATCAACAAAAAGTAATATTTTATTAAAAAATTAAAAATTTCGCTTTCTTAATAGATTGATTATACATTTTCTTATGCACTTATTTTTATAATTCTTTAACCAATATTCTTAGAGTATCTTTAATAGTAAAATTTTAAGGAACCCATTTTAAGTTTTTAAGTAGATTCATATGTGCCAACTCAAATTTATGACAACCACTTGATTTTCATTTAAATGGGGGTTTTTATTATCAAGTTCCTTAATTTCTCTTTCCCTTCAACATCTCATATTCTCTCTCTCACCTTTATACTATCAAATGCAAAAATAATAATATTTAAATACTATAAAACTTTCTTTTTAGGTTTCTTAGATAAGAAACTCATTTTAAATTTAAGGAACCCAAAATCATATATGACATATTATAGTAATATTTTATTCTTAAAAAATCCCTATGAAACTTTCACTAAAAATGCTCTTATGATACTTATTAACATTTCCTTTAATTTAATTGGAACATTTGCAGCTCAGGCTAGAGGTTTGAAATACACTTAAAGCACTCTCTCTTCAGGACCAAATGGGAATGAGAAGGACAATTAATTATTTACAAGTAAAAATTAATTTATGTTTACTTACCATCATAAAAATTACTTTTTTCAACTTTTTATGAAAAACTAATAAAAGTAGTTTCTTATTATAATAAGATTTCATATATTTTTAGATTTTAGTTATTTTCAAAAGATGAAACAACTTAAAAATAATTATTTTTAAAAAAAATTAATTTTTCATAAAATAATCTAAAACAAAGTGACCCTCAAACTTAAGTTTTCGAGGCAAGAGCACACCTCCTTCTGACTATTGCAAAAAGTGGATCATTACACTCATTTCATGACAAACTTGTACAATTTGTGTGTGAGGGTTTTTAAAATAATGAAAAAGAACGCTGCTATTTAGAATACGTTTGAAAAAAATTATAAAGAGCTTATGAAAATAATTTATAAAAATAAATTTATATAAATAATTTATAAAAATAATTTATGATATTTTTATAAAAAAAATTTAAATTATTTTAATAAAAATGTCAGATAAATTTATAAAAATAAATTATTCTTAATTTATTTAAAAAAATTATTAAATAAACATTTAATTAAATTATTTATTTAAATGTGTCCTTAGTGTGAAAAATTTTCCACGAACCTTTACTAAATTATAAAAATGTGGGTAACAAAGTCAAATAGGAAAGGAAACCATAATATAGACGTGGGAGAGAGAGAGAATCTCATCCAATCAATTGTTAAAGTATGAATTTGTCTTCTTACCCACATCATTACGTAATGAAAGGATTAGTCCTCCATTAATAGCATTAAGAAAGTTAAAAGTCTTACATTCCTCAACTCTTGAAATAGAAGAGTTACCAACATGTGGGTCATTTGAGTGATAAGAGATTCAAACATCTTAAACAAATGGTCAAGAGTTCGAATTCTGATTCTTGTATATGGAGAAAACCTGATTGGGATTGGAGAACCCACCTTGTGTGCCCAACAGGTTCCCAGAAGGAGAATAATCACTGCTAACGTTGATAGATACTTCATACCTATATCATGGTTACCAGAAAAAAAAAGAGTTAATATGTACAAAGTCATGATAGTAATAAACTTTAATGAAGTCGAACCATGCTACATAGACTATGATGACGTTTTGTTTCCAAACTGTGTTATTTCCAAGTAAATTACATTTCATGAAAAATAAGAAAAATATTTATTTTTCATTCTCACATATGGAAATGAAGTTTTCAACTTTCATTCACAAATTTTATTTTTAGACATAATGCCTGAAAAATATTTTTTATTCCTTGTACTAAACATAATAAACTTTTATTTCACCTCACTTTTTCAAAAATATTAAATTATGTCTAATACCAAATGCTGCCAATATGCTTGTGACATAGGCTTCAGTTTGGCCACACTTGACACTTTCGACACGGGGTGGAAGGGTATTTTTTTATAATATTTTTTTATGTATACAAGGATATTTTCAATTAGACTAATTTCTTATAAAACGTAGAAATCATCGAAGTGTTATAATATTTTTTTAAGATCCCTGTTATTACAATTATTTTTTGGCAGGTTATCTCTGTTCATGGTAGCCATTCTTTCTTGAAAAATGGTGTCTCGCCATGAAAAGGCGTACATTTGGATCCACGGTCGTGTACCCTCAAATGCAGGTCCGCTGCAGTAAAACTAAAAGCAATTATTTTTAGCTTGTTGGACGCGCCTTTGGATCTCATAACCACTTTTCCCAACATGCTTTTACTGTCTATAAAAAGACTGGTTTTGCCAACATTCGAAATCGTTCAAGTCGCCTCCATATTTTGCGTGTGCAGGAAGCATTATAGAGAATTGTCATTAAAATATTGTTGTTATAGCTACACTGATTGTGGAAGTGCAAAACACATCAACTGATCTTCGTTTTGTCTCACAAGAAATTTGCCAGTATCCCTTTACATTTTTTTTTTGATGAATAATACCCATTTACATTTAGTACTGTTGGGGACCGGTTGCGATGAATTCAACTTAAAAGAAAGATAACCACATGCTCTCTCAAGATTCTGAGCACTTTTATAGTTTTGCAGTTTTCTCTCCGACAAATTAATGGAATAGACAGGGCATCATGTGGTAGGGTTGAAACTGCTGAGGATCGAAAAGCGACAAAGATGGGCTGCCACAGAGAATGAGCAAACCATTGATGATGGCATGACAATTAGCTCATTTCTCTAAATGAAGAGACAATGGAAAAATTTGAGACTATTGCTACTCGGCAAATGGTGAATCCTAAAAGAGAAAGAATGCTACAATTGACAACAAAGAAGCGGAGTTGATCAGAGAAACTATTGGAAGATTGGCTACAGCTAATAGAATGGTATAATGCCATTATAGAGAAGTATATATTTACCACGTGCTATCATGAGGCATGACATTTTTGCAAATTTAGAGCCTCAAAGCATCTTCAATTGGGATTGGACGGAGTTCTTAAATCTATGTAACAGATAAAGAATCATTGTTTATTTTTTTTTCATTGGAGTTTATCTATGTGACAATGTGAATTGCTTAAAAGAAAACATTATTGCTTATATAAGGAATCTCAATAATGAGTTACTTATGAATCAAAAATTAATTTTTGCTCAAATCTCAATGATGAGTTATTATTTTAAATTAAAACAAATTTAAGTGCAAATAAAAAATGTGGATTGCTTAAGAGTTGTTTAAATGGGTATCATTTGAGTAAAAATATGATGGATTGCTTAAATATGATGTGACATAATGAGACTCACTTAATAAGAGATAAGCAATCCAAAATGGATTACTTAAATATTATCCATTGAAAATGTTCTTAGAGGGGATTGAAATTAATAATTAGATATATTTGATGAGCAAAGCCTGTGCCTTTCTTGTGAAATATCGTTTAAGCCCAATGACCTTGTTTGGGCTGGACCGCATGTGGACATGACTGATTATTAGATCCATGTACTCACTACCTTCGGCTGGTTACTCACGATGAGAACCCCGCCACGGATGCAAATCTCTGGTACTGAATACAACCAGAGAAAGAGGATAAAAAGAAATGTTGCATAATAGTTTCTGGGATAATCGTACCTTTTCTGACCAATCAAATTTCAAATCCAGCTATAACTTTGGAGTGAACAATAATCAGACCAGAGTTTACCAGGCTAGCTGAATTTATTTACTGCTGCTGTTCAATCACATTCTTGAATAAATTGATAACTTATTGTTGAATCATTTATTCCACAGAAGGATAAGGAAAAATATTTAACCTACCAAAACGGCATTAATGTACTTGAAGCATAACATAACATAACATGATTTAATGGTCTTTGCTTTGTATTGGTGATGCCCCTCAGACTCAGACCTGCCAGTTCATACCCATAATGGTGCCAGTCACATTCTAGAACTAACAAGTTGTATTAATTTCAATCATGTTCGTTTTGGTTTTCTTCTATTTCCCTTTGCCGACTTAGTAGCCCTTTTAATGACTCTTTAAAGCTTTGGTAGTGAGGCAGTTCAATTGGCAAAAAATCAAGTTCCACATTGGACAATCCTAGTAAGAGTTTATATAGATTGAACAATCTTTATCTCTTGAGCTAGCTTTTGGGATTAAGTTAGATTCAAAATCTAATATAGTATCAAAGTTATCCTAGATCCAATGGGTCACCCACCATATTATTCACGCACCAAGCTCAATAATGCTAGACATGAGAGGATGTATTGGACAAAATCCAAGTCCCACATTAACTAGAAATAATACTACCTAATCAGAGGATATAAAGATTGGACAATCATAATCTTTTGATCGAACTTTTGGGATTGAGTTAAATCCAAAATATGATATTCACTATCTCTCATTTCATTTGTGTGAGCATGCGAGTTTCTGTGGTACACCGCGTATGGCACGAGGATAAATTATAAAGTATTAAATTAATTAAATTCTGATTTTATAATAAACATTTAAAAAATAACTAAAAGGTGATAGCTGAACTCGAAAGTCGAAACACACAATTTTTTTTTTTTTTTATCATAATATTCAATTTACCCCGATTTCCTTAACTTGATGATAGTTACCTTCTTACCCAACTAAGAAAAAAGAAAAGCAGGGAACAGTCAAATAGAGATGGCTGCTTAATTAAAGAAAACAGATAAATCATATGGGAGGTGTAAAATATACAACTGTTTTACTTAAGGTTCACAGAAAATTGTAGTGTTTTTTTATATAAAAAAACATGTCTGTGTGGACAGCGTCACTCACATGCTTAATATAAGATGAAATAGCAAATGCACGGGTTTTTCTTTTAATTTCAATATCTATTTAATTATTATTTATTGATTAAAAGTTTTATTACATATGCAAAATCAAATTTAACATGTAAGCAGTTTCTTGACATGGAAATGCAGATTTGACAATATTAAGCAATAATAAATCATTACAAATAATTGATATTTAGATTTGATAATAATAATAATAATTAATAATTAATAACTAATAATTATTAAATTTTAAATTTAATACGTATTTTGTCTTACTCAATCACTCATTTAATATTAATATTAACATTCTATTTTATTTTTATACGAATTAATTTGTTTCCTTAAAAAAGAATTAAATAGAAATAAATATTAATATACTAGTAAATCATTACAAATAAATGAAATTAATATACATATTTGATAATAATAATTAATAATTAGTAGATTTTTAAACACATCAAAAAATTAAAAAAATGCGGAAAATTGTAAAGCCACCTGTCCCAACTAGGTAGAGAGATTGAGGTAACCGTATTCAAGATTCTTACCCTGAATTAATATGTAAAGGGTTGATTAGATCATGTCAGAGTATGGTTATTGATTGAAAATTAAAATTGTAACTTTGTTGACGACGTTAGTTATCTTTGTCTGCATTAAAATGTAACCAGTTCTCTTTAATAGTTATTATTAGGCCCCTTTAACATAAGTAAAAATATAAAGTGAGAAAACAAAATTATATTTATCCTTAGTTAATTAAAATACATTAAAATATCAATCCATTTTAATTAATAAAAGGTGAATGTACATTCTTATTTTCTCATTATACATTTTTATTCACATTAGATGAATTTTTTTTTTTCTAATATTTACTATTCCTCAAATAACTCCTTTTTTTTTTGGGTGCTAAATAACTCCTTCTATTCAAAAGAAATTAAATATGAAATCTTTTAATTGAAAATACACTTGTCCATAATCATAAAATTAATCTATACATCTTTTTTGAATCAAGTTCTGTCAAGATCTCCAGTTAATCATGAACGTTCCCATAAAAAAATAAAAATAAAAGAATAAAAAACCCTTTTGTTTGGGAAAGATATGCTGAAGTGGTGGTGGTTGCTGAGATTATCATGCTGCTTCAATATAGGTGTCCATCGTAATAATCAAATGCTTACAGTTTTGTACTTGTCATCTTCTTCGGGTTTTATTACTCCTATATGTCACTTTTGGAGTCTCATCACTTCAATTCTCATTTACACGTAAACTCATAAATGTTCATGTGAAATTTTACCTTTCTTCGGCCCAAAATATTCATTTAAAGATGTTCATATTCCCCACCTTCCAATTAAATGTACCAATCATGGACCCGTTAACAAAACCCTATCGCCTACATTGACCAAAAACCAGAGAGTAAAACAAAAGAACCATCAATTTATTGCATACACCATATCCAAAGAAAAGGATAACTTGCCAACTGCATATCTCAAAGATATTTTATGATTGTTAGGTATTTCTAATTTAATTCAATCGCCATCATTTTAGTGCACAATCAAAAGGTAATTATTACGATCAGTTTAATGTGACATTCCGCACAACATAACTGAAAATCATCTGCTAAATAAATACACGTTGGCGAGGAAAAAGCTAATTTTCTGGAAACTATCATGCTAACTTGTATTATAAAGACATTCTTTAAAAAAATAAAAAAAAAATTTATTAAAAATTGATGAATTTAATATTTAAAAAGATGATATACTTATTTTTTTAATAAAAAATTATTTCTTTTATTTTTTAAAAAATATCCTTAGGACATTCGTTAGCTTCACCCTTCTCTAAAACAAGTACATAAATGTGTTTCCACTATTAATTAATAAGATGAATTAAAATTTCTATTCATTTAATTAAATCAAATATGAAAACATTCTTACTTATTTACTTTAGATGAACCTTACCTTTTTGGCCAAGCTAATTTAATTAACTCTTCTTCTGACACCAAGGCATTTCTTACATTTCAAGTCCTAATATACAAGCTTCCAAATGCAAGCAAATACAAAGAAACTGGAAACTGGAGCTGTATTTCCCTTACATGGTGCACATTGATGAATACATAAAGAAGCCCCATTGGGATTTCTATGCAAATTCACAAGGAGGCATTGTAATTGTTTGGAAAATGAAAATAATAATAATAATAATAATACAAATATTAAAAAAAGGGAGATAACAGGTATGACAGACAAATGAGAATAATGGTAGGGCTACAGCAGATCAGAAGGTTCATATGTAAGTACTCATCTTCTTTAGCAGATAACTGAAATCAAAGTAAGCATTTGTTTTTGCTTCTTCTTCTTCTCCCAAATAATTAAGAGGCTAGAGCTTAACAATCTCAGGAATATGAACTGGGTAACGATCAATGCAATCAGACCAAGGTCCATCAAGAGGGGTCTTAATGCTTCTGTTGCACTTCCACACAGCACTGTTACATTTAAACCCACTGCCAAATGCTATCTGCCATACCCTGTCTCCTTTCTTCATCCTCCCCTTGGATTCAATGTAGTTCAGTTCATACCAAAGTGAGGAAGATGAAGTGTTCCCAAAGCGGTGAAGGGTCATCCTTGAAGCCTCAACGTGCTCGGCAGAGAGCTGAAGGTTCTTCTGCAACTCATCAATCACAGCACGTCCACCAGCATGAATGCAGAAATGCTCAAAGGCTTGCTTGAAGTCAGGGATGTATGGTTTCCATTTGGGGTTGAAGATTTTTCTCCCAATGAGTGTAAGAAGGAAAAGAAGCTGTTCTGAAGCAGGAAGAACAAGAGGACCCATGGTAGTGATGTTAGACTTGAGAGCTTCCCCTGCGATGGCCATGAGGTCCTTTGAAAGAGTAATCCCTACCTTCCCTTCTTTGTCTTCCTCTTCAAACACACAATGGTATGCTTTGTCATCACCTCCTTTGTGAGTTCTAACCACATGGACCAACTTGTACTTGGCTCTTCTATGTTCTTTCTTGCGGTTTGATAACAAGATGGCAGCACCTCCCATTCTGAACAAACAGTTTGGAAGAAGCTTGGCTCTCTCATTGCCTTGGTAATAGTTTGGTGTGATAATCTCTGTGCTCACAACCACAGCGTTTGAATTTGGATGAACTTGAAGAAGATCACGAGCTAAGTCAATGGAGATTAGCCCCGCACTGCAACCCATCCCTGAGAGATTGAAGCTTTTGATGTTGCTTCTTAGCTTGTACTTATTGATCACCATGGCAGACAAAGAAGGTGTTGGAGAGAAGAGGCTGCAATTCACTACGAGAATGTCTATATCCTTAGGCTTAAGCCCGGTTTTTTGGAACAAGGAATCCATGGCTGAGAAGATAACAAGTTCGGCCTCGCCTCTAGAAGCTTCCATGGTGGGTTTAGGTGGGATATAATGGATTGCAGGAGGCAAACATGTCTCTTCGCCAAGACCAGATCGCTCAAGAATCCTCATTTGGAACTCCACGCTCTTGGGATTGTTCTTGAGGATGAGCCTTGAGTGTTCCATGAAGGTAGCGAAAGGGACACGGCACGTGACAGGTGGCTTGAAACAGGCATAGTCAACAAGGTAGATTGTGCGTGGCTTTGACATGAAGTAGACAGTGGCTATGAAGATAATGAGGAAGGCAGAGCAGAGGATTTGAACAAGATCAAAGTGAAGAGACCTCCAAAGGTTAAGGATTTCATCAGGGCCTAAGCGTAGTACCTCTATGAAGATACCAGCCATGATGGGTATGAGAGTGAGGGTGATAATGTGGTTCACAAGGTATTGGTACCCAAGTTTCACATACTTGAGCTTCACTGAGGTAGAGAAATCAGGCAAGATTGGAGGCATTTTGTTAGTTTTGTGTTGCTATGATCAGAAACACAATGAAAATGGTATATGGTAATGACAAGTTTTTAGATGCCAAAAGATGAGAATTGAGAATGAGAAGAAGGGGCTAGCTAGCTAGCTAGCTACTTTGCTTGCCTTGGTGCTTTTGGTGATTGATTAAATGGCAAAGGGGAGAGGTGAGGTTTTAAAGGCAAAGGGGGCCTAGGCTCGGAAGGGGGCAGATGAGGGGATTAAATGAAAAACTACACGTCACTCAACGCTCAATTAACATGGTATTAATATTCATAACTCCCCCCCCTTCCATACCTTATTAAACCCTAAAACCATTCCTTACACCTGTAAAAATAACTTTATCTGATTTGTCCTTGTAATTACTATCTCAATATGGTTATGTTACTTTGCATCATTAAAATGTGGTTTGAAAGGCAAATAGGAAATAGCCATGTTTGCTACTGGGTGACCCTAAATATATATATATATATATTATTATTATATACATTGCATGTCAGCACACGGAATTAGGTTTAATTAGATAGGGATTTAGGTATATATATTTTAACATATATAATTTCTGCATTTAACTTCGTTATTTGAATATTAAATTTTGAGCATATGGTATTTGATATTTATTACTTGTTTTTTATATGTTTGCATACACATATTTCAAAAAATATATCACAAAATTAAAGGTACATTGTCATAAAAACTTATCCAATAGATACAATGTATTTCAAGATATTGTAATGCTGCTTTGCACATATAGTTTGTTTTAGAATAGGATAAATTTTCAACGATGTATAAATTGCAGTTTTCCAATTTTCCTTTATTGAAATAGCTAGCATCTATGGAATTGGGATTTGTTTGATTTATATACTACTATATAATATAGAGGAGTGTTAATAATATATTTTTTAACACTCTCTTTTTAACACATTTTTTTTTATTGGTTGAAATTCATGTGGGTCCTACAAAATTCAAGTGGAACACACTTGAATTAGTGAGACTTAAATGAATTTTAATCAATAAAAAAATGTGTATTGAAAAGAGTGTATAAGAGAATATCTTCTTAACATTTCTAATATAATATATAATATATAACCATGCTACGTTAAGGATCCCTTCGTCCTCTACTCTGGATTAACATGTTGCTGAAGTCCATGTCAACAATCAATAAATAGCATTGCATCTTCAAAATTCGTCAAATCCATAGATAGCTAGCATAGCATCGACTTTTCAGTGTTTAATAAGAATTAATAACGTGTTAATGGGTTACTGGGTTGACCTATTTATTTTAGATTCTGTAAAAGATAAAGTTATGTTTAAAAATCACGTTTAAAAAAATTTCTCTCACATAATTTTTAAAATAATTATCTCAAAAAATATTATTTTTACCTTTTAAGTTAAAAATAATATAAACCAATCAGATCCTTATTATTACACTAAATTTAATATTTATACAAGAGTTATCAATTCTTTTGTGGAAATGTCACCTCAACCGTCTGCCATGATTTCGAGCCGCAACCCGCTAAAATTTGACTTTGTTCTAGGTTTGAGGTTTCAGGACCCGGTGGAACTCTTATATCAAATTTGGAAATAAAAAACATCATTTACAGTGAAAATTCGAGTAAGTGTAGAATAACAGTTTAGTTTTTATCGCGCGCGAAAGCATATATTATAGAAAGAATCAAAACAATATACAGGAAAGGAAATCTTAAAAAAATTCGGTGCTTCAACTATTCCTTATGATGTACTCCAATTTTTTGAGGGTAAAAAAAAAAAACCTTCCACTTTTATTTATAAGCAACGTTATGGGCCCGCTGAGAGTTTATTGTAGGGAAGACTTGTTGGTCAAGTAAAGTTAGTGTGAGATGTGTATGTTAAGAATTTAGATATCCGAATGGTCCCCTCAAAAATCGGCTTATGAGGAATGGTCTACCTAACTATATAAATAATGATCAGGCTCGTTAATAACCCGATGTGTTACTCGTAACACGCCCCCTCGAGCTTGGGCTCGTCACCACAAGCGAGAGCTAGCTGCACTATTCACATCACCATACAGAATGTGGCTCTGATACCATGTTAAGAATTTAGACATCCGAATGCACTACAAGAAAATTCGTTGTTTCCCACGGCCTAAAGCCCTGGGAAAAGACCAAAAGCCATGGGAAAACTCATTTTTCCCACGGACAACCCACGGCTTGAGAGAGGTCGGAAAAACGGCCGTCGGAAATGTTTTCTCACGGCTATTTTGCAAAATGCCGTGGGAAATTACCCACGGTCATGCCCCTAGGAAATTATCCACGGCTTTTCCCCTGGATAACTTACCGAGAGCATTTCTCACGGCCTAACCCTGGGAAATTACCTACGGTTAAGCCCCTGGGAAAGTTCCCACGGCTTTGCCCTTGGGTACTATATCGAAAGCATTTCCCACGGCCTTACCCCTGGGAAATAAAAATTTATTTTTTTAAAAAAAATTTATTACATTATAATAAATAAAATTAAGTAACTTCATAAATTATATTATATATTATTATATTAAGCAAGTATGAAACAGGACAATTAAAAAAAAAAAGAATTAACAACACCTAATAATTCCACCAACTCAGATAACAAGCAAAATCCCGTGCATTGGTTTCGAACAGAGTGCCGTAGCAACTTAATTGGGTTCTCAAAATGTACAAAAAATGGAAGGGTGTATGATTAAATGTAAGAACGAACCAACCACTGGATTCTGATGGCTCCTGATAGTAACAACCATATATAGGCTATTATTATTTCTAAAATAAATTATAACTAACCCAAAGTTTGCTAACAAATACATATAATGGCCATCATAATAGTTCAAGTAATTCATGATACATTTGCTAATACAATCACACATTGAATTTCACTTGTGCTTGGAGCAAAAAGTTCTAGACTCATATTTCCAAAAATTTCACCTGTTGCAAAATAGGTGGATCATTAGCAAAACTGACACAAAGTTTGACTAGCTTATCTATACTCATGTTCTCAACAGTTGGACTCTTGTTTCCTACCAAATGATTAGCCAAAGATATAATAGGTGCCATTCAACTTCAAAACAGCGCCCTATAACATTCAAAATGAAATAGATGTCATTGCCAATTTGCCATATTGTTCTCACTTCAATATACAGATAAAACTGGATCCTCTACATCATGACAGTCTTTTACAATCACAATCACATTTATTTATCACATGTTAGCAGGAATTTTCACAATCATTGGTACGTTTCCAAATAGATTCTAAGCATGTTCTAAAAGCATTTAAATACATTACTATTACACCATATGCAAGCAAGATAAATGACAAGCACAATACTACTGCACCATATGCAAACAAGATAAATGACAAGGAAATTATCAAGGATCAACTTCGCTTAAGCAAATTTGCAATAAAGGACACTAAAGTAGACTAAAACTTCTAATTTTCTCACAATGATAACAACATTCCTCGAACAATTTACGACAATCAATAGAAGGATAAAACTAAACAACCTGAAGCAAGAGTCCACTATAGTAGCTTTTTAAGTTACCTTAAAATAGGCATTTTTTGCAATTTTTCCACCTCACTTAGTATTTTGCCAGTTCCGCTGCTACATAGCCTTCTAGATGCATATTTTGCAGCAACCCGTGTTGCCATTGCAATTAGATTTTATTTTCTTCTCTTCTGTAAATGAAATGATGAAAGGTAAATTTACTTGTTCTATGTATACATATACATAGAAAAATGACAACACCTCAGATATCAGATATCTCTCCCATATATTGTTGAACATTTGACCAACAAGAATACCAGAAGTGTCCAAGGGATTTAATAAAATGATAAGCTAACGACTATAATGGAGTTGAAGAGGACAATATCTCAAGAGTCTCGAATTATATACATTACAAGAAGGCTACAAAGTACTATACAGTTCTCATCAAATTTTTCAACAAAAAGGACTCAAAATCTCTCTTGTTTTCCACCTATACCATATGATTGTAATGCGGCCCAGTCCATTGGACAAGTATTTAGATATCGAGGAATGACACCCTGCAAACCAGTAAAAAAAATTAGCCAAAAGAGGATAAAGGAATGAACTTTTTATCATAATAAAAGAAACATTAACCATGAATATCCAGCTTTTAACAATACATTTGTCCATGATACCCAACTCTATTTGAGGTGCTGCAAGATGGGTCGACGACAAAATAAATGAAACAATTGATTATGGCACATCTATAAAATTTAATAACCAGCCAATTATAATGGATACTAAAATTTGAAAGAACAATATTTACTTGGCGACACAAGAATGTTGGAATCTGAATGATATTTGCAACTCTGCCAACTGGTTCACACAGGCAAACGAATAGATACAAGTCTTAAAGGCATATCTCGAGTCAGAAATATATAATACCATTACCACACTCCCTTTGTATGTCAGAAGAATCAAATCAATTATTATGATGCTAATATATCATGAAATTGAAAAAGTGCTAATCACTATGATTTTCAAATTTACATGGAAAAGCCAACTGTTAAGGAAAATATGAACCAACATAAGAGAGTCATGCTAGGATATAAAAGCAAAATATCTTCAGTTATTGTCCCTACATAGACAAATTCCTTTTGCCATCTAAATACATTCATGCGAGGGGAGAACATATTAGAATTTTATCTAGGTATCAGCTATTTCATGATTTTAATTTTATCTAAATAGCGCTTCCTCCTGTCCAAGCATCACTTATAGAAACCCTTGTGTTGTTTTCTTCCTTTAGCAATGACAGCCATGTAATGATATCCCTTCAGAACAACCTATAATTAGGATTAAACTTGGTTGGCATGCCAAATAATGGTTACTACTGTATATGAATCTTGACCCAGGCAACAAGGCTTTGAAATATGAAACCTATACAACATAACCAAACAGATAAAAATATATATGAAACCAACAAACTTATGTTTTGGAAAAATAGAAACATTTTACCTGGATGGTCTCATGCACTTCTTTCACTATAGGGATGTTGTAGGCTATTTTAACCTTCTCAAGTATATCTGAGATTAATAAAATCTAAAAATTAATTATACCTTGTTTTGGTAAGACAATATATTTTGGTACCTGTAACAAGATAAAGATTTAAGACAATATATTTTGGTAAATTGAAATTCATTATAATTGCAGTAATCATATAAATGATAAAATGAATTTGTATGATTAACTCAGATGCTGGTCCTGTTTGGTCTTTAGGGAAGTCAGCATCTAGACCCTACTAGTGGAAATGCAAGACCATGAAAATTTGCTTCAATCACCACCAACACCGTGAACCACCATCCAAGATGGTCCTGCGCATGGTGGAGGAGGGGTTCTGCGCGCCGGAGATGGTTCTATGGAATGGAGGAAAGGATTGTGAGGGAAGGAAAGAGAGAAAAAGGAAAAGATAGAAAGAGGGATCTTACCAGTGATGGTGTAGGGAGGCACGGCCGGATGAGTAGTGGCGGCAGAAGGAGGCGCAAAGAAGAAGAGAATGTATGAGAGAAGAGGGAGGCGCACAGAATGCTTGCTTACTGATTAGTAGCCTACGTATGTAACCAAGAATTGGGCATTCCACGGGCTTGGCAGTGGGAAATAACGAAATACAAAACGTCACATTCTCAGGGTCCAGGCCGTGGGAAAACCACTAAAAACTCCTACACACAGTCCTGGCCGTGGGAAATTTGGTGGGAGAATTTAGCGCCAGTTTGCGTAATCCTTTTCCCACGGTTAAGGCCGTGGGAAATATCAAAATTACATTTCCGAGGGCTTAGGCCGTGGGAACGTGATAGGGAAACCAACTGCGTGGTTTCCCACGGTTTAGGCCGTGGGAAATGTCAAAATTACACACGGCTTTCAGGCCGTGGGTATAAGGCCATGGGAAATAGCGAGATTTCTTGTAGTGATGGTCCCCTCAAAAATCGGCATATGAGGGGGTGGTCTACCAAGCTATATAAGCAATGGCCAGGCTCGTTAACCACCCGATGTGGGACTCGTAACATGTTAAGAATTCAGGCATCCGAAAGGTCCCCTCAAAAATCGGCTTATGAGGGGTGGTCTGCTCAGCTATATAAGCAATGGTCAGGCTCGTTAACTACCCGATGTGGGACTCGCAATACGCCCCTCGAGTTTGGGCTCGTCACTATAAGCGAAGGCTAGCGGCACTATCCGCACCACCGGATAAAACGTGGTTCTGATACCATGTTAAGAATTCAGGCATCCGAAAGGTCCCCTCAAAAACCGGCTTATGAGGGGGTGGTCTACCCAGCTATATAAACAATGGTCAGGCTCGTTAACTACCCGATGTGGGACTCGCAATGTTACACCCTATACAGCCAGGTTTTCATTCAAGATTGTTACACCCTATACTTCAATGTTTTAATGTTCTACTAGCTTTTCAAAGGGAATTATAGCACAACTCTTTCTATACTTAATCAATCTATCATAAAGTTTAAGCGCGAAAAAATTGTCCTTCAGCTTGACATATCATAAAGTTTAGGCGCGATTTGCATTGCCTACATAGGAAACTACTGTAACTGCAGAAGCATCAGATGCTAGTATATATAATACGATTTTTTTTATATGACAAAAACTTTATTTCCTAGTAATAAGAATTATATAGAATGATCAAAGAACATGGATGGAACTTCATGTCAGACATGCATAAGGTAAAAGCTTGTATTTACGAGGATTAATTTGACCTGCTTTTATATATTATATAAGAATTTATATAAATTATTACTAAGTGTTTTAAGATGGTTTGTGAATTATTTGCTAATGTTTTATGAACTAATTTTATATGTTTTTATACAATATACTGATTGATCCTACATTGCAAGAGGTGATTTTAGAAGCACATAGGTTTTGTGGAAGGCATTTGCAAAAAAAGGTTTTGATGCAACTTTGGGTATTTTGGTTTAGGCTTTTGGAGCACGAATAAGGAAAATGATGAGATCACGTCAAGTGTACATACCAAATTGATGCAAGTAATAAATCGGTGAGAAATCGGATATGGTTTTCAAGAATCGAGAGCCACCAATTCACGAACTCAACTAAAGTGAATTATATGATGATTTATAAAGCAACCAAAATTAAAAAAAAAATTAGACCATGTTTTTTATTCTTTTCAATAGAATCAAGAATGCAACTAAGAAGAATGAAAAATGATTAAATAGATTGATGAAAGTGTTGAGATTAAGCTTCATTCAAATCCTCTTGGAAGAACTTAAAGTGGGGATTAATACAATTTGCTTCTCTATTTAGGACATGTTTGGGTAAATAACTTAATTAAGTGCTTATTAAATAAGTTCTTTTTCAAATAAGCTAAAAAGAGTTTATGAGAAGACCATAAACTATTTGTATAAGTTTATTTCAATAAGCTATTCTCATAAACTCTTCCAAACACACCCTTAGTCTACTAAAATTTTCTAGAATATTCAAAAAAAATTAATATAGGAACCAAAACCAATTTTTTTTAATATTTTTTAAATGTCACGTGCATTAAAAAATTATATTTAATGTCAGGCGATAGTACTGACGTGACAATCCGTTAGTCATATCAACACTTAATGATGCATCTTGATGACACTGATCAATTCCAAAATTTTAAATGTTAAAAGTACCAGAATCTAACGAAAAAAAATAGAGACCCAAACAAAAATACCTATATTTATATTTTGTAGGTACTAAAAAGTGATTAAGCCTTATTTTAATCCATTTTCATAACTATCCTTTTGACCCATAGGTGACACACATGCCGAATCGGTAAAACACTAAACACGGGGCCGTCGAGCAAATATTAAATGCCCTTTGATTTTAGCTGATGGTTGGCAATCATTTTCATTTATTTATTTTCACTACTGCTCTAATATGTGGATATGGGGATTTTCGTTTATTTTACCCTTTTTTTTTATAATATTTATTTTGATTCATTAATATAATTATTTTGTTAAGTCTTACATCGTATAAATATATTAATAAATTAGGTTTAATGAACTTTGTAATCGTTGAAAAATAGATGAGTTTTGGTTTTAGTTCATGCATTTTTTTTTTTTTTTTTGGTTTTGATCCCTTAAAATTAAAAACTTTTGGTTTTAGTCCTTACTGTCAGTTATCCTCTGTTAAGTGTTGATGTGACTAACGGAGTGTCACATAAGCACTGTCACGTCAACAAATATGCCATGTTGGATGCCATGTAGGAAATAAACCTTTTTTTCAGTTCATAAAAAGTGAGTAAATTTTGGTTTTAGCTAGTCCTTATACTTTTTTCGTTGGTTTCAATCCATGTAAATTTAAAATTTTTGATTTTAGTCCCTACAGCTAGTGGCACTCTATTAAGTGTTCACGTGGCTAACAAAGCGCCACATCAGCATTGTCACGTCTGTTTAATTATTGGGTGTCTTTTTTTGTACCCCCAATAATTTTGAGGTAAAAGTTATTCTGTCCAACCAGAATACGCCATCTCAATTAAATGAGTAATGTTAGTGAGTCAAGTCATATCATTCTCAACATCTGATTAGACCACCTAGAATGGGTAAAGTTACTCTTGAGATACCGAAGAATTCAGCTAATTATTATTATTTTACTTATTTTACGTCACATAGGCTGCACATCAAACCAATATTTTGTTTTTGAAAAATATTAACATGAATTATTATTATATTTAATCATTATATTATTTTAATTTTTATTATTATAATATTATAACTTTTTTTCTTATAAAACTTGACTGTCTTTTCATCTTCCTCTTTCTCCATCGTTCTTCCTTCATTATGCAGCAATCTTGCTTCCTCCTTCTGCAACACTTTTTATGCTCTTTTGCGTCGAGAAGGGCATCATGGTCACGACTTTAAAATTCATAGTAGGAGAATGAAAGGGGAAAACTTGAGAGAAAGAAGAAGAAAAACGCAGGTTTGAATGGAAGTAGGAAAAAACATTGCAAAAGATAATGAAGAGTCTAATTTTACAACAACAAAAAAAGAGTAAAGGCTCAAACTAGTACTCGACAAAAATATAAGGTGACATTTTGGTTCCTAAGAAATGAAAAATACCAATTAGGTCATCAAGAATGTAAAACGCAAGTCAAATTAGTCTTTTTTAGGGACATTTTAGTCCCGAATAGAGGCTATTTTGACCCACATTTTACATTATTAAGGATCAAATTAGTATTTTTCATTTCTCATAGACCAAAATGTCACTGTAATTTTTTGTTGAGTACCAATTTGAGTCTTTAAGAAATAGTTATAATATTATGATAATAAAAAATTGAAATAATATAATGATTAAATATAATAATTAATTAATGTCGCAACATACGTGGCTTAAAATAATAATAATTAAGTTAATGTGGCATTCTGTTAGCCACATCAACACTCAACAAAGTGACACGGACAACAGGGACTAAAATTAAAAGTTGTATATTTACAGGGTCCAAAACCAACGGAAAAAATGTAAGGACTAAAACCAAAATTTATTCACTTTTTAGGGATCAAAACCAAATTTTATTTTCATATGTGGCAGCACACATGACATAAAATAATAATATTTTTGTTGATGTGGCAGTACTGACGTGACACTCCGTTAGCCACGTCAGAACTTAACGGAGGGTAACTGACGACAAGGACTAAAATCAAAAATTTTAAATTTACATGGAACAAAATCAATAAAAAAAAAAAAGAATACAGGAACTAAAATCAAAACTAACTTACTTTTCGGAGACTAAAAAGTCCATTAAACCAACAAATTATCTCTTGTAATAATTTGAATAATTATTTCCACCATTAGTTTTTAGGGTGAAATTATGACTACTTATTCTATAATGATATCAAAACTTGTCAAAACTTGTCATAATCCGAATGTTTTTTTGTTTTGACTCAAATAATCCCAATGTTAACTCCCTCACAAAATGTCAAATATCATAAAATTGAGATTCTTCCGTTTGTAGTATAGAAACTCAAATATATATAAAAACAAAGTAAAACTTTTCAATCCAATAAGTGTCATTCTCTAATTTAATCAAGTGTAGGGCCATCTAACTTCGGCTTGCATAGAAACGTTAGACAATAGAACTCCAATAGATGGTTCTTGTCATATGCTCTGCTTAATTGATTCGGTATAGTATTGGTTGTGTTATTGGCTAACGGCTGGGTTCTTTCTCTGCAGTTATCCGTTGGATTAGTTGGAGGTTGCGACTGTAACAATCTTTGTTTCATGAACTTTTTGTATATATATTAATAATTAATAATATAACTAAAAGACAAGTAAAATTGTTGTCTACAATTTTTTGTGACAAAGAATACACCCAAGTTTTAGAAGTGATTGATGTCGATAACCAAACTAAACTAATAATCTGCACTCGTCCCAGTGAGTCTCCATTCTGTTTTTTTTAATGAATGAAAGTCGGCAATGATGACCCCGCTTTAAAAAAGAAAACGAAAAATGAAAGTTATTATTGGCTTCGACAACTTCCATTTAAAAAAAAATAGAAGTCGGTAAATAGTAATCGTGACTTGCGAAATTTTTGGGAATAACCCAAAAAAAAAATTGTTTTCTTAAATATCCCTTTTTTTTCATTATATATATAAATATCCCTTTTTTTTTCCTTTCACTTTCTCCCTCCCTCTATTCACGACTTCCCACTTTCTTCTTTTTAATTTTTTTTTTTTTATGTTGAGAAGTCGGGTTTGGTGGAACCGACTTCTCAATGGACAATTAAATTTTTTTTGCATTTCATTGGTAGGAAGTCAGGTTCTCTGAACCCGACTTCCCATAGGAAATTTTTATTTTTTATTTTTCGAAATTTTTTAAAAAATACGAATTTTTTGATTTTTTTTGATTTTTTTTGGATTTTTATTTAAATTTAATTGGTTTTAGAATTTAAAAATGTGTGATTAATTTTTTAATTAACTAATAGTATTGGATGTTAATTATATGATATAAATAATCGTTTTATGATTTTAATATTTAATTTTATGATTTTAATATTTAATTTTATGAAATTTTAATAAAATTTAAAGATTTTTAGGGTTTAAAAATGTGTGATTAAATTTTTTTTAATTAAGTAATTGTATTGGTTGTTAATTATATGATAACTTCCTTTGATATCATTGGACTCTTCGTGCAGTCCTTACCGTCATTAAACTATAAAGACTTATCTTTGATTTATCAATCTGCACACTTGAGCACACAGTTAGCAACGTTCTCACGTTTATATGATAAATTATATATGCAATATTTTTAGCAACGTTCTCACGAGTTTTTGTAATAGTTTCTTGTTATAAATTTTAATTGATGTTTATTATCACATTATCGATTACTGTTATCATATAATTAACAACCAATACAATTACTTAATTAAAAAAATTTAATCACACATTTTTAAACCCTAAAAATCTTTAAATTTTATTAAAATTTCATAAAATTAAATATTGAAATCATAAAACGATTATTGATATCATATAATTAACATCCAACACTATTAGTTAATTAAAAAATTAATCACACATTTTTAAACTCTAAAACCAATTAAATTTAAATAAAAATCCAAAAAAATAAAAAAAAACCAAAAAATTGGTATTTTTTTAAAAAAATCGAAAAATAAAAAATAAAAATTTCCTATGGGAAGTCGGGTTGAGAGAACCCGACTTCCTACCTATGAAATGAAAATTTTTTTTAACTGTCAATTGAGAAGTCGGTTCCACCAAACCCGACTTCTCAACATAAAAAAAAAAAATTAAAAAGAAGAAAGTGGGAAGTCGTGAATAGAGGGAGGGGAAAGTGAAAGGAGAAAAAAGGGGGTATTTATGTATATAATGGAAGAAAGGGGGTATTTAGAAGAATAAATTTTTTTTTTGGATTATTCCCAAAAATTATCCTCGTGACTTTTAATTTTATAAAAGTAAAACTAAGGCAAGTCATGATTATAATACATGACTGCCCCAATTTGATAATTACTTTTTGGTTTGCATCATAGGGACAAAATCCTCTCCACATTTTACCATTTTGATAAATAAACCCCAAGAGACATTATTATCCATTTAGGGACATTTTTCAGTAGCTTATAAAAGGTCCAGATTAAGTTAAGACTCAGCGGGATGTGTCGTACTGTCGTTAAGTAATTCTAAATCTAGATTTTCCTATTAATCCTCTAGCTATTATATAGAAAAAGCATTGAATGTTTTTTATTTTTGGTGTAACATTGAATGCTTTTTATATTTTCAAGACAATGAGTGAATGAGTGTACTACATTTTAAGAATAAAATAAGAAGCTTGCTATTATTTGGCAGATATCATTTAAAAAACTAAATAACAAAAGTAAAAAGTTTAATTTTGATATATTATCATTGTCAGTATAAATTTATTGACATTATCAATCAATTACGAATCATTATATATGTGACTTTTAAGATAGTTATATGATGTGATAATTTATGATTGATTGATAGTGTAATTTTTTTTTACATTAACCTTACATACCAATTAAATCCAAAGGGAAATGGAAAGAATGGTGAAATAAGATATAACATATGAAATGTTGTTTTTTACATTACTAATCTAAATATTTTAGGATCTAATTGCTACATGTATTGCCATGTAAATATTTTTTACACTGTCAATTAATTATAAACTGTCACATCATTAAAAATATTTGATTTTTATCATAATTACCTTAAAAGTCACATTTAAAATGATTTATAATTGGTTGAAAGTAAAAACAGAGTCAGCCCAAGGGCCAAGCAACTTGCTTTAGGCCTAAAAAAATTTTATTTACACTACAAAAAATAGTTAGCATCTTGCAAATAATACTCCAGCGTCGGTCAGGCCTGCGCTACATTTTTTTCAAAAAAAATATTTTAAAAGGTTTCGTCTCAAAATTTACTCTAGGCCTAAATAGATATTAATCGATCCTGAACGTAAAAACTTTATATTAACGATGTATTAAAATTAAAATTAAACTTAATATTTTATATGGGACACATTTTTTTTGTTGTACAATGGTGACAACTAGTTTTGAACTTTGGACCTAAGACCTCAAAGCAAACTATCCAAACCCCTCACTGGTTTATATGGGACTATGTTTTATATAATAATGATATATATATATATATATATATATATATATATATATATATATATATATATATATACAATTTGCAAAAGAAGAATGGAGGCAAGTAAATGAGAAGAGAAGGTGGGCGTTGGTAGGATTATGTCACTAGCAGTTGGCAAATCATTTTAAATTCTGTTTCAATGTTCACACTTATTGATATGGATTGGTACAATGTGTAGCTTTTGTAATAAAAGTTTTTTGTAATAAAAGTTTTTGCTGACTAACCACTTCTCTTTTCTATTTTTTTTCCATTGTTTTCTGTGTGTTTATATATGGCAATCATATGTATGTTAAATTAGAAAAATTAATTATAAATAGATGCTAACTAGTATCCTATGAATACTAATTAAAAAAGGCTAAAATGATAAGTTTTTTTTGTTACATAAATGATAAATTTTTATTAGGAAGATATATGTTTAATGTAATGAGAAATGATACTTTAATTTTTCGATGACAATTTATTATTTTTTAATTCTTTAATCAGTACTCATCCCAAGATCCTATATCATAAATTGATAGATGTAAGTCATATATTATAATCTAAATATTCAAATAAAATAACTCATATTCTATCAACATGGTGCTACACGAGTGATGAGTACTCGGATCCCTTAAGCATGTGATCAGGAATTCGAGTCTTAACAGGTGTATATGAAAAAATATCTATTGGGAGAAAAAAACCCCTTAAATGTACCTTAATTTTTTTGTGGGATTAGTTTTCGCTGTTGCACATGAAGGATATCCTAATTTAGACTGAACAAAAAAAATAACTCATATTCTTACTAGAAAAGTTTTTTTTAAGTGAACTTGACTATAAAAAAAAGAAAATAATTGTATATTTATCATTAAATCATTTTATTGGTTGAAATCGGAATGCATTTTAATTTTAATTAATTAATTAATACTTTTCCACTTCAACATTTTTTATGGAAAATTCTTTACACAGAATCACAGTTGAAAGGAATCTTATTCGTTTCTACAGAAAATTGGCAATGGTCCACACTTCCATGTGTTGTCAAACGCTTAACCGTTGATATTAATAAGTAGCTGGTCATGGCTGACACGAAGTTTCTTTCTCCAGCGTTCCCTCCACTCCAGTTTGTTCTGCCTTCTCTTTCGTTCTCATAAATTTTTGTTCGAAGGGAAAATTGCCAAAAATTGTCTATCATTCATGAATTGTACTACTATATTTTTATTAGAGCTCGATAAACGGATGGGTCGGAACGTATTCGATCTAATCCGTATTAATTCGCATTTCGATAGATCGGATCCAAATAATTCATAAAATAAATAAATTTGTATTTATTAAGTCTGTATGTGATCCGTATAATCCATCGGTTAAATGGATTGGTCCACTGACTCAAAAAAATAGATGAGTAATTTTGTAGGTCAGTTCTAGATTTTATTTATTTGTTTATTATCTTTAGTTAAAACTTTTTTATGCTACTGAAATTGGTAAATACAAAATCTGAATATAAATTGCTTTAATAACCTATATCATTTTCATGCAATTTTATCTGCATATAAATTGCTTTAATAACCTATATCATTTGGTCCTAAATTCTTTAGGCGCGTTAGTCCTCCTAATTCAGGATTTTTTTTAAATTGTGTAAGTCAGCGGACTGATCTGCAAGTCCGCGGATCAAGTCCGTTTAGTCCACGGATTAAACGGACCAGACTTAAAAAGTCTGCATTTAAATGGACATGAATTTTGTCTAATCTAGATTCGTACGAGCTGCGGAATAAACGGACTATCCGCGGACCCATGTCCATATAACCCGGCTCTAATTTTTATGGAAGAGAAACATGTTGAGATTTTGTTGCGATTAGGCAATCAAGCAAAATTATAAGTTAGCCATGGATTTAACTTTGTAAGAACTCTTTCAACTTAAATTGACATATCTGGGTAATAATTAAGCAACTCTTTAGGTCATTGAACTATTGACGTCATTTAGTTACAGGAAAAGGAGAGCAATATTTGGCTTGAATTGTTTAGGTTTGGTATTGGTTTTATTCTGTTCTTTTCCTCTAATTTACATATTTTAGATAACACACCTCAATCTTATTCTTTTCTATTTAATTTCCTTCTCTCTTCCAGTATCAGGGCTATACCTCCATTTGCAACCAATTTTTTTTAGAGTTTAATTGTTATGTCTTGGGAGTGTAAAGTTTTTTTACACTATCAACCAATCAGAAATCATGACATAAGTGATTTTAAAGGTAGTTAGGATAAGAGTAAAATATTTTGGCTTATGTTATAATTTTTGATTGGTTGACTGTGTAAAAAATCTTTACACTGACAATGCATACCAATTAAATCCTTTTTTTAATTTAGAAAAAAATATAAATTAGGGAGTCCATTATGCACAAGGAACATGCAACACCCTAATTTACCGGTTACCTAAAATAACGGTGCAAATAATTAATAAATTTTAGAAAATTATTTTATCCCATAAAATACTAAAACAAAAGAATTAAAATTATATATGAATATTGACTGATATGAGTGACTACTGAAAGGAACACTAATTATTAAACTTCACGTGCAAAACTGTCTTAAAAAAAACCAAATATTCTGTAACTATAATCAATTGAACCCCAAATACTATCCCTAACCCCAAATAATCAAAACTAGAAATCAATTGAAATAGGAAAAAAACACTATCCCTAATCCCAAATATTTTGAACCTGAAATCAATTCATAATAAGATCTTTGATAAAAATTAAACCAAAAGACTATGGCAGCAAACAAAATCATAACGTCTAAAGCTTAGAACCCAGTAATAAAAGTATAAAACTGTGGACAGACTCAACTGCTTTTAGTTTTTTATTTGGCAAAACTAGTGATTTCGTTTATTAAATTAATTTAATATTTCAAATTGGTCCCTTAAGTTTTATTTGTGTCAAACAGGTCCCTTAAGTTTTTTTGGTGACAAACAGGTCCCTTAAGTTGTTATGACAGTACATGATCTTGCTATTAAATCAGTGAATTATGATGTCACCGAAAAACTTACGGGATCTATTTGTCACAAAAAAAATTTAAGGGACCTGTTTGACATAAAAAAAACTTAAAGGATCAATTTAAAAAATTAAATTAACTTAAGGGATCAAAACACTAATTTTGTCTTTTTATTCTCTGTCCCCTTTTTTTTACCAAAAAAACCGTTCGCCATGAAGAGAACAAATGCTCATACTCTCCCTCCTTCATAACAGAGGACGCCTGACATAAGAGAAGTAAAGAAAAATAAAATATTATGCCTACCCATCTCAAGATGCACCAGAACCATTTATTCATGATTCAAAAAGGGAAACCAATCTTCAAACTTTGCACATATACTTAGATTTTAGTTTCACATCAATGCAAAACCATCCAAAGTTCTATATACAGCACATTAACCAATCAAGTATTGAAATTCTTATCAGGAATACCAACCTTTGGATTTAGGGGAAACTTGACAAGATTAGAGCAACTCCAATGGAACTTGCTTAACTAGTTCTTAAAATAAGAATAGGGTTCTTACTAGATTACACTATTAGAATAAGATGATGTGACATCACATATGTAAGGATGGTTCACAATCAGGTTCTTACTGCCCTTTGATGGATAGATTTCCAAGACTACTCTCAATTTCTTTGCAAAAGGAGGAATTAATTATGAATATGGGAGTATGGGGTGCAATCCATTGGAATTGGAATCTTACATGGAGAAGAGACTCATTTTCTAATGGGAAATGCAGCAGGTAGAGATCTTTTTGTCTACTATAAGAGATGCTTTTGTCTCTAATTATATATAGGATAGGGTATGGGGGAAACATGACAATACAGGGCAATACGTACACGGTCAAATCTTTCTCCGAAGTTTTTTGGGAACAAACTTAAGCTACAAATAATAAAGAGGTGTATGGCATGGGATGGCACCACCAAGAGTTGAGCTCTTAACCGGGTTTGTCCTACAAGACAAATTGAATACAAGGAACAGACTTAGAAGGCTAAATTTGATCCAGTTGGATACCTTTTTCTGCATTGCAAATACTCATGGAAGGTATTAATGGAATGCTTGGACTGGTGGAATGTACAGGTGTCAGTCACACAAACAGCTGTCCAATGGTTTGATTGTTGGCTAGGAGTTTTTAATGGGGGTTTCCAAGGAAACTGTGGATATCACTGTTTTTCGTAGTTTTATGGACTCTTTGACACCAAAGGAACAATGCTATTTGGGAAAAGGCTAAGATTAATTGGGAGAATCTTAATTATATTATTAGATTAAGACTTGGCTTTTGGCTTAAGGGATGGGAGCCAAAGTGTCCATTTAACCCAAATGAATTAGCTTTTAAGTTGGATTGTGTTAAACAGTGGATAAGTAGGAAGAAAATTAGAACAACTATGTGCTAGAACCCACCACCACAAAATACTTTAAAATGGAATGTTGATGGGTAATCCAAAGGAAAACCCGGACCAGCAGGTATAGGTGAAGTTATAAGGAACAGTCAAGTTATAATAAAGGCCCTCTTTGCTGCCTCTATAGGCATTAGGGATTTCAATGAAGCCGAATTTATAACGATAGTTTTTGCTCTTGAAACGTCTCTACAACAAGAATGGATTAATTCTACCAGAGCACCGACGGATTAATTTTTAGGAGTGCTATATGTTAATAAACAATAAAAATGGAGGTGGTGATCTACCAGGGTACCTATGGTAAGAATTTCTAGATCGAATTCGAAATTGTAATACTTAATTCTATTGTTTAGGTTTTGGAAAATCTTCCAAAATTATTCAATTCTAAAGGGGGAAAAGAGCATGCACCTCCCCTAAAATTTACTTCGTTTGCAAATAGGTACCCTTAATTACTGATTCTTCCTGATTAATCCTCAAATCCCATGAATCAGTGAAATTAATCTTTTGGTTAGGTTAAATATCTAACTGTGATCAAATCTAACTATCCATTTTTCTCAAATCTCAACCGTTAATTATTTTTTATTTTTTTAATTTAAAAAATGAAGAAGAACACATCAGAGATAAAATACACTTTCTTCTTCTTCGTTTACCATACTCTGTTCTGCGTTCTGGATTTACCATCTCTGGAGCAAAACCATTACTATTTTTCAAGTGAGTGAAGGAACCACCCCTCCCTTCTATTCCCGAACAGGTTGCCAATTACTATTTTTTTTCAAAAAAGGGGTTGACTAGTTTATGCCCAAAATGATTGAAACGACTAAGGAAGTAGTAGGAAAAAAACCAAAAGTACTTGCCCAAACTTAGTGTAACCTTCCCAGACTTTTAGTATGCAATGCATCTTACAACAACATGGTAGGAAGTAGGAACTATTCCAATTCCAAACACCCCTGCATTTAGGAAGATGGATTTCACAAATTTTGCTAGGAACATTGTTTGTGGGGTACTTTGATCTGTCTCTTTTATTTTCATAGTCTGTATATGTTGGGCCATGAGGCACTGTAGATCGGTTATAACTTTTGAGAATTAAAAATGATCAAATTGAATGTATCTACATGAAAAGTGATGAGATTTAAGGATCTGGTTTTAAGGAGTCAAAATTAGAGAATACAAAAGAAGATGGTAAAGATGAAGACAAAGAAGATGAAGACATATGAAGGAGTCGATACAACCAACCAGAGACATATAAGAAGATGAAGATGTATAAAGGGAAGAGGAAACGCTCAAAAGAAATAAAGCTGAGCTATCCCTGTTTTTTTTTTGTTTAAAATAAAAATAATGAACAGTTCGTATCTAAAATCATAGTGAGTTATTTAACCTTGAGTTAAACAAAGGATCAATTTCACTAATTCATGGAGTTTGAGGATTAATTAGAAATAATCAATAGTTATGGGTGTCTATTTGCAAATGGGGTGAAATTTAAGGGGGTTATATGTTTTTTTTCCCCAATTAAATATAATTAAAAAAAATAGGAGTGAGAAGGCTAGCTCCAACTTTTTAAAGCTCTACACCAGATCTAATTCCATACATCAAGCAAATTAACATGAATGCTTAAAATCTCTGAACCCGAGAAGCGATATCATCGGGTTTGGTTCGTTTCGATTCAGTTCGGATTCAAACATCCAAAAAATCTGAATCAATTTAATTGGTTCAAATCGGATTGTTAATTTGGTCGGGTCCATTGACACCCCTAATAGTAATGCTCTTATTGAATTATTATATTTATTCTATTTTATAACATTTATTGTTATAGAGAATGACTTTTGTTTAATTTTATGTGTCGTTCAGAAAATTAAAAAAGTATTAATTATTTTTTAATTTTATTTTGGTCTCTTGTTTTTTTATTAAATAAAATAAGAAAAATCAACATATGGTTGGTCCGAGTGGTAAAAGATTCGGGCACTTAAACAAGTGGTGAGGGGTTCAAATCCCAGCTGTTGTGCATGGAGAAAATTTGGTTGGGGGGAGAACCCACCTTGTGTGCTCAACAGGTTTCCCGAAAGAGATTAGTTACTACTAACGGGGGTGGATACTTTGAACCTATATTATGGTTACCAAATAAAACAAAATAAAATAATAAAAAATTAATATTTTAAATATTTCAATAAAGGATAATGTAGTCAAATGCACTTATTTGTCTATTATAACATGTGCTATTTATTATTTTTCTTAATCTGTATACGAAAACCTTAAATGATAAATGACATATTATAAAACAGAAGAAGTATTATCAAATATAATATTAAATAAACAAGGATTTTTGTTTTGATTTTTCAGAATATTAATTTCTGCCGATAGGTGAAAGATTAATATTTTTGGGTAGGATCAAGCCTCTAAGGAGATCGAGTTCCTTCCATTGATACTTTCCCTACACATTGAGAAGTGATTAATTACATTCTTAAGTATACAATCAATTACATATGAATTCATGATTAATAAAAAAGTTTAGTTGTTATATATCGACAATATAAAACCTTTTTATACAAACCTCTAATCATAAGTCGTCATATCAATAAATTGTTTTCGACTATTATCGTAACTACCGTAAAAGTCACGCATTCCATGATTGACGATTAATTGACAATGTAAAAATTTTTACACTGTGAGTGTATAACAATTAAACTCTTAATAAACAAGTAAAATTATATAAATTTCCCATGTCATACAAAATTACTAAGCATGTCAAAATAATAAATTTAAAAAGGTACTTTTATTTTTGTTATATTATACAACCAATTAATATTGCCATATATAAACAAAATAAATTTAAGATATATTAACTACTACTTTTTTGAATGAGTTTCTCACTCGGGGTTTGTTTGGTGGTCAAGATAGATAAAGAATAATTGAATAGGATATGATCGAGCTTGATAAACTCTTATCATATCCAAAGTTTGATGAGTTCCTTCCATTGATAGGTTCCCTACACATTGAGAAGTGATTAATTACATTCTTAAGTATACAATCAATTACATATGAATTCATGATTAATAAAAGAGTTTAGTTTCTATACACCGTCAGTATAAAACCTTTTTATACAGACCTCCTATCATAAGTTACCACATCAGTAAAAAAAATTGACTATTATCCTAACTATCTTAAAAGTCACTCATTCCATGATCGATGATTGATTGACAATGTAAAAAATTTTATACTGTCAGTATATATTATTTAAACTCTTAATAAAATGGTCTAATAAAAAAGTAAAATTATATAAATTTCGCTTGTCATACAAAATTAATAAGCATGTCAAATTAATAAATTTAAAAAGGCACTTTTATTTTTGTTATATTATACAACCAATTAATATTGCCATATATAAACAAAATAAATTTAAGATATATTAACTACTACACTTTGAATGAGTTTCTCACTCGGGGCTTGTTTGGTGGTCAAGATAGATAAAGATGAATAATTGAATAGGATATGATCGAGCTTGATAAACTCTTATCATATCTAACGTTTGATGCGCACAGATAACCCATTGAATAGTATTATGTTATTATATTCTATGTTTAAGGTAGAAAAGATAATACCAGGATATGATATAAATTATATGCAAATGAAAATTACCCTTATGTAGGAAAGCGACGGCGGAAGAGGAGGAAGTAAGGATAGTGTTCTGCATCGTCAAGCGCTGCGACATGGTCTAATGGTGGTTCATGGTGATTGGGATGTTTGTTGTGGTGGTTGTTGTTTGCGTGCAAAGGGATCAAACCAGATTTGGTGGTGCGGGTTCAGGCGAAACTTGGCGGCGATGATGATGTTCCAATGTGGTTCGATGGTCGAAGTTACCGCTCGATAATGGTGGGTGTGGCTTGCTAACAGCAATGTGGCGGAGCAGACTGACACGTTTGGGTTGTTGGAAGTTGTTGACGCGTTTTGGTTGGGGGGAGGATAGTTAGAGGGGGAACAAATTTTCTATCTCATGCTACTTGTTTCTTCCAACTCAACCTGCTTTTTCATAGGATAAAATTTTAACTGAGCGCAATATAGGATAATCCAACAAGATAAACTTATCCTATCATGTTGACATACCCAAGCACATATTAAAATAGGATATAATAACTTATCCTATAATATCTTTCTTATCCTTACCACCCAACGGATCCTTAGGAAAATTTCAATCTTAAAATTTATTAGAATATTTTAATCATCATTTTTTTTGAAGCAAAATTATCAATTTTTATAAAAAAAAAAAAAACTAATTTAAACATGTCTGGATATTTATACATTAAATTAAAAGCTCATATATATAAATTTAAAATGATCCATATACATCACGACATTAAAATAGAAATTAATAATTGAAGTTGAACTTAATGGCAAAGTATATGGGATACTTAATTGAAACTTTTAATTCGGCTCACCCAATCTGATTGTATTTAATTTAAGGGTCAGGCTAAACAGTATCTTAAGGACATTGATTATGGAAGCTCAAAAAAGCAAGTTTTCATTAGAAAATTAAGTATATTACTTCTACAAATATTAAATACATCAATTCCCAATGCAAACTTTCTTTTCTTGTTTCTTTAACCAATACTTTTACGACACTCATTATCATTCTCCTTAATTTAGTTAGTTTAATTATAAATATTAATTACATGGACTAATTTATTAAAAAGCCTTTATTATTTTGGAGAATGTTAGGGCACTCGTTAAGGAAACATAAAAGGAAGTTTTTTATTAGAAATTGATGTATTTAATAGTTGAAGGGGTGTGATATTTAGTTTTTCAATACAAAATTATTTTTTTTTATTTTCTTAAAGAGTGTTCTAAAGACACTTGTTAGCATGACCCTATTATTTTTTTAAAAATATTACTACATAAAAATTATTTAAAAAAGTTAGAATTAATACAGAAAACAAATCAAATAACACAATTATAGGAGAAAAGATACGAATCTTTGTTTTTTTTTTTAAAATAATCTACAAGAGCTACCTCGATCTTAGATATATCGAGGCAGATGCCAATTAATGTTCAAGCAAGTACTGGCTATATACTAATCTCAGGGTTTGCTTAATTGATTCAGATTTAAGATGTATTTTCTGTTTATAATAAGTATTCAAAGCCCGTTCAACGCAACAACTCTCGTGAGTTTTTCTTGCTAAATCAGAGAATATTTAACATCACACCGAATCATATTAGGGATGTAAATTTTATTCTTATCGAAGATAATATCCGTAATGGATAAAAAATTGATATATTAATAGGTACTCATAGATAAATTAAATGAGTATTTTCTCTACCTATTTATTAATGGGACCGGGACGGATAATATAATATCTATACTCGCGGATACCCGCTAATATAAAATTACTAAAATATCACTTTACATATATAAACAAAGTACCTTAATTTTTTCACTACCTTTGATTTTGACCAAGTGCTTTTGGATTAATGTTTTTAGATTATTGCTTATGGATTAATGCTCATGTGTGAATTATGCAATATTTTACGTTTGATTGAAAGGGGGTTAGAATATTTACATTTAAAAATTTTAGACCAATGGATTGAAATGATGTTAATGTGTGAATGAATTAATTCAGATATACTTATAGATTAGTTTTACTATTTACTATTTTAAATTTTAATTTAATGACGTGTATAATTATACTATTTATATATTATATTGTTTACTGTATTTACTATACTATTTTTCAAGGACAATAACTCCTCGTACCAACAAAAAACTCAATTATAGAATTAGTTTGAATTTCATGTCTAAATAAAAATTGTTGTGAGATGTTGAATAGGATACCCACAAATATTGATAAAGTTGATTAAAATCCATAAGATAGATACCCATATGAATATGAAACTATGACGGATATAAAATTCATTCAATGAAATGGACAGTGGCAACTCCAATTAGGCAACCAAAGAATTAAGAAACAAACAAGTATTGTAATGTACATCAACGTGACAAATTTTGCAAGTAAAGCCGGTTTCTCTTATACTTAGACATGTGAAAAGACACCATGGACACAAACGAACGCTTTGTCTGAGTTACAACTTTAAAAAATTGGTGCTTTCGTGCTTCTTTTTAGTGAATTATTGAGAAGGCTTCAATTGTATACATATAATCCTCAATATTTGACATCGTCAAAATATATTCAACTTGTATAGTATATGCTGTATAATGAATTATTTGTATTTACGGATTGACATTGTACATTAATATATTATACCATATTTTTTTTTTATATTTTGTATTTATACTTGATTTATTTTAATTTTGTAATACTGTATGATTTATTTTGTTTAATTTTTTTTCACTGGTTATTATGTATTTTTGTAATACAATAACATTAGTTTGTTTTTGTTAAAAAATAATTATACCAAATTGCAAATACGGGGATCTTAGAATACAAATATAGAACTCATTTATTTTGACCAGTATAAGAAAATATGACAAACAATTAAGTCATGCTAGTATTTTCATTAGACCAAAAGATTTGATCAAAATGATGCATATGCACCATACCCTTTAGAATCAAAGGGAGAAACTGAGCAAATGATTTCCTCCTAACATGTGTAACTAATGTGAATGATGAGCCCATGAAGCTCCCTTAAAGAAACCATGCATTGTTGGAAATAGGGATGGCAAAATTATCCGCACCCCCGGATATTTGCATGAATTATCAGTAGTAAATAGTAAATGGATACCTATTAAACGGGAATGTAGATCATAGTATCCGTCCCATGGATACTTGCATATCTATAATAAATATTTTTTATTAAATATATATTATATATTATGACAACATCTATCACTTTGAGATTAAATAAACTTTATAATCTTTATTATTTCATACCTTTTAGTGGTTAAACCCATAATAATAACTTTTTTAAAAATATATAATATATTATATAATGTTAATATAATATATTATTATATTATGTTTTATAATTTTATTTTATTTCCTTTTCATTTTAGATTCTTAAATACTCACGGATATCCATGAAAACTCGCTACCCGCATAAATATCCATGGATATTGACGGATATGGATTTGGGAGAAGCACTACCCGCACCCGCACCCGCACTCATCCCATCACTATCCCTAGTTGGAAGAAATGCAACATATAGCGACAAACCAACATCTTTTAATTTCATATTTTACTTCTTGTATTATTCTAATTACCCTTATTTATGTCTCTTTTCTTTTCGGCCATACCAATGATCAAGAAAACGACTAATATTCTAATAAAACCCATGAATAGAACTTTTTTTTTTTATAAACAAAAACATATATTAATTTACAGTAATAAGGGTACTCCAACCCATATAGAGAAACACTAAATAAAAATATGCAGCATAAGAAGAATTCATATCAGAACTGAGGGAAATCCGGAAATAATGCATCCATTTCCTCCACCAGAAAGACCTGAATCAATCATCCAAATACAGCACCATATTGGGGATTATACGTGGTGGAATCAACGGTTATGATCAATGAGGTAGTGGAGGATGTTGTCGATGCCGACAAGAAAAATGAAGAGTCCGACCAGGTTAATGGAGATATCACCCATCCATTCAAAGAAGTAAGGGATCAACTCAAAAATGAATACCAGGAGCAGGAGCAGCAGACTCAAAATAAACACATATTCCATTGTATCTGTGAACAAGAGATCAGAGAAATTAAAGAGAGAATATTAGTCATAAGCACATATATAGGGTAAGACAAAATGAGTACTGAGTCATTATCCCCATAATGAATTTGAATAAATTCAAAGAGATAGGTTTTGTTCTTATTTGTGTAGAGAATTTTCTGATATTTCATTATATATCAAGAAGTTACAAGTTGAAATAAAAAACAAGATAGAAATGAAGAAATCCTAATCTGATAAAAACAACTATCCTATCCTAACTAATAATACAAATCTGAATATAAATTGTAAACTAAGATAGAAGCAATCCAATCCTATCTAATAGTTCAACTTTTGAATTTATAATAATATTCAATATTGATTGGAATTTAAATTATCTGATCGGTACTTATAATGTTGATTAACGTTGCTTGATACTGTTTGGTCAACACCACTATTTAATTTTGGTTGATCATATTTTGAATGCTTTAACGTTTTCAAACTTGAAATAATATATTTTGTCAAAAAAAACTCGAAATAATATACACTTAATTGGTTTTCAATTTCATTCTATTATCTGACAACTTAAAAATTGAATATGCCTTTAATTCAACTTAAAACCATATTATTACTTCGAACCTTTTTTTTAGGTTCTATTAAGGTGAGTAAAAATTTCGGTTGTGTTGGCGATTTGTATGAGTTTTTTTTTTTGTCTTTCAGGGTTTGTGAAGTTGATTCTGTTGAGTTTTTTCCTGATCTGTTACTAGGCGGCTTTATATGGTGGACCAACAGATTTTACATATTATAGATAGTTTTTTTAGGTTTTTTATATTTAATAGAGGATCCGTGTATAATTTATAAATTATTATTATTATAAAATAAACCCCAAATTTGGGCAATTGATTAAATTCTAAGAACTGCAACAGAAGAACCCTAATCGACACCCTCCTCGTCTCTCCCGTTCAAATTAGATGGGTGCTTGTACAAGGGCAAGTCATTGTCGGTATTCCTAACACTTTCTTAGAATCTGTTTGGTTTGGTCATTTCTTTTTATTTCCTGTTTTCATTTTCAATGAAAATAGAAAATGAGCTTGAAAATGTATTTTGTTGAGTTTAATGAAAATATTTTCACGGAAAACATTTCTTGAATTGGATCCAAATCCGGAAAGAAAAAGTTATTTTTAATGTTTCCTTCCCAAATTTTTTAAAATAAAAAACAGACAAAAACAAACATGTTTTCAAATTTTTCAATAAAAATAAAAACAATTTTCAAAAAAATAGAAACAAGAAATGAAAACAGAAAATGAAAAGAATATTGGAGGTTGACGGGCTTCAAATCCCTAACACTAAAGTTGCAATCAATTCCCTTAATGCTCCCATGGCAGTGACAAATCAAGGAAAAGTGCATGAATTAGGGAATTCAGTTCATCTCAAGAAGTAATAATTGACTGTGCGTGTTTTTAATTCTTTTGCAACCTGAGAACACAACTGGGAACTATAAAGGAATAACTTGCATCTATAGCACCATTACATGAACAGTTACGTATCCAACAAATATGTGGAGAGATAATTAGGGATTTGGACATTAATTAGTGATGTTTCACTGGCAATTGACGAGATAGCGTGGATTTAGCAAGTTTGTTTCATTCTAAGAGTACTGGCTTTATGACCGTCTCAATCACCATCTTCCTCCCAGTCCCACAATTAATCTTTCAACCATTTATCTCTTTTTGGTTGGTCCCTAACGTGGTATGCTTTTTTAATTGTGATGTATAATATTTTACTTGCTATTTTCGTTGATTAATTCTGGGAGATGCAATTCTATTTTAACCTTCAATTTTATTTTATTCTTTTCCAATAAATCTCACTTACATTGCCCCAGTCACCAAAACCAGCGAGGAAAGCAAGTTGCAGTACAATCCGGGACAAAATCTTGGGAAATTCATGGAAGCCTCCAATCAAATACCAATAATTCCAAACGTATTACAGAAAAAAATTAACCGAACAAGGCAATCAAGAGCTTCATTATCAAATACCACACGGGAAAATGTTTCTCCAAATACTCAGCATGGAGAACATGAAATTGGGTACATCAGACTGTCTTTTGTACGTAGAATATGCAGTCAAAGACAATAGACTGAAAGATAATATTATGCTTATAATTTGATTTTAAGAGGATCGATGATTAGGAGGTTTATGTCATGATGTGTTTTCACATTTTGAAGGAAATTTTTGTAGTGTTTTTTTTTGTTGGTGCAAAGGAGAGGCTACAACTCTTTAAGGCATATCTCCTAGAAGAAGAAGGCGGTTCCTTTGACTCTGCTATTGAAGGTTGTGACTGTGTCTTTCATACTGTTTCACCTGTTCAATTCATTGTTGAGGACCCTCACATTCATTTCATTATGGCCCTTTGCGATGAGGCCCTCTGCATGCATTTGATAATAATTATGAAAAAAATATGTAAAAACTAAAGAGGCTTTCCAACATAAGACTTTTAATATGTAAAGGAAATGTCATATATATATATATATATATATATATATATATATATATATTTGACATCTCCCAACTTTAAGATCCATTACCACTATGTTATGCACTTTTGGATGCTTCTCTCAATTCAAGAAAACTATCCTTTCACGATGCACTTCGGGTAAAGCCTAAGAATTTGAAATCTAGAAATCCAATTTCTATTGCCCCAAGTAAGCATACAATATTTGAAAAAAATAAATAGGAGGCATAGTGGACACATTTGTACAGTTCTTTTTTTTCTTTTTCGTAAATTACATTTGTACAGTTCTAACAAGTAGACACTACACATACAAAGGTGGCAAAATTAAACAATGGCAAGAAGACACAAAATGTCAGTCAGACAAACCAATACGTACCAAGCTAAAATAATTATGTTAATATCTGTTAGAACTATGTATAATAATTATATTAATGTTCAAGCCTATGTGCTGGCTATATATACTAATCTACGGAGTTGCTTTATTGATTCAGGTTTAAGATGTATTTTCTGTCTGTAAGTATTCAAAGTTTGAACGCTAGAACTTAGAGAAGTCAAAATATATTGATGTGGGGATGGTGTGCCATTAACATCCATCGTATGATGAAAATTTAAATTCGATTAAACATGAAAGCTAACCCGATATATATATATATATATATATATATATATATATATATATATATTTTGTACTTGTTGCATAAAATAAGTTGAAGAAATATTTGCTAGATTGAAAAATATGACGTTGATGTTTCATTAAGTCGACTCAGTTGATTAAGTTGTGGAACATATATAAATACACGGGTTCAACTAAAATGCCATTTGTCCCTTTCTCTTTCCATTTTCTCATCTCCCCTTCCAAAGATCTTTTGAGGAACATATAAATACACGGGTTAATCTAGTTAACTTGTATAATGGGAACAAGTCACCCAGAAATTAAAAAAAAAAACAGTAGTTCACACTAATTACTGATGCAAGATGAGAAATGACTAAGATGTCGCTGTTTCTTTCATATCATTTATTGTCGTTGGCCTAACCATCACTTCCTGATACAGTAACTTCAATTCATTTCCGGTTGAGCTGGGTATATTGATCTGGATTTACGGACAGTCCGTTTAGCCCGTAGCTCGTGCGGATTTGAATTAGGCAAAATTCATGTCTATTTAAATACAAGCTTTTTAAGTCCGATCCGTTTAATCCGTGGACTAAACGGACTTGGTCCGCGAACTTAAACAACATTAAAAAATCCTAAATTATGAGGACTTATGCCCCCAAAGAATTTAGGACTCAATTTGTGACCCATCAGATTGCTTTGGATTGTATTTGATGTACTTCAGTCAAATATTACTTGCTTTCGAGAAATTTTAAATAAAATTGCATGAAATAGTATAAGCTATTAAAACGACTTTACATTTATCAATTTCAGTCTTTGTAACATAAAAATGATTTTAACTAAAGAAAATAAACAAATAAATAATATTTAGAACTAGTCTACAAAATTTGCTTCTCTGATTTTTTGAGTCTGTGAACTAGTCCATTTAACCTGTGAACTATGTGGATTGGACGCGAACTTCATAAATACAAGTTCATTTATTTTGTGAACTATTCCGATCCGATCCGTCTAAATGCGAATTAATACAGATCAGATTGGACCGATCCGTACACTCAACTCGAATTGCCCCCCATCCTTCGGTTCCTCTGTCGCTGGCTTACTTGGTCACTTTCCTCTGTCGCTGGCTTACTCAGCTGTAATTGTGTTTGTCTCTTGTTAAACGGGATATTAATAAAAATATAAGTGTTTGGTCATTGTGAGGCAAAAAATTCTAATAGAAGGTATAAAAAATAGTTTTTGCGTTTGATTGAAAAATTTATACTAAATTTTATATCAAACTTGTTTCAAAATAAAATCATTCAAACACAAATCATTTCACTTGAAATTCAATTATAATTAAATCAATTTTATAAAATATATTTCATTCAAAATTATGTTTATCAAATGTTTATCCAAACACACAATTACATGACCACTTGTAGTTTATTGGGTTGCATCAAAAGATAATTTTATAATACTTACCATAAACAAATAATTGTATATAGTCAATCGATCAATCATACCTTAAAAGAGAATTTCATTTAGGATTTCATTTGTACATATTGTGAGTGTAAATTATAAATTTTTTTTATATGCACTGTTAGTTAATTATCAATTATTATATTAGTAAAAATATTTGACTCTTATTTTAATTATCTTAAAAGTATATATCATAAATTGTTATTGATAGACAATATAAAATATTTTATGTTGATAATTCATAGTAATTAAACTCTTTTATTTATATATAAATATTTGTATATAATACATTTATTTCAACTTTAGAAAACATTTTTCTGAAGGTTTCGTGTTGTTTGTCTTGTCACGCTTCTCCATTCAAAATGGGACAGCTGGTCTGCTCGACAATTTTTTTTTTTTGAAACTTGGATTCCCACAAGATCGGATTCTTATTCAGGGAGTGTAATTTTATTTATTTATTTGGCCCGTTCCTTACCATTATTGTTTTTAGTGTACTGAGCGAGACTATTAATTTGGGGAAGTACTAGGACCAATCGTTGGCCAACTACCTTAGCCTCCCTCAAAGCTTAAAGTAAACCATATATCCCACCCATTTAAGTTCCTATCCAAGCTGGGGAATTAGTAGTTGAGAACCTCCAACTAGTTAGGCCGATGATATGGACTAAGCTAGAGGAGATAATAACTAAAATGGAAAGAGAAGCTGTAGAGAGAAAGTTGAGTTTCTATGATTCATTCAAACTCCTACAATAGCAATAGAGACACTACTCTTTGAACCACTCCATATCTAACCAATCTATTAAGCTTCGCTGAATCGGATGATTTGTCAAGCTAATAAATGACCACCTTCTGTAGTCAATATATATTACTTCACGGGGTGATTTGAGAAAAGTTAGAAGAAAATAAATAAAGATGTGTGTTACATTTAAAAAAGAGTTTAATTATTATATATCGTTAGTATAAAATTTTTTATACTGTCAATCAATTATAAATTACGGTATGAGTGACTTTTAAAGGATAAGAGTCAAACATTTTTATTGATGTGATGATTTATGATTGATTCATAATATAAAAAATCTTTATATGAACAATATATACCAAATTTTTTTTGACAGTAAATACAATTAAATCTTTAAAAAATGTGCGTCATATATATTTTCATTTCTTTTTAAATTCGCCTATCATGGAACTTAGCATTCAAGCCCATCCGTCGTTGATGACAATAGAAAAGACCATATTGTTAGCCCACTCATTTCACAAGTTCACATACCCAATAAATGGTTGAGCTCACACTACATCCCATGATTAAATGATTCGGTCTTTTACCCATTTTTTAAATTTGTGTCCTTGGGCTTAAGTTTCGTCGCTTAGCCTTTTTTAAGCTTACTGACCTCACCCTCCTCCTTGGTGAAGGTGCATAGATTCAGTAATTAAGCGAACCAATACCTTCATCGCTTATAATAATATATGGTTGGATGATGATATAAAAAAAATTATATCGATAGTATATCAAATTAAACTAATTTAAAAAAGTATAGAGTACTTGATTATCATATGGATTCACTTGTTATTTACTGTCAGTATAAAAAAATTAAATTATCAAACAATCATAAATTAACACATCATTAAAAATATTTTGTTCTTATAATAATTACTTCAAAAATCACACATGAGATAATTTATAATTAAATGATAATATAAAACTTTACAGTAACTATATGTCAAAATTAAACTCTTAATGAAAGGAAAATAATGTTACATAATCTTCTCTATAAAAATTATAATAATAACAATAACTTAGTGCAAATAAAAAAATATTTTTTATAAAAAGTTATAATAAAATATAAATACATAATTTATACACATTGCTGAAAAAACTCAAAACTATCAACCCTTTTATATAGAGTAATTGTTCTTGAATGTAAATCATTCTCCACAATTTTTCTTCTCCTCCGTGAACTGCATAACATTGCCTACATTTTTTTTTTGGTACATGGGAAAAACAGAAACGAAAAAGAAAACACTAACACCTTATAGCATCTTGTTACAGCAACGAACCCATAGCACCAGGGGGCTCCTCCCAACACTGCCAACTTGCTCCTTGAGAAGCACCCATCTTAGCCAGAAAATCTGCGGGTGCATTTGCTTCCCTAAACACGTGACTGAAAGTGACCCTCCACTGCCTAGCTACCAGAGCCTTGATTGCATGAATTGTCTCTGCATGAACATGTAAGTCATAATTTTTGTCGCCTTGCAGAATAGAAATGACATCATAGTAGTCACTTTCACAACAAAAATCACGTAGGCCCTTGTCCCATGCATAAGAAAGCCCATTTTTAATAGCCAAAAGTTCTGCCAATAGGCTATCTCCTATCCCCTCATTGCTCGAAAATGCCCAGATAAATTCCCCTGTGTGCGTTCTCATCAAGCCACCAGTTCCCATGTTTCTTGTTGTTGGATTATAACTACCATCCACATTCATTTTTACACAATCCACCATAGGAGGACGCCAGGCTTTCATCAAGTTTCTAGCCCTCACGTTGGGCTTATTCATAAGGAAAGCAGAGAAGCCTTCATAAGAAGCATAGATCTTTTTTAACACAGCTTGAATATTCCAAGTGTCATCCCCCATAACATTGTGGCTTCTCCAACACCAAGCCCGCCATAGGGTGGCAAGAAAGAGGCAATCCGTGTCTCCTTTGCTCTGCATGTTGACATCACAAGTAAAGAAAGAGTGATGTTGTTGGAGCCCAACTCGAGTCCATAATTCCCTGCTATGAGAACAGCGAGCACAATGAGGAGATGAATCTAAACCTCGTTTGTGTCTCATGGCATTTGTTGGAAGTGCATCATGAGCAATTAGCCAAATCAGAAACTGGACTTTTGCTGGAGCCCCCACCTTCCAAATCCACTTCCAATCAAGAGAAACATCCCAGCTATCTATACCCCGAAGCCGCAGAGTATAAGCCATGGCTATGACCCTTCCAAATCAAAGCATCCTAAAGCTCCTGAAGTCCCTGAGATGGAACCGAGTAGGAGGTTAGAATGGCCCTTAAATGGTCTGGAAGCACTGTTGCAATGTGATCAAAGTACCACTCTTCGTTTCTCCATAAGTCCCGAATTTTCAAATCTGTATCTGATATGTGGACAAAAGGAACTAAAGCAACTAAAGGACCTTTTCCCGTCCAGTCTTCAAACCAAAAGGAGGTCTCACCAGATTGAAGTTTCATTTCGAAACCATCTTCCAATGCTGCAGCTGCTTTTAAAATGCTTTTCCAAATAAGAGAAGGATTGGCATGGGTATTCGTTGACCACAAAGAATTTTTACCCATATATTTATGGGTGATGACTTGGACCCACAACTTATCTCTATCGTGAAGCATGCTCCGAACAAGTTTTCCCAAAAGCACAATATTTGTATTTTTTGAACCACGTATGCCCAATCCTCCAAATTCTTTAGGAGTAGTAACAGTGTCCCATTTAACCACATTCCACACTCTATTATTGCTTGAGTCATTCTTACCCCAAATAAGCCTCCTAGTCAGAGAGTCCAGTGAATTACAAATTGAGGTAGGGATTAGATGAGTTTGCATCGGATAAACCGGAATTGTCGTAGTAACTGCTTTAGCCATACAAATTTTACCCGCTCTATTAAGAAGTCTTTCCTTACAGGTAGCCAACTTCCTCTAAATTTTTTCAACAATAAACAAATAGTGTTTTTTGCTAACTCTTCCTTTAATCAAAGGAAAACCCAAATAGGTCCCCAAATCATTGACAAAGCTAATATTAGACACATTAGCCAAGGCACACCGCTGATGTCTAGGAATAGAAGTAGAACACATTGCTTTGGACTTTGTTAGATTTACCTTCAGACCGTTGGCATCACAAAATTCTTGCAAAGTATCCATAGCCACGGTAACCTGGGTCACATTAGCTTGGCAAAAAATCAAAACATCATCAGCAAAGAGTAGGTGGGATAAACCAGGACCCCCACGAGAGACTCTAATAGGATGCCAATTTCCCAAATTAACTTTATTTTGAATCATCAAGGCTAATCACTCCATGCATGACACAAATAAATATGGTGACAGAGGGTCCCCTTGGCGAAGACCTCTACAAGGTTTAAAGCTCTCTAATTTCTCCCCATTCCAAAGAATTGAAAGATTAGCCGATCTTACACACCACATAATCAAGGATATATTAATGTTTGGGAAACCAAAATCAAAAAGAGTCTTTTTCGAAAAATTCCAGTTCACCATGTCATAAGCTTTTTCCAGATCTATCTTGAAATCCACAATACCTTTTTTTGACTTAGAATAATGCATATGATGAACCATCTCTTGAGCAAGAATAGCATTGTCTCTAGTACCCCGGCCAAGAATAAAGCTACATTGTAAGGGGCCAATCAGATTATCAAGGAAAGGACGAATACGCTGCACTAAGACCTTTGTGATGACTTTGTAAACAACATTACAAAGGCTAATGGGCCGAAATTCCCTAACGTATGTAGGATGATCTACTTTTGGGATAAGCACAATTAAAACCTCAGCAATAGCCAAATTAGAAAACCCACAATTCAAAGCATTTTTAACCAGAAGCCATAAATCATCACCAACCTTATTCCAAAAATACTTGAAGAAGAGAGGTTGAAAACCATCTGAGCCCGGGGCTGTGAAAGATTTCATGCTAAAAGCTGCTTTCCTGACTTCATCTTTTTCCACTTCTGCCACAAGATGATTACACCCTTGAACAGCAAGAGTAGTTGTTATAGGCCCCAAATTCTGATCCTTCGTGATGTTATCATTACAAGCAAATAAATTTTGGTAAAAGGATATCACCTCATTCTTAGGAGTAGTAGGGTCTGTGCACCACGAGTTGTCACCAAGAAATAAGCCATGCACCTTATTTCGTTTGCGTCTCGTAATTGTTTGAGTGTGAAAAAATTTAGTATTTCGGTCACCAAACTTCACCCACTTTTCACGAGATTTTTGGTACCATAAAATTTCCTCTTGCTTTAAAATATCTTGGTACTCCCTTTGGAGATCTTCTTCTAGTAAACTCAATCTCAAAATGTCAGATTTCTCAAGGGCCCTTTGGATACCAAGAATACAAGCCTTAAGACGCCTTTTCCTTTTGAAGAGATTACCAAAGACTTTACTGTTGAAATCTTGAGCATCATTTCTGACACAGTCAAGGCTAGTAGGCACACTATTACCTCCTTTATCCCACGTTGCATGAACAATGGAAAGGAAATCATGATGAGTTAACCAGATTGCCTGGAACCTAAATGGACGCAAACTTATTGAAGGAGTCACACCCTTAAAGCGAAGGAGTAAAGGGCAGTGGTCCGAATAACGTCTGAAAAGGTGCTCCACATAGGCCTCAGGGAACTTGATTCTCCAATCATTATCAGCTAATGCTCTATTAAGACGTTTGGAGACGCTGCGCATACCCTCATTTTTACGATACCAAGAAAATTTGTTACCTTCAGCCCCTAGGTCCAGAAGGTTGCAGTTCTCTATCATATTCGCAAATTTCTCTGTTCTACTTATAGAAAAATGTCCCCCATTAACTTCTGAAGCAAAAAAAACTTCGTTAAAATCACCTATTAGGAGCCACGGAGATGTAACAGAAGCTCTAAGATTACAAAGATGGCTCCAAAGAATCTCACGAACCACGGGAGTTGGGCTAGCATAAATAGCAGTACAACACCACCTATTTCTCCCTAGAGTAACTTCTATTGACACAGCTTGATGAAACTTATCCAGGACAGATATACGGAAGACCCGTTGTTTTTTTAACAAAATCCATATTCCACCGATATGACCTTATGCTTCAGAAAAGCCCCCAATCTCATAGCCTACATTAAGAATTTTTAAATTTTCTTAATTTTAAAATATATTTTCAAACCTACTAATTTATAGTTATCACTACTAGATCTGTGTATCATTTACTTATTTTCATTTGATTCTTTTCATTCTAAGGATGTATTTTCAATTCTACTAATTAATAGTTATTACCACCAAATTCATCCATCATTAACTTATTTTCATTTAATTCTTTTCCTATTCAGAATAAATATTTTCAGCTGGGTTTGTCAAGCTGAACATTGATGCAGCTTTCTTCCATCAGCGGAGATGCTTCGGGGTTGGTATGTGCCTCACAGATGAGAAAGGGTGTTGGATTAGTGCTGCTACTGCTAAGTTTGAGTGTTGTCCCAAGGTGCATGAAGGAGAAGTTGTTGGGCTCTTGAAAGGACTCCAATGGTCGAGGTCTATGGGAGTGCAAAGTGTGATTGTTGAGTTGGACTGTAAAATGGTTTTGATGGTTTGCACAGTACTAGAAATGATCTCACGGAATTTGGTGGTATTGTGGAGCAGTGTGGAAGGATTTTGGTGGATTGTCCTACTTACAAGTGAGGCTTATTGGGAGGCAAGCAAACTCAGTTGCTCATACTTTAGCAAGGGTGTCTAATTCTTATGCTACCTCTTTTGTTTTTCCGCTCTTCCTCATTGTATTGCTGAGCAAATCTTATTGGAAATGATATGAGTTTGTTTTTATCACGAAAGAAATAAAAAGAAAAATATTCACCCTTATATATTAAATTAGAGTATAATCACTTAAGAATGGATAAATCTTTTAGGCTACTCTTATTTATATAATGACAGATGTAATCCTTAATTTCACTTTTTAAATATTTAAATAAAAAAGAATATATAATTCAAGCATGATCTTATTGCAATTGATGGACAGGTCGATAAGGTATCATATGGAGATGTGTAGGATATGCCCGTGAAGGTGGACAAGTTTATATTTCTTAGGGACTTTAGAGTGTTTGATATGGGAGATGTCAATATTTCATTGATCTTTGTCTTTGAAAGACCATTTTTGATAGATTAATGTATCTAGGAGTAATCTCTCTTGGAGATCAAGTATATGTTAATGTTTTTGCTAATTTTACACCACAATTAGATCTATATGCCCCCATTAATTACGTTGAAAATAAGGCTTACAAGGATTTGGCTAACAAGGAATCTCTATCATTAATTGATATTGATCCACCTAGTTCCAAGATTGTCGAAATGGAGAAGGGTCATCCCTCTATTCATAAATGATTCATTGCAAATTGTTTCTTCATCTGTTGATCATTTGAAATCACCATAGCCTAGCGGAACGTCTCATACCAAGGCGTATCTAGTACAACCAGTCCGATCAGGAGATCAAAATAAAAATGCTTTCAGAGGCACCTCAAGGAATATTGACCAAGGATTAAAGCATTGCTTTGAAAGAGGAAAGAAGTCGACTAACTTTAAGCCACTTTGAACAACCTAATTGATAAAGTCAAGCTTAAGAATATAAACAGGCGTTCTTTGGGAGGCAACTCAAATTTTTTCCTTCGATATTTATATTTATTTTTTATTACTTTATTTTTTTTAAGTTTTCTTTATTTCTTGTATATAGGATTTAATTTTTTCATAGGTTTTTCCTAAGCTTGATTTTGACACCTGGAGCGAGGGGCAAATTCATGTAAAAACACGTTCCAAAGGGAAGTATCCCTAAATTTTTTTTCCTTATTACTTGAGTTGTTGATTGTTTGATTATATTGAAGGCAATGTCACACTCAAGTTTGGGGATGTAATGTGATTCTTTTTGCAATTCTTTTTTGTTTTTGTATCTTCTGTTTATTTCTATTTTTGTTTTGTTTGCTTTGATTTATCCAAGCACCACAAATGAGTAAGTAGCAAGAACACAATCCTTCTTACACTTTCTTCTCTGGTGCCTACAAGCAGCATATTAGGGCGATTATTATTATTGCTTCCTTCCCCTTCTTCTTTGCTATCTTTTGCCATTCTTGATGATAATAATCTGTCACTTCCAAACCAACAATATTTTTGTTGCTTTCCTCGTAACCTTGTTCTGATATCATCTTAGATTTGGGTCTATAACTCAATCCCAAAAACTAACTTAAAGGATGAGGATTGTACAAGTTTTATAAGCACTTATGAGGCTCTATCTCTAGTCAATGTGAGACTTGGGTTTTTCTCAATACACTTCCTCACGTCCAGCACTATTGAGTTTGGTGCGTGGATAATATGGTGGGCAACCCTTTAATGGATCTACGATAGGCTTTGATATCATTTTAGATTTTGGGCCTAACTTAACCTCAAAAACTAGCTCAAGGGGTGAGGATTATCCAAGCTTTATAAGCTCTTATAAGGCTCTGTCTCTAGTCAATATGGGACTTGGGTTTTTCCCAATATAATTAGTGTTTTATTGAGTCAACTTCAGTGTCTTCTCAGGCTGAGAGTCATTGTATGGAAATGTAAATAATGGCAGCCAAAAAAAATAAAAAAATTGGAAAATAAAAATTATTTTGTGTTAATGCTTTCCAAAGAGTTCGACTGAATATTGTGTCTTCATGTTGAAATTAGTTAATTGAGTAATGATTTTTTAATTGATAAATTGAGGCCGATAAGTGATAACCTTGTAAGAATTTGAGCCTAATCGAATGGATGATAACAATTTGCCATTCTTTTCTTTTCTCGTATGTGCGCACATACATGTTGATTTGTCACATTGTTGGTGGTGCAGAGGAAAATTTGATGAAAATAAACTTTTCACAAATTCTTCTAGACATGTGTTGGCATTTTTCTCTAGGTTTAATTTGCATCACCAGTGCCAATAACGGGATGCAAATGGATAATGATAAATTTCTTTTAAGATGCAAAGAATAACACTTGAATTGTCTTCAACAACCAAATTCAAGGCAAAGACAAAATGATATTTTACAAAATAATAATTTTCTATTCCATTTAGTTGCAACCATTAGGACTAGCGCCGCAAAAAAGAATGTGTGATGGAGGAGTTACCGTCAAATTTTATTTACATTGGAAAACTTTTTAAACTTGAAAGACTAGTCCTTGAAAATGGAGATAGAGCTCGAAGGTATGGGTTGGGAAGATGTTATTGCTAACATAGTACATCATTTGTTTTACCAATGATACCTTAAATTAATTGCGCAAATTTAATGACTTTTAAAAATTCATTTATTTTATCCCAAAAATTATTTACAAGAATAAAAAGATTATAAGTTGATGTTTGTAAAAAAATGCTATAAAGGATTTTAGAAGAAAAAAGTTGTGATTTTTCCATTTTCAATTTATTTTAAATCTAATTTTTAGATGTTGACAAGGCCTAAATGAGATTGAAAGTGACACATAAGATCAAAAAGCATCCTTAAAACTAATGGCGTTGCACCTAACTCCAAGGAATTAAATGCGATTCTGTTTGGTTTACTAGAGAAAAGAGGGAGAGAGAAAAAAGGTGTAAGACCCACCCAACAAACATCTCTTCCCAACTTTGCTACTTTTACTACTTTATCCTTCTCTTTGGTCCAAATATAAAATGCACAATGTATCGTAGCGGTACTACAACTGCCTCACCTTACTACTACCATACTTTACTTATTTAATTATGTTTATTTTTATTTAATTTTTTATATTATTTAATATCATCTTCTATATTATTAGTATAAAAAAATATAAATATAATAATTTTTAAAAATAAATATATAATAAAAATATAATAAGGACATAATTGTCTATTCAAGAAAAACTCATATTTCTTTCTCTCCTACTTCTTTCAATCCAAACAATCTAAAAATCTCTTCATTTTCTACTCATTCTTTCTTCTCTTCTATTTCTTTCCACCCTGCTTCTTTCCTCCCTAATTCTTTCCTAATCCAAACAAAGCATAATTCCATTGAGCAATTCCAATCAATTCAACACCAATTTAATTAATAGAAGGTTCGGATGATAACCAATTTGTGAAGGAGTTACAGTAAATTAAAATTTAAAAGGATACACCACTAAGAAGAAAGACAAAGTTGTTCTTGTTTCTTATGACTCAGAATTTAACAACTATTTAACAAGGAACATAGTATATAATTTACAAATATGAACACTAAATTTCTTTTGCCAGTCATTAATAAACTGTACAAGCCCAGAATCAATTATTGACAACACTAATCAATCCCCTGATTCTTATTGCCCTACTACACAGCTTAAAGACAAAATACCTCTAACACATTGATTAACCAATGTCATTAGTATCTTGTTTCTTTTCTTCTTAAAGCAAAAAATGAGATTCAACCCACACACGATTTTCAGAAGAAACAAATTAGCCTAATATAAATTCATTAATTAACCATCCAACACAAGAGGCACTTTAAAGGAAACCTTATGGTTCTGTCATTTCATGCATCAAGCACATTGGAAGCAAGTATAAGAACAAACCCATTACTTTCTTTGTTCTGTTTCGGGCTCTCTTTCTTCCACGTTGTATTTCTCTATCCAAATCCTCTTCTCTATGTTTTGACTCTCAATCAATCTCTCTGTATCAGTTTCTCATCAAGGCGATCTCTTTGTTGCGTTTTCCGTTCTCTGTCGGTTTCAAGCTCGTCCCCCTCAGACTGAGATTCCTCTCCATGTTCGCATAACTTTGTATCAATGTACCTCTATGTGTGTCCCATTGTGCGTTTTCCCCCTTTTCTAGCGTTCGTTGATATGTAATGACTATTACATATGTCATATTCCTATTAAAAAACATCATCAAATACATTTATGGAATTATACCTCAGTTTTGTCTTTTTTTGTTTATAGGGATAATAAACCCCGTCCCTGTTTTCAAGAGGAAGGAGATCAACACATAGTGGATCTGGTTTTTGGGGGAAGAAAGAGGACACGGGTATGGGTAGGAAGTGGAAGTGGACCTGGGTTTGGAGCATGGAAAATGGGTATGAGGTTAGGAAAGACTTGGGTTGCGCAAAAATAAACTTGATTGGCATAAAATATATTGGGCTATTTTCTTTTGCATTTTTTTAAATTCTAGTAAGATGAACAATAAAATGACAAAATAGTAATACATAATAAAAAAAAATAAAAAAGTCTGGACACGTTTCATGCACACAAAGGAAAAAAAGGGATTTAGGATTTTTTTTGATTTGATTAGAGTGGCCATGGGACAGGATGAATTCCTTTGTGATGCTTATTGTAATTATGCTTCTTTGAAGGTTGATCCTCTTTTTTATAAGAAAACTGTGACTTTTCATGAGTAGATATAACACTTCAAAGTTGTGATTTTCCATGAATGGGAAAAGACTAACCCTTCAAAATTGTAACTTTCCATAAAAAGATGTAACCTATCAACTCAAATAGTTTCACATGAAGAGGCATAACCTTTCAGTTTGAAAATCTCTCTCAATTTTGGTTGCAAAACATTGACATGGACAATCTTGAGTTTCACCAGTACGAATTTTCCTTATTTTGTATTTATGTTTTTTTGTGAGTTTTGAAGCATTTCAACTTAGTTCTTACACAATCAAAACAATATACATTAATAATTGTGTGAAAAATCCTTGTCATTACTTGACCTTACTGGTTGAAACTTGAAACTTAAATGGAGTATCTTTTCAAACTTTTTACATTATAAATCTATTATTACGACATATATAGTACATGTTTGGATTTTTGTTTATAACTGCAAACTTAAGTTAACAATGACTCTTTTGTAAAAAACGATCATCCAACGTGGAAGAAGGAAAAAACTTCATTGACCAAACTTAAGTTTAAAACGGAAATCCAAACATAATCATAGTCTGTTTTCCTTTTGAAATATTTCTCTCATTACAAGTAAAGTCAAGATCTTTTGATATGTTTATTTTTTTAGATATTCTGATTTTTAGATTATTTTTTTAGATGATTTGATTTTCTTTATTTTTAGAAGAGGGAATGTTTATATATATATATATATATATATATATATATATATATATATATATATATTATAATTTTTATCCTAAAAGAAAAAAAACTAAAAGCCACTAAAAAACTATTATATAAAACTTTAGGCCCAAACATAATTTTTATTTTCAGAAAATGGTTTTTTAATAAGGAAGTGGGCCTACACCTGACCCAAACCCAAATGATCTTCATCTTCTTCCCTAACACAAACTCAACCCTAACTTAATGGAGCTGCAATTTGGAGGAGCTGCCATGGTAGGCGGAGAAGGATGTAGCGCGCGGTGGTCCGTTCTGGTTTGTGGCAGAGTGTTCTGCGGCAGAGGGCTAGAGGTGCGTAACGGTGTTGGGCTGGGATCTGCGACAGCGCACACCCTCTGCATGGAGGGATCGGCGGGGGCGTGAGGAGGGGCAGAAGGTGTGTGATGGGTGGTGGATGGCTACTATGCTTGGCTTGGATGGAGCTTGGCTGCTGATGGTGGTATAAATGTCGTGGAACTCATGGGCTCATCTCATGGATGAAAGTGGTGGTGGAATTGTGATAGGCACAAAGAAGTCCTTTGGGTCTAAAATTAAATGAAAAAATTGAAAGGTTTTTTAAAAAATAATAATGATTTATCAAAGGTAAAAATGAAGTGTCATCTTATATTTGAGGTGATACTATTTGATTGGACCATCTAATCAATATAAAAGTTATCCAAAAAATATAATAGGTACCAGAAAATTCACTATGCATATAATCTCATTGTAACAAAGTAATTATATTACAAACTTTAAATACTATAATACCCCACAACCCACTCATTTCCTTCTCTTGTTTTTCATTCTCCGGCCCATATGGGCCTTACATTACTAGAATGCATCATGGTCAAATAAGAGATATGAATGATACACATGAATTATATAATGGACGTCGGACCATAAATCATGCCCAAAATGAAATTCATTTGACCCCTTGTTATTGTTTACTAATCTCCCTATCTAACCTTTTGGATCAAATTCCTAAAGATCTAATTAATGACCATCACTTTACTTCATAGTTTTTTATTTTTTTATTTTTTACAAATTTTGTTGGCAAACTCTATGGGAAAAATAATAAAAATGAACAATACATTTTTGGTTAAAGTAATAATTTGGTCCCTATACGTAATACGGATTCTTCATCCAGTTCCTACACGTAAAAAATTTGGAAACGAGGCCCTACATGTATAAACGTTAGTAAATTTGGTCCCTATATATGCAAACGTTAGCCAATTCGTCCCTGCCGTCAGTAAATTGGTCCTTTTACGTGACACAATTTTTCGATTTGGTCCCTAAGCCTAAAAAAAAAAAAGTAAATCGGTTCTTATATGTGCAATCGATAATAATTTTGTCCTTATCGTCTATCCAGGAACTCGGACCTAACTAAAGAATCTTTTCGTATTGAATATTTTCTATATATTATGTCAACTAAAGAGTAAAAGTTGTATAATTTGGTCCGTAAATGATTTTATATTCTGAAATTATCCAAGTTGACTCTCAATAGATGAAATAGATTGATATAATATGTGAAAAATAATTATACGAAAAGAATTTTTAGTTGGATCCGAGCTCCTTGACAGACGATAGAGATAAAATTATTATCGATTGTACATGCAGAGACCAATTTAATTTTTTTTAATCAGCTTTAGGGACTAAATCAAAAATTTGTGTCACGTATAAGGACTAGTTTGTTGACGGCAGGGACGAATTTGATAATGTTTGCACATGTAGGGATCAAATTTGCAAACGTTTACACATGTAGGGACTCATTTCCAAATATTCTACGTATAAGGACTAAATGAAGAATCTGTGTCATGTATAGGGACCAAATTATTACTTTAACCTCCAGTTTTCAAAATATTTATGTTTGAATGAGAAAATAAAAAGTATTACTCATTTAAACATGTTACCCATTGATCTTGTATTTTGTTAGAATAGTTAAAAACTCATTTGAATTATCCCCATCATTTGCAAATTAAGAAAGTAAGATGTGATGATGTGACAAAATAAAATTATGTGGGTTACACATAAAATATATAAGCATCTTTCACATCTTACATATAATGCAGAATGTGCTAAACTAAAATTGTATCATATCTCTTTTTTTTTTTTTGCAAAATTTATCATTTTTTTTTTGCTTTTATTGTACCATTGCAATGTGGATTTAGTCAAAATTTTAAGCAAAATTTCTCTTGTAATAATCTGTTCAAATTTAGAATTTGAACTATAGAAAAATTATTGTACAAATGAAATTAAATTTTTTTCCAATTATTTCTAATTTAAAAAAAACAACAAAATAGATAATAAATGTGAGATAATTTTATCAATAAGCTTATAGCCTTGAAAAATTAGGAAAGACTATTATCATTATTATCATTATATTGTTATTATTATTATTATTATTATTATTATTATTATTATTATTATTATTATTATCTTATTTTTATAGAAACGTGCTTAAAGTATGGTTGAGTGAGGAAAAATGATACATGATATTTTCGTGGAAACTATTTTTTGTATATTAAAATATTATAATGGTAAGAGACTACGAATAAAAAGGTTTTGATATATCATCTCTTTGAATAAAATGCAATGCCAAGTTTTTGAAATTAATTATTAAAGAGTCTGAATTTTTTGTGTGTATATAAGAGTATACTCACTAATAGTCGGAGATTTTTTACATTCGAGACATAGAGACTAGAGATAACAGAAATGGGTGTTTTTGGGCTTTGTTATGGTTGGGTTGTGGTTAGTATGTTAGGTTACGTAGTCTTCTTAACAAATCTTAAAAATAAAAAATAAAAATAGTATAAAATATGAATATATTTTTTAATAAAAAAATTAAAAGGATTAATCTAGTCGAGAGGGCTTGTTGATCGTATTTTCTTTTCAAATCATTATAGTCGTGACGGCTTGATGATTTGAAATATTTCAAATAAAATCTTTTTTCTAAAAAATAAATAATATTTTCATAAAAATTAAAATCAACCAACCAATCACAAATCCTTCTATTAGAGTTTAATTTTGATACATTGTTAGTGTAAATTTTTTTGCAATGTAAATCAATCACAAATCATTCTATATGTGACTTTTAAAGTAATAATGATAAAAGTTGAATATTTTTAATAATATGACAATTTATGATTGGTTAATAGTAGAAAAAAATCTTTACACTGACCGCACATACCAATTAAATTAGGTGAATTCTATGGCACCCTTATGGTAACTTTACCCTGTCTAGGTGGCCTAATCAGATGTAAGATGTATTTGCCTTGATCCACAAACATGATTCATTTAATTGAGGTGATACATTTTGATTGGATAGGGTAACTTTTACCCCAAAATTATTGAGGGTACCAGATAAGGCACCATTAAATTATGGTGCATTCTCTGGTACCCTCAATAATTTTGGGGTAAAGTTACCCTGCCCAATCAGAATGCGTCATCTCAATTAAATCAGTCATATTAGTAGGTCAAGTTAAATGGTTTTCACCATCTGATTGGATCACCTAGATAAGGTAAAGTTACATTTGGGATACCATAAAATTCATCGTATTTTTATTGTAGATCTTAATATTTTTATCACATTTAATTGTGAAAACAATATTTTATCACTAATTTTTTTATAGACATTGTCACTAAAACAATTGCATATTATGTATTAAATTAAATTCTTTAATTTTCTATGTTGCAGGTTATAGGATTCGTTTGGGTAAATAGCTTAATTTAGTGTTTATTTAATAAGTTTTTTTAAAATAATCTAAAAACGACTTATTTTTATAAGTTTTTCTAACAATCTTATTGAAATAAGCTAAAAAAGAACTTATAGAAATATCATAAATTATTTTAATAAGTTATTTACATATGTTTATTTTCCTAAGTCATTTTCATAAGTTCCGATAATCTCTTTATAAACTCTTTGCAATGCACTCATAATCGTTTAACAAAGCTCATGCCTCATGGTGGTATGGTACCACAAGGGGGGAGGAGCACTTCGTGTAGGGGTTTCATGTAGACCATTCAGAAATCTCAGATTTTATTTACATCCCTAAGAATTTCAATTTTTCTACACCTCATATTCAATTGTAGACATTGCTAATTTGTTATAATATCCTTAAAAAATAAAGGGTTTAAGTATCATATTTTTAATCAGAATGGATCACCTTAATTAAATGATAACGTCAATATCATATTAGACTAAATTTTTACAATTTGATTAAATCATATATACACGGATATGATACCTAAAGTTAGCATAGACTTTTCCTTCAATTATTTTAGCATTTCAGTCCAAACAAACTGTTCATGGAGAGTCCATGGCCCTGATCGAGGTGGATTCAATAGAACACGTGGCTTGCTTTTATTGACGAAAGACCGGAGGAAGCTTTGGTGTATAGTGGATACAAATCAAGAACGATAACGACGTTGAAGAGGTAAGGGGTTAGGGATTTGGGTGAGGTGGGTCCCCGACCCGCATTCGCAAATGGTCATAGTCTCGTGATAAGAATGAATCAACAATTCTACATCACGTCTAAAATTAGATGCATCCATACTATTCCCCTTCCACGTCCTCACTATTGGTTCTAACTCAACTCAATATAATTCGGTTTAACTTTTTTGTGACATTTATTTTTCATATCCCATTATTTATTATTTTTATCTCCCTTTTCATTTTTTTCAATTAAATCTCAGAAATACCTTTATGATCTTCCTATCCCTATATTGACCCCTTTTTCAACAATTAATTTTCTTACATCTCATTAATCTTTTCTCCACCCCCTATGTTCTTCATTTTCTTCTCTTACAACCCAACCTCACCCCACCCAATCTCATTGTCACCTCCAATGAGGTGCAGAGGAAGCATAGCGGCGACCAACAAGCAGTAGCACGCACAATGGTGATAAGGTGAGTTTTTTCGGTTTTTTCTGATTTTTTCTTATGATTTATATCTTATGGTGCAAGACATTCAAATTTATAATACCTGCACTTAGATTTGGGTGCATTACAAAAACTATAATTTTCGTAGGGTATTCAAATTTAGAACTTGGTAGCATTAATAATTGTTATATTATTAATGTTAATTATAATTAATTATGATGAATACACTTAATTTTAATATGATTAATTTTTTTGTGATTTTGATATTCTTAATAATAATTAATATTATTATTAATTTTTGTAATAAAAGTTAATGATTTTATTATTATTAATTTGATATTATTTATAATATTTTATATTATTTATTGCTAATGTATTTAATTTTTTTAATACATTAGACAAATGTATTAAAAATTGAATACATTAGTTTCCATAATGCAAAACAATTGAATACATTACAATAATTATAGTTTCCGAAATGTATTAAAAATTGGATACATTGCAGAAACTATAGTTTTCATAAGGTAAAAAAAAATATTACGGATACTATAATTTCCGTAATGTATTAAAAATTAAAAATTGAATACATTACGGAAACTTCCGTAATGTAAAAAAATTGAATACTAATTTCCGTAATACATTCAACAGAAATTATAGTTTCGATAATGCATTCAATTTTTTATACTTTCCGTATAAGGGGTGGGAAGGGAAGGTGTAACACCCGGGGCGAGGAGTGATTGCCGGTGCATGAGGCACTGACAAGGAGCGGGTCCTGGCAGGCTTCTAGGCAGAGGGATACATGAATGAACCAAATTCACACCGGAATGAGAGGGATCCCGAGGCTGTGCATGTATGAGACTGTATAGTTGAATGAAGGCTTATAAGAATTGATTGGCACTACCTATACTAACAAGATGCATCTTCTTTTCGGTAGCCCATCACTTAAGAACTTCAAAGTTAAGCGTGTTTGACCTGGAGTAATTTTGGGATGGGTGACCTCCTGGGAAGTTTTCCTAGGAAGCGTGTGAGTGAGGACAAAGCATGCTGAAGAGACTCATGTTGGTTTATAGGGACAGTCGACAATCCTTAAAGCAGTTCGGAACGTTACAAATGGTATCAGAGCGGACCTCTCCCAGTACTGTGTGGTTCGGGGACGAATCAAGTGGAAGCTGGTGAGCATGTAACACTCGGGGTTGACGAGGGCGGGGAGTCATCGCCGATTCATGAGGCACGGACAAGGAGCGACTCCTGGCAGTCTTCTAGGTAGAGGGATACATGAATGAACCAAATTCACACCGAAATGAGAGGGATTCTGAGGCTGTGCAGGTATGGGACTGTACAGTTAAAGGAAGGCTTATAAGAATTGATTGGTACTACCTATACCAACAAGATGCATCTTCTTTTCGGTAGCTCATCACTTAAGAACTCCAAAGTTAAGTGTGCTTGACCTGGAGTAATTCTGAGATGGGTGACCTCTTGGAAAGTTTTCCAAGGAAGCGTGTGAGTGAGGACAAAGCACACTGAAGAGACTCGTGTTGGTTTGTGGGGACAGTCGGCAATCCTTAAAATAATTCGGGACTTTAAAGAAGGGGGTTGGAAAAACAAATGGGGGATAGGAAAGCAAATGCCATTTTATTTCTCTTGGTCAATGTCATCATTATCAATAATTTTTGGGTAACAATAATAGTGATTTTCTATTAATAATTTTTAGGATCTTGTTAAGAAATGTCCTAAACACATTGTTTAAGAAATCAGTTGATAGAAAAATTTTATTGAAAAATATAATTTCGGAATATTTAATGTATTGAATACATCACTTTCAATACAAAATTTCTATCCTTAATTCCTTAACCAAAGATTAAAGGATGAAATATTTTATTAAAATTTAAAATGTTTGAATCTTTAACATATATTAATTTTTAATAAAAGTATTTCATTTTAAATTTCTAAACAAATACTCATGAGCACTGATTAGCAAAACTGCACGACCCATCCGTAATTGAGCTCTGTACTGGGTAATGCTGACTTTGTCGCTATTGGTTGCATATCTTCGTCAATTCTCTGTTCCCCAAAATCAAGTAAAAATGTTACACTAAAACCTCAATAAATTAATGATATTGGAACATGTAATTTTATTAATTTATAAAGATATTAATTAATCGATAAATTAAATATAAGGAAACTCTTAATCAATATTTTTAGAGCATTGATTATTGAATTTAAAATGAAAGATTTTATCCAAAAATAATTTAGTCAATGTATTGAAAATTATGATTTTTTTGTTTTCCAATAAAACATGTTTTTTAATTCCCGAACATTGATTAATAAGACCTCTAATTTATTAATTTAAATAGTATTTATCAACATAGTAAATATAAATTTATTAATTACATAAAAATCATTGTGTATATCACATATATACAATGCACATGTATCATATTTCGTGAATTAATTTAAAAAGATTCATTGTACATATATATTTATGAAAACAAGTAAATAATATTCATTGTTTTAGCACTTAAACAATATTCATTTTATTGACTAATTAAATAAAGTTCAATACAAGTCATGACTTGTATCTATGGTTCCATACCCGTTCAATCTAGGATGATGAAGGGAACTTTTGAATGCAATGAGAAAAGTTAGAGATAAAATTCACCTACATTTAAATTTTATGAAAAAACAAATAAGAATAGGTTTATATTTTACTAAATTTTCCTAATTATGTTTGAATTTTTAGAGAATTATTAATTTTTTATATTGACCGAACTATAAATTTATATACTTTTTATTTTTTAATTTCAATTCCTCTTGTTTTTCCAAACACCAAATACTCCGTTAACATTCTTTCAAACTCCTTACTGTCAATTTACCCCAAACCGTAATAAATGGTCCTTAGCATTCTCTTTAAAGTAATGATCATCTCACTGTTGGTGTGTATAGTAAGGATATTAACACTTGAATACTCTAATTCTCGGTCAGGAGAGAATAACAAATTTTATATTTAAGGTTATATATGGTATTATTTTTTTTTGATTAAACTAATCATTTGGTCCCTGTATGTGACGTCAGTTTTGAATTTGGTCCTTATACGTGAAATTTTTGGAAATCGGTCCCTATATGAACATTTATTTTTAATTTGATCCTCGCCGTTTATTGGTGTCATAACGCCATTTATTGAAATTTAAGTATAGGGATCAAATTGAAAATGATTGTCATAAGTAGGGACCAAATTCAAATTTTTATTTTGAATTTGATCCCTGTATGTAACAATTATTTTCAATTTGATCCCTACATATGACAATCATTTTCAATTTGATCTCGATCACGTGATGGTGTTACAATATCAATAAACGGCGATGACTAAATTAAAAATAATTATATGTGTAGGGACCAATTTCAAAATTTTTCAATTATAGGGATCAAATTCAAAATTAATATCAAATATAAAGACTAAATGATTAGTTTAACCTAATTTTTTTTAAAGACTAATGTTGGGTTTGATTCTAGTTCTTTATTTTAGGAGACGTCAACAATATTTGTGAGGACTTTTCATGAAATGTTTGCCTCCATCAGTATTTGTTTCTCCTGAAAAAACATGCATAGGCTCTTCCGGTGGAAGAGGACTCAAATCAAACGTTAGGTTAGTGGGTCCTTGAGAATTGAAAAATGAGAACCCGAGGAGAGAGAGTGTGTGCTACAAGGTTCTTTTAGAAAATATCAACAATGCCACTCACACCTTTTACTTTATCTTATATATCTAAAGTTATAATTACATTTGATATGATATTAGGGGACTGCTACTTACTAATTCAAGGGTTTTGGTCCCTTGGATTTGGGTGTAGAAATGGTAATGGGTAGAGTCTGGGTAAGGTACTATAGTATCCGTCTCATATCCGAGTTTGAAAAAAATACTCGTATCCGGATCTGTATCCGCATGGGTAGCAACTTAATTACCCTTATCCGTACCCTTTGGGTACCTAAGTACCCATATCCGCACTTTAACTAAGAAAAAGGGAAAAAGTAACACAAAAAACATCAATGGCTATTGTTAGTGCTTAGGTCAGTAAGTGATTAAGTCTGAAAGGTAAAAATAGTTAAGAAACCGTAGATTATATTAATTTTATTTTTAAAATTTGATATATAATTATAATAATATGTATTAATATAAATATATATAATTATATATGCGGGTGCGGTGCGGGGCGGGGTGGGTACTAGGGTACCCGTACTCGTACCCATACCCTCTCTTGTTTGCGGATAATTACCCAAACCCGCATCCGTACCCACAAAACGGATATTTACCCTACCCATCATGGATATTTTTTGCGGGTACCCGACGGGTAGGATTCAAATTGTCACCCCTATTTGGGTGCCTATATTCAAAGATATTAATTTCCAAATATTTTATCTTCTTGTCTTTTATATCGAGAAATATATGCTAATTTTCTTTTAGCCTTAGTAATAATTTCTTGTTCTATTTTTTTAAGGATCATATTTTTTTCATGTAATATTATTCCTTCGAAATATTTTACCTTTTTTCTAAGATAATTCATAGCTTCTCTATCTTCATATATAACGATAACATCAAATCCTTCTATAAGAGTAATTATTTTTCCTGTCATATGTAACCCTAGCTCTTCAATATATTCTATCATAGAATCATTTCGATCTCTTTCTTAATTGATTTTCTAATAGAATTAATCTATTTTCTCTCCAAAGTATACTTTTCTCAATTAATTTCCTAACTTATTCGTCTATATAATCTTCTTCTTTGTGTTTTAACAAATTAGATAAGTATTCATATTCATCTTTCAGCTTGCTAAATTCTGATTGTTGGGTAGAGTAGGTGCATTGAGAGGAATGAAGAATTGGTATTGAAAGTATCTGGTGGGGTTGTATATATCGAATATAATCTAAGTATTGACAAAAATGTGCATGATGACGTAAGAAGTTATTTCCTAGAATTACATCGATAAGTTTTTATACGCCTTTTTCTTGGGATAAGTTTTTCTTAATTTCGGTTTATTTTTGTAGTATTTTCGCCTTTTTATAGGTTTATTACAACCGTATTTTCCGGGTAATTCTATTTTGGGTAGGTCACAATAAATCACATTTTTTTCTTTATTTAAGTGTCTTATGATTTCTCGGCTTAGACATTGCTCTGATAATTCTTTATATATGATTTGAATAATTCCTCTTAATGTGATTGCAACCTCATTAGGATTTAATTCTCATAATAATTTTATCTAAGTGTTGAGTGGGAAAGGTAGTTTGTCATTAAATACTTCTTTATATGTTTCTTTTGTTGACATATTTAGTTGATAGTAATATTTTTGATATTCACATATAAAACTCTCTGTTTCACACATGTCACATAATTGCATTTGGTTTATGTGTGTTTTAACTTTTTCATATAAAAATTTACTTACTTCTGCATTATGTTCTATACTAGCGTATCCTATAAATTCGTGATAAATGAGACTCATAATAAGTCTAGCAAATTCTTGGTTATTTGTTGTTATGGTTGAGTACTATTGCCATTGTTTTTCTGATATACTATCCAGGTATTTTTGTACATTTCCTGTTGTTTTATAAAGAATATAATTTTTTATTGATAACATGTTCAGGCTATTAAATTTTTCATCGGTAGCGATTAAAAGAGTTATTTCATTAGTCTATTGTAGAGGTATTTCTTCCTTATTTTTTACACAGTCAAGATTTAATATGTTTCCAGCTGACCTTTGTATTTCATATCTTGGTTTGAATTATTCTTGAACCTTTGACCATTTATTATTTCTTTTAACATATCCTTTATTATGCATTGTTCTTTTTCCATATTTTCCCATATTTCAAAAATTTCTTTTCTTTTTCTTTTGGGTATCATACTACTACTTGGCTCTCTTCTCTGCATACGTCTTTCATTAAAGTCTGTTTCATCTGAAGAGGAACTATAATTTAACACTATTTCTTCAGTTTCATTTGTGGTATTAATTGGCTCTATATTTTGTATCTGATTATGTTCTTCTTCAATTATTTTTAATTGTTCAAGAAGTTGCTGAATTTCTTCTAAGTCGTTTGACCTTTTTATTGTTTCAATATATTGAGTTTTTAACCCCTCCATGTTGTTATTGAGCTAGTAACTTAGACGGTTCAGGATTTTGTTTTACATTTATATTGGTTTGTTTGTTTCGTAACTCTTTTAAATCTCCTTTGGTTATACATTTGCTATGTTCGTCTTCTTCGAGTAATTTTTCTAACTGGTTAAGTATTTTTCTGATTTTTCCAAAATCTTTTTCCTCATTTTCTATCTCTTTTTCTTTGTTTATATTAATTAAAGTTTCATGTATACTTGTTATTTCGGTTTGTCCTTTTTGTATCTTTTTATAAGTATACTCAGCAATTTTGATAATAATTTCTATTAATTGAGTTATATTTTTATTCATTTCTTTCAATATTTTTTCTAATTCTTTGTATTTTTTGTCAATTCCTTCTAGTAGACATATAATTTTTCTTTATTCCTAAGAATATCGGTACCCTCAGATCTTCAAAGGTACCATAGAAAGTGTGATCATATTATTCTCTTCATACTTATATTATGATTCTTCCACATAAATATATAATGTGTCTCTAGCATTTTTCATTCTAAACTTGACCCTATCAAGAAAATTAAAAAAAAAAAATATATAATAAAAAATACAAAAATCCAAGGACATAAATGGGGAGTGACTTAAATAGAACAAAAGAGAAACATGATCAGACGTGATTGGAAAATATTCCAAGCATGCCATCTCGTCAACATGCACTACAACAAATAAAAATTTGATTCGGCCCAATAATCCATGAGATTACCCTGGATGACGATACATCATAATCTTTTTCTTCTCTTTTTTTTTTAAAAGAAAACTTTGGTCAACTGCTTTGTTTTTAATTTTTTTTTTAGAAAAAGATCGTGATTGACGGTGCCTAAGATTGAATCTAAAATTTCCATTTTAATTTTGTCCTAGTCTTTGATCTATGCTGTTAAATGTGAGAATAATGATCTGTAGTACGAATTATTCGTACTCTCTGCCGTATAGCTTGTTGAGAGTGTTGTTTTTTTCTTTCTTTTTTTTCATCACCTTGATTTCTACCGCACAGTTATAATTTGATGCCATTAGCTAATTCGTATCATTCCTACAAAATTTTTCTGGTAATAATTAGCATTGCTCTAAATTTAATGGGGATAACACAGATTATATATTAGCATTCTTTTTTGTCAAAAAAAATATATTAGCATTCTTTCTCACAATGTTGCAAGCAGAGCTTGTGCTCCTGAATTGACAGGTTCTATTCAGTATATCATCTCCCCTCTTGTAAATTGTGGCTTTCATTAAAAGGATTAGCTTATATCTTAATATTTCTAATGTTGTAATGTGTACTAGAGTTTAGAGACTATGTGCTGCAATCCGAACAATGCGTTAGGATTCATATGTTTTAAGAGAGAATTAACAAGTAATTCGAGCACGCTTATTTTTAAATTTAGATAAAAAAAAAATAAAAAATCTTAAAAATATATTTAAAATTATGAATGGTTATATACATAATTAATTCAAGTAAAGTGCAAAAAAAATTTTAAAAATAAATATTTAAATCTAAAAGAAGATACACATAATTTATTCTAAAAAATTATTTAAATCTATAAATGATCTTTCCAATGCCTAACTTTCTAAAGAAAGATAAATGCGTTATTTATATTTTCATATATATTGATTTTTTGATACTTGTTCCAAGATCTTACAAAGCTTTCCCAATGGCCAAGCTCCTAATGTGGAATGGAATGGTAAAACCCCTTAGATCCTAATTTCAATTCTCGGGGAAGCTTCCTCTAAATAATGGTGTTGCATTCCTCTGTCAACATTACTATATCATCTTCTTCTAGCTTCCTTTTGTTTGAAATAAGTTCTTTCATGAATTTAGCATAGAATGGTTTCTACTTTGAAGCCTCTGAAAATGAAATGTTAATCTGGAGCCTCTTGAAAATATATAGGAACCTCCCAAATTACTTCTCCTTACCCAATGTTTTTAGCCGTTGCGGAAACGGAACTTTGTAATACTAGCTAGCATCAAGTCATGTGGTTTATCATGGGTCTTCTCTCTTTTTGTTCCACTGGCTCATCTGGTGGTAGAGATGTCTTCATACATGTCTTTTCATGTGCACCTTTCTCTAGGGGTATTCATAGGTCTGGATCAACCCGATCAACCTGAGAACCTGACCCGACCTAATCTAATTGGTTTGGATTTCCTTTCATTCGGGTCCAACCCGCGCAAACCCGAGCTCGTTTGATTTGAGTAGCGGGTGTGGTGATCACAAAGCTATGGACCCGAGACCCGAACCGTACACTACATTATTAATTTTTTTAAAATTCCTTACAGTGCCTTTTGTTAGGACCCATTAGAAACCCTAATCCTAATTCTCACACACATCTCTCTAGCAATCTCTGCTCTCCAACCTCCTCCATCGCCGTCGTCTGCTCATCTCCACCATAGGTCACCCAAAAACTAGGGTTACAAACACCATCACCGCCCCTCTATCTCTTGTCTCTCTCGCTGCCTCTCTCTTTCTCACTGCCTATCTCTTTCTTGCTGTTGAAACCCGTTCTCGTTCTCATCTCCTCCATCGACGGTGAACATCGTGCGAGCTCCACCGTTCATCGTTTGTCTGCATTTTTTTCCATATGCATTTCTTGTTGGGCGATTCTTAATTCCATTACCTTCTTCTTCTTCTTCTTGTTCTTCTCACAGTCTTTTCTCTCTCATTTGTTTCTAAATCACGTCGTAGTTTGGTTCTAAATTTCTGTTTGGGTACCCAGAAAATGGGGCTAATGTTGAAGAAAGAGCTATTGATGAAGAGTTGTTTATGTTTTAAAACAAGCAAAAGTAGCTGTGGTATGACACGATTGACTCGAACCAACCCAACCCATTTTTTATCGGTTTGGTTTGGGTCGAGTTCATAAAAATTTTCGAAAAAATTAAGTGACCTAACCTATCAAAGAGAGTTTGGTTCGGGTAGCGGGTTGGGTGAAATCCGACCTGACCCGTGTACACCCCCTACCTTTCTCACCCCTTTTTTCAACAATAGACTTTTGAAGTACTTTGCCCTTCTCAACGTAACAACATTGCACCGCCCTTTTGGATTGGTTATTGTGGCGGGTTTTATGGTACACCCCATAAAAATGAAGTAAATCAGTGCATCTATAACATGAACCGTTTAATCTATTAAAAATTACATCATTAGTAAACAAAAAAAACAACTTACCTGTAGAATAGTTCATATGGATTAGTAAAGGCATACTCCAAATTGAACTTGTTCCTAGCACATATCATATGTCTATATGCCAACTGTTGTAACTTGTAACAGATCAATTGGGGATCATAAAAAAACAACATTCTTAACAATAAGAATTAAAATACAGGACCAAAACAAAATGAACCGTGGAACGAAATGATAGAAAATTATCCTATTTCTACTTATTTTTTGTAAATAGATTTTTTTTTTTTAAAATTATCACATTTCTACTTTTTTTCTCTAAATATTTATTTTTTTAAAATAGGATTAAAGTAGTATAAACTGTCAATATAAAAAGTTTTGGTCTCCCTATTATTGATCATGTGCGATTTTGATCCCTATAGTTTTTTTTTTTATGCACATTTGGTCCTACTATTTTTTAAATGTTGCAAATTTGGTCCTTTCGTCTAATGTCTTTCAATTTTTTCAATGATCAACATAGAGGAATCACTCCACTAAGCGCACAGAACCTATGGTTGAAGTTCTCCCTCATTTGGCTCTCCTATTTGACATGATTCAATGATTCCTGTATGCTATTTACTGTTTTTGTCCCTCCTTTTCAAAACTTTTTTTTTTGTTTCACCACAGATCCTTTACCACAGAAGCTCAATCAAAGGTTTTATGCACTTAGAGTAGTTCGTAATCCCTGTTAATCATTGAAAAATTGATGAACATTAGATGAAATGACTGAATTTGAAAAATTGAAAAATTCGCAGGACCAAATGTGCACAAAAAAAACTTTAGGGACCAAAATTACACATGATCAATAGTAGGAGGACTAAAAGTACAAATAAGCCTAAATACTTATTATTTGTCAATCATATTTTAAAATGAACTTATTAAAATAACTATTTAAAATTAATTAGATAAGTTTTATTATGTGTTAAAATTCTGCTACTTTCATTATCCCTTGTGATAATGAAAAGTAATTCCACCATATTTTGTAATTCCAAATCTCGTGTCATGATTTTCCCCCGGCGCATACAAGATTAAATGATGAATACGTGTGTGTATATATAGGAAAATTTCCTAATTGCAGAAATATGGGATCATGTAATAACATATTTATCGGAAAATCAGAATAAAAATCGAATCTTGTAATCACATATTTCTAGGAAGAAAGGGAAGGGCGTGACAGGAGGTGGGATAAGAAGAAAGTGAAGGAGAGGGGGGTGAAAAAAAGGGGAAGGGTTTTCTAAGGGAAAAATTAAAAAAAAATTGAGGAATGGAGGGTGGAACAAGTAAAAGCCTTCAAAGAATTTTAGAAAAATCTTGCGTCATTCTTGTTTTTTCCGGCCTAGACAAGGTTGAATGATGAATATTCGGGTGTGCATATATATAGGGAGATTTTACTAATTGCAGAAATATTGGATCCTAAATTTACAGATTTATTGGAAAATCAAAACAAAAATTGGATCCTACTATATCTTCTCTTTGGAACTATTGCCGCTAATGTATTTTTTTCCAAATTTCTTATATAATATTTGAAACAAAAATGGTCCTGTCTGCTGACTAACTTATTATTTTTATATTTTTTCGTCTATTATCCAATTTTATGGGGTATGTAATACATACTCGTACGTACGTGCTATAGTGTTGAGTACTGAAATGCGATACAGCTAGGTACCAAGGACACTACTCCTTAAGACAACGCCTTGAGTTGTCCTCGTTAGGGATGTAAATTACTTTAGTTATTCATCAACTATTCTGACTTTACTCCTTAAATACTGATCAAGTCCGTTTTCTTAATTAAATGAGTCAAGTATAAGTTTGAGATTCATAATCAAGCTCAAGCCTTTCAAGCTCAACATTAAACAACTTATGAATAGCTCATATAGTTGTCGGATGGTGTAATCTTTAAGTTGTTGCAAAAATTTTTTGTTGGATGAAATTACTCTGTTCATATTGGATTCGATATCACAATAAATAGATGGTGGGCATTTTTTTTTTGGACTTTTATTTTTGTAATGGTTAAACTTAAATTATGTATTGGAGCTCATGCTTATGTAAAGTAAGCTTAAATTGTATTTGACATGGGTATATTTTTAGGATATTTTAATCAAGATTTTGAAGTTTTTTTTTTTCTAGTAGTCAAGAAATCTTGAATTTCACATACCATATGTGTTAAGTACTATCTCTATTTTCATAGATTATCACATAATATTAAAATCTTTATTAAGCATTAAATTTATGAAATTAAATTATTTTTAAACAAGTCAAACTCACACTTTTAATTAAACTCGTTTAAATAAATAAATCAAGCTCAAATTTTAGTATTTTTGCGGTAAAATAGGTAGATTGGTCATATACGTTTATTTAATTTTTTACATCGGTCTCATATGTTTTTTTTTTTTGAATTGGTCCTATACGTTTCATTCCGTTTCCACATTAGTCATTTCTATCAAATTCGACCTAACAAAGTCAAATAAAGAGACACGTGTGGCATTAATATCATGTCACATCAGCTCAAAACTAACGTCATTAGGTCAAAATTGACGGAAATGACTAACGTGAAAACAAAATAAAACGTGTAGGACCAATTTAAAAGAAAACATATAGGATCAATGTGAAAAATTAAATGAACGTATAGAACCAATCTACATATTTTACCTATTTTTTCATAAATCACACTCAAGATTCAAATGCTATGCTTCACTTCTTTCCACGCCTACCTCTTTTGAGGATATGTTTTGATTAGCAAAAGAAAGAGAAATGTTTTTTTGGATAATAAAATCAAACATATTATCTTCCTATTTTTTTTTGATGTATTTTTGAATTGTGTATATATAAAAAAATATAAAAATAAATAAAAAATAAAAATAAATATACGATATCAAATATGATATCCAAAACTTAATGTTAAAAAAATCCTGATTTGGCCCCGCTTTCTACATCGACTAGGCCCTCCCTTTTATTGTCTTATTAGTCTTTTCTACCCCTCACAAATTGAACTGTTATTTCCCGGCCATAGAACAGAATAGGTCTAGTACTGGCTAAGGGGTAAAAGGCTAAATCAGCCAGCATTGAACTGGCATCAAATAAACGAGAATACGAATTTCGTTCAATCCCAACTACATAGATTCCATTGAAAAGACATTAACATATGAAACACCTAGGAATTTAGGAGATTGGTTCGTGCATAATAGTGCAACATTATAATATATGAAGTGATTCCCACGTATCAGCAATTCATACATAAAAAATATAATATAGCAATGTAATCTCATGCCAAACATTGAAAGTCTTCTGATACTCTGCCATAGAAAAACTATCAAATTACAACACAATAATAATAATAAAAACAAAAACAAAAAAGTTGGAGAACCCTTGGACGGCTCTAATAGCACTGGAAAACCCAAAGGGTTCTTTCCCTCTTACCCATCTCGTTCACTGATCTAACATACTCCCTCAACTCATAAAACCACTCACTCGATCAGGAACTGGTGTTGCAGTTTCCTGAGACGTTACAAAACTTAAAAATAGAACTTTAGGCATAAACAAAACTAGTAATAATAATGTAGTACTTTCTCTAGTCTTATTCCTATTTAGTAGCTGCAAAACTTGTAGCATGTTTGGATGCAGGGTGGTTTTTCTTGAAGCTATTGCGTGGAGAAGTGATTTTGTTGTAATCCACCGTGTTTCCAATCCAAACATACACTTAGGCGCATGGTATATTGAGGGGTTCCTCAATCCAACCAGCAAACTCATCAGCACCAAAATCACCAAAATCAAAATCAGGAAGCTCACTAGGCTCATTATCATCGAACCCAAAAATATGCATATCCTCCAAACCACCAAGATCATCAAATCCCTTCCCAAAATCATCAAAGGACAACAAATCAAAATCAATCCCAAGGTTGTTAGGCTCAGACCCAGAAGCAGCAACAGCAGCAGATGGTGGAGGCAAGTTCAACAGACTCAAATCCGGTATCTCTAGCTCCGCTAATTCAGCCACCAAATCATTGGTCTCAACAGCTTCGTTGCTTGAAATATTATTACCCTTCTCAATGGAATCGGAAGCATAGGTATCCAACTCAAGCACAGAAGATGGTGATGTGTGTGAGATCATGCTCTCCGAGTCCTCCAAAGTAGTAGAAGTAGAAGACATGTCTGAAACAGACACTGCAGGAGCAGCACAAGATGAGTTACAGCAGTTACTCTTATGAGAAGTAGGCACTGCAACAGAAGAAGAAGAATAAGCATTGTTGCCGTTCAAAGATCGAGTCTTTGCTATGGTTTCAAATTCGAGCCTTTTGGCTTCGTACGCTTGAGAAGCCTCTTCAGCTGTGTTGTAAGTGCCTAACCAGATTCGGGTACTCTTAAACGGGTCTCGGATCTCAGCGGCCCATTTACCCCATTTCCTCTGCCTCACGCCTCTGTATTTTCCACAAGTTTGCCTCCTTGATGGGGTTTGTGTTGAAACCCTCTTCTTGCTTGGGGGTTGTTGTTCACCTTCAATGCAAGTCTTCAGAACACTCTTGTTATTGTTATTGTTATTGTTGTTAGTTTCACCACAAGAGCTTGTTGTTGTTGTTGTTGTTGCAGTACAAGTAGCGATGACGGGAGAAACAAGGGGAAGTGAGATCTCACGTATGCTTCTTTTTATTTTTCTCGGCTCTGATTCATTTTCGGATGAGTCAGTAGCATCAGGATCGTTATAGATGATGCGCACTTTTCGCATCATCTTGGACTCTTGAGAAGGATGAGGCCTAGGCCTTTGTTTTTGTCTCTTTGCCGGTTGTTTTCGAGGCTCGGGCATGGTGGAAATTTTTTGGGAAAAACCCTCCAAAAACCCCTCAAAATACCCAGAATAATTGTGAAGGGAACACAATAAAGAAACAAATCAAACTAAGAAAGTTAAAGCAAGAAATCTCTCAAGATCTCAGGTGAAATCCCCTCTTAGGAACAAGAAAAGATTTGAAAATTTTTGTATGTGAAAGCCTCCAAAACACTCGACACCAGAACAAGTCCTGCAAAACCATTCACAAAACAAACAACCTCAGACCGAGTACAAAGATGAAAAAAGACACAACAAAAAATCAGAGAAAAAATTTAAAAAAAAAAACAAAAAACAATACGAACCTTTTTGGTCTCAAACGCATTGAAACAGCTGGGTTAACAAGATTGAAGCTCTGCCTCGGGGAGCAGAGGAGGATACAACAAGCGTAGCACACAGTGAGAGTGAAGAAGAAAACAGAACAAATCCAGAGCTTCAACGGAGCCCCAAAGACTATCAAATCAAAACTAGACGACATAAATCCGCTACTCGTCCTTCTTTTGAAGCCTGTTCCTCCGAGAAACAAAGAAACCAAGGAACAAATATCTCTTCTTTCTCTGCTATCTCACCTCTTCACTTGCCAAAACAAGTAGAAAAAAGTGTCAAAATAAAAGAAAGGCAATAAAACAGAGAGGTGGGTTACAAATCTATGGCTATGAGTATTTTAAAATGAAACAAAAACATCAGTTTTTGTTAATTTTTATCGATCTGAGAACAGGTGCCTCTGAATAAGGTTAAGGTAATATATATAAGTAAAAATAACCGACCTTGGTACAAGAAATCAATGGAAATAGACACAAATCTCTATACAAACATCAACAGACACCCAAAACAATTATTAAAAAATAGAAAAAATAAAAGGCCATTACACGACCACTAACTTTAAATGTATTTTAAAATCACATTGATTTCTCGAAAAACATGATAAGATTGAAACTTCACACTTACACAGTGAAATTTAACTTGTTTGCTTTCACGGAGCCGGAGGAGGCTGCTCTGTCCTTCTTCCCTGTCTCTGTCTCTGCTTGGCAGTGTTTTCTCTCACAGTGAGTGGGCCCTCTCTTTTTCTATTCTACATGAGCCATTCGCCTTTTTTTATCACCGGTCAAAAATTCGCATTTAAAGGAATGGGTAGGTGAAACATATAATATTAATTACGGAAGGTTGTATTATTTATTAGATATGAGGGGCAGTGTGATATACATTGCATATAACATACCTGAGGCATGATCATCTACATGCATGTGATGCACCCCATATGAGGAGGTATAGGAATCCAATGTTTTGCTTTGCTCTTCAGGTGTACTCAACCAAAAAGACGGTTGGGTTGCACACGATAACAACGGATACAATTGCTGATATTTACGGGAAGTGCCACCCTGAGTTTCTTGGTCGCCAAGTAAATAGATAGCATAACATTCTTGGACTGGTTAAAAATTCACCAGATTATTCAAATCCTATATTTTTTTGTGTGGACAAATCCTACATTTATTATATTAGAAATTAGAAATTTAAAAGTTGTAATTTCAAAAAAAAAAATGAAATCTATATTTTGATTTCAACCGTCCTTATTTTACGGATAAAGAGGAAGAGTCATCCAAGAAAAGAGGAAACGAGCTCTTCATTCATAGATAAATCCGGTCCTTAATATATTATTATTATTTTAAAAAAATTCCTTTTGGGTTTGATTTGTTTCACCCTTTCGGTTGTGTGGAGAAAATCAACATTTTCCTTAAGTATAAATATTTCATGCCATGTTTATTTTTATCTAAAATATATTATGTCATAGTTGGATGATTGTTAATGGAATTTAATTGGTATATACTGTCGGTATAAAGATTTTTTACATAGACAATCAACCAGAAATTATCATATAAGCTAAAGTGATTGACTATTATCCTAACTACCTTAAAAGTCATACACATCATGATTTTTAATTAGTTGTCACTGTAAAAATCTTTACACTGATAGTACATAAAAATTAAACCCCTATTAACAACTAATAATAATAATTAAACAACACCCAAAAAAATTGTATATAGTAATAATCAAGCATTTTTCCACCAAATCAGGTTGGGGATATGATCAAACCATAACATAATATATGTGCAAATCTTATTTATCGATAAATTATTTATATTTGTAACTTTTTTTTATAAGTTTATTGAAATAAGTTTAAAAGAGCTTATAAAAAAAGAGTTTAATGAATATACACTGACAGTGTAAAAAAGTTTTACACGGTCATCCAATCATATTTCACCATATAGATGTTTGTTGAGATATTTTAGGAAATAATATAATAAAGTGATACAATAATAAAATATGATTGGATGACAGTGTAAACTTTTTTTACACTGTTAGTGCATATCCATTAAACTCATAAAAAAAACATACGCAAATTTTATAAAATCTTCTAAACATTTGTTTAATAAGTATATAATAATAGACTTTAATTGGTATGAATTGTCAGTATAAAGTTTTTTATATTTTTTTTACTGAACTTTTTATATGGTTAATCAGTCACAAATCATGATATGAGTGTCTTTTAAGGTAGTTAGGATAAGAGTCAAACAATTTTAAAGATGTATCAATTTATGATTATTGACAATGCAAAAAATATTTACATTGACAATGCATACTAATTAAATCCTATACCAATAAACGGGTAAAGATCCTCTTCATTTCTTATGATAAATGGAGAGATCCATTACTATAGTTTTGGGGGTCTATAGAGAATATTTGGATCCCACCTAATATCACATTATCATATTTATATCCCTAAAACTATAATAATGGAGAGAGACTGAAGAGGATCTGAACTCTTAATAAACACTTTATAAAGTTTTTTTTGGTGAACAAATCTTTAAAAAGTCTTTTTTTTTACAAAATTTTAAAAAGTCTTTGAAAGTGATAAAGATTCTCTCCATTTATCTTTATAAATGAAGAATTCTATATTATGATTTTAGGATATATATAAAAGATATTTAAATCTAATCTAAAATCATATTATCATATTTATATCCTTAAAATTATAATAATGAAAAGGTGAAATAAAGAGAATGTCTACCCCTTAAACCACCCTAATGTATTATCCAGCACAGAAAAAGTGTACTTGCTTCGTCGGTTCTACAACTAATGTCAAGCCATCAAACAGAGCATATGATTATTAAAAGTATTAAAGGGACTAAAATTACATTAAAATTTAATTTTCCACTAAAAAGAACAAACTATATTAAAAGTAAAAATGCATTTATTTGCATATTATATTAAAATAAATTACCAAAATAATATATACAAAAGATCAAGCAAAATGAATGTCCTTCATAATTTTCATAATTGTAATGTTTTGAATTAATTTGTTTATATTTTTACCTTTATAAAATATTAATACCACTTAATTATTAATTGTACAATGCATTACAGTTGTCTTTTTCTCTTTTTTTATTATTTTTTTGGTAAATTGCTGATTATTTATTTTAATAATTAGAACTATATTAGTATATATTTTAAGAAAATGAATATTTTGTTTCAAAAAAAAAATGAATATTTGTTCGCTAAGAAATGTTTTTATAAACATTCTTATTTTATTTTTATTGCAATTAATAATTAGGACTCTAACTTACTAATAAAATATGAATATAAGATAATTTTTTTTTATCCTTACAGAGATTTTAAAATTTAACAATCACATCATGTTGGTTTAAAAATCTCACAAACTTTAGACGTTTCATGCCTAATGCAACGTAATATTTGGTGTGCAGACATGTTATGTTAATATAATTTTTTTTTTTTTGGTGAACCTATTCAAACATATTTATCAAATGCTATCTTAATCTCTTCTACATTATTTTTGGGTACTATTGATTTTATTCTTATATTATATAACTTTTTATAAAGAAAAAAGGACTTTGTCAAATGATCGATTGTTTTTTGTGGCATAAAAAAAAGGTAAAATAAATTGATTGTTCTTATACGTTTATTTAAATTTTCACATCGACTCATAAGTTTTATTTTTTTGAAATTGATTCTACACGTTATATTCTGTTTCCACATTAGTCATTTTCTGTTAATTTTGATCTAACGTCATCAATTTTAACCCAACGTGATATTGTATTAGTGTTACACGTGGCTTTTCATCTGACGTCATAAGGTCGAAATTGACGGAAATGACTAACGTGAAAATGAAACATAACGTATAGAACCAATTAGAAAAAAATAAAATTTATGAGACCGATATGAAAATTTAAATAAACGTATAGGATCGATTATCCTATTTTGCCCAAAAAAAACAAACAAAACATTAACTTAGCTGATTAATCAATTTTGCTTTGGCTTAATTGAACTTTTGGTCCCCCAAGTATAACGATTGTACAATTTTAGTCCCTCAGATTTTAATTGAGCCAATTAGATCCCCAAATATTACGACTGTGCAATTTTGCTCCTCTAATTTTCAATTGCGCCAATTGGATTCCCTATGTGTCACGATTGTTCAATTTTGGTCCCAAGTATCACAATAGTGCAATTTTTAACGTCGGTAGCCTACGTAAGACACGTGAGATTGATTTGACACTTAGTGAAGTCAACTTGACAGTTTATGGGACATTCTTATAAGACATCATTGACATCTCACACAATTTAATGGTCAAATGCACATCATTAAGTATCACATAAGAATGACACGTAATCTGTCAAGCTAGCCTCATTAAGTTTTAAATCAGTCGCATATGTGTTTTGTAGGCTATTGATGTTAAAAGTTACACAATCGTGATATTTGGAGGACCAAAATTGCAAAATCGTGATACTTGGGGACCAAAATTGAACAATCATGATACGTGGGGGACCCAATTGGTGCAATTAAAACTTGGGGGACCAAAATTGAACAATCGTGATAATTGGAGAACCCAATTGGCGCAATTAAAATCCAGGGGACCAAAATTACACAATCGTGATACCTGAGGGACCAAAAGTGCAATTACGCCTTTTGCTTTTTAAGTTTTTTATTTGAAAGGAGCTTTTTAAGTTATTTCTTACTTTCTTAAAAAAAAAAGTTATTTCTTACTATTTTTATTCATATATATAAATGAGTGTAATTGCTATACACTGATAATGTAAAGTTTTTTATAATGTCAACCAATCAGAAATCATGATATGAACGACTTTTAAGTTAGCTAAGATAATAATCAAACATGTTAGCTGATGTGATAATTTATAATTGGTTGACAATGTAAAAAATCTTTACACTGACGTTGTATACCAATTAAATAAGGATATAATCAAACAACACCAGGTGTCAAACTTTAATTTTACACCAAATTCTAACTCTTGATTTTAGTAAATAGAATATATCTAATGAAGAAAAAATTGTAACATTGATTTATTAGATATTTTATATTTTTGTGTCTAGATATTTATCATTTATTAAATTTATCAATAAAGTATAAAAAATTTAGAAATCATAAAAAAATTATAAGAGGTCAAATTCATAAAAGAAATTAAAAAAACTAAACTTGCATATATTAATAAATAGATATTTTTAAAGGATTAAATTCAGAAAAAGACCAATTTTTTTTAATGAGAGAAAAAGACTAATATGCACATTACAGAATTATATTATAATTATAAAAATAAAAATTCCATTTTCCTATTATTAGTGATACATTTTACTTTGTACCCAAGAGAAGTAATACATTTTAGTTAATTTCATTTATATTATACTTGCAGAAAAAGTTATAGTTAATTTTATTATTTATAAAATCAAAAAATAAATTATTGTAAGATTTTAAAAATTCAAAAATAATTTTAATTTTTAAATTCTTAAAATATCATAAAATTTCAATTTATATTTATTAATACATCTATATTTTTTTTTACTAAATACATATATATTTTTAAAATATTAACTATTAAGCAAAATATAATAAACTTTTTATTAAGTAAGATACATATTACGAATTTTAAGTAAAATGTATTTAATATATAATTAATATATCTAAATAAAAATATATATAATTTATATAAGCGAATATATTTAAAATTGTATTTGTTAATTATAACATAATTTATATTTTAATTCGTTAATGTATACATTAGTAAATTTTTAAAGATTTATTAATTTTTTACAGAATTTAATATATTAAAAATATCTATATTTTTTTTTTTGGTATCAGTCGGGGGAAAAAATATCTATATATTAATATTTAAAATTTAAAACTTTATAATATTTTATGGATTAAATTTTATAATTATTTTATGAATTTTTAAAATCATACAATTTATTTCTGGATTTAGTCAGCAATAAAAGTTCCTACAATTTTTTATGCATATATGATATAAATAAAATTAACTAATTTTTTACTAATAATATGATAAAGTCTAGAAATGAAAATTTTATTTTTATAATTAAAATCCCTAATGTGTATATTAATTTTTTTAAAATTTAGGGCATTAAAATTATATTTATTAATATAAACTAATTTAAATTTGGTAAAAAAATTATGAATTTAATGTTTATAATCGTATTTTGATTTTTAAATTTTTATACTTTGTCCATAAATTTAATAAATAATAAATATTTGGAAACAAAAATACTAAATATCTAATAAATAAATGTTATAATTTTAATGAAAAGTCAACTTACTTAATATCTCTTTTCATTAAACATATTCTATTTTTTCACTACATATTAAAATCACTTTTAATTATTCTCTCTCTTTAATAAAAATTATAAGATTAAGTGGTTGAATTAAACTAAAATCAACAATTAAAATTTGGTGTAAAAATGAAATTTGACACCCGGTGTCATTTGGTCTTCTCCTATATATATATATATATATATATATATGAGAGATTAAATAACACCAGGTGTCAAACTTAACTTTGACACCAAATCTTGTCCCTTAATTATGATTTAATCTAATGGCTTAAGTTTATCACTTTTATTGAAGAGAGAGAATAATTAAAAGTAACACTAATAAGGGAAGAAGAAATATGATTTATTTAATAAAAACAGATACTAAATATCTTGATTTTTCATTAAACTTATAATATTTATTAAATAAATATTTTGTATTTTTAATTCAAAAATACTTATTATGCGATAATTTCTTATAAGATATATTAACACTATAATAAAATAATATAATGTACGATAAAACTTAAGATTTAATTGATATGCATCGTCAGTGTAAAAATTCTTTACGCCGTTAACCAATCATAAATTACCACATTAGCTAAAATGTTTGACATTTATCCTAACTATATTAAAAATCACCTATAACATGATTTCTGATTGGTTGACAGCGTAAAATAACAATTAAACTCTAAAACTTATTAGGTACTGTTTTATAATATAATGTAAAATATTATACATATATTATGAATCCACATTTTATATTTTAATTATGAAAACACATTACAATCAACCAAAGCATTAATTTTATAATACATTATATTATAAATTATAATTTTATTTTAAAATAAAATATCTTATAATTTAGCCTTAAAAACATTAGTTTGTCACTTATTTCATCATATAATTATTTCAACAAAGAGATAAAAAAATATATAAAAAATAAGAAGAATAAAAACTACAAATTTATTAAATAAATAATAATATATCGATGAATGAAAAAATAAAGTATTTATCAAATAAACGTTTATATTTTAATTTATCATTATTAATTATTTTACAGTTATCTTTGTAATATTTTTTAACTTTTTATTGAAATAAATAAACAATAATATATATTAAATTAATTCTTTATCTATTAATGAATGATAGGTATTAGAAAAATATTTATTTTATCAAATTAAATTATTGATAAAAAAGTTATTATTTTTGAGAATTAAATTTTTACCTAAAAATACTGTAGGTCAATATTTTTAATATACATTTTTTTTGGTACACAATATATATTTTATTATTATATATTAAATAAAATATAAAATTATACTATAACTTATAATGTATCTTAATTATTATAGTGTTCAATTTTTTATAATTTCCATGTAATTTAATAAAAGAATATAACGTAGAATGAAAGTTATTAGGAATATAATGTGTTTCATTGTATTGTACATATGTTCATAATTAAAATATAAAATGTTGATTAAGAATATCTGTATTATATTTTACATCATATTATATAATTTTATTTAAATATAAAATTATACAATACCTAATAAGTTTTATTGCACATTATATTATTTTATTATAGTATTAATGTATCTTATAAGAATCTATAGCCTAATAAGTATTCTTAAATTAAAAATATAAAATATTTATTTAACAAATATTATAATTTTAATGAAAAATCAAGATATTTAGTATCTATTTTTATTAAATAAACTAGATCTTGTACCCGTGCGATGCACGGACATATTATGCGTGTTTACATTATTTCATTTGGATTGTTTGTTTTAATAGTAGAATGTAACAAATTTAATTTTGTGTAATATCTGAATTGAAAAATCATCACATTAGTGTTTTATGTTTGGAACTTTTAAATTTGAAAACACTAAAATTTAAAAGTTTAAAAAATTTATATTGTGACTACAATCAAGCATTTAAATATGGAAATTCAAATTTTAACATCAAACTGCGGCAAGATAAACTATTAACTGCAGTATTTAATGTAAAGCTTGCTGATCTCACATTTAAATCAGTGACAAACAGGGCTAGAGAGTAGAGATCCTTAAATTATAGTGCGAATTCAGTCCAAACAAACTCAATGACATAACACACCGGTAGAAGGAAAATAACTAAACAAAGCATACTTGATATACATACAGTTATACACCTGCAATAAGGTTTTGTTGTGTACAACCTGATTGTGCTAAGTCGTCCTTTTCATCTTGACTTTGATGCTCAACAAAAAGCAACCCTCTATAGTCATTGTTCTTTGTATCTGAATTCAAGTGTTTGATATTGTACTACTTAACTGATCAAGCAACAAAGCCATACTAAAACAAATGTGGAGAAAATGACATTGTCTAAAGTATTCACCCACCAATTTGTGTAATATACATGAGCATCTTATGATATCTTATCTTAAGGTATTCCACAATCTTCTCCATGCCCGTTGGAACCACAAAGAACCTTGGCATTGCTGTCTATTTTTTTTTTTCAGGGTATCCTCCGTATGCAACTACGGAGACTAATCCCTTAAGATACTGGATGACATTTAAGTACAGACCTCTTCTGATCAGGTTTTCTCCGGACGCAAGAGTCAGTAATCGAACCCTGATCGCTTGTTTAAAACAATAGAAATTATATCACATTATGTTCAATAATTAATCCTTTATCCAACATTTGAGTAATTAGTATAACACAATTATAAGCGCAGCTACATGTTCACGTCGATAATGGAATCTCCAATTGACTTGCAAACAAAATAATGAAAACTATCCTTGGAATTATTTTGTTTTCTACTGCAAAGGGGAAAAAATCTTTTTATTGATGTTGTCGAATGTCTGATACATTTCATGGCCCTAAAGTTTCGGTTGATAGAAAATTTTAAACACTGAAAAAAGCATACAGTAAAAAGCTGTAGCAAAAACATAGCCAAATAGCAAAATGAGGCAATAGCAATAACAATAGCATCAGTTATCTGAGATATCCCAACTTCAAAATAATTAAGTGATTCTAATATTGTTCAAGTCTTCTTTGTTCTTGTCCTTTCTAAGAAAACATAATAAAAATATACAAAGTTTGTGCCTAATTAGGACTGAAAAATAAAATATAAAGTAATTTTTTTCATAAAGCCTTGATAAAGTAACTTTTGGTCCATGCAGAAGGCATCAATATATGCCTCCTGGTTTTTCAATGTAACTGTCCTAGATGTTGCTATATTGAGCTCATCTATCAGATAATTTTTTTGCAAATGACCCTTCTTGAATTCCAATTGGTTGAGTACCTGAGTTCAAGCTCTCAATAGCTTCAATTTGTGATGAAAGTTGCTACACTGTGAGGATAGATGTGAAGATAGTTGTGTAGGTTGAATTGATAATCAAGACCATAAAAAGCCATATGATTACCATCAATCTCCCAAGAGTACTCAGTTTTCTCTCCTGTGCTAGTATAGTGATTATGTTTGGATGGGACTGGAGGGTGTATTCTAAAGTAACTGTTGATGCCTTGCGACCCATAAGACGGATGAAATAATAATACTGGAAAAGAAAAGTCAGTCAAAAAGGTACTTGAAAATAAAATTTTGGGGGAAAATAGCTTACTTGATGCATTAGACCCATTACCTTCTCTACAGAGAGAGCATTAATTGAGACATTACTGATGAGCTGAGAATTCACCTAAATGGAGGACGGAGCTTTAAATGACCAATTTGATGTTGTTGAAAATGGAGGACAAATGTGATGTTATATTTAGAGGATCAATATGGGCGTTTACTCTTTCAATTTTATTTTTCATTACAGCAATAATGACTAAGAACAACCCTAATTCTTATTTGGTGGCAAATGAATTCAACAATAATCAAATTAAGAGTTTGTACTTCAAGGTTCCAACCCCCAATGTGTTTCCCCTCAATTACACACTATCGGTCTCAACCCTCATTCAAATATACCGATGTAGCAGTGAAAACATTTACACAACAAACTCAACAACAAAACATAGAGTAAAAGAAAGTCCCAAAATGCTAAATATTGCTTGGAAAAAATGATGGTAACTCGGACAATAAGTTACTTCAGTTCTAGAAATTTCCACGACTTCAACATGAAATAAATCAACCGTCTTTGGTTACTTCATAAGCTTCCTCCTGAGTGAGTGAGTGATCCATATCGCTCTCCACCCTCGTTAGACCATAATGGAGGAGCCTCCACTGAGTCCACTTTGTTGCCATCAGCCCACCTAGACTAATTGCTCCCATCATTGCTTCAAAAAAAAAATTATAAATGAATGCACAAAAGTGAGAACATGTGAGCAAAATAAAAAGGCATAGTTAATAACACTAATGATTATTACTCACAAAAGATTACATTTGTAAGTTACCATGGTAAGCTTTTAAATGTGAATGTGATCAAATAGCTTTTAAGAGCTTCATGTGTCTAGCTTGACGTGTCACAAGATACTAAGCTATCTTCTTATAATGCATGAATCTATCCAAAAAGAATTGAAAGTTACAACAGTAAAGGGAAGCAAACCACTCCAAGCTTCCAAACTTATTTTTAGCTTTCCTTCTTACAAAACCAGCAAGAAGTAGTACTACTTCTAAGTCATGGGATATGAAGTTCAACCAGCGTAAATATGTAGTGCTTAGCTTAACAATTTTGGTATTAATTCTAAATATTCTTCACTGTTTGAAGAGAAAAGTTTTTGAGATTGTAAACCAAAATGCTAACTTTATACTCTCCTTTTTTGCTCCTCAGTGTATGGACTTTTAATTCAAGGGAAGGACATATAAACATAAACCAATTAAATCAGTTTGAGTGCATCAGAATGAACTTAAAACAATATAAAGCACCAAGAAGAAGCAAGTGAGCAGAAGGATGCTCAAACGGATTTCGTAGAATTATTGCAGGGGAAAGACAATTAACACTTGGAACTATTGCAAGGGAACCATCTTGCAAGGTGCATTAGATTGATCCTCATCAAATGCTTGATGATTCAGAAGCAAACAAAGTTTTGCATTTCTGCAAAGGTGTTAATTCAAAGCAATAATTTCGCCTGCACAAATTGAATGTATCAATACGACCACACTCAGTTTGTTATAAACTTATAAGGGAAAAAATAAAAATAGCCCTTACCTTCACCATTATCATCTACCTTCAACGTGATAATGGCATACTTCAGCAAAGAAATAATAGACAAAGTCCAAATAATCAAAGAAAATGCACCAAATATTGCATCCTCATTTTGAACATGTTTCAGTCTTCCAGAAAATATACTTTGATAGACATAAACAGGGGAGATGCTGAGGTCACCAAACAGAAAGCCTAAACTCTGGTATGCCAAAAAAAAGAAGTGCTTTATGTTGAGATTTGCAATCCACCTGTTTATAGAGAGAAATCAGACATCAGACACATATATAAGTAAGGTCTATAAGTTCAATAAAACAAACTTCACGTAAAAAAGGTAAGCCAATTAAACAATGAATTGAAAGCCATGAATAATAGTATAGAGTTATTCAGTCGCTTCTTTCGATTTTCCTTCTTTCTTAACAAACATGCAACTCCTATAAGTCTAGGGTTTATGTTCACATTGTTTGGGGAACAGTTTCAGCTTAAATTTTCAAAGTTTCTACTTTCTACTTAGATGCTAAGTACAGTATATGCTGCCAGTTATTGCTTCCATCCATAACTTGTAAAGGTCACATGATCCAAGGTGCATTAGATTGCTTTCTGTTTTTCTTTTCCTTTGGTATAACAGGGGTTTTGGATTTGGATTTATTGACATGATAATACTAAACATAATCAGCCCAAACTCAGTTTGAATCAAAAGGAATCAGCACAAACAGAGGATGAAGAAGAAGAGATAAATAGAATACTCACAATATTTTCTTGTTGGTAATCGATTATGTGCACGTAATTTGTTACAGGTAATCTGTTACGATAATCATGGGGAGAAAATCTTCATTCCAAGGATGAATTGGATACCTTCTTACATAGTATGAATAGAGGCACATCAATACAACGCTGGAAAGGATCTTACCGACCATTGCATTCAGAGGTGGTTCTTCAAACTCACTGCCAACCTCCTTTTATTTGATGTCTTTTAAATCGTTTAGCCACACAAAATAACAATTAGCAAAAACTTGAGTTCCTTAAAACATTTTCCTCTTTGTAACAGCACTGTAATACTTCATACACTTAGCATAAGCATACGTAAATCCCAAATCACTACTTAACAAAGGAAATTGAAATAAATCTCGAAGCTTATTAATTGTAGAATAATGAGAGTATTTGATAAAGCATCAAGTAACAGTTACTACAAAAATCCAAATAAAACAAATAAACAAACCTAGCTGAACCTCGGGTAAGCTAAATCGCCAAAGCTAAGTTTGAAAATTGATAGTTAAATGGAGAGAATAATGAATAATTACCGAAAGAAGATGATGAAAGGGTGTTTGATGAGTTATGGAGGGCCATTGGGAACAAAGTGTCTCAAGAAACATGATCTCGTCCTCAAGTTCGAAATCCTTAACATACTCATATTTCCCGTTTGCCATACTACACATAAAAATTTATACAAAACAAAATTAAAAATTAAAAGAAACAGAATTAAAAAAAATGTAATTAAAATTTTAAATTAAAAAAATAAGGGCTTAAAAAACATGACAGAAATGAAATCAAAATTTCAATTATTAAATTGACCCCAACAAAACACATCCACTACTTCAGCTGAATATTCTGGTAGAAATTTGTCATCCAAAGATGTTTTTTTTCTTTTTCTTTTCACATGTTCCTCGAGTTTCTACTTCTACGCCAAGGATACAAAAGCACGCAGATAACAATCAAAAGCAGTAAAAGTAAGCCACATTTACAAAAATAGAACACAGAAAAATTAACAAAAATAAAAATGGAGGTGCTTACTAATAATGGAGTCACAATGGAGAGAGAGACGCAGAAGGAGATAAGGGTTCCTAATCAGAAAGGGAGTTCAATCAAAAAAGGGGTCCCAAAAAAATTACAAATTACAAAAAATAGACATTACCTAAAGATGGTAGAGGTGCTTACTCGTGGTGGGTGGCAGTGTCTCGTCGGATGCTTGATGGTGGAGGTGGCAGCGTCATTGTGCAGAGTACGACAGAGAGGGGGGAGTGCAAGAGAGACAGTGGATAGCCATTGCAGAAAGGGTCAGTGGAGAGACAAATTTAGATGGTATGGATGAGTAGAGTAGAGGAATAATAAAAAACAACATTTAAAAAAAGGAAAAATTAAATTAGATGCAAATTAAATTCCATTGCTTTCAATGTAGCAACTGCGCATGAAGAATAGAGAGAGATAGAGAAAAGATGAAAAGGCTGAGAATGATTTCGTGAGATGAGAGGAACATGGAACAGTGCAAAAGCCACAATGAATAATAAAAGTGCAGAATAAGCGATTTCACAAAGAGTAAATACTCAATTTGGTCCCTGAAATTATAGGGTCGTATCAACTTAGTCCTCCACATTATCATATTCCAAAATGATCCCTGGAATTGTAGAAAGTTAATCAGATTCGTCCCATCGTTAAAATTTGCTTGGGCTATAAATATATTAAGTTGGTAATATCAGGGATGTATTTGAAATTAAGTGGGTAATGTCAGGGATTTATTTGCTACATTTTGTAATTTCAAGGATCATGTTGGAATATTGATAATGTGGGGACTAAGTTGATACGATCCTATAATTTCAGGGACCAAATTGGATATTTACTCATTTTACAAATTCACCCCTCTTTTAAAACGCTGTAAACTAATGAAAATGGTGTAGAATAACCCAATGACTACTATTCACTAAAGGTTGATTTTTTTATTAAAAAAAACTAATTTACACAAGTTTTTTACAAATATAGAGGCGGTAGTGCAAGAGAGACAATGGACAACCATTGCAGAAAGGGTTAGTGGAGAGACAAATTTAGATGGTATGGATGAGTAGAGTAGAAGAATAATAAAAAACAACATTTAAAAAAAGGAAAAATTAAATTGGATGCAAATTAAATTCCATTGCTTTCAATGCAGCAACTGCCATGAAGAATAGAGAGAGATAGAGAAAATATGAAAAGGCTGAGAATGATTTTGTGAGATGAGAGGAACATGGAACAGTGCAAAAGACACAATGAATAATAAAGGTGCAGAATAATCGATTTCACAAAGAGTGAATACTCAATTTGGTTCCTAAAATTGTAGGGTCGTATCAACTTAGTCCTCCACATTATCAATATTCCAAAATGATCCCTGGAATTGTAGAAAGTTAATCAGATTCGTCCCTCCGTTAAAATTTGCATGGACTATAAATATATTAAGTTGGTAATATCAGGGATGTATTTGAAATTAAGTGGATAATGTTAGGGATTTATTTGCTACATTTTGTAATTTCAAGGATCATGTTGGAATATTGATAATGTGGGGGATTAAGTTGATACGACCCTATAATTTCAGGGACCAAATTGGATATTTACTCATTTTACAAATTCACCCCTCTTTTAAAACGCTGTAAACTAATGAAAATGGTGTAGAATAACCCAATGACTACTATTCACTAAAGGTTGATTTTTTTATTAAAAAAAACTAATTTATATAAGTGTTTTTACAAATATATTCCAGCCACTACACTTCTTTTATATATAAAGATTCTATTTTTTCTCTCCTTAATTATTAGAGTAACTTTTAATTATTCTCTCTCTTCAATAAAAGTCATAAGCTTAAGCCATTAGATTAAATCATAAGTAAGGGACAAGATTTGGTGTCAAATTTAAGTTTGACACCTGGTGTCAGTACGAGGAGATGTATTAGGTGAGAGGAGTGCTTTTATATGAGATTGTGATCATCAAATCTTAGACTTTGAATCAAATCATAAATGGTCAAAATTATGTAGAATATAAAGTCACATTACTTATATATGTTAGAAATCAAGGGTACAATTTATTGCTGAAAAAGAAATTATCTTTTTTTTACCAAAAATAAATAAATTATAATTTAATTGGTATGTATGGTCAGTCTAAAATTTTTTTATACTATCAATTAATCATAAATTGTCATATCATTAAAAATGATTAAATCATATCCTAATTACCTTAAAAGTTATTAATATAATGATTTGTAATCGGTTGATAATATAAAAAAATTTATACTAGCAATACATATCAATCATATCAGGTTTTCACTATATGCAAAAGTTAAGAATCGAACCCCCGATTATTTATTTAAGGAATCCGAACTCGTTAACATTCGAACTAATTACATGATGGTAAGAACCAGGAAGATTTATGTTTAGATATCTATACAATTGATTTCTGGCACCGACTTTTATTTTTAAGAAGTTATTTTAAAATCACAAATTAATAGACACAACAGTATGGTGTTCGGAAAGCAAAATCTGTAACGTATCTACAGCAGTTACTCACAAATTATTGTGAATAGATTTAGCATCATTTAAATAAATTTTTTTTTATACGCATGTTATTGATATAAAATATTCATCGTCATTAGGTTTTTCTCTCTCATTCAAGTTTTTTACATATTTAAAAGTTAGGATTCGAATCTCTAATCATTTATTTAAGATATCCGAGTTCCTTACCACTCGAGCCAACCGCAGTCTTTCTCTATCATGGATTATTATATTTTTTTCGTGTAAAATATAGATTATTATAAGAGTTTAATTGTTAAATATTGACAACGATAATACAATGTAAAGTTTTTTTTGTATAGATGTCCAATACAAAATTATTATATTAGTAAAAAATTGACTCTTATCATAACTATCTTAAAAGTCAATACTATCATAATTATTTATTGATTGACAATATAAAACTTTTACATTATTGGTGCATGACAATTAGTTAAATAGATGTGTTTAAATTTAATAATATGTTTAAATACATGTATTTAGAGGTGTTCACCTGTCAGCTTGATTCGAATTTGTAAGAAAAACATATCTGAACCAATCAAAAATCAATTGATTTGATTCGGATTTGCAATTATTTGTTAGAAAATTCGAACAAAACCAAAATATTGAATAACGGGTTTGCTCCTTCCCGTTCAACTTGAACTCTAAAAATATTTAATATTGAAATACATATAAATATTCAATATATAAAATATTAAAATATATATATAAATAAAATATAATAAATATTTAAATATTAAACTATTAAAACATTAAAATATATAATAATATTAAAATATAATAATTGATTTTGTTCTATTTGGTTCGGTTCAAAAATCTTTGAACCTAATAATCGAACTAATTATTATCGAGTTTGATTTAGTTCAGTTTGATTTAGATTTTGACAAAAAAAAAAAAAATAGAACCTAGTTATTTGGTTTTTTTCGAATTTTTGGATGGTCGATTTGGACCAATAAACACCCCTACATATATTGATATAAGATTTTCCGTTGAACTTTAATACAGACTTTAAATTGTTATCTATCCTTTAAATCTTTATCATTATTAAATACTTACATGAATATACATAAATTATTATGCATACATTTATATATTATATCAACGAAAATGGATACAAATTGTTAACTTGCTAAATGATACATGTTTTTACATGATTTTTTTTATGAAGTGTTTTTACTTGATTTTTTTATAAAATTGTATCATGTCTTTTATGCTAATAATAATAATAAAAAAAACCATAATATTAATTTACCTTTTTATATCCCTCGCGCGAGGGATACCATTGGGAATAAAAAATTCAAGAAAAATGTATTTTTATTTCGTAATTCAAAAATAATTTTACTACAGAAAACGTTCTCCATAATAGTTTTTTTTTGTTCAACACGACTAAAATGTCCAAAAAAAAAAATTAGGGATAGAGACTATCCAACTAAATCATTAAGAAAAAAATTAGTCGACTCCCAAACAGGAAACACACCTCATGAAAACCAAGGTGCTGATATAGAGTCTAATTAGCATGCTAAACAGCACACTCATTCCCTTGCATGTAAGTATGCCCGAACTGAATCATTCAGCTCTTGTTCTTCTAATCCAGGATTCTTCTGAAAAGTTTATTTCTGATTCTGCCTAAGTCTCCTTATTGGAGGATAGAATTAGATTCATCAACTACCTTTGTAAATCCTTTCCTCCAAGCCAAATCAAGCCCATAAAGGATCCGTCACAGTTCAGCAGAGTAAGCAGAGCAAGCCAAATTGAGAAAATTGAAAAAAATAGATTATGTTGATAATCGATTATAATCAAAATTTATTTTTTTATTTAGGTATACTTTCTAAAATATAATTTTAAGATAATATATTTCATTTTGATGGTATAAAAAATTACTTTGATATAGTAAATTATGAAAAAGTGTATGATATTATTTATATAATTTAATAATATTTGTTTGAAAGTTTGTTTTATAGGGATAAATAAAAAATGAATTTTTGAGAATGAAAAATAATCAAATCACAATAATCTTAAACTAAAACAAATTAAATGATATAGAACATTTTTTTTCCAAATTTTTTTTTTATAAATATAAACAAAATGTCAAACAAATTAGATTATTTTGAAAATAGCTTTATAAAAATAAAACAATTGAAATCCAAAAATTTAAGCTATCCAAAATATACTTTTATAATTCATATAATCACATGTAGGGGACAAGAAGTCACAAGTGGTAGCCTTATTTCTTTTCAGATATTAAAATTATCATCATGTCTGAAACTAAAAAACATGATTATGTGAACGTGGGGGGTTAGTGTCTTATTCATTATTTTTGTAATAATTAGTCACGGCTGTCGGATGCACACATTTAACTTTCAAGTATGCAACCATGCATCCATAGTGTGTGTTGATATATATCAAGAGTTTAATTTTTATAGAAGTGGCAGTGTATATTATCTTATATTATTAGAGTTTAATTATTATGTATTATGTATGTAAAATTTCTTACATTATCAATAAATCATAATATGAATGATTTTTAAAATAATTAGAATAATAATCAAATATTTATATCGATGTATTAATTTATGATTAATAGATAATATAAAATATTTTTAATTGATAATACATATCAATTAAACTTATATTATTAATCTATTAAAGATATTTTTTTTTTGACTCCAATTTATTAAAGATGTTAGATACATAATTTTAAAGTAGTTAATTAAAAAATAAAATATTTTTTTAATATGATAATATATAATTAATTGACAATTTAAAAAATCTCTATACTACCAAATCTATTATAACTAAATACATATGACAATCAATATAGTCGCATTCACATTTTATTAATATCTTATACATTTTTTTATCATGAAAAAAATTCCCTTATAATTTAATACTATTGTTGGAAGATCACGTGAGGTGAGCGTGTGTGCAGAGTGAGATATGGTGGAGTATAATTCTCTGTCCCATCCTCATAAGATATTTTCAGAGAGCATGATAGCAAGTCACGGGACGCATGCCATCTCGCCAATGGACATGATGGATAGTTGAAGATGTCGTGAGTCATGTAACATGAATGCATGCATGTGAATGATGATGATGATGATATGATGGTCTTTGACCACTGTCGAGTGTGGGGTGCCACAAAAAGTTGAAGAAGTGATAGGGTTACGGAGATTGGGCATGTGTTACTGAAAAATTAGTGAGTGACTGTGTCTGAGAGTGTGAAGTGGTTGCTTCCGGTTCCCGCCAATAGCGCCGACGTGGAACCCACCGCCTTCTTTGGCGCCAAAATGATCCAGAATCGTTCGACACGTGTTCGGTGGTGGGACAAGTGTCTTACCGAAAAGGGTGCGTGGAAAGTGCTGCTGCCGTTCACTTTTGGTGAAGGGAGAAGCTGCTCTTTGTGGTGACGTGGCTGTGAATATTTGCCATTGCCGCCTATTAAGACACGTATAATTATCAACGTCTTACGTAAGAATTTTTTTTTAGAGCAATGTCATATAACACCCTGTTTAACAACATTCTCTTCAAAACACAATTTATTATTGGTGTTGATTTTATATGAACTCTACTAAATAGATAAAAAACACATGCAATTCAGTGGTATATCGCAAAAAGGTATATTACTAGCATTTTTTAGTTTTTTATACATCTAAAAAACATGTTACTCCAAAGTATTTTGTAATCGCTTAAATTTAATTGACTTAATAAACTTTTTTGTTCCTATAAATCCATTTGATTTTGGTTCTTATTTTTTTATTTATTAGAAAGTGGTGTTTTTAACTTTAAACATTTTAGAATCTGTCCCTATAGTTAAGTAATGATGTGTTAAACGAATTCTATATCAACTTATCCAAATGACGTAGAAATTATTTTTTAATCCCTAAAAATGGAACAAATTTTGGATTTAGTCCCTACACTTTTTTCTTATTGGTTTTAGTGTCTACAACTCCAAAATTTTTGAATTCAGTCCCAGTTAATAGTGCCCACCACTAAGTGCTAACGGCTAAAGTGGCTAACAGAACGTTAAGTATAAGAATGACAATTTTATTCGTACCCACGAATATCTACGGATAAAATCCACAATTGACATGGACAAATACCTTAACAAATACATGTGGATAAAATAAATGGATATTTTTTTCTATTCTCTTATTAATGGGTGGAGGAGGATAGAGAAAATTATTCATAGTCATTACTATTAATATTTAATTTATATAGTTATTAAATTATTATTTATTTAATTTAATACACATGATGGGATACACGTGGCAGCCTAAAGTCCCACCTTACTACTGCCACATATATTATGAAAAATAATAAATAGGTTAAATTAATAATTTGATCCCTGCACGTGATATAGATTTTTCATTTAATCCTTATACGTAAAAAATTTATAAATGAGCCCCTACATGTGTAAACGTTAGCAAATTCGGTCCCTATATGTACAAACGTTAGCAAATTCGTCTCTACCGTCAATAAATTGATCCTTATACGTGATACAAATATTTGATTTGGTACCTAATTATGAAAAAAAAATTAAATAGGTCATCGATAATAATTTTGTCCCTATCGTTTACCAAAGAGTTCGGCCCTAACTAAAGATTCTTTTGTATTGAATATTTTCTATATATTATATCAATCCATTTCTTATATTGAGAGTAAAAATAGTATATTTTGGTCCGTAAATGATTTTATATTCTAAAATTACCCAAGTTGACTCTCAATAGAAGAAATAGATTGATATAATATATAAAAAATAATCAATACGAAAAGAATCTTTAGTTGGGACCGAACTCCTTGACAGATGATAGGAACAAAATTATTATACATACAGGGACCAATTTAATTTTTTTTTAGGTTTAGTGACCAAATCGCAAATTCATGTCACGTATAAAGACTAATTTGCTGACGACAGTGAATAATTTGCTAACGTTTACACATGTAGGGACCGAATTAACTAATGTCTACACATCTAGGGACTCACTTCCAAATTTTTTACGTATAGGGAGTATAGGTATTAAATGAAGAATCTATGTCACGTATAGAGACCACATTATTACTTTAACCTAACTATTAAATTATTATTTATTTATTTTAGACAATAACATATAGGTTGCTACGAAGAATAATTGTTACATTTTTTTTAGGGTTAAATATGTATTTGATCCCTATAAAATTGATAAATTTTGATTTTGTTCTCTATAAATTTTTTATTAGTTTTTAGTCCCTAAATTTAATAAAAGTACTGTGTTTTTAGTCCCTCATCAGGGATTAAAAACAATTTTTATATTTTTTTAGCTATTAAAAACGAATCAAAGTTTTATAGGGACCAAAATCAAAATTTACCAATTTTATAGGGATCAAAAACATACGTAACCCTTTTTTTTATTTACATCATGAGACTAAAGAAAATAAAAATAAATAATAATTTAATAACAGAATAAAATAATTTAATGGCAGCCTACTTGGGGCACTAGCTATGCAAACTAAATTCAAACATTTTGAATTTGAAGACATCAAAATCAACAAAAAAAAATATAGGGATCAAAAGTAAAATTTATTCACTTTGCAGCAACTAAAAAATTCATTAAATCAAAAAATATTTATTATTGTGTAATGTTGCGTGACATTAAAAATAGCTTATATGCCACGTGGTGGTGTTGACTGGAAATCTGTTTAACACGTCCTCACTTAATGATTGTAATTAATGGTGAAGACAATTTCCAAAGTTTTAGAAGTTAAAAACATCACCTCCTAAGAAAAAATGAAGATCCCTTAAAAAAAGAAAAAAAAGAAGATAGGAACTCAAATCAAAAGTATCTATATTTATAAGGACAAAAAAATTCATTAAGTTAAATTAATTCAATAATAATTTACTTTTAATCCACGGCTGTAGGATAGATCGTCTTCACGTGACACTTATTTTTTATTAAAGCATAATATTATTCTCAAATTATATTATATTTGCTTCGTTATAACATCAGCGAGTTCGAGCACGGGTTGTGCACCCTTGTGAGCTTGGGACTGCCGTTAGCGAGGACGGAGCACGATCGTGCACCTATATATGAATTAGATGATGAACTCATGTGTTGTATAGATAAATAATATTTAAAAAATATAATTATATATTACTTGAAAAAATAAATTTTGTTTGTAAATTTAAAATAATAACAAAATAAAAAACTAATGACAATTTAATATTTTGTTATAATAGAAAATGTTAATAAAATTAACCATTGTTGTGATATAAAAAAACATTTAAAAAATTTAACTTAAAACATCAATATTTTAATTACAAAAAACCAGTATGAATTCTTAAAAAGATATATCTTACTTTTATATTGATTTTATTTTCCTATTTTAAGATTTTAAAAAAAGATTAATAATTGCCCCTAAGACAATGTACAAAATTACCCTTAATTAATCATAGATTACCTTACTTTACATATAAAGATATCTTACGTTTATATTGATTGTGGCAATAAATGATTAGTTGGGTTTGTTCTCATACAAGACTTGCTTATGAATAGAATCAATTTTTTTACTTAATTGCACTTTAAAAATTTTAAAGTGTAATTAAGAACAATAAGAACAATTATAATAAATTTAAATTGCACTTTTAATAAGAACAATATTTTTCATAATTTTAAATTTATTTTATAGTTATATTATTTTAACTAATTTATTATATTGATTATTTTATTATGGTGAATTCTCTGGTACCCATAGGTAACTTTATCCTGGTGGCTCAATCAAATTGTGAGAATCATTTGACTTAACCCATTAACATGAATCATTTAATTGAGGTGACGCATTTTGGTTGGGTAGAGTAACTTTTACCCCAAAATTATTGGGGGTATCAAAGAAAACACCTTTTATTATATAAATAATTTTTGGGGTTAAATATGTTTTGAGTCCCTAGAAAATAATCGAAATTTGGTTTTAATCACTGTAAAAAATTTTCTTTAATTTTCATCCTTTTAAAATATGAAATTACTAAGTTTGGTCCTTATAAAATGAGCAAATTTTGATTTTGATCCCTGTAAATTATTTTTCTTTGGTTTACATCCCTCTAAAATTTAATATCACTGTTTGTCTTTAACATTCATTTTAGGGTAGATTAATATAATTCATTTTAGTGTTCAAGAAAAATTTTAGGAGAATCATATTCTAACATGACACCACAGAAGTTATTGGGTGCCACTTGAGATGATCATATGATATTTTGTTATACACGTAAGTAGTTAATGAATATCACATGACAATAGGGATCAAAAATAATGATTTTAGATTTTAGAGAGACAAAAATTAAAAAAAATTTTTTACAGAGATTAAAATCAAAATTTTTCATTTTAAGATGACCAAAAACATATTTAACCTATAATTTTTGTTGTCACCCAAGAATGTTATTTGTGTGCCATGTGGTTGGATATGTGTCAGGTAAGCAACTGCCGTTAAATTTTGGATGACAAGTGGGTAGGAAGGGCTATTTTTACTAGATGGAAAAAATGGAATGAGTCAATTAAAGCAAAAAAATTGAGCCAAAGAACCCTTCCAAGTGAAAACGATGTTGGACAAAAAGTGCGATTAAACAAAAGTAATCTATTTGTTTATTAAGCCAATTGCTTTGTGTGTGTGTGTGTGTGTGGTTTGGACAAAAACTGCCGTTAACTTTATTGATTTTAAGTACAAATCAGAAATCACTTTCAATTTTTGAAGCTCGTAAAAAATACCTGTGCGTGTGCGACTGTGCAGAAACGCCTTGGACAGCGCGGCAGAAAACGTTCAACGGCGGCGTAGCGGTGGGCAAGGATGGATGGCGTGCGACTGTGCGAGTTCAAGGCAGTGGATGTCCGGCGGTCCTGGTTCGCGGCGGCAGAGAGCTACAGGTAAGTGGTTTTCTCCTTCTGTTCTACTGAATCGTTGATGGTCTATGGCTCCATGCGGTTTTTTTTTTTTTTTTTTTTTTTGTAAATTAGATGTTTGGCTTCTTTTGGTAAATTGGATGGTAAATTACTAAATTGGATTTTGGCTCATTTGTGCTTGATGATGGATACGGGCAGCTTATCTTTATCTTTATATATATATAAAAGGAAGGTAGTCGTTAGGGGTATTTTTATAAAATCACTTGGATTAATTATTTTTAAAAAAAAATATTGGAAACTAAAATTGTTGGGATAAAAATTGTAGATTTAAAATGACATATTAATTGTTTTGGGAATAGATTAATTCTTCATTAACCCAATTTTTTCTCTCTCAGGGATTCAAAAATCCACGGTTACTTTTTCTTTTCGTTGGCCACTTCTTTCTCTCTTTTTCTAATGTAATACCATCATTAGAATCTTCTATAATGAGGCTTTGTAATGTGTGCCGAAGGAATTCCACAATTTACATTGGTGTTTGCTTCTTGCACGGCTGGTGGCGCCTATATACCTGCTATGATGTTAGGTTCTTGCCTTTTCTTTTCTTTTATTGATGATATGTTGATTTGATTTCTGGTAGCTTTCTACAACTGAGTTTTGAAGAATTTGTCTTTTTAACTTCATTTTTCTCTGCAGAGGTTTGTCTTTGTGTTGCTTTATTTTCCTGTCTAACCTTCTCTACTTCAAAGGCAAGTTTATGAATAATCATTTTTGCTTTTTTTCTTTTCGATAATTCAAAACGGATTTTAATTTACTATGTTTTCTGGCAACTTGGCTTAGTTTGGATTCTCCTCTTTGTATACTTCCTTCTGCTCTGACTTGAATTTATCGGCTTATCTGGTAAGATTCTGTAATCCCACTGGTAAGATTCTGTAATCCCAAAATTCAAACTTTTTCTTTCTGTTAATCGCACAAGATTTATAATTTTTTTTCTCTATTTTTCTTTTTGTGCAAATGGGTGCTTAAATTTTTTCTATTTTTATATGTTTTTCATGTTTCAATCAATGAGATTTCTCTTCTTAATTTGTTTGCCTTGTGTTGCCGTCTGGCTTTGCCCTTCTCTATTTATTAGGTTAGTTTCTTAAATCCCAATTCTATTTATATTTTATATGTAAAAATCTATTTTCACACAGGATCATCAATTTTGACATGGAAAACTTATGGTGTTGATATGTGAACTTTCTATTGCATATACATATGATGACAATTAAGGTCTTCAAAAAGGGCTCGAGCTAATTTCAGGCCTCCTCTACCAAGCGATGATGATCTTAATGGGATGCAAAGTTCACCTGGAAGCCACGAGGACACTCAAGAGAGGATGCTCCAATGACTGATCAAATTGAGGATGATCGATATGAGGTAATGTGTGCTTTGAATTTCTTTTTCTTTTTCTAGCAGCTACACTGCTGAGTTTTTTTTACTATTAACATAAGGACATGTAATGTAGGATGATTATAATGATGATGGCCGATATAAAAAAAAAATTGTACAACTGATGGTAACTTTTCGTGAAATCTATCCAAGCTTGAAAGGATACCATCAACCAATTACATGGATAAGTTACAGCTAGATTGTACAAGTTCTTTCAACAAGTTTGCTTAAAAAACAAAGGCTCATACATAATATTTCTACTTCTCTTAGGTGAGCTCCTGTCCAATTAAGTTTCATATTTATTACTCTTTATTTGCCTTAAATGTAATAGAACTTTTCTCATTGTTTATTTTATGAATGACCTTTGTTTCATTTTTCTCATTGCTAAAATTCTTTCTTTCTTATTTTATAAACTTTTTTTTTATTTGTTATTATCTGAGAAGGAGGAGCTTGTCAGGAAAAAGGTTCTATTCTTTACATTGAGGGTTCTACCACTTTTTACTATAGAAAACCTTTTTCCCGCGTAAACTGTCCCATTTTTTCTATTCTTTCTTTTTCTTTCATCTTCTATATTATTCTCAACTTTTATTAATTGATGATTGTGCCAACTTATTGCATCTGTTTTATTATATTATCTTTGTTACAAGGTGGCTTTGCCGCATTGGATTTGTTTATAATTGTTTTTTCTCTTAGTAGTTAGAGAATTATATTACAAATTTTGTCTAAGTTGTAATGTTTGAGACATACAATGGCATGAGATTTAATTGTCTAATTTGAAGTTGTATTGCTTATATCCCTTTACAATTATATTCTCAATTTTTTTGACCATTAACATAAGGACATGCAATTTAGGATGATTATGATGACGAAGGCCGATATAAAAAAGATTGTACAATTGATGGGGAGTTTTCGTGAAATCTCTCCAAGCTTGAAAGGATACCATCAACCAATTACATGGATAAATTACAGCTAGATTGTATAAGTTTTTGCAACAAGTTTGCTTAAAAAACAAAGGCTCATAAGTAATATTTCTACTTCTCTTAGGTGAGCTCCTGTTCAATTAAGTTTCATATTTATTACTCTTCGTTTGCCTTAAATGTAATAAAACTTTTCTCATTGTTTATTTTATGAATGACCTTTGTTTCATTTTTCTCATTGCTAAAATTCTTTCTTTCTTATTTTATCAACTTTTTTTATATATTTGTTATTATCTAAGAAGGAGGAGCCTATCAGGAAAATGTTCTATTCTTTACATTGAGGGTACTATCACTTTTTACTGTAGAAAACTTTTTTTCCGTGCAAACTGTCCCATTTTTTCTATTCTTTCTTTTTCTTCATCTTCCATATTATTCTCAACTTTTCTAAGGTAACAGTGTTCACTTCAAGGTGGGATTTGATTTGAGAAACTTCTATTGATCCTATTTTTAATCATTAAGGTATTTTTAAGGTATTTCTAATTTGTGATCTTATTCTACTTTGAGTGTATTGATTGGTGAAAACATAATGCATTTTTCTAAAATATATTTGGTTTCTTTTGTTTTTCTTTTTGGTGCCAACTGTATCCATCTAAATACTTTCTATTTAGATGTTCCTGATCAATTCCATTTGCAAAGCACAATAGCTTTCATTTATCAGATTTATCTGAAGTTGTAGATGGAGGAATATAGTTGCATTACTTTATCTGATTAAATGTCTATTTGTAAGTCATTGATTAATGCTTTATTTATCTCTTTAGAATTTGATGTTTGATTTTATCAAAAAATAGGTGATTTTATTTAGATAGAAATAGAAACTATAATGTAATTGATTCGGTAAACTGTGAGCAAACTGGAATTGGCACATAAAGTGCATTTGACATTTTATAAAATCATTCCGTGGATCAGTAGTATCTATTGTTCTAACAAGTTACTGATTCAGGAGCCATTTTGTAACCTGGCTTCAATGTATAACTTGAATGAAATTTAGAACTTGGAATTTCCATTCTGTCATTATGTTGGATTTTGACAATCAAACTTTAGTTTTGTCTCTATCAAGTACTAATAACTTGTTTTAGTTCCCGAATTATACTATGTAGTTACTATAACTTATTATATTATTTAACAAGTATAAGCTATTCAAAGGAAATTAAGCATGAAATATCTGATAGAACTACTTTACTGTTTTTTTTTCTTTCTTTTTAAGAATTTTCATAACCCTACATTTCCGGTAAGTAATTGTTGTGCAATTACAATAGCTTTTACATATTAATAATCTCATTGCGTGATAAAGTCTTCTTTTTAAATGTGTTGAACTGTAATGGAAGCAACATTAAGAGTAGGAATTACAACTTTCCAACTAATTGGGGTTCAGTAACTTATTTAGCATGACTTTGTTTTCTTCTTTTCTATTTTCTTGTGTGTCATGTATGTTCATATGCACAAAGAAATGCATCCCTTTTGCTCCCATAGGGAGCTTTAAAAAAACATTTTATAAATGCACTTCTCATGGTTGAAAGGGAAAAAAACGATTTACAACTTTAACTCGATTGTGTGCCTGTATCTTATGGCCTAATATATGAAGTTCATTTATGTGTCATTCCATCATTTTTTATGTTGAGTTCTGTTGGTATATATATGATTTGAGTAGGATACCCTGACACACTCAGATTTCAACAAATAATTTCTTTTATATGATTTGAGTAATATTTGTTCTTGATGCTTGGTTTTTGTCTCATTCCACATTCAATATTGGAATCAGAGAATTTCTATGTTTATTTAATTTATCTACTATAGTTTATATGTGATTCTAACTCACAAATCTTATGCAATTTATTACTATAGATTATTATGTTTTGGGCAGTGACTTATTATTATTTTATTTATAGTGGGAAGCAAGAATGTGCTCCTTTTCATTGTGCAATGAATTACTTTATCTCTTCAACAAAAATCAGTAAAACACATAATTAGAGTACCTTCCCCTTAAGTTGCCAAATACAAAATAGTATTTTACATGTGAACTGAAACTCAAAACAACTTCAAAAACAAAACAAACATTTAAATATAGATAAAAATAAAAAAACATCAGTTCCAACATACTCAACGTGTAAGCATGAAAATTTGATCGACTAACTTCAAATTTTAAAGTGAAAAATGTAAATCTTCCAACTTAATGGAAGAAATAATTTCACCTGACATAGTTATGTGTATCGATCAAAAAGGCACTTTTGTGAATTTAGAGAAATAAGATCTTAAGAGATTAATGGAGGAGGAGCATAAGTAATAGAAAAGTTTCAGTTTGTCAAGTAAAAGAGGGCATAGCAATAGTCATTTATGCTAAGCAAAATGGCCAAGCCGAAAGTGAATCTGCATAAAAATTATAATATCTATGTAGCAAAAAGCGAGCAACTGATCATTATTCAGTTACATTATTAATCAGAATAAAGGGGCAACTATGGCCTTTTCTTCCATCTAGGTTGTAGATGCTGGGGATATTTTGAACTTCCTACATGTCTTCTATAACTTGCCATGAGAGTGCTTAGACATTAACCTACAACTCAATTTCTTGAGGATCATGTTCCAACTTACCTTGGACTTCATTTTTTCCAACTCTTGCTCCATGCTCAAGCACTCCTTCTCAAGCTTAGACATTCGCTCTTTCATGATATCAAAAGCTAAAATTGGGTTGCTTGATTGGGTTGCCTTCATTTCTTATAAGAGCAAAATTTCCACTCAGATTTTGTGAGTTTTCAAGATTATTAGATGCTAATAACCAACAAGCAATAGATGTAGGGAGCTTAAGTTGTTTGAAGAACAAAACTTGGACTACAACACGAAGCGGCAACCTCTCATTTTGTGTTGCATGGGTGATGGCTTCCAATGAGAGCTTCTGGCAGATCATGAGCCTGCATATTTGTTCCTTCTCGGAGTCTCTCATCCAAGAATGAGCCTGAAATAGAGAATTTATCAGTCTCTTTCAAATATAATAGAGAACACGAAAGTAAATTTTAAGACATCAATTTCTAGAGCTGCTGCTAATACAAAGATTTCTGCTTATACAGTTGAGTACAAAATAGTAATAGCAGTACAAAATCAAGCTATCTATTTTTATATTATCTTGAAAAGCACAAAGACTGTAGAGAATGTGAACAATGCTATGTTAATATTTTATTTTTCTTTGCAAAAAAAATTATATTTTTTTGGGCTTGGCTTGATTGGTGACAACTGTTGTTGTTGAAGACTGTTGTTAGGGTTGGTACCTGTGAAGCTTATGATGTTAAAAGGAACAACTAAGATTTTGGTCCAATGAAGATGTAGGTATTACTGGGGATAGTTCAAACCGGGCCTTTTTGTTGTTTTACACTTTTCTTTATACTAAATAGATAGTTCAATGATTGGAAATAGGGAAATAAGGTTATATCTTATCATTTTTGTTGTTAGTTTTCTTTGTCTAAAGAAGCAAACATGTAAAGAACAATAGAAGAACGATTCAGCATCAATGTGAGATACAAGAACTTGTATGTTATGGAGTGTGGACATGCATATATTCCAATAGTTTATCTTCGAAAGAACAATTACATATATATGACAGATAACTTAATAAGCATCTAAGTGATTGACAATGTGTCATACTACTCATTACAATGTACAATCCGGTCATCTTAATTCAAACGAATACGATGTATAGTCCACCAAGAGGCTACTTGTGGCATGCCTTCTGGTTCTCATGAAAAAAATCGCGTCTCAATCACGTGGGAAGAAATATATCTCATATTCATGTACACCAAACCGTAACGTCCCCTTAAGATTTGTTACTAAGTCACATTTTCCTGACGGTTTAACTTTCATATCTCAAACATACAAACAGATCTTCCGAACCGTTCAAATATTACACAAATATGTATTCGTTGATCTTTTAATGTGTTAGTTTTTACATTCTAAAAAAATATTCAAACAAATAAATACAAAAACATGTTACACCCGTGCATCGCACGGATACAAGATCTAGTTTGTTTTTATTTGAATGGTGCATTTGGCTTATTTGAATGGGTAAGTTGATGGTGGGTACAACTTCTTTTTTACTTTTTATAAATTTGGCTTCTTTTTAGTTAAAGCAATGTTTTTTATATTAACGTTCTTACCAATTTTCTTAGTGATTATGTGGTTGTTTACGTTGAAAAGGATGTTGCCAAAAAATTATTACATATATGATAATTCATGATTTTTATTCTATGAAGCATTATGTGCGCACAATTAAAAAAATGAACATTCTATGTATGTACTTAAGTTGATTATATGTTAGTTAATTTTTTATTGTTATTCCATGTTAGGTATATTTGATGTTGATCCTCCTTATTCCGCTCCTGTGTGACCCCTCTGTAAATGTTTATAATGGGTAATAAGGAGAGAAAGATAAACGAGAAAGAGAGAGGTTAGCTTGAGGTGTGTGTGTGTGGGGGGGAGATAGAGAAATTAGATTTAGAAAAGATTAAAATAATAATTTGGTCCGTATCGGTGGCATCGATTCTTCATTTAATTCTACACGTAAAAAATTATTAAAAAGATCATCATATGTATAATTGATATCCATGTGATCATCATATCGTCTCTAATGATCCGTTAACTGTTACGTATAGTGGAAGATCTTATTCCGCAACTCGGGTCGATATGTTTGGAGTCATGGCCACATCATGAATTTTTTTACCTGTCGCGCTCGCGTCATTCGCTGGCCAGTCGGGAGGATAGTACATTCCAACTCACATGCTTCCCAAACAAAGACTCGGGGGCAAGAGCGTGACTGCTAAATCGACTGGAACTGGATCATCCGGAACTACGTCTAAATCTCTGACTATGGCGACTAGGACTATCTTTGGATCATGATTTCAAAATGCCTGGATCGCTCTTCCGGGCAGGGTCGAGCCTTTCAACCAATAATATAGGTTAAAGTAATAATTTGGTCCCTATATGTGACATAAAATCTTTATTTAGTCCCTATATGTAGAAATTAACAGATTATTAGAGATAGCAAGGTAACGAGAGGGACCAAATGGGTAACAATTGTACGTATGAGAATCTTTTTAATAATTTTTTTTACTTAGAGGAACTAAATGAAAAATCAGTTTCACCTATAGGGACCAAATTATTACTTTAACCTTTAGAAAATGGAAAAAGAGATATTATAGTGGGTCCCATTTTGGATGTGTTGTCATTGATTAATTGGTTGTGCCTAGAAATGGTTAATTGGGTTTGTCATTGATTAATTGGTTGTGCCTATAAATGATTAATTGGATGTGTTGTCATGGTTAAATGGTTGTGCTCATACAACACTTGCTCATGAATAGAATCAATTTTTTTTTACTTAATTACGCTTTAAATATTTTTAAAGTATAATTAAGAACAATTAAAATAATTTTAAATTGCACTTTAAATAAGAACAATATTTTTCATAATTTTTAAATTTATTTTCGGATGGGGATCATCAAGTTACTTCAAGAGTAACTTTGAAAGAGTTATTCCAAATCTCCATCATTTATTTTATTGAAATCCAATGAAGTTAGGTAACTTCTTTAATGAATTAATGTAGGTCATTGGATTACAATAAAATGAAAGGTGGGGATTTGGAGTATTTCTTTTAAAGTTATTCTTGGAGTAACTTGATCCCCACTCTTTATTCTATATTGTTATATTATTTTAACTAATTTATTATATTAATTATTTAAATAATTTTTGTTGTCACCCAAGAATGCTATTTGTGTGCTATTTGGATGACAACTTGACATGAAGGGCTATTTTTACTAGATTGAAAAAATGGAATTTTAGTTTATTCATATTATCAAAGTTTTTTTACTTTCTCTCCCCTTTAATATTTTCTGAATCTGTACAGATGAAGTTCTTATTCAGATCTTCTAATTCTGGAAAAAATAATACTTATTTTGTATTTTTGAGAATATTTATTACATATTTAAATTAGAGTTTAATTGCTATATATTATTAATGTAAAGTTTTTTACCGTGTCAACCAATCAGAAATCATGATATGGATGACTTTTAAGGTAGTTAGGTTAAAAGTAAAACATTTTAGCTTATGTGATAATTTTTGATTGGTTGACTGTGTAAAAAATCTTTACATTGACAGTACATACCAATTAAATCCTTTAAATTAACTTATTTTTGTGTTAAGAAAAGCTTTGAATCATAATGTCTTAAATAGAGGTTTCATCACTCAAGACAAAAAACAAAGTTTGAGAAGAAGCTATCAACTGTTTAATTTCTACTCCTATTCGTTTTTTCAATCAAAATAACTTCACTAAATTAGTTGTTTTTTCTTTCAATATTTCTAAAGCACTTTATTTTCTCATTTTTTATTTCATCATTGATTCATTTTGGTCCATTCTCTATCCGAGTCGGAGAGTAGATTTTACATTCGCCATCAAGAATTGATTCTGAAAGTGGATCCAGTATTTGGGCAGAAAACTGGTCTTACTCTTACCATTGGACATCAAGAGCCCAAATATATTTATGCTCTGCATACTAAATTGGCCTATACATGCTGCAGGCACCTTCCAAAGTCTACCTTGTTTTCCAACTATTTCTTCACCTCTTTGGTTGGGATGAGCTCTCTATTCTTGCAGAGATAGGGAACTAGGAAAGAGCAACATAGACATGTCAAGTTATTAAATACAAAGATTTACATAGACCTTCTTCCTCTTAAGACTTAGTACCACCTATAAACTGGTCTGAAGATATCAATATACTATATTCTCCTTGAAATTTTGATTCTATCATTATATACTCGAATGCATCAGCATTTTCCAAATCTGAGTACATAACAATGCGAAATTATAAGAATACAATAGGGGGGAAATGTGTACAAAAGATAGAGTAGGCAAAGTGTTTTTTTTTTCTTTTTAAATAATGGTGGCATATGGATAATCGTGGAAGCAGCTACCTTAAAAATAAATAAATCTGTAGCATTTAGGTTCTCGTGGCTATGACTAGACTTATACTGTTATACAATAGATAGGTTTGATTTATTACACGAAGATCATCAGATAATAGAGGATTCCTATAAGGGCAACAAAAGCATTGAATTCAAGCATTTCGAAAACTCAACATTGAGATCTCAACCCCATAGCCTCTCTTGGTATAAATGGAAAAGGACGAGCTTAATTCTAGCTCATCTTGTCTCCTTTAACGAGGCTAATAACATGTTGTAGAAAATATAAGAGAAAGTTACAAAGTCCTAATCAAAATGAGACAAACTCAACTCATCATCCCATTTTCCAAGTCATAGAAAAATCTTTACCTAGAGGGATATTCAAGCCTTTCAACCCTACCATCACTATCTTCTTTTCTTCATCTCCCTCCCAGTACAAGTGCTTATGTTCTGATGTACTAACCTTCACATTTGAGACACCCATCAGTGGTTCTCCATCTATATTAATTGTAGGTAGTGCTCCACTTCCATTTAATCCCAACACATTTATCGTTTCAATAACCCAACCTTTATCTAAAGCAAACTTGCCTTCTTGGACTTTAGACCAAACTTTCACAGTTCCTTCTTCGATAGTTGCATGGAAATCAATGTAGGTTGAATAACCATTTCCAAGCTTCATTTCTGGCAGCTCATCATCATCAAGGAATAGGTCCCCTTTAGCTTCTCCTTCTGTTGCTCCTGCTGGGAAGGTCACAATGAGGCTAAAGGGTGTCATTCTAGCATCCTTAGATATCATTCCACCCTGTTGCATTGGAAGAATGGTATTCTGATACAAATGCACATTGACCACATGAAGAGGCGCATCAAGGGTAACATAGATTCCATCATTTGACACAATGGTATGTTTCAAATCAAACAAACTGTACCATGTTCCAGGAGGAAAGAGTGCTTTAACTTGTGTTTTTCCTTGCTCAAGCACAGGAGAAATCATTAGACTGCTCCCAAGCAAGAACTGGGTGCTGAGGCCATAACATTCAGTGTAAGTTGGAAATGAGAAGAAAAGTGGCCTTGCAATTGGGGCTCCGCTAATATGAGCCTCATAGTTTAAGGTGTACAAGTATGGGAGAAGCTTATACCTCATACCAAGAGCATTTCGAGCAGACTCAGCTACTGATTCCCATTGGTAAAGCTCCTGTCTAGGGGAATAGTAGTTTGCATGATCCCTTGAGAAAGGGTAGAAAGCACCTACTTCAATCCACCGATTGCAAAGCTCTTCAGTGGGTGCTGGATAGAAACCACATATATCTGAACCAACCATTGGTACCCCAAATATTCCAAAATTGAGCATTGTAGATATTGAGTACCTCAAGTCCTCCCATGTGCCCTTATTGTCCCCAGTCCAATGTGCAACATATTTGCCTGAACCCACATAAGTGGAGCGAGATAAAATAAAAGGTCGTTTTCCTTGGAGCCCTTGAAGTGCCTTGTGAGTTGCAATGGCTTGAGAGAAACCATAAATACTGTGAGCATCGTACTCCAAAACACCATTATAGTGAACTGCACTAGTGGCTATAGTTTTGAAGCCTATAGGAGCCTGTACTCCTGAAGCATTTATTTTGTAGGGAGGATCATCCCACCGCGTGCTAGTAATGTTTTTGCAATCTAAGCAACATATCCATCCAGGTCCTGTTCCACTAGGGCACACCTTTCCCTGAGGAATTGTGCACTTACCAGAGCAGAAATTTGAAGCTTCATTCATGTCAATCCATAGGCCATCAACAGGGACAAGTTCATGGAAGCGGCGGATCTCATCACTCCACCAAGAAACCGTTTTTGGATTGAGAAAATCAGGAAAATATACAGCTCCTGGCCAAACTTGAGCCAAAAAAGGGTTCCCCTTCATGCTTGATGAAAACATCATTAGCCATACCCCTTTGATATACACCATAACTGGAGTTAACAGCAATGCCTGGATCAATGATGACAATGTATTTCATGCCAAGGCTGTGTATTCTGTCTAAGAAATTCAAAAGCTTCGGACGAGGGTAGTTGATTGGATTAAGTGTAAAGTCCTTGTGCCCATCCATATGATCATCATCATTCCAGATCACATCAAGTGGGATTTTAGCCTTCTGGTAATTCTCAACAACTTCTTCTACAACAGATAGGTTGTGATAGCCCCATCTGCATTGGTGGAATCCTATAATACCAAATAATTAAGTGAGAGTGTTGATCAAATGCTTTTTATAATAAACAAACTATCTTCATACAAAAGGTTGTTCTGGCATGAAAAAGAAAATAAGAATTCAAAAGTAAATGCTACTTTCATCCAATCTATTAATATTATAATGACATGCATAACTCTCACACAATATAGCAGATATGGTAAAGCAAAAATCTGCTAATTTGAAAGTCATGTCTGGCCGATTCTCAAATGCATTCTGCACAGCAAGGATATGCTCCAGCAGTCCCATAAACCAAGAAAATCATTATTCATTGAATTCATGTGATCACATACTTTAAAACGTTAGTGTCTTTCCATCTATCTAAGGAGTTCTTTGTTAATTAAGTATTGGCGTCTGTTAAGACCCAGTTTTCCCAATTGATAATTCCTCCATTTATAATATTTAATGTATAGGGCCATAGGGGAATGGTATCAAAACACTGATGTAAAAGCATACTAAATAGAGTAGCACTAGGAGATTGAAAAGCTAATCATACCAAAAGCCCAATAAGGCATTGGAGCTGGTCTTCCAACTAAGGAAGTGTATTGATCAACAACATTAAGAGGCGTGGGTCCTGCAAAGAAATAAAAATCCAGTATCCCTCCAATGACCTTGTACGTTAGAGAGGTTCCTCTGTAAAATACGTCCATTCCATTGCAATTGAGCAACAGAACACCATGGGCATAAGCTTTACCACCTTCATTTCTGAGATCCATGTATATTGGGTGTGACCCGTATAGATCAGTATTAAGATTAATAGCTGATATATCTGTGGTATACAAAGTGTAAGGGTCATTTGGATACAGTTTGATCCCATGGGGCTGTGTGTTCTCTCCCAAGCCATACAAAGAAGCCTCTTTGGGCAACTTGGTAGAAATCTCTAGGTATTGATCCTTGAAGACCAATGAATCAAATGGGTCTGACTCATCAGAGCTGGAGTCAAAAAGGGTATCTCCATTTGACTTTCTTTTCACTGCAAAGCGGAAAGGGTCTGAACTGTAGCTGAAGATAAGCTCAGAGCCAGAGTACTCCGACTCTGAGACTGATATTGAGTTCTTCCTAGACCTTGTGATGCTCTGCTTCAAAGCCGGTGGTTGCTCCCTTGGCAAAAGATTGTAGGGAACCTCCCACCTTTGGTTCTTTGCATCAGTGATGTGTACCCTCAAGCGGCTCTGCGTATCGTGCCTGCAAAGTTATAAACATTAAAGAATATTCATTATTCAAGGTCAGCTTCATAGAGAAAAATGTGAATGCATAAATGTATGTTAATGCTAAGTAGGACTTACTTGACATATAGGCGTAGAAGGGGAATGTCAGGACCATAGATATTGTTCTTCTGCTTAACTTGGAGTAGCCCCACAAGGGCACCATCAGGGGTATCTTCAATCGATATCAAACGGTATCCTTGGCCAATTTTGGTTGCTTTAGGAGAAGAAGAGTTGGCTTCTTCAGCTACACATAGAAGCCATGTTAGAAGAAGGGAACAGTGACAGAGAGCAACTAATGAGTTAAGAGAAACCATAGATCACTGTAGAGCAAGGTACCGTGTACTACGCTTAGGAGTGTTCTGATGGATGATGTATAAATAACAAACTAGTTTTGTTGTGTTGTGTTGTGTTTGTCCTCCTTCAGAAGGAAAGGAGCGAGTCATCGGATAACATAACACACGTGACTTTAGTGGATCAACCCAGACTCTGATGTGGGTGTTGTATTTTAATTATTTTATGAATTAGCATTAATTAATTATTTAAAATTATTAATAAGATATATCATATATTATGTTTTTTTTTTTTATAAAAATTTAGATTAGGGAAATATACACCCCTAAAATCAGACGAGACTTCATTGTTATATGGATATATCATATATTATGTTATTTTAATTTGACACTTCATTGTTATAATGGATATGTTAAATGGATAGTCTATCATGGGTTGGACTCTCCATATGTAGTCGACATGAGCGGCCCTACTCTCTTCTCATATATTTCTTTCGTTTTAATTTATGTGTCATATTTGATTAAATCATACGGTTTAAGAAAAAACAATTAATGAAAGAAAAAAAGTGATAATTTTACTAAATTAACCTTATTAATCATTGATGTATTAACTATTATCATAAATATAAAATGAAGTATTTAAGGATACAATTGATAGAAAGCATTTAATATTATATTGAAAATAGAAAATGACATATATTTTGGGACAAACTTTTTTTGTAAATATGACAAATATAATGGAACAGACGGGGTCGTTTTTTCTATTGTGTGTTTGAATGAGCATTTGATAAATGTGATTTTGAATGAAATTGATTTGTAATTTTGTAAAATTGACTTGGTTATAACTGAGGTTAAAGTGAAGTGGTTTATATTTTGATGTTTTATTTTGAAAGCAAGTTTAATATAAATTTTTCAATCTAAGGCAAAAACTACTTTCTAATAAGGGTATTTGATTATTGTCAATTTTGCGTGACAATAACCAAATACCCTTACTTTTACTAAAACTATATTTGATAGGGAACAAAATCAATTTCGATATTCTCTACCGTGAAACCAAACATACATTTAGTTGTCTCATTAGAGAGAGAATTGATTTTCAGCATATTAGAAAGGGAGCAAACATCCTCTCATAATTCTTTAGAGGCACAGGAAAGATGGATCCTTCCTTTTTTTGATCAATAGATGGATCCTTCCTTGATGTTAGGTAGATGATTTCAACCCCTATTATTTCTAAATAAATACATGTTGTGTTATGGATTATATGAAGTAGGAATTATGAAATTTTCTGACAGTGGGCTATTCGGTCCCGCACTCTTTCTTCTCTCTTTGTGAAATGTGGTCCCATTTTGCAAAATTATTCTCATTTTCTTAGAAAAAATAATGTTAAACATACATTTTCATATATATCATCTCGCATCTGTATCTTTATCAATTGAGTATAATTAATCTTATTTATTTTTTTGTAGAATTATATTTTAATTTTGTCAATTCAAAAAAAAAAAATTTTTGACGTGATATAATTATAAAGGATATATATGAAGCACTTTTCTCTTTCTGCAGTGGTTGGTTTCAGAACTGAGAGCGTAAGTCATACGTAGGGATGCAGGGGGATCAATGGCAATGCGATGTGATAAACTTGAACATACGCCGAAACTAGATGCTTTTGTTTAGACTTCTCCATATCTTGTCCGTGCTCTGTAGGAGCTGAAGTGGATGTATATTTTATAATTTTAAGTATTTTTTTTTTTTGTTACAAGTATTTTTTATTTTAATACATAGATAATTTAAATTTCATCTAAATATATGTGTGCAATTCTACTATTATTAATTTGTTTTTAGGATTGAAGAATGTGGAGCATCATTTTGAGAAAAATGGGTATGTTTACACCTTGTTTGGTTTATGAAACAAAGTGTGTGTTTGGTTTCACTTCTGGAGATATCAGAAGTGCTTCTATCACTGTCAAACGTGATTTTGGTAAAAACAGAGGTGTTTGGTTACTGTCTGACAAAATTGATTTTGCCTTCTAACGTGATTCTAGTAGAAGCTACAATTTGTAACTTCTGAGTTAAATTGAAAAATTTACACTGAATTTTACATCAAACTTAATTTCAAAATAAAAATATCCAAACATAAATCAATTCACTTCAAACTCAATTGTACTGAAATCAATTCTACATATTCTATCCAAAATCACATTTATCAAACGCTCATCCAAACACACACAAAGTGAGAGAAAAGAAAATGAATAGAAAATGAGATAATTGTTTAATTATTTAGTAAAAGAAAAAATGAGAGGAAAGGAAAGTAAAACTTTTCTCTCTTTTTGCAATCAAACTTGTTTACTATAATCATTTAAGCAAATTTACGAAAGATGAGGGTCAAGGATAATAATGAAATGTAATAAAAGAAGTCAGATCCACCAAGGCCTGTCTAAAGCACAAAGGTGTCTTGTTTATAATTCCAGTAATCTTGATGCATAGAAAATTACGTCACATGCAATTCAATATTTGATTATTTATATTTTTTTAATTGTTTTTTGCAACATGCTTCTGCTTCCCAATAACTTGTTTTTGAGCTTTTCATCATTTGAAATACATGTTCCCACATTACAGATGATGATCAGAATCTCCTCCTGTTGCTTTTCATGTATGATAATGTTAGGTAAAATAGTAATGAAGAAGTTGCAAGGTTAGTGTTTACACCTTAATTATGCCAGGGCTAAACAAACTCTGAAATTAAGAGGTTAGTGTTTCCAACTTACAATAGTACTACATTGTGGGAAATCTTACAAAGGCACAACTTACAAATTCTAGTGAAAAATATTGAATTGTAGGCCCGGCTACTTAATCACGGTTCCTACCCCTATGTGTAGGAAGGAAAACAATGTAAGTTACTACAAGACGTTGGGAGTAACAGAAATTCTGTTCTTTCATATCAATAGAATATAATATGCACTTCATGCATGCTTTCTTAATTTGTCTGCGTTATTTATTTAATCTAAATTATTAGGTTTTGACATACAACCTAACGATGCAGTTCTCAATTAATCTTAAGAATTAATATTTCTGCCGCTCCCTCCTTGGTCCTCCTTAATTTTATGCATATCGTGGTCTCTTATTTGTGCTTTCATCATGACTCATGCTCAAAAACAGGATGGAGCGAGGATAAGGATGCTTTTATCTTCATAGGGACACAGTCATTATGGAGCAAGCACGGTTGGAAAGGGGTGGAAAGGAGTAGAGTGTCATTCTCTTCATGCGAATGGAGCAAGGACACTTGGTCTTCCACATATTCTCTATAGTGAGTTTGATGTAAAACTCACAAAATTACATGAGCTCATTCTCTATTCAATGGACCCCACATAAAATTTATTCAATAATAGAAAATATGTTGGTAGTATTGCATGAACACCGACATTGCCATTTATATATATATATATATATATATATATAGGGATAGAATCAAATAAAATCAGGTGTTAAATTTAATTTTGACACCAAATCCAGATCCTTAATTGTGGTTTAATCAAAAAGCCAAAATTAACTCACTTAAGTGATCACGTGGTGACCCACCCTTTAGCGCTCTTCTCTCCCTTTCGCACTCTTCTCTCCCTCCCCCAACTGACGGAGTCTTTTTCGAGTCAAGCTGCAACACCAGTTGGTCCCTTTCGAGCATTACAAGAAGACCACCCGAGCCAACCACCGCGCCGGCGAGAAAGAGATGTTCATCGTTATCTCCGGCGTCACCCAAGCCACCGCTACCGCCGAATTGTCCCTCGATGACGCCGTCAACCACCTTATCTCCCTTCTCTCCCGCCTCCAATAGCCCAAGCGCAAGGTATCTGCTGTGACCTAAATTTGTGGTTTCAATGTGTGATGCACAGAATTTTAATGTGTTCTTTTTTACACGAATCACATGCTTTATGGTTTCAATATTGGAAATGATTTGGAATTCGAGTTTGTATTTGTTCAATTTTTATTTGCAGTGCCAAATGATATTCTGGGTGATTAGTTTAAGCAAATTTCTGTCAATAACTTGATTCTTCCCAAATTTCTGTGAATAAGCCTGACTTTGCCGCTCCCAGGATCGAGGCCATTGGATATCAGCTCGGTTTCCAGCGCTCGAAAGGTAATAGTTAATACTCACACTCACACTCAGACATTCATATCAATTCTCAAAATTACATCACTTCGTTACCTAATTCTACATTGATTATAATGAACATGAAATTGGGGGAAACAATGTGTATCAATATTCAGCACCTCCTATCTTATTCTTATTTGCAACTAATATGCTATTCAACTAATATGATTGAATAAATATTATGGCGTAAAATCTGCTATCCATTTGTTTCATCCCTAGTGGAGTTACTACTTTTAACTTTGTTTAGCATATTATACCTCAAACTGTCAATGCCTGCAGGGAGGTAGGGTATAGTGAACTTATATTGAAATGATCCTAACATGTTATGCAACGAAGCTAGCAAGACAATAGCAAGTGCTCTGACTCAAACTTGAGAAATGTTCTGCAAAAGAGTTTTTTCAATTTCTATTACATGAGACTCAAAACCCTTGTGCCTGAAGTGAATTGGGAAGGTCATGCTTTGCTTAGGTGGAACCATTTTGATTCATGTTGGAGCACCAGCTCAACTAGCTTTGAGTGTGCACCTGTTTTAATAAGTGGATGCTTTTGATGCTTTATACTTGTTTTACACTTTTATAAGGAAATGCTACTTACGAAATCATTTGCAGTCTGCACGTTTTTGCAAGAGAATGTTGAAAAAGTATTAAAGAAGTAGCAAAGTTTTGTTTCTAGGGTGAAATTCATTGATTAATCTGGTAGTGTTCATATTGCTAATCTGATTGTCTTCTCTATTTTTACAGCAAGCCTGTCCCCAATTGGTTTATTGATACAGATCCTATCTAACAAAGGGAAGGAAGCTGCAAGATTTGCACAATTGTGGAACCAAATAATCACTAGTTTCAGAGAGGAGGATCTTGTGCTGTCCGTGAGTGCTATGCCTCACTCAAGAGCATTATTAAGCAAACTGGCTTGAAGCTGCAACATTGGCTTGAAGCTGCAAGTAAAAAATTAGCTCTGCAACATTGCCTTGTGCCCATTCTACTCAACAGAAGCAAGAAAAAGAAAAGGAAGAAGAGAGATTAATGTTGCAGAAGGTTAAAGAGCTTGATGTTTTGTAGTTTGGATTGGGAACTTTTGTGATGTTGTAATTTTTAGTTATAGTTAGTTTTGTATTACCGTCAAATGATTGTACTATTCACCCAAAAAAAATTATTGTACTACTCGATGATATTTGCAATGAAAATAGAAAATTTCCTTCGATTTTGTAATCCATCTTTATTCTTTGTTACATAATCTAGCTGCATTACTTTTCCCAATAGTTATCAATTAATAACCATTTACATGAGAACAATGTAGCAAGTCATATTAAATTACCGAAAATGAATTGAAGACACCTGAGACAAACTGAAATATATTGATGACACATGACTCACACTGAAATATAACAGCTTCAGTTGCCTGTACATATTCTTTTTTTAACATCTGTGGAACAAAGTTTGTCCAAAATTTACTGCATTTAGAAAATAATCAAATATGCATCTTGTGCATATAGAAAGTAATGTGTGCAGACTACAAAGCATAATATTGCCAATTCTGATTATAATTTCAAGATTATCAACTGTTACTCTTGAAGTGGAGAAAGATGCTAACTATATGACGCCATAAAAGGAGCCATAGCCATGGTCCTGAACAAGCAATATTACAGTGGAAATAAAATCAATACTCCTAAAATCAAAATAATGTAAAAAAAAAAATCCAATCAATACCCTGGTTTATAATAATAGCCCCAAAATCGGTGTAATGTATTCTCCAAATTTCTCTCTTCATTGTTCTCAAGAATTCTCAATGAACTGTATATAAAAAAATAGAAGTAACATATGTCATCGTATCGCACGTTTTCAAAGCCAAAATTTTATAAAACAATTTTATCAAAATTTTCTTCGATTAATGTATAATACATCTATGCTGTAGTCCTCTTTTCCTAAAATTTGTGTTGTATTCTCCGTCAGTTTGTATGTGAGTAACAAAATCAATTTGTGTTGTATTCAGCCATACTAACATGTGAGAAACAATACCAAATAATCAACTTTTGATATCAAAGGTTGATTCTATCGAAGGAGTGGGAGAGAAAGTTGCCAATGTGATCAAATATATACCATAATGAACGCTCCAGTAACTAAGCACAGGAGCTGCCCTGATCGAATATGTGTGTTGGCTGGGCGACGAGGGAGCAGCGAGAAAGAGAGAGAGGGGTAGGTGACGGCACATGGGGCTAGGGAGATAAGTGTTAGAGTTTTGGTGGATTAATTTTAGCCTTAGGATTAAACAATAATTAAGGGGTAGGATTTGGTGTCAAAGTTTAAGTTTGACACCTGATGTCATTTGATCTCATCTCATATATATATCAACTGTGACAAATCTTTCACAGTATTTCCAAAACGCATGAGCAAAGAACCGTGAAAATTTTCTCACATTGTCGTGCATCAAAAACGGAAATTGGATCCTCTTCATCCGAATTCCCCTTCATTCTCTCTCCAACCGAATGTCAGTCATTGGATTAATCTAACGACTGAGAGATCTCTTGTGTCAACCATTAGATTAATCCAACAACTGATATTTGACTGGAAAGATGATAAAGGGAAATCTGGATGGAGGACATCCAAATTGTCAAAAAAAACTTGGCTTAATTGCTGGCTTAATTGCACTTTTGGTCCTCCTATTATTGGTCATGTGCGATTTTGGATCCCATGGTTTCTTTTTAAGCACATTTGGTCCTCTTATTTTTTCAATCTTACAAATTCAGTCCTTCAATCCGATATCCGTCATTTTTTTTAATGATCAATAGAGAGGAATCAATGCTTTAAGCGCATAGAACCTCTAGTTGAGCTTCTCCCTCCCCTGTCTCTCCGTTTCAACATGATTTAATGTTTCCTCTATGCCATTTATTAGGTTCGTTCCTCCTTTACGAGACCTTTTTTTTTGTTCTACCACATAGTACTTAATCACATAAGCTCAACAAAAGGTTCTATGTGCTTAAAATAGTGATTCCTCTCTATTGATCATTGAAAAATTGACTGACATCGAACTGAAGGATCGAATTTATAATATTAAAGAAATAGGGGGACCAAATGTGTTAAAAAACCAAATAGACTAAAATCGCACATGATTAATAATATAGGGACTAAAAATGTAATTAATCGGAAAAAAAACTTCTTTATTCTCTCCCTTATCAGTGTACAAAAGAGGTTGCAAGGTAAACAACATTAGCCATTGATATTTATGTTTGTTTTCAGCCTATGGTAAACTCAGCCGAGAAAAATAATACTGCCATGTAAAGCATCATGTGGAGCAATAAACTTAAAGATCCGTACATAAACATAGAAACGGGGAGTGAAAGCAACAATTAAACAACAGAAGACCCAAAGTTTGATTGTGTTCAATTATGGTATGGCCCCCGTTAACTTTAACTTGTACTCCACAGCCAGAACTAAATTCTTAGTTTTACCCTTGTGTTTGACCATAAGCTTATGATGAACTAATAAATTTTTTTTTTTTGAAACCGATGATCTAATATTATATACCATAATATTTATATATTTAATTACAATTAATTTTATTTGTTTTTTGCACATCTAGTATAGATAGTGATATGAAAAGATTTGACTTATAAATATTGTGTTACTATCCTTTGGACAGTGATTATGGAATTAAAAAAAATTGTATTAAAACTGACATATTCAGTATGTTCAGTTTAAAACAGGACGCTAACTTTTTTGTCGTGATTGTATTTGATATATTTTTTTTGGAGAGAGTATTTGATATTGAGATTAGAGATAAATATGGAATGAATAAATATTTAATGAGATCCCTAAAATTGTAGGGTTATATCAACTTAGTCCCTCATATTATTAATATTTCAAAATGATCATTGGAATTGCAAAATATTAATCAGGTTCGTTTCTCCATTTGGATCCATTAGCAAATACATCTCTGACATTATTCACTTAATTTCAAATGTATTTCCGATATTACCAACTTAATGTCTTTATAGTCTATGCAAATACCAATGGAGGGACGAATCTAATGAACTTTATTTCAGGGATCATTTTAGAATATTGATAACATGAGGGATTAAGTATATATAAAGATATATTCATATAACGGATGCTTTTAAGAAATATTTTTGTATGCAGTAAAAAAAACAAATATTATTTTATAAAAAATATTCTATATAATAAATTTTAAAAATTATATTAAATTTAAAAAAGGAACATATGAGGCACGATTGCCTCCTAAATCCATCCTGATTGAGATGCTAAATCTAAATTTTCAACTTGTTCCTACATGGATCGAGACATCCTTGGCCCGACTCTCAAGCAAACTGTCCTCAAGTGAAGATAAGTAAGCCGATAGAGCCACATTCACTGGCCCAACTCGTTAAGACCCTTGAAAAACATTCTAACCCCAATCCGAAGAATCCTCAGAAAAAATATTCCTATCACAATTGGAAGGATCCCATAACGCACGAGTATTGAAAGCGTTCCGCACCCAATGTGGAGGAAAACTCGCCTAAGCAATAAAGACCCATTAAAAGTCGTGGATATCAAGGATCTCGCCCATAAAGAACCATTAGTAGGGAAATCACACGCTTAGCCTATAAATAGTTCAACCCTCTCCACTTGTAAGAATTTTCTTATTCATATTAGAAATACTGATCCGAATAAGAGATTTTAACCTTGCTCGGAATCTTGAATCTTGATGTGCGTAAGAACACAACTTGTTACTTTTTATTTACTTATAAAATAATTAAGTTTTTAATTCCAATTACAATTTATCAAGAAGATAAAATTAATTACTATATTATTATAATTTAGGACAATATGAGATAATATTTAATTTTTTAAATTAATAATTAAATTTCAATATCTACGTACATTATTTGCATTATTTAGTTATGATATTTAATTAAATTTCAAGATCTACGTATCAACGATTAACCAATAAGTTTCTTAAGGCACGCAGCCCCGATCAGAGATTTTGTATTATGTTTCACTATGCACATCAAGAGATATTGGGCTTACTATGGCTCTATCAATAAGATTTGGCATGGAATTGTTGGCACCCGAAGGACTACAGAAAATTAGAAGTGTAAGAAGAGGCGTGCAGATGGAAATGGTCCTCCGTTGCAATAAGGGCAATTGGTCCCAAAATTCTCCAATTAATAAGTTGTAGCTTTAATCATTTGACAGTAATAATAGCCTTGCGCAAGTGGAGTAATGTCCTTGAAGAGGGAATTTTTTTATTTTGCTTAGGACCACGGATTCTTTGTAAAAATTTTCCTTATGACAGTGACAAAGAAAAGAGTTTGTTCCGTTTTCTATTCTGTTTCTGCGAGCTTCCTAGACATTGGTGTTCACACATTTTTTTGTACTTACGGCAACAACTCATATAAGCGTGGTTTATATTCAGGACTGAAGATTTAGTAATGAACATCACTACTTTGGCAGTGTCAAACTTTGCTGCTGATATGGTCCAGAAAAGTAGAGGGAATAAAAATTGGTTAAATGTGACAATTTATGATTGGTTGACAATGTAAAAAATCTTTACATTGATAGTGGATACCAATTAAATCCATATTAATTAATGAGTAAAAATGATGAGCACTTTTATAATTAGCACATATGTTTAAGGCTTAATTGTACTTTTGGTCCCTCAAGGATTACGATTGTGCAATTTTAGTCCTCCAGATTTTAATTATGCCAATTAAGTTCTTCAAGTATTACGATTGTGCACTTTTGGTCCCCCGGGTTTCAATTGCGCCAATTGGGTCCCTCATGTATTATGATTGTGCAATTTTGGTCCCCCAAGTATTACAATAGTGCAATTTTTAACTCCAGTAACCTACGTGGCTCACGTGAGACTGATTTAGCACTTAGTGAGGTTAACATGATAGCTTACAGGACATTCTTATGTGACATCATTGACATCTCACATATTTTAATGGTCAAATGCACATCATTATGTACCACATAGGAATGGCACGCAAGCTTCCAAGCGGGCTCCACTAAGTGCAAAATCACTCCCACTTGTGCTTCGTAAGTTATTGACATAAAAAATTGCACAATCGTGATACCTGAGGGACCCAATTGGCGCAATTGAAATCTAGGGTATCGAAATTGCACAATTGTGATATTTGGGGGACCCAATTGCCGCAATAAGAACCTTAGGGACTAAAATTGCACAATCGTGATACTTTGGGGACCAAAAGTGCAATTAAGACTATGTTTAACAATAAAACATAATTTTTTTACATTGTTACCCATTCATAAATTACCACATCATTAAAAATGTTTGACTCTTATTCTAACTACATTAAAAGTCATTCATACTATGATTTGTGATTGGTTGACAGTGTAAAAAACTTTATGCTGACAATACACACCAATTAAACTTATAAAATTTACCCAAAACATGTTTTATAAAATAAATTTGGATACCAATATGTATAGTTGGTGTATAGCTTGAGTTTCTTAAGCATGCTGTTAGATGTTTGATTTTTGTCGTGTGTGTGAAAAAAGTTTTGTTAGAAGAGACAAACCCCACTTTGATGATCTCTATGGTCTGTTTCAAAAGGGATTAGTGTCTGATTATTGATCGGAGAATACCTTAATGCACACAAAAAAAAAAAAAAAGACTAGGGGAAATGGATATAACGGAAGTGTCATCACCATGTTAGCAATGGGCTGCAATTTGCAATCCCAACAAAAGTGAGCATGGACCTTAATCAATTCAAAATGAGAGTTGCTTTTTACAATCCCTATTTTTTCTAATACAGCTCCCTCTTTTTTTTTTTTTTATCTAAAATATCCTTTATTATTTTTGGAGAGTTGTTTTTTACGGCCCCTATATTTTCTAATACAATGTCTTCATTTTTTTTAAAATTTTTTTCTACCCAAAATATCTCTTATTATTTCTGGAACTAAATGTTCTCCTATTTATGGAACTAATTCAATTCGCAAAATTGATTTCGTAGTACTAACCTCAATGTTTTTAGCATACAAATTGGTTGCTGTAACCCATCTTCTGTCTCTGAAAGATGAAGAAATATGAGAGTTTCCATACCTAAGTGGAATGAAATAAATTTTCTACATTTCAATATGTTAAAACATTAGAAGTGCTTCACAAAAATTCCGAGTTATATTCAATATATTCGGAATCTGTGACTGCGCAAAAAAAATTTAAGAAAAAGAAACCAAGTTGTTTTCAACGTCACTGAACTTTATGCTTGCCCAGTGACAGCGCAAAAAAATGGAATGGATCACCCAGAAAAATAGAGAAGAACATGGAATTGTGAGGGAGGAAAAAATAAAAAAAGATTTATGGAAGAAAAAAGTGAAGGTATGATGGAAGAAAATTGTGAATAGGGTTTAGGGAAATACTATTAAAAAAAAAGAAAGGATATTTTAGGTAGAAAAAAGTTTTAAAAAAAAGAGGAGGGATTGTAGTAGAAAAATTAGGGGCTGCAAAAAACAACTCCCATACAAAATTGTACTTCGCTCATTCCCACCCGTTCATTGCTACACATCTCAGCGGGCCTAGCCCATAAATGCCACTCTTAGAAGACCAAAACCCAAATATACTCCCGTCCAGGACCCAAAAGAACTTTTTTCATTGGCATAGCTGCACGTAGCCAGTGAAGCGGGGAGGGGGAGAGATCACAGGAAGCAGGGCTTATATGCTATGTTGTATGGATCGACCTCATCTGTAACCCCGCTTCCTTTGCACTTCGCCATAAAAATACATAAAGGATTTGGGTTTTGCTAATCAAAGAGAAAGTACAGGAACTATGGACTTTGTATAGTCCCCCATATTTGGGGTTAGTGTGTTTTTGGGTGGATGTTTGAACCACTCAAACGTGAGTTTGTAGCATCAATAGTGATTTTATCCGGGTAAACATGTTTGGTTAAAAGTTGAGGCATGGTTTCAAACCCACTTTTAGCCTCAATCAGGGTTTTGGTCTGAACCACGATGTTAATGAGTCCCATTGAGTACATAAGTAAGGTTAATGTGTAATGCATCACTCTTTTGAGTTGGACTCTTCTTATGAACATAAGTTGTAACAAATGGTACATCAGTTGAGAGTTGGGTTAGAAAAGGACTGTATATAGGTTGGATTAAGGAGCAACATATCGAACACCGATAGATTAGTGAAGATGCCAAAAGAAAAACGACTATCACCAACTCAGTGTCAATAGCGTGACGCTGTTGTAGACATCGACTTTTAAAGGAGTGACAATATTATGAGTCTCGCATTCGGCAAATAAGTAAGTTCAACGTGTTATTTAAATGATGAGGCTCTCCTGTCTAATAGACTAATATTTAGGTTGGGATTTGTCCGTATGCAAAATTCATAACAGAAAACTAACTTGTTTCTTTGGTCACAAACTCTTCTTCACAACAATCTACCCACTATATCCTTCTTACAATCTTGACTTCACCCCAGGTCTTAAGTCATGTGTCTTTGCCTTTACTCTTCTTTTGCATTCATTTTTTTGTGTGCACAAGGGTATTCTCAACCGATAGTCGAAAACTATCTTGCATTCGTTTTTATTCATGTGTTTCCATTCTCCTTCCTATCTAAATAAGTGCCTTCTCAAATACTTCATAATTTTGGGATAAAAATTACTTTGTCCAATCAGGATGCATCACGCAATTAAATGGGTCATATCAGTCTCACAAAAACTAAGTTTTCACTATTTAATCGGGTCACCTAGGCATGATAAAAGTTATCCTAGAGGTACTAGATAATTCACCATCTAAATATACCGGTACATCAAAGAAAGTTACAGAGTTATGGGATATGATGCCTGAATATCCTAGAATTTCTTATGTACACTCAAACCTAACATATTATACCAACATGTGGTTGGTCTAAGTGGCAAAAGACTCGGACATCTGAAGTAAGTGGTAGAAGGTTCGAATCCTGACTTTTGTGTATAAAGAAAATTTGGTTGGGAGGGAAGAACCCATCTTGTGTGCCCAACAGGTTCCTCGACGGAAATTAGTCATCACTAACAATGATGGATACTCTATACCTATAATATGATTGCTAAGAAAAAAAAAAAACTTAACACGTTATCTTCCTACATAATGAATTAAGGAAAATATTTCACGTAAATATATGTTCGATAATTTTTAACGACTTAAAGTTTTATTTATAATATAAGGCAATGCTATTTTACATTATAAAATAAAAAGTTATCAATAAATGGATCAACTTTAGCATACCAATAATATTGTTCATCTACGCTGAGCAAAAAAAAAATATATATATTGTTCATCTTCCAATAAATGACAAACACATTGAAAAGAAATTCATCACACCGTTAGCAAAATAGATAAGTTTCTACTTCCAAGAGCCACCAATCCCTTTCTCATTAGGAATCACGGTGGAGTGGGATAAGATGTACTTCTCCCGCCTCTGCCCGTGTCTCTTTCATGAATATATCTATTTATAATAAATGGAAGAAAAATGTTAACATTATCCTTAGAATATTGTTAAAGATTGTTTTTATAATATGTTAAAAAGTGTTATATTTAATTTTTTAATATAAATTTTTATTTTATTAATTCCTTAATCAATATTTTTGAGACACTCTTAGCAAATCATATGGGAAATCTTTAGCATACTAAAAAATCAAGAAAAAAAAAAGGCTTTATTGTGAGTTAATGATTTAATATTTAAAAAAGTAATATAATTAATTTTTCAATAATTTTTTTTTGAATCTGCAAACAGTATTCTAAGGATATTATTTAATTTTTAGCATAACTCTTATAATATTTATGAAAAGATGGTTATTTATGGATATCATACATATTTAATAATTTAGAATAATTTTTTAAAATAAAAAATAATCTTTAATGTCACATATTATAATATATTTTATAATTTAAAATATTTATAAAATTAAAATTATATCGCAAATAATATAATAATTCAATTATATTTTATAATGTTTAATCTAAATAAGTAATTATTACAATAATGATATACATTTTTTCAACAAAATTTATCATTACAGATTCATTTGTTAAAAAAATAATAATCAAAATTGATATATTTTTTATCTGATCTGGTGGTGCAAATGAAAATATATATATATATATATATATATATATATATATATATATATATATGAAATTAAGAAAATTATAAAATGTTTTTAAAAATGAATACTTGATGATTAAAAAGTTATCTGATTATCTCTTATTACATTCATTCATTTTTTAAAAAATCCAAAATATACATCAGAATATAAATGAGAAAGAATAGGCGTTCTCTTTTTTTTACCTCCAAAACTCTCCATCCAAAATATACATATACTATCGAGTGGATAATATAATCCTCGTTCCGACCATATTTCTTAAATGTGTATTTATCCTTTGTTCCATCATGAGTAATTCCCACGAATTTCCGCTGGTGAAGATATTTTTATCATCCCTTATTTTTATTTCTTTTCACTTTTAGAAAAACACGACACTTGGTGCTGATCTAACATAATGCTATTATTAATTTTCTTCTAAAAGAGTTATTTCAATTCGAGTTTTTCTTTAAAATAAGTAAGTAAAATTATATTTATCCTTAGTTACTTAGTTGAAATCTCTATGCAAATTTTATTAAATCAATAATAATGTATCATTACTTATTTATTTTAAAGACAAACTCACTTTAAACAAAGGATTATCCTATTGTCCTTTATCTATTTTTTTTCTTTCCACTTTTTCATCATTATGTAAAGTACCTTCTCTTTTCCTTTTTTAATAAGAGTTTAAGTTTCATACATCGTTAGTATAAAAAAAATTATTCTGTCAACCAATCACAAATCATCCTATTTGTGAATTTTAAGGTATTTATGATAAGAGCCAATATTTTTAATGACATGACAAATTATAATTGGTTGCTAGTATAAAAAAATTTTAGACTATCGATTCATACAAATTAAATAAGTTTTTTAGGGTGTGTTTGGATAAACAACTTGATTAAGTGCTTATTCAATAAGCTTTTTTTCAAATAAGCTAAAAATGGCTTATTTTTATAAGCTTCTCAAACAAACTTATGGAAATAAGCTAAAAAAAGCTTATGGGAAGACCATAAATTATTTTCATAAACTATTTGTATAAGTTTATTTCCATAAGTCATTCTCATAGGCTCTTCCAAACGTACCCTTAAACATTTTGTTGTCTAAACTTCTGAAGCAAGGCTAAACTATAGTTTTGACTTCTTATCTTTATTTTAGGTTTCGTTTTGGTTCCGGTTCTGAATTGATCTCTTATCATGGAAACATTAGACTAACTTGATCATTGCCATTAGTTTTCATTAACAGTGTTACAATTGCATCGTTAGTAGCCGCAAATCAAACTGACTTTTAATGAGTAATTACCAATTTGATGTTATAAATTTTGAAAAAATTGAAACAACAATTTATATTCCACGGGTATTATAATCAAAATGAAGATTGAAAACCCAAGCTGAATTTTAATGAGTAATTACCAATTTGATGTTATAAATGTTGAAAAATCGAGACAACAATTTATATTCCAAGGGTATTATAATCAAAAAGGAAAAGTGAAAAATTCATATTTCTTCAACTAAAGTGTGAGTTTCAAATACAGTTATAACTTATAACTGATTTTTAGAGATATCCAATATATTAAAATTTTCAAAATTGAGATTAAACTCTTTAAATCCAGTTTGGAGGACTTCTAACTAAATAAAATAACCAAAGTCACACTAACAATTACATACTACATACACATACGCGTCCTTCCCTTGTCCATACCAGATAAATATAAGGTGAATTTTTTGATATCCCAAAGATAACTTTATTTTATCTAGGGAATTCCATCAGATGATGAGAATTATTTGACTTGCTTCAATAACATGATCATTTAACTGAGGAGACACATTCTAATTCAAAAGGTAACTTTTTTTTTTTTTTACCCCAACTATTTTTGGGTACCACATAAGGCACCTAAATACGAATGCTTCGGCATATTCTTTAATGCAATTTCTGTTTCATGATTCCGTTGGCGTTATTTTCCCATGGTCTTTAGCATTGTAGGAGTAGTTTCTATTTTGGGAAATGCTAATCAGACATTAATTAAGGAAACAAAGATAGAAAATTTGTATTGAAAAGTGATGTATTCAATTTTTTTAAAATTTAAAAATTACGATTCTCAATTCTACTTTTTGATTCCTTAACTAATGCCTAGTAATACCCTTTTGATTTCCTTTTGGCTTTGTCCACATGTTAACCAAAAACTATATACTTCTTTTGAACTTATATATAAGCAAAAAAAACTAACTTCACATGTATTAAAAAAGTTAGTTATATTAGTTTAATTGTCTTGGTTTGTGTAAAAAATAAGTTATAGTTACTAAACTACCCTTTCTTGAAAGTATATAATGCTGTTGGAAGTTGTGTTTTGGGAGTGTATAATGCTTTTGGAAAAATAAAAATAATAATTAACCAAAGGATATTTTTGAAGTACTAGCATTAAATAGGATTGATTTGGTTGACTTTTGCTTATATTTGAGTCCAAAAAATATAAGTACTTTTTTACTTATATATAGGTCCAACGAGAGTATTTTTTAATGCATTACTTGCCTTGCCTGGCATCTTCTCACTCCCTCTCTCTTTCCACCCTCCCCCCTCTCTCTTTGTGACATAACATAACATTTATGATATTGAAAAATTAAATTTTACTCAACTTATTTTGAAATTAATAAAATTCTTTTATTTTCATTCTTGTAAAATTAATTATTAAATAAATATTATTAAATTATATAAATAATTTTATATATGTTTTTATAATTTATTATAAAAATAATTTTTTACACAATTCAAACAAAATATATTATTTTAAAATCACTTTTTAAGGAACCTATCCAAACATAAAACTATTTCAATTATAATATGATTATGCATATAATTATATTTTAAGATAATACTTTAAGATAATACTTTAATCCAAAAAAAAAAAGGGGAGAGAAAATATATGCTCATCTAGCATTGAAATTATGCTCATCTAGCATTGAAATTATCTTATGCCGTAGGACCATAAAAGCTAAGATATATCCTATATGTTGCCATAGCGAGTGGGTGGTGTGTATGAGAGTTTTGTCCTTTTTCATGCACACAGATAGACACGGGTATTGGAATTGATTGGGTTAGGCTATCGACTTTGTCAAGAATCAAGATCCGCATTTATTTTTATCATGCATGATGCAGACATCAACACAGCATGGACACGGATGCGCTAAAGAGAAAAGGGAAAGAAAAAAGAAACATTAATGGGAAATTTGGAATGTACGTTTGTTGCTGGGTGCGTCGGTTGGCGGAATAAAGGGACTTTTTTTGTACAAAATAATTCCATAGCAAGATTCCATATTTGCACGAAAAGAAGATCAACTAACATCGCCAATAATGAATCAATATCAGAGGATTCTCCCAAGGTGAGCCAAGAGTAACACTATGTTTGATTTAGAAAGGAAAATAAGAGGAAAGAAAGTGAAAGAAAAAAAAAATGATATAATTATTTAGTTATTTAGTAAAAAAGAAAAGAAAAAAAAAACTAGAACTTTTCTTTTTCATTGATTGATCGTGTAAAAAATGAGAAAAAAAAATATTTATGAAATTATATAAATATCCTTAAGAAAAATATGATATAATAAATAGAATAAAAATGAAAAATATACTTTCGCTAATGCAAAAACAGAAATAAACACTCAACAAGAATTCAAAATAAATTTAAAAAAATATTAATAAATGTAATAATATTTATTTTATCCCTTAAAATAAAATAAAAAAATGAGCAACATGGGCTCTTGTCGTGTTAGTATCATAGTATGGTATTGATAACAAATGACTGACCATAGTTTAAGGACTGAGATGGATAAAGGCCAATTTTATTTGTTTTTGTTTATAAGTCAGTTTCTTTTGTTGCATTTTTCATGACACAAGTATATGCTTCTGCTGATTGCATTGTCCTGGAAGCATGTCTGATCGTGTGTTTCATACAAATTAAGGGGTATTTTTTGTCTTTCTAACCCAAAATGATGTTTTCCTCTTATTTTCTTTTTGGATTGGATGGAAAGATTCTTTGCATGGGTTCCACTAAATTTTTTTCCTTCCTTCCATTTTCAATAGTAAACCTCTTTAGGAAGGCTATGATTTTTCTTCACTTTTTCTTCCTCTTCTTTTTTTCCTTTATTTTCTACTAAACCAAACACAATGTTAACATTCTCTATTCTCTATTCTAAATAATTAGGAACTTTATGACCAGACTCACAGTGAGTTCAATCGCCTTTCTATTCAAAACTTGTTCAAAAATTAAAACTTCTTAGTTCTTTCTTCCACCAAACTCAAAATTAGCTATTTTTTTTTTTAAATTACTTAATTCCGTTCTAAAAGAAACTAATCAATCCACATAATAACAAAATTACCTCCCCAATTCTTATCCACCAATTCACATGACCAATATCCATGGCCAGAGAACTAACTACCTTTGAAACCCAATATGAGAATCCCCCATCCCCAACACGAAATGTCTGCTTAGACCACATATGACGCGCAGTCTTATAGCGCCTAACGACACTCTATAATAGTTGACTACTCCCGATACACAGGGTATGGACTGACAAAAGTAAGCGTGCCCCACAACCCTCCAAAAATAGCATGATTCCCTCAAACCCTGTCCCCCCCACATTTCAAATAAAATTCACATAGGGTCAGCCACCCTATAAATACCATGGAGTACTTAGGGTTACCACACCTTCCCCTTAGCATTCTATATTGCTAGTTTGCTACTCACTCTTCATACTTGCGGACTCATGTGCTAATCTCAACACCGAAGTGTCTTTGTAGGTCAATTACAAGGGCAGGACAATAACTGATCACCAAAGACGCTACTGAGCACACAATTTCCCCTCATTTGCTTGTCAGCAAGGAGATGCGTTTTAGAAGATTTCCATACTGACTGCATAAGGAGAAGCTGGCCATCAACACTCCATTTGAGATCAAGACGTACCACATATAGAAAAGACTGCTACAAGTCTACAACCTCCAACCGGAAGACACGTGGACCCTTTTTATAGTCCATATCTGAACATTGGGCCATATTTGGACCATATATCATAACAAAATTAAGGTTTAACTTCTTTATTCCTTAACCATCATTACCTTAATACAATGATTAACAAAACCGTTTTATTTTATATATATATATATATATATATTTTGTTATAGTCATAAGGACCTATAATGCACTCCATTTGATGGGATTCACATTTCTTTTATAGGTGATGGGATTCACTTTAAACCTCACCATCTTTTTTTTTTACTAAAAAAATATTCATTTATTTAAATTGGTAAAATACATCGAAAACAACACAAATTCAACATCGCTAAAAATCGAAAAGGATGAATTTGCGAACAAACTCATAGCACCCAGGTTAATAGCATAAAATGGCAAAATGACAAAATCAAAGTGACCGGAATACTCATACCTCCGGATCTATAACGTTGACGTCCAAGTCTTGATTGAATCTGTAATGGATCAAAGCTGATTTGCCAATCTGAACCAAACGAACATTGCAACAAGACGGGAAACCAAACAACGGCGCACCAAGACGACAAACAAAATAACGCCGCGCTCAGACAACGAAATGACAGAAAAACACGAAAGAAAAATCAGATCTATGTGAAAAAATCACTTATTTAGATAAAATGAGAGAAAAATGATGTTGAGGGTTGATTCCAAACCCAAAACCACCACTCTCTGATGGATGAGGAAGAAGGAAGAGAGGAATAGAGGGAAGTATGAGAGAGAGAGGCGGCTAACCTCACCATCTTTTTTCACATTCTTTTTAATACATTTTTATTTTTATTATTAGATAGAGTTTATATATAACTCATTAAATAAAAAGTGGAGTTATATAATTTAATACAAATAATATGTTAAGATGAGTATGGTATTATCATTTAACCTCTCCTAAATTATAAAATCGAGTTTCGTATGAAATTAATGTTGAGAAAAGCATAACCCAACAGAACAGGCTATAACGGGACAAATCGAACGGAAAGTAATGGGTTGTCGTCCATACTCAATCTATAAATTCAATTAATTGCGTTAATCAATGTTAAACCACCATTTGGTGCTTTATTTTAAAGACAAATACTAATCAGTATCCTAAATTGATTAAGAAAATAAATATAAAAATTATTTATTAAAAAATAGTGTATTCAATTTTTTCAAAATTTAAAAATAATAATTCTCAATGCAAAGTTTTTATCTTTTAACTCCTTAATCAATATCCTCGATACCCTATTTTAAAAAAGTTGCGGGCTGTACTGTGTGTCGGCTATTTAATTAGAAAGAAAGGAGGGGTCGATCTCCATCACTAACTTCCATTAAAATCACATTAATTTAAGAGTTTAATTTTTATTTATTATTAATATAAAGATTTTTATACCGTAAATCAATCTCAAATCATATATGTTAGTAACTTTTAAGGTAATTTAGATAAGAGTCAAATATTTTGATTTATGTAATAATTTATGATTGATTGTCTGTGTAAAAAATATTTACACTGATAAAACATACTGATTAAATCCTTAATTTAAACTAAATCTTTATATTGGAACTTTTTTTAAAAAAAAAAATCCTTCTCTCCTCCCCTTACAAGTTACAACTACCAATTATCAAACTCCGCCCGTTTTTTTTTCTTTCTGGCCTCCGCCATCGTCTACTTAATTTCCAACAACATTTGTGTTCCTTATTATTTGATTTTCTGGCCGGTTAGCATTTTTTTTTTTTGGTGCTAAGCTTTGTTTATCCCATACTATATTCAAACTCATACAGTATACTTAGGTGCATAACATTCTCGCATTTAGGTTTTATGTATTGAATAATGAGTAAATACTCAATTTAAGTCCTGAAATTGTAGGGTCGTATCAACTTAATCCTCATATTATCAATATTTTAAAATGATCCATGGAATTGTAGACAGTTAATCAGATTTGTCCCCCGTTAATATTTACATGGACTATAATGACATTAAGTTGATAATGTCAGGGATACATTTGAAACTAAGTAAATAATGTCAGGGATGCATTTGTTATATTTTATAATTTCAATGATCATTTTAGAATATTGATAATGTGGGGGACTAAGTTGATACGACCCTACAATTTCAGGGATCAAATTGGATATTTACTTATTGAATAATATATTTTCTTCACTTCATGATCATCCAAGTTATAAATAAATTTTTAATTAAATTTTTACTAATGTTAATTTTTTTAATTAATTAAGTCTTTAAATTTTTTACTAGTTGGGACCTTTTTTTTTTTAAAAGTATATAGGCCTAATTAAAAAAAACTTTTAAATTATAGAAACCTATTTAAAAATAGAATGAAATTATATTGACAAAAGAATTAATTTAACCAAAATTCAATTTCACGAAGCCGGTGAGGAATTCCTAGTTTTAATTTCATTGAAGGGGTGGGGAAACAAAATTGGTTGATTGAGAGTTGAGGCAGGCATTTGATGATAGAAAATATTTGCGACCCATTCCTCTTGCAAGATCATAAAGATTGGGTAGAGTTGACATTAGGTGGATTATATTTGAATTGAAAAGTAGGGAAATGACGATGAATTGCGTTGAAGAAATTTTCTTAACACGAATTTTCTAGGAAGAACATTCTACATGACTCACCACGAACACAGAAAAGCCTATAGGCAATTGTTTCGTCAAAGTTAGCTAAATGTCAATGCCACTTCCTTAAAAACCAAGTAAACCACACAGAAATACTTACCCTTAAGAGATGAAATTCTGGCTTGGCGATGTTCCCATTATGAAGCAATTAGAAAGCATGGGCAAGTTATAAAGCAATTAGATCTGGAAAAGGAAAATCTTGGGGATATTTACCTAACTAGTGTAATTTTGTTACAGAATTACGGAATTAGTGTAGCTTTAGAAAAAATTACGCATATGGGATAAGTCATATTTTAGATTAACGACTTAGTTATAGAAATTGTACATCCGAATAACGAATTACTTTTATAATCATTAAATTAAAAAAAATACAAAATTTTCACAAAAGTCGTAGATCAAAGATACGATTTTTGTTTTTTATTTTTATTTTTAACGTAGAAAGGTAAGTCGTAGGCTTAAAACACGACTACCATTCTTTTTTAAAATCTTATGACTAAGTCGTAGGTACAGTCCACCACTTTGGTTTTTTTCATTTTTTTTAAAAAGTAAAGATCCAAATTGGTCACCGACAAAAAATCACTGTGATATTTTGGTCCCTAAAAAATAGAAAATATTAATTTGATCCTTAAGAATGTAAAATGTGGATCAAAATAGTCTCTGACCGGGACTAAAATGTCCCTAAAAATTATCCTAGAAAGAACCAATTTGATCCACATTTTATATTTTTAAGAATCAAATTGATATTTTTCATTTTTCATGAACCAAAATATCACTATGATTTTTTATCGAGTACCAATTTGAATCTTTACTCTAAAAAAAAAATATACATGATCTACCACTTATCTATTAACTTTTTTTAAAAAAAAAAGAAAAACCAAAGTCTCGAAGAAAGTTGTAAATGATGCTAATGACTTTTACAAAAAAATTTTTAAAAAAATAATTAAAAAGGAAAGTTGTAGCTTGAAGCTACACTTCTACAAGAAATTTTTTTAAAAAAATAAATTAAAAGAAAGTCATAGTTTGAAGATACGACTTGTGTTAAAAAAAATGGATAAAATTAAGTCATTTTTTAGATGTACGACTTTGATAAGTAAGTCGTTATTTTTCAATATGATTTATCTCAATCACGTTATTTTTTAAAAAATTACATTATTTTCATAATTGTACAATTAAATTACACTAATTTGATAAAAATCCGAAAAATCTTTTGAAGAGTGTTCCCACTAAACAAGGAAACAGTGGAATTTGGGATACCCAAACCTTATGCTCCAATAATCCTACTGGACTGAAAGTGATTGCTAACTTCGCCCCAAATTTCCCTTCACACCGCCTGTTAACGTGTTTGCCTTTGTAACGTAAATAAACCACAATGTGATATACTATTCAAAGGGAGGTGAGTTAGGCTATGTTTAGCAATATCATACCGCTAGTTTACGGCTGATAAATTTGTTAGACTAGAATATTGGTGTTTAGTACGCGATTTTATGTCACTAACTTCTAGTGTTTTTTTCACTAGTTTATATCATTTTTTTAGATACTTCTTGAAATATCGTTTGAGCTTATATCTTATTATTTTTTTCACATTTTTATTTTTAATTGAAAATTAATTTAATTAACAACAAATATATTTAAGGACTAATTTCACTAACTAGATATACATTTAGGATAAAAACTAATAGAGAATATATTTTTGTTTATAAAAAAAAATTTAAAAATCATATCAACATGTCATTTTATTTATATTATCTCATTTTATTTATTAAAAATACTTAAAATAAAAAGTTATTTAAAAATTAATATTTTATTTTTTAAGATGATAAATATTTTAAAATAAATTAAAATATAAAAGTGATAATTATTTAATATATATATATATATATAATTTATATAAAAAACATATAAACATGTCCTTTTATATTTTTGTACCCAAAAATATCATTATATATTTATTAGCTAATTCAATGGTTAATTTTATCAAACGCTTCAAATCTAATCAACTAGCTTATTCGATATCAACTTGCTTACCTGCTATCAGCAACTTTTAAAATATAGAGTCTTACTTTCTATCATAATATCCACGTTTTTCAGAATAATTTTTATTTCGCTTTATATATCATTTTAAAAAATGAATGGGACATTAATTATTTTTTTAAAATTTATTTTTTTTGTTGATGTTTTCGTTAAATCAAATGAGAAAGATAATTAATATTATAAATATTTCAATAAATGATAACTTAGGCCCCATTTGGATAACATAGTTTAACCACTTATGTATTAATATAAGTGTTTTTATGTAAAAAAATTAGTGTTTCAATAAACTTGAATAAGTAACTTATTGATCCCAAACGTTATTTTTAGTTTTTTTTATGAAGCCAATTTTTTAATCTTATTAGAAAACACTTGTGCAAAAACTCATATTCAGTATAACCAAGAAGCTATTTCGCATGTTTACAAGACAATTATATCTCCAATATTATAATTTGAAATTCCATGAAAATCAAACCTTTCATCTCCCATCATTATGTGCTCAAACACTAAATAACTTAATTTAAAAGCTTATGGTATAAAAGTATTTTACAAAAGGCTTTTTTATATAAACACTTAAATAAGTTGTTCACTCAAATGAGACCTTAATTTAAGTATATCGTTTTATTTTAATTAATGATATTTATAAAAAAAAATTAATATGTATACAAGAACCTTAAAATGAAAAATATAATAAAATAAAAGCAGTATAATATTACCTTTTTTTAGCAATAAATATAAATTTATGAATTTTTAAATATAATTAATACTTTCTTAATATTATCAAATGGCAGATAATTGAGAATATTTTTTTTTAAAAAAAGACATGTATAATACGGGAAATATATATTCCTTTTTGTGATTTAATTAGTATACAATGTCAAGACATAAGTTTTTTTGTACGCTGTCAACCAATTATAAATTATCATATCATTGAAAATATTTGATCTTATTATAACTATCTTAATTAAAAGTCACACATTATATGATTTGTGATTGATTGACAATTTAAAATCTTTACAATGACAGTATCAAAATTAAATTCTTCCTTTTATCCACAAACGACAGCATTAAGTAATAATTTATGATTTTTAAGTAAAAAATGACTACTTTAAAATAGGCAAACATATATTTACCTTTAATTTAATCATAGTATTCGTTTGACGTCTTGAATTGAGATGATTTTGAGGTTTGGAATTGAAACTGGGCCTTCAAACTCTAATTCACATATTTGGAAGCCCCTATAGAATTAGAATTATTAGAATTATAATCATAATTCCAAAAATCAATTGGATGGAATTAAAATATAATTACATTAAACTCTTCACAATTCTTAACCATCTTGCGTATATCGACAACAATACAAGCAAAACAACACAACATAGTCATTGCCGTTGTTGTCGCCCCCACCACGACATCGCCATTGTCATCATCGTTGCCGTCACCACTACTACCATCACTACCTTCATTGTTAGCACCACATTATCATCAGTATCAATTTTAGGGAATTGAATTTAGAATTATATATAATTACGTCCTAATTTTATTACACAAAGGAATCATACGTAAATTTATGATTCTAAATCAATTTCAATTTTACACTACAATGTCAATTCCATTATACAAACAGACCCGTAAATGTATGCTAATTTTAATATACAATAATTTAATTATAAATATATCTTTACTTACTCACTTCAAAAAAAAAAAAGGTCTAACTAAAAAGTCTTTTCAGCTAAGAAATATTTGGTTTAAAGCGGTCAAGATAAAGAGTAGACATCTTTTTTTTATGTTCTAAGGTGGTGTTTAATATCAGTCATATTTTTATATTCTCGGGAATTTGAGATGGGAATAAAAGATTTACAAGTTTGATATAAGAGATAAATAATTATTCCCGGGAACGGAGTTTATGAAGGAAAGTTAAAATTTTATTCCCATGTATAAGGATGATGAAAAAATATTCGGGAAAGAATAGAAAAGTTTTGGATGTTAAATTATTCAATTATCTCAGACCACTTTAAAACATAATCAACCCATGTCTCTCAGCATTCTCCTCTCCGTCCATCGCTTAACGTGCTTGATTTGTTTCTTAAGAAAACTCTGACTTCAATTTGTTTTTTAAGCTTTATAATCTATTCTTTATTTTTTCCCTTTAAATGCATGATTTGATTTGAAAATAATAATAAATAGTTTGATAAGCTTGTAGACTGTATTTGACAAGCTTTACTATCCTATAAAGCTAAGTAATGGTCGCGGATATTAATTTGAATTAGCTATTACTGTTCTATAAAGTTAAGTAATTACTGCTTTATACAAGTACTTCCCATGTATACTGTTGTATTTTTTTTGTTTTATATGTTGTAAAAGAGTATGCTGTAAATATGATAACAATGATTTGTTCAATTTAGTAAGATGTATTTTTATATATTTTAAAATTATGATTTTTTATTCTCATAGATCATCATTTTTTTTTTATTTTGAAAGTTTTTCTTTTACAAGGATATTTTGAAAAAGTTAATTATATTCTCGGGAATATTCCATATGAATCAAATATGGGGATGAAATTTGTTAGGAATGCAGCATATTATTTCCAGGAATGTAAAGTAAGAATCAAACATGTTTTACCAACATTCCTTGGTGTCTTATTTTCGAGAATCTCATTCCCAGAAATATAATTTAGCTGGGAAGAAAATATTTTATAAATCAAACGTCATCTAAGAATAGACACCTTAATAGCTACATCGATCTATCCCATTAAATATGCAATGTAGGTTAGGCAAAGTGGTAAGCCACACGTGACCTCTTAGGCAAACCTGAATTTGAATTTTGTTGGAGTCATCTCTTTAAAGATAATTATCTTTTTTTTTCTATAATAAAAGTTTAGATTAAGAAAAGATATGATTATTTGCAAAGTCATAGAAGACCATCCATCCCAACAATGATTTTATAGTAAAATATACATATATCGCCTATCAATAGAGAAAATTTGAAAATCGAATCCAACTCTGAAATAGATAAATTATCTTAAATACGCGTGTGAAGATTAGGCTTCTTTTATGACATTTTTAATTTAAAAAAAGGTTTTGTCGTATTAATTTAACTACTGTACATTCCAAAAAGATGGTTGGGCCCAGTATTTCCCCCCTCTCTCCACAAACTTTTCAAAGAGTTCACACGTAATTATGTTTTGTAAATTTGTAGAAAATAACTTATTCGAAGACATCATTTTTGAATAATATAGTTTTGTTATTAAATGTCTGTTTGAGAATCCATTTATAAAATTGAGTTATGATAAATTGAGTTTTGGAAGTTTGATTTTGATAAAAGTAAAATTGTAGGAATCGATTTATGTTTAAATACGTTATCAATACAAGAAAAATATTAATTACCAATAGCCAAAAAGCATTGATACTGCAAAAAAAAGTCGTCACTTAATTAAGCAAAATTACTGGCGGTTAATAGGGGGCTTTTAAGCCGCCTGCAAATCATTCCTCAGTAAATATTCCGATGGTTTGAATTTCGATAAGGTATTTATAAAGGATTGTGTTGATAAGTGTCTTATGAATATTATTTATGGAAATTCAAAAAATTAAGATTTTATTAAAAAATTAAATATATAACTCTTTCAAATATTAAATATATCAATTCTCAATAAAAAAAATTTTTATTTGATTTTTTAGTTAATCAATGTCCTTAGAATATTTATTAGTATTCTCCTTTTATAAATACTATTATTAATTATTAATAGGTGCACGATAAGATATTTATATAAATATTATTATTAATATATAAAAAAATTGTAAACAAATTTGAATTTAAACTAAATATAAATAATTATAAAAATGGATTAAAAATATTAATTATAACATAAAATTATAAACATAAACATGAATATACTAAGATAATATTATATTGAAAAAATAAACATGAATTAGAAGTTTGACTAAGAGTTGTTAGTCTCGAGAGCTCATTGATGAACGCGCTAGTATCCTTCATAACATGGGTTTTGCCGAAGACCCCGTCCAAATGTATACTTTGATAGAGCTTATTCGAGTAAACATCTAATTTAGTTTGTGAAATTATAAGATTGTATCAATTTAGTCCCTTACATTATTAATATTTCAAAATGATTCCTGGAATTACAGAAAGTTAATCAGATTCATCCTTTCGTTGATATTTGAATGGACTATAATAACATTAAGTTGGTAATCTCAGGGATGCATTTGAAACTAAGTGAATAATGTTAGGGATACTTTTGATACAATTTGGAATTTCAAGGATCATTTTGAAATATTGATAATATGGAGGACTAAGTTGATACGACCCTATAATTTCAAGAACCAAATTGAATGTTTACCCAAGCTTATTCCCTAGCAACATAAACATCAATGATAAATAAACAATAAATATATAACAATCAAATTTAAAATGAATACAAAAGGAAGAAGCTTTTGAGCATATCCTAACACGTTCAAAGTGATGATAGAACCACTTGCACGCAGGGGTGGTAAAGTGAGTTGTAATCCACGGGTCAACCCGTCAACCCACTAAAATTTGGCGGGATGGATTGGGGTCCTCAACCCATCTATTTACTTTGATCCGGCCAGCTTAACCCATCTGAAAACGGGTCGGTGACGGGTTGATCTGCCAATCCGTCAGATTAAAAAAGAAAAAAATTATTATTAATTTATTAATTATTTAATTAAATTTAATTATTACTTGGAATTATTTCATACTAAAAAATAATGTCTTTACTTTTGTAACACGAATTGTATGACATAAAGATAAGATTATTCCAATTTTTTAATAATAATTTAAGATAGACTATGAAGATTGCTCAAAAAAAGAAATGTTATATGATTTTTTTTTTATAGCAGGCCAACCCGCCAACCCAATTTACGTTTCATGTGTTTGACGGACCAACCCGTCAACCCGTCATTAGGCGGGGTAGGTTGGAGGGTTCAATCTATACGACTAAAACGGGTTGTCCCACCCCACCCCGTTTTGGGTGGGTTAATGACAGGACGGGACAGGTTGGCCCACTTTGCCATCCCTACCTGCAGGCTCCCGCCTTTTTCTGAAGCATTGTTCTGCTTTGCCTGGGCCACCATTTTCCTATAAGCAGGTGAAGCTTGATGCATCCCAAACTTCATCTCCAATCAACTCGGAACGTCTACCTTCATGGCGTCGCTATGCTTCGAGGCTTTAGAGTAAAAGTTCTTCTTGGTGAGATCCTCATCCTCGAGTCTACAAGCGACCTTGTGGTTAATTAATGACAATTAAAATCAATTGTAATTTTCGCCAAATCTTAATTACAATAGTAAGGGTTTAAATTTTAAAATCGTTATTTATATGTAAGATTTTATCAAATTATTAAATTACCTTAATTTATAAAATTATCTCACATCATTGCATGAAAATATGTTTTAGTTAAAGACTAAAAATTCATCCAACAGGTGTGGTTCAGTTGGTTGCACATATTGAGTTTGTGGAGGAGAACCTCGGTTCAAATCCCGCAAAACATGTCATTGGGGAGGGACGAAAAACCTTAGATATGATTAAATACCCGAGTGAATATTAGTCTCATAATGGGTCCAAATGATCTAAGCTCGTGGGATATTCTGTACATCCAATAAAGAATCGAAGACCCTAATTACGGTGGATTCCACCTTTCCAACAAAAAAAAAAGACTAAAATTTCAATGACATAAAAAGGAAGTATGGAATATGGATTAGGTTTGAGACACGGGAAGCACAAGGGAAGATGGGTCCGATGGGGATGAGGATGGGGATGGGGATAGGGATGGGGCATAAGTGAAGTGAATTGAAAGGAAGCTAAACAAATGAGTACTGTAGAGTGGATGCGAATTAAGTGTGGGTATGGATGAGAGGATGAGGTTGTCGCCCACTCTGCCACTGTAGACCGAGTGGAATAGGTATTTTTGGATAGGGGTAACAAAACGGATCATTCCGGACTGATCTGTCCCGGCCTAATGTTGGCTCGCCTAAAATGGGGTGGGGCGGATTGACCCATTTTAACAAAATGAGTTAGACCTTCTAACACACCTCGTTTAATGGTAGGTTGGCGGGTTAGCCCACCAAAAAAAAAAAACTAGAAAAATTGGTTGATGTGTTGACGGATTGATCTGTCAAAAAATAATAAAAAATTTGAAAATAATTATAAAAGTAGGAAATTAAGCATAAAAGCGAAAATGGGTTGACGGGTCAACCTGTCCCGCCCTACCTCAAATTGTTATAAAAATAAAAAAAAATTGAAATATATATATTTTTAGAATAGGCGGGTTGACCCGCCAACCCGTCTCATCCCGCCTCTGACCCGCCTTCTTGGTGGGCTAAGCGGGATGGATCAAAATGGGTTGATGGGTTGAGAACCCCAATCCAACCCAACCGGCCAAAATTAACGTGTTAAACGGATTGTTTCGTCGGATCTAATCCATTTTGTCATCCTTATTTTTGAAGCACCAACTGGGTTTGGGAATGTGAAGTACAGAAGAAGTAGTAGTAGTACTGCTACTGCTTGATTCATGGCTTTTCCCTCCGTTCAAACGGTGGTTGAGAAACCTCAACTACCATTCTAACCTAATTTCTTATATCAAAAAATCACAAACCTCGCCAACGCATTCATGTAAGCTAGCTCGCCCTAGCAAAATCTATAAGGATAAATCGTTTAAAGTTGGGCATTACTTCGATATTTTTCTATTCCCAAACCAATATAGATAATATTTAAAGTACACCAAAAAAAAAAAACCAAATACTCAAAGAAAAAATAAATTGAAAAGACGTGTCTAAATTAAATTTGTCTCTATATCCAACCCTTGAATAAATGATTTATCTAAAATGAGTTTATTTTTAAAATGAACAGATAAACGTTTATACACTTGTTAAATTAATAATAGATACACTCTTATTTGTTGACTTTAACAAAATCACTTTAGAGGAAAGTAATCGAAAGTAAACATCCTGGCATATTGACTGACCAAATATGGCGGATAAGTTCAACTGCTGTGCTACTGATGGTTCTTTCAATCTGCTGAGAAGAACGAGTATTGTGTTGTAAATAGACGTCATGGGCAAGGGATGAATTTGGTGTGAGATCATGTTCATTTTAATTTGTAACTTAACCTTAATTAGTGGACAGCACCATAAACAAATGAATGAAATTGTCCATGAATACCAAATATTGTAAGATAAATTTTTAGGTGAGCACCTTTTATCACATTTAATTTGTAGACAGTTAACATGTGCAAACACAATTTTGTACACATCAAACAATGAATTGAGTGCATAATAGACCGCACCATCGTCTTATGATCCATGAATCAATATGGTAAATATTTATTATCTTTCGATTCTTATAAAAAAAAAAAGGTTTCTCTAACGTAAAATTATATATTCTTAAAATAAGAAAGTGATATATATTTTATTAAATTAAAAATGAATATATTTTTACTTATACATTTTAAAGATAAATTTGCTTGAACCCTATTTCCATAATTTAATATATTGTACGTGATTGCTTTTTTTATTTTATTTAAATTGTGCGTGATTGCTTTATTATGTTCAAATTGTATAAAAAGGATGGTTGGCCACTAAATAGAGACATTGAATAAAGAAAATGAAGTAATGAACACATCAAGTAAGGGTGCACACACGAATATGCAAGACTCTATACTCAAGGAGGAATTTTTAAATGTGTGGTGATCTGAAGATGGAAAAAAAAGAAAGAAATCTATATATGAATTTGAGTCATTGTTTTTAAGCATTAATACTTTCTTTAATCCTTCTCTTTCTTACCACGTCATTTAATTTTATATACATCAAAGTATATATCTTTTGAAGATATATTTTTTTTCACCATGTTGTCAAATCTATTAATTAATTGCATTATTTATATTTATATTTATATTATTTAAATCTATTATCTATTATCTATTATTATATATACATTTTAGAATGTACCTCAATGCAAATCTATTATATATACAATATTTTAGAATTTATCTCAATGCAAATTTTTTGAGCTGTCACTCTTTCAGGTTGTCCATATCAGCGGTTTCCTACGTATCATTCATACCACGTTTCAAGGACTGATTGAACTACTATTCCATTTACCTATAAAAGGAAATAATTTCAATGCATTAAAACACACATATTTCAAATTCAAATCAATCCAAAAAGAATGGATGAAATTTATAAAAGCCAATCAAAGTAAATCAGATACTCAGGTTCAATAAATAGGACGAAGTTAGAATAATAAAAGCATATCAGTAACAAAAGGAAATAATTTTAGTGAATTAAAACACACACATCTATACTTAATATACTGATTAGTGCTGTATATCAATTCAAATCAGCATTGCTTAATATACTGATTAGTCAGTATTATTCATTTTAATATGTTATAATTATAATGAAATCAAATTGGAACTGCACGTTAAAATCTGATCAAAAATGGCTCACATATCGTCTTTTCTAAAATGGCTCACATATCGTCTTTTCTAAAATGGCTCTTAGCCATTTTGTTCAGATTTTAATGTGCGGATCCAATTTGATTTCATTGTATTTATAACATATTAAAATGAATAATAATCAGTATATTAAGAAATGCTTATTTGAATTGATATATAGCACTAATTAGTATTAATAATGACTAATCATTGTATGTCTTCCCGATTATCAAGTGAGTACATTCAAAATTCAAAATATTTTATAAATAAGAGTCATAACTTTTAGTTATAAGAGTTGTGATTAGTTGGTTTCTGAGTTCTTACTACTGAATATAAGGGCTTGTAAGAATAATGAAATGAAAATAATAATAAATACTAATAGTAAATATGCCAACATGAATAACATATCTGAACAAACATTCATTTGTTCTCACCTACGTTTTCATTGAAAAAAAAAAGGAAAATTATGTTCAATGAGGTTATAAAAGAAAGGTAACACACACTCTACGTGATATTATTGAGGTTATATTATAGTAAACCAATGAGTGAGCCTGATACGGAACCCATACCAACATTCATGGGAATAAACCACCTCTAAAGGTGAATGCATGAATAATGGTGAATTATCTGGTATCTTAAGTATAACTTACCCTGTCTAGGTGGTCCAATCAAATGGTGATAGTAATTTGACTTGATCCATTAACATAACATATTTAAATGAGGTGGCGCATTCTGGTTAGACAGAGTAATTTTTACCCCAAAATCTGAGAGTGAGAGAGTAGTCACCACTACTTACTGGTCAAGCATCTTTTGTAAGGTAACAACTTGTCCAAGTTGGGAGAATATCAAGTAGCATAGCTAGAGCGAAAACACCAACTGTAATTTAGAATTGAGTTGAGTAATATACGTAAAATGGATAATTGATTTTGATTTGATAATATATAGATAGAAGATAGATAGGTACCTCGCCACTATCCTGTTGAAGGGTCGATACAAACTTCGCCACAACAAAATATAAATGGACAACATTTGTTTTATACACATGCCCACGAAATGGTTTGAGGATGAAACAACTGTTTGAAATGCATTAATGGGTGATTTGTTTTTATCTGCTTTTATACACATGCCCATGAATTGCTTTGATTTGAATTTGAAACATGCGGATTTTAATTCATTGTGATTCTTTCCTTCCGTAACTCATTTGCATTTATTTGTTTTCAATTGAAATTTCGTCTTCTCTATTGATTCACTTGGATATTTAATTTGCTTTTATGAATTCCAAGCATTTAACGTGAATTGTTTTGAATTTGAAATATGTGTATGTTTTTTTATTCGGAACCCACCGTAATTAAAGCCTTTGGCTCCCCAGTGGATCCACTGGGGTGTCCCCACAGCTTTGGCCATTTGGATCGGCTATGAGACTAATCCCTTGTTCGGCAGCGACACACGTCCGATATTTTACATACAGGGTCGTGCTGCCTCCCAAATGGATGACTCCAATTGAACTTGCGCCCCTTTCCTTGGGGAGAGTCATGTTACCAACTCTCTCAACACAATGTTGGTAAATATGTGTGTGTTTTAATGCACTGAAATTATTTCCTTCTGTTACTGATATGCTTTTATTTGCTTTTTATTCTAACTTTGTCCTATTTATTGATTCACCTAAGTATCTGATTTCCTTTTATTGGCTATTATAAATTTCTTCCATTCTTTTTGGATTGATTTGAATTTGAAATATGTGTGTTTTAATGCATTAAAATTATTTTATTTTGTAGGTAAATTGAATAATAGTACAATCAACCCTTGAAACGTGGTATGAATGATACATATGTGAGTGTAAAAAGTTTTACATTGACATTAATTAATATTTGACAAATATGATTATACTTTAATAACTATGAGAGATAGAAACAACAATAATACCGAATATTCAAAATACCATTGGAGTCAGTATAAAACTCATTTATATTGAAAATGCATAATAATTAAACTCCTCTGTTTTTTTAACAAAAGTTAAACTCAACTGTTAAAAAATATAAGTATAAACTTTTTATATTATATTCTATTTAAATTATACTAAAAATAACATATCAAAATTAAATTATGTATATATATTATAACAAAATTATAATCTATTTAAAACTAAAATAAATAAGATAATTTTAATATGGTCAGGAAGCACATGATAAACGTTGGGATCTCGAAAACAAATGTTTGTAAATCAGCATCTTATCGGCAATAATTAAAAAGATAATGATATTTAATTATTTATACATAAAAAATTTTACATGACTTTTTTTTAAATATTTTTTAGATAATAATAACGTAATTAAAAGAGTTCAATTGATATGCATTGTCAATATAATGTTTTTTTACATTGTCAATCAATATATGAGTGACTTTTAGTTTTAAGGTAGTTAGGATAATAGTTAAACATTTTTAATAATGTGATAATTTATGATTGATAAATAAGGTAAAAAAATATTTACACCGATAATGTATACCAATTAAATGGTAAGTAAAATATGTGTTTCAATATACGATCCTTTTAATTCTTTTATCTAATAAGTGTTCTTGATAAAACAAAATAAAAAAAGGATGAAACGAAAATTATTTAATATATTAAAAATTAGAGTTTAATTTTAATATATTGTTAATATAAAATTTTTTACATTGTCAATCAATCATAAATCATCATTTATGTGACTTTGAAGAGTCAATATTTTGAATGATATGACAATTTATATTTAGTTGAACAATCATAAATAATTGTTCTTAAGAAACTCAATAAATAAAATATAAGAATGATGTAAATATTTGAATATGTAGAGATGGTTATTTTTTTGGTATCTTATTCGGTATCCTCGATAATTTTGGGGTAAAAGTTATCCTATCCAATCAGAATGCGTCATCTCAATTAAATGAATCATACAAGTGGGTCCAGTTAAATGATTCTCACCATCTGATTGGACCATCTAGGCAGGGTAAAGTTACTCATGAGATACCGTAGAATTCATCTTTTTTTTTTTATGAATATGTAGAGATGGCTATGATATATTTTTTAGAACACTATATCTAAAATGAATTATCCGGTATTTTATGCTTGCATTTGATATTATAAATTATATCTAATAAGTAATACTCCCTCTAGTTTAAAAAAAAAAAATTAATACTCCCTTTAGAGTCATATATGAGCAAAAAAGTACCTAGATTTTTTAGCCTCAAATATAAGCAAAAATCAATTAATTCAACTCTATTTAATTTCAGTATTTCAAAAATATCTTTTGGTTAATTGTCTTATTACTTTTTCAAGAACATTATACACTCCCAAGAAATAACTTTCAAAAAAGAATAGTTTAGTAACTATAGCTTATTTTTTTACACAAATCAAGACAATTAAAGTAACATAACAAACTTTCTTAATACGTATGAAATTAGTTTTTTTTTCTTATATATTCCCTCCGTTCCATTTCTTTAGTCTTTTTAGTATTCTACACACAAATTAAGAAATCATTAATTTGTATGTAAATGTACCAAAATATTCAATGAAGAATTAAATAAAGTATTCAACCAAGAAATATAACCTAGAAAGATGTAAAATCACTTGAGGGTATATATGAAAAAAATGGAAAAATTATACCTTGGGTTTATAAAATCCCAATTATTTTAAAATAAAAATAAATTACTAAAAAGACTAAAGATATGAAACCAACGGAATATAAGTTTGGGGGAGTAATTAACATAAATATTCAATATCATAATCATCCTCATATCATAAATATTTTAATGTATAAATATCACAACTCGAGTTGAAATGGAACTCTTTTAAAAGAAGATATAAGAGAATAGTGTCTATTTTCCATTGATTGAGGCAGTGATAGTGGGCAACATTATCGTAAAGGTTTTTAATGAAACATTATTGACGTTACCAACACTCAAGTTATCAACACCTTCCATTGAAACCTTTTTCTCTAATTTCTAGAAAATCCGTTTCATTCAACCACAGCACCAATTTGGAATTTGGCATGCAATTTAAAAGTCTAAATCAAATCCAATAAATACCATAAGAAAAATTAAAAACAACCCAACAACTTTCCTTCCTAAACGCCAGCCTCCGCCCCATCCCCAATGTAATTATGAATTTCCTACCAACCAAACAAAAATCGAGCCGAACTGAGCCGAAAAAGTGGCAAAACCGTGATTGACTAGGCAAGTGGGACCACTGCCACCTGACCCGGACTCCAGCTTTAAATTCAATTCAATTCAATAATTTTTTAAGAAAAAGGAAAAAAGCAGCCACCAACACCAATTTCTTTTGGAGTGAAATCTTAACATCCAACTCTTTATCATACTTTATTTTGGGATATATTTCAGATTTAATATAAGATTCACTAAACAGAGATTAAATTTGTGTAATTTAATCGGTCTCACATAAAAAAATCTATCAAATAATAAAAAATAAAATAAAGATCCATTTAATTTCTTAACAATTTTTAAGATATTATTTTTGTGTCTGAAAAAAAAATTCATCAAATAGTTTTCGAGAATGATAAAAAAGAAATAATTTAGTCCCTCCATTTATTTTCATCCTAAACAAGTCATTAGAGTATTGATGTGTATTATTAATATGTCAGATGTCCAGGCAATAATCCTACATACATAATAGATCATAAAAAAATTATGCATTATCCCAATTAAATCTTTTACTATTATTTAAGTAACTTAATTGAGTCTCCGATAATTTTATCTTAGGACATATTAGTTCGTACATATTACAAGCAATACATTATATGTATCAGATGCATCACACCAGATACACCAATACGGATCATACGGACAAATTTAATGGACACCCTAAAATGCTTACAATATATATCAACGTTCTAATATTATATTTAGGATGAAGACAAAAGGGACTGACGTGTCCGTGTTTTTTCATTGTCCGGACTATTCAGTAGATTTTTTTTTAATAATAAAAAGTGATATCTTAAACGTTGTTAGGAATTAAAATAAATCTTTATTCTAAAACATATATTAAAAAGAATATATTAAAAAATGTACGGCTGCAAAAATAGAAAAGGATAATTTATTCAGGAATTGAGAAACATGAGGCAAATGCAAATCAATGTGTAATGGGCTAAGAAATTCTGCCCCACGCGCCTGCGTCGTCAGCTATCTCCATTGTCTCCCTTATATATAAACCCTTTAGTTTCCATCTCTCTGCCATCACAACGCACCGTGTCAACTCTCGTTGAAACATAAACAAATAAAGGTGTCACTTCGTGCTTAAACGTTACCGTTTAGCCTTTTCGTTCTCTCTTTCTTAATTAATGGTGGATCCGAGTGGCAACAACAAGCGGGTCCTGGATGACTCGGACGAGTCATTGCTGGAATCGCCCGAGTCGAAGCGAATCAGAGATGATATTCTCGAGTTCTTCGACGATGCCGATCTCACACCGTCCACCCAGGATCTTGATTCCGTCATGAAGAGTTTGCAGGAGGAGATTTCTGCGTCTTCCTCCCCTACTACTCTCAACGTGACGTCAAATTCCGGCGAGACTCAGCCGCAGATTGGCTACCTTCTGGAAGCTTCTGACGACGATCTTGGGCTCCCTCCGCCCGGAAAGTCGTCGGTGCCGGAGGGGAAGAACGAGGATGGTGAGTTGATCCGGGTTTCATCTGACTCGTCTGGAATCGGTGAGTTCTGGGAGTTTGAGGATCAGATCCCGAGTTACGACTCGTTTGGTTTGGGAAATGAGTTAAGTTATGGCAGTAACAGTACTGAGTACGTTGCGTTCGATGGGCTTTTTGATCACTCGGATTTGTATTACGACTCGGCCGATTTTTCTGAGTCGTGGCGGCACGAGACCTTGCCGGCGCAATAGAGAATATTATGAATTAAATTATAAAAAAAAAAAAGGAAAATCTCCGAAACTATTTCGTTTAACGAAATTATATTTTCTTTACACATGTAAATCTTTTCTTTTTTCCTCACTTTTTTTGTTCCCTTTTCTGAAAAAAAAAAAGGGGATTACAGAAGATTATAAGTAGGACTTTGGAATTAGGATGACTTGAAACTATGAATTGTGAAAGATGTTATTCACCCGTAAGAAAATTTGTTTTTGGGTTTACGTTATGCTTTATTTTATGAGTAAAGTTTCAAACCGTTCGTTCACAAAAAAAAAAAAAAAAAATCACGATGATATTTTTATTTTGTTGTAAGAAATAAAAAATATCAATTTGATTGTTAAGAATATAAAATATAGATCAAAATAATTTTTAATAAGAATTAAAATATTCATAAAAATTATTTTAAAATAAATTAAATTAATTTATATTTTATATTCTTAAGGATCAAATTGATATTTTTATTATAAAAATATCATTGTATTTTTTTTTGGTTTTTTTTTGGTTAAGGATCTATTTAAAACTTTATTCTTATTTTATTGATCGTCAAATGAATCTGGCTGAAAACTATTTGTGCTGTTCGTCGTGGGAAAAAAAATCTTCTAAGTAAATTTTGGCACATAGATACTCAGGGTATCCAGCAGAATACTTGCGTGACGTTTCATGATTTGAAAAATTATTTTCAGGAATAATTTTTAAAAAAAATAATGATGAGAATTTTATTTTTGGATATTTATTAAAAAAATGTTTGATTAATATTTATAATATTTTTGAAAATCACTTATAAAAATAAGATATTAAGATAGTTATGCAAATTTTATTTTTTATTCCTATTAATTTTCTTGGGAATAAAATCATAGGAAAGTAAAAGTTTTATTTCTTGGAATGTTTTATATTAGGGAATAAATTTTTTAACCTTATAACAAACATGAGAATCTATATTTTCAATCTCTATATTCCTGAAAATATATTTAGATAACTTGAAATAAATACATAGTTAACATATCCAGGGGCGATTATAACGGGAGTAAAAAAAATCAAGTATCAAATAATATAATAATATACTAATTGAGGAGAAATTTCACGGAAATAAACAGTTACTTTTTAATTTTAGATGTACTGATTTTTTTGATAAGGAAATGTATTTATTCATTCAAATTGATTGAGTATATTGATGACATTATTAATCCAAAATTGCTAAAAATCGAAAAGGATGAAACTGTGAACAAACTCACAGCATCCAGGTTAAAAGCATAATACAGCAAAGTCAAATTGCCTACAAAAGTGACACCATCAAAGTCACCGGAATATCTATGCTTTCGGATCTGTAACATTGAAACCCAAGTCTTGATCAAATCTGTGATGGATAGAAGCAGATCTATCAATCTGAAATAAACGAACATCGCATCAAGAGGGCAATCAAACAGCACCGCACCAAGATGGGAAATCAAATAAAGTCACACCAAGACAACGAAAAACAAGGAAAAAACACAAAAAGATCCCAAATCTATATGAAAAATTCACACAAAAGAATCAGATCTAAGTTAAAAAAGGAAAGAAGAGAAAAAGCAAATAGATGTACTGATATTAATATTATTTTTAAAAGCAAATATTGAAATTGTAGAGTAAGCTCTCTTTTTTGATATCTCAAATCATAAGATATAGAAGAATCTCTTTACCAAAATATAAAATAAAAAAGAATTCATTTGCCTCTTTGTGTTTCTTTTCCCCCACAACCGTATAGGATATGCAAAATTCCTATTTCAATTTGGTGAATAGGAGAGACAGATCCAAAAAATATTAGAGGGGGATCGAATATATAATTATAGTAAAATATTTTTTTATGAAAAATATTATAAATATATTACTAATTTTATAAAATATATGTAAGAGAGAGGATGTTTGGAGGACCCTCTCTAGATCCGGCCTTGACTGAATATGATTCTTTTATGGAATTATATTGATTGATTTTTCTTGAGGTTTGTTTAATTATACTTCACATTTCTTTAATTTTAAAACCTATATTTATTTTCTTTAATATTCAGTTATAATCATCCTTACCTTTTAAGAGATGACTGTAATTACACTCAGCATCTCGTAAAGAAAAATAAGTGCAGCTTTCGTTGAAACAGAAGACTGTAAAATATTATTAAGTTCACATGACATGAGAATTGCTTCTTTTTTTTTTCAACCATTTATATCGGAGTAAATATTCAATTAGTCCCTGAAATTATAGGGTCATATTAATTTAGTCTCATATATTATTAATATTTCAAAATGATCCTTGATATTTTAAAATGTAATAAATGCATCCCTGACATTATTCACTTAGTTTCAAATGCATCCCTAACATTACCAACTTAATGTCATTATAGTCCATGCAAATATCAATGGAGAGACGAATTTGATTAACTTTCTATAATTTCAGGGATCATTTTGAAATATTGATAATGTGAGAAACTAAGTTGATATGACCTTACAATTTCAAGGACCAGATCGAATATTTTATTATTTATATTGCCATAATAACCAGAAAACACGGGCCATGCCCGACCCAAAATTCATACGTCCATTAAACAAATAAGGCAACCACATCAAATCAACCAAAATATATTATTTAAATATGAGATATGACTTCTTTGGGGTGAGTTTTTTTTTAATTATCATAATTAAGATCTTTCGCTTTGCGGTAGTATTTTGGGATATCTCAGAAGTTGCGGTCATTTGGATCAGTTATGAGATCAATTTTTGATCAGCTGCTTGGAGTATAGAATTACCCTTTAGTTTTCACAACTTCCTTATTAAAATATTTGTTATCAGGATTTGAACTTGTGTTTTCTTTATTCATAGTTGATTCCTTTGGTGTGAGTTTAAGTGTAAAATAAAGAAATAATAACGTATTTATCTTTAAATAATTAAAAATTCATTGATATCTAAATCTAATATTTACACCAAACTCACTTTAACAACTTGTTTGATAAAGGTGAAATAGAGAAGAAAAGAAAAAGGAGGAGAGAAATAGAAGAGAGATTACCATTTTTTCTCGTTTGGTTGAACAAAGAAACAGAGAAGAAATAAATAAAACAGGTGGGGCCTACCCAAAATTTTTTCTCCCTACAACAGCGAAGAAAGAGGAGGGAAACACGGCTTCCTTTTGTCATATTCCAACTTTGCCCTTCTCACCATTTCTCTCAAACCTATTTTTCCTGGCATCATCTTCCATTTTCCTCGTCCTCACTTTCACTGTTAACAACATCTTCTTTATCCATCATACATGGCTTATGGAGTTCATGAAGACATATTACAAATACAACACCTTAGCATACTAAGATCAGTCTCTTAAGAGGAATCTCTCTATTGGTTCTCGGTTATCCTTTCACTTAATGTAAATAGATATTATAGAGTTGAACCAAAAGTAAGAAGAGGCAAGGATGTAAACAGCCAAACATATCAGCAAGTTGTCAACAACTTGGATTTAATGGTGAAGATATTCTAGTGAAAGGGATAAATTAATATCAAATGTCGTCAGATCCCTAAACTTGTAAATAATTTATAATTAGATCTCTGAGATAGAAGAAGAATCTTGTAATTAGATTACCGTATAAATTTTTTTCGAGATTTCTTATCGATTTTGGTGGTTAATAGAGCTATTGGATCACTATAATAGCAAAGATTTTAAAAATGCCTCATATCCCAAAGATCTAATTATAAACTATTAACAAGTTCAGGCACCCGATTACAAACGTTTAAAGTGCAAGGACCCGATTATAAAGTATATCGAAGTTCGGGAATCAAATTATAATTTTTTTCAGTTCAGGGACCTATTTAAAAATTTTCAAATAATTCCGAAACCTGCGGAAAAATTAAACCTAAATTAAATAAGCTCCCCTAAATTAGGTTGGGTTTTAAAAAATTGATTGAGTAACCAACTTGATTCAATCAAATGAAACTTAGGTTGGCTCTGGTCTGATTGTAATTTGATAAAATGATGTTCTTATCCCACTTTTCTAGTCAAAGTGTCAAACCTACTTTGCTCTTTCTTTCGTGCGCACCAACTCCCACTCTCTGCAGATTTTTCTCTTCTCATTCACGGACTCTCCTACCCTCTTCCGGCTCTTCATCTTCTCATATTTTATGATTACAAAGTCAACAATGCTTCCTCCCCAAATAAATTTACAGTCATACTAACGGTCTATTTGATAAGACACTTCAACGAACTTATAACGGATAATTTATAGCAGATGAGAAAATAGTCCCGTTTGATAAGCGCGTCTATCACGAGCTTATAGCATTTTTTCACGAGATTATAGCGTTTTTTCCAGACGCTGTTTGAAGTAGCGTTTGAGCTTATAGCTTATAGCGTTTCAATTTTCTTTCCACTTTTATCCTTATTATCTTCATTTAATTCTACCTTTATTCTCTTCTCTCTCTTTTATGTAAAATCATTAATGAAGATATCCTTTTATGTCATTTTATATTTTTCAGTTAGTTCAACCGCTAGTTTTACCAAATACTTTCACATAAAATAAGCTAGCTTATCCGCTATCCGCTATCAGCTACCTCATCCACGATCTACTATAAACTATCCGCTATCAGCTAGCTTATCCGCTAACAGCTAATTTTACTAAACAAACTCTAATTCCATACACTGATGTAAAAACAGTTTCTTAAACTATTTTTATTTATTTAGGATTCTCTGGCTCGATAGATAAAAAAAACTAATCTCTCACACTATCACGATACCTATGCAAAAACCCTCTAATGAGATTTAATAAAATTATACTAGCACCCCCTATACTTTTAAATTAACCTCTCTTTGGTTAAATATCATAAGACATATATAACTTACAGTTTTAATTTTCCGACACAACAAATCTCTACCAGTAAAAAATATAGAAATGTAAATATAATTTTTAAAATTAAAAAGAAAGTAGATTTTTATTGACTTTTTTCGCTTTACATGAACACATTAATATGATCCTTTTTACTTCTAGTATTATATACAGGAGGATTTGGGATATGATTCACGGAATGTGTCATAGATGATACTCTTGTAAATGAAGAATAATATTACTCACACGATTATTGGAGTTATAAGTAGGGGGTCTATATCACAATTATAGATCTTGCCATATTTAAGTTAATTAGGTGATAAAATAGACAACATGAATTCATCTGCATTCTGCAGTGCTTTTAATACACATTACTTACACACTCTTTTATAAATCACTAGATAATTACTCCTTCTAATCCATATTATAATAAGCATAAGAGTAAATTACACAGATCAAGGAAAGACTTTGAAATGAGATAATTTCGATTAATACTCCTAAATATTTAATTTATTTTTCAAAAATATCCCTTTCATAAATAATAGGTTATAATTAATGGCACTAACACAAATTTCACTAACTTAATTCACCAACCACTCAAGCCAATAGCAATAAACAAAGTTTACACAAAACATTTAATATATGTACCTCATAAATATGAATCATATTATAAATAAGGGTATAATTGGAAATGAGCATTTAATATATCTGAAAATTGATAAATGTTTCTTATATTTTGGACTAAAAAATTGGACCATTTTGCTTCTTATAATATGAATAAGAGGGAGTATATTCTTTGCTAAATTATTATTAAAATATTTGTTTTGGTCTAACTGTGACTTGAAATATATCAAGGTTACGATTAAGCTCTTCTCTTTTTTTTCTCATGTTTTCTCTCATATTATGAGAAAGGAAGAGATAAAAGAAAATTTAAATGGATCTCACAAACAAAAATAAATTTGTTTTTGTCTCTCCTAACATTAGAGAAAATATAAAAAAGAGTTTAATTGCTATCATGCTAACCAACCAATAAGAAATTATGTGACTTTTAAGGTAAATAGGATAAGAATCAAGCACTTTTGCTAATGAGAAAATTGATAATTGATTAACAGTATAAAAAAATCTTTACTCTACGAGCCTATAAAAAAAAAGAGAATCTAATTGTTATGAGTTCAAATATTGAGGTGGTGTTTACTTTAGAATTTTTTTATTGAAGTACCACTTCCAACCCGGAAAGCCCAGAACAAAAAATGGTGACAAAAAAGCCCAATATAATTAGAAAGACGGGCTTTGTCGTGTTAGTTGAATAGCATGATGATGTGATGTCATGTAAATTGTAATGGCGCGAACCTCAAAGGGCAAACCTCCTCGAAGTTAAGTTAGAAGCGGTTTGACGTTTCAATTTGTTTCTCTGTCTGTCTGCGTTTTGAACCTTAGGCACACCGCATTCCTAGGAACCTTCCTAATTCCTAACCCATATCAACAACGTTTCCAGGCACCGTCTTTTTTGACATTTGAACGATACCCGATTTGATTTTCTTAAATTTTGAATTCCGAAGGATGGTGAGTAGCGAGGACTTGATGGATGACGTTGTCGTTAAACAACCAGATTCTGCGGTGGCGACGCCTCTTTCCGCCATAGCGGAGGCTTTCGATGAGCTCGCGAAATGTCTGACGGAACAACAAGGGCTTCGTTTGGACATCTTCTGCCGCGCTTGTTCCTTCGTCTCTGTTCTCTTCCATTCTCTTGGCCTTGCTTTCAAATTCGCTGAAATGGAATACGTCGCCAAGGTTCCTTTCTTAATGCCTTTTTTATTCTCTATTATTATTATTCAAACTTCAACAAAGATGTCTAAACTTTGCTTCCTGTATGTGAAATTGAATACGGTGGTGGTTGATAGGCCGATAAACAATTGTGATTGCAAATTTCAATTTTTTTCCTTTCTTTCTTTTTATTTTTGTCGAAGGGGAGATTCATAAGGGACCTCAAACGGGGATGGAATAGAGTCGAAGGGAAAGAGAAAGGGACGAAGCATATTGCGGGGGTTTGAAACCGCCTACTCACAATTCATGTCCCACAGCTCAATCAAACCGACTCAAGGGGTCTCTCTTTTTTATTTCCATTTGGAAGTTGTGTTGTCACATCATTTTGAAAAAGTGGTCTCTCGCTCGAATTCTGTTGCCGTGAAATTTCTTTCCTAAGTTGAAATTCAAATTCATGATAGAGCATTAACTTGTCAAATGTTGCTAAATGTTCTGTCATCCCGTGATGTTTGGTGACTAAAACTTGATTTTGATTCTATAAGCAATACTCGATAGAATAGGCTAGGCTATGTTTGACACCAATTCACCAAATGTGGTAATTATCACTTTGATTTTGATGGAAATATATGTCAAAACTCAGGTGCTGCAGTCTCAATAATTTGGCAGTTTATTATATCAGACCAGTATTTGTAGCTCCCAGAGAGACATATCAAGGATTTGAGCTTCTTTGCCTCCTTTGATATGGAATTATACCACCCAATATACAAGGCTTTAGCTATGTTATTCCAAGAGCTTCTTTACTGTTGATTTGATGAATATAAAGATTAAAGAACCAATTGCATGATTTTAAGACACTTCATCATGTTGGTTGTTTGCTCGCTCTTTGGTTTATTCTGTTACTCTTCCTCCGCTCATTTATGGTCTAGCATTCATGATATCATGTTTGTTTTACTTCAATATTTTTCAATTTACTTACATCTGGGTTTTCATTTTTGAATTTTTTATTTCTTCTTCTATTGATATGAATGTATGATGATTGATATGGGCAGCTACGTGGACTTCTAGAAGCATCAAAGACATGTGACACTCTACAGGATATACTTGACCTTGACGTCGCCAGGGACTCAGTGAAAACATCTGGAAGCTTTTCGCGTAATCTGCGTAGAGTTCGGCAGGGTCTTGATCTCATCAGAGCTATATTTGAACAATTTTTATCAACTGAGTATGGAATCCTCTTCATAGATACATCTTCTCTTGTGTTTTGAGAAACATTTTTTGTGTATCAAACTCAAATAAGATGCTGAATTATCCTGTGATACACAAATATACAAATAGAGAGTACCATTTTCCAGTCTGTCAAGTTTCAGTTTTATTGCAGCTGTGCTTCAACATACTGTTGTTACGTTCATTTCAATTTTAGTTAGTTTAGGTGCCTGGTTGGTGGTGTGGTAACGTCTGATTTATAATGAGATTTTCAGGGATACTTCTCTAAAGGAAGTAGCTTCAACGGCTTATGCACAGTCTTGTGCACCATATCACACATGGGCAGTAAGAACAGCTGTATATGCTGGGATGTATACACTTCCAACGAGAGACCAACTCTTGGTGAAGCTCAATGAAACAGGTAGTTTGCATCATTTTATTATGTTCAGTGGTTGACTTATTTAAAGTGTATCGAATCTCTCTATATATAGATATAAATTGAAAATTATATTCCATAATTTGGATGTTGTTAGTTATTACTTATAAGTGACACTTATTCAAATACCATTAGAATGTAAGAAGCATCTTTAATCCTAACATGTGAGGCCATCTAGACGACACTTCAAATTAAAATGTCATCCTTTGAATTTCCAATTCAACCGTCTACATATTTAAGCAGTTTATCTATTCCTTATATGTACAACTCAATTCATTCTATGTGTCCTTTTTTCTTTGATTCTTATATTTAATTCTTTTCACTTTCGCCCTAGAAACATACATTATTACATCAATACCGGTGTAAACAAAGGGTTTTAATCTCTTTTTTTTACATTTAAACATCAGTTTAGATTAAAATAAACCAGAAACATTACTGAGAGAAAAGTTTTGCTGAGTTGGGACAAACCCCAACCATTTTCTTGAACCTAAGGTCCTAGCAAGTCCAACCAAACTATGAGCCTCAGAATTGAAAAGTCTCTGCTAGGCCCAACCTACAAGTATATAAGAGAAGGGGAAAAATGAGTGTAGTGTGGAAAGTAGGAGGAGAAAATGGGCCTGGAAAGAAACGAGGATTGTTGGAAATAGCTGAGATAGGAGGGGTAAAAGAGAGAGAGCTGTAACTGAATGGACAGATGTCATGATAGGAGAGGAGAGAGATGCGGGAATCATGAGGGGTGAAAAGGAATGAGGAGTATATGGAAGGGAAAATTAACAGAAAGGAGGTATGCAAGTATTGAGAGGATTTGGGTAGGGAAAGTCTGGTTAAGGAGCACAGGGTTCCTTGGTCCAGCAGGTTTATCTTTCTTGTTTCCTCTATTTCTATTACCATTTTGTAAGGAGCTCAGCTCCAATCTATAGTCAGTTTTCCCTATTTCTAGTTCTGTCTTAACAGTCTCCTAACATGGATCACTGAGGTATTCTCTAGCTCATTAATGAGCATTTTACAATCATGAACAACTAAGTCTATATCTAGCGAACTCGTCCAAACAAAGGGTTTTAATCTTTAGTATGCTTGATCAATCATATTATCACTAGATATTATTTTGTACTAGTCTATCTTACATAGATCTGACTCTTGTCCTAAATGTTATTACAGATCAGTCAGCTGAGAAGAAGATGAGGAGGTACGTCGATGCCTCACTTCCAGTTATAGAATACATTGATGAACTGTACCTTTCTCGAAATATTGTGTTGGACTGGTGATTTATAATTTTATGTAAAGACAGAGAGAAAATCCAAACAAAGAAGAATAAGAAGAAATTGAATGCCCTCTCCTCTCTGTTTGTTATAAGGCATTGTTGTGGCTCCAGTGCATACCACCAAACTTAGTACACATGCTTCCAATTTTTGTCGTACTTTATAAGATGTAATTATGTTAGTTTCTTAACGGCTATTGGCCCTTTAGGGAGATGCACAAAACAACCCAATTAGGTTTTTACTAAAATGGTAACTAAAGGCATGTTAAATTTGTATTATTTTGTATTTCTGTATATCCATCATTTGTTTGAAAGACAGAAACAGTGATATTTGAATCCATTGAAAGCACAAATAATGAAATGTGGGTGCAAAGTATTCAGTGTATTTTTAATGAATATCAAATTAGTTTCTAACCACTGAAAAGGTATAAACTAAGGTTGAATTGATACATCATTTTGTATTTCAGTACGCATCTATGGTTTGAAAGACAATGCGTAAGATTTCTGAAAAGTGAAAATACAAATTACGAAATTTTGTTAAATGGTATTCAGTATAATATTATCCAGAGAATGTTCTTGACTTGTGGCTGTGCCTTCAACATAGTACTTATGAGTTATGATTTATGATCATGATCCTTTTTTTTTCTGTGTCTGTGGGCAGTGAACTTTATGACTTCAAATTATTTTTCAGTCTAAAGAATAATGTAATCGGCTAGCCTAAATACTCTAAAACTATAAAGTAATGTTAGTAAAAGTCCTTGTGCCTATAATAGTTACTCCTAGATTTTTATTGCAAAAGCATAAGCTTAAAACTGTTCATCTGCTCGCATGTTGATTCTCAGTCTCACCATACATTGCCGTTTACAACATTTTTCACTAACAAATTTCTAACCTGTTTCTCACTGTCAAAATCTAGTCAATGGTAATAGGGATGGCTCCTGAAAAAATATAAAAAAATGAAAGTGTAGAGAAAGCACTAACACTGTGTTTGGTTTGTGAGAGAAAGTGAAAAGAGAGAATGAGATGAGAAAGAAAGTGAGAAAAGAGAATGAGATGAGAAAGAAAGTGGATTATGATTATTGTTTGGTATGAGAGAAAAAGAAGAGAAAGAAATAATATCATTTTGCAAAGATAGCAACACCCTCCAAATTGAAAAAACATCTTTTACAATATCATGGTCAAGGAGTAGTTATATATGAAAAGAAATAGGGATAAAATTGGAATGATTGAAAAATAAGCTTGTTGTGTCTTACTTTCTTCGCTCAATAGCGAAGAAATGGAAAAGTCGTGGACCCCACTTAATTTAATCCTCCCTGTCCAATCTCTCAGCAAATCAAACGAGAGAAATGATGCATTTCTCTTCTTATTCTCTCTTTCCTAACTCTTTCTTCTTTAACTCTCTCGTAACAAACAAAGCGTAAATGTTGGTTAGGCATTAAGCCAGACAGGCTGTTCACTATCGACTCATGATCTGCTGGTCGAGATATATTAATGTCAAAGTATAGAATGACTACAATGTTAGGATTTCTGGGTTTTCAATGATTTTTGAGAATGTCTGAAGGAATGTGATCAAGTAAGCCCCATAGATTATTGATTTAATTAATTTGGAGGTCCTGAATTATTTTGAAATTTTTAAATAAATCTTTATATTTTAAAAGTTTATAATTAAGTATCTGAGATATTTAACGAAATCCTAACGGAAAAATGGATGAGAAACTAAAATATAATTTTTTTATATTTTTAAAATCCTAATTACAATTTTTTTTTATAAATATAACAACCTATTTAAAAATTCTCAAAAGAATCTATCAATTAATTAATTAAGGTAGATTATTCGGAGATATGGTGTTACATTAAATTAACCTAAAAAAAGAAAGTTTAGACCCAATTATTTCGATCCACAGAGATCATAATTCCATAGTACAGTCCCAATTGGTAAACTGACATGAGGTCATATCTCAAGCCAGAAACATACATGAATGAAGAGACGTATCCATCGCTCATACTATGATACATCCCAGATGACGACTAGACAAAATGTTCGATATCCTTTTTTTCAAACAGAGTGATGCATGTCATGTCATAAAATTTATAAATTTCAATATGGTAGTGCTACCGTGCATTTGAGCCGGAAAAAGGATGCAGAGAATTTTGTTTCTTTCAGAGTATCAATGGTCAAGATGAAAACACTTGTTGAATGCTTTGAAAAACTTGCAAACCCGGACTTTGTCATGGACTATATATCGGATTTTCAAGATTGCATGACGTCCTCAAAACTCAAGAGGATTAAGGAGTCTTATATGAGAAATATGCAAATTACACTAACAATGGGTTTGAAACGTGAGAGAGGCGGTGGAAAGAAAAAAAGGTGGATAGAAAACACATTAATCAAGAATATTTCCCCCATTTGGTTTTAACAGAAAGAGAAGAGGGGAGAGAAAAAAAAAAAGGTGGGGCCCACCTATTTTTGGTTCCCCTCAAAATGGATGGAAAAGTGAAGAGACACGGATCGAGACAAAAGGAGGCTCTCGAATGTGAATATGAGGTAAAAAGATTAAAAATAATTTTATTTTTTATTTTTAAAATTATTGTATGAGTATATTTTGGTAATTTTATAAATATATTTTTTCTTTCCTTTTACTTTCTACTCAATTAAATAAAGGAAGAGAAAAGTTTTGGTTTTCTTTCCTCTCATTTTCTCTCCTACCAAACAACTAAATAATCATCTCATTTTTTACTCTTTTTTTTCCTTTCACTGTCTTTCCTCCCACTTTCACCCTTACAATCAAACAAAGTGTAAAAAAAAGGTGCGTACAATAAATATTTACTAACTCTCTCATTATAATTATTTTTAATTTATTTTATTGTGTTCCTCAATTAAAAATAAAATAAATTATTTATTAACATATTTTAACACATTTAAACTATAATTATTTTCACATATTTTTATTATAAAATATTAAAAATATAAATTATTATAATTTCTAATATAATTTAATTGGTGTGCACTGTCAATATAAAGGTTTTTTATATTGTCAATCAATCATAAATTGACATATCATTAAAAATATTTGATCCTTATCATAAATACCTTAAAAGTTAAAAGTCACACATAGGATCATTTGTATTTTGTTGACAATATAAAAAATTTTACACTGATAATGTATCAAAAATTAAACTCTTTAGACTATAATAAAAAACTCGTGAAGCGACATTATTGATGTGTTTGGTATAGGTGAAACCCGAAAGAAAGAAAGAACATAGAGAGAGAAATACGGGAGAAGGAAGGAATTTTCCCCCGTTTGGTTAGCAAAGAAGTAGGGGAGAGGGGGAAAAAATGTGGGGTCCACCGCTCTTTTCGTTCTTCTTTTTTTGGTTTCCTGTGATATTTTCGGCTCGTAATTGCGGAGATTAATCCCACGAGGTACTGGACGACATTGAAGGGCTGACCTCTCCTAACCAGGTTTTCTTCGTACACAAGAGTCGGTGATCGAACCTCTGACCACTTACTTAAGGGGTCCGAGCCCGTTATCACTCGGACCAACCACATGTATGCCTCTTTTCATTCTTCTAACGTTAGGGAAGATATATAGAGTGTGTTTGGGAAAACTGAAAAAAATAGATTATGCTGATAGTCGATTATATGTATAATCGATTATTGTGATAATCGATTATAATCGGAATCTATTTTTGTTTGGGTATGTTTGCTGAAAAGGGATTTTAAGATAATTTATTTCGTTTGGGTAGTGCAAAAATAATCACTTTTGCATAATAAATTATGGAAAATGGTATGAAGTTATTTGTATAATTTAATAATATTTGTTTGGAGGTTAGTTTTGTAAGAATAAATAAGGAAGAGAATTTTAAGAATGAAAAATAATCAAATTACAACAATCTTAAGCTAAAACAAATTAGATGGCATAAAACAGCTTTTTTCCCCCAAAAAAAAGCTTTTTTACAAATTTAAGCTATTTGCCAAACATGATAGATTATGTATGAAATAACTTTTTAACCAAAAAATAGCTGAAATGGGAAAAATCAATTTTTCCCAAACATGTTCGTAGTGGGAGAGAAAAGCTCATTTTTTTCGTAGTCCATAAATAATACTTTTGCCTTCTTCCACAAAGAACAATTATTATTATTGTAATATTGTTAATAGATACATAATTATTTATTCAAGAAAAAACTAATTTTTTTTTTTTCACTTTCTATACTACCAAACAAACAAGTGGAAGGAATTTCACATTTTTTTCTCTCGTGACTTTCTTTAATGTTTCTCTCCCGTCGAAATAGCGCCCAATTTTTTTTTCTCACCGCTTTCTTTCTATTATTCTTCTTATTACTATTTTCTCCTTTTTTTTTTTTTTTAATATTTTGATTCACAAAGGAAAGAAAGGCTATATCTGGTTAAGAGTAAGGTAGCGTAATATAGTGGAATATGAATGTGAATGCTGGCTGGCCCTGAAATGGACCCCTGTCAGTAGCAACGGATAAAATGGCCAACGCTGGAGCCACTTGTTTGATTTTAGTTATACACGAGGAGGACCTACGGTAGTAAATGGATCCAATGTTCGTAATCTCTTAGATAAAGTAATAATAAATAATAACCATGTAGACTTAAATGGATTCAACATCTACGGAGCCTTTACTCCGCTTTAGTCTTTGGCTTCACTTCTTCTTATTGGTTTAAGCCAAGGCACAGTCAAAGAACCACTCACTACAACTCGACATGCTCATCATCAGCTTGGCTTGGCTTTGCTTTGCTTTGCTTTGCTTTCTTGAAGCTGCGCCAACCATAAGCACCATATATAGTGTAGTTGAACCATTCAATGAATTTAGTGCCCGGTTTAGTGAACAACCCTGAAGGAATAATAAATGATAAACATCCAAGCACTATGTCACTGTGTGGGGCCTGCTCCTGTATATTACTGATAGAACAATCTCTGTCAACATGGGCATAATGATTGGTCCATTTTCTTCCCACCAACTACGGAAGCTCCCAAGCATCCCAAGAGATGAAATTGCTCCATCAGCGTAGAAGGAGCTATTCGTAGATCATTTTCTGCACATTCCTCTCTCAGCAGCATATGGCATTGAACCTGCAAACTTGTTAAATACCTAAATTACAGGTATGTCTTTTGAAGATGGATCCAAAAAAGAGATGCAGAAAGTTGGCACAAAAATGTCAAAGAGCTTTCCTCTTTCTAGGACTAGTCTGGCATCTATGGAGTCTTTGTCCCTGCCAGTAGTAAGGACCCTTGCTTACTTTCTATTTTGAGTTTTGATCATGGATTCTATAATCTTCTGCCTAATTGTTTGGTTCTTGTGCTGATTTCAGGTCCAGGAGGTTGTTCTTTCTGCAGATATGCAATGTGACGAGTGCCAGAAGAGGGTTGCTCACATTATTACTAAAATGAATGGTAAGTGTATGTTACATTCCCTTCTTCCAAAAGTTACCTTTTGAGATTTTTGGAAGGAGATGTGTGCAGTGTGGTCAAGTATGTTGCATCTAATTCTTAGCGCAGCGGTCCTTATTTTTGCCACCTAAAAATAGCAAGGGAGGCCAATGGCACTCTAATTGTCCGTAGTTATTATTTATTAACCAATTATAATTTCTATTATTAGTTTTAATTAATTGACAAATAAGCCGTTGAGACTTCACCAAAAAAATAGCATGCCATATGTTTTGGTAGAAAGTCTGGGGAACAAGGGAACTGTTAATTTATAAACTGTTATTATTGTTATTTACCTTGTATTAAACCAACTGTTAAATCTTCTGGTTTTGGTTTTTCTGTAAACTTTGTTTAGTTTCCTATGGTTTTTTCACTTTGTCATCTTCTTAGTAGTCTGAACATACCGCTCTTCTGCTGGCTTACATCTTAGCTTCTAAGATATTATATAAAGACAGAAAAAAGAAAAAACAAGAACGTCGTAGGCTTATCCTTTAGTCAAGCACAATTCACCTAAATATAAAATATCTGTTCACAAAAAGTAGCATTGCACTCATCACATTGCAACTTCTTGGTGGGTTTGGTTAATTATATTACAAGAAGAATAATAGCCCTGGTTTATGTGCATTTATAGGACCCATTTATCTATATAGATTCCACCCCTAGCCTTTAACTTATTATGCTTTCTATTTGATTATTTTGAGATACATTTGTAATGGTATCTTGTCATTTTAGCTCTGATACATGCCACATCTTTTGATTCTTCAGCAGAGACAGAGTCCGTGGTGGTCAATGTGCTAGAAAAGAAGGTGATACTTACTTTTAGATTACCAACTGTTGGTGAAGTAGTCATACAGCAAATTACTCCCATCAACATGACTCCTCTCCCTAAAGTTGCTATTATCAAACGCATTTTTCGCTCTTCCCGTGGTTAACTTACAAGGATCCCCGTTCGGTAGACTGATTTGACAATATGTATGTACAGCAGAGAAAGTTTATTTATGTTTTCGTGATTGAATTTGTTTTGTAATTGCTTTCTAAATTTGCGCTACTAAGACATGAGCAGAAAATTTATGTATTCAACGCCTTTTTTTAACCCTTTGAAACAAGAATGATATACATACAGAGGTAACAGCTTTTATTATTTGATTATAGTTTAATTTATTAAATTTATTTCATACTTACACTCTGATTCTGCTACTTTATTTTTGAACCAAATAAACTTACGCAATATCATTTAAAAGGGAGTCATGAATACAAGTAGTAACTGAATTAAAAACTTGTGGACTAGCACTAAATGTAGCTACCCTAATTAGAGTATGAGTTACTATACTAGTTTGTCCCGTAACAAACTTAACTTGGAAGTTTGGATTAAGATAAAGAAAATGTCTACACCTCTCAAGGCTACACCCAAATTCAGAAACAAGAGGCAAATTCTTGTAAATAGCATCCACCACTACTTAAAAAATGTAAAAAGTTGTGAAATGTGAGTGATGTGTGATTATCATTTTTCTTCTTAGTCTAGGAAAAAAAAACATTTTACTTTTTGAAAATAACAGTCATTGTACCTACTGCACTGAAATTAGAATAATGATTTTTATGTATTGATGTTCCCCTAAGGCTGCTTTTATTAAACTTTGAAAATAAGGAAGAGATGCTTCAGTTTTTCAGGGTTGCTTTAGTTAATGGCAATGCAAATCGTGGGGGTCAAGAGATGCCTCCCATTGTCATGACCTTCTCAAATTTAGGAAGGCATGTTTGATTTAGATTCTAGTAAAAGTAAATGGTAAAAAAAACTTTTTCCAATGCACTTTCAACTAGATTTTGATTGAAGCAATAATATAGTTGTTTTTGGTAAAAATACATTCAAAAGCGCTTTTTTCTTATTTGCTTCTGTCATAATATAAACCAAACAGACACTTAATTAGGCGTTAAGGTGAAGGAGAGGATTGGAAAACTTATACCATAAACAACTTCCTCCTTTGAGAAAGTACATGAGTAAAAATGTCAGTTCCTCCATGACCACTCATATCCTCAAAGACTCAAACCCCACAATTCCCTTTTTCTATGTTTTTTTTTCTCTTATCAAAAAACAATTGTTGATTCTGTCGATACCGACTTCATGTCAGAAAAAGGAAGTATTTGCTCCATTCTCACAAACTATTCATTTTCTCTAAATCCCAATCATTTTCCAGAAGTATTTATATATTTTCATGTAGTTCGTTTTTGTTTTCTTCAATTGCAATGTTGCTGCGTGATCATGAGACTCTACATTGACTGTAATGCTTATTGCGAAAAATCAAGGATACAAGCTAAAGGTTTTAATAATGAAGTTGGTAAACCAACTGGGGTGGGCGTGGAGGAGCAAGATGCCCACTAAAGAATATAATCAAAATTCAAATATTACTGTATTTGGATTAACCATGAAAACTTGATTATTTTAATAATCGATTATTCTTATAATCGATTATAACAGAATTAGTTTTATATTTAGATGTATTTGCTGATAAATGATTTCAAAATAATTTATTTTGTTTACATTGTGTAAAAAAATCATTTTTATATAGTAAATTACAAAAAGAGATATGGAGTTATTTGTATAATTTAATAATATTTGTTTGATAGTTAATTTTGCAGGGGTGAAATGAGAAGAATATTATTGGTTTCAAAATAATCTAATAGCTTTTTAAATAAGTTTCAAACTTCTAGCTTCTCTAAAAACAGTTTTTTCTTCTTCATAAAAACAGTTGTTTTGAGATTTAAACAGTTTAACAAAACACATCAACTTATACTACAAAACAACTTTTCTCATAAAAAATAGTTGTTTGGACAAGATTTAATCTTACTCAAACACACACTTAGATTAAGCAATTGTTGGAATGACCTTCTAGACGGATGTGGTGCGCATCCCAAATTAGTAGGCATAGATGCACATGCCAAATCATCTAGAAACAAGCGGTTTTGACCATTTTGTAAGTGAGGACATTGTTTACATATATTTGCTTATACGTCTTGTAAGTCTTTTCCTTTACAATCGGCATGTACTTGCATATGTGATGGTGTGACCGAAGAGAGAGACAAAGACTTAGGATTTTGTCCTTGATGGAGACGTTCTTCGAGTCGTGTTGCGATGGTCATATACAAGCATTGATGGAAGCGTTGAGACTGGGAAAATGAGGATCAATGTTTTCTATGACTAAGTGTTATTTACCATGTTATTATAAAGAAAAAATAAATAAAGATTTAATAAATCGAGTATATCGTATTTGGCTATAGAATATTATTGCGACAAAACCATAATTCAAAATAAGTCATTCAATATTTCACAAAAAAATAAGTACATTCAAAAGACAATGGCATTTTCTGCACTAGTGCAAATGTTTTGTGTAAGTTATCTTTATTTCTTGTTTTGACTAGTGACAAAAGAAGTTGTTGCAACCACAACGACCGCCACTATGCCGATGACATTGAACAGGGGAATGAGGCAGAGGCATGGGAAAATGGGCAATGAAAATCCGTGATGCCCACAAAGCAGTCAGCGTTTCAGGAAAAGAAATAGGTAGGTGTTTTCTCCGACGAAAACAAAAATAGTGATTATGTGAAAAGGGGATCATATTCCAACGGGATTTCATTTCCAATTGTATAGTCAAGCCCTTAGAACGAACCTTTGTTCTCTAACAATGACCAGGCTCATAAATCCAATTGATACCTTTTAGGGTTCTAAATGAACTCATTAATACTAAAAATATAAAATAGTTTCTCAGTTGCACCTTTATTTTGGACCAGTTTCAATAATGAAAATGGTTATTGGTTGGTTCATGGATTATGTTCAATGGTGAAAATGAGATTACTGTTCTTCAATTTTGGTATTTTCATGTTCATTTTGGGGATTAAGGTTTAATTTTCAATTTTATAAAGGTGCCTTGTTTGGGCAGTTAATTGATATAAATAATTTACATTTTTTTAAAAAAAGTAAGTTGTCAACTAAGCAATGGTATGAATAAATTTTATTCACGTGTCATATTTAGATTTGGGCAACAAAGCGGGTACTAGAACCCTTCTAAGTTTAAGGATATCATAAAATTTACCTATTAACTAAAACCCATTCTGCATACATTGTCTAAGGGTATGTTTGGATATTTTAAATTGAGCAGAACGGTACGGAAAGGAATGGAACGAAGCGGGGCGGAGTGGAACAAATCTTCCATACCATTATTTAGATATTTTATGACGGAACAGAATAAAGTTTTCTTTCCATCGTTTGGGAAGTGAACAGAATGAAATGATTTATAATTTTTTATTCCTTTTTTACCCTTATTTAAAAAGAAAGACTATCATTTTTGGAAAAGGAAAAAAAGCAGTAATTAAATATTTATAATAATCAATACTAAATTAATCATTTATTTTTATATTTAACACTTTTTATTTTTGGTGTTTTTTTAAATATATGTATAGATTGAATTTATATAATATATATGTTCTAGGTTTATATATATACATAAAATAAATATGAAAATCAAAATGCGAAAAAATAAAGATTGCACAAAAGTGAAAAAATAACGCAATCAAAGGCATTTCGAGTAGGGGATAAAGAGCTTCGTAAAAAAAAAAAAGGGAATAGAAAGCTACACAAATCTCCAAAAATAAAAAGTTGGGCAAAATAGAGATATCGTCCAAATATAAAAAGTTGGCCAAATGGAGAAGTCGACGCGGTGGAAGCAACTTGCAGCGGCCTGCATGGAGAGGAAGAAGAAGCGACAGAGACAAGGGAGGAAGAAGAAAACCGTTTCTTGTTTAATTAATTAGGAGGAAGGATTCCATTGCATAGCCCCTAAATTGGGGAGGGGGTGCAGAGAAAAATAAGATTAGAGGATGGAATGAGATGGAATAGATCCCATTATGTTCCATTCCATTCCATCCATTTTTTTAAAAACCCAAAATGGAATCTTATTCCATACCATTCCATTTCACCCTGTTTCATCAATCCAAATAAACCCTAAGAGAGATCGGTGAAGATCGGGAAGGAGTAATGATACCAGGACAAGGCATCGATGCTTTGGCCAATGGCTGATGGATGATTGACCATGTGTTGCGAGAAAGTGAAATTGGACTAGTAAAAATAAAACCTTAATTTTATCATTAAACATCTCGATCATAATTGTAGAAAAAGACTCATCTTAAGTGCATTTATTTTTAAGGTGAGCAAGTAAGACATAACAATAATTGATTTAATAATGCACATAGTAATTCACTAAATAATCCAATGATTGGATACACTTTATCTGCTTAATTTAGAGACAAATGTACTTTAAAAGAATATGTTAACCGATTATAACAATAATCGATTATGCATATAATCGATTAATGAAATAATCAATTTTTCGCAGCTAATCCGAACACACACTAAATTTGGGGCTGCAAGCTGTATGAAATTATCAACTAAAACCCTAAGCCCTATACATAATCATTAGACAACCATACTCTATCAGTTGTCACGAGACTTCGACGAAGATGAAACCCACTACAAGCACCACCTTTTCAACCCCAAATGCATTTTTACCGGTGACCATGAGCGAGGGTCTGAGATAGTTGGAAAAAAGAATGTTTTAAGTTAAATGAAACGATGAGTTTTGCTAATATAGGGCAATGATTTGCTAAACATGGGAAGGAAGATCATGTTAGCCCTTGACTAAGACCACCTACAGTTAAAGAATTGCCGTTGACTAAGACCCGCGGGTAGTGTAGTATCCATACCCATGGGTATCCGCTAAAGTAAAATTACTAAAATACCCTATACACGTATAAACAAAATGCTTGATTATTGTTTGTTTGGTTTTTATTTGTTGAGAATGAATGCTTTTGTTTTTACACAATTCCTATTAGTGAATATTAGCGTGAATGATGTCACACAGTTCCTATTAATGAATGGTCTATTATTTTGCTACAGATTATTGTTTGTTTGGTTTATTGAATTATGTGTAAATGATGTCAAGATAGGTGAATAAAAAATTTAGCGTAATATTCAATCATTTTGTGAGGTGTTTAAATATCCATGGATGTCCTTAGATACCCGCAAATATTGATAAATTTGTTTAAAATCCGCAAGACGGATACCCGCGCAGATATGAGATGGGGATGGGTAGGAAATTCATCCAATAGGGTGGGTAGCGGGGGGTTACTACCCGTACCCACCCCGCCCCAATTACATCCCTACTTGTGAGATCGAATAAATCTTGTATGACCACACAATTAGTAGGCACAATGAATCAAAATCTTAGGATAACCTTACAATAATTATAGTAAAGGTTTTAATATCTTTTTAAATTGTTATTTTAGTGTTCACGTAAAATTTGATTCGTTGTACCTATAGGTGGGTATGCGAACCAACACGCATTGGTTCAGAGGTTAAACGGTTGAATCTATATAGATTCGCTTTTAAACGAGCTTATATATAGTAAGTTTGCATAGGCATGGGTCAAATTGGTAGTTCGCAGGTCGGCCTACATGCATTTCTAATAAAAAATAATCTTTTTAACTAAAATAAAATTTTAAAATAGAAATTGTTTTTTTATTATAAAATAACAACATGATTTTTATAAATTTTTTATACGAGTTTGACCCCATAGTTTCGTGGACAAATCCATATAAATTCGGAGTAAAGATCCTCTCCATTTCTCAAAAAAATTTAAGGCTCCATTACTATAATTTTGGATGTATAAAACACATAAAAGCTTAATAAATATCATTTATTTTAGAAATAAATATTTTTATATATCCAAAATTATAATAATCAAACCACCATTTCTTTTGAAAAATAAAGAGAATCTTTACTCATAAATTTGCACTTAAATGGACCATAATATTAGGAATCCCCATATAAGATAAAGCCCCAGTTGTGCCGAATAGGCTGCAAGATCTTGTCCGTGAGATCATGGGCTAGAATTTTCCCAATATCCATTTTTATGAAAAAAAAAAAAAACTTATTTTCCCAATATCTACGGACTACGATCATAGTTGGTTGTGTTTCTCTGAATCTGTTCCAATACGTAACCTCCACGGCTGCTTCCTCTCCTTCCGTATTAGAGCTTTCTATTCATTCAACAAGAAAAACCTAAAAACCCCAACCCTAATTATTCCTGTATCCAATCATGGCACATGACTCTCGTCGCAAGCATCACCGATCGTCCTCTCCCGAAAACGTCGAGAGATCCTTCAAGCGCCACAAGCACCGCCACCACACCCACCGCATCGGGAGCAAGAAATGCGATGAACATAGTGAAAACGACGGCGGAACAGTTGCTGCTGTGGTTCCTTCTCCAACTCGCGCTCCCTATATCCATCTCCCTCACGACGATGTGGAGGAGGGAGAGATTCTCGAGGACGACGGCGAGGTTGAAAAAAAGCATTCGGAATCTGATGCCGAATCTGGTGAAATCGAGGTCACTGGAGATCGAGATGCTCGATCTGATAAGAAAATTCTGGTATATTTCCTTCGAAATTTCCTTTTCTTTTTTAATTTCGCGCATTGCTACTTGTGACATCTGTTTGGTTGCTGAGAAAGCAGATGCCATTGGAATGGATTTCAAACTTGTTTTTGCTTTGGTAATTATATTGTATTGATTGCCAAAACCACAATATATATATTTTAAATTTTATCTCCTTGTATTAGGTATTTCAATGTATCTAACTTCCTCTCGGTGACCAAACAGAGTACTGTGATAATATATTTTCGGACTGTATAATCAGTTTTTTTTTATTCGTGAGAGCTTGGTAGAGTACCCTGTCAGTATCTCATAGATATGTAAGAACCTGCTTGCACTACACGAACATGAGTGAATTGCAAAAGAAGTCTCCCTAGGCGTTTCAGTGAAGACTGGTGGCTTACAGTTAATTTGTAAGAGCTGGTTATGTGTTTTTTTTAAATTTATTTTTGCACATGGACTGATTTAAATGCATTTTTTAATTTATCTAGCATTAACTAAATATTGTAATATTTGATATTTGCACTCAATTACTTCTTTGTGCTGGGCAGGGACTTCTCACTAAAAATTCAAAAACTAGAGGTGAGGATATTAACAATGATAAATTTATTAGTCATGAAGATGATGATTCTCCTAATCATTCAAGCGCCGTCTCTCAAGATGGAAAGGATGCTAGAGCTAGATCAGATGGTGCGGGCAATGGGTCTTTGGATCCTAAATCTTCAAAAGGGGATAAGAGGCAGAATGGGGAACTTGTAGGTTTTAAAGGAAATGAGAAACTAAAAGGTGACTACGATGATGAAGCACTGGAGGCTAATGGAGGGAAAGTAAATTATCGCAGGAATTCATCCTCAGAAAGTGGAGGAGAAAAATGTAGAATATCAGGAAGTTCTCCTTCTCATGGTAGATACAGAAGTCGATCAAGATCAATTGGTCATACTAGGGCCAGGTCTCGTTCTCAAAGTATAGTAGAGGAATATGCTCATTCCAAGAGAAGGCACTCTGGGGAACAAGGGGCCCTTGATTATACTGGCAGAACGGATTATGACCTTGATGAGGAAAGAATGAGGGCATGCCGAAAGGCGCATCGTCATGGCAATATAGATTCGGTGGTAGATGATAGAAGGGAACGCAGTACCAGATATCACAGTCGGGAGGCCCGGGATAGGGATAGAAGTAGGGACAGGGATGTGGATAGAGACTTACACAGAAAAAATAAACGAGGGGAAACTAGCAGGAATATGGAGGTTGATTGGGTGCGTAGAATGGAGAAAGAACGTGAAAGGAGCAATGAGAGGGATGGAAGGGATGTGGAAAAATTGAGGAGCAGGGAAAGGGAGGAGGATAGGGATAGGAGACGAGAAAAGGAAAGAGAGAGGAGCTGGGAGACAGTGTTTGAGAGGGATAGGAGAAGGGGAAAGGAGAGAGATAGGAGTAGGGATAGAACAAGGGGTGGCGAGAGAGAAAGAGTTTGGGAGAGTGAAAGGGATGATAGTAATCGGGAAAGTTATAACATTAAGGAGAGGGAGAGACGAGATGATAGGTATAGGCACAAGGGTAGAGACACTGCGAATGGTAAGGATAAGGATCTGCATCACATGGATAGTAATGACAATCAAGATAGATACAGAAAATATTCAAGACATGAAGAAACTGAATTCCATCGTGGCAGAAAAAGAAATTCTGATCCTGGAAAGGTTTTTAACTCTATGGGGAGTACCATGGAAGACGACGAAAGCAAACTAGAAAGGTATTTTATTATCTATAAAATTTTCTTACAAGTATGAATTTTCTCATATACATTTCCTTTTTTTCTCTTTTAAATAAATAACATACTTTTTTGTTTTATTTGATTTGATGTATATTGCTTGCAGAGGTGAGATTGAACAAGATGACTTAGATGAGGATGCATTGAATTTACCTGAACAAGAAGAAGAAGATCTCAACAGGATCAAAGAGGAGAGTAGAAGGAGAAGGGAAGCCATAATGGAAAAATACAAGAAGCAGCATCAGCAAGTAGAACAAGTGGTTGAAAATGAAGGAAAAGGTGTTATTTCCCCCCTTTTCTATGTAGATCTCAGTGATAGCATGATAGCAACTAGTATTAGTTAAAATAACCTTCGATTACTAGTTAAAATTCATTCCTGTATTTGATCTTGCTGCATAGTAGTTTGTCTTTAACTATAATCCACTTGTCACAATTTTGATTTTCAAATGATTGCTCCATATTTTAGATCATATATCTAGAATGCCTTTTTGTCATAAGAAAAACTGAAACTCTAAAGCATAGACCATGTAACACAATTTCTATGAAGCTGCACATGTGGATTTTAAGATCACCCTCACCTCAGAGTGATACCTAAATTTATATTCTCTGCTTTTGGAGCCATGTTATGTCCTTTGCTCTTCTTGATGGTAGAGGCATTGCCATTGTTTCCAAATCCATTTGCATTTTAGATCGAGGTACTTTAAAATTTTTGTACTGCTATTGATTGTATGTTTCTGTGTATGCTAAAAGTAGAAAAGTGTGGTATGAGCTTATAATATATTTTAAATTAAGCTGGACTTATTGAGGTGTGGCTTTGAGCCTCTCATGTTATCCCTTCTCTTTTTGTTAATCCTTGTAAATTATATTTTATAAGTTGACTAATATATTCTTCATATAAAATTAGTTTTTTTTTTTTTTTTGTTTTTTAAACTTCTACCATGACCTTTTGTCCTTTTTTTTAATATTCTTGGTTTCTCTTGAAAATCATTTTTTCTTTACTTTTTAGTGAGGTACAAGCTTCTCTTGTTTTCCCATCGAAATTAAGCATAAGAGTGAGTGAAATAAATGATATTTGGGTCAGACCTGATTTATACCAGTGAAGATGCTTGAGCCCATAATTCTGTGCAATAATATTCTTATCATGACACTGAATTCTGAAATTAAAAAGACTTGTAAATTTGAAGAAATTATGTATATATGTTAATGGTGTTTATCATTGTTCCATTTCCCCACTTACTATCCTCTTATTTGGACTACTTTTAGTAACTTTGTAATGCACTATTATTAGACAAGGAACCTGCGGACATTCCTGAAGCACTTGATGGTAATGATGGTGCTGATGATGCTGAAACATCATTTGCTGTCGGGAAATCTCCTCCTGAAAATTTGATTGTTGCTTCCGAGAAGATATCTGGTATTAGGGGCCTGGGAGATGGTACCCCAAAGGTTTGTCCTTAAATTAGCTTATATTTTAAAGAAAACATTACCAATTAGTTGGATTTTCGATTCTTATATATATTGGGTTTTGAAGCTCATATATTACACTTGCAGAGTGAGAGATCAGATGACAAGTTTTGTGATGATATATTCGGTGAGACACCAACTGGAGTTCGGAAATCAGTAAGTATTTGGTTAACTTGTTGCAAATTTGAATGGCAGTGGCTATGTGTCCACTCAATTGGATAAGTTGTGACTTTGTAGTAAGTTATGATATCATTTCTGATTATGGATGAATCTTATACTTCTTCGATAGTATTCTAGGAAGCCTGCTTCCTGCATCCTTTTCATTATTTCCCCCTTCCTCAATGCCTCCTTTGTCAGTATGCTTTGATATAATTCACAGAATCTCCCCCCTCCAAGCTAAGTTTCCTTCAGTGTAATAGGTGATTTTTCTTATTGGGCTCTAATCTGACATAATAAACTTACTCAGTTATTTGCTTGTATAGTAACTTCGGCAATTTTTTTATGCTTGACTTGAGTTGTTAAACTAATCATCATGTTTTTCTTTGGTGTTCTATTTTCATGTTTGTTTTCTTTTTAAATTAAGATTCCTGCATTTTTTCAGGGGAAAGGAGATGGTTTACTGATTGAGAGGGTTGGATTACGTGACAATTGGGATGATGCAGAGGGGTATTACAGTAAGTAATTAATTTGTTTGTTTCTAGCTGTCTTAATCATTCTCTTTTGATTGTTGAGCTTGACCAAATTTTTTTAGCCTTGTTTTGGCCATGTCTTGGTCAGGAGCTTGGTCAGGAGCATTATTATTTATTAGTTTTTCTATGTAACTTTTTTAATTGAGCAGTGATTGTTAAATTATTTTTGTATATGTTCTTTCAAATGTGAAGCTGTAGATTGATATTGCTATGAAATTTTGCAGGCTATCGTTTTGGTGAAATACTGGATGGCCGATATGAAGTCATTGCTGCACATGGGAAGGGTGTCTTTTCAACAGTTGTTCGGGCAAAGAATCTTAAAACTGGTAATGGAGAGCCAGAAGAAGTAGCTATAAAAATTATTCGTAATAATGACACCATGTGAGTGATCTTTGTTTCCTTGGTATAGTCATTAAACTTTTTGTCTCTCACTCACTGTTATATCTCTAATGTGACACAGGTACAAGGCTGGTATGGATGAGTTGGTCATATTAAAGAAATTAGTAGGTGCAGATCCGGACGATAAGCGTCATTGTGTTCGTTTCCTTTCAAGTTTTAAGTACAGGAATCACCTTTGTTTAGTTTTTGAATCTCTTAATATGAATCTGCGTGAGGTTTTGAAGAAGTTTGGTCGCAATATTGGCCTTAGGCTAACCGCCGTGAGAGCATATGCAAAACAACTTTTTATTGCACTGAAGCATCTCCGGAACTGTGGTGTTCTCCATTGCGATATAAAGCCAGATAATATGTTGGTATGCCTAAAATATTGTTTTGTGCATATACCATTTCTTTTCAAAGGCATTAGTTTGTTTCTTGTCAAGAAGAAGTATCCAGTTTCTCCTGACCTTTTTTTATTTTCAATTTCTTCTTTTGACAAGGTGAACGAGGCAAAAAATGTTTTGAAGCTTTGTGACTTTGGTAACGCCATGTTTGCTGGTAAGAATGAGGTTACACCATATCTTGTAAGTCGCTTTTACCGTGCCCCTGAAATAAGTAAGTCCCATTCATTGTACTTGTGATTTCATCATTCCTAACCTCCTTTTTCTTGTTTATTATCTTATGATTGCCAACTTTTGGGCTTTTGAATGTTTCTATGCAGTACTTGGCTTGGCATATGATCATCCATTGGATATTTGGTCTGTTGGCTGTTGTTTGTATGAAGTCTATACAGGGAAAGTTCTTTTTCCAGGGCTTACAAACAATGACATGCTACGGCTTCACATGGAATTGAAGGGTCCTTTTCCGAAGAAAATGCTACGCAAGGTAAACATTTAATGTTTTATTTAATATTTTATCATGAGTGTTCAACCACTGTTTGAGCTTTCAGTATGAATTGTTTTAATATTTGATACAGGTTTGTTTTTGTCCTGTCTGTCCTTTTTTGGGTATCTGATGCGACTTTAGATCCTAAATTAAACCCTTTGTGGTCTGTACGTTCAATTGAATTTGTGGTGTAATGAAATGACATCTAGTTTTCTTAATTATCTTCCTTGCAGGGAGCATTTACTGAACAACATTTTGATCAGGACCTGAATTTTCTTGCTACAGAGGAGGATCCTATAACAAAAAAGGTGAGCTAGACTTCAGATTGTATTTCGAAATTGATTCTGTTGTCAATGTTATGGTTGGATGTCTTTTAAACTGTCTGAATGATGGTGTTAATATTATTCCTTAGACCATGAAGCGGATGATTCTCAACATAAAGCCAAAAGATATTGGAACAATAATCACCGGTTCTCCTGGGGAGGATCCAAAGATGTTAGGCAGCTTCAAGGATCTCCTGGAGAAAATTTTTGTCCTGGATCCGGACAAGAGGTTGACAGTCTCACAAGCATTGAACCATCCATTCATCACTGGCAAGTGAACAATGTTGCTGATTTTGACTCCCGAAATGATGTTCACTGATGTGTACATAATGATCTAATTCATCTTGAGGTTCTAATCATTTGGCATTATTGTTTTCTCTGTATGGCCGAAGGAGTGTCATCAGTGTAGTTGGCCTTTTGAAGTGAAAAAGGGTCACGTCTGGTCAGGCGTAAACCTCACTGGCGGTTCTTTCAGTCGAATGTACTGTTTCTATTGTAAGACAACTAGCCGATGGCAGTTTCCCCCTTCTTTTGTGATCATTATGAATTTTAATTTTTGTCAGTTCCCTTAGTATAGCTTTATTTGTACTTAAAACATTGCTTTTGCAATTAAACCCGTGGAAAATTTTATTATGGGAATTTTTATTTCGTATAATTATAAACTTGTGCTTCTACGATCCTTTGCAGATGATAGACTGGTTTATTCTTTCTTTGCTCTTTTTCTCTTTTATATTCTGCTTCTACCAATTTAACAATAATTGATTTTGGTTAATATTACTTAGTATTTACATACATTATATTCTTATCCTCCTTAGTTGCCACTATTACTGCCAGTTCATACTTCTTTGCAGTTTCATTTAACTTCCTTGGATTATGGAGATTCTAATTTAATTTCTCATTCAGGAGGCCTATCACTGGTTTGAGGCATCCCTCCCGTGCTTAGATGCTTCAAAGGAACCCAGGAGAAGGTACCTTGGTTTGTTTATTGGGAGATTAATTTCACAAAGCTGAAGAAATTATGATTTCCATTAAAATTTGTTATCAATGTCAATAGAATAGCTGCTGGGTTTGAATGGGAATGTATTAGGAAGAGTCTCAACAACCTATTTTCAGCCATGAGGAAAGTCAATGGTCGTGATTTCTGTCCAAGCACATGAGCGTGTGATTGTTTTTTTATAAAGCTAGGTGCATCAGTTAGGGGGAAGGGGAGTGGTTAGTATCGAACCTGCATTAGAGATGCAGGTGTTACTAGGCCAAATGCCTAATTGCCACTGCCTTCGAAATAATTCAGTATAAGTGGCAGAATTGCTAAATGCTTTTTTGTCCAATTTTTTCTGGGTGTTCTTTTTAGGCTCGACTTGAGCCAGTCATATAGATATTTTATTTCTTGAATGATACGTGAGCATCTCTTTCCATCTGGTATTTTGTATTCTTTTGTTAACTTTTATTTTTTTTAGCTTTGCCTATATGCATATCCTAATGAAATTCTGTTGCATTTATCCATGGCTGGTCATTCTGGAGGCATTTTACTGGAGGTGTTTGGCTGTGTTCTTGAAGCAAATTCATATCTCAGTGAGTATTCAATTCAGAAACTTTTGTTATGTTGAACTTGTGGTATGTCAATTCCCTATTCTATTTATATTTTAGAGAATAGAGTTCTAAAAACAGATTTTTGCTTTGAGGAAAATTCATTTCTTGAAAGTAGTGCAATACACCCCCTTAATGGTATGTTTGGTATGAGGTTAAAAATGGAGGTGAAAATTTCATGGATCAGTTTTATTTGTTAATTTGTATTGAAAACTCATCCATGAAATTTTTCACTCCCATTTTTACACCCCACATACATTTAGGGTGTGGACTGTGGAGACATGGTGAGGGCACCCCCATGCTCAATAAGCACTTACAGGGGACTTGGAGATATTCCCCGCCAACTGTACATCCCTGGATTTGAACCCATGCCATGTGTTTGTCATGGATTGAGGGTGACTAAGCGAGCAAACTCCTATTGGCACCCCTTAGTGTCCTTGACTTCATGACATGCACTACTATGCATGATAATCTAAGCATTTTTTTAATTTTTAAAACGTGGAGAATAGAGAGAATAAAATAGCTTTAAAAATTAAAATAAACTAAATGTTAGCCATGGCGTACTAAACCACAACTTCATATTTTTTAGGATAAAACTTGTATATTGGAGAAATAATGACCAAAACTAGATTTTCGTATTAATACAAGATGTGTGGTAGACCCACTCACCTACAATTAAACATTTATATTAGAAGGGGTTGACAGGCAGCAAGGGGAATCCACCCACACGTGTATAATAAAAAGTATTGTCTCTTCCCAAATTGCGTAATCCACCCCAAAACCTCCAAGTTGCAGAATCAGTCCCTCCACTTCTGTTAGGCCCAATAAGGCCAGAGTTTGGATAGTTAGTTTAGTGGGTGGTTGAGTTAGTTAGGTTGGTAGTTACTAGTTAGACAGAGGGATTGATAGTTAAATAGGCTAATCTGTATAGGAGGAAGCATTCTTTGGATTTGTGAAGTTGTAAACAGAGCTACTGCTCAAATGTGAAAGGGGAAACCCTTTGTTGAAGGGACAACCCTTGGAGGAGAATTCTTTTCCTTATTCTTCTCATTTTCAGTTTAGTAATAAAGTTGTTCTTCCTTGTCTATTTTCTATGAACTTCTCAGTTCTCTTTCTCTGATTCCTGACAACTTCCATATTTATTCTCCCCACTAACACTGCCTATTTATTCTCTCTACTCTTACTAGCTGTAAATGCTCCTTATTGCCCCTCTTCACTCTCTCCAATCCCACTTACTATCTGGTTAGGCTGCTAGTTAGACAGAGGGATCGATAGTTAAATAGGCAAAACTGTATAGGAGGAAGCATTCTTTAGATTTGTGAAGTGGTAAACAGAGCTACTGCTCAAATGTGAAAGGGGAAACCCTTTGTTGATGGGGCAATCCTTGTAGGAGATTTCTTTCTCCTTATTCTTTTCATTTTCAGTTTAGTAATAAAGTTGTTCTCTCTTCTCTGTTTTCTATGAACTTCTCAGTTCTCTTTCTTGGGTTCCTGACAACTGCCCTATTTATTCTCCTCACTAACTCTGCCTATTCATTTGCCTATTTATTCTCTCCACTCTTACTCGCTGTAACTGCTCCTTATTGCCCCTCTTTACTCTCTCCAATCCCACGTACTGTCTATTTTCCGTAACCCTCTTAGGGAAACTCCCCCTGCTGCCACTCTCACCCCTAATTCTGTGTCTATCAATATGCCTTGGTTTATAACTTGGATTGGAAACCTTTTGGAACTATATTATCCTTAGATGTTGGTGTAGCTGGTTTCTGCCTCAGATTCTCAATAAACCTTTCCTTTTTACTTGATATTTGTCACCATTTGTCTACTTTAATATCCTGATCTCTTAGTAATGTTGTGTAGCTTAAATAATGTTATAACACAATAATGCAAAACTTATTTGCAAAGTAGGCCTTGAAGATTGATAGTGTGTGGTAAAGGCTTTGTTGGGAGAGGCAAAACCCATTTTGGTGATTTCTACGCCTCAAAAGGGATTAGTTTTCGACTATCGGTTGGAGGATACCCTTGTGTGCACCAAAAAAAAATAGGCCTTGAAGATTGATAGAAACCCTCTTTACATAGATCATATCCTATATATCTTTTGAAATGTTATATATAGCTAAAGATCCTTCAGCATTGATGTGGACCCAAGAGTACCGTTGTTTGTAGGCAAGAAATGCTGCAATCCTGATTATTCAAGGGTAATTGGGTTCTGTTATTCTCTTGATATGTTCACATAATGGTGAACATAGAGAATAATGAAAAGATCATTTAAGTGGCAGTTACTTAAGTATGGACGAGGTAACAAATTTCACTAGGTGAACTTGAATCCCCTTTTAGTTTCATCTTTTACGGTTGCATGTCCTTTTACCATCACCTCCTCCACCCATTTTCTTGGTCTATGACTTCCCTTTATATCTTGCTGTCCCAAATTTAGATTTTGGGCTTGTGACCTGAATCTGTTATTTCTTAATCACAAGCTGTTACATTTTAGCTATTTATGATAGCTAGTGTAGCTTACATGATAAGCTAACATGATAAGCTAACTGTAGGAGTTTGGATCAGCTAAGGCAATCCTATTCGAGTGAGGTTTACACTCACTTTAAGCTATACACACATACTCTAACAGACCTCAATGAACTAGAATCTTTCTCCTTATGTTTGTCCTTGTGTCTGTTTCTTTTATTACTAGCATGTAATTATGCTAACAACTTATTAATGCTTGTTAATTTACAGCGAAGTATTTATTTGGCAATAAATGGTTCTAATTCTAGTTTAATGTTTTAATTGTGATATTTCCTCTGGTTAAATTTAGACTAAATAGATCCGCTGCTGTCCATAGTATTAGGTTTTAAATTTGGGATCCTTCTAAGTAGAGCTGTCAATAGTGGGTTGTAACCTGTGAGCCAACTTGGCTCACTATGGGTTCGAGTCGGGTTGAGTTGAGCTATTTTGTTGGCAATAAATGGTTCTAATTCTAGTTTAATGTTTTAATTGTGATATTTCCTCAGGTTAAATTTAGACTAAATAGATCCGCTGCTGTCATAGTATTAAGTTTTAAATTTGGGATCCTTCTAAGTAGAGCTGTCAATACTGGGTTGTAACCTGTGAGCCAACCCGGCTCACTATGGGTTCGAGTTGGGTTGAGTTGAGCTATATTGGTTTACAAAAAAATTTGACCCGACACATTTATGGGTTAAACAGGTTCGAGCTGGATCTGCTCACGGGTTGAAGAATAAAAAAAACAGACACATCCACATAGGTCCGACCCCTAGGCTGAAACCCTAGCTATCACTTTCTCTCATCTCCTGCCACCACCATGAGCAACTACCGACAACTTGCTGACGCCACATGCAAATAAGAGCATCATCCACCCACCATGGATTAAAAGCCCCGCCATTCATTGCGAACAGACGAAATCGTGTTGAACCATGTGTCTGCAACAACCACTCAAACCACTGTAGTTCGCCGCTAGTCTGCCACTGCTCCATGATTTTGTCGTGTGACCAGCATCAAGAACATAACTAGGTGACCACTCCCTCTCTTGCTTCAGTCACATCTCAGAAATTTGATTTTGTGGTTCATTTATCAAAGACAAAATTCACCGATTTCTCATAGGATCAGATTGAGTAGCATGTAAGTTTTTAAAAAATACATGACAAATATAAGTACTAAATTGAAACATAAGAAAATACCTTATGATACTTCATGAACTTGAGTTAAGCTACATAGTAAATCCTTTTATGGGTTTTGATAAAACTAAAATAAGTTTTTAGTCCCTATAAATATGTGCTCTTTTTGAATTAGTCCCTGGAAATTTTTTGGTGCGGTTTGGATCCTTCAAGTTTCAAAACCTTTGTTTTTAGTCTCAACTGTTACTTGGCATTGAGTGATGATGTGGCAAACAGGATGTAGTGCCACTTATGAACTAATAATTGACGTGGCAAATTGTGATTGCCAAGTTAGGATGATATGGGATTTAGCTGGTCACCTGCAAAGCACGTGATCATCAAATGATAGGGTTTCTCGTGTGTGACTGTGCTGCCTCTCCATCTGGAGCTCTCACTCTGTCACAGTGTCACTCACTCTCTCCATCTTCCATTCTTCCCCTTCCCTCCCAGGCTCCCACCCTCTCAAATTTCAAGGTCTTCCCTTCCCCTACCCTCTCAAACCCTGCAGCGCTGTCACAGTTCCAATGTAGCACCAGCAGTCGCTCGCAGTAGCATGCGATGGGGTTTTGATGTTGGTGGATTCAGATATTTGGGTTGGGGTTTCGGGTATTGAGATTCAGGGAGGTGGGGCATTGGGCGGGTTTTACGGGACCCGGCATAGTGATGGTGGGTGAACAAAAGAAGGAATCGGAAGAGAAAAGAGTGAATTTTGTGGTGAGTGAATTTTTTCCCTCGCAGTTTGAGATTTGTAAAGTGGAAAGGAAGGGGGAGTTAGTGGAGGGACACCACTCTTGACCGAAATTAGTGTTTTGTGCGCTATGTTCGAATTTGAAGCAACAAAAAGGAAGATTATCAAGAGAAGAGACCAGGATTGTGAAATGCTGGCTTTGTTTTGGATTTAATAAATTGAGTCGAATTTTACAGTGTAGTTGGCTGAGACTTTGTTTTTTGTAGCCCATCCTATTCTCGGGGAATAAAATGTTCATAAAAATTATACATTGAATAAAAAATTTCGCATATAAACCTGTATTATCAGTGGAACCTCATAGGATTTATGATCCTAACTATGCTATACCACTATCATACAGTAATCCCACGTGATTTTGGTTCTATCTTTACCCGATGTAGATCTATAGTAAATTTATCACCTAATTTTGAAGTTAATCACTTCAAACATCTCAAATCTCATTTTTTATGGGAACCCTTAGTAACTTAGAAGACAAGGCAGTTATTTTGGTTGTTCTTTGAAGTTTAAAGTTGGGGAAAGGGGGTTGGGGTAATTCCTTATGAGCCCATACCTTCATTTGGGAAATGCTCGTACTTTGGTTATTTGAGCACGCACCAGGAAAAATGTCGAGATAAGGTTTATTGGTGAATTTTTATTTTCATACTAATGGAACAAAGCCCTGAGATAAGATAGAGTTGAAGCCAAATCTTAGTTGGGCAAAGATCTCTCCGTATCATGACTAATGAAAGGAAGCCCTCCGGCTATCTATCCGCTACAATATTTGTTTGTACTGAGCTACTCTGGTGATCCTGTCTGGAGCAAGCTCTTCATGTAAAAGTCTCAACCTGTACTGATGCGGAAAGTTTCATATGAATCATATTCTTAATAGCTCATATTATGTAATTATGTAATACGGGTTATATATACTGTTTTTTTCTTATTTTTCAAACTTTTGTTGGTCCAGAGTTAACGGTTACTTCTTTAGGTACATGTTTTTTTTCAACTTCATACCCTTTTGGGTGATACCAGGGGTAGACTTTGTGGGACTCTACTAATGTAAATTAAGGAAAACCTCAGTCATAGTTAGCAATCTTAAAGATAATGGTTCTTTCGCTTTAAGAATACTGCAAGTTAAGTCATTATGGTAACGTATATGGTAATTTGATGGATCTTTTGTTTGAATTTACGTTAAAGACTACTCTTACACTTTTTTTTCGGTTTGGGTGAAAATGGGATGGATGAAAATGAAAGAAGAGAAAATAGAATAATTTTGTGCACGTAATAAAACTTATTAACTTACTAGTAATCGTGAGTAATATGATAATATATTTATATTGTTATTATAAGTTTTGAAATAGATGTTGAAAAATGTTTCTTCAGTTTATTTTTTTTATATTTTTTGGTGGTAATTTTTTTATTTTTTTTTATTTCTATGATTTTATTATGTATTTAAACATTATGTTAACATATCATATTGACTCGATTTTTGTCCTAAACAGTATCGGGTCCTGTTGTGTTATGTTCGAGTCTAAACAAATAATCTTATTGGGCTAGGTTTTAACCAATATAGACTTGTCCCATGAAAACTTTGAAGCGCTTATAATTTAGAGAATTTTCCTCATTGATCATGCATGAAACAATGTTCTGGGTTTTGATGCTTTCGTATGTGTGTAGTATATATATATATATATATATATATATATATTGTAAAAATGAATTTTGACTTAGTTTTGACTAAGGTTATGTTTGGGAGTTTTAAAAGAGATGGAGTGAAGTGATTAGTAATGGAGTGAGATGTAGTGGAATGGAGTGGAGAGGGAAAAGCATACCACTTAGTGCATGTTTGTATTACAGTTTGCATTTGGTAAACGTGGATTAGTGACTCCTAAATTATTGTTGTAATTTTTTTATGATGTTTGGTTTCTAGTTGGAAGAATTAATTTTGGGATCAAACGTGAGTTTGGATGGAAGCAAGAATTTGTTGCTTTTGCGTTTGTCAGAACTCAGTTTGAGCTTTTCAATTATTACTTTTATCATATTATCTCTAAAAATTAATCACTATTCATATTTATTTAAAAGTTGAAAAACATTTTGGTAATTAAACATTCGAAAGTCACTTTGAATGATACAATTTAAATAATATTCATTCTATCAAAATTATTTTTAATAATAAAGTATTGTAACATAAGTCAATTACTACTAACACATTTTTAATCAAAATTCAGTTTATGAAATTCATTTCATCAAAACTTAGTTCAGCAAACGTTAAACCAAACGTATTCTTAATTATTTGAAAGTTTTAACTTAATGTTGGAATGAAATAAAAATTTTAGTTCCAACATTACTTTTTTTTAATTTTCATTGTCCACAACAATATTAATCAATTAAAAAATTAAAATAATAAGCACATGATGACCAAGCCTACAACCACAGTTGCTTCACCTGAAGATGGGATCGTGGCGGTTTTTTTTTTTAAAAAAAGATAGATAGTCGCCGTCAATGGTTACTAATGTCATTCTGACTTCATTTCAGTATTTAATGCAAATCAATTAAGAATCTTTAACTCAGGAATCTTTAACAACACACAGTAATGTCTTCCACAGGGATTTAGAAAGTTAATCATAAGCAAAAAAATCATTAAAAAAGTGAGAACTTGCCATTGAAGAGAGGAGAAGAATGTTGTGATGTGCCTGCAAATGGAGTTGAGAGAGGAAGAACGTGAACTGCTGGAGTCTGGAGTGTACTGAAAAATGATGTTTTGTTTTTTTCTTTTCAAGTGAGGATAATTTGTAAATTGCAGTATAAAATAAAATAAGAGGGAAATGTTCCTTCCCAAATCTCCAAATTTGAGGGTGTGAAAAATTGAAAGAGTGGGTGGGATGGAATGATTTGGATGATCATCCTAAACCATCTCATTTCATTAGTTACTAAACTACCAAACAATGAGTTAAGTATTTTTAACTATTCCATCTCATTACTAACTATCCCACCCGATGTCCCAAACATAACCTAAAAGTGTATTTTGCGGTAAAGTTATTTATGTTTTGATCTTTTTTCTTAAAAAAGTGGTCTTGGTATATTGAAGATTATTTTGTTACATTCAATTTTGTAACATTAGGTTAGGGTACTAGTTGAATACTCATATCGAACAGAAAGAATAGTTGTAAGATTTGGATACCAACACAATTACAAGTAATTGACAAATGATTTTTTCAAACATGTTTAAAAAGAATTAAAAACTCAGTTTTGACACTCCAAACCATGATTTAGAGGTGTCAAATGAGTTCTTAAACACACACTCCATTCCTTTGTTTGAGTTTTTCAAGCTTCAAGGTTTGAAACACCAATGTGTGTGTATTTGTTTGCTACGCATTTTAGTTTGGCATGTGGGTGCTCTTATGTCAAAAGAAAACTTTATGACAAGTGTGGTCAACACATAAGACAATATTATTAGATTTATGTGATTATAAGTGGGTACCGAGCTATTACGTATTTCAAAATAAAGTAAAAATATATATGAAAATGTGAGTGTATTGTACGTAAATCAAAATGAACATTAAAATATTTAATCTCAAATGAACTTCTTAAGCTCCGCTTATTTTATAGTCATTTTAATGACGGCTAAAACTACTTACGAGAACAAAATTAATAAATTAATTTTGAAATCATTTTGAATATAAGTAGACATCTTTTTATTTTATTATATATAATTTTTTGAATTTTATATAAATAGTTATAATTAAACATGCAATGTGTGTATAATAAAAAGTGTGTATGAATAATACTTTACCTTTATTTTCATCTCCAATTATGATTTATAAGGTAAAATTGTCTTCGGAAGAGGATAACTTTACATTTGCTTAAAAAAAAAACTCATATTTAATTATGTTGAAAAACAATTTTATGGTTAAACTGATTATTGTTGGAATACACCACTTACTGCACTCACACTTAGAGAACAACGAAGAAAGATAGAAGGATTAAAGAGAAGAGTTTTTGGAGAAGATAGAAATATAGGCAGAGAACACTTTGATATTTTTCAGAATCACTTCACTTATTCTCATTCACTATATTACACTTATTTATACACGTATGAGATTAGTTACAAGCCAACTAACTCATGCACTTATACACCTAAACATTTCTGTTATATCACAACTGAATTAATTACTTTTCTTAACACACCCCATTAATTCAGTTCACTACACTAATCTAACCAAGACAAGATATGCAAAGTACATCACTATAAGAACTGACATCCCAACTAGGTTGGCACCTTAGCGCTTACCATTCATTTGCTACATATCATGTGTTAGTTAGTTTCAACAATGACACAACACTAAGCTTGTTTCTCAGCTCTTTGAATTTATCAGCCTTCAAAGCCTTGGTTAGCAAATCTGTAACCTGTTCTCCTGTTCGGCAATATTCCAGCACAAGTCTCCCTTTACTCACTTGATCCCTTAAAAAATGATATCTTGTCTCAATATGCTTGCTTCTTCCATGTGCAATAGGATGCTTGGCTAAATTGATTGTTGATTGATTATCAACATACAGTGTAACCAAATCAGAATCTTTTACCCTCATTTCCTTCATTAGTGAGTCAAGCCACATTGCTTGACATGCTCCCATTGCAGCTGCCACATATTCAGCTTCACACGAAGACAAAGCCACAATTGATTCTTTCTTTGAGCTCCAAGAGATTGGAGCATTTCCACACATGAATACATACCCTACTGTGCTCCTTTTGTCATCTCTATCCCTTGACCAATCTGAATCTGAATAACCAAACAACTCTCCACGATCACTGTTGTTGTATTGGTTTGGAAACAGAATGCCATAGTCCAAAGTTCCCTTCACACATCGCAATATTCTTTTTGCAGCAAGCAAATGTGAAAACCTTGGTTTCTCCATATATCGGCTAATTAAGCCTACACTAAATGCTAAGTCAGGACTAGAGTTGCAAAGATACCTTAATGATCCTGCTATTTGTCTGAACTGAGTTGCATCAACTAGCTCCTCCTCACCTTCTTTCTCTAGTTGCAAACCAGTTTTAGTAGGTGTCACAGCAGGATTACAATCCAACATGGTAAACTTCTGCAAGATATGCATACTTGCATTGATGCATCAAAACTCCACTTGCTATTTTCTAAAATTCAATTCCCAAAAAATATGCCAATTGTCCCAAATCGATCATCTCAAATTCCCTCATCATATCTTGTTTGAAATCTGTGATTTCTTTGACATTGTTGCCAGTCACTAGTAAGTCATCCACATATAGGCACAAAATCATCAAATGATTCTCAGTTTCAGCCTTCACATAGACACCATGTTCAGAGACACACTTTACAAATCCCTTTTGACATAGAAAACCATCTATCCTCTTATTCCAAGCTTGTGGTGCTTGCTTCAAGCCATAAAGAGCTTTCCACAGTTGAAACACCTTTGATTCCTGCCCCTTTATTTCAAATCCTGGTGGTTGTAATACATAAACCTTTTCATCGAGAGGTCCATTCAAGACAGCAGACTTCACATCCATTTGGAACATAGACCAGTTCCTCGAGCTTGCAAGAGCCACAATCAATCTCACTGTCTCAATTCTTGCAACTGGTGCATTCACTTCACCATAATCTATCCTAGCTCTTTGCAAATACCCCTTTGCAACTAGTCTTGCCTTGTGCTTGACAATTTCACCACTCGGATTTACTTTAACTTTGTAGACCCATTTTACAGCAATAGCTTTCTTCTGTGGAGGTAACTGAACCAAGCTCCAAGTCTGATTCTTCTCTATGGATTTGAGTTCATCTTCCATAGCTGCAACCCACTTATCACTTCTCATAGCCTCTTCAAAGCTCACTGGTTCTGCATCTGCAAATAGTGCAATGTGCACTAACTCTCCTTCACTGTCTACAGCTGTATCAGGGATTATGTCATATTCTCTTAACCTTGCCAGAACTTGCTTTACCCTTTGAGATCTTCTTATGTCAGTCACAACCGGGGCAGGTATTCAATCAGCAGTAGCATCATGCAAATCAATCATCATTCTTCTTTCTCTGGGATCAGATTCAGATTTCCAATTCCAGCTCCTTTGCTCATCCACTACTACATCTCTGCTAATTATCACTTGCTTGGTAGCTGGACTGTACAATTTATAACCACAAGTCACATGATATCCCACCAAAATCATTTGTTCTGATCTATCATCTAGTTTTTTTCTTAGTTGCTTGGGGACACGTCTGAAGCACAAAGCACCAAAAACCCTTAATTGTGTCACATCTGGCCTATTGCCACTCCATGCCTCTTCGGGTGTTTGTCCTTGCAATCTCTTTGTTAGACTTTTGTTAAGAACATATACGGTTGTCGCAACTGCTTCACCCCACAAGTAGTGAGGCAATTTCTTGCTTTTCAGCATACTTCTCACAATATTCATAATGGTTCTGTTCTTCCTTTCTGCAGTTCCATTATGCTGTGGGGTGTATGGAGGAGTTGTCTTATGCACAATTCCAGTTTTCTCACAAAACTCATGAAACTCACTTGACACATACTCACCTCCTCCATCAGTTCTTAGAGTCTTTATACACTTGCCACTTTGTCTTTCAACTAGAGTTTTGAATTTCTTAAAGATTTCAAAAACATCACTCTTTCTTTGAATCAAATAAATCCAAACTCTTCTAGTGAAATCATCAAGAAACAGAACAAAGTACCTGTTACCACCAAGAGATTCAGTTTGAAGGGGTCCATACACATCAGAATACACGATTTCCAGTTTAACCTTGGATCTCATTGGAATTTGCTTCTGAAATACTTTCCTAGTCTGCTTGCATTCTAAGCATTCTTCACACATCTCTTTAGGCACTTGGATAGGTGGAAGACCATGCACCAATCTTCTTTTGGACAGCAAGTTTAGATCCCTGAAATTCAGGTGTCTAAACTGATAATGCCACAATCAATCATTACTGTTAATTGCTGAGGATAGGCATTTATGTTCCACTATCTGCAATCCAACCTTAAAGGTTCTATTTCTTGACAAAGGAGCCTTCATTATCAACCTCTTCTCGCTATCAAATACCCTCGGCACACCACCTTCCATGTTCATTACAAATCCCTTTTCCAGTAATTGACCTAGACTGAGGAGGTTGTGTTTCATACCTGGAACAAATAAAACTTCAGATGTGATGCACTGATGTCCATCTTTTCTCCTGATCATGACTTGTCCAGAACCCTCAGCCCTCAATGTACTATCATCAGAAAACTTCACACTGCACTTTACTGATTCATTAAGATTGATAAACCAATGTTTTCTGCCTGACATATGAGTTGAGCAACCTGTATCCAAGTACCACGAATCTGGACCACTGTCACTACCTGTTGTGGTTACCATCAGTAGCACCTGATCACCATCAGAATCATCACCTTCAGCAAGTTGTGCTTCATCTTTTCTAGGCACCCTTTTGCAAAGTGGCCCCATTTTTGGTAATTGTAACATTGGATGTTACTTTTATCAAACTTGTCAAATTGCTGTCTTCCACCCCTTCCTCGAGAGCTACCAGATCCTCTTCTTTTCGGGTATTGATCATTGCTCCTTTGTTCAGAATCCTCTCTTCCGGTCTCACTATTCTGAGAATGCCTGCTCTTATTGGTCCTCCATTTTCCTCTGCCTCTTTTACTACGTTCAAACTTCTTGGAGTCTTTGGACTGAGCCTGCAAGGCTTGCTCAGTGACTTTCTCTGTAGCCCTTTCAGCTCTCTCTTTGGCCCTTTGTTCTTGTGCCTCGAAAATGCACTGAAGATCCTCAATCTTCATCTCATCAAGATCTTTGGAAGATTCAATGGAAAAAACTATATGATCATATTGTGTGGGCATGGATCTTAAAATCTTCTCTATGATCATTTCACTGATTAGTTTTTCACCATAGCTCCTCATTTGATAAGTAAGAGTGGTTACCCGATTAAAGTAGCTTGCTACCTCCTCATTGTTTCCCATCTCCATCAGCTCATGTTGTCTTCTTAGAGATTGAAGACGCACTTTCTTTGTCTTCTCGGCACCAGCACATGCAGTTCCAAGAATATCCCAAGCTTCTTTGGCCGTAGGAGCTAGAATAATCTTTTCTAAATGTACTGCATCAACACATTGATGAAGTATGAAACGTGCTTTGCAATCTTTCTTCAAGACATCTTCATGAGCAGCCTGTTACTCATCACTTGCATTCTTGGCCAGCTCCCCAATACCAATTGTCACCGTTTTCCATAAATCTTGAAAACCAAGAATCTCTTTCAATTGAAGACACCATTTATCGTAGCACTTGCCATCAAGAATTGGAAGGTGAGCAGGGAAGTTACCACTTGCGGAAGCCATTGTATCACACTCCAAGAACCACGATATTCACTTCAATATCGTGAGGTCTAGGATCACTCGCTCTGTATACCAATTTGTTGGAACACACCACTTACTGTTGTTGGCCCAAACAACCATTATCCAAGAGGGGGTGAATTGGGTTTATAAAATTTTCTAGATTTGTTTAGCAAAAGCGATTTCTCTATTAAAACTTAATGCGCATACAATGAAAATAATCGAAGCAATAAAGAATAAGATGAACAATAAATTACAATATAAAAGAGATATGGAAGAAGAAGCTTGCAAACCAGATTTATCCTGGTTCAGCCACCCACCATTGGTGACCTACATCCAGTCCCCAGAATATGTTTCCGGGTTTTATCCACTAATACCAAGATTGCAGGTGCCTGAAAACCTTTACACCACAGAGCACTCTAATCACGCCTTATGGGATACCTCACCCACGTATAATAGCCTCAACGATCTTTAACACCCTCCCTCGCGCCCCCGGGATACCTCACCCCCGCTTCTGAGGCTAAAGTCGCACACCAAAGGGATGCCCCACCCTTTATAACAGAAGGATACCTCACCTTCTAATCAAAGGGATACCTCACCCTATTTTTGAGTTGATACAAGAGTAAAAGAAATTGAAGCACTCTAGATAGTGCAGATAATACAAGTTGAAGAACCTATGAGTATGATGAACTTTATCACAAAATTTGGCTCAAGGTGTTATGATTTTTTGCTCAATGTTCTTCCGCAGGTGTTCTGAAATCTCCCACTGTATATTATTGCGAAATCAGAACGTTGGGACTTAAATGGGGAAAGAGCTGAGTTTAAGCAAATATCCGTTCAGGTTTTACCGTTGTTAAAGGATAGAAAAATAAGTGTTAACCGATTGATTCAATTAAAAGCTCGTTAAAATACACTTTTGTAGCAAGTAATCGATTTACTTAAAATGACAATTGATTGGCATTAAAAATAAGAAGTGTGCATCTAATTGAAAAAGGTAGGCAATCGATTGACATAAAAATTTATATACATTTGAAAAAAAAAAATGTTCAATCAATAGATAGTAGTTTGAATCAGCATATACATTCCTTTGAAAATAATGTCAAGTGATTGAAAGTTATGGCCAATTAATTGAGAGAAAAAGAAAAGTTTGTAATATATCAATTGCACACATATTGTACTTTCTTTGAAAAAATCAATTTATTTAAAAACTTTCATTCATGTTAAAATCAATTTTACCATATGCCTAATTTGAAAAACACTTTGCTAATCAAATGTTTGATTAGAGGCCTTTGACCTAATTGCCAAATCAAGTTTTAGTCATCATACTCTTACAAGACATCTAAGATCTAGTATATTTACCCAATCCTGCTTGAGGTCTTGATGTTTGAAACTTTGATACTTCTAGCTTATTTATTTCTTGTTTTGCCAACCTTTGCGTACTTTCATGCTTGTTAGAGATATTGTCTATTGTCCTGCATGTTCATAGGTAGCGTTGGACATGCATCATATATTTATGCCATATTTTTCCATCAACATATGTGTACATGTATAACACATTTCATCAAGCAATATTTGACATCATCAAAACTTAATATATTGAAACCTATGGGGTTTCACAACTGCACTCACACTTACAAAACAACGAAGAAAGAGAGAAAGATTAAAGTGAAGAGTTTTTGGAGAAGATAGAAATATAGGCAGAGAACACTTTGATATTTTTCAGAATCACTTCACTTATTCTCATTCACTATATTACACTTATTTATACTAGGAATAGCAAAGTGGGTCAACCCGCCTCGCCCCGCCCGCCATTAACCCACCTTAAACTGGGTTGGGCGGGCCAACCCGTTTTAGTCATGTGAGTTGAACCCCCCCAGCCCACCCCGCCTAATGGTGGGTTGGCGGGTTGACCCGCCAAACACATGAAACCTTAAATTGGGTTGGTGGGTTGGCCCGCTATAAAAATAAAAAAATTAAAACAAAAAGCATATAACATTTCTTTTTTTGGGCAATCTTCATGCCCTTTATTAAATTATTATTAAAAAATTAGAATAATCTTATCTTATAACATACAATTCGTGTTATAAAAGTAAAGATATTATTTTTTTAGTATGAAATAATTCCAAGTAACAATTAAATTAAATTAAATATTATTAAATAAGTAATAAATTAATATAAAAAAATTATGTTTTAATATGACGGGTTGGCGAGCCAACCCGCCACCGACTCATTTTTGGGTGGGTTAAGCGGGGCGGGTCAAAGTGGGTTGAGGACCCTAACCCACCCCGCCAAATTTTGGCGGGTTGACAGGTTGACCCGCGGGTTACAACCCACTTTGCCACCCCTAATTTATACACACATGAGATTAGTTACAAGCCAACTAACTCATGCACTTATACACCTAAACATTTCTGTTATATCGCAACTGAATTAATTACTTTTCTTAACAATTATTTGGTCTCTATGTTATACGTGATATTAATTTTGAATTTAATTCCTATATGTGAAAATTTTGAAATCAGTCCCTATTTTACCGTTATTTTTATTTCGGTCCTCACCGTTTATTGGTGTTATGCCATTTGTTAGATTTAAAGTATAGAGATCAAATTCAAAATGATTGTCAAATGTAGAGATCGAATTCAAAACTTTTTGACCCTTATATATAATAATCATTTTGAACTTGGTTCATATATGTGATAATTATTTTGAATTTGATCTTCATACTTCAACTTCAACAAATGACGTTACAACACAATAAATGACCAAGACTAAATTAAAAATAAGGTTAAACTAATTATTTGGTCTCTATACATGACATTGATTTTCAATTTGGTCTCTATACATGAAAACTTTTCAAATCAATCCCTATATGTACAATTATTTTTAATTTGGACCTTACCGTTTATTAGTGTTATAACGTCGATTGTTGGAGTTAAAGTATAGAGAGCAAATTGAAAATGATTGTCGCATGTAGGGACTAAATTCAACAAAAAAAAATTGTGTTCGGTCCATATACACGTGATAATCATTTTCAATTTGGTCCCTACATGTGACAATCATTTTCAATTTGATCCTTGTCATGTGACAGCGTTATAACACCAATAAACGATGAGGACCAAATTAAAAATAATTATACATATAGGGACTGATTTGAATTTTTTTTTTTACTAATAGAGACTAAATTGAAAATCAGTCTCACATATAGAAACCAACATATTAGTTTAACCTAAAAATAATCTGATTTAAGAAAATTTCACTTATAGAACCAAATTTATGTCAAAGTATAGGGACACCAAATCAGTGTGAGTTTATCAATTAGTGGATCAGCTTTCCATTTCTGTCTTCATCGGCACCTTTCTGAGAAGTTGGCAACGGAAAGAAGCAGTTGAAATGTTCACATATCAACCGCGTTTAGTAGCTGGTTCCTATTCGTACCTGGTAGTCTTCACTCCTAAGAAAACGTTAATGATCAAAAACACCCATTTGCCGTATAAAATACCTTGACTCGGTGTGTTGTTGGTCCTAACTCATTCATATATTTCAGCAATTAATATTCAACATAGAAGTTAAGTTACGTTAGGTGCATATTATGGGTAAGAAGCTAGATGCTCTCTGTTGGGTAGAAATTTCAAGGCTGCAAAGTTCAAGCCAACCGTTAACCTTGCCATCTCTCGCCTCGCTGTCCTCAACAACCAGCGCCAGACACGTTTCAAAAAAGCTCCTTCCGACCTTCTTAAACTTCTCCAACTTGGTCACCATGAACATGCTCGTCTTCGATTACGATATTATATATATAAATACATAATATAAATATGTTGCCTTGTCTCTCGAAACCGAAAAGTTTGTCTTATACTTAATCTTCATTTTTCTGGGTTGTGGTTGTTTTTGATAGGTTGAGCATGTGATAAAGGAGCAGAATATGTTGGATGTGTATGATATGATTGAAGGATACTGCAACCTCTTGATTGAAAGGGTTCACCTCATTGCACAAGAAAGGTTGGTTAAGTTTATTATCATTGATTGAAAGATTTTGTTTTCGTTTTTCTTTTTGAACTGATGAATTCGGTTTTGTTATTTGTTACAGAGAGTGTCCCGATGAGCTAAAGGAGGCAGCATCAGGATTACTCTACACGGCTTCAAGGTGTGGAGATTTACCAGAGGTTCAAGAGATTCGTGCAATTTTGACCTCTCGATTTGGGAAGGAGTTCTCTCCTCGTGCTATTTATTGAGTTAAGGGGCAACTGTGGTGTGCATCCTCAGGTATGAATCTGATATGAAAAAATAATCAATTATCAATCTAATATAGTCGTGCTTCTGTCACTGCACTCAGTATTTTTTGATAGGGTCATGTTACAGTGCGCAAGGGGTCAATTATCCTTAGTCCATACTCATTTGACTTTGATGAGTATGGTAACATTACCCTTTTCTTATAAGCCTCACATTCCTGCCTTCCCACTCTATTTTGTTGTTGTTTCTATAGAACTTGTTAGGACTTAGGATTAATATACTAGCTACAAGTTGTGCCTTAAGCATAAAGCCTTTTCATGCTAATTTTGAGTAATTCTTCTTGGGTATGTTTGTAATCTTATATGATCTTTTTTTATTTGGATACTTGTAGTCTTGTAGATGATACAAAAGTTGTCACCAAGGATGCCGAGCTTGGAAATCCGAATGACGGTACTCAAAGAAATTGCTACTGAGAACAATATTATTCTGCAGCTTGAAGAATTTCTTCTGTTGCAGATGAGGTATGCAATCCAAATTTATTGTTTGTCACACTTGTTAAACGAATACTTATGGAGCCTGATGTGATCAATGCAGGAACAAGTCAGTGTGAAAAAAGAAAACCAGCACGAGCTTGTGATAAGGGAAGAAGCGAATTCCAACATTTTGCCCAATAGAGGAAAGGATCAGGAGTTTTCTGATTCCTTTAAGGCCAGACAAAAGTATAAAGATGTAGCTAGGTGAAGTGGCACAAGCATGCTTTTGAGTCAGCAGCATATGCAGCTGCTGCTGCAAGAGCAGCTGTGGAGCTCTCACGCTCTGTGAATAAAGAAGTCTCACAATGATTGGAAATATGAGCAAAAAGTCATTTATAATACTTGGACAAACCTCCCTCTAAGAGCTAACTTTTAGAGTGGAGTTAGACCTATTTATTCTAATAATCTGAACCACATGATCCTGATGATGATAATAGTCCAAGCCCTCGACCAAGAAAAGTGTTGGATGGACATGATTCTGTGAAAGTTATGTCTCAACTGCAATACAAGGAAATCATCCGTGAAAACAAAAATCAAGAATTTAACAAGAATGCGGAAGAGTCAGAGAAGCCAAAAGGGGACACTTTGCCGTGGATGCAGAAATTGAGGCTGATCCTTTTGTAAAGGAACTAGTTTTTGATGAGAGTGATAACGAGACTGATGATAAACAGTAGAAAATTAATCATTCTTTTAAGCAGAAATCTTCAAGGTATCATGCTGGTATAGAGGATGGATCAGGAGTATTAAATGAAGTGCCGGGATCCAAGATACAGAGTGCATCATGTGGATTTGGAGAAGATACCATTTTCTGTGAGGACTAGACGAGTACATGGTTACTGAGTAAGAATGAGTGTGTAGCATGTGACTATGCATTTCAGACTTGAGTTTTGCAAGTAGCTTAGGCTAAGTGTGTAATTGCTTGAATCTGTAATCTTTTTTTTATTCATAAGTTTCCCCGTAAATCTATGGTTCAGTTTGGATAAGCATAGCAGGTAAACCAGATAAAAACCAATTATTGCATTGCAAGTTGGAATTTTGTTCCTTCAAAGCGAGCAAAGGTTCATAAAGAAGACATGGCCTACGATTTATGGAGCACAAACGCAAACAAGTAGTAAGCATTTAAGCATATGAATGAAATAAAGGCGTTAGTTGTTAACTCAACCACAGTAGAAGGAATTTCTCGTAGGAAGTAGACGTTTGTTTCAGATTTTGATAGAATTGATGTTAAAAGAATTGATTTTAGAAAAATCAAGGTTAAAAAAATTGATTTGTGTTTGATAATGATATTTTAAAAGTGAGTTTAGAAGAATTGTTTTTGTTTGTATAGAATAAAGTAGAATCACTTATAGAGAATTTCTCTTTTATTTGTATGTCATTCGCCAATTGTTGAATGACTTTTGGGGAGTAAAGAGAGAAATGAATGATGGATAATTAGGTAAAATGATTTCCACGTTTGAAGAGGCACAGAGAAAGGGTTTGAATTGTCTTCGGCAAAAGTGTCTCCGGCCTCTCTCCAGCAAGTAATTTGGACCATCCATTTAATCCAACGATCCCAGAAAAGCCATCATTTTTAAACATAAAAAATATCAAAAAAAAAAACTTTCTCCTCTGAAAATATGCAAGAAAATAATTTAGGAATCTATAATAGCCGATGGACTTATTGATATAAAGGAATTCCATATTAAGATGATAGTAGTCTTTAAGCCAATGCAAAGCTTAGATGGTGGGATCACCACTCATTATATTTGAGTTTTATTATTTGTACATCTATTTTGAACATCAAAATCATATAAATATACACAAAATTACACTTATTTGTATGTTTTCTCTCAACTCACTTCATTTTCTATGCCTAAAAGCAGCATTTGTAATTAGAGAAGCGTTATCTAGTATGACGACTTTTTTGGCGAATGACATACAAATAAAAGAGAGAATAAAAAAACAGATAAAACCAGATGGTATAGAAATTGGAAAAGGTAGTTGCAAAAAATAATCCACCAATCTGAGTCATTGGTACACAGTCCACGAATATCACACCATTCAGCAATCGCTCTACTTGTAAATATGATGTAAAGTAGGATGTCTAAAATAGTTGTTCCCCAAACATATATAATTGCATTATATTTTACTCAGCCAAGGTAGGCTTGGCTTGACCAAATGGACCTGGAAAGGACAACTTGGGCATATCTGCTTGCCATGCAAGTAAATGAGCCTACCAACTCAAAATTTGACTTCAAAAAATGGTTTACTTACCTATCACTCACGTTCCCTTATGTCCTACCTTGGTTTGAAATAGTAATACTGATGGAGCCCATGGATTCATCAGAAACCGTGGGACACCTACCCCATCATTATCCACATATATATATAAACCCATTCCCTGATTTAATTAACCACTCATCCATTCAATCCTACTAGCTTGCTTTTCGATCCTCTCGAGCAAAAAAAAAAAAACATGGGCCTTCAACTCAGGAAACCATTCTTTTGCACTCTTATTACACTAGCACTTATTTCAATTACAAAACTGTTGTATTCTTTCTTCTCTACACCTTTCCCTTCAACCTATATCTCAATTGCTGGTGCCACCCTCGTGTTTATTCTCACCTTATATTTGTTCCCCTCAACTCTTTCAAGCAAACACTCTTCCACTCTCCCTCCAGGCCCTCTATCTGTCCCTATATTTGGCAACTGGCTTCAAGTTGGCAATGACCTCAATCATCGTCTTCTAGCTTACATGTCACAAACCTATGGTCCTGTGTTCCTACTCAAACTCGGTTCCAAAAACCTGGTGGTGGTCTCTGATCCTGAACTTGCCACCCAAGTCCTCCACTCACAAGGTGTGGAATTCGGTTCTCGCCCAAGAAACGTGGTGTTTGATATCTTCACAGGAAATGGACAAGACATGGTGTTCACAGTGTACGGTGATCACTGGCGCAAAATGCGCAGAATAATGACACTGCCATTTTTCACCAACAAGGTTGTCCAAAGTTATAGTAACATGTGGGAAGAAGAGATGGAGTTGGTAGTGCGTGACCTGAAAGCCAAGGAGAGAGTGAAAAGCGAAGGGATAGTTATCAGAAAGCGTCTGCAGCTGATGCTGTACAATATCATGTATAGGATGATGTTTGATGCCAAGTTTGAGTCTCAAGACGACCCTTTGTTCACTGAGGCCACACGGTTTAACTCTGAGAGAAGCCGTTTGGCACAGAGTTTCGACTACAATTATGGTGATTTTATACCACTGCTCAGGCCATTTTTGAGGAGCTACCTCAACAAGTGCAAGGACTTGCAAACTAGGAGGTTGGCATTTTTCAACAACTACTACATTGAGAAAAGGAGGTAAATTAATATTAGTTCTAAGTTCACGTTCGAATGTATATATATATATTGGAGTGATTTAATATGAGATTGAGATCATCAAATTTTAACTATTAGATCTTCTACTAATAATCAAAATGAATGGCCCCTCAATTATCTTATTATAAAGAATTCGTGTGGTTGGTGATTAAATAAACCAAGATTTTACTATGACTTTAATTTTAAAGAGAGGTGAGAGTGAAAGCCTATGATCAGGTCGCTTCTGTAACTAAATAACTAGCATCGAAAACCGTTTTTACATTTGATGGTTGATGATTCCTACCTTATTGACCGCAACTTCTGTATTTGTTATCATAAAGTATTTCTTTATGCTATTATATAGTTTGTTTTAATTTCCATTTAGAACTTAATCTACTTGTCCCTAATTCTTGTGTCTCTCTACAGAAAAATAATGGCCGCCAATGGGGAGAAACACAAGATAAGCTGTGCAATTGATCACATCATAGATGCTCAGATGAAGGGAGAAATCAGTGAAGAGAATGTGCTTTACATCGTAGAAAACATCAATGTTGCAGCAATAGAGACAACATTATGGTCCATGGAGTGGGCAATAGCAGAGTTGGTCAATCATCCAACCGTTCAAAACAAGATTCGTGATGAGATATCAAAAGTGCTTAAGGGCCAGCCAGTTACAGAATCCAACCTACATGAACTACCCTATTTACAAGCCACAGTGAAAGAGACATTAAGACTTCATGCCCCAATTCCTCTGTTGGTGCCCCACATGAACCTTGAAGAAGCAAAACTAGGAGGCTATACCATTCCAAAGGAATCTAAGGTGGTAGTGAATGCTTGGTGGCTTGCCAACAACCCTTCATGGTGGAAAAACCCAGAGGAGTTCAGGCCAGAAAGGTTCTTGGAAGAGGAACATGAGACAGATGCTGTTGCAGGAGGGAAGGTTGATTATAGGTTCTTGCCATTCGGAGTGGGTAGAAGGAGTTGCCCTGGGATCATACTTGCATTACCAATTCTGGGACTTGTGATTGCAAAGTTGGTATCAAATTTTCAGATGAAAGCTCCAGAAGGGACAAAAATAGATGTCAGTGAAAAAGGAGGGCAATTTAGTTTGCACATTGCCAACCACTCCATTGTATTGTTCCATCCAATTAGGACATGATTTTGGTCAAACCATGCACGTGCATTCGTGTGTTGTGCCTAATGTCTTTTCATTAAGGAAGTTGAATTTGTTGTTATTATTCCTAGTTACTAGTAAACATGTTTTGTTTTCTTTCTAAAAACCCAGGGAAATCTTTTTTTAATTTTATATTTGCATTGTACAATAATATTAATATGCATGATAAATATATGGATTTTTTATATTTTCAATCAATGATATATTATCTCATCATTAAAGAAAATGAAAAATAGATTGATTAGTGTTGTTTTTTTTTTTTTTTTAATTTTTCACTTTGATCTTATATGTTTTATTATTTTCATTTTGGTCCAATATGTTATATTTTATTTTTCATATTAATCTTTTCCGTCAATCCCTTCATGACAGCATCGGTTTTAGTAAGATGTGACTATGGCGTGTCTAATAATGTTTAAGTAAAATAAGTTGATCTCATACATTTTTTTAATTTTCATTTTGGCTCTATACATTTTTTTTTTCACTTTGATCTTCAACATGGAAGCCATGTAAGTATCCTCCGTTAATGTGAGAGACGAAAACCAATTTTAGGACTAACATGAAAAACAGAAAATAACGTAAGACTAAAATGAAAAAAATAAAACGTATAAGATTAAAATCAAAAAAAATATAATATATATATATGTGATCAATCGACCTATTTTGCCTTAGAAAAAGTTTGACTGTTACCATAACTATTTAAAATCATAGATGATTGATTTGTTATTGGTTTCATGTAAAAAAAACTTTATAATATAATCTTTACTGTAAAAGTGATTTTAGGATTCTGAAGGTATTTGTTTTAAATTTAGCGTTCGATAAAATCAATTCTGGGTTAGGTATAATTGATTTTAAGAGAAGTAAGAATTTCTAGCTTTCCCATTGAGAATAATTTATTCTAAGTGTGGGACTTGCAATATTTTTTACATTTACACATCAAAAGTGATTTTACTCTATCATTCAAATAAAATCAATTCTTCTAAAGTGACTTTTAAAATATCATTATCAAACACAAATCAATTTTTTTAAACTCAACTTTTTAAAAATCAATTCTTTTAAAATTAATTCTATCAAAATTTAAACCAAACTGAACCTAAGACTTTAGGTGTATGGGTCTCTTGAGCTATATAATGCTCATCATGGCTATGTCTATTTCCATCGAAGTTAAGACTTTTTACTCATACTTATTATTCTCCAACAATAAGTACCACCGTATGGCTATGTATCCCCAAGAAATAAATTTGAAGAAAATTTCAAAGGTGATTCCACAAACAAGAATAACCGAAAAAAAGGTTTCCTTTCCTCGTGTTTTCTACTGTGGCGGGTTTTGTGCTTGTCCTTGGCCACATTCACTGCACCATTCTCTCTCTCCTTCAACGATTCCGTCCAAAACATCTCACCATTAGTTTTCTCCACAACTTCCATAGCTTTATTTCCCATCAATCAATAACAATAATTAGCAATAATAACTAACACGCAATAATAAAAACTCCAAGGCCAGGGAAAAAGAAATGGCAGGGAGAGTGGCAGTGGGGTCATTAAGGCATAGTTTCTTAGAGAAGAGCAAAGAAAGGCTCCTCAAGAAGGAGAAGGAATACCCAGAATTCGGACTCAACGATTACTACTACGACAACAACAATAATAATGGGGCCCAGCGTTCCCTCCTCGACGCGCTTTCTGCTCGCGTCGCTACCTTCCTTAACGGGATACAACAGTTTGCCTCCAAACTATACGAGATGGGTCGTTCTGATCCACGCAAAGTGTTGTTCGCCGCCAAAGCTGGTTTATCGTTGGCCATTGTCTCGCTTTTTATATACATTAAGGAGGAACAGCTTAGCAAGTATTCCATCTGGGCCATCCTCACTGTCGTCGTCGTTTTCGAATTTAGCGTAGGTATGTATAACTTAGCTACACTTTCATACGTATTTATTTAGATGTTGTTTTTCAATAGAAATAAAGACACCTAAAATATATGAAACAGTGCATAAGTTTTGTCCGTTGTTTTCTTGGTCTTACTTGTGTTGCTTGTTGAGAAGGTTTCTTTCTTTTTTTCGGGGGTGATTTGGGAGTAGGTGCAACCCTTAACAAAGGATTCAATCGTGCTTTGGGAACAGTTTGTGCTGGAGTGCTTGCTCTGGGAATTGCACGATTATCCGTGTTCGTTCATGAAGCTTTTGAGGAACTTATAATTGTAGTCTCTATTTTTATTGCAGGTTATTGGATTGCTATCTTTCTGCAGTTGAAGAATATTTATTATATAGTAAATTGAGGAGTGATTATATAGTAATGTACTTTTCTTTTCTTGTGATGTGCAGGATTTTGTTCAAGCTATGTGAAGCTGTACCCTGCGATGAAGCCATATGAATATGGCTTTCGTGTATTCTTGTTGACATTTTGTATTGTGTTGGTATCTGGCAGACATGGAATGCAGTTTCTCACCACAGCTTTTTACAGGTTAATTCTTATTGGTGTTGGTGCTGGTGTATGTTTGTTTGTGAATATTTGCATTTACCCCATTTGGTCTGGGGAGGATCTGCATAAATTGGTGGTGAAAAATTTCAATGGAGTTGCTACATCTTTAGAAGGTTTTATCACTTTCAGAGTTTCCTTTTTGTTGTCTATGCTGAGATGCATTTCCTTTTTTTCAGTTTGGTCTTGGTGCTGACTTGCTGGCCTTGTTGCATTTGGTACTTTGGTTAGGTTGTGTAAATGGGTACCTGCAATGCGTTGAATATGAGAGGGTCCCATCGAAAATTCTTATTTATCAAGCCTCTGATGACCCACTTTACAGTGGTTATAGAACAGCAGTGCAATCGTCAAGCCAAGAGGAGTCTCTGGTATTGGCATTTTACCACTGTGTTTGCTTTTGCCTTCCTAACTTCTTCAATTACCTAATAAAACGCTGAAACTAGTGTCTACATTTTATAAGCTTTTTCACCCTTACAGGTAGATTTTGCATTGTGGGAGCCACCTCATGGTCCATACAAAAAGTTCAATTATCCTTGGAGAAGCTATGTCAAAGTCAGTGGAGCATTGAGGCATTGTGCTTTCATGGTCATGGCAATGCATGGATGCATACTTTCAGAAATACAGGTGAAAGGAACCTTTCCTTTTGTGATATGTGCCGGATGTCAGCTTTATTGTAATTTTAGTTATTGTTCTATGCTACCTTCTTGTTTCAGAGGGGAAAGGATGTGTCCATGTATGAACTTTTGGTTCACTATTGGGCACTGTAAATTGGTAAATATATCCAACTATATCTGCCAGATTATCACCTTTTTAAATTTTGTTTCATAAAAACCGTTTGCTTAATCATGTCTTGTGTAAGCTCCCAAAACACGAACAATATATAAGATTATAACCAGGCCGTCTTAGACATTTTGGGGGCCCTGTTCTAATCTTAAAAATTGGGCCCTTAATAAAAAAAAGACAATTTTAATAATTAAATATTATTTCAAAATATTATTTCAAAAAAAAGACAATCTTAAATATTATTTCACAAAGGACAATTGTTCTAATCTTAAACACTCACTACAGGACAATAAATACAAAGAAAATTATTAAAATCCTACCAATACAACTTCAAGCTAATATCAATCTTCTAACTACTTAAAAAGAGCCTTCTTTCTAATACCTTTTTTTTGGTCAAAATAAATTTTGGGGGCCCCAAATTTTGGACCAAATTTGAGGCCCTGTGCTGTTGCACTCTTTGCACGCCCTTATCGCCGGCCCTGATTATAACCTCATCTTATCAGTGCTGGTTAATTTTGATAGTTGTATAACTTGCTTAGCATTAACATATGATGAGAATGAAGGCCAATGATTGTGAATTTTGTCTTTCATTGGTTAATAACTAATGCAATATATTAAGATAATGCTTTATTTGTAGGGCAGCCTTATTATATACATATTGTTAATGTGACAGGCGCCTCCAGAAAAGAGGCTGGTTTTCTGTAAAGAACTTCAAAGGGTTGGTGCTGAAGGAGCTAAAGTATTGCGTCAACTTGGAAGCAAAGTGGAAAAGATGGAAAAGCTAAGCACTACTGACATTCTCTTGGAAGTTCATGATGCAGCTGAGAAATTGCAGTTGAAGATTGACCAACAGTCATTCCTCCTACTCAATTCAGAGTGCTGGGAAGCTGCAAGAAAGTCCAAGGAAAATGAACAACAACCCGACAATTTGAATGATGTTAAAGACAATGAGAACAAGCCCCTCAATGAAACTCGAGATGATTCAAAACTTAATATATGCATAGAGCCTTCTATGACTGAATCAAGTTTTACACAGAGCATGAACAGGAGCTTAGTATCATGGCCACAACTTTCATTTTTCACAGATGCCATAGCAAATGAGCCAGAATCCAGAGTATATGAAAGTGCCAGCTCCTTGTCTTTGGCCACATTTGCTTCACTTTTAATCGAGTTTGTTGCAAGGCTTCAAAATCTTGTGGATGAATTCCAAGATCTTAGTGAGAAGGCAAATTTCAAAGATCCCTTTCACCAACCTGGCCTGAGGTAGCTACAGGGTGCTGGCACTTTGGGCCTGAGCGTTGTTAAAATGATAATATTGGAGCTCATAGAAGTTCACAAAGGTAGATATGAAGTGCATTAGTGAGAGGAATGGTTTAACGTGAGCCTGAAATGATCAAATTTTAAGGGTTAAATATGTTTTTAATCACGAGAGAAAATGAACCGATTTTGGTTTAAAAAATATTTATTTGGTTTTCATTCTAAAATATCAAATTACTAATTTTGGTTTCAATGAACAAATTTTGGTTTTGATCCCTGTAAATTATTTTTTTTTATTTTCATCCCTTTAAAATTTAATATCACCATTTTTTGTCCCTAGCATTCATTTTTAGGATTCAAGCAAATTTTTAGGAAAATCATATGTTAACATGAGACCATAGAGATCATTGGATGTCACTTGGGATGATCATATGATCTTCTGTTAGACAAATAAGTAGTTAATGAATGTCACATTACAGTAACCATAAAAAATAGTTATTTCACTATTTGAATTTTTTTTAAAAAAAATAATAGATAAACAAATTGGAGAGTGAAGATGCCTTGTTTTTCCTTGGCTTTTATGATGAAAATTCAAAATGGTTCGGGAAAGGTTGTATACAAAGATTATGGCTTTTTAATCAAATTACTTGTGTTTTTTAATCTATTTATCAAAATAATTTTGTTTCCAAACATATTACTAAAATTACTCTTGTTTTGAATAAAATATTATTTTTTGAGTGACGCTAGTTGGATTAGCGCTACTCCTATACACGTGGCACTCTCTCATTGCGCCACATGGCCAGCCATGCAAAATCTTTTTTATGAGAGGACGTCACGTGTAAAGAAGTGGCTTTAGTCCAACTAGCGTCACTAAAAAAATAATATTTTATTCAAAATAAAAATAGTTTGATAATATGTTTGAAAACAAAATTATTTTGATAAATAATTTAAAAAACACAACTAATTTGCTCAAAAAGCGAAAGATTATTGATGAGCATGTGGAAAGGTTGTATCGGGAGACAAAATGAATTCAAGAACATGTGGGCGAATTCAATGGCTAAAGTCACGATTAAAATGCTTAATAAGGTCCACACAAGTTACCAATTATGATAAATGAATTTTCCCTTTTTTGAAAACACTATATATATATATAAAATGAAATTTCTCTTTATTAACCATAATCTTGTAAATAAAATGAAATTTTTTCTTACCCATTTCTCGTTCCAAGTAGAAGTTAAGTAACAGAGGTGGTGGGCAAAGGCTTGCTACCGTGGCTGAGCAGTGGGTCATGACTGTGATAAGGCTTTCGCCTAGCGACACAAGGTTGGGTTGGTGGGAGGCAACCATGACTCGTGGCGTGGACGACAAGGAGATCTTGTGCAGTAGCTGGATGACAAAGACACAGTGTAGTCACTAGAGGCTTGATGAAGCTTTGATTGGGAGGTTCTGTTAAAATATGTTCTATAAAATAGTTTTACAGAATAAAAAAATTTGAACACCCAAACACTACTAAGCCGTGTTTGGAAAAACAGCTTAAGTAAGCGCTTATCAAGTAAACGCTTATCGCATCAGAGCTTATGTTATAAGCGCTTAAAATTAATAAGCTATTTACGTTTGGATGCATACTTTAATAAGCACTTATACAAATTAAGATGTTTGGATGCATAACTATACAAGCACTTATCATAATTCTTAAAATTGATAAAGTTCATTTTATGAATAAAAAATTAAAAATTAATATCATATATACATATATAGCAAGTTTGAACATGTTCCTGATTCTGTAATATAAACTTAAATTACTCTGTTACCAAAAATTAATATCATGTATAGCAAGTTTGAACGTGTTCTCTTGACACCTCTTTAGAAGGTATAGCCGACGCCTTAAGTGCAGAACTTGGAATACAATTTTTTTTTATAATAAGTTGAAGTTGAAGAAGATAGAGTATAATTAGAAGAAATCAGAGTGCTCTCATGCATGAAAAAAAAATGTATTTTTGTTGACCAGATTGTAATGCATCATAACTCAGTATCCTAATCTGAGAGGGACAAGATTCAGGTTTGCAATTCATTATAAAAAGGGCTAATGAGTAAAATCAAATACTACTAACACCAAGTTGAAATTTTTTCTGCAAAAGAGGCACACAAAAATTTAAAGATGCAATCTGTTATGGGCGAACATCAAGTACCACATAGATCTGGAACTAATCACACATGGACTTGTTAATATTCTTAATATTCTTGGGCGGACACCAAGTATCTTAATATTCTTGTTCCGGTAACATAATAGGAAACAAAGTTTCTTTTATCATAGATCTACAACATAGAGTAGAGGTTGAAAGAGAGAAACAGAAACCAGAGGTTGAAGGAGAGAAAGAACATGGTCAAAGTGATTCGGAGGACACTGATTCGGGAGGAAAGAAAGTATCGAATGTACCGAAAAAAAGAAAGGAACAGGTCAGGGTGGGATTCGAAATAGGGTCATGACCGGCTGTGTTCCACTTCCGCATAAACTATTTGTCATGTGTTTCTATAAGATTCTCCCACGAGCTTATGAAATTAAGTCATAAATGGCTTATGGGATCAAATAAGTCAATTTTATAAGCTCTTTCAAACAGTTTTTTTAAACACTTATATCATAAAATAAGCTCAAATAAGCTTACTTAAGTTCTCCCAAATAACACCTAAAATGTCCGGTGCGATGTTTAGAATTGTTGTACAAACAACATTTCATGAAATTTACTTCTCTTTATAACATTTGTCTCATACTAAGCACAAAAAAAAAAAAAAACATTTGTCTTATATTGCTCCTACTTTTATATTAAACATTTTAATTTTTAATTAATCAATTATATTATTAATGTAAAGATTTTTCATACTATTAAATTTTCATAAATTATTATATTATTATAGATGTTTAACTTATTATAATTATTTTAAAAGCTACATATGAAATAATTTATCATGATAACTGAATTTTGTTTGTTAAGATTAGACCTCATGATGAGCACCCAAAAAAAAAAAAAAAGATTAGACCTCATGATTATTTTGACAGATTTAATGATAACAAAGTGTAATTTACTCTTTTTGTAAAAAACAATAAGTGTAATTTACTCTGACAATGAAGTTTAATTTACTCTAGTATGGTCCTTTTTTAATAATTTTCACTCTAATATTCTGAGTGGGTATTTGAGGGTTCTTACAAATTACAATCTTATTACTGCTATTTTTTATTAAAATTAAATTGGGTTAAAAAGAAAGAAAAAAAAGTTTCTAGTAAGTAGCTACACTTACACACTCCCCAGTGCAAGCGTGCAACTGTGCGTTTTTTAAGATTAAAGTCGAGAAGCATACGCCATTTCTGTTCTGTGCGTGTGACCACATTGCTTCCTTCCTCTATTGTCTTCTTCTCCCTTCCATGCTGTTAGGGTTTTCAGTGTCCATGCATACTACTTCGTAATAATGCGTTTTTGAATTCCGTATTCGACTGTTTCCAACGATTCTCCAATTTATTGCAATTCTTCCACAGTTACCTTTCTGCAGCTCGTGAAATCGAAGACGTCGACAGTTTCGTGAGATACGGTACGATATTTTACTCATATGCACCTGGATTTGACACACTAGGCTTTCTTGACAATTTCCATCTAAACATTCTGATTTCAAATTTTAAATTGTTTGATTTCGAAGAACTTTTGAATTGTTTTGGATGTGCCGTGCGCGTCTTTTAAGTTGGAAAGCCATTTTTGACAATCTCTTGTTTTGATTTTTATATGCATTACTCGAATTAAAGCAAAAAAATTGAGTTAGGAGTAAAGTAATGTGTTGAAATTAGTTGATTAAAATGAAGAAGTTTCAAGTTCAAGCGATCTTATTTTAATGATTTATACGTTAAAAAATGAATGGTAGAGTGACGATCTAATAATTAATAGTGTTTGCTTTTTGCTGTCTTAATAATTATTGCCCTAATTTTTAATGATTTTCTGAACTTATGGATGTTTATAGTTGGCTGTCTAACAATTTGCTTAATTTGCTGATTCTGCCAGAAATCTCGGGAACAAAACAAAATCTTCATGGCTGATGAACCACTATATCCGATAGCAGTGCTTATAGATGAGCTGAAAAATGATGACATCCAGCTACGGTTGAACTCAATTCGCAGGCTATCGACGATTGCACGTGCTCTTGGGGAGGAGCGAACCCGTAGGGAATTAATTCCATTTTTGAGTGAAAATAATGACGATGACGATGAGGTACTTCTTGCAATGGCAGAAGAGTTGGGAGTATTCATTCCTTATGTTGGGGGAGTGGAACATGCCAGTGTGTTGCTCCCAACTCTGGAGACACTTTGCACTGTTGAGGAAACCTGTGTGAGAGATAAAGCTGTGGAGTCACTTTGTAGAATTGGGTCTCAAATGAGGGAGAGCGATTTGGTCGAATATTTCATTCCATTGGTCAAGGTCAGTTAACATTTTCCATCAATATAAATATCTTTATTATTATTTTATGTGGAATTCCATTATGAATGCCACCTAAAATTTTATCCTTTCTCCCTTATGGTTCTGGTGGGATGGTGCCTAATTGGCACTGAGGCGGTTTTACCTTAATAGTGCAAATAACTTTCAAAATACCACATGGTGTAAGTTTTAATTACTAATTACTAAAGTAGTGCAACTTTTAGAAAGTCATAGATACAAACCACCACTTTTTTTCTGGTTTTTAAGAAAGTTGTGGTTGCTAATCGCAATTTTTTTCAAGAAAATGTTGTGGTACAGGATTTTTTTTAATTATATTATATATAAATCGTTGTTTCGAACGACGACTTATGTTTGTGTTTTTCTAATTGCTAAAGTCGTCGTTTCAAACAGTGACTTATCTTTTTTCTAAAAAAAAAAGGTCCATTTTCCCGAGGTGCCATTCTTCAATTAACTGTTGCCAAGATTAAGACTAGCATTGGTACAGAAGCGGAATCCAGCCCTACAAGCCAAGGAAATAAAGAAAATCAAATTTCAGTGAAGGGAGCAGCAGCTTCAAGGGCTTGTCAGCCATGGGCTCATTTGGAAGGGTTGCTGGCTGCAATTTAGGAAAGATTGATGCCGAAAACTAATGAGCCATTTGTTGAGCCTTGAGAATTGATTGTGATTTTTTTGCTTCCAAGACAGCAGGAAGCTGCTATGAATGGTGGTTCTACACTTTCTGTGGAATAGTTGGCCGCATCAGTATGTTATTTGAATTCAGTTTTTCACGTTGTGCGAAGGATCACTAAGATTATGAGAGACAATAGGTGAGCTAAATTCGTAAATGGTCTGTTCGAGTCTTTGTAATCTGTCAGTCAGTTGGTTGGACACTTGGACTTGGCGCAGACATTTGTGTCTTTCTTTTACCAAAGAGAAATGCTAGCAAAACACTTTTTAACACTCTCTTTCCAACACACTCTTTTTTATTGGTTGAAATTCATGTGGGTCTTACAAAATTCAAGTGGGACTCACATGAATTTTTGGTGCCCACATAAATTTCAACCAATAGGAGATAGTATGTTGGAAAGAGAATATTAGAGAGTGTGTTGCTAGCACTCCTCTTTACCAAATGTCTAGTATTGTATTCATGATATAAAAAAAAGATTGTTGTTTCAAACAAAAAAAGATAAAGCAACGACCTCAACAATTTTTTTAAAAAAAGATGAGTAAAAAAAAGGCAAGTCACTTAAACAATTTTTTTAAAAAAAGGTAAGTTGTTGTCTGAAACAACGAAAAATCGTAAAATAAGTCAATGTTTGTAACTACGACTTTCTAAAAGTTACACAACTTTGGTAATTAATTCAAAACTTACACTGTCGTGGTAATTTTGAAAGTTACTTGCTGTATTGAGGTAAAAAAATCCGTCGTACTGATTATCATATTATTATATTAATTTTACTTTTTCCTGGAATTTGATAATTTTCTATTATGTGAACAGCCTTGTAGTCTACTTAATGAAAAAAAAGAGGTTCATTAATGGATATGGGTTAACTTAAATGTTTATCATTTATGATGTGTTGTATATATCCTGCTAGTTCCCATTCATTATGTTGGTTGAACATCCTGCCGAATTCATGCTATGATTTCTGTTTCAGAGATTAGCAGCAGGTGAATGGTTTACTGCCCGAGTGTCTGCATGTGGACTACTTCATATTGCGTACCCAAGTGCACCAGAAACATCAAAGGCAGAGTTGAGGTCAATATACAGTCAGTTATGTCAAGATGATATGCCTATGGTTAGAAGGTCTGCTGCATCAAATCTGGGGAAATTTGCCGCAACTGTTGAATATGCTCATTTGAAGGCAGACATAATGTCAATTTTTGACGATCTTACTCAGGATGGTAATTAAATAAACATTTATTTTTCTTTCTAGATGGAAAGTGTCTATCATTTGTCTAGTACACTAGGTTGTTTGATTATGTTGTAGACTCTATTATCTATTTTCCTGAATGTACATTGCTTTTTAAATAAGTAAATATACTTTTAACTTGGATCAGATCAAGATTCTGTTAGATTATTGGCTGTGGAGGGCTGTGCTGCTCTTGGCAAGTTGTTGGAGCCACAAGATTGTGTTGCCCATATACTTCCGGTTATTGTTAACTTCTCCCAGGTATATTTATGAGTGGATAAAACTATTGATAATCTATAATTAAATTTTTTCTTACTTCATTATGCTCATATCATATTCACTATATAAATGGTTCAGTTTGCAATCTATGTAATATGTTCTAATTATATCACATATGAGTTATCCCCTTAAGACTAGTTGTATCACCTCCTATCAATTTATAGACTTACCTTTGTTTGTTTGTTTGTTTGTTTTTTGCAACAATGTCTTGAAATACTATGTATCTACTAAAATACATCTACCTGAATAGCATCATAACTTTTACTTGAAAGAAGGGAAATGTGTTGGGGTGTGGGATGATGTTTGGGCTATTTAGAACTGCCAGGAGAAAATTGCACTATGCTTATGGAAAGGAATGTCAGTAACCCAGTGATGTTAACTATGCTTAAGTTTTAGTATGAACTTTTTGTCATTGGAAAGCTACCCAGAGCACAATTGGGCTTCATTTTCTATTTTGTGAATCTGTTGATCGAATGGGTTTCATTTTGTAAACCTCATTGTTGGAATATAATGTTAATATAATAGTTTATTAAGAAATAGTAAATTTGCAATTTAACCATCCATTTGCTTGTTTATTTTAAACATCCAAACAGGGGAAAGAAAATTCATATGATTTTTCTCTTCCCATTTACTCTCAACTCCCAAACCTATACCCTTAGTAATTTGATCTCCCTGCATTTAAATCTGTGCAATGTTCTGTACATCATACCAAATAATATTTTTTATTTATTTAATGTGATTTAATTTTATCCTGGATAGGATAAATCGTGGCGTGTCCGTTACATGGTTGCAAATCAATTGTATGAGCTCTGTGAAGCTGTAGGCCCTGAACCTACCAGGTATTATTTTTCAGCTGAATGTTACACATTCTACATATCTTTCTATTATTGTGCTATGTTAATGTGAATATTTGTTCACTAGTTGGGACTTTGGGCATTCATGATAATGGTTTAAATGCCAAAACATGTGATTCCTATATTGATTTCCTCTTATATTTACTAAGGTTTAAATTTGAAGTCCAAGCAATAGATCTATATATGTTTCTTAAGATTTGCTTTCATAAATATTGTTTTTCAAGAACGGAATTGGTCCCTGCCTATGTGCGGTTGCTTCGAGACAATGAGGCTGAAGTACGCATAGCAGCTGCTGGAAAAGTGACCAAGTTTTGCCGGATTTTAAATCCAGATCTTGCAATCCAGCATATTCTTCCTTGTGTGAAGGTGTGCATTTTTGGAAAAGAATTTCTTCTTCATGTATAATGTTTCCATTTATATGCAGAGGCTTTCTTTTGTTTGGTTTGTGCAATTCAGTATTCTGAAATTATATTTACAGGTTTATATACTTTGGAACAACTTTTGCAGGAATTGTCATCAGATTCTTCGCAGCATGTCCGCTCTGCTTTGGCTTCAGTAATAATGGGAATGGCTCCGGTGTTAGGAAAGGTATAAATGTCAAATAGCAGTTAGGCAATTATTGTGCTCTAGACAAGAGTATGCATTATCATATTATGCAAGGTGAAATCTGTCGTTGGGTGTCCTACAAATTATTCATTTTTTATCTTTCAGTGCCTAACTCATCAAGATAAAGTCTATTTGTTTTTATTTTTTCCATTCTCTAAACTGAGTTCAAGACATCATTTGGAATTTTGGGTTGTACGGTATGTTTCACAGCTTCCTCAAATGAATCACCTGATTGTGATGTGTAGGCCATTAAAACTGTAAGCAGCCATGTACTGAAATATGTCCTTTCAAAGTAGGGTAGGGCATTTGTCATGCCATAGGATTGATTGACCTGTACAGAAGTTGACCAGATTCCTAATTACTGCTATATATAGTTTTAGTGCAGTATCCAGGCCTTTTAGGATGGCAAAGTCAAAAACCACGTTAATATTATCAATGTCTTTCACATTATTCTGTGTTTGCCTGTTTGGGCATTGTGCCTTTTCTATAGATTCCTTTGTTTATTTTGTTAGCAATTTGTATAATTTTAATTTTATGCTTGTCTAGTTACTTTGTGGTAACTGACTTCTCCCTTTTGCCGGTATGAAGACTTATATTGAATTTACTGGATTGTGATAATTTAATTCTGCAAGATATCATTAGTTTTGTGGCATCGGTTTTAAGTAACTGTTGGGTCATTGACCCAGGGGTATAAGAGAAGGGTAAAGGGGAATGGAGCGGATATGAAGAATGGGCCTGGCAATATCAGTGGCTTATGTGTGTACGAGAGGACGAAAAAGAAAAAGGAATGTAAGAAGGGAAAGGAGGGCATTTTAATGAGCGATGGAGTGAACGAATCAATTGGAGAGAGAGAGTGGAGGGGAGGATTCGGGAATCATGGGGGCAAATGATTTAAGGGGAGAGCAAGAGTTAGAGCCTTAGAGGGGGTACCACAGAATTTGGAGTAAGGTTTGGGAGGCTTTGGCCTAGGGAAGGATTGTTCACTATCTCTTGTGATCATTCTTGTATTTCTTTCTTTCTCTCTGTTTTCTGGTTTACACCGTTCTTGCTTATTCTCTAGGCTGTTTAGAGGATTTTCTTCAGTTGTACGGAGCTGAGCTCCCATTGGTTAGTTAATTTCTTTCTAGTAGATTGCAGTTCCTATCAGTAACCCTTTTTTATTTCCAAGAAATTCAAGACTCATATTGAATTACTGACTTCTTCCTTTTTGCAATAAAAAATAGTCCAAGAAAGCTTATTCCGGGCTAATTGTGATACTAGTAGGTTTTGGCGGAAATGTGATTCTTAGTTCTGCCTTATCTTACTTGCAGGAAGCAACAATTGAGCAGCTTCTTCCTATTTTCCTTTCTCTTTTGAAGGATGAATTTCCTGATGTGCGTCTAAACATCATCAGCAAGCTTGATCAAGTGAATCAGGTTGTTATAGGATCTGGAGTTGTTTTTATTTGCATAATGCTTTATATTCTTTAGGAAGCCTTTATCTTTTCCTCTGATGATGCTATTAATTTTAGTATACAAAACTTATGCTTTTGTTGCATGCCTCCATATGCTATCACACAAAAGACAAAGCATACAACTAAAGCAAACTTTTCAAAGTCATGATGCACAATCTTTTGTTGTAGGTTATTGGAATCGATCTGTTATCTCAATCTTTATTACCAGCCATTGTTGAGCTTGCTGAGGATAGGCATTGGAGGGTTCGGCTTGCAATAATAGAGTACATACCGTTATTGGCAAGTCAATTGGGGGTGGGGTTTTTCGACGACAAGCTTGGTGCTCTTTGCATGCAGTGGTTACAGGATAAGGTTTGAGCTCTCCACTTCCTTGCTAGCGTTAGTGTATTTTGGGAACCAAGTATTCCGCATGACTTTTGCTGTTAACCTTCTGAGTGCATGTTGCAGGTTCATTCAATTCGTGAAGCAGCTGCTAACAACTTGAAACGCCTTGCTGAAGAATTTGGTCCTGAGTGGGCTATGCAGCACATAATTCCACAGGTTCATCTGTGGGCTTAATTTATTATTTATTACGTAGTACACCAATTATCTCATGGGTTGTTATAGGTCCCATCTTTATAGGGTCTGAAGATGTTTTTTTTATCGAAATATCTGCTTTCTTCCAGCTATTCTTCTGGATGCAACTTTACAAGTATCAGTATGGAATGTATGGAACAGGTTTTGGAGATGATTAACAATCCACACTATCTGTATCGGATGACCATTCTTCGTGCTATTTCTCTGCTTGCTCCTGTAATGGGCTCTGAAATCACTTGTTCAAAATTATTGCCTGTTGTTGTTGCTGCATCAAAAGACAGGTGCTTTATTTTACTATTTTTAGTTTTCTATCGAAAATAGATGTTTTGCCTTTTTAAAGTTTGTTATATGCCATAGGGTAAGGGTCAATATTGTTGTTTAAGTTTTTAATTGCTCCTGTTTGCTCCCACGTAGAGTGCCCAACATAAAGTTCAATGTGGCAAAGGTATTAGAGTCCATCTTCCCCATCGTTGATCAGTCTGTAAGTATCATACTTTCTTGTTTTCTCCATCCTCTGTTCGTCTTTTGTTTGTTTGTCTTCGACTCTTATTCTGTGAGCATCATTGCTATTCAGGTGGTGGAAAAGACAATCCGTCCATGTCTGGTTGAGCTGAGTGAGGATCCTGATGTTGATGTGCGATTTTTCTCCAACCAAGCACTACAGGCAATTGATCATGTCATGATGTCTAGCTAGGCAGGAATGTTTCAACACCGATTTAGGTTGAAGACGTTAGTAGATATGCTAATATTTCCAACTACCATAAATAATACATGCGTAGCTATGTTTAGTGCTTTACAGTGGCAGGTAAATGGTTTTTATATTTATCTGCAAATTGTTTAGTTATTTACAGGTAAATGGTTTTTATGTTTATCTGCAAAATTGTTTATCTGTAAATATGGTTTTACATTCTTACTGACGTGTATTTTTTTCAAAATTTGATATGAATGACGTACTGGTGGTTAGTAGTTATTATTTTAACGATTGTATCGATAAAAAATATATTACTCCTATAAAAACTTATTGAGTAGTGTGTCAAATTTTAGACCAACCTAAATCTAGAAACATGGAATTAAGAATCGCTTCCTTAAGGGGGCGATTATTTCGAGGTTTGGAATTACATTATTGGGAGGCATATTTTCAGGCATGTTATTGATCGAAATGGTGTTGGGTATTTTGAAAGTATTTAAAATTTCTAGAAATCATTTTTGAAATGCCTACAAATAATTTAGAAGTTTGCTTGGTTCATAATCTATATTTTTGTAATATATGTCATAATTTTCATAATACCTTTGTTATATAAAATATCATTGAAATATTAGTTTTTTTATGCAATTGATAAAAATGGAATAAAAAAATTAAAAATCAAAGGTGATTATCATACCTATAATATAAAATATATATTTTTCAATGATTTTTATTTTTTGTGACTTATTTATACTTGATATGTTATAATTATGGCATATACTTTATAATATTAAGGTTAAACTAATCATTTGGTTCCTATACGTGACGTCAATTTTGAATTTGGTCCCTATATGTGAATTTTTTTGAAATCAGTTCCTATATGTACATTTATTTTTAATTTGGTTCTCGTCGTTTATTGGTGTCATAATGCCGTTTGTTGAAGTTTAAGTATAGGGACCAAATTGAAAATGGCTGTCACATGTAGGGACCAAATTTAAATTTTTATTTTGAATTCGATCCGACAATCATTTTGAATTTGGTCCCTATCACTTGACGGTGTTACAACATCAATAAACGGCGGGGACCAAATTAAAAATAATTGTACATATAGGGATCAATTTCAAATTTTTTTACGTATAGGGACCAAATTCAAAATTAGTGTCATGTATAGGGACCAAATGATTAGTTTAACCTAATATTAATACAGTATTGATTTATTAATAAAAATTTAATAAAATTAGGATTAAAAATTATCAAACATGATTAAAAAAAAAAAAGATGGAATGCTTAATTTGATCCCTAAATAATGTCACATGGACACGTTTGGTTCCTAAAAATAATAAAATAACTATTTAGTTTCTCAAATTTACAAATGTGGGACATGTTAGTTATTCCAATCAGTTTCAACATTCATTTACTGGTCTACATGTCCCGTTAACCATCTTGTCTGACTCTTAGTTGTCCTATCTAGCTTATGAAGTATTGCCCATGGAAAACAAATGAAAAATCAAAAAGCGTCCATAATTTTAAAATTTAGATATGTGAGAATTGCACATGTTTATTTCATTTTTCATTCACTTTTTATCGTGGAAATTTGTCGTGGTATGTAGGATCACAGATGGGCCAGACAAGAAGGTTAACGAGACATATAGGCAAGTAAGCAAACTTTAGAATTGGATGGAGACTACATTAGTCCCTCGTTTGTGAATTTAAGGGATCAAATGACTAATTTTTTTAGGGATAAAAAATGTCCTCTTGATTTTTTTGAGAGACCAATTTGAACCTTTAGTATTAAAAAAATGAATAGATTTCATGGGAATGCATTTTGATGGTTTTCATCCTTTGTGTTTATTAAAAAGTAAACAAAATTAATTCACTAACAAAAGTAAAATATTAAACATGAGTAAATTAAAGAATTTGGCTTAGATGCATATTTTTATACAATTGTATAATACTATCATGGTAGTTTTATACAATTGTCTTTATTTCTATCTCATAGGAATGTAACTTTTCCAACCTTGGAATAAAATTAGGGTTAATTATACTTTTAGTCTCCCAAGTCATTACGATTGTGCAATTTTGGTCATTCGGATTCTAATTGCGTCAATTTGGTCCTCCAGATATCGTGATTGTACAATTTTGGTCCCCGAGGTTCTAATTGCACAAATTTGGTCCTCAAAATATCCTCTCTCTGTTAGAATTTTTAACGTCAGCAACCTATGTGGGACTGATTTGACACTTAGTGAGGCCAACTTGACAGCTTGTGTGACATCACACCGCTCTACTCACGTTATGTCATGTTAGCTACCAATCTGGTCTCACTAAATGTCAAATTTGTCCCACGTGTGTCACATAGGCTAATGGCATTAAAAATTGCACAATCGTGATATTTGGAGGACCAAAATTACACAATCGTGATATTTATGGATCCAATTGGCTCAATTAGAACTTGCGAGACTAAAATTGCACAATCGTGATATCTGAGGGACCCAATTGACATAGTTGGAATCAAAATCAGGGGGAACAATTGTACAATCGTGATACCTCAGGACAACAAGTACAATTAAGTCAAAATATTATTAAAATGTATGAATGTCTCTTTCCTAGCTGGAATAACTTGTTTCTGAAATACTTTTTGAAAGCTTGAAAAAACATGAAAATATTACATTCCCGTTTAACATTTCCTTAAATAATTAAAATAACTTCAAAACAAACACCTCCTAAAATTTGAAATTACAGTGTTGTCTACTGTGCATCATTATTCATTTTGACTGGTTTGATGCATAAAACACCGACCTGTAATAATCAGTTTATTAAAATTTATCAAGGTGACATAGTTTATTAAATTTCATTTTCACCCTAACATCCCACCCTCACCCTCCCATACCCCCGATCGTGGTCCTCCCACCCCATTTTAACTTTTGTCACAAATCTGAGGACCTAGTTCTTTCTACGTACGTAAAAGTACTACACTACTAGTATCTATCCCACTTTCAATTCCATACGCTGTGGGTCTACAATGAACAAAACTAATTATTATTATTATTATAATAATAAAAGAAGAGAAAGAGAGAGGAGGAAAACAAGGTTCACCTTGAAGAAAGAGTATGGTTCTGATCTCGAGGACTTTGTTGGGCGGCCTTCTTGCTGAACACTGCTATTGATTAATTGCTGAACATTGCTCACCATGTGGCTAAAATGCTTGGTTTAAGGGGAACTGCTCATTAATTGTTACCAATGCGCAATGAATTGGTTCTTGAGATTCTGCTGTTGTCGCTGTAATTCGTTGTGCTTGAACTTGATCGTTACGATGCATCAGCAGTTTTCAGCAACATGGTCAGCAATGTTCTCAACAGCATGAATTACATGATCGTGACCATACTCTCGGTTTGCATTCTTTTTATCATCGATCCTCTTGCACCTGTTCGTGGACCTCTTGGTCAGCACAATGAGGTTGGACCTTGCTGTGTGATATATAAACAAGAAGTCGATCGGCAAAGATATATAGAACCTATTTGGCAAGGCACTTCAACGAACTTATAACGGATAGTTTATAACGGATGAGAAAGTAGTCCCATTTGATAAGCGCGTCTGTCACGAGCTTATAGCTTTTTTTCACGAGCTTATAGCGTTTTTTCCAGATGCTACTTGAAGTAGCGTTTGAGCTTATAACTTATAGCGTTTCATTTTTCTTTCCACTTTTATCCTTATTATCTTCATTTAATTCTACCTTTATTCTCTTCTCTCTCTTTTATGTAAAATCATTAATGAAGATGTCCTTTTATGTCATTTTATATTTTTCAGCTAGTTCAACCGCTAGTTTTACCAAACACTTTCACAGAAAATAAGCTAGCTTATCCGCTATCCGCTATCAGCTACTTCATCCGCTATCCGCTATCAGCTACCTTATCCGCTAACAGCTAAATTTACCAAACAGGCTCATAACTGTTGGGATTTATTGTTTCTGTTAAGGTTTGGATTTGTTCATATAATAATAAGTTGGACGTTGTTATGGTATCCTTGAAATTTAAAGGGTTTGGATACCATATGTCCAATTAGAATGCGCTACCTCAATTAATTGAATCATGTGAATATCACATGGGACTAAATTCTCATCATTTAATTGGGCCGTATAGGCAAGGATATGGTACCCGTACCATAGAATCTTCCCTAATTCAATCTAATCAATATTTGTGGGTCTGAGCATGGTCAGCATCCAGCCTAACGCCACCGCAAACTAGCACTCAATCACCACGACAACCCACCGCAGAACAGTGTCCAGCCGCCACGAATTATTATTATTAGGCTTAATTGCACTTTTGGTCCCTCAGGTATCACGATTGTGCAATTTTGGTCCCCCGGATTTTAATTGCTCCAAATGGGTCCTCCAAGTATCACGATTGTGCAATTTTGGTCCCCCGGGTTTTAATTGCTCCAATTGGGTCCTCCAAGTATCACGATTGTGCAATTTTGGTCCCCCATGTTTCAATTGCGCCAATTGGGTCCCTCACATATCATAATTGTGCAATTTTGATCCCCCAAGTATCACGATTGTGCAATTTCGGTTTTCCAAGTATCACGATTGTACAACTTTTAACATCAATAGCCTACGAAGCACATGTGCAACTGATTTGGCACTTAATGAGACTAGTTTGGCAACTTACGTGTCATTTTTATGTGACACTTAATGATGTGCATTTGATCATTAAATTGTGTGAGATGTCAATGATGTCTTATAAGAATATCCCGTAAACTGTCAAGTTGACTTCACTAAGTGTCAAATCAGCCTCACGTGTCCTATGTAGGCTACTGACGTTAAAAATTGCACAATCGTGATAATTGAGAGATCAAAATTGCACAATTATGATACGTGGGGGACCCAATTGGCGCAATTGAAACTTGAGGAACCAAAATTGCACAATCGTGATATTTGGAGGACCCAATTGGCGCAATTAAAACCCGGGGGACCAAAATTGCACAATCGTGATACCTGGGGAACCAAAAGTGCAATTAAGCCTTATTATTATTAAGCAACTTAAAATTTATTATCCGCCAATGAGATAACTGCAACTTAAAATTTAGGCAAAGAAAATTGAGCAACACTGATCAGATAATTATCTGCAATTTTTCTTAAGGTTAATGATTTTCATTTTCATTCCATGTTGATTTTGTGTATCACATAAGAATGAAAAGAAATGTGATCTCATTCTAATGCATTAATTCTGAGAATAAGAGTATTGATTCCATTTTTATTCTTATTCTTTAAAATTTATTTTGTCTATCAAACGATTCAAACCTTAAGCTTAGATCTTGAATTCTTGATCTGTCTATGTGATTATATATATACTTTGAGGTTGTAAAGGTTCTTCAGTTGTGCAGGAACCGGTGACCAAAAGTTCTAAAATGGAACACTCATTTGAGCAAGAAAACAAGCAGTTTATGCAGACGAAGGGTTGAGGTTGTAAACTCTTGAGAAGTCTCAACCTCGAACTTCCGCAGGGAAGCCTTCAACATGTGCTGCATTAATCGTTGCACCCAAAAAGAAATTTTGAGTGAAGACTTTTTAGTTGAAGTATGTAGTTTAGCTTTTAATACGTACGATTTAATTGATATGCTCGGTGAGAGTAAAGATCTTTTACATAATTAATTATGAATTGTCATATTATTAAAAATGTTATTATCATAATTATATTAAAAATCACACATAGGATGATTTGTGATTGGTTAACAGTATAAAAAATGTTACAGTAACATTATATCAAAATTAATCTCTAACATGTATATGTATATCTCTGTATAAAATGTTATATATATATATATATATATATATATATATATATATATATATAGTGACATTCTTACACTATTTTTTTAGATGTTAATTATCATACACTTCAGTTTTTTACATTGTCAACCAATCACAAATCATTTTATTGGTAACTTTTAAAGAACTTAATATGATAAGTTCACATCTAAGATAGGAGTATGCCTTTCTTACTAAACTTACATTCCATATGGCAAAGACCTAGGCAATTTGAAGTATTTCCTTGGCCTAGAGATTGCTAGATCAAAAGCTAGCATTCATATTTGCCAACGCAAATATACTCTGGACATAGGCAATTCAAGATCAAAGACCTAGGCGCGCAATTTGAAGTATTTCCTTGGCCTTGAGATTGATAAATCAAAAGTTGGCATTCATATTTGCCAATGCAAATATAATCTGGACATATTATCAGACATGGGTTTATTGGCTGCCAAACCAACTCCTACATCTATGGCAAAGGACACAAAATTACAAAAAGGAAGGAGGGCAACCACTTGACGACCCTGCTGCCTATATAAGACTTGTTGGCCGCTTGTTGTATTTAGCTACAACAAGGCCTGACATTAGTTACTCAGTTTAGCAGCTTAGTCAATACTTGAGCTGCCCCACAACTCATCATCATCAAGCCGCCCTTCATGTTATCCGCTATCTCAAAGCAACCCCTGCACATGGATTGTTCTATTCCTTTGCTTCCACACTGCAGCTCAAAGCTTTTTCTGACTCTGATTAGGCCAGTTGTGTAGATACCTGAAAGTCTACAACTGGCTTTTGTATATTCCTTGGAGAACCCCTCATATCTTGGAAATCTAAGAAGCAATCAACGATCTTAAAATCCTCATTCGAAGCTGAATATAGAGCTTTGGCTTCCACGGTTTGTGAGATACAGTGGCTAACTTATCTTATTCAGGAATTTCAGCTTCCCTTTATCACCCGGGCTATGCTCTATTGTGATAATCAATCTGCTCAACACATTGCTGCCAATCCAACATTTCATGAGCACACCAAACACATTGAGATGGATTGCCATATTGTTCAAGAAAAGCTCCAAGCAAAACTTTTTCATCTACTACCAATCTCTACTAATGATCAGCTAGCAGATATCTTAACTAAGCCCCTAGATCCTTCTCCATTTTCTTGACTTCTTTCCAAACTAAGGGTGATCAATATCCACTCCTCAGTTTGCGGGGGAGTATTGGGTACACAACAATCTGTTTCTACCAAACTGCTAGTTTGGTTAGTTGTTGTTAAGTTGGTTAGCTGGTTAGTCTTTCTTATAGAATCAGGAAGGGTTTATTAATATTTGTTATGTTAGTTATTACTGTTAATAAGCCCTGTAAGGATTAGTCCAAGATCTGTTTTCTTTAGTTGTCAGGGATGCTATAGCTTATATAAAAGCTCCCTATTATATTCACAATTCAATTAATTCAAAGAGGTTATTCAATATTTTTAGTTTCTTCTTTGATATTACTTATGTTTACTTAAACGAAAGTTGTGTGTTTCTAAAGCTCATCTCCATATCTCTAACCTCTCAATTATTTCTTCTTTCAACTCTTCAACTTGGAATATATCATCTGCAAAAAGTATGTATTGTCGTACCAGACTCTTGAATGTGCTCAATAAACACATCCAAGCCCAAGAAAAAAAAGTTAGGGCTCACAATGGATATGTTCTTTTGGTTAATCAATAATCACCACCTCTAACATTCTATTAATTATACTTTAGCCAATATATCTCTAGTAAAATACTATTGTTTATTGTGGTTCTTCATATAAATTTTGAGATTTCATGATGTCATGAAGACGACAGTAAATAAACAATTTTTTAAAATGAATAAATAAACAAATTTAATATATTGATAAAAAAAAACAAATTTAATATACCCGGCTTTTAGTTAAAACAAGGAGAGCCACCAAAACATAAAACTTCATTGCTGAAAGAAACTCAAATATTGGTCTGAAGGCTTCCTAATCGAAATATAAAATTGTAATATCTTTCTTGGATTAATTTAAAGATTTAATTGGTATGTATTATCAGTACAAAAAAAAAATATACCGTTAATTTATTATAAATTATTATATCATTAAAAATATTTAATTCTTATTATAACTATTTTAGTAGTCACATATAAGATAATTAGTGATTGATTGACACTGAGGCTGGGGGAAGGAGGCACGGTGGTGTCCAGAAATGTTGGGGTTTTAGGCAAAAAATTATTATTGACTTAGTGTCATGTAAATTATGAATGCATATATTATTCTTCTAAATTTTTGAACTGCGAAATCATTTATCAAAATTTTATAATCAAGTAATTCTAATATGTCACCGTTCAATAGATAATATAGTTAATCCACTTGATGTATTATTATGCTCAACCTCCATTTCTAATAAATTATCTTCCTTTGAAATTTTATCATCTTGTTTTTTATTGGAATTAGGACTATTGGTGTTTCCAGCATCATCTACCGGTGATTGCTCAATCACATTTCATCAATTGAACCGGTTGTTACATCCTTTTGTGAATAATCACAAATTTACCGAGAGCATCATGTTGAGATTGAATTACTTTTTCAATTTTTCTTTTTTATTCAATTTTTCAAAACCAGGTTCATACTTTCTATTTGACATTTATTACTGCTACAAAGTATAAAAAATAAAATAAAAAGGCAACAATAAAAAATAAAAATAAAATAGATCGATGTTACAAAATAAATAGGAAAAAATCATTATATGATATAATCTGACAACGAAGAGAATTACACTTTGATATTATCTACTGCAATAATTTGATATTAATTATCCCCTTTGAAAATTCACTTCAAAAGAATATGAAGATAATGAAGAAAGAGTAAATCATCATTTTGGTCCCTGAAAGTATGAGCCGCTGTCAATTCAGTCCCTGAAAGCAGTTAAATTATGAAAATGTCCCTCAATGTTAATTTTATCAGTCAAATGAATCCCTCAATATTAATTTCGTTAGTCAATTTAGTCCTTGTCAGGGACTAACTTTACTAAGAAAATTAACATTCAGGGACTTTTTCATAATTTAATTGCTTTCAGAGACTGAATTGACAATATCTCACACTTTCAGGGACCAAAATGATGGTTTATTCACGAGAAAAAAAGAGAAAAGAATGAGAGAATTAAAACAATTTGAAGGGAAAATATTGAAGTTTTATGAAATAAATTGATAATAAAATATTTGTTAGCTAACTTTAAAAATGGTCAAGAGTAACAAGAATGCAAATAATAATGAGTGAGAACAACCACTAAGTAACTTTGGAAATGATCAATAATAATAAATAATAATGTGCAAAAAATAATTAATGAGAACCAACGATTAAGTAATGTGCAATAAATAATGAGTGAGAACACCGATTAAGTAACTCTATATTAATATCTAAAATATAAGCAAAATTCATGTATTTAATAATTATATGTCGAAAACATTCTTATTCCATTTTTTAAGAACAGTATCATCACTTTTCACTCATGTAGTTTATTTCTAATGAACATTCTCATTTATTCAGAGCAACTCCACTACTTCATCACTTCCTATATTTTTTTTCTTAGGGATAATTTAAATATTTTGATTGAACATTTAAGTGAAATTATAAAAATTAAATGTTAATGAATAATTATATTAATAAATATGAAAATGATTTAGTATGCATATAAACTATAACGGAAGCAGTAAGTTGTTACTGCTATCAAATTTATCAGTAAAAAAAAATGCTATATCAAATTCATTTAATATAGGTTGCTTCTATTATTTATTATTTTTTTATTGTGATTTCATGTAATATATATTTGATCTCGACTCTCTAGTATAATTAAAATTTCTGGCTTCGCCTCTGGATTGACGGAGCTACTTAATGGTCTGACAAGGCCGTGGCCCCCACCATGTTTTTTGATTATTATTACTATTATTATTACGTACTACACGTAAGTCAATACACTAAAACGGACAAAGCCACAAATGTATGTGGCTCTTCTGCTAGTGTATGTAAGGCTGCAACACTTTATTTTATATTTTCTTCTTATATTTCTACACTTTCTTTCTTATCCTTTATTATTCTTATATTTTCTTAAACTTTCTTTTGCTGTGGCAGTCCACTGTGCGCATAATATGTGCCACGATTTTTAACTTTTTTATATTTTTCTTTTAATTTAATTTCATATCAATTTTTTTATTAATTTATTTTTTATCTCATTATTTTTTAGATGAGAAAGTCATCTACAATTGATGCATTCTATAAAAATAAGAATATTGAAATTCAAACATCTAATATAATTAACATTTTGAAATATTTACTTACGAATATTTTATATGAAATTTGATGTATATATTTATTGAGTGAACTTTAATTTTTATAGTTGGTCCCTCCATCATCCCTATTTGATTCCGTCTCTGCTCACAGTATATTAAAATTAAACTCTTAATTTAATGTTTATATATGTACTATTTTTTGTGGCAAAAAATCTAGACGAGGAGAAGTTATCATTTCTACCTATGATTCACAATCAATCATTAATTTAAGGATTAAAATTTTAGTTAAATTATTATAATATAAAATATTATCGAACTTTTTTACTAGGCATAAGTTTTATTTACACGATTTTCTAATTTGCTTACAATTTACAAAGAATATCCCTTTTCTTCAAGATGTTGCAATTGGCAATTAATACCCATTTTGATTTTCAGCAAGAGTTAACATATATACATAGAGAGATTAGGCAAGCAAAAATAGTAAAACAGAGAATCAAAGAGCCATGAAGGACTTGACACGAGCCATCATTTCATGGGTTCTGCTCTTTGAGAGATGAGATTTGCTTAGAATCTGAAATGCATGCCCAACACCTTTGTACACCACATATTCCACTCTTTTACCTGCTCTTCGCAGAGCATCACACAACTCCAAGTTCCTGTCCTTCAATATGTCCATCTCTGATATGCACACCAAGGTAGGCAACAGCTTCAATTCTTCCATTTTCATGGACCCTTTTGCCAAAGGATTGCACCATGGATGGTCACGGTCCGCACCAGATGGTAGTGCCAAGCGCCAGTATGTATCAGATGCTGCCAAGTTCAAAGCAGAACCGGGTGATTGGGCCATGCATTTCTCTGAGACACTTCTGACTTCTCCACCAAAAAAGGGTTGTATCAAAATGAGACCCTTCAAATTTAAAGGCCTTAAAGCAGTACCATCAAGTGCAGCTAGTCTTGTGGCAACATTGTAGGCTATGTTAGCACCTGCACTGTCCCCAGCTAAGAAGACACTAGAGAAGTTGCATTTTGTAGTCCACCACTCACTGGCCTCATATTGATACAGCATCTGTTGTTTCACCCACATTAGAGCCTTTAAACCATCATCATAGGGAGCTGGGAGAGGGTTCTCTGGGGCCAATCGATAGTTCACTGACATAATCAAGCACCCCACTTTGGTAGATAGTTTAGCAAGGAAATCATGGTAGCAACTCCAAGCAGCAGAGCCAACACAGAAGCCACCCCCATGAAAATAGACCAGCAAAGGTAGCTTCTGATGGCAAATAATTGGAACATAGAAACGAGCCCAAGTGTTTGTAACATAGTCAATGACTATGTCTCTCGAAGTCACATTCAGCCCTGAACTCAAAGCAGCTGTGACACATGGTACAATTTGGGGTCGTTCCACGTATCCATCTATGTGTACTCTAATAAGCCCTTTAATTTCCTCAACCACTGAACCATGGTGTTGATAGTCTTTACCAGTGTATTGTGGGCTAAGGTTTAGACTTGTGGTAACAGATGCCATTATTTTTCTTCTCATATATGAAGCGATTGAAATTTATTTGGGGTAGGGTGACTGGATTTGAAGCTTTCTGGTTTCCTTTTATATGCATAGAAGTGAGTGGAAAAACCATATATTGATGTATCAAGGGGAAAGTGATCAATCAATCTTTACCTGCCAAGTGGGCAGTTGTGGAAGTTGCCACACGTCTCCACGTCAATTCACATGTGAGGGAGGGTCGTCTCAATTCTCAAATGGGCCTCCAATTTTAAGAATTCAACGGTGTCACTTTCTAGTTTGGAAGCATTAATGTAGAGGATAAAAATATGCCGTCCCCAAAAAAATGATGTTTCAGTGTCCCTCATCAATCAAATGTTGAGAATGAACACAAATATTAATGAATTATGATTTTATTTTCTTAAATGTCAAATTGCCATTAGTGGGGAACAAAGAATGAGACAGGAAATTGGTACAGAAGGCCTCCATCCAAATCCCAATGTAGAAAGAAAAATGCCATTTTAAATTAGTAGCATGTTTTAGGTAGGTGGGTAGCCTGGTGGGGATGAGAATTTTATGTCTCATTTTGATGTATTATATTATATTTCTATCGATAATATTTTGTCATATATTTTAATTTTTTTTAAAGTATAAGAAATTTTCACTTATATGATAAAATATTATTGATGGAAAGAGAGTGAGATACACTGAAACAAGACAATAGAACTTCATCCACTGGTGCATGCATACAGCATGCCCCACCATTAAGTTACCAAATCAGCAGCAAATTAATTAGAATGAATGCGTGTGCATTGGATGAGACATGGTTACACACGCCAGCCACTGATGTTTGTCCTTAATCATGGACAGATTGACTTCTGCTTTATAATTGACATATGCTTTATTTTGATTTTTTTAAAATTTGCAAGACATCAAGGTTCATTTTTCTTCTAATCCCACCCTTTTCGCAATATTTGAGGTATGTTCATGTAACTATATATGACTTCCTCATCTATTTCTTTACTTAAACTTTCATATATTTATTAGATTCTATACACATTTTGCATTTCAAATCACTCGGGAAGCAGATTTGCGATAACAATTTTGCATTTGAATTTAACATCCGCTTACTATTCATCTTAGTCCAAGGAAAATAACACAGATTATTTATGCCTCTGTTAAGGAATATGGTTGATTATAGTTATACTGTTCAAGGTAATTAACCATGTTGGGCGATATATAACCAAAATAAGGGGGGAAACCTTTAAAAGTATGTAGCACGACGTTGTTGACATTGTAAGAAACAATTGAGCGTAGTGGAGAGCAAACACTGCGGGCTAACTTTAGGTTGCCTCCCATTAGCATCCCTTCAGGAACACTCTTCGAGACATTACACACTTGAAGTTGAATTAAAGCATTCTAGGTATTTCTTTGAAGTGGTAATTGAATATAGTTTGTGGACATAGATATGGCAAGTCATTCAGTTGCTTTATGAGACCCTCATAGGTCAAGCATCTAAGTGTGGAAGCTCTCCGGTTTTCAGGATGTCCATTGAACATGCTCCTCAGTGAACGAACACCCGTCTCTTTGGGACTCAAAAAAAGTATATATAGCAATAATTGGAGCTCTTACTTCAGAGCTTATTGCTTGTCTTTTCCTTTTATGTTGAGAAAAACCTCTTGATTGTCAATGATGTTGTCTTTTGAGCCATATTCATGCATCTTGTATATCTTTTTTTTTTTTCAAGAATGGAATAACATGTTAGAGTTGAAATTGAATGGTCAATATTCCCTAATGTAGAAGGACTGAACGAGTTGTTGATGAATGCCAAAAGTTTGAAATAACACTCCAATTTCGAAAGGCCTAATAAATCATTAAGATTACGGGTTTGGGACCGCTTGCAAAATCGAAGTTTTGATAAGCTGATTTTTACAAATAGAGTTATAATTAAAAGTGAGTTTGTAGTATTTCATTTATGTTTGGATATTGTTAAAAGTAATTTTGGTAGAATGAATGTTGTTTGTATTATTGCATTCAAATTGACTTTTAAATTAATAATTATCAAATTGTCCTTCAACTTTTAAATAAGTATGAAAGTTGATTGGTTTCTAAGAATAGTATGAAAAGTAGTAAAAACTCAAAATGAGTTTTGACAGACGCAAAAACAACAAAATTTTGCTTCAGCACCCACAAAATTAATTATTCTACCAAGTTCAACTGTAAACCAAACATCACAACAAAAAAATGGCAAATATTTGGATTTCTAACTTATGTTTGGTCGTGACATACTGAAATCCAAATATTTTAAGACATTTTATAGGAAAACATTTTTTTCCTTCCCAAATACAACAAGCACAATTGATATCCGATGTAAAAGTGACTTGGATATCATATATAATTTACAAATTTCAAACAAATATGTTGTATATAAATTCATCAAAAAAAAATATGTTGTATATAAATATAAATATAGAGTTTAATATTGATATATTATAAGTGTAAATTTTGTTTATCCTGTCAATCAATCGCAAATCATCTAGTGTGCGAGTTTTAATTAAGATAATTATGATAAGTCAAACATTATTAACGATGTAACAATTTATGATTGATCGACGGTGTAACTTTTTTTTTACACCAATGATATATATCAATTAAATACATAAATATAAGTAAAATATCGGTTAAATATTACATTATATGTATTCTAATAACAGAATATTCCAGATTTATATTTTATAGGTGCAGCATGCTAAGCTTCCCACCCACTAATCCGCTTTGTCATCAACTTACTCATTAAATTATCAGATTCCTACAAATCAAGGTAGACGGGGAGTCAACAGTTGCTTTGAGTGCTAATGAGTTTGGGTCCTTTAAGTCAGTGGTCAAGGGTTCGATCCCTAAATCTTGTGTCTGGTGAAAATCTGGTTAGGAGAGATCAACCCTTAAATGTCATCCAGTATCTCGTGGGATTAGTCTCTGCAATTGCGTGCGGAGGATATCTTGAGAAATAAAAAAAAACGGTGAATTATATTCTTCGTTAATTCGTTTACAGGTTTTTCTTTGGTGGGCACGAATCATATAATAAACGATTTGTCTGTTAAAAAAAAAAAACACTTTCATGAAAGATGTACTATCCAATTAATCAACTGTAATATCCCATATCCCATAATTAATAGAACAATATTAGTGTTGCCCGATAATACAATCACACAGAATGTTATGTCACACAGAAACGTACGAAATTGGTCTTTAGGATACTAATATAATTTGAAATAAGAAATGTTATATTAGTGTTGACTGGGAATATTTTTGTTATATCTAATTGGAATTGTTCCAGTTTGTTTATCTACAACTGTAGTTAAACATTTATGGGTCTCCTGATTCTTTTGGATTTAGAAGTAATTATTAATTGCCATGAGTTGGTTGAGACAAGAATTCTATTCATAATAAATGCCCAGAGAATACTTAATAATTTAAGGGTTTTTCTAACCTGTGCAAAGTTGCACAGCTTAAGATTAATTATTACTCACTTTACATAATAACTCATCTCTCCTAATAATTGTGATTTGTTGAAAAATTAAAAAAGTCTCTCTCCTATTTATTTCTTCTGAAGTCTTTGTCTCTTCCCACGAACAAGTATTAATAACAAAAACAATATTAATTTGCTAGCTATCACGTGAATTTATCTCATTTTATTATGTCAAACTAATTGACAGTGAGAAATAAAAGGCCAGGTGAGTTCCATTAATTTTTTTCCACATATATTCCTTTTTTTTTTCTTTTTCCTATTTTTCTATTGTGCAATAATAGTGTCAAAAGCATGTAAATGATATTTGAAGTTTAATGTCAACAGGATGCAAACTAGATTTTTGTGCAAAGAGTGTTCAATATAATATGAATTTCATAGTTAAACAAACAATTTAGTTTTCAAAATATAATAACTCCAAAATTTTAATCTAAAACTTTAGATAAAAAACAGGAGAGAGATTCACGTGATTTGCTAGCAAATTATAATTGTTTTTGTTTTTTTATTGATTAAAGGGAGAGAAAGACTTATTAATGCTTGTTAGTGGAAAGAGAGAAAGACTTCAGAATAAATAAATAGGAGAGAGACTTTTTATTTTTTCAACAAATCACAATTATTAGGAAAGAGGAATTATTACTCATTCTATTATATAGAATGAGTAATAATTAATCTTAAGCCTACCTTTATAATTGTCAAAAAACTGAATTATTATGTACTCCAATGTAGTCCATGTCTTCAATCTCGATCTTTCCTTCTTGATGTGTTATCTCAAAATTAACTCTATAATATAATTAGGTTTCAAAATGGAATAAAAGAATTAGAGTCCTGCATGCTCCTTTTTATGCGGTGTTAATTTGATTTTTTTTTTCAAACACATTACCTTTGTTCGTTTTAAATGATTGATATTTGTATCATTTAGTATTGGATTTATCACAAGTTATTAAGATAACCTAGTAGTTAGCGGGAGATAATATTTATTTGAGAGAGTTCTTTGAACTTATAAATGAGGAATTAAAGTCCTTGTAGGTTATGTTTAGGCTACTGATAAGTGTTAAGTGATATATTTATCCTTTAAGATTGGATTTATCTCATGTTATTAGGATGACACTCATAATTAATTTATCCAATAAATTGATAAATAATAGGGTAAAAGTTTTTAATTAAAAATTAAAATATTGAATACTTGTAACAATATTACAAATAATCATATAAAAACTTTCATATTCGTCTACAATTTCCTAGCAACTATACAATGTCGTGGCATATGGTCATGCTATTCACAACGACTATTAATGTTGTTGGGATAAGTCTTGACTTATTTTGCAATTTACATCATTGCAGCTTTCCCATTGACTTTAAAATATCGTTGTGGTGTGATTGTTTTTGCTGGCCAATTAATGTGAATGAGAAATAATCGCTGCCAAATCTCTTCATTTTTGTAGTGTGCATGATATTCTCCTTTTTATCTTAAGATGTATACAAATATGGTATTGATGTTCAATAATATATATAAGTTGTATTGTACTGATATCCCAACTTTGTTGAACAAAACCGTAACTCACCTTTTTTTGGAGGAGGAGAAAATGAACTGTCATTGGCATTAATTAATTGATCAAACTATTACAACTATATCTATAAACATATCAATTGTGCTTCTAATGAAAAAGTGTGTGTATATATATATATATATATATATATATATACATGCGCATGCATGACATTGCGTCTAACGCATCATTCCCCATTGCACTGTCGGCTGCATCATCATAGCCTGTCTTTGCCTTTGGACATTTCCTTCCCATCCTATATTTCCATGCCAATATATGTGTTAATTAATCATAACTCAGAACTCAGAAGCACAATTAAAGAAAGCTATATTGAGAGGGAAAATGAGATTGAGATTAAGAGCATTGATATTTAGTATGAGACGAACGCGTGTGAATTGACCAATTAGATAAAGATAAGAATATATGGTGGTTCATGTTTTTATTTCACTTTTACACCACAAACGTTCACAAGTGTAGGTACTGATAGCAATAAGCATTTTCATGATATTAATTAAGCATGCATACCCAAGGACATATCATAGCCACGATTTTGAAGCTCTCTGTACTCTTGGCACAAAGCGCACTCCCCACACAGGATATGGACCATCGCATCATTGGGTTCCTCCTCCAAGAAATACCTATTCCTCAACTTTGAGCGATACCACGAGGTATAACAACATGCACAACCAAACACCGCGAATAGGAGTGTACAAAGAGTTCCACTAAGTCGACATGCTGCATGTGCACATATACAAATATATATTAGCACCCACATAATCCAGGTTTCATTTTGAGTTCAATTATACCATGTTTAACTTGATACCACAATTTAATTCAAAATCAAGAAAAAAACCATTGATGCTTCACAAATTGGATTTGAATTCACAAAGAACTTACAAACTGCGCCTTCATCGACGACTTCTGCTATGCGTCCAAATGTAATGCAAGGGCACCATAGTGTCAAGCAACCTAAGAGGCCATGGATGAAGCATTAGAAAGGATGAAAATGCACGTGATCTCCCTCCCAGATTGAGGATATAGGATCATTGATGTGTGGGTTGTGGTTTAATATTGAATATAATTATTTGAAAAAATTGAAATATACTCACAACTGTTATAATCGTCGCAACAATCGCAGAGGCCAGTGGACCAAGGCCCTACAGATGGTTGCCCTATTGCAACAACAGGCGGTGCATAAGGATGATTCTCGGGGTAGGAACCGTTTTGACGTTTTTTTGGAGAATACATGATACAGATATGGGGCCGGGCGTGTGTGTATTTTTGTTCAAACAGAGAGGAATGGAGGTGGGGAAGAAAGAGCTTGTTTAATAGGAGCTTAACATATCATATCATATTACAACAAAAAAGCGTTAAATGTTTTAAGTTGAATGTTTATTAAAGTGTTTGGCCACCTCAGGATAACAAACCAAAGAGAAAAATCAATGGGGAACACGAGGGCAAACAACCAAATACAGCGGAAATAATGAAATTAAATGACAAACAAGGGAAAGGTGGGGTGGCAAGTGGCAACCCCATCAAAAACCTCATACCCATGCATGGTTTTTTTTTTTCTTCTTCTTTTGGCTAAAAATGGCTACGTTTTCACGTGTATAAGCAAGGGGAATAAAGCATGGAGAGTTAATTTAATAATAATAATAACAACAACAAGACAGTTGCATTTTGGTACTTATTGTTTTGGACGTCTTAATTATGTTATGTCTATTTGTTAAATATAAGTGTATAGTTACAAATTTAATAGTTTCTTTCGTTTTTTACCTTCTAAATTATTTTAAGTAAGACCAATTTTCTAGATATATATATATATATATATATATATATATATATATATATTTATGTATGTATGTATGTATGTATGTGTGTGTGTATTTTCTGTATAAGTGAAGGTTAAAATATTTTGAGTTTAACTATTTCACTATCAACTAACAAAATGAAAACGAAAAAAATCTTGCATTATAATATTATATGTGTTCTTAAAAGAAGTTATATTAATTGCAAATGGTCTTATAGATTTGCTGCAAAGTTACATTCACCTTCGTTGAAGTTTGACACCCCTCTTGTGTTTTAAAAATTATGATGACATATCTTGAAACTTATATTATTATTATTATTATACTTTTTTTTGATAAAATTATTATTATCATACTTGTTGAGATTTATGTTGTAATTACACTTACTCTTTGAGATTTATGTCGTCATTACATTTACATTCACTACAATATAAAACTTAAGGGTTAGTGTAACTCCGAATCAAAAGGTGTATCAAATATATCGAAGTCAAATCTGATAGGACGTCAACGTAATTTTTTCTAGGTTTTACTATTTTAGTAACACATATCTAGTTTTAGTATTTTGGAAGATGTAACAAAATTCAACAACTCTAAGAAAATTTCCTCTCTTTCTTTCGTTTCCCTCACACTCTCACAGACGGCGGCATGGGTCATTTTGGCCGAAAACCATCCATTTACTTCATTTTTTCTCTTCTTTTCTTTCCATAAGTGGGTTTTCCACATAGACCTGGTTCTTTTGTGTGAGTTTTCCACATAGATCTGGATCTTTTGTGTTTTTTTCTCCTTGTTTTTCGTAGTTTTGGTGTGGCTTTGTTTGGTTTCTCGTCTTGATGTGATGCTATTTGATTCCAGTCTTGGTGCAGTGTTCGTTTGTTCCAGATTGACAAATCTGCTTCGATCCATCACAGATTTGATCAAGACTTGGGTCTCAATGCTACAAATCCGGAAGCATAGGTATTCCGGTGACTTTGATGGTGTCACTTTTGTAGGCAATTTGACTTTGCTGTATTATGCTTTTAACCTGGGTGCTGTGAGTTTATTCGCAGTTTCATCCTTTTCGATTTTTAGCAATTTTAGATCTGTAATGTCATCAATGTACTTTATCAATTTGAATGAATGAATGTCTTTCCTTGTCAAAAAAAAAAACAAACAAAATTCAAATTCTCATTTATAGTTGTTCGGATGAACTAATTATTCAAATCGTTAGTATTTGCGTTATTATAAATACCCATGCTGATAAAAAAAAAAATGCATAATTTTGATTCACAAAATCTCAACAATTCCCACGTATACGATTCCCCTTTTGAATATATTTCCAATTTGAGGAGTGTTATCAATACATTCTCTAACATTCTCTTTCCGACACTCTTTTTCATTGGTTGAAATTAGTGTGAGTCTCTCTAATTCATGTGGGTCCCACTTGAATTTTGTAGAACCCACATTAATTTCAACCAATAAGAGAGAGTGTGTTGAAAAAAGAGTGTTAGAGAGTGTATTGCTAATATTTCTCTTTCACCTTTGAATTCATTAGGGTTGGGCACTAATCCTAAGAAAAACCTTGGGCTTGCTCATCTCATGTGGTCTCTGTGCATTGCATCGCCCAATGTAGAAATGTTAATAGATGAGATGTTTTTTACACCACTACAATTTATAACATACCATAATTTTTTTTAAAAATTTAATATCTCCAAAATACTCTTAACTATTTTCACACACCACAACCTATATTTTGAAATACATCGCTCCCATCTTCCTACTTCCCTCTTCTCCCTCCTCATCCCCACCCATTGAAATATAGTTGTGTCTTTCCATTTATTTTTTTTCATTTTTTGGTCAAGAAGTAATACTCTTTGTTGTGTGTACTCTGTTATATGCTTCTTTACTTGGAATTGTCTCATAACTCACAAAAGCTTTTGATAGGACCACCGAATTTTCAACAAGATTTCTTTATTTTTCAAAATACATAAATCAACGCTATCATAAACTTAATTTCTTTAAAGGTTTCGTTCTTCATGAACCATTTTACTGTGAATATCCCTTGTATTAATTAATATTAGAGCTCAGATGGATTAAAAAGGGGGAAATTCATCAGTAAATATCCCTTGTATTAATTAATATTAGAGCTCAGATGGATTAAAAAGGGGGAGATTCATCAATAGTATACACAAAGTCAAAATGCTCTGCTTTTTGCATTGTGCATATGACAGGCATTAGACTTGAGGTTTCAGGGAAAAAATGAGCAGCAATGGATACTAGAAAAAGTGGCATCATTAGTAATGGATACCGGCAACACCAAACACTAGTGGGAGAATAAGATGAAGTTAAGAGAGAGGGATATTTTACAAAGAAGAACAAAGTTAAAATAAGATTTGTGATATATTAAAAATTTTAATGATGTAAAAAGCAACACTCTAATTGATGGTATCGGAAGCCCAATAAGAATGACTGTCTAATAGCCCACAAATTGAGAGAATTGTTCAGCCAGCAGCTGTATGTGATTGGGGTAGTGATGCTCTTCATTTATGATAGAGAAATGGAGATGTCCATTTGGGGATAATAAATTAGTGAAATATTACACATAAATGTATAATACTCCCTCAGTAAGAAAATTATAAGCAAAAATTGGTTCATCTAAGTTGTAACAAAATACTCCCCCCGTCTTATTATATATGTCACATTTACAAAAAAAAATTTATCCCAAAATATGTCATTTTCTATTTTTAATATAATATTAAATGATTTCTACCAATTGCACCCTTAAATACTCCACTTTACATTTATGACAATAGTTAATAGACCAATGATTAATAAGGTTAATTTAGTAAAATTATCACTCTCTTTCTCTCATTTATTGTTTTTTCTTAAACTGTGTGATTTAGTCAAATATGACAGTATATATTGGCACGGAGGGAGTATAAGCAAAAGTTAACTTTTTGCATCCTATTTAATGATAGTGCATAAAAAATGTCCTTCATTTTATTACATTTAATTGAAACAAGTTTCCATACAATACAATTAAGGTAAATAAACAAAGAGGGGTAATTTAAACAATTAAGTTGAGCTTTTAAATGAGATTAATAACATTAAATGTGAATAACTAATTATCTTAATAAATATGAAAATAATTAAATTTGCTTATACTAATATTTTGTTACTACCTATTTATTTTCTCAAAACTTTAGAAATCAACTAAAATGGAGAATGATGAGGTCTTTTTCCTTGTAACTATGGCCGAAGGACCTAAAACATGTAAAGATTTCCTTGTTCCCCACTCCCCACCCTCTGATGATATAAATATTAAATAGAGAAATCAACAGGGCATACTGCAGTGCTGTGGTGACAAGCAAGTTGTCATTTTTGTTTTTCGGGTGCTGTCAAGTTGTCATATTTTATTACTAACATATCACCCCAATTATGCAAAACAGGAATAAAAAATAATATAATATAATAATGTTATACATATCCAAATAAAAGCAATTTTAAATAACAAATAATAAATTTTTTTCTACCTTCCGGAAAATGCAACTTTAAGTTAGCGTAATTTAACCAGTCGAAAAAAAAAAAGTTTGCGTAATTTGAAATTTGAAAATATTAAGAGTAAAATAAATTTGAAAGAAAATGTTATTGAAAGCAAAAAAATTAAAAGCAAGTACGGAAAACAAAATAAAATATATAACTAAAATTTATAAATTTGGAATCACGGTCATGTAGATCAAGAAAAGTCTCCGACCTAAGAAAATCTCTTATCTTTCTCTCATCTCCCTCACACTCTCACAGACGACGACAAGGATGGTTTTGGACCATTTTAGCCGAAAACCACTCATTTACTCCGTTTTTTCGCTTCTTTTCTTTTCATAAGTGAGTTTTTCACATAGATCTGGATCTTTTTGTGCTTTTTCTCTTGTTTTTCGTAATCTTGGTATGGCTTTGTTTGGTTTCCCGTCTTGGTGCGGTGCTGTTTGATTCTCGTCTTGGTGCGGTATTCGTTTGTTCTAGATTGACGGATCTGTTTCGATCCATCACAGATTTGATTAAGACTTGGGTCTCAATGCTACATATCCGGAAACATAGGTATTCCGGTGACTTTGAAGGTGTCACTTTTGTAGGCAATTTGACTTTGCTGTATTATGCTTTTAACCTGGGTGCTGTGAGTTTGCTCGCAGTTTCATCCTTTTCGGTTTTTAGTAATTTTGAATCTGTATTATCATCGATGTACTCTATCAATTTGAATGAATGAATGTCTTTTCTTGTAAAAAAAAATAAATTTGGAATCACAGTCATGTAGACTGAATTTTTCATGTAGCAAATTTTATTAGTGAAGCCAAATGTTAAAATAAAATTTCAAATAACAACTAACGTGGTCCAGTATATTTGGTAGATAGCTGATTTGTTTAAACATGTTGTCAGTAGTCGATTCGTCTCAAAAGGAATTAGTCTTCGACTATTGGCTGAGAATATCTTTAATGAAAAAAAATTCAAAAAACAAAGTCATCTTCCACATAGTAAATTCAAAGAAATAATTTCTTTTATATATTGTGTAGACGAGTCATGGTTTTTATCATATATAATTATGGAGAATGCTAACGAGTGTTTTAAGGGCACTCGTTAAGAAAGTAAGAAAAAAAAATTTCATTGAAAATTGATGTATTTAATATTTGAAGAAGTGACATACTTAGTTTTTCAATACAAAGTTGTTTTTTTGGTTTCCTTAAAAAATACCCTAAGGGTACTCGTTAGCATGACTCTATAATTATTCATGAAATTGTTGAAATTTTAACTAGTAAGCAATTTTTTTTTTACGTCGAGAAGGAGGGACCGTAAAAGCGAGATTTGATTTCAGAGCGTGGCAATCAACTATAATTTTGTTATGAATCACCGTAATTATGATCTTTTGGCTCTTCGGTAACATTCTGGGGTATTCCACAAGTTTCGACCCTTTGGACCGGCTATGAGAGTAATTCTCGATCGGCTGTTTAGAGCATGAAATTAACCATTGATTTCTACGATCTCTCAATTATAGTGTCATCACCAGGATTCCAACTTGTTCGCACCTTATTATCAATTAGATATATGTCGCATATTTTTATATATTTAATATATGATCAGAGCAATTCAATTAGATTGTGTGCGCATGCGTGTTATGCGGGTGTGCACGTGTGCTTGTGTGTGCATCTGCATGTATGAGCATGTCTTTGTGTGTGTGGTTGTCCAGGTGCACGTGTGCATGTATGTTTTCTCTGGGTAAGATCCTAATGGACAAAGTCAAAATGCAGTTGCTGAATCCTTGAGATGGGGTTTTGCGGAAAACAGATATATTCCACATCACTCATAAAAAAAAACCTAGCTCAAATTCTTCATATAAAAAAGATGATTCCTAGCACCAAATGCCAATTTATAACGCATCTGTTAATAATTATCTATAGAACAGATCTAAAACTCTTTTTTAATAGATAAATGTTAATGTTAATATTTTATTAGTGGATGAGATTTGAACTCTCTATCTCCTTATCACTCAACTCCTTAACTCCCTTATCCGATTCGCCAAATCAACCTTATAACCCCACCATAAGAGAATAATTAAAATGAAACCCAGAGAACTAGCATGACACCAAAATCAACGTGATTGTGGGTAATGATGAGAGCTTTGGATATTCGGGATGAGTCACAGATTTGAACCCTGTGATGTTATTTTGCCAAAATGAAATTAGCACAAGAGAGCATACCAAAATCAAGTGGACGTGGATATTTGGTTTATGTTTTAAACAGTATGATCTAAGTTTTACCGATCCATATACTAGAGTATAAGTTTTACCTTTTAAATGTCAGTTATAAGAAGTCATCCAACACCAATCCTCTTAATTGACGTCTTCCCATTTACTTAAAAACAAAAACGGGCCAATATTATATTATCATCAATACAACACATCTAAGTTGATTATTTTTAACCTAACCCGAACCATAAGTACGTTTGATGTTGATGTTTGGTGATGAATAATGACCATTAATGTCAATAGAAACTAACCGCCAAATCCATTCTGATCCACTTGATCTGGCTTATAGATTCAATATCATAAAGTTCAAAGTACTCGAAGCTGCAGACATTTGCTAACATACGAAAATAGGTATATTCTTCCAACTTGGACAGTATAGGAGATGAAATTTACATAGTCGTTTTCATGGACCCAAAACACTGACCCCAAGTACTCTCATCTGTAGTCCTGTTTATAAACCTCAACATCCACTTCTTTTTAGAGCAACCCAAGCCTACAATTCAAGATTCCTTTGAGTGTCTGATTAACTTGAATCCTGTTATGGAGATGAATTCAGATCCTAGTGTTCTTTTTGAGGCAGAGAATGATGAAGATACTTTCTATGCTGAGATTAGGAGGCAGATTCTGCTATTGACATCTGAAGACAACGAAGATTTACTAGAAACCAGAAGCTACAACCCCATCAGTGTTACTAATGGTGGTTCAAACAGGACAAGTTATAGTTTTAACTGTGCATCAACACCTGCATGCAATTTCTGCTCGTGGGAAACACAGCTCTGGTTTACCACCCCACTTTGGCTAGTGGACCTGTGGAAGCATGGGAAAGGTACTGGGGTTTTCATTCCCCAAGTGGCATGCAAGAAAAACCAAAGACCAGGTACGGTTTTATTATCTGTTTTGCTAGTTTAAATATGATGAAACTGATTGAAAAAAATTAAATCTTTACTCGTATGGTAATGGTAATTTTTAATCTTGGCAGGAAGAACCAACAATAGCAGGAGAAAAATCTATAGACCAGTGGTGAAAAAGGATTAACAATCTACACTTCCAGAAATTTGTGTTAATGGAAATTGAAGATTGTAGTTTGCTCATAATACAGCTAAGATGATTCATTTTAGAGTAAGGAAAAATTGCAAAAGAAAAAAGGGGAGAAAAGGCTGTGAAAGTTTATTTCTATCATTCATCTCATAATTTTGGTTCAGCTTCCATGATATCTATGTAGAGATCATACCGTTATTATCGGGGAGAATAGAAAGAAATTTGTGAAATTTGTTCAATGCAATTTTCTATTCTAATGTTATTAGTAATAGATGACAAAATACCATTAAGTGGTGAGATTTAAATCCAGGGTATCCCTTTGCCATATACATGGATAAGAAAGGAACTAGAGCGATTTATCTATCAACAAAGTCAGCTTTTTCAGTTTTTTGCAATCCTCTGTGGTAGTTTAATGAAAAGGTGACAATTAATAGACATTCACGCCTATGGACCCCAACTTCTACGCTTAACACTTGCACAATATCCGCTTGAATGTCATAATAATATACACAACATTTCTCAACAGTTAAAAACTTGTACAGATCCAGGTAATTACAAATCTTCTAGAGAAAATTAGATCAGAAGCTATGGGAAACAAGCCTTATACTCAGTGTGGCCGATTATTAACCATGTAACATGTTCATGCTTTGAGGGTGGCAACAACCTATCACTGAGTTCCTATTAGAACAGAAATAGCCAACTAGTTTTGGAACCAACTTGATAGGTCATACACTAGAGGTGCACTACAGATAGATATATATGTTAATTCCTAATCTTTGGGGCATGCTAACCATAATGCACTAAGTGCTCGTAGTCGTGAAATGTAATCATTTATGACAAGGAGAGCACGAGCAGCTTGGAGTGTGGTCAAAATTCGTTGCAACTGTTGCAGAGTTTGGTGCCTCAAGAGGTCAGCCTAAGAAACAGAACGGATACTTAGAATACAATGCATATACATTTTCCAAGGTCTGCTTGGTAGTAGTGAAAATTTTAGTAATGGATGGAAGAGTAAAAATTAGCAATGATTTATGTTGACACATTTCCACACCTAACATTTACATCTTAGAATCAATTAGATAATACAAGTATATTAAAATCAGTGATCAAGAGTACATCTCTTACCTGATGAAGGAAATTTTCTAGTGTGACAAGCTTGCCCATTGCAATTGCCATTTGGCCCATGTATTCAGCAACATGTCCAGAACCAGTGGGCCCCAGGGAGGTGGAGGAAAGTGTCTCTAAAAGAGATTGTTGCAATGCTTCCATGCCTTGAGATAAAGCATCTTCAGCCTGCTGGGAAGACTGCTGCAGATTATAAATGCCCATCAACTGCTGATCTGTTAACTGCTCAAGCTGGTTTCTAATTATCTGAATCTCAAATGAAATATGCAGACAAGAGTCAACAGAATATACTTTCTACCCTGTGGGAGCAAAAGTGAGTAGTGAGATGGTCAATCACCTTCAGAAGTTCAGATGAACGGAATCCACCAAGCCACATGAAGCATCTTTCTGCAGGTGTCTTCCACATTCCAGAAAGTATGTGAAATACATCAGCTTTTGCCCCTATGCTCTTTAACCTAAATAGTTGTTCATAATGTGCCATGACACCATCAACATGAAGATGCAGTTCATTGTCACTCACTTGAGAATTTACAGCTGATCTTAGGCTATTGATCAGACGTTGATGCACATCAACCCAGTGGGCATAGTCCATGTCAAATGCTAACACACCTATTAGTCATAGATTGATGTGATGAGCATACAAGAACATGACTAGTAGTCTAGTACTCTAGTACTATAGTTTCAATGTAAACATTATATTCAATATAAGATTCATGTTTCTGCCACTATGAAAGAAGCGATGCCTATTGGAATCATAAGCAAGAAATATAGACTGAATATACTTTCATCTTTGTGATTGAATAAATGTGTAATTGCTTGAATGATTACACCTTTGATACATAGCCTGTTATATATAGGATGTAAAGTCAAGAAACTTATCAAGAAGCAATCTAACTAACTCTTGATAAGAGAGCTTCTAGAACAGTTAATCACATAATAACTAATAACTGTTATAAAGCTGTTACAAGCTGTTACATAAGTTGACTATATTCAATATCCCCCCTCAAACTGGAGCATGTATGTTTAATAATCCAAGTTTGGAAATAAAGCCTTGAAACTTAGAAGGATCCATAGACTTGGTGAATATATCAGCTAGTTGATTGGCACTTGTGATAGGCAGTAGGTGAAATAACTTGGCTTGCAACTTTTCCCTAACAATGTGACAATCCAACTCAATGTGCTTCGTTCTTTCATGGAATGAAGAGTTGGCAGCAATGTGTCGAGCTCATTGACAGTCGCAATAAAGTAAAGAAGGAGTAATATGCTGAAGATGAAAATCATTAAGTAAATATGTGAGCCATTGAAGCTCACATACAGTAGTTGCGAGTGCCCTATACTCAGCTTCGGAGGATGATTTTGAAACCGTTGGTTGCTTTTTGGATTTCCAGGAAATGAGAAAGTCGTCGAGGAAAATACAATAGCCGGTTACTGACTTTCTAGTGTCCAGACAAGTTGCCCAATCGGAATCACTGAATGCTTTCAACTGTAATGTCGACGTTGTAGGGAAGAGTAAACCTTGAGCTGGAGAAGACTTTATATATCGCAGTACCCGGACGGCTGCCTCATGATGAATAGTGGAAGGCCTGCCCATAAATTGACTTAACTGTTGAACAGAAAAAGAGATATCAGGACGTGTGTTTATCAAATATAAAAGCTTACCAATAAGTTTTCTATAAGAAACTGGATCAGATAAAGGGGTTCCCCCTTGCTGAGTAAGTCGAGTATTTGTTGCCATCGGACTGGAAGATGGCTTTGCAGCTAGAAAGCCACACTCGGCTAAGATATCCAATGCATACTTTCTTTGGCAGAGATGAATACCAGCTTTTGATCTGGATATCTCGAGACCTAGGAAATATTTAAGAGTTCCCAAATCCTTGATTTTAAAGGCACTGTGAAGGACTTGTTTGATATGATTAATTTCAGTAATATTATTGCCAGCAACTATAAGATCATCCACATATATTAGTAAAGCAGTGAAAGAAGTTGTAGTTGCTTTAATAAAAAGGGAAGAATCAGAAGGAGACATTAGATAACCTTGGGATTGAAGAAAAGTGGATAACCGAGCATACCATTGTCTACTTGATTGTTTTAATCCATACAAGGATTTTAACAACTCGCATACCTGTTGTGGTTTAGAGGAAGGAAGACCTTGAGGGAGAGTCATATAAACCTCTTCCTCGAGATTGCCATGTAAAAAGGCATTGTGAGCATCCAATTGGTGAAGATACCAATTAGATGATGAAGCAATAGCTAATAGAAGCCTAATAGTAGTAACTTTTGCAACGGGGGAATAAGTATCAAAATAATCAATACCTTCAATTTGATTGAAACCTTTAGCAACTAAACGAGCCTTATACATTTCAATAGAACCATTGGCATGATATTTGATTCTATATACCCATTTACACCCTATGGGAGTTTTCCCGAGTGGCAAGTCAGTGATGAGCCATGTTTTATTATGATAGAGAGCTGAAAGTTCATCATGCATTGCCTGGATCCAGTGTGCATGTTGAATGGCCTATTGATATGATTGTGGTTCGACATTGGAAGAAATAGTTAAAGAATAATGCAAATGAGAAGAAGACAGTTTAGAATAGGATAAAACAGAGGATAAAGGATAGGAGATAGCAGAGTGGTTAGGTTTGTATGCAGAAAAGCATTCAAGAAAAGGACAAATATGATCACTAGCACCTAAATCCAAGATCCAAATATAAGATGGTGATTTAGAAGTACCTGATTTAGTGACTCCTAAAACCACATGAGGAATGGATTCAGAAAGTGGTGGTTTACTTACTGAATTGACATTAGAGCTGGAATCATTTTTGGAAGCATGAAGTAAATTGATCAGATATCTATAGTCATCACGAGAGAAAGGGAAATTGGTGTCAGTGCTAGGCTGTTTTGTGGAAGATGGATGATGGTCTGAAGTGACAGTGTTGTCTGTTTGGACAGATGCAATGGCTGGTGTAGTTGTAGCAAGTCTTGAACGATAGTCGGGTGGAAATCCATGCTTAAAGTAGCATGTATCCACAATGTGATTAGTGCGGTTGCAATGAGAACATAACATAGATGTTCTAGTAGTTGATCTGCCGCGCCCTCTGCCTTGTGAAAAACCTCCTTGACCTTGGGAATAGGAGTTGGAGGAAGTAGTAGAAAGAACAGTGGAGTCAATTGAGATGTGAGAAGAAGATTGGCGTTCTTGGTGTAAAACCATAGAGTAGACCTGAGTAATAGGTGGTAGGGGCTGCATCATAAGAACCTAGGTTCGAACAGCTTGAAAAGAGCCATTGAGGCCTTTTAAGAAATAGATAACGAGCTCTCTATCTTTATAGGATTTCACAGAGCCACTCAGGGAACAAGAACATTTAATTGCACAAGAACAGTGAGGCGTTGGACATAAAAAATCGAGTTCATCCCACAATATCTTGATATCAGTAAAAAAATTGATGAGAGAACGATCACCTTGGCGTAGGGAATGAATTTCTTGCAACGATCACCTTGGCGTAGGGAATGAATTTCTTGCAACAAGTCAGACATTCGGAAATGATTACCTTGGGTGAATCGGTCTTGCAAATCTTGCCAAAGATCCTTAGCACTATCAAAACAAACGGTGCTCTGAGCAATGTGAGGAGATAGTGTGCGGGTGATCCAAGAAACAACAAGGTTATTGCATCTGTCCCAGGTATCAAATAACAGATCGGATGACTCTGGTTGTGGTAAAGTGCCATTGATGAATTGAATCTTGTTCTTGGAGGAGAGGGCACGTTTCATGGCCCGGCTCCAATGATAGCAATTATCTCCATTGAGTGGAGGAGATACGAGGACAGAGCCTGGATTCTCCCCAGGGTGGAGATAGTATGGGCTATTTGGGAGTAAGGATGGATCGGTAGGAGTGGAACCAGTGTTGTGATTGCTGCCATTGTTTGCATCGTGGCAGGAGGATAATTAGGTTCGGCCATGAGAGAATATTGGAAGAGAAAGAAGATAGCGGAAGCTTGTATTAAAAAATGAAATCTGATACCATATTGGAATCATAAGCAAGAAATATAGACTGAATATACTTTCATCTTTGTGATTGAATAAATGTGTAATTGCTTGAATGATTACACCTTTGATACATAGCCTGTTATATACAGGATGTAAAGTCAAGAAACTTATCAAGAAGCAATCTAACTAACTCTTGATAAGAGAGCTTCTAGAACAGTTAATCACATAATAACTAATAACAGAAATAACTGTTATAAAGCTGTTACAAGCTGTTACATAAGTTGACTATATTCAATAATGCCCACGGTAGCTTCTTCATAATTACCATTTCCAACAACTGAACGACCATGATCCCCAGTTATTCCGGTTGCAATAAATACACCCTGGAGGAAATAGCAGCCCATGAATAAAATAGTAAGTAGAATGATACAAAAAAAAATAAATTGAACATGGAATAACGACCAGAAATGTTTAACTTGTTACACCTGCTGACGCGCTCGTATAAGCTCTTGCTCTAACTGCGCAAGCCTAAGCTGACTGTTCTCTAATTGCTGCACATATGCCTAGTTAAAAACCAAAGCATGTAAATGATTCAAATATGTTCCCATCTATAACCCTATCACTTTGCAGCCCTTTATATACCCACACATCAAGAAAACAACAATTATAACTGGACCCGGATTCCCTAAAGTCAAATTTTGACGCATTCACACATTAATGTACCGTTAGATAAATCTTAAGCTTCCTCGAACACTTTCAATTATTAATCGAACGGTGCATCAATGTGTGAATGCGTGACTGCATCAAATCCATTTTCTTTGTTCACATGACATGGTCATATAAAGAGACGGATAGAGAAAGGGCTTAAGCAGCACTCTCTTTCTCTCTCTCTTTTTCACATTCACATGACAATATCCATTCCCTCAAAGCAGAAACAAATTGGGATATGAAATACAATCTAGATAGCACAGCATAGGATCAAATGAGAAATTATCTAACACTACACTGGGAACGATTACCTTTTTCCTTAACCGACTCTTCCTTGCAGCCTCTCTATTCTGAGCCAGCCTAGGAAGAGTCTAGAATAAAGGCATCCACAGAAATTAAGTATCAGTAAGGAAACATAAATTAAATTGGTAAGCACATGCTATTGATGCAAGTGGTATGTATCAAACAACCTTCTGATCTTCAGCTTTAACCTTACTTTGATCCTTGGAGTCCACAACTACAAGTTCCCCGTACCCAACTCTATTGCACTAAGACACGGTTCAGAAACACTGTGAGAGGACATCAAGACTCACTCATGTATCCAAAATATAAAATATGCACTTCTTCCATTCACATTAACATTATCCAATACCCAGAAAATTATAGTAAATTTCCCACACATAACAGTATTAATTGCGGTTTTATACAGATATAATGAATGGGAAACGAAGTTTTATGGCAAGATGAAAGCAAAATGATTAAGCTTGGGATTGACTTGTATGTGTGGAGAACAGAAAAAGCTTGAGAAACAGAGGACCCACTTGGTTTTTATCATCCGTATCTATATCTGTGGAAGTATCCTCAGTCTGTTGGCTGTTATCTGCCATGCCTGAATCAACCCAATTCTCTTTCCGGAACATGTGCTCCTGCCCTGACTCTGTTGAAGCAACCTCTGCAGACCCAAGGTTCTATACAAACATAGCAGTTGAACCCAAAATTTAATCAGATAAGGCTTTCACACACAAATCTTATCCACCAACAAGAGAGAGAGAGAGAGAGAGAGAGAAGGGGGCGATCAATACCGTGTTGAATGCCCCATACTGCAAGTTATTACTAGCAACAACAGCGACATTGCTATATATATATAGTGAAATAGAAAGATAGTGACTTGAGCTTAAATCAACAGCAGCGGAATGTTGAAGCTCCCCAAGATCCGAGAAACGCGTGAGATTTTGGGTGCTGTCGTCTCCCCTGTTTCAAAACCAGAGAAACTCTGTTTTACACAACAAATTTCCAAGACTAAAAAGGCATAACTTGCTGCATAAGAATTCATTTTACACTGCTCGTTTTACAAAAGAAGGGGGGAAATGATAATTGAAGAATGGCAAAGGCAGAAAGAACTAGTAATAAGTAATTTTACCGAACCAAGAAGGAGGGGTGGGAATAGAGCCGTGAGCTTGATAGAGTTGTGTTGAACCTTTGCATCTTTTTATTTTTATTTGGCTAACTAAACACACAAACTTTATTTTCACTCTCTACGAAAGCATCACATCATCATGTGAAGTTTTATGTTCAAAAAGAGGAAGCGAAAAGTGGACACACAGTTTGAAGTGGAGTAAAAAAATGTAGATGTAGCTTTGAAGAGAGTAATTTGTATCAGTCCGGCTCATTTGTTTGCGTGTGTGGTTTATTATTGATAAATAAATTAGTTTAATATCCGTGCATTCGCACGGATTGTGCTATGTTGCTTAAAATATTTGTTCTAAAACTTAAATTGTAAATTATTCATTTTTTACAGCTAGGACAAAACTAAATAAATTAAAATCAATCATATACTAATATTGATTCTGTTGTTATAAAATATAGAAACTGATATAAATAGTACTGAAGTCAGAAAAAGCATAGATCAATTTGAATTGTATATTTCACATCATAGATATAAATGTAAACTCAGAATTTTTTTTTTGATTAAGAAGAAAATATAAAGACGGAAGATAAGGACTAAGCCTAATAAGACCATTTGCATTAGTAAATAGAAGTAAACTGAGTTGAGTAAGGCGGTATCCCAAAACAGCAAGTCTGGATCTGTTATTGTGTGTGTACATAAATGGTAAAAAAAAAAAATTTATTGAATTGAAGTTTAAGACTTGTCAACAAAAATTAAGTCCAATAATTATTTAACTAATTTATCAATAATTCATGTTAAAAAAATTTAAATATAAATTGATGCATATAACGGTGGATATAAGATTTAAATGATGGCAGAAGTCCGATATAAGATAATATCAATACCAAAGTATGTGACAACAAAAAAAGTTATAGAAAAGTTAAAGATAGCACAAGTCTATAGTGCTTAAGTCCGTTGATAACTACACTTCAACATAAGAATAGTAGCAAAAGAGGCTTATGAACCTACTTAATTAACTTTCTCTACATTCACCATATTGTTGACATTAACATTGAGAAATTAAAATTTAAGTGTATCTCTAGATTGGAATCCATTTTCTGCACAAAATTGGTTCCATCCCTTTCCAATCTTGGTGGCTTTCTTTGGCATATTTCTTATGAATAAGCTGCAACCTCTTTGTCCACCAGAAGGAACACGTAGTAAGAGATAGGGGTGTTCGCGGATTGGATTGGATCGGTTTTGAGCCAAAAAACCATCCGATCCAAAGATGAAAACAACTTGCGGTTTGGATTGGATCGGTTTGCTTACTTAAAAAAATCCGATCCAATCCAATCCAATCAAATGCGGTTTGGATTGGATTGGATAATTCGGTTTTTACCGATACATCGTTACATAGTTATATTAAGTCGAAAACCAACATTAAACCTATATATACTAGAATTAATATAGTTCTAGTTCCTAAGTACATGCATAAAATCTTCTAGTAAATGAATAACTATTGATTCCTAGGTACATGAATAACTATACACATTCCAATACATTTAGTATTTGACAATTCCAACAAAAATATTAAAGAGAATGAGAGTGTTCGTTCATAAAAGTATGAAAAACAATGCTTAAGTATGAGTAGTATTATAATTTAAAAAATAATAGTATATATATATAGTAGGTCGGTTTGGATTGGATTGGATTGATTTTCACTAGGAGATCCGAAATCCGATCCAATCCAATGAAAAAAAAACGGTTTTTTCGGTTTTCGATTTTTCGGTTTTCGGTTTATTCGGTTTTCGGTTCGGTTTTTGCGGTTTGAATTGGTTTGGATCGGTTGATGAACACCCCTAGTAAGAGAGCATGGAACGCCCAACATTCCTGACAAATGAAGCAAAATCTTTGGGTAAAGCCCGTAAAAATAACTAAACTCAATATATAAACATGAGTAATAATAGATAAATTAGAAGTGAAAATATGAGATATTAAATTTAACCAATTGACTCTCAGTGGCTTTGTAATTTGCAAAGTAAATGAGAAACAACTAAGATAGATTCGAGTACTATGACTATGGAAGCTTGGAAATGAAGCTGGATGGGATGGTTGGTTGAAAACTATAATTTGAAATAAAATGTCCCCTAAATATCTCAGATACCCAGAATGATCTCCGGTCATTCAATGAAAGTCTCTAAGATCTTGCCAACCACTACTAATCAGTGGTAACTCCAAACATTTGTTGAACCTTACTTAGTGACAATTTCCTTGTTCGTCTATTAAATTCCACAGGGAAGGAAGTTCATCAAAAAATTGTTGAATAAAGTTAGGTTCTACCTCAATAATGGACTGTCAGAAAGGGAGTAAATATCAGTTTTCAGGAATAAAAATTTGAAATCACAAATAAAATATCACAAAGAAAGTCACATGGTATTTCCTAAGATAGAGTGTAATGAAAACAAACCTAATAATCCAAATAATGCAAAAAATATTCTGATGATATTTCACCTATCATTATAAATTCGTCAACAGGATCACAAATGGGAGTTGTTCAGTAATATACTGATAAGCGAAAAAAGCTAGAATCTTTACTCAATAAGAAGGGGGGCCACAAATGGAAACATAACTGAGAAGTATCAAATACACATATAGAGAGTTCAAACTTTACATCTAGTTATGTGGTAATTAAAGTTTAATAAACAATTTGCCTAAAATACTAAACAATATATACTTTAAACTTTAGTAGAATGGTTGAATCAATTTGCATGAGCACTATCGTTAGAAAATTCACTCATAGTATAATAACCCATAACTACATTAATTAATGCATAAACAAAAAGCATCAAATTTGAAAATTCATAAAAATTAAATGTCAAACCACAAAAGTTATCCAAAACAATATAAAGTAAAGCAAATTTAAACAATTCCAACCAATCCATAATATTCAAAACAGTATGAAGACCTAACATGATCAAAGCACCATAACACTAATCAACAACCATGACACAAATGATATCATTCTTATTTGAAGAAACACTAAATCGAACCACATCACCCTTTTAAATTTTTATAACTGGAATACAACTGCCATCCTGATGTCAAATAGCACTCATTCTTCGTTCTACCTGACCAACTGAGCCGACAATCCCATAATTTACCTCCTCCATCTTGCAATTTAAAAGTAGAACGCCGAGAGAGGAATGCATGAGAACACTAATTATGGAGGCTATGCAGAGGTTTCATATCAGCTGTGACTGATAATAATAATATGTGGTGACATAGGAATGGGTTGAAAATTATCGCAATCTAATAAAGCATTGTAGGATGCAGGCAATATATAGTTTTTTTTAGAACCAGGTTTCAAAAATAAAAAAAAAATATCATTTTAGTTTTTAGTCATCCTTGATGAAATTTTTAATCATCATCAAGATTTTTAAATCAATAGAAATCTACTTCAGAATCTTTAGCTAATCAATAGTATCTGTTCGCACAAGAATAGATTATTTTAAACTCAACCAAGTGCATACAGCTATTCAAATGAGCAGACAATATAGAGAGAGTTTCAATAATTCCACCACCTGGAAACAATTTAAACATGATAAAAAGGTTTTAAACCCAACCATGCAAACTATAAGCAAAAATTTTAAACTAAGTATAAGCATAACAAATAATGCATAGCTGTAATTATCCTGTAGATCAATAGTACTTTAATCCAACACAAAAGTGTACAGGCATACATTAACACTTTGGTTAAGTTCCAAACACAAACTTTAGGGAGCCTAAGATGTCTCTCAAATATCTTATTTTTATTTACTATTCAGACGACATAATTTCTTTAACCAACCAAAATGAGGGACTTTATCAATTATTTAGAATAGCTCACATCCTTCCAAGTCTAATGATTGTCAGGCAGAGTAAGGCAATCACAAATTATGTGGCATTTTAGTCCTACTTTAGTCCAGTACACTATTCTCGCAATTTAGTTCCCAGATCAATTTTTACAATTCATTCTCATCAATATTGACTTCAAACAGTTGTCCTCACTCCTCAAGGTCTCTTCACACAAGTTAATACCTACTACGCAGCACAATAATGAATAATATGGAGAAAGGTAAAAAAAAAACTTCTAGGAATGGATACAGAATAATAGCATGAGGCCTTTATACTATAAGAAATCTGTATTGAATCTATAAGAAATATAAAGGACACCGTGTAAATACATAACATTTATTTTTATTTATCTTCTCATCAAGAAGTACCATTTGGGGAGCTTTTATCTCATTTAACAAACTTTACAGAATTAACAAACTAAAAAATAGAAGAATACACAACAAAAAAAAACTGATATATCAAGCTAGCCATCACAAGAAGCATTCACTGCTCTGCACTCAACAATTTATGTATGGAGTCAGATTACAACATAATCCAGTACCTTGATCCTATTGGATTGCTTTTTCCAATTAAGTTATACACATTTCCAAGACCCATTGACAAAGTGGCACCTCTTTACACCATGAACAAATTTAAAGTGAAAGAATGCAAGTTTAACCCTATCAAGATGCGAGATTTATATTGCTATTTGCTAATCTATATAGCCAATGACTAAAAGACTAAGAACCACTTCTTAGTCTTGTTTTATGGTGGAGGGAAGGATGACAAAATGACTAACAACAGTTACCTTATTAACTGAATAGGTAGCCGTTGTCTCTTAACATCTAGGCTTGACTTCTCCAACTCCATATTTTATTTCAAGTTAAGCATAAATTTCAAGGACTTAATCCCCCAAAATATTGAAGTATGAAGGCAATGTAGGATGCTGGCAACTACAAAAATATAAAGTGCATCTATGTCCACTTGCGTTTCCATCATTTGCCTTTGAAGATGATTTTTATTCTCATCAGCTTCTTGCTTCTCCTTCTCTAATTTACTTCTTTGAAGTTTCATTTCCTCCATTTCTCTACCAGCTACTTCTCTCATGAAATTAATATTGTTTAATTCATTCTCTCTTTTTTCCTCAAATTACTTCCTCCTCTCAAGCAAGTCTTTTTCCTTTTGGTCCAACTTGTTCTGCATATCAGCTTCAAGTTCGTTTCTGCATGTCAAATTCTAGAAGTATTTGGTTTCTCGCAGTTTGAGCTTAATCAGCTAGGCTTGACTTCTTGAACTCCATTTTTATTTCAAGTTAAGCATAGATTTCAAGGACTTCACAAATACATCAACTTCAAGCCAGGACATGTGTATAGCCAGGACTTGTGTATAGCCAGGACTTAAGTTTATTATACAGCAAATAGAATAGATATTACCTAAAAAAGCATGTTTGGTATTCTACCAATAAAAAAATAGACTTGTTTGTCTAAAATATCATATAGTAGCAAGCAATTTTAATGGATGAACGGTTCTTATCACAAAAGGTTGCCTTTGTTCTTAGGCATTTAAGCCAGTCTGAGGGCTGCAATGATATTAGCTCTAGATAATATTCCTATGTAAAAAATGATAGGCAAAGAAAAATAAGTAGTTGTGGTTCAATTTCCTCATCTAAATGGTAACCTACCATACACATAAGTTTCAATTAATTATTTGAAGTAGCATAAATTCAGTTCCTTTTTATTTAACATGTCCCCAATACATCGTTCAAGACTTATTTCAAATACAATTTTAAGGAAGCAAAGCAATGAACTTGTCCGGTTCTAGTTAGGTTCACTATTGTTTAAATCCAAGCAAAAGAGCACAGTCACACTTGAGACTTGAGCCACACTATAAATTATGCACAATGCAGACCTCACTTGTAACTTAAATCAAGGTACAGATTCACTTAGTAGGAAGTGGAAGCTTTCAAGTCATAGTACATGTCCATGACAAATCCTCATTCACTGCATTAATCAAAATTTTCGAGAACCGCCAAATGTTCAATTATTAAAGCAATATCAACCCTCGTACCATACTTTGAATCAAATGATTGAATCATAACATTAAGAAATTCTACCGAGTCAAGCCATTGATCAACTCCAAGCAAAAAACCTCAGTCAGAGATCTACTCATAAGTGACACTATGGTTTAACTCCAGACAAAAAAACCACACTCACCAAGCAAATCATACAATTGAAGCATCTATTCTGTCTACTATAATATTATAGCTTCGTGTTTCAAATATGCTAATCCTTCCTAATTCCAGAACCAACAATTTATTTATTAAATCTGTTCAAATTTGTTACTCTCATATTGAAAATTATTAAAGGAGCATGCTTATCTAACTGCAGAACTGGTAGATTCAATGTCTTGAGCAAATGGTCTCAAACAACTCATATTTGCATCTGGAATGGAATATAGCATGTGTAGTCGATCAGAAACATATTGAAGGCCTGATTAATGTGGTTACTCGGTCGCAGTTTGAGGCATTTTGTAGATGTAACCAATTAACTAAGGAACTTATCTTTGAGAAAGGTAGACCATAGCTAAGAGTATATCATAGCTGCACAATTCTCCCACCCATGTAAGTGAGCAAAAATTATTAAATAAGTGAAAAGCATGAAACATGTCACATTCCAGGACCCTGCATAAAAAACCATAAAGAATGTGAGGGAAAATATGAATGCGAAGGCCCTACTTAGTACATACCTAATATTTGAACACAAACGTTTTTGAAGTTGATATTTTTTTGCCTGTTGGGTATAAGATTATAAAGTTGCTTTCCCCTAAAGCTTTGCCAACGAAAATTCCACCGAAAAGAACACAATTCATGTCTTTTTACTGGCCCAAGTTCAGGGCAAAATAGAGGACTCGACACTCATTTCAGAGATTGGGAAGACTCACATTCATTTGCACATCACTTTGGTGGGCTTCTTCCAAATCATCCTCTGAAACATATTGCTTTTCCTTTGCATGAATCAGTAGAAAAGAAAAAGTTTATAACAAAAAGAAAAAAATGGATTACCATAATAATTGCGACATATGCCTTTTGTTCTTTATCCTCATAGCTACTTCTCCTCATAAGCTCCACAGGAAGAACGTGCAAATCCAACTTCTTCCCTCAATTGATGCAGTTAAATATACCATTGCAACTGATTTTGTTTAACACCTGATTGCTCCTGTAGGCAACACAACCAAGTTTATCATTTTTGTCAAATTGAGAGGCACGTGTTGTTGTCCTTATGGAAAAACCTAAAAAAGAAATAAAACATTATCAATATACACAACAAACACCCAAGCAAATGTTGTTTTGAGGCTACAACCCAGAAACACGTGTTTTTTGGAGAAAGGAAATGAGCCTATCAGCTGACCCAAAGCACCACACTCACACCATATTTATCAGCAGAGATACAAAACAAAAAAAATGAACCAAAAAACAGCCAGATAAAAAGCGAAAGTAAAAAAAAAAAAAAGGGATCCGGATATTTCAGTTTCAAAGACACATTTCGGCATCTATCCCGTTTGCTTTCTCCTTGCTATGAGGACAGGTAAGTTTCTTAGAAAGTTAACACTAAATTGAGAAATGCTCGGTAAACTACACCTTTCTTTTGCTCAAGGGATTATTTACAAAAACCACCCATGTGATTTACTACCTAGAATCAACTATACTAATACACCATTTCGGAAAAACAACTCCAAACCCCTTATCTTCCAAACTACCGCTAAAATGCAGAACCTGTGGTTACCATTTAACACAACAAATTAAACAAAAAAAATTAGAATAAGAAAGAGAGAGGGAGAAGGGAAAAAATAGCTACCTTGACAAAAGGGTTTAGGGTCATTGTTCAGATGGAAGGCATCTAGGAGCTACCTAGACATAGTTACTTGTACAAAGGGTTTTAGGAGATAAAATGAAAGCGAATTGGAAGCCTGCATAAAAAAATGAAATTAAAATTCCTGCAACATCCATAATCGTGCACTCTGGCATCCATAATCTTAATTCAAATTCAACCGAAATATAAAAATTAATTGATTAAATAAAGAAAGAGAACCTGAGGAATAAATGCTGGTAACAACCCTAATGCCTGACTTGTAGAGTAGGAATTAATGGTTGAAACAACTGAGTAACTGCACTCAGAAAACACATATAAGTATGAGAAGGAATTTACAGAAATTTAAAAAAAATGATGTTTGCAGAATCAAAGAATTTCCATGTGAATGCAGAGAGAAAGAAAATCAGAAACGCAGACATGAAGCCCAGAACATGTAGAAATTATAGAAAGAGAAAAGTCAGAGATAATTGAATGCACATGCACTGCAAAAAAAAAAAATAGATAAATGTCACGTAATTCCTATTGATTCATCAAAAAATAACAAATATCATAATGAAATTCCCATGGAGAAATGGCAAAAGAAGATTTCAGCTTCAAGGCACCATATACATTTTAGCATGCAATATCTCAATTTCACAAAATAAATCTCCAAATGCACAACTAAATTTGTAAAAAAGATTAAAAAAAAAAAAATTAAAAAACTCCGAGGTCTTTCAATTCCATGTAAATGCAAAATGACAAAAACGCAAAATCTGAAGAAATGTAACATCAAACATGAAAACTCATTTCATGAAACATTCAAAGCACCATAACACAGATCAGATAATTAAGCAAAAGCTGTGCACAATTGAAAAAAAAACTCCGAGGTCTTTCAATTCCATGTAAATGCAAAATGACAAAAACACAAAATCTAAAGGATTGTAATATCAAACCTGAAAACTCATTTCATGAAACATTCAAAGCACCATAACACAGATCAAATAATTAAGCAAAAGCTGTGAACAATTGAAACCTTTTCAATAAAAAAAGGCCAAAATTCACAAAGGGTCAAGGAAGCTTTTTTACCCTCAGATGATTAAGATTATGAAATATTCCAACGTAATGTTAAAAAAATCAACAGTACCTCGAAGCAGAGCCAAGCACAAGAAGAATGGTCCTCAATCCTCTATGCAAGTTAGAAACCCAAGAATGACCAGAGACGAAGCTGTAGTAAGGAGAGAAGCGTCTAGATCTTACAAGAAAACCCAAGACTCGAATGAAGAAGAAAGAGGAAATGGGAGAAAAGAAAGAAAAATGAAATGAGTAAAGGCACTGTAGTAAGCTGGTGCTTTCTGGAAACTTGATTGTCCAGCGATGGACACGTGGCCTCAGACGAAATTACCCTCAAAAGGTACAGGGGGCACAGTCTCAAGATCGGCAAATTCGATTTTTCATTAGGCTAAAACATTTATATATAGATTATATAGATATAGATAGTAGATATATAGATAGTAGATGAATGAATTTGATTCTTTTTATAATATTAAAAATTTAAAATTTAAAAAAAGTAAAAAAAAATAAAGCGTTTAGGATAAAAACTTTTTCTTTTTGTTATTTTCACTTTTTATCTTATCTGTTCTATCCATTTGTTTTCCTTTCATCTCCTTGCTACCGTAGGGAGTAGGGTTGGCAATGAGCATTTTATCCGGTGAATATCCAAAAATTATTCATGATGGACAAGATAATTATCCACTGTATAGGTATGGATACGAGGGCAGATAATTATCGGCAAAATTTAATGATTATGAATGCGGGTGTGGGTACTTTAGTATCCATCCCATCCCATACCCGCATACGTATATTAACATTTATTTAATTATTATATATATATATATATATATATATATATATATATATATATTATATTAAATTAAAAAATTGAAATGTAACTAAGTTTATTACTTTCCTTATCTTCGTGTTTGTTCACACTTCTACATATTTCTTCAATTTAACTTTCCTTTTCTTTCTTTTTTGTATACTAACTTTCCTTTTCTTACCTTTATGAATTTGTTGGTCCCGAGATTAATTATAATATTTACTCAATGTTTGAGAAAATATTTGGTATTTGATATCACTTTGTATTTCTGACTTAGATATATCATGTTGTGGATGTGTAATTTGAGAACATAATAGATTGGTTTCCTTTGTTATATAAATACTATCATGATATTTCAAACTTGTTTTATATATATATATATATATATAGTCTATATGTTATACATTTTTAATAATGTTTTTTTATTGATTGATTTTTCATTATTAATTAAAGTGTAGGTAATGGATGCGGATATGAGTACCTAAGTACCTAACGGGTAAGGATACGGGTACTTAAGTTGTTATCCATGCTGATATAGAACAGGATACGGGTAATTTTTTTTTTAAACTCGAATATGAGAACAAGTACTATAATACGTTACCTATTGTGATCCCTAATACCGAGCCTATAATATAAAAACAGAAGACGGGGCTAGATGGTAGATAGGCTATGTTTGGTTTATCGTTACAAACATATTTTTAGGCTTCAAATATACGTTTGTCCCAAAACAATAAAAGTGATATTTTAGGATAAAAGTACATTTACATATTTTCAACGATAAATCAAACATACTATAATATTGGGTGACTCACGGTCAATTGAAGTAACAAGCTTTGCTTGAAAGGAACCATTTGGCTTTGGGTAAACCAGAAGCAGTACAGTGTAGTGTGGTGTTTTGAGGAGCCCTTTAGCATCAGCGTGTGTCAGAAGAGTATGCATATTTTATTTTTACGCTAACGTTGGCAAGCGTATGATGGCATTTTCTTCGGCATTTGTACACTTGATAGGGTATATCTTCTCCTCTTCTGATGTTTTGTGCTAATAAGAATTGTGTTATTTAAATTTTTTTATTTTATTTGAAACTTACTGTAATTAGGATCTTTGACTTCTCAATAAATCTATCGGGATGTTCCCATAATTTCGATCCTTTGGACCAGTGACTAATATATTCAAATAATATTTCATTTATTTACATATGGTAAGATTATTATAATAAGATTATAAATCACTTATAGAGAAAATATCTTGATTCAAATCCAAGTGATGAAAATTATCATAAGCAGAAGATCAACTAGATAAAAGAATTCCGGTAACATAGTGCATAAGTATATGAACATCATTTTGCAGCTTCAAATTTTATATATACTTAGAAAATGTTTAATAATGAAAATTAGAAATTTCAAACTCATCTCATAAATGAATCTATGCTTTTCTTCTTATTCAATTTTTTTTCCGCCAAAAATAAAAGAGACTATACACTTTGTAGTTTATATATATTCATTTATACACATCGAGGCTTAAATAAATCACTCGTGACAGTCACTGCATACGGGTATACTTTTCTTCCCCCTTTCTAATATTAAAAAAAAAAAAAAAGATCACGAGGCAACCACGGACTTTTCACATCCCACATTGCTGATAGCCACACTACACCAAAACAACAAATTTTCTCCTATTAATATGAAAGGAAAAATATGCTACATATATATGATTTGCATATTAAGGATAAATAAACTGTTATAGTACAAGTACAAACAACTATAAGACAATGTGATTCCCTCAAACAGTCAAACGGAAGCGTTTTCTCGTATACGGTCATCTAATCGATTGTGTGTTAAAACCTCCCTTGATCGAGCACTCCTATGTTGCAGTCGCTGATGCAGTGTCTCAGACATCTGGTTGAAAAATTCAGCGTCCCATCTCTGAATCAATAAAGGGTCTTCAGCATAGCAGATATATATAGATGTAACAGCACTTTCCACCACAACCATTGCCAATCCAACCTGTAAATTACACAAAAATCACATATTCAACAATATGCACCTCCACTGATTTTCATGGTCAACATATGATAGGAAAATAACATGCAAGGCATGCCATTATTGAGCTTTGTCGTATGTACCTATAAACAAAAACTACATATTCAACAATGTACAGTTTGAATATTTTCCAAGTCAACATATAATCGGAAAATGATAAGCATGGAATGCCATCATTAAGCTTTGTGATTTATGGAAAACTTCCAAGGGGTGATGCAATTCCACTGATACAATGCAATCCGTCACAACTGGTTTATTCACAATAATTCCGAGTTCCTCACCAAACAGGTCCACTAGACCAATTTTTTTTACGACCACGAGACTAGTCCTTGTTCGATCGCGGGAGCACGAGGGTTATGCAGTCTCCCCAAAAGAGCTGCTTCCCTAATATTCAAACTTGCATCCTCGTTCTAGCCTTCTAGGGGGTTTGAGGTTACTTACCATCTCAACCCAACCTTTATAGGTATCCACAAGACGTTAGTAGACCAATTTTATAGAATAAAAAGTTCAACAAGCATCTCGGTGCTTGAGCCTAAGCCCCAAGAATAAACTTTAAACTAGGAGTTTGTACACCTACCAATACCATCCCCATCAGCATGGACGTGGACCCAATCATAATAACTCTGTCACTCCATTTAATCCATGCCCAAACACCGGAGCAAGTTCCAGTTATCAGCCCACCAAAAACGGTGCCCATTAGCAGGACAGCACCTGAACAATCGTAGGCCACAAGTGCTTCAACTCCAGTTGACTGGAATAACTCCCAGGCATCTCTAGCAGAACGGTTAAAGCTTTTACCATAAACAGCAATCTGCAAGGAACATGGCCATGAACCATGCTAGAGTAAGTCCAAGAACCATACATTCACCAAACTTCCAACACAAGTTGCCTATATGCTATATTTCAATTATCATACAAAAGTGGACGAATGTTTCTAATGATCAAAAGTTTACGACCTTTCGAGGAAATGCAATACCCATGTCTTCTGTTGCAATGCTGAGAGGCAGAAGCATAGATGTTTTCTGCATTCTAAATTTTTCTCTACAAATTCTATTAGTTATTCTCTATATTTACTTAAACTTTTAAGATACTAATGCTTGAAATTGAAAGAATTTCATCCTCGATATTTAACCACCATATAAACTTAACAACTTTACTATGCCATAACGATTGTATTATTAAAACATGATTTTTGGCAATAATGGACCGACTAAAACAAGTCAACTCTATATCACTAGAAGCACCTTGTAGCTGCGGAGACACCTCATGGTCTTACCAAGCTCACCTTTCCCTTAGGACCTCCTTTGTGACCCCCCCACCCCCCACCCCCAAAAAAAAAAAAGAACAAAAAAAAAAGATCATAAAAGGGCAACTTGATGCTATATAGCTCCCGCTATGCGCAAGGTCTAAGGAAGTGTTGTGGATCTATAATAGGCGGTTTTACCCTGCATTTGCAAGAGATTGATTCCACGACTTGAACTTGTGACTTCCTTGTCACATGCAACAACTTTAGCTGTTGCGTCAAAGCTCCCCTTAAAAAAAAAAGATGATATATTAAAAAAATCCATACATCCAACTGACAATTGTTGGAAAACACATGACACTGAAGAACCCTTCCCGGGCATTTTTTACATATTTCCTCTTTACAATGACCTCTAGTTAAACTAAATGAAAATCCACAGTATCTCAATTTGAAAGTCACGTGGAAGATGCAATTTATATCATAATAAGTGCTTAATGACATGGACAAAGAAGTCTACCTGGACATAGGCATACTTGTTAAAAAAACGGACAAGAGTCTCCACAAGATGGAAAAGGAAATCAACACAGCAAAGCAAACACTCATTGTTGCCAATCTTTGACCGAAATCCCCGTATCTGAAAGACAAATCAAAATTATAAAAGAACAAACAAAAAGAAAAGCCTCCATAAATAAAAGAAAGGAACTTCAAATCAATCACAAAAGGCAAATTGGTTACCTTCCATCGCAGTGTCCTAATTGCAGCAGTAAATAAAGAGCCATAACAAATGCTGCCAAAAGATGTCGTTAAAGCATACTGTAGAGATTTCATTAAGGAGTTAGCAGGAATTGATGCCGCTTCTCTACCACCGTGGAAAAGAACAAGAAACACCATCCCAGACACTATAACATGTACAGTATTACAGAGTACTGCACCAGTCCAAAACAGGCTTACAGAGAGAACCTGCATGCACGAACAGCAATATCAGTGTAATCAGATGAGGAAAGCTTAAATACTCTGCTGCCATAACTAGTTCAACAAGAATAGATAGAACGAAGAGCAAAACTTGCCAGCTCACCACAAGAAGCCACCAGCGTCCACCATCACCCATGCTTGAAGCCACAACACCAGCTGCTCCAAATGACCATAAGGCCATCCATAAAAGCACAACAAGCATAAATGCATATGCCACTCTCATAACCTCGGGAAGATTCCATACCATCTTCACAGCTTTTTGCAGAACCAATATCGTAAATGGAAGTCTGCAGAGGAAAAGAAGCCACAGAATCATCATAGACTCAATTAATTATATAGAAAGCTAAACAGGGAGTAAAGAAACTAAACTACAAAAATTACAATGATAGCACTAAGCTACCAAAAATTATAAACTTGGAACTTCAATCTGTGAATACATGAAAGTATGCATCGCAAGGAAAAGGCTGAAAAAACTGAACACATGTAAACAACAGTTTATTTGAATTTCCATGGAAGGTAGACCGTTTAGATTATAGGGGTTGGATGGAAAAGGGAAAAAAGAGAATATATTCGTTAATAGAACTTTGAATAACTGTGATGTGATAGTCATACAAAATATACACTTCTGCACTTTGACGCAGAATATATGCTCAACCGCTTGATCTTATAAGACACTGAAGAAAACTTATCCTGATTTGACAGGTTCATTGTTGACTTATACATAAATCAACACACTCAATAACTTGCTATTCCAATCACGTTTGCTGCTATGAGAAAAGACAATCTTTTATTCATAAAGAAAAGTGAATTTATACCTGAATAACTGAGATACTGTGTCACAACAAACTCACAAAATACTCTTATTTATAGTAATATTCTAGGTCAATGCCTGTGTATGACCAATACGAGATACTTTATGCAACCAATCAGTAAATATAAAACAACTTAAATCCAATTACAGGCCAATACCTGTCTATGACCGATATGACATACAAGAACTGAAGAACAGCTCCAATAGCAAAAGCAACCCCCCAGAAAAACTGCTCAGCCCAGAAACACAAAACACTGATCACAGCAAGATAAGTGGTTAGGATGTGAACAGAAAACTTCATCATATGAGTGGCTTGGGAACCCAACAACAACAACCAACTCCATCCAAGAACAGTTCCAACTCCACCGGCAGCAGCATAGAGCGGCCAATAAGTTTCTGTCAAGCCGGCTTTATTCTCTGAAAACTGGGAGGTATACTTATCAATGTTAAGTCTATTCTCTTTCTTAAACCTATTGAGGCCAAGAACCCCCATAAGGAATCCCAGGCCAATCAAATGGATAGTAAATACTCCTAACCAGAAAACATCGTGCCACCGCCGTGATTGTTCCATGGCGGCGGCTTCACTGGCGTCGCCACTTCTTCCACTTCGGGCTGCATTCTATCAAAACATATATAGGCAAGTGAATTCAGACACTCCGAATTCATTCCTCACTATTCAACAGAATTGAAAATGACCGGGTAGAACAAAATCAGTGAAAACAATGAAGAAAGAGAATAATTTTGCCATTAGAGATAGTGAAAGTGATACAGGAAATTGAAAGTTTTTACCATATAAGAGTAACTGGGATATACCCAGATGAAAAAAAATCAGTCAAATTTCTTCTTCTTTTTTGTAGAAAAGTAAATAGTGAATTTTTAATTTTTGCACCATTAGAGAGTTCTAATTGGTAACCCGGACAGAAGAAGGAAAAACAATTTAAAATGATGGAAAAAGAAAACTTTTGCCATTAGAGGAAAGTGATTGGGATACCCAGATGGAGAAAAACAGTGAAGATGATTAATTTATAATAGAGAGAGTGAATTTGGGTACCTGATCGGCGGTGACTATGGAACCAAATTCGGAAGAGGAGGAAGAGAAAGAGGGAGAATCCATCATAGAGAGCGATGAAGAAACATTGCAGGATGTTGTATGTATGTACGTAGAGATAGAGGAATTATTAGATGAATGGGTCGTAATGGGGGAACCCAAAACGTGAAGACCAAGGCAAAAAAGCTATGAGAGAAAAAGGTCAATGGGTGGTGGTTGATTTAATATTGTAGGGTTTTGAATTGAATTGGTAGCGTTGAGAAAAATGGTGAGGTAACTGAAACTTAACGGTTAACAGGTTTTGGTTTGGAAGCAGAGAAGACAAGAGACTGTCCTTTTTGTTTTTGGTGGGCATTCGGACACCAATTAGTGTGAACTGCCACGCGGCAAAGTGTTCCATCCTCCAAACAATTGTGCGCTGCGGTACCAAAATTCAATCTAAACTTTAGAGTAGGCTGGAATTGCCCCTCCCACGCGCCATGATTGTAATGTTACTAACTACCATCTCCATGTTTTAGCTTAGCCTCTTGTGATTGATTGTCAACTAACTACTAGTAGAGTTTTGCTAGACCTAGTCCTAATCCTAGTACTAAGTATATTCCACCAACCCTCATTCATTTGTCGTCGAAATAGTGGAAATGAAGGATCAACCAAATTTCACACTAAATTGTATATTTTGATTGAATTGTATCTTTAAATACAAAATGATATTTAACATTTATTTATTTATTTAATAGTGGAAATGAAGTTTTTATTAAAAATTATATATATATATATATATATATATATATATATATATATATATTCTTAATTTATTAAATAAATTACTTTTCTATAGAAACTTCAGCAGTATTATGTAGTTTAATTGATATGTATCTTTATATATAGAAATATGATAGTGGTTGAAACTTGAGATTATAAATGTAAAATCACCTGTGTAAAAGTTTTCTTATTTATTATGTAATATTTATTGATTTTTTGAAAAAAATTTGAATCATTGATTTTATGAAATTAATTTTATGTTTTTATGGTTATTTTTAATTTTATTAAACTACAAATAATGTGAATATAAATATAAATATTTATGATAGTTGAATCAAATATTGACTTACATTTTTTTCTTATTTTCTTTTAATTTAATATGGAGTTAGAAAATTAAATATCACTTATAAATATGTTATTTAATTATATTTAGTTACCATAATATAATTTTTAAATATTACTTTTAAGTATCTAAACTCTTATATATTTATTGTATTGATAGGATATTACCAATTACATTGTGGAATATTATTTGCTGTGCAAAATATACTTAAATAGATGGAAGAAAATAACATTAATTATTGAGAAATGCAAAATTGTATTAGAAGAGAAAAAGTACGAAATTTGCTTACAAAAAGGTTACAATTATATTACAATTGTTGGTAAAAACTTTTGGAGAAAAAGGTATTTGGAGAGAAAAGTTTGATAATTAGTTTGACAATTAAGTTACTAAATATCATTTTTTTGTTCTCTGGACTAATTTAAGGTAAGTGATTTTTTCTATAAAAAACACGTTTCACTTGATGCTTATGTTAAATAATATTATTTGTTAGTAAAAGGGAATTAACTTGCCTATGTGGATATTAATCAATTGATTTGTTTATAGCTACTTATTTATCTATGTGTTTTTATATTTTACTTTTCTTTATAGCTTCCTACTTTTTTTTTTTGACAGGATAGCTTCCTACTTGATCAATATGATTTAGTTTGATGCTTTGATGTATTTTGTGTCTTTAGTAGTTAAATCAGATGTTTAGCTTGACATTTTGCTTTTTGTTTTTGTTTATATTTTAACTATAGTTGCCTACCTTGCTATTGCTAAGATGGTTTAGAAAATGGATCTTGAGTTCTATGTGACAAAGATTTTGTTGTTATTTGCTTTGAATATTTCTATAGGAGTATAGGTTTGAAAGAGGTAAGAGAGTAAAAAGTAATGTAACAAAAGATAAGAAACCAAAAGAAGTGGCACAGGGTAAAAGTATAAAACCAGTTGTGTAAAAATTATATATTTTTTTGGTTAAGAATTTGTTAGTAGAAAGAGTGAGTGATTCGAGTCATTTATATGTATGTATTCAATAGTTTTAAAATTAGATATTTATTGTTTAATAATTCGGATCGGATAACACATCTATAAGTAAACAGTAAATTTAGCAATTGAAGTCATTTTAACCGTGAAAAAATATTTATAAAGAGAGTTTGTTTTAATAATACGAGTAAGAATCAATTTTAAAAAAATATATATGAAAGGCGGCATAAAAACATAGAAAGATTAAATAATTATTTTGGTCTCTAAAAATACATATAACCGCACGTTGTTGCTTCAAATAAGATTGATATTGATTTAATTTATCAATTATAAAAATGACAGTAATTTGGTTTATGGACATCGAGCGTATGTATCTATAGATATATGATAAATATCACTACTATAGCATTGAGTTATATGTTTCAAATAAACAAACCTCTCAATATCATTTATTACACCAAATATTGTGTATCTCACAATTTTTGTCTTTATTTTTGAATGTTAATTTTCTATATTTAAATGCTTGAATGGTAATCACAATATCAAATTTATAAGTTTTAATGGTATCGGTGTGTTCACATTTAGAAGTCTCAAAAAAATAAACCATGCGATAATTTTTCATTTCAAATAATCAAAAATACTTATCCGTTTCTCTTTTAATTTATTATTTTCAACATTTAAAAATATAAAATGGTGTAAAATAATCACACATAATGCGCTCGTGCATCGCACAACTTTTAATCATAGTAGTGTTTTCAAATTTAGAAGTCCCCAAAAAAAATTTCATACGATATTTTTTTCATTTCAAATACTACATGAATACTTATTTATTGCTATTTTAAATTGTTATTTTCAACATTTAAAAATACACAATATTATAAAATAATCATATATAATACGCTTGTGCATTGCACGAGTACAAAATCTAGTATATGTATATATAGATATACAACAATCACCAATAGCTTAGTGAGTTATCAATCCTTGTGAAGACGTTAATCCTGGTGAATCTTTAAGTTCTCCAAGTTAGTTGTGGCCATCAACTAACTAACCAACTTCCTCAACTCATTGCAAATTGTCAAACTTCGTTTCTTATCTTTGATGTAATTCGCCTTTCGGATTCTGATTTGCTAGACGAGACAGAGAGGTTCAAAACCATTTTCTTCAATTCGTCTCATGAATTGGAATATTTGCCTAACTGATTGCCAAGAACTGATCTCATGGCAAATTGATAGATTTTGAGTAATTCTTCACAATATTATATTTGCATTTCATCCTAAAATTAGTTTTGGTTTGGTGCCAATTTTCGTTACAATAGATCCTTTCGTGATTGTGTGTATATATAAAAAGGTAAAACTCACATTTATTTAATTTTTTATGTGACAAAATAAGAACGTATATATAGAAAAAATAAGATAAACATAATTATGATGAAAAAAATAAAATTATACAAAATGATTATGTGTGTTATTGTTCTATCCGAAAAGAAAGGGTCGCTTAATTTTCCACCATGTAATGCCACTACATGGAATCATTCAGCTGGTCCTATCACATTAAAACCTTAGTCGGAATGGACCCAAAATCAAAGTGGACATTCAACATTGAACTTAGCCAATAATAAAATAAAATGAAATTAAAGTGATATGACATTTTTTAATATTTTGATACCACTACTTTGATTTTAATTAATAAAAGCAACTCCAATGCTTAACTAGTTTTTAAAATTAAGAATATATTTTTATTGGGTTATATCATTAAAGCAAATTGATATGGATGTCATATATTGAAAAGAAAAAAAATGTAAATAAAGATATGAGATAATTTGTGAATCCACTTGATAAACTTTTAAGAGTTGAGCTATTAGAGCATAGAATTGCTCAAAGCAGTATAAAGAAAAAGGCAAAAAGGTAGCATGATAGGATCCATAAAGAGTGAAACTTAATTACACTCTGACATCCCTTTTATTTATGAAATTATATTTAACTCTCTTGAGGTTTATGTTTTCATTACATTTACCTCTTGAGTTTAAGTTATCACTAGATTATATATCCGTGCGATACACGGACGTATTATGTATGATTATTTTACAGTAATGTGTATTTTTAAATGTTGAAAATAAAAATTCAAAAAAGCAATAAATAAATATTTGTGTAGTATTTAAATTGAAAAAACATCCCATGTTATTTTTGTGACTTCTAAATTTGAAAACATAGATATCATTACAAGTTGTGCGATGCACGAGCGTATTGTGTGTCATTATTTTTCACTGTTTTATTTTTTTAAATATTGAAAATAAAAAATTAAAAGAGTAATGAATAAGTATTAGTGTATCATTTGAAATGAAAAAAGCATCACATTATTTTTTTTGTTTGAGACTTCTAAATATGAAAACACTTATATAATTAAAAATTTTAAATTTTTGTATTGCGGGTACGATTTAAGCATTTAAATACGAAAAATTAATATTAAAAAATAAAGGCAAAAATTATGGGATACAATAACAGATTTTGGTTTAATGTAAATGGTATTAAGAAGATTGTTTATTTGAAACATATAATTGAATGTTATCATAGTAATATTTATCATATACTCCCTCGGGACCTATATATAAGCCAAAAAGTACATAAATTTTTTGGATTCAAATATAAGCAAAAGTCAATCAAATCAACCCTATTTAACGACACTGTATCAAAAATACCCTTTGGTTAATTGTTTTTTATTTTCTCAAAAGCATTATACACTCCCAAGACATAACTTCCAAGAGCATTATACACTCCCAAGAAAGGGTAGTTTAGTAACTATAACTTATTTTTTACATAAATCAAGATAATTAAACTAATATAACTAACTTTCTTAATACGTGTGAAGTTAGGTTTTTTTGTTTATATATAGGTCCGGAGGGAGTATATATATATATATATATATATAGTCGATGTCCATAAACAAACTACAGCATCATCTTGATTTGATTATTGTATTTTTTAATCCATCTTAACTAACATGTAAAGCACATAAACTCCATAGTGACCAAAGGCACAATGAAAGTTCAAGAATGACATTTTTTTCATTGTTAACATATTCACATAATTACATAACAGAGCTATAATAGTCACCAATGTTTTCTAAAATTTTGACAAATGTAAGTTATCAAATTGCATCTCATCTTGAACATACAAATGCATTTGCATTATCATTATAATTTTTGGTCCACTGTTGATCGAGACAAACAATAATTATATGGATCATTTGGTAATTTCAAAAATACTTTCAATTAAAAGAAAATTAAAAACATTGCAAAAAATAGACATTGGAAAGTAATGACATAAGTAGTCCAGAGTTATTGTTGAACTTAAATTATGTAAATTCCTAAATTATATAAAAAACAATCTTTAAGAATTCATTAGAAACACAAATAGTCCAAAATAATTTGTAACTTAATGATCTCTAAAGTAGCAATTACAATGCTCAATGCGTTCTGAAGGTATCAAGAAAACAAAAATTGAGTAAATTCAATTGGTAAATGTTTAAGGGGATTAAATTGCATGATTGTGCTATAAGTTCACTCCATTATGGCTTGTGATAGTACTTATGCACTCAACTTTTTAAAAGCATAAAAGAATTGCTTGTATGAGTGAAACGAGTTGTCTACTGAAAGTTAATCCCTATAGTCGCTGTTGAGCATTAAACAAAAAATATTCAAACATTAAAATGTATCATGATTGAGACAATTTTGAGGAACTTACCCTATAATAGGTTGGTTGAATATATAAAAATAAAGGAGGTTATGTATTGGTTATGAGTAGACTTCCAGTATTACTAAATATAAGCATGTATGAAGGAAATAAATCAAATGTAATAAACTCATGTTAACAACTATACTAAACATAGGCATGTATGAAACACGTAAATTAAACATAGCTGCCATATTTATTCGTCCATTGATGTCATGTAAATACTAACATAGTGGAGTTTTTTAACTTCCAGAGACTTACATTGAAAAAAACCTCAAATTCCCCCACCCCATTTTTCTATATTATTATATCAAAGACAAAAGAATTCTCAATTCATGATTAAAAATGATAACGACAAGGAAAATATGAAATTGTCAACTTGTTCAATTATAACACTGCCTTTTTCCCAAAAGAAAAAAAAAAGAAGCTACAATACAATCAAGAACAATGTCAAGTTTGAGTTTTCCCTGCATAATTTTAGGTTATCTTTGGGCATGATGAGAGATAATTTCTGCATGTCCTCTTCTTATTCCTTTCACCTCTAATGGAACTTGATTTATCACCATCCAATCCATTACTTGTAGCCACAAAGCTTATTAATTCCTGATTTCTTCTTTATAGGAATTGCATAACTTATCGTGATAGGTCTCCCAGACACTGATTAATCACTTTCACCTCTAATTTTTTTCATGTTCATAAACATGGATAAAAAAAACTATTAGCCCGAAACCAATAACTAAAATTTTCATCTTTTAAAAGTAAGGTGTCAAGTATTCTGATAAATATAAATAAATTAGAAAATTGTTCACTAAAACGGACATTCATGACATATTTTCAAGTTGACTATCAAGCTTTATAAGCTGCACACAAAAAAAATTTGATGGATAAAATCAAGTCAAACAAATCAATTTCTCCTTGTGAGGTAGTGATTTTGAAATAGAGTAAGGGAGCAAAGAGAACCTATTCTTTCTCTCTTCTCTTCAATTCGAAAAATCTTCAACTAAAAAAAACTTTAAGTCAAAAACCAGAGACAGAGAGAGAAGGAGCAAAAAGGGTTTCTCTTCTTAAGGGTGAAAAATGGGTACATCTATATCCATCTCTTTTACTAATTCTCGGTAAAATTAAAATTATATTTTAAGTTGTATGAAAAAAATGAAAAAATATTGTATAAAGTAGGGTTGTAAGGCAAAGGGAACAACATTTATCTTTCGGTAGTGACAACATTTATTTTTTAGTAGGGAAGAGATAAAATTCTTCAATATTCAGAAGAAGAAAAAAAAATTAAACTTAGGTCCCATTTGGATAAACAGCTTATTTAAGCGCTTATATTAGAAGGGCTTATGTGAAAAGCTTTTATGCATTAAGCTCCTTTTAGTTAAGTTATTTTGTGTTTGGATACATACTTGAAGAAGCGCTTTTAAAATTTATAAACTTGAAAGAGGAAGATGAAAATGTTGGTTTTGATGTAATTTCAAATTATTATAGGATATAATTGTCTTATAAAATGTAAAAACAACTTCTCGTTTAAGCTTTCACGCAAGTTTTTTCAATAAGCTAAAAAAATTGATTTCTTAAAATAGGCTAAAAACATCTTCTGGAGATTAATAAGTTACTTATTTAAACTTATCTAAATACTATTTTTTTATATAAAAGCGTTTATATCAACAGAAAAATTCTAATAAGCTATAAGCTATTCTATGCAACGGGCCATAGTGGAGGCAGCTGCCCCATTGTTATACACTTGGGTCAGCCGCTGCCTTAGCTCCTTCTATGTTAAAAAAAAATAATTTTAATTTCATTAATTTTTTAATACGGGAGTAAAATCTATATTAAAAAAAAACAAATTTTCGATGCAGTATGCATAGCTATTAAACTTTAATAAAACCGTAGAAATAAAGAAAGCTTGAAAGTTGCACTTAGCAACTATGGGGAGAGAAGGCAACGTGGGAGTTCGCCAGATCAAGACTGACTCGTGTCCCTTGCTGCTGAACGTTCCCTATAATTGACAATGTCGACATCGTCGGAGCGAACGCTAAGCAGAACGTTCCCACCGAGTCCACCGGTATCAGGTAATTCTTCGCCGGCAACACCAACACCTTTCCCTCTGGAAAATGAAACGACACCGTCGGCACCTCCACGCTTCTCATCGAAGACAAGTCGTAGCACGTGTCAAACAACGACACGCCGTTCGCCGCTGGCAACCCTTGCGTCCCTCTCACGAAAGCGTCCCGTAGCAAATCGTACACGTCGATCTGCAACCGAGTCACCGCCGTGCCAGAATCCAAAATAATCCCCCCATTTCCGGCGAGATCCATCTCAAAACTCGAATCGGGAATCGGAAGCAACTCACCTCCAACACCGATTCCAACCAGTCCAACATAATAAAACGTGTGAAGGTCCGGGTTACGCCGTAACGGCGCGGTTACGGAGTCAATAGTTAACGGCGAGTCAAAATCGAGAGTGGAGGCCGAGTCAGAGTCACGATCCACGAGGCAGTACGAAAACGACGTCGCATTGAGCTGAGCCGGAAAAGACAACGAACCACCGCCAAGTCCGAGCAACCCGGCGGCGCCGACGAACAAGCCTTGGTTATTATGACCGCAGCCGATGGCAATGCCTTTGACGGAAGAGGATCCGATGGTTAGGGTTTCGGTGACGAAATCGCCGACGGTGTAGGAACCGTCGCCGTAGGAGACTTGGTAGAGGCAGTTACCGTTGCGGCAACGTGATTGGTCGAGGGATTTGCAGTGCGGGGTTTCGCAGGAGAGTGGAGCGTATGAAGCTGATGAAGAAGGATCGAAGATTGGGTGGTGTTGGTGGTAGCAGTGGTGGCAGGGTGCGCATTGTACCCAGCTGATGTCGCTGCCGGTGTCGAGAATCATGTATGCTGGAATGGGTGGGTCTCCGATTCCGATCTGGGTGAAGTATTCGCCGCTTCCTTCAATCGTTCCCGATATTATGGGTCCCTCTATTTTCTCGGGGTTGAGTAGTAGGGAGCTGACTCGGGCTGAGTCACGTTCGAGTCGGGCTAATGTTAGAGACTTGTAGTCGCTGTGTGTAGGTTTCTCAAGGAATGCTCGAGAATGCAGTTGCAGAGAGAGTGGTGATGGTGAAGATGAAGATGAAGATGAAGAGGAAGAACTCATTTGTTGTGGTTGTTTCTTATGGTGGTTTAAATTGAGAACTTGGTGGGTTTTTTTAATGGAAGCCGTGACATCCAGGACTGTGGTTTTGGAGAGATGGGGTGTGCTACGAGAATGTGCCAATGGGAAAGCCCAGAAGATGAAGAGGACAAAAAACAGAGGACCCATTGGAATCAAGAAGAAACTGAAACGACCGGGGATGTGAATGTGGTGTGACAATGTAGGGATTTTATTGGGGAAGAAAAGGACACTTGAGAGGGATTCATGTCAAGCTTATGGGGGCAGATAAGAAAACTAATTAAAGCAACAGGGAAAAGAGTGGATAGTGTGTTTTGGTGAGTGATGGTGGATGCAGGGGAAGCTTGGCAATTCGCGTACTTTATTAGCTGAAGTATTTTTGGAACTATCTCATCGGTGCTTTTTGGGGGTTTCATAACCTTTGCATTTTCTGGTTAATAACTCTCTCTTTCTCAATTTTGTACTTTAATTTGGTCACTAATCTTTTTGTTCTTGTGAAAGCAGAAAGGGGGTTGTAATGGGAACTCTAGCCTTAGAGGGAGGTTGCTTCTTTTTCATTGAAATCCATTATTATCCATCTTTTGTTGTCTGTGGTTTTGGTTGGCCAACTTGGACTAAATATACAAGAGAAAGGCACATAAGAAAAATTATTGGCGGGCTGAGACCCACACGGGAAGTCACCAGACAATTTGTGTTTAAAGCTAGTTTCCATGCTCGTCGTTCATTTTGCTCTCATTTTCAACTTTGTTGGGGCATGAGGAGGCCCAGACCTCGTACATCATATTCATGGCCTAGCACAACCACGAGAGAAGTTGAGGGAGGACTTGAGGCAGTCCTTGTCCTTGTACTTCTGGTTTATCAAGTTGTTCTGTATTGCCCAAGAGAGACCGGCTTCATGGAGGGCATTCCCAACATTGTTAAGGACACCTCCATGAACAGTACATTTATCAAAATATCCCTTAAATTTTTTTTTTGTCATTTGGCTCATTCGTAAATATGTTATTTGCGAATGGAAAAAATATTTGCACTCTCGCAAATACAATATTTGCGAGTGAGTTATTTTCTGAGAATTGCTCGCTCGCAAATATAATATTTGCGAGTAAGGCAAGCACTCACAAATATCATATTTGCGACTGTGCAATTTTTTTAAAAAAAATTCACTCGCAAATAAGGGACAACACAAATCAACAAATATTTCGCAATTACCTAAATTGCGAGTGAAGAAGATATTTGCGAAAATGTTATATTTATTTGTGAGATTTCAGAAAAAAAATTATCAACTCTCTGAAATTGGTAATCTGGGAGGGTAAGAATGGGGGGATAAAAAAATATTGAGTTTTAAGGATTTTTTTTGTGGGGATATTTTGATTAATACACTATTTGTGAGGGGTGTCCTTAATAATTTGGGAGGTTTTCTTAACAAAGGCCAAGAGAGACGGAGCAGACTTGTAGTCTTTGCTTTTCTATTGAACCATCAAATTTGAGCCCACTGGAGTTGCCTGCAAAAACAAGATAGCCCAATAAGAACTCCGTCTTTGACCCAAAAAACACAAGAAATACACCAATTGAAGTAGAAAGAATATGCCCCCGCCCCCCCCCCCCCCCAAAAAAAAAAAATTAATACAAATTAAAGTAGGAATAATAATAATGAATAAAATGTAAAATGCATAAAGAATGTTGATCCACTACCAGCCACCACTACCAGCATAGCAAGCCACAAAATTGTAGCGTCAAACTTAAATTATTAGCTAACAATGTCGCTGTCTTATCCAAACGTGCAGACGTCGTTTGAGAATAATCCTTTAAATTTGTTTAATCTGAACAATTACTTGTCCCGCTAGTATTTGTAATTTTATTTTCGTCTACTTGATTAATTTATCCATGCTCTTACTTTCACAGAAGAGACAAACAAGTTGGGTTTAAAAATTTGTAATAAAAAGGCATCACTTAGACTCTTTCCGTTGAAAGGTCACAAATGGATGGTTGTTATAGTTTTTAATTGGCTTGAAACTTAATAGAATCCGTGTTTGTTGCTTCAGGGTTTAGCCTTGGGATTATTCAATTACGTGATCATCTAGGCCTCTTAATGCTGCGTCTACTGTGATCTGATTTGATGATATTGGTTTTAAAAATATAATTACTAAAGCTATGATCAATATTTATTGGTTCAAGTGACAAACAGTTTGGTTCCCTTAAACAAGATATCAGATTCAAGTTGTGAATGAAAAAAATATGCGTCGGAAGAACTTTGCCCCCTTAAATAGGTATTTCTGACTCGACTCAAATTAGTCGGAGTTCCCTATAATTTTTGTACGTCAAAGGTCCCAATAAAAAACACATTGATTTGGATACAGGTATTAAGGATATTTATTTATATTTTTTAAAAATTACATGTGATCTTAGCCATTCAAATTAGTTTGTAAAATAGTAAAATTAAATAAAAAACATCCGTGTGCTGCATATTTGTTTTCTTAACTTTTTTTTTTTATTTATGTGATAGGTTCGAAGTATTCACTGTCTATTAATTTCCTTCGAAAAACCTGAAGGCACATAAGGTGAGTAGTCCCCTTCCAATCAGATTTTTTTCATACACAAAAATCAGAATTCAAATCTTTAATCACTTATTTGAGAGACTCAAATCCTAATCACTTGGATGAATCTATGTTAGTGAGTTGTTTTCTTAACTCTAATATAAAGTATTTCAATCTGGCCACAAAATTAGTTCCTACCATAATGGTTGCTCAGCCAGCTTCCCTGAACACTGAACCCATTATTATTATTGATTCCATCTGATAGCTTCAAAAGTACAACTCCTGCCCCCTCCACCCGCGAGGAATCAATCAAAGGTGGTTTTCAGAATATTATCTAATATTTATTTATTTTTATCTTGTGCCATGAATCGTGATATACAAAATCTGTCACTCAGCATTTTAGTGAGCATTAAAAGCAACGGTCCCAAAGGCCAAAGATAAGTATGAAAGGCAATATAAATATAAATACCTTTTACCTTTGAAAAAAAAAAAAACTTTTATGACATAGAAGTAGAAACATAAATTATTATTAGAAGCAATAATTATTTTTTTATTTGGATGAACTTTAAAAAATGACCTTAATAAGAATTATTGCAGGAATATTATTGTCCAAAAACACATTCAAAGACTCATATTTTTTTTAAAAGCAGATTTATTTTAAAAATAAGTGTTTTTTATAGGTTTAATTAAGTTTTTAATCCTTAAAAGTGAGTCAGTTTTGATTTTGATCCTTGTACTTTTTTTCGTTGGTTTTGGCCCCTACAAATTTCAAAACTTTGGTTTTGGTCCATGTCATCACTATTCATCCGTTAAGTGTTGACGTGACTAGCGGATCGTCATGTCAACACTATTATGTAGACTATTATAATGTTATTATTTGTTTTTTATAATTTTATTAAATGAATGAAAGACTGAAATAACAATATTCAAGAACATTTCTAGAGTTCCTAAATATCTTCGTGACATTAAATATTATAAAAGAATGTAAAAAATTAATATTTAATCCTACATGACATTAAATATTATAAAATTAACCTACATAGTAGTGCTGACGTGACCATCCGTTAGTCACGTCAACACTTAACAGATGGATAGTAACGGCAGGGACAAAAACCAAAGTTTTGAAACTTATAGGGACCAAAACCAACGAAAAAATAGTGCAGGGACAAAAATCAAAACTGACTTACTTTTTAAAGATTAAAAACTTCATTAAACTTTTTTTATAATATAAAACAAAAAAATGTCCAAACTGGCTCTTTATTGAATCTAAGGCTCTAAGCAATATATCCGAAACAAAAATATTATTTTGCTTCTATATAAATAGAAAGGGCCAAAGAAAAATATTCAATGTAAATAAATTTAACAACAAACTTAATTACATAACATATAATCAGTGTTCAAAAACAAAAACAAACACAAAGATAAACAACATCAGTAACAAATAAAGACTTAAAAACTATACCCAAAAAAAAAAAAGCTTTCAATAATGTTTTTTTTACTGGAAAACTTTTAATGTTACTTGTTGAAAGATTAAATCAATTTTAATATTTATTTATCTTAATTTGATGTAATTTTCTAGTATGAGTAAACATATATATAAATGAAAATATAGTTATTATGAAGGAGAGTAATTATTATAAAAGATACAATGTCTCAAGTACTTCCATGAATGAGCCTATCCTCTATTGTCTGATTATGTCCGATTAGAAAATAAAGCATATATTTAATCTGGTCGTTAAAATTGTAAGGTTGTATCAACTTAATCCTTATATTATTAATATTTTAAAATGATTCTTGAAATTGTAAAATATTAATCAGGTTTGTCCCTTCATTTGGATTCGTTAGCAAATATATTTTTAACATTATTTACTTAGATTCAAATGCATTCCTGATATTATCAACTTAATGTCATTATAGTCTAGCAAATGCCAACAGAAGGACAAATCTGATTAACTTTCTGCAATTTCAGGGATTATTTTAAAATATTGATAATATGAAAAATTAAGTTGATACGATCCTATAATTTTAGAAAAAAAATTGAATATTTACTCATTAAAAAAAACAAAAGATTGAAATTGATTACTAATGCAAGAATTACTAACACAAGACCAGAATATTGGGAGGAGTCTTTTGATTAGGGTCGCATTCTCTGGTTTCAATTCTATCATCTGTATCTTTTGCATTTCATTGAAAACTGATTTTACGATAATAGACGGTTATGACCTCCCTTCTCTTCTATACCTATAAAGAAGAAAGACAAGCATCTTTGGCAGATTCCCAGAAAGGGAATTGAATGCCATGATGATAATAATAATAATAATAATAATAAAATAATTAAAAAAAGGCAACGCATTGACACGCGCGCGCGGTGTGTTTTAGTCATCTCCTCTTTCAATAATAATCACCAACGACTCGCACATCACACTGCTTCAGGCAGGTAATAACAATAACAATAATAATACAGTTTAATATAATCACAGAATCAGAGAACAACACACAAATACCTCTCTACCATTTTTGTTATCCTTCTTCTTCGTTGTTCAGCCAATATGAGTTCAATCGTTCAGGTACTTCTCCTTTCAATCTCGCTCCAGATTTCCTTTTATTTTTTCTTTTTGGATTTGCTTCTCTCGTGTGTTAACGCCAATCCCATCTCCTTATTACTATGTTTTCGTTAGGGTTTTACCAAGTCGCTGGCCATGACCGTCCTCTCTGAGATCGGGGATAAAACTTTTTTTGCAGCTGCGGTTAGTTTCAATTGACTTTTTTATTTTCCTTCTTCATTTGTAGATTCTCAATTTTGAAAGTATATAATGCAAGACACTCAATTATTTTTTTATCCGTCACAGGAAATTTTTAATAGCTAGCTAGGTACTCTAGATTGATGATTCGGTTTCTGTGGGCCAATGAGTATGGACGATTAGAGTGATGTTCTGTACTGGAAGAACTACCTGAGATGTTCTTGAAAAAATCTACTATTATATATATTAATCTATTGGTTGAAATTTGACCAAGGAGCTGCATAATTATTCAAGTTTACTTTAATTAAATGAATTTTATAGTGAATTCGCGAATCAGGATTCAGTTGCGTTACCTATTAATTGCTACTACTAGCAAATGTTTGATGAAGTGTGTTTGAAATATTCAATGTTATTAATTATTACTACTTCGTTGCATAGTTCCTCATTAAAATGAAAGGGCCTTAATTTTTGTCTTTGTGATCTTGAGAGTAGAAATCAAAACTGACTGACTGATATCATGATGCTTATTTCAAGATACTGGCTATGCGACACCCCCGACGCCTTGTCTTATCTGGTTGCCTATCAGCTTTGGTTGTAAGATTCTTTTCTTTTCTCCCTATACATAAATAAATCAGGGTAACTTGCATATTCTGTGATTTAGTGTATTTTTGGAAGTCTCGTGATTTGTATAAAAAATTGAAAATTCTAGGTGATGACCATTCTCTCTGCTCTTGTTGGCTGGGCTGCTCCAAATCTGGTTAGTGCTCTTTGCTACTGACGAAACTTCAGACATTTCTCATCATTACTCTTTACTCTTTGGGGACGTTTGGTAGGCAGATTTGTTTTTGTTCCTCTCCCATGATTACTTAGAATGATGATTCTTGAAAATGTTAAAAATGTATTTAGTTAGCCTTAAACATTACCCATAATGTTATTTGGGAAACTTTGATTCCCATATTTAATTTAAGAGCATCTTTTTTGAAAATGTTAATATTATTTTCAAAAATGCCATTGCATATAGAATAATTAGAAATGAAAAATTAAAGACAAAAATATTATAAAAATGTTAAAAATTAAAATAATTTTAAAAAGTAGTGCAGAATCTGCATATCAGTGTCAGTTGATGCCTTGATTTTATACGTGAGTTCTTTTCTTTCAAAAAAAAATATATTTTAACATAATATTAACATCGCGCATGGCAAATTAGGATATAATAGTATTTTCAAATAACAAAAAAGTTTCCCATCATGGGAAACTAGGATTCTCATCCCTCCCATGGGAAAGTTCTTGGGGGGGAAACAGGAAACGTAGCCAAAAAACATTTTAGGGAATTCTACTTTTCTGGGAATGTGTTTTACTGTATTTAAAAAATCATAACAAAATGGAAACTTAAGATTCCCAAATTGAATTTTTTGGAAACTAAAAAGAATCTTTATACCAAACGTCCTCTTAAGTTCTTAAGAGGTGTCATCCGGCCATTATTCAATATGTTGCATATATTAATACTATGTAATTCCGCATAAATGTATTAAAGAGGTGTTATCTAACTCTTGTTTGGCTATATTACTCTTTCATTTTCTTTGATTTTTTACCTTAGTGATCTTCATGTAATTTTGCAGATCTCTCGTAAATGGACTCATCACATTACAACTTTGCTATTCTTGGGTTTTGGACTGTGGTCCTTGAAAGATGCTATTTTCGAAGAAGGGTGATGATTTATTATCTCTCATATTCACTTGCTGATCCTTTCCTACTAAACATCAGTTGGCATCTCAATAGAATACTTTTATACTCATGCTTTACTGATTTCACTGGAACAGGGATACGGAAGAATTGGCTGAAGTTGAAGCAAAATTGGTTGGTTTTTCACTTCCATTTTATTTCTTATTTTAAATCTTTTTTTTCCTTCCTTTTTTCTTGACAGCACCCGTGTATTGTGATTAGGATAAAGATTGGAAGGCTAACAATGGAGCTACAAAAGATAGCAAAAAGGTAAAACATTATCTAATCTAATAAAATTTGTATTGCCTTCATCCTCTGTCTGCCACATGTCCTACTCTTTTTTATCTTGTAAATGCATTGAAAGTTAAGTCTGGCCTGTAAGATCATGCATGATCCTATTATATATTATATATATTTTTTGTTTACATTTTATGATCATCAAGTGTTTAAGGGTTCCTTGGGAAAATCCTTACAACTACTACAGCAGAAACAGAGAGAGGCTCTTGATAACTGGATTACAAATAAATTGCTTTAGAAATATTCAAACATTGGAAGACTCTCTCTGGAAGACTCCTGATGTGTGGTTACATTTATAAGCTGCGATACGAATTTTGCTACTTATTTCAAATAAATAATTGATTATAGTAATATATTCAAAACTGAATTCTCAGATGCTATATATTTGTTGTTCTAAGACTTATATACATTGCGTGTCCTAATTCCCAGGTTGATGATGACTTGAAAAAGCATAAACGGCCATTTTTCTCTCAGTTTTTGTCCCCCATATTTTTGAAGGTAATAAATTAATTGTACCTCTATACAGTATTTAATTGAACACAGAGCTAAGCTAAATCTGATCCCCTTTATCATCTCCATTTCGCAGGCATTTTCTATTACTTTTTTTGGTGAATGGGGTGACAAGAGCCAGGTAAGCATAGTTAGAGAACATTTTTTTTTTTCTGAATAAGCTCCATGACTGACTGGAGATTACTTCATCACTTCACTAAGCATAACTTTATTCTGTTTCAGCTAGCTACCATTGGTTTGGCTGCAGATGAAAATCCATTTGGCGTGGTTCTTGGAGGGATTCTGTAAGTTTTGACTATCAATATTCTGTCTGACTTTTAGAGTCAACCTATTTCCCTTGAGATTTGACTATTTTCCTTTGGCTGCCCATAATGGCATGTTATTTCAATAATCTTTTCTGCAGGAGTTCTGCATCCATGTTTGTGTATTCATACCTTGCATATGCAATGTGTGTATCTAGAGCCTAGAGGCATAAATATTTATGTCGGATGTCTCCTGTCCCTAAGATCCTGTAATTTCTTCTTACAGGGGACAAGCGTTGTGCACTACTGCTGCTGTCATTGGAGGAAAGAGTTTAGCATCTCAAATATCTGAAAAAATAGTAATAATTTTTGTTCCTTTTTATTTACATTGCATCATTGCATGTATAAATTACTTTGGCTTTATTACATATTTTGCAACGAGACATGTCCATTCGTTTTTCCCCCTCTGACTTCTGTTAACTTTTTTCGAAGTCAATATTCCGTTTTTTATGATGTCCTAGTCCTCATACATCAAATTAAATGATTTCAAAATTAGTTTCAGATTTTCAAGAAACAGCGGAAATATATTAATTGGGGTTTAGGTTTAGCATACAGAATCTGCTAGCATTAATGGAAATGTTGGTGGAATAAGGAAGAGGATGCAATATCTGAACAAAAATATGACATTATAACCACGAGTGGATATAACACTTGGTTGTGCTGTGCAATTCTGTTTTACTATATCACTGGTATAGTATTAAGCTGACCGTGTTTGTCATTTGGGGTGCTTACTACATAATGCTTTGCAGGTTGCACTCTCAGGTGGAATTCTTTTCATTGTTTTTGGTATCCAATCGTTCCTTTCTCCAGTCGAATTATGAAGGCTATCCTACTGGTTAGTGATTGTTCTTAATGCTTTCTTACGACATGTGTTTAGCAAATATGCTTGCTACAGTGATTGAGCTTGGTTCCCACAAGAGATCTTAATGCTTTTTTACATATGTCTAGCAAATATGCTTCTTATGGTGGTTGAGGTTGCCAGAAGAGCCCTACTTCCTGTCTTATTCATCCTCAGTGAAAGATTTCATTCCCCCCCCCTAAAGATTTTATGGCTTAAAATAAAGATAGCATTGTAGAACCGGAACCAAATTCAATATAATGGTGGGTTATTCTTTTTAAACATGCACCCAAACTTCAATCTCTTTCTTCCTCCATCCATCTATTTAATGCATACGTGAATTTCTGATGCTTTCTTTGCCTGAGGAATAAAAGGACCAATTTGGAAAAGTATAAATTATTGTCTTTAATCTGCAAGGCTTTTTTATTAATGTGCTCTGGAAAGCCGTCTAAGTTGGTAACTGCGGGATTGATCAAACTTGGGTGCTCTTCAGCTTGATTGCATATAATGGCCCTGTTGAATCAATGCTTTTGTGGTGACTTTTTTGTCCATGCTTGTGTAGAGAGGATGAAAAGCCTTTCCTTGATTGGAGAAGTTTAAAGTGAGATTGGTAGGAGCCATCAAATGGCAAGTCACAACACATCTGTATACCCAATTTGGGTGAAGTAGGTTTATATAAGAATTCTTGCAAAGAGAGATTCACTTTAAGTGGGTAGAAGCCCACGAAGTGCTGTAACTTAGACTGGCGAGCTGATGCTATTTTGTTGGCGTCTTCGACGATCACATTGTTTCTCCACTTGGTGTCAGAAAGTTCTATTGTAATAAATAATAAGTCTTGGTTGAACCCCAATAATTTCAACACAAGCACAAAATCCAAATCCCCCGCCCATTTATTTCCTATGTTGCTCTGATTAATGAATGAGGAAAGAAAAGAAAATTCTTGCTGTTCACTATAAAATAAAGTCACTTGGGAAGATCTCCAAGCTCCTTAACACTTGAAAAAAGGTTTTTGTATGGAACACATAACTACAATGTCAAGAGACACCAACCCAAAAAAAAAAAAAAAACGGCATCCGATACATAATTAAGTTAGGGGTTTTATTGGTATACATTTTCGGTGTAAAGATTTTTTATACAGACAACGAATCAAAATTTTTCACATAAATTAAAGTGTTTGACTCTTATCCTAACTATCTTAAAAGTCACACATATCATGATTTCTGATTGGTTGTCTTTAGAGTGTATATCAATTAAACTCTTAAGTTAGTATTATGAATTGTGAAAAAGAATTCTCATTGGATTTCTCATTGATTTGAGTATTTATACATTGTAGATACAACAAGTAAACTAACTGCAGCAAAATAACTAGAATTAACTAACTATAGGTTAGTTGTAACTAACTTTCACTAACTGATGGTGTATCAATCATCATCCCCCCGCAAGCTGGAGCATATATATTATGCATGCTCAGCTTGGCCAGCATAGGAATAAAGGAAGATGGAGGCAGAGCCTTGGTGTGAAGGTCTGCTAACTGGGCAGCCGAGGGAATTGGGAGAAGATGGATGATATTCGCTTGGACCTTGTCACGAACGAGATGACAATCGATTTCGATATGCTTGGTAAGCTCGTGAAAGGTGGGGTTTTGAGCAATCTGTATAGCAGACTTGTTGTCACAATATAAAGGGACTGGTCGAGTGACAGGATGGTGCAAGTCCTGCAGCAAATAGATGAGCCATTGAAGTTCACAAGCAGTGGTGGCAAGGGCCCGATACTCTGCTTCTGAGGAGGATCGAGAAACTGTGTTTTGTTTCTTAGACTTCCACGAAATCAAAGAGGGGCCGAGGAAGATGGAGAAGCCAGTAGTAGACTTGCGAGAATCAGGGCATGCAGCCCAGTCAGAGTCACTAAATGCAGAAAGCTGTGTACCAGAGGCTGAAGGGAAGAACAAGCCTTTCCCGGAGCAACCCTTTATATATTGGAGGACACGGATAGCGGCTGCATGGTGAGAGTGCATGGGAGCAGAGACAAATTGGCTGAGTTTATTGACTGCAAAAGAGAGGTCAGGTCTTGTGTTGGTGAGGTATAGCAGGCGGCCTATGAGCCTGCGATAGCCTTGGGGATCAGCATATGGTGCACCATCGTCCTTGAGCAGTTTCAGATTGGGCAACATAGGTGTGGTAGCGGGTTTGCAGCCAAGGAGGCCTGCATCATCAAGGAGCTCAAGTGCATACTTCCTTTGAGATAAGGTAATGCCAGCCTTGGATCGGGCCACTTCAAGGCCGAGAAAGAATTTCAATGGGCCAAGATCTTTGATCTTGAACTGAGCATCCAAATAGCTTTTAACAGAGGCAATTTCAGCAAGGTCATCGCCAGTGAGAACAATATCATCAACGTATACTGATAGGATGGTGATATGAGAGTCTGCAGCTTTGACAAACAGAGAATAATCTGATTTGGATTGCTTATAGCCCAAAGAAAGTAAGGCAGAGGTCAATTTTTGATTCCATTGACGGCTGGCTTGTTTGAGACCATATAAGGACTTGACTAGCCGGCAAACTTGATTCGGTTCAGCTGTTTGAAAGCCCGGAGGAACAGTCATGTAGACTTCTTCAGTAAGGTCACCATGAAGAAAGGCGTTGTTAACATCTAACTGATGGAGGTGCCAACCCTTTGCAGCTGCCAAGGCCAAAACAAGTCGAATGGTAGTCATTTTGACAACGGGGGAGAAGGTTTCAAAGTAGTCTACACCTTCTTGTTGAGTGTAACCTTTAGCAACGAGCCTCGCCTTGAATCTCCCAATGCTCCCATCGGCTTTGTGCTTAACTTTGTACACCCATTTACATCCAATTGGTTGTTTCCCAGGTGGTAATGTAGTAAGTTCCCATGTACAGGTCTGTTCCAAGGCTTGGATTTCTTGGTCCATGGCCACTTTCCAACAATCATACTTAACAGCTTGTTTGTAGGTGCGAGGTTCAGGGATATTAGAGAGGGAGAGTGTGTATGATTTGTGGGAAGGGGAAAGATTATGATAAGAAATGTACTGAGAAATAGGATAAGAAGTACCTGAGGTAGGATTGGCAGCATGCAGCTTCTGGACAATATTGCAATGATAATCCCTCAAGTGATTGGGAAGGTGTTTGAGACGCGTAGAGGTTCTAGGTGCAGCAGGAGTGACTGATGGTGGTGGTTGCTCGACTGAGGTGCTAGAGGGAGCAGGAATGACTGATTGTGGAGGTGGCTGAGGGTGTACTGAGGTTTCTGGTGTGAGATCAGCGGAGCTGTTGAGGCAGGGTAGGGGTGGGGAGGAAAAGAGATCAGAGTTCGGTAGAGCTGTTTGTGGAGGGAAAGGAAAAATAGTTTCATAGAAAACAACATTTCTTGATAAAAACAATTCTTTGTTATTTATGTCAAATAAGAGATACCCTTTGACCCCATCCCTATGGCCAATGTAGATGCATTTTCGAGCTCTTGGATGAAACTTACCTCGATGAGCAGTGATAGTGGAGGCAAAACATAAGGAACCAAAGATTCTAAGGTGGGAGATGTCAGGTATTTTGTTATATAGTAAAAAGTATGGTGATGTATTATTGAGTTTCGGAGAGGGTAAGAAATTCATGAGGTGAACTGCATGAGAAATGGCATAGGACCAGAAAACGATAGGTAAATGGGATTGGAAGAGGAGTGATCGAGCAATATTGAGGATTTGTTGGTGTTTGCACTCAACCACCCCATTTTGTTGGGGTGTTTCCACACAAGAAGTTTGGTGGATGATACCCTTAGTTTTATAGAATGATGGCATCAAGAATTCTTGGCCATTATCGGATCTGATGGTTTTTATTTTCTGATTGAATTGTGTTTCAACAAAGGTGGTAAAATGGATGAGATGATCTTTGGCTTCATGCTTGCCTGTCATGAGTTTAATCCAAGTGAATCTCGATTTGTCATCTACAATTGTTAAAAAGTACTTATGACCATGCAGAGATGGATGAGCATAGGGACCCCAAATATCAACATGAATTAAGTCAAAAATAGAAGTAGAGACAGTAATGCTATTAGGAAAGGGTAACTTTCTGTGTTTTGAAAAATGACATATATCACAATTATGTGGGGGTGTGGGGAATTTAGCTGAGTGCAGCTTTTGTACATTGGAGTAGCATTGGGGAGAGGGGTGACCTAGCCTAAAGTGCCACAAGTCGGTGAGTGGAATATTGCTGGGAGAAGGTGATTGGATGGCATTGAGATGCTTAACTGGAGTAGAGATTATCATCACATAGAGTCCTTCATGAGCCTGAGCTTTGCCAATCATCCTCAAGGAATTCAATTCCTGTATGACACAATGATCAGGTAAAAAGGAAAGTTGACAAGAGAGAGAGTTGGTCAATTTAGTAACCGAAATCAGGTTAAAGGAAAATATTGGAATATAGAGAACATCATACAGTGTCAATGTGTCAGTGAGGATGACAGTCCCACAGAAATTGGCTGTGGTATGTTGTCCATTAGGGAGACATACAGGTATAGGTTTAATGGCTTTATATGAAGTAAAGAAAGACAAAGAAGATGTAATGTGGTCTGTAGCCCCGGAATCAAGGATCCAGGGGCTGGAAGAATTACCTTGAGGTGAAGTGGAGGTGGTGATGTTGTGAGTGCTAACCAGAGTGCAGGATTGGGAAGTAGCTGTAGGACTTGATTGTGGAAGTAATGCCAATAGACTTAAAACCTGTTCCTTGGTAAGACCATGTAATGGGGAATTGTCTGCATCACCAACTGTTGCAACCTGATTAATTGCTTTCTTGGACTTGTATCCGGGTGGGAACCCATGTTTAAAGAAACATGTATCAATGGTGTGGTTGGTTCTATTACAATGAGTGCATTGCTTCTGTGAACCTGATTTGGGATTGCCCCCAAATTGTTTAGGAGATGGTCGACCATTACCCTGAGAGATTGGAGTGAAAGGAGGGCGAGTCTGAATGGCCAAAGCTGTGGGATCAGACAGGATGCCAATATTAAATTGCCTTTCTTGTTGGATGATCATGGAAAAAACCTTGTTCAGCGAAGGAAGAGGCTCCATGAGTAAAACATGAGATCGGACAGCAGCATAGTTATCATTCAATCCTTGAAGAAAGCACAAGATAGAATCTTGATCTCTATATTGTTGAACAGCTTTATATGTTTTGCAAGATTCTGGAGAATCACAAGGGGGTAGAGGCCGAAAATTGCAAAGTTCATCCCAAAGAATTTTGAGTTTAGTGTGATAGGCAGTGATGGAAGAGTCACCTTGTTTGATGGAATAAAGATCCGCACGAATCTGCGAAATGCGAATTAGATCGCCCTGGGAGAAGCGATCCTGCAAATCTTTCCATACGGTAGAAGCTTCATCTATCCAGATGATGCTGTTGGCGATTTCGGGTGACACTGCATGGTTGATCCAAGACAGCACAAGAGTATTGCATCGTTTCCAGGCCGAGAACAGAGGATCATCAGAGTTGGGTTTCTTGATAGTGCCATCCACAAACCCGATTTTGTTCTTCATCTCGAGAGACATAGCCATGGCGCGGGACCAACTATGGTAGTTAGAACCATCGAGAACAGGGGAGACTAGGATGAGAGAAGAGTTTTCATTGGGGTGAATGTAATATTTGTTGGTAGGATCTTGAGAAGAAGTGGCGGCTATGGCGGCCACGGCTGCTATGGTTACAGCACTGAGAAGAATGCGAAGGGAAAAGAAAAGAAGGGGAGAAAGGCGAAAGAGTTGTTAATCTGATACCATATTATGAATTGTGAAAAAGAATTCTCATTGGATTTCTCATTGATTTGAGTATTTATACATTGTAGATACAAGTAAACTAACTGCAGCAAAATAACTAGAATTAACTAACTATAGGTTAGTTGTAACTAACTTTCACTAACTGATGGTGTATCAATCATCAGTTAGGTTCAAAAACTTACGTGTATTATTATATAGAAAGGCTTAGGTGGTTAAATTTCTATGTCTTTGCCGCATCGTTGGAACGAAGCCAAGTGGTCGTTCGTTTAGTAAAATTGCATCGTTTGTTTTTAAAAGTTTGCTTTAATTTAGGCTTGAATTCCAAACCGTACGAAACAAAATAATGAACATTCTACCCGAGTTGATGCCGAAGTAGTGCTATTCTTTATTCAAAATCACTACTATCCCTTGTTACTTAATCATAGGTCCTTGTCTTATTCATAGGATGGCCAAGTCTTATACAACATATGTCATTTTCTTTACCCCCCCCCCCCCCCCCCCCCCCTGGTTTCTCAACTTTCACGAGGGTAACTAATGTACATGGGGTTTAAATAGCATTAAACCATGGGGTTTAAATAGAATTCTGGCATCAGCACCCACTACTCGCAGGTTCTATTGAACTGAGTAGCCCATTTCCTCTTAGTTGCATGCAATGTTCCTCAGCATCAGCTTGGGCACAGATGATCACCACTGACAATCCATTGTAGTGCGCTTCTTGCATGATATTAACCGCATTGTCAAGGGTCATCCCAGGGATAAACTTCATCAGTACCTGGACTACATATTCCCGTTTATTGAAGTTGTCATTGTGCAATATTACATGATAGGGTGGGGATGCTTTCCGTGATTTCCTGCACATCTTATAATAAAAGCCAAAATCAACACTTTTATTTCTTTCATTTTATTCTGAAAAGAAACGAATAGTTAAATATCCACGTGTTTGGATTAATGGCAAAACATAAATTATTGCAACATAATCAATTATATATGTAATCTAGAATCAACTTTATATTTGGATATATTTGCCAAAAGCGATTTTAAAATAAAATAAAACAAATATGAAGTTATTTGCAACTGCGGGAACTAATCCCCAAAGGTACTGGACGACATTTAAGGGTTGACTTCTTTCAACTAGATTTTCTCCATACACAAGAGTTAGGAATCGAACCCCTGACTACTTGCTTAAGGGACCCAAACTCGTTACCACTCGGACCAACCATATGTTGGTTAATAATATTTGTTTGATAGTTAATCATGCAGAAATGAAATAAGAAAAATATAATTAGTTTCAAAATAATGAAAAGTCACCACATTGGTTCTCTTAAGGACTTATGGTGAGGAAAACTTTCAGTTTAAATCTTTTAAGGATTTAATTAGTGACAACAAACTTTCAAGAACCTATCTAACAACGCCATAATCTAATTTAATCAAGTTTGTAATTTAAACCTGAAACAGTTTTTGTTTCTGAAAAAAAAGTTGTTTCCTCACAACCAGCAAATTAACCAATCAGCTTAACCGAACAGCACAGCATCTAACAGATTGTAATGGGTCCTCCTCGTTCCCTTCCATTAGGAAGGTTAAGGCATAAACATCCATTCATTTTATTTATATGACAATCCAAACTATTATGAAGAAAAAAGGGACAACGAAAAGAAAAACAAAATGTTTTGATTCAATAGTTTAATTTTGAAGCATTATAATTGCAGGATTTTTTGCAAGATTTTGAGGATTTTTTTAAGGTAGTTATAGTGAGCGTAAAATATTTGTAATAACATGACAATATATAAATGGAGGACAATGTAAAAAACTTTTATAGAGACAGTGCATCAGAAAAATTAAATCCTTGATTCTCCATACTTCCATGAGACACTTTTACGAGCATTTGGTTATTATTCTTGCTATTATTATAAGTAGGATTTACTTGTGATGCATAGTCAGTATTAAAGTTTTTATCAATATCAATCAATCATATCTTATCACATCATTAAAAATATTAAATTCTTATAATAACTATCTTAAAAGTCACACATACAGTAAAATATAATTGATTGATAGTATAAAAAACTTTATCCTAACAAAACATCAAAATTAAACTCTAAAAATAATTTGGATACCATTGATAGGATTCTCAATTTCTCACCACCGTCGCATTGTTTATTCACATTTTTTTCAAATGTTTAATGGTTTCTATATTTAAACAGTTTGATCAGAACATCCTTAAAATTGTATTTAGTTACCAAAGATAATTTCCCAACTAGAAAATTTTAAATTGAAGATCAACAGTCAAAACTTCTGCTTACCTCAAATCAAACTCAGACTCACGGCCAGGAGTGCCTTTTTCAATAACTGGCTTTTCAAGCAGCCCTCCTCCTTTACCTGGTCCTGTTGCTAATGCAGCAATGGGAATGCAAAGATTAGAGTATGGTCCTCTGCAAAGAGAATATTTGTCTCCTGTGTAATGCAAATCTTCAGTAACTATAAAGTGAAGTACTCAAGCATATATATACACATTACATAGGATGAGATCGAATTCATATCTATAATTTCCAATCTATATAGGGAATTCCACAATTTGGTATCCATTTTTGTTTCCCTCTACATGCCGTTATTATTCATTTAAATATAATTTTTTTTTAAAAAAATAAAAAATAAAAAGAAGACACTACACTCAAACCTAGCTTTACAAATGAACATTAAGAAAAATATAATGCCGAATATCTAGCATAAAAATGCTGCTTGAAGTTTATCTTTGCAAAGGGAAGATTGAAAACATCAGATTACAAACATTACTAATTTTCTATTAGGCCAATCCATTATAATTTTGTATAAACCACAACTCCACTAAGATAGTCATAGTTTCAAACTGTTCTCGCTTGTAGTTCAAATCATTTAGGCCAAACCATTACCATCTTCTATAGGTTAATTAACCAAATTCCACAAAAATATAATAATCCTAAACACCAGGAACTTAAAAGGAAATGGCATAAAGAACGAAAAATTACAAGAGAAAGTTCGGAGGAATGGTTGATATGAAGATTGGGGGTGAAAAGAGATGAAGAATACACAGAGTGGCGGGAAATTAAAAGGAAAGAGTGAAACCTTAACCTGGTTTAGGGTTGAAGACGTTGTTGGGAGAGAAAGGCACCGTCCCACATATCGCACTCTCCATCTCTCTCTCTCTCTCTGTATATCTCTTTTTGCTTCGGAAAATGATAACAACGAGGAGAGGGAAGAGTGAGTGAGTGAGTGAGAGAGATGAAAATAAAGAAATGAAATTGGTGGCCTCTGCAAAGTGCAAACGACGCATTCGTCAGAATTAACCAAGTTGTTTTTCGAGTAGCAGGAAGCCAGGAAAGGGGCAAGTTTTAGTATGGACCCCGAAAAAGGGGTGCACTTTTGGGGACCCAAATCTTGACAGTTGATTGGATGTGAAAATGAGATCAATGGTTATGACAACATTACCTGAAACTGAATACCTGGTTCCATTAAAAAGTACATATTTATTTAGAAGGGCTTCTTAGTATTTTATGTTGGAGGTGTCAATAAGTTGTGAAATTTGTCTCAAATCCTTGTGTGTAAGTCAGGGATAATAATCTCTGATACTCCAGTCGAACTTTACCAATGGAAACCATGACAATGGTTAAGAAGCTCTGGATTCTCCAACCTTTTCTGAAATCGTTCAGAATTTTGAGATCATTTGGGTTTGTATCACCATACCCCATTGTGATATTTAGGCAAAAGATGCAAATTTTCATCTTAGCACCAACCATGGTTACACCTTACCTCCAGAAAAACAATAATCAAAGGTAGAAACTTTCCCAGTAAACTTCACAACCCATATGTGAGAAAGATCAATATCTGAGTTCTATGGCCGGAATGAGGAATTAGCAAGACCCAGACAAAAAGGAGCAAATGAAAAAGAGCTATAAATGGAACTTTAGTGTGACCCACAAGAGAGCTAGGAGAATCCAAAGAGGCTTTTTTCTTTTTCACAAGCAACATAGGTAGAGAGAAATAACCAAAAGAGCTATAAATGCAAAGATTGCAACTCCCGCCACCATTACTACAATGCTACTGTTTTGAATCTTCTGAAGTCCTTTGGTCGAGGTTGTAATTGGACAGAGCTAGACCAATTTGAGCTTGAACTTTGACTAGGGGACAGTGGCATCTGGGAGGATGGTGGCAATCGTGGACTCGTGGTGTTAGGATTCTGGTGAAGGTGTGCACTTGAAGGATGGTGACACGCGTGACGTGCAAAGCAAAACTAGGTGATTTGCGAATGAGTCTTTATAAACCGGGATAGTTTACTCCCAACCCCATTTACACCGCTTATATCCGGTTGGGTCAAGGTCCATTGGTGGACTGCTTACCAACCTGAACCATAGTAAAAGGCTTCCAGGAAAAGGGCAGCGGCCCAATAATAAATCTGATAATGCAAACAGAGCCCTCAAACATTGTCGACTAAATTCATGGCCAAAGGCCCAATTCACTTCACCGTCCTTCTCATCTAATCATAATTTTGTAGGGAGTCTTGCCAACTAATTAACCCGAAACTAATGTTATTAAAATTGGATCAGACACCAAATCGAAAAAGGTTTCGATTCATGTTCCATTGGATTAATCCATTCAATCAGGTGGTCAAATCACATAACTAATTTTTTTTTAAAGTGATGATTTTGGAATGCACCAGTTTTTTATATTTATTTTATTATATATTTAATTATTATTTACTAATTAAATATTTTAAAATTTATATAAATTATAAATTAATACGATATTTATATGCAACTTGTTACCTAATTTTTAAAATTTATGGAAAAAATTGACCAAATAGTCATTTAATATATAATATTCTAAAACTTATTCAAATTTTATTAATTATTTTAGAATATGGTAAATAAAAAAAAATAGACTTTTGTTTATCATAATAGGTAAATAATAATAACTAATATTTAAATTAATTTTAAAATGATAACAATTTAAAAAATATATTATAGCAATTAATTAAAAATCTTTATCCTAAAAAAAAAATATTTAAATGAAAATAATTTTTTTGCATGAGAAGATAGTAGTTTTTTTAGAATTTAACTCCTTCATGGTATGTAATTTGTATGAGTCTAATTGATATGAATTGACACTGTCAATAAATCACCAATCACAATATGGATGCCTTTTTAGGTAGTTAGGATAAGAATCAAAGAAATTTACTGATATGTCAATTTATGATTGGATGTCTGTATAAAAAGGCTTTCCACTGTCAGTATATAGTAATTAAATTCAATTTGTATCATATACTTACTTTATAGTATGTCAAAAATGTCGTAATTTAAAAATAATAAACTTGGACTAAGCTCATTTAACTCATTTAAAACTCGAGTGTTTCTTCTGTTATTAAATTTATCTTTGAATTAGTATTAAATTTCATAAATCATAAATCTATTACAATTAATATAAATATATATAAATAAAATTACAGCTCACTATGTAATACACATATATGAGCTATTCATAAGCTCTTAATGTGAAGTCTATGAAGTTTGAGTTCAACTCATTTAAATAATCAAATCTAACTTCAAATTTGATCTCGTTTATTCAACTAAACAAATGAGCTTGATTGGTATTTAATGAAATGAGTTCGAATAACTTACGAATAGCTCGACTCATTTAAGTTTCACCATACCAGTACTAGCAAGTGTCCATTTTGAATTGCTTTTATAAGTTCATAGGAATCTAAGTTATATATGAAGGTGAGTTTACTAACACTCCCAAATATTTATTCACACTACTCATCAATCATTACTGATTTTTAAAATAAAAAATTTAAATTATGAGCAAGTAATAAGAAGTATGGATAGGTGATTTGAAGTGTTAATAGCATTACTCTATACATCGATGGTTAATTTATTGTTCTTCTATAATTTTTTGTCAACCTACTTCCAATGATACACATACATCATTCACATCAAGCCTCCCGTAAAAAAAAAAGACATCAAGCCTCCAATTTTAAGTTATTATTAATTATTAATTATTAAATCTTTCCATTAAATAAAAGGAAAATAGTTAGGAGCCTGGTTTTTTCATGGGTGAAACTATTGATTGACCAATGGTAATTTTATAAAATCGTGTGATAATTTGTAATTTACATTAATCAATGATGATTTTATAAAATAAAATCTAAAATAATAATTAATTATTAGAAGTTATTATAAACAACTCCAAAAAAATTGCTTCAATACCTAGCCAAATTTACATTAGTGCACCTTTTTTTAACAAGGAAAAATCAAACTTGTTCTACTTCATCATCTCACTATCGTTGGTGAGCTAGATTAAGTGGGTGTTTGAAACCCCGATACCATTCCTTAAATCACGTCGAGAAGGTAAAATATGAGAAGCTACAAATTATAGCTTCTACTGATGGACACGCGTTTGTATATTCTCATCGGATTTCCAAGCATATCATAAGTCTTCATCCCGAAATAAACACGATGATGAATCACTATTGTTTTCGGTTTTGATCTTTGTTTCTACAACAATGTTATTTGTATTTCAAAGATTTTGATATCTTTAGTTAAAGTTTGTATATCATTAATTACGGTTTCAACATCATTAACCAACTTGTCAATTATTTATATTGACATCATTAACTAAGATTTATATATCTATTAACCAAGTTATAAGTATCTGGATGTACAGATAACATTTTTGTTATTTCTAAGCATGTTCTACTTTCTTTGTAGGTTCCAACTAGAGCTTACGCAGAATAGTCTACCCGGTTGCTCACTTTGATGAGAATGAAGCTTTTGGATTTCTCCTATAAAATTTTGTCTCCACTCATCTTGGGAAGAAAGGCTGGTTGAGTGTCTGGCTCAATGGCCAAATTGAAGTACTCTTGTTCACTCAAAGTGAACAACTACAATTTCAAGAAACACGCATCACCACGAGGTGGCTGATTTTTATAGAATTTATTTGTATGTTATCAAAACATAATGCATGATCATTTGGCAACGTATTAGGCAAAGGTTGTAATCCTCCAAAATTTTGGGGAGAATCAAAGATGCACATGTTTTCAACCATTGATTTACTTAATTTTAAATTTTTTAATCAATTAATTAATGATCCAGATTATTGGATGATCAATCTTTAACCTATTGATTGGAGGACTTTAATCTTGTCCAACCTCTTGGATCCTTGGAACATTTGGTAAGGACCAAAACTTTAATATGATATCAACTATTAATTTGTTTATTTTTAATTTTTTAATCAATTGTTATATTTTATAAAAGATCAAAAGTCAACCTACAATTTGGAGGACTGTATAACAGCCGCGGTAATTTGGCACTTGCACTATTTTTCTCGAGATTGGTTATAAACTAAAATATTAGTCTATATAGTTTTATCTGATTTGGATTTTGATTTCTGTAATTTATTATTTATAAATTTTGGTCTTTATATTTTTATTAATCTAATTTTTGGTCTCTCAAAAACTAATACCTTAATAATGTATTGTAAAGACCAATTCTTAATTAAATAAAAATAGAGACAAATAACTTAATACATAGAGACTATAGGAACTAAAACTCAAATGAGTGATAAAACAAAAGATAAGGATCAGTACCATAACAATAAGATCAAAACCCAAAAAAGTGAAAATATGGGAATCAATATCGGAAAAATAAACTACAGGACTGAAATCCAAAATGAATAAAACTATATAAAAACTAGTAGTTTAATTTGACTTGGGATTGATATGTACTAGAAATGGGGAAAAAATTGTATAAATTATACAAGAGAAAGTCTAATGTGATATTGACATGACTATTTAATTGAGATAGGACATTCTGATTGGACATAAAATATTCAAACCCTCTATTTTTCAAGGGTATCATAGCAATACCTATTAAAAAAATACATATTGATTATAAGTAGTAAGCTAAAAATAAAAATTGAATACAATCAAGAAATTATAAAAGAAATAGAAAAATATTTTGAGTTATAACTTGTATGAATGTGATGATGTCCTAAAATAAGTAAAAGGGAAAAAAGGTCAGTGTGTGAGGAAGGTAGATTTGCAACAAGGTACGTGAACGCAAACTGTGTTTGGGTGAGTAGAGTAACCCCAAAGCAATGTGTGGTGGTGTGAGTGTTTGAATGTCTCACCACTCACCAAACCTTTGATTGACATGACACACCCTTGCTTCCTTCCTTGTCCCTCTCCCTCCAATGCAATAGAAGAAGATACCTTGGAATCTTCTTCCTTCGTTTCTCTTTTATTCTTTCTTCTTCATTAACTAACAACTTCCAACACACCACACCACATACACGTACCCATAACCAAGACACAGACAGAACAGAATGAGAGCGCTGAATTCCCATTTAGTCCTCATCGATTTTCACTGCTCCAACTCAACTCTCGCCTTCATTCCCTCATTTCGTCGAACACGTCGTTCCGCTACTAAGGGGATTCTATCCGCCAAGTCATCTTCCGCTTGGATTTCCTCGCCGGAGATTCGCCGCCCCTACGATCGCTTCCTTTCCGGAAATGGTTCGCCGGCGAACACGCCCTCCACCTCGGTTGCCACGGAGCTTGCGCTGTTTCTGGAGTTGCTGCCTTTGAAGATGAGAAGGGAATTGTATCGTCACCAAGAGATTGGAGGCCTCATAGAGGTTGTCATGGATCTTGGTAGGAAACCTCTCGCCAGATTTCCTTCCGGTGATTGGGTCATCTCCCAGAACCCCATCAAGCTTGAAGATTTACGTCATGCCATTTCCAAGGTTCATCGTTTTCTTATGTATCTATTTGCTTTGCACACTAAAAGGGTTAAATCTTCATTAAACTTTTCTTATTCATGAAAATTAAAGTAGAGAGTATGTTAGAATGAGTTAAATTTTGATTACACCGTTTTCAAACCATCACAAATGATGTCTGAATTTCAACTACTTATAATAGGCGTCAAATATTTTTAATGACGTGATAATTTATGATTATTTTATATTGTAAAAAATCTTTGAACTCACTGTGCATGCAAATTAAATCAGCTTAGAATACTGAGTTATATTTATTCTTATAAGAAGGAAGAAGTGTGAGAATGGTCTGATGAAAATTGTGTGAAAATAACTTTATTATTTTCTTATTTCTTTTCAAAAGCAATGGATCCACTTTGATTTTTTATACTATTTTAAATGGAATATATAAGCCAATTATCTGCTCCGTGACTTATTTATTGGGAAATGGTTTTTGCTTAAGTTAAGCATGGATGGTGAATAAATTTGACACAGAAAAAGTTAAGGTGGGGTCCAAAGGCTTACAGAGAAAATTGTGGGGAGTGCGTAAGGATTTGTATTCATGATTAAGATTGGAAAGCACTTTGTTTTTGTTTTCCTCACTATTACACATAACACATGGTGTAGAGCCATGGCAGTTGGCATATAAGTTGCTCCAATATGACTGCTGACTTGGTGGTCATGAGGGTAAGAGTGCATACATCTCACCCTCCCACACCCTACAATGGAAGTAGTCGCCCTTTCACACATGATACATGGGCAAATTTGGTCCCTTGTCTCACATTAGGTGCTAATAATTAATATCTTCCTATACAATGCTTCATTATTTTAGGTTGGTGAGTTTTCTGATGACAACCGATCTGGTATTGATACCTCTTTACATCGTATAAGTGCAATTCGGAATCGTAAAATGCAAATCATTGGCCTTACTTGCCGGGTGGGTCGAGCTGTAAGTGGTAGTGCTGAAATCATACGTGATTTGGTTGAGGATGGAGGTTCTGTCTTGGTCATAGGACCTCCTGGAGTGGGTAAAACAACCTTAATCAGGTAACACTTGTCAATATCTGAATAGATTCGATGTGTCTATATTTGTATATGGAACTGGTTTATTTTGCAAATGCACATGGAAAGGAAATTGTGTTTTCAAGTTCTATGAATGTCAAAATAGGTCAAATGAGTTATTTAATATGCATGTCTGAAGAAGCTTTGTTTGTGCAGAGAGATTGCTAGGATGCTGGCAGATGAGTTCATGAAGCGTGTTGTAATAGTAGATACATCCAATGAAATTGGAGGTGATGGAGACGTTCCTCATGCAGGCATAGGCAGGGCAAGGAGGATGCAAGTTCCAAACGTAAATATGCAGCATAATGTTCGTACTAATCTCAGTCATTTGGCTTGATTGATTTCTTTTTCCTTATGGAAAAAGTTCTGATAATTTGCGATCTTTTGTGACACTTTTTTGGTTATTTATGCAGGTTATGATTGAAGCAGTTGAGAATCATATGCCTGAAACTATTATAATTGATGAAATTGGCACAGAACTTGAAGCATTAGCAGCCAGTACCATTGCTCAAAGAGGAGTTCAATTGGTTGGAACAGCACATGGAATGACCATTGAAAACATAATAAAAAACCCCTCTCTTCAGATCCTTGTTGGTGGCATAGAGGTGTAAACTTGCTCTTTTTACTTTCCTTTAAAAGAGTGAAACAATCTAAAATTTCAGAAGCATATACAAATGGAATATGTATAATGCCTGCCCTGCTGCCCACATTAGTAATGTTTATTGAACATTCATTTGAATAGAGTGTAACGCTTGGGGACGAGGAAGCCAGGAAAAGGAAAGTGCAGAAGACAATTCTTGAAAGGAAAGGACCTCCTACATTTACATGCGCTGTTGAGATGATATCTAAAACTGAATGTCGTGTTCATCATAGATTAGATGCAACTGTGGATGCCATTTTGGCAGGTATTCATATGGAATGTCCTAATTAATATCTAACTGATATAGTATTTGCATAGCTATCTAAATTGAAGTTTAATTAAAAAATCTACTGCATTATAGGAAAACCTCCATTATTTGAAGTTCGTCAATGGGATGATTTTGCCAATGATTTGGTGAAGTATGCTCCAATGCCTGAAAAAAGTCATCAGGAAACACCTGATTTAACTAAGAATAATATCATGAGTTCTGACATAGAGTCTGACGAGGATGATAAAGACCCTCCTCCTCCCTTGTCCAAAAAACGGAGTACTAGTGGATCTCTGATCAAGAGGAGTTCACCGGTGCAAGTGTATACTTACAAGGTAAATTTTTTTTGAGTTAGCATGTGCTATGTAGACTGTTGACTGATTGAGCATGTCATCAAGATTTAGTAGCTGTGATTCTTGTCTCATTTTCCATGTTGCATGGATTTCATGCTTGAAAGAATAGATTGCCCAAAAATTTTATCTATGTTTTTTCGCCTCCAAATTGGATGTTGTTTTCTCATTGGATAAGTTTAGATCCTTGAAGCTGATCTACTACAAGTAGCAAAGGTGATGGGGCTTGAAGACTTATTAGATGTAACTGATGACATTGGAGCTGCGGATGCAGTTCTAGCATCCAGTTATGAGATACGACAGAACCGATGGATCCGCAGTGTGGCAAAATTCCACCAGTTACCTGTGTTTGTTATCAAGGTGCCTTTTTGCTGCCTCTTTAGTTGTTCCTTCAATATATTCTCATTTTGTCTTTTAATGAATTTTTGTGTCTCTCAGTCCAATACCATGGCGCAAATGGTCAAGGCAGTACGTATGATCCTTGGGCTAGAATCATTTGGCCCTACACCAAAGAAGTCATTCGATGACTCTGTGGATATTGAAATTGAGGATGATGAACCAAAACGAAAACCATCTTTGGAAGAGATTGATGCCTTGGAGGTAAAATCCCTTTCCAATTATTTAATTAGTATCTGATTTCTCTTCTTGAAGTTCCGTTATCTGTGTGCAATTATTGTTTATGCTATGTACTAGCAGTTTAGCTATTGCTTTCTGTTTGTGCCTTCCAAAAAGATTGACCTTTTCCTCTTTGCACATTTGCCAATGAATTGGTTACTTTTATCAACCAATCGACTTGCAATCGAAACTTTTTGCATTGTCAATACATCGAAACTTTACGCTTTAATTAAACTCTTTTAAATTTACTTTTATCTTTTCTGGCAGGAGGTCCGACTTGCAATAGAGTACATCGTGATTCCTGGGGGAGAGCCTGTGGAACTTCTTCCTAGACGTTCTGAAATAATTGCCCGGCAGCTTGAACTTGTGCAAAGCTATCAGTTAGCTGCTGAAAAGTCAGGTACGGAACAGAACCCCAGGTTGCAGATTCTTCCCTTTAGGCTTAATGCAAAAAAACCCTCTAAATCTACTTCTGCTTCCCACAAGAAATCAAGTCCTACCTCAGTGTCCACTGCTGGTGGTGGCAATGGTACCGGTGTCGCCAGGCTTCCTCTTTTGCCTGAATAATTTTAAAACTTCTCCACTGCTAACATATTTCACTTCCCTGCTTAGTCACTCCTGTGCCCCGTGACCCTTTCGGCTGCATACCCTTTCTGCTGCCTGCATTTCCAATGTAACGAAAAGAATAAAAACTCTATACGAGTGTAAGTATTTAACTCCTGAAATGCAATTCAATTCAATTTATAACAGTTTATATATCTATTAGGTGTTAAATTATATAGATAGAGACTGGAGTCCAGCATTTCTGAAGTTCGTGTAATTACATGTCACTTTTTCTTGTTAATAATATGACACTAACATTTCTTAAATTTTATGTTGCACTTCATCCTTTGCAGTTAATAGTCTGTTTAAGAAATTAACTAATGATTTAGCAGGCGAGTAACACGACTATTACTGATTCAATTATAAATTTTACATACTAGTTTAAATGACAATTTTACTTCCTTATGAGCTCATATCATAACTTCGTCAACCCACTCCTCTAAGCCCCTCAGGTTCTCTTCCCAATTTCAATACTGCCATGACTTCTACCCCTACTTGTTCACATGCTTCCTTAGTTCAGCATTCACTCCAACATTCTTCTCTTCACGTTTCTAACGTCTTAAATCAGTGGTTAATTTTTTTAATATATTATGAAGTACAAGGGACAAATTTAATACACATATAATTTAAGGGAAGTTGGTATTGGTATCGGATTTGGTTTTGGTGACTGTGAGATTTGATACCTTTGACGCCTTTAGGCATTTTTTGGAGAGGGAAAGATGAGAGAGAAAAATGAGTTGGATGAGAAAGTGTGTCAAATGAAAGAGAAAATGCCTAAAGTTACCAAAGGTACCAAATCTCAAAGTCATCGAATCCATTTCCATCGGTATCATGTTACAAACAATAATACGGTGTAATGACCATGAACTTCAAGGGATGAGTTTAATTTTCCCTAAATATAAATGAGTTTAATTGTTATACACTGATGATATAAAACACCTTTACACAGATATATTCCAATGATAGATTATCACATCAGTAAAAAAGTTTACACTGTTAGTGCGTGACAATTAAACTCAATATAAATTGGGAAAGTAGAAAACTAAAGGACCAAGTTATGGGGGGTGCTTCTAGGGTGTACCTTTTAAAAAATGGTGCACCCATGCATCATTTTTATGAAACAACTTGGACCAATAAAATTGTCTACATGGCATCATCTTGAGTTATTTTTTTTTTCACCCGGTCAAAGCAAATTGATTTTTCCGTATTTGCATCTTGGGTCTTCTGTATCTGCACAATGGTTCTCCGGTATCTGTACATCTGAAAACAAAATGAATTTTTTTTCTGAAATCTCTCAAATCCCTAATCCCTAATTCCCGTCTCATCCCCAAACCCCTAAATCCCCCTCTCATCTCATCCACGTCTCGACTGAACCCCCTCATCCCCTCCATCTTCCACTCATCTCCCTGCACCGGAGCACTCTGAACGCGTGGTTAAAGGCAAAGAATGCAAATGCACCCCTGATCTGTAGCACTGATCTCTACCCTTTGATGATGATTGGAGTTTAAGTGACATTTGGGGTGTGGGTCATGAGCTCCTATGATGCATTTTGACTTGTAATTGGCTTTGTTGCTCTACCATGCTTGCTTTGCTTCACTGTGATGGAATGATTTTGTTTTAAAGCGGTGAGGTTGCACACCACATATTTGATGAATTACCTCAAAAAGCGCACTTTTTTCCATTACGGCAAAAGACGGAAAAAAAAAAATCAAGTGTCAAAAAATATTATCGGGAAATACGTGCAAATACAATAAGATACATCATTAAACTATAAATACGGTAAGAATAAATACATTGAATCGGGTCAAAGCATCCATGCCACGTGGATAGCTGTTATTGGTAAAATGGAGAGTGCATGGTTGCACCTATTTTGAAAAGGTGCATCTTAGATAATGCCCCAAGTTATATTGGTTTAAGGTTGAGATGCTTTTGCTTTCATCTTTTTTCTTTTTTTTTTTTTTGTTAAGTTCGTTTGTCATTAGACATATTACCATCAACCAACATCTGGTTAGTTCGATGGTAAGAGATTCAAGCACCTTAAGCAGGTAGTCAGGGATCCGAATCCTGATTCTAGTGTATGGAGAAAACCTGATTGGGAGGGGAGAACCCACCTTGTGTGTCCAACAGGTTCTCCGACGGAGATTAGTCACTGCTAACGGTGGTGGATACTTCATACCTATATCATGATTATCAAAAAAAAAAAAAAAAATTAGACATATTACCATCAGAGATCTAAGCAAAGTGTACCAATTTCATGATTGTTGCTAATGAGTGCATTTAAATACTTGACATGGTGTAATTTATTAATATTTTATTTATTAGGTGATGATTGGATTAGGTTTTGACCAAATGGACATTCTTTTTTCTTTGGTTTTAAGGGAATTCAACTAATTAAAATAAAACATGACATGATCAAACACATAGAACATACCACCGTTCCATTACATGGTAAAGAAGCAAACGACAACGTTGGGCAGAACCATGCTAAGTATTGGAGCACAACCAAACTTGGTTTTCTTTTTCTTGCTGAGTCAATCATTTTTTAACTCAGACACAGGTTAGCTTTGTATTTAAACCGTGATGGCGTACGCTAAATATGCATGCAATCATATTTGTTCTGTATCTTCCATGGGAAGCAGCTTAGCGTGGCTAAGTTTCTGTCGATAAAGGAGATATGCATATCAATTGAGGTTTCAACGATCCCTACCATCTTATTGTGGTAGACAATTTCAAATGACTTGCCTTTGTTCCTATACCAATATTGGCAGACGAGGGTCATGCTTAGTCAATTTTTTGAGTCTGATAATAAAATATTAGCTACAACTAGAGTGAATAAACGAGTGCGGATCACAGGTTAGATTCGATAAAATGCTGGTTTATTACAACACAAGCTTATAGTTTCAATTTATTTAACTCGCGAGTTAAACAAATTGTGGATTTGTTGCCCATTGAGTTTGCAGACCAGCTCGTAAATCTGCGTAACTTTTTTTTTATATCGACTTCGGTTTGTCTTTGAGCCTTTGATAAGTGAAAGACTTATCATATTTTTGGCACAACATTTTACATGGTCAGATGGCCAAAAACGTAAAAATATTAAAAACAAAATAATTAAACATTAAAAAATAACAATGAGATTACGATTAAAACCCTATATTTCATTTGAGTGCTTTGAACTGAAGTAATGAGAATCGAACCTGACGAACCAATCCGCATATCCATCTCCGCATACATCATGTTGGTGAGGTTTCAAAAAGAATATATTTTAGTGCCATGTTAATTCTTCTTTAACATAAGAAAAATAAACCTAAACAAATTTAGTTATTGTAAAAATTCTACTTGTACACTCAATAACGTTTGGAAATTTTACCAAAAGAAAGAAGATTAGGAAATCTTTTTTTATTTGTAAAAATAGTTTTATTTTCTTGATTATAAATTAATTGTTTTATTGGATTAGGGATTTCTTCTAAAACCAAGGTATAAAAAAATATTAACAACTAAATAATCATTAATGGAAGAAATAAATTTAAACAAATTCACACTATTGTCAAGTTACCCAATCTTCTTAAAAATATTAATCAACCTTCCCTTTCATACTATTAAAAAAAACACAAGTAATCATAAAAATACAAGAAACAGAAACAACGTTTGATGAATGCAGAAATTATTATCAAGTTACGCGCTACCACCACCATTTCGCTTCCACCACACGTATTGGTCGCTACCACTCTCCTGTTGTTGCTCCGTTTTGCCCCCCACATTAGAGAAGAAAACCAGAATGGCATCCAGAACATTGGTGAGCATGATGTTTTCATGGATGGAAAATGCGTAAAAATCCCATTTCATTTCCGACTCATCCCATTCTTAGTCCAAAACTCCCTTCTTTCCCCTTAGGTAGTCGACACCTAGGGTGGGAATAGGCTAGGTCGAAGTAAGTCCTGACAAGTCTGAATCTGGCATGCGTTCCAATCTCAAGGCTTAAGCCTGGCCTATTAGCCTGATATAGGCCAATTTTTAAGGCCTGACTTGACTTATTTCAAAGCTTGACTTGACCTACTTCAAAGTCTAGCCTGGCCTAAAAGTCTATTTAAAAGCCTGTTTTTCAACAAAACCTTTAAATATGTCTCTACCTATAAATAGGTCATAAGCCTTCACTTGTAAATAGGCTTGTAAACCTCTAATGAGAAAGAAGTTGGTAGGCCTATACTGAGAAATAGGTCGTTAGGCCTTCATAAATAAAATACAAGTAGACCTCTATATTTTAATAGGCCAATAAACCTTTACTTTCAAATGCTATATATAATGTTAACTAGGTTAGATCATAGGCCCCCGACGAGCAACTGTCGTCCCTATTGACACCCATTTGAATGCACCCTCTTCCCCCCAAGACTTTGTTCGGTTTAGCCGCTGATCTCACCAAACCATATTTCGATAAGGGCACCATCCAAGAGACATACATAATGTTCGATGAAAGGTCTCACAGAGACGTGGTCACCTGGACTGCTATGATCACTGGCTACACCTCCCATTTGGTGAGCATCATGAACCACGTCATGGATGGAAAATGGGCGAAGCAACAGCAAGATGAAGATTAAGGTGAAAACGGTGGTTGTCAGAATGAGAAGGCGGTGGTGGGTGGGGTGGGGTGGGGTGGGAGGGATGAGGGGCAAAATTAACATTTTCAATTCTTGGGACTAACTTTATTATCAAGTCAAAATTACTTTTTTTTTTTTTGGTAGGAATTTAATTATTAGACACTAATAGTATAAAATATTTTTATACAGTTATTCAATCATAAATTGTCACATCGATAAAAAAAATTGACTCTCATCTTAACTACCTTTTTATACCATGATTAGTAATTGATTATCTGTGTAAAAATATTTTATATTATCAATATATAACAATTAAACTCTTTTTTTTAATCATCAAATCTGGATCATCGAGTATTTTATTATAATATTTAACGGTGGAAAATGGTGATACATGGATATACCATCTTTGTTAATCAATGGATGTGTTATGGTGGAAATCAGCATAAAGTTTCTTATATTTTTAATCAATCAGAAATCATGGATGTGTTAATTTTTAATTGATTGATAATATAAAAAAACTTTACAATATCAATGTATATCAATTAAGTTCATATTTTAATGCAATAAAAGTTTGAAAAAATTAAAATACGTATAGATAAACAGTAAATTTTAAAAAATAACAAAGTATGATATATATATGATATTAACTACAGGCAAAAGATGCTCTAAAGTGAGCAAAACTATAAAGTGAGAAAATAATGATATATTCATCATTGATTATTTTAAGTGAGTTAAAATCTCAATACACTTTAACTAATTAATGATGGATACATACTTACTTTCTAACTTTACACATTTGCTCGCTTTAGAGGAGCTCAATCCTCAAATATATCAAATACAAGGTTAAAGTAATAATTTGGTCCCTATACGTGATACGAATTCTTCATTTAGTCCCTATACATAAATTTTTTTGGAAATGAGTCCCTACATGTGTAAACGTTAGCAAATTTGATCCCTATATGTGCAAATGTTAGCAAATTCGTCCCTGCCGTCAGCAAATCGGTCCTTATACGTGACACAAATTTTTGATTTGGTCCCTAAACCTGAAAAAAAAAACATTAAATCGGTCCTTATATGTTTAATCGATAATAATTTTGTCTCTACCGTATATCCAGGAGCTCGGACCCAACTAAAGATTCTTTTAGTATGAATATTTTCTATATAGGGTGTGTTTGGGAAAGCTGAAAAAAAAAAGATTATGCTGATAATCGATTTATGAATAATCGATTATTGTGATAATCGATTATAATCAAAATCTATTTTTGTTTGGGTCTGTTTGTTGAAAAGCGATTTCAAGATAATCTTTTTCGTTTGGATGGTCTAAAAAAATCGCTTTTTACATAGTAAATTACGAAAAAGGGTATAAAGTTATTTGTATAATTTAATAATATTTATTTGAAAGTTAGTTTTGTAGGGATAAATAGGGAAGAGAGTTTTGAGAATAAGAAATAATCAAATCATAATAATCTTAAGTTAAAACAAATTAGATGACATAAAACAGCTTTTTTCCTCCAAAAAAAAGCTTTTTTATAAATTTAAGCTAATTGTCAAATATGATAGATTATGTATGAAACAACTTTTTAGCCAAAAAATAGCTGAAATGGGAAAAATTTATCTTTTCCAAACATGCTCATAGTATATCAATCTATTTCTTCTATTTAGAGTAAAAGTTGTATAATTTGATCGGTAAATGATTTTAAATTCTGAAATTATCCAAGTTGATTTTCAATAAAAGAAATATATTGATATAATATATGAAAAATAATCCATACGAAAAGAATTTTTAGTTAGGTCCGAGCTCCTTGGCAGACGATAGGGACAAAATTATTATCGATTGCACATACAGAGATCAATTTAATTTTTTTTTTAAAGTTTAGGGACCAAAATCAAAAATTTATATCACGTATAAAGACTAATTTGCTGACGGTAGGGACGAATTTGCAAACGTTTGCACATGTAGGAACAAAATTTGCTAACGTTTACACATGTAGGGACTCCTTTCCAAATTTTTTACGTATAGGGACTAAATGAAGAATCTGTATTACGTATAGGGATCAAATTATTACTTTAATCTAAATACAAATAGAGTCAATTCAAAGTAAGACAAAACTAAAATAAATATTTTAAGGTATCAATCACGATGACGTTATGCTCCATAAAAATATATAATATGCTTATCAATAAAAATTTTATTTTTAAATATAGAGCAATGAAAGAATTTGATCAGTTGATCTAACCTTTATCACGAGGTATCGGTGTTACTTACATAGGTTTTAGATGAGTTTTGCCTTTCGTACGTTGGCTAACTAACAAGGTACAACTACAAGCAGCGTTGTTAGGAAAGCCTCGAACTCCACGAACCCCAACCTTCAAAACCCTAAATATTTATCAGTTTGTAAGCGCCTGGCTAAAGTTATCACTTTTCAAAATATTTCGATTTATTTAATTATATTTTGTCTCTTTTAAATTGTGGGCATTTGAATCTGGGTTCAGGAATTAGCATCAGAAGCAGTGAATACTGCATAGTGAGTGGAGTGATGGCTGGGAAGGAAGAGAATCGAATATTTGTTGGAGGGTTGTCTTGGGATGTTACGGAGCGTCAGCTCGAGCATGCCTTTGCCCGTTACGGCAAAATTCTCGAATGTCAGGTACCCCTTCTTTCTCTTCCAACCTTCTTTCCTTTTTTCCTTCCCCACTTTTTTTTTTTTTTTTTCAATTTTAAATTCATTGCATTTGTCTTCTTAATTAATTGCTTTTGCAACTCTAGCAATTAGAAACTGTGCAAATGATTTTTTTTTTGTCTGGGTGGCATAATGTCAGATTTGCAGTTTCTTTTTATTATAAGAATTAAAAGTTTTCATGTTTGACTTCTTCATTGCATTTAACTGCTTTATGATATATATATATATATATATACATATCTGCTCTGCCTTTGAGGTCTATCGGTAGTTGATGATTTCACTTGTTTTCTTTGTCTTTCTAGAATGCTGGTTGTGAATCTTGCGATCTTTGAGATGCTGTAGGTGGATTTTTTAAAAGATCTTTTATAAGAGTGATTTCGTCATGGCTGAAGCTCATTTTCAATTTTCTGATAAAATAATAGCTTGTGGTAACTATAGAGCTCAAGCTGGAGATAATAAGTGTATATAGCTTTGGGATATTTGGAATTTGGTGAAAGGAAGTTAGCTAAGCAAATATCAGTCTAACCTGTCTGCTATTTGACAGAGAAACTTCATGTTTCTGCTGTGCTTCAGATTCATTAGTAAAATCATGACAATTTGGAATGGGTATTTGGCAGTAAGATTGGGCTGACAACTGGACACAGCTAATGCCGTAGCACGCTTTTTGGAGTATGCTTTGCTATATCTGTTTATGCACGATGCATGGCTGACAGATATATTCCTTGGTTGAGTGGCTAATGAACTGAGAACCATATGACATTTGTTTGATTGAGTAACACATAATTCTTTTGGGTAAAGAAATTTTTTTCCTGTCTAAATGAAAGAAACTATGCCGTGTCTGTACAATGGCTTCATTCCTATTCTATTGGTAATTCTATTATGTGATGGTGTATATGAGAAACTTCTTATGCTGGACATTCTTCTTTTGCCTCTGGGTCTAGATCAGTTATTGTCTAATATAAATTTGCTTCGAATAGTAGAGTTAGAACAAAGGTAAAGCATTTTTAAAGGCTGCTATCTCACATGACGTCTTGTCAATTTATTTTGTCCCTTGATATATGGATGTGTTATGAAAATTGCATCTGTTATGTCCGACTCTTTAGCTGTAGGGGCAGGGGCAACAGACATGCCATCTTATGAACTGACAAGTGACGATACATTCGGTAAGGTGGCATTTCTAGTGGTCCCGGAATTTGGAAAGGTTCAGAAACATCATACATAATGCAGTTTCTGAGGAAGACAGTAGTCTACCCTGTGTTTTTTATGGATATGAAATATCTCCTCTAGGCACTAACTAATAGATCATTCTGTTCAGAGTATATAGATAGGACAATTTCTGTGGGCTGTGATTGTGTGGTGATCTGTAGATCAGTTAAAGTGATTCGATATGTCAGTTCAAGAAGTTTATATATCTGCTTCAGTTGAGCAATCCAATCTTGCTGCATCTTTGGCAGTTTTGGATACTTCCTCAGTGGAACATTGAGCTCAGTTGTTTGGGGTATTATTTTGTGTCCGGTTGATGTCATCACTTGTGTAAGAGATACTCTTAAGTCTTACATGCAATCAAAACCATGTGGATATGACTATACACCACCAAAAGGTTCTGCATCATTACAGGTCCTGTGGGAACTTTAAGTGCCGAGGAGCTCAAAATCTTCAAATGCAATGGGACAATAGGCATCTACTGCTCAGATTGTGGGTTTCTCTCTTCATGATGAGATGCTATATCTCACCTGTTGATCTGCATATTATAGCTAACACGCTGAAGTTTGAACGAATGCCTTTAATATAGCCGTTACATGGTTGGAGAGGTTTTCTTTGGTTTTGAATGGTTCTGATTTTGTTAGTGTACTTTTAGATAAAGAATCCATACCTGCATAAGAATGATTTTCTGCTAAAATGATGGGGTATTGGATAAGTCAGCTAACAGGCAGCAGAATTAAATTGATAGAATGTTAGGCATGTAATTGCAGTACAATCAATATTATGCATTTGTCTCGCATGTTGCTACTATTGCTGTATAAGATTGATTATTGTTGCAACTGGCAAGGTGAATAGATCACAGAAGGTAGCTGAATTGCTTATGAAGTGAAAGCATGATGTCCATAAGGAATCCAGTCAGTGGTTAATACTGTGCATATGTCTTGCATGTTGTCTTTTGGAATTTTGGAAAATTATTTGCTGATAGAGAATTTGTTTTGAAGCGATATCTTATGTGATACTCATGGTAGAATTGGAGTTGTGACAGAATGATCTGGTGACTGCTGAAGTAAAAGCAACACATGGATTTTCACGATGCTGTTCATTTATGGCTACATATTGTTGTAACTTGTAATGTTAGTTCTTCTGAGCGAGAAAATAATACTAGCTAATATAATACAGTGCCTTTTTGTTTGGGGGATTAGATTGTTTAAAAGTCAATCATGAAGTGATGAACCTGTGTGGAATATGCTGAAATTCTAGCTCAGATTGTGCAAGTAATTGTTCTAAGAGGTATTTGTTGTCAAATATGGTCTTGGGATTCCTCTGAATTGCTTTGCTATAGGAAAAACATTCTGGTTCTTTGTCATTGTAACAGAGAAAGTAAGTTGTCTGGTCATGAGTTTTGGTTTTCAGTTAAATGTGGTTTGCATGTATCTCACAAATAAAAGACGGACTATTTATGCAATGCCCAACTTTCTGCAGTCATATGTTTCACATTTATGTATGCAAAATACTTGGTTAAAAATGGAATAGGCACTTAAAATATTTTAGAAGCTTATTTATGTAAATGCATAGTTTTATTGACTGTCAGTAATTTTGAGTAGTAGATTATGCAGCAGTTGTTTGACTTCTTTCTTGTATTTCTATCTGTGTGTTTGGTGACAGGTGAGGGGTTCTTTAGTGGCTAATTTTTAAGCCTTGTTGAATTGAGACCAATTCTGTTAATGTCTTCGATTTATTTTCGGCGATGGAGTATTGGTAGAAACTCAAAATAGGAAAACGAAAATATTTCAGGCAACACTAATGGTTGACACTCTTGAATGTTTTTAATAAATTGGTAGATAAATATTGTGGTCAAGTAGGCTCCCGCTTTTGTAACTCAAATCTTACATACTTGATACTTATTTGGTGATTGATAACAAGTGTAGATTAGTTGATGACCAGGTTGCAATTTTTATTCTCCTTTTAGTGACATATGAGCTACCTGGACCTAGCTTTTTCTTGTCTTTGTTTCATTTTTTGTTCTGCTTTTGTGTCCTCATCTTGTTTGTATGATGCAGTTCCATTTTCTGGCTTTTTAAATAATTTAGTTTCAATGAGAGTTGCTTGCTGCACTTTCTACCAATAACTCCCATAACTTGGAGTTTCGTATTTACTTGTATTGGCCTAGCTAACTGTCCATTCCTGTTAAACATGTTCTGTGTTTTGTGCTCAATTAATATCTTTTTTGCAAGTCTTAGAATAATGCCTATGCAGTGGTCATTTGCATCAAAAGCAGCATTTTTATTGTTTGTCATCATAAATGCCATTAAATATTGTTAGCATTAGCTGTACGTATTGCTATTACTTGCCATTAGGTTCTCAAGTGGTTCTTCTTGTAGATCATGATGGAAAGAGATACAGGTCGTCCACGTGGGTTTGGGTTTATTACATTTTCAGACCGTAGGGGAATGGAGGATGCAATCAAGGAAATGCATGGACGGGAAATTGGTGATCGCATCATTTCAGTCAATAAGGCCCAGCCCAAGATGGGGGGTGATGATGTAGACCAAGGTTACAGGGGTAGCTACTCATCAGGTGGTAGGGTAGGCTATGGGGTTGGAGATAGGGTAGGACAGGATGACTGCTTCAAATGTGGGCGTCCAGGGCATTGGGCTCGAGATTGTCCTTTGGCAGGAGGTGAACGTGGTCGGGGTGGTATTTCATTTTCTTCACGTCCTAGATTTGGAGGTGCTGGTGGGCATGGGGATGGCCTTAGTGGTGAACGTGATCGATATGTTGATGATCGTTATGATGGAGGACGCTATGGAGATAAGGATCGTTTTGACAACCGAGATTACAAATATGGTGGTCGTGATCGCTATACTAGTGACAGGTACACAATGTTTATGGTTGCTATCAAATTACTGCTCTGGTGCTTTTACCATTGTCTTTAAAACAAAATCAGTAAGTGTTGTTTTACAAATTTATTTCCGTTTTTTAGTTCATCGTTTTACTTGAAATTGTGCAGGTATCCAACTAATGGAGATCGATTTGCAAGTGATCGATACGGTGGCGGCTCAGACCGTTACCCTCAAAATGGTTATGGCAAAGAAAGAGGCTATGACCGCTATGGTGGTCCACGAGGAGGTGCTGATAGGTATGGAAGTGGAATACCAGCTCGAGATGAAGGAAGGAGTTACAGGGGTAGGCCTGGTCCATATGACCGCCCAAGCAGGATTGGTCGTCCGTCTTCGTTTGACCGCTACTGATTGCTACTATTGGTGTTTTTATGCGAAATCTGAATGTAGAGGCCACATTAGGGACCTAGTTTTCATCATGTAGGACATTGAAGTTTCAGATAACACCTAGATTGTAGCTTCATGGATTCTGGATTTCATTGTTTTTTTTATTCAGAGCTTGCAAATCCCTGTTGAGTTATTTCCCTGGCTTTCTTGATGCTTCAACCAACTCAATTTCCTTTCAAATGCAAGCGATCATGATTTCCGATTGTTTTGTAGCATTCTAAAATTTGATCTGTTACTTTTGGAACTATCTCAACGCATATTGTGCACAATTGCGGATTCGGCTGCTTCTAAGTATCGTTTTGTTGCTTGCTCGAGTTTACTTGAACTTCTCTGCCAAATTTCAATGCAGAGTAAAAATCTAATTTAATAACTGGAAAACTCGTCATTGTATGCAATCAACGTAACGCTGACTATGCAGTGGCTTATCTTGAAATTCTTCTTCACTTCTTCATCTCCAACTTCCGCTTTATTGTTTCCTAAAATGCAAGCAAGAAAAATACAACCAAATTGGACCTAAAAACATCGAATTAAGCTAAAAGAGCAATAACAACTATCAAAGGCAAACTAAATGAATTTAGGGACAAAACATTATCAAATAATGCAATCAGGAGCAATAGTCCACCCAAAAAGGCCAAACATATCAGATAATCTAACAGATTAGGTTATCACACACACATAATTGATGATAATATCGGTTTCAAAACAAATTTGTAAAACATACTATAGTTTTAGTTTTATGCCTTAGTTATGCTTGATGTTTAAAATTTATACAATTTTTTTAGGTTTAATTAACCTTTTGCTCCCTATATGTAACACATTTTTTTAATTTGGTCCCTATATACAAAAACCTTTCAAACTGGTACTTAAAAGATTTTTTTTTAAAAAAAACTAGTCCCTACCGTCAAGTCCAAAGTTAACGTTGCTTGGATGACGATGGAAAATCAAGGTTTAACTAACCTTTTGGTTCTTATTTTTTGTACACTTTTTTAATTTGGTCCCAACATGAAAAATGCTTTCAACAATTCCAAAAAAAGAGAGCCACCACTTTGGCTCCAGGAGAGTGGGTTTCTGGGACGGCACGGGTGCGGGACGACGGTGAGGTGGGAGAGCGCAAATGCGTAGATGTGGAGGATCATAGTGGGGAGTGCGGCGGTCACGGGTCCAAGCTTGGGAGTGATCAACGGTCACATATTTGGAGAAACAATGGTTTTCTTACTAGGATAAGATGGTGGTGCTTGCAAATATAGGAATAGACACGAGATCTATTTCGCTTGGCCGAAGCTTCAGCATGAAAGAGTTCCGCAGAACCATGGGATCGTCGCAAGTGATGGAGTTGTGTCATGAAGTCTTGCGGTGATAATGGCGATGACTACGGAAGTGAAAGCACGAGAGTGTGGGAGGGTGTCGCAATGGTGGTTGGCCATGGTGCAAATGGTGTTAACACTGGACTCGTTGGTACGGATTAATTTTAAAATAACTTCTAAGGACTTAGCTATTCAAACGTTTTTTCCATGTAGAAATCAAAGTAAAAAAATGTGTTACATGTAGGACCAAAAGATTAATTAAACATGCATTTATTAAAATACTGGATCAATTTATCATTTATCAGACCATGATCTAGTAGAATTTGGGTAAAAAAATAACTCCAGCAAAATATTGAGCCGAAATTGGTTAGGTAAACCCGGTACATCCCATCACCACCCTAGTCCAAATGAATGAGAAGCTTCATAAACTAAGATTAATTTACCAGCGAACTTGGATTTTTTGGATTACGAGTAATTACTTATTTTAAAATCAATTATATTACACCTGATTACATCGTTTTTACAGTTTGACAAACTCTGTAAGTTTCGAAAATAAAACTCAATATCAGAGAGCCAATTCTGACATTGTGCTTTATATATATATGAGGTTTTTTTTAATTAAATATAGTTTTGTTGAATTTTATTCCTTAATTCATATTTTCATATTAAGCTCTACCGCCTCTGCATTAGGTGATTGGTGAACTAAATAATGCCTCTAACTTATGCTGTTTATTCATAGCCAAAAACAATTGTCAGAAATATGATATCATTTGGGGAAGTCATGGATTAATTTGTATTTTTTTTTTTTGTTCCCTATGATATCCTTCACCCAATTGCGAAGACTAATCCCTCGAGCTAGTAGGACCACAAAGGCGACAAAACTCTCCCTCAAAATTAATTTGTATTTTATTCATGAGTTTAATTTGATTCATTTTATAATATTATCCGATTATATATTGTCACCTAATAAAAATGTAATTACTTATCTCATAATTATTCATTATAACAAGAGTTTAATTAATATGCACTGTTAGTGTTAACATTTTTATACTATCAATATAAATCAGAAATCATGATATGCATGACTTTCAAGATTATTAGGATAAGTGTCAAGCATTTTACTAATGTGACAATTTATAATTGATTGATAATGTAATAAGTTTTTACACGGATAATACATACCAATTAAATCCTAATAATAATATTATAAAACTCTTTTATCATAATAATAAATAATCAAATAATAATGTCTAAATAATCTATGCTAATCATATATACTTATTTTATATATTATTAGTAGAAATAGATAAAGGAAATGCTACTCATGCTCGGAGAAAAATCTTCTTTCTTCAATATTCAATATATACATTCAATCAAATAATTGATGCTAATAATATATACTATCAATATTTTTTTATATTTAGATGAATAAGTATCAATTTCTTCGTATGCAATTATTACTATTAAATTAATTTTTTTTATAGCATACTATTAAATTAGTTTTTGGTATCATATGCACACGTGGTGGTACAGACACAAATTTCATATTTAGGCTCTCATAACCAATAATGAATAAGCAAATTGATAGGGGGGAAAAGTTACAATTGATTGTGAATGAGCTAATTGATAGCGGATGAGTTAGATTATTTGATTTGAAGTGTTTGATAAAATTAGCGGTTGAACTAATTAATAAATATAAAACGACATAAAAGACATGTTTATATCTTTTTTTATATAAATAATATTTATATATATATATATATACATATATGTTATTTTTTTAAAAATAATTATCACTTTTAATATTTTAATTTATTTATCATATCAAAAACTATAATATTTTTTTTATTTTGATTTGTTTTAATTAATATAATGAGACCGGAGATATTTTATTTTATTTAATTTAGAAAATAAAAAAGGAATTTATTTAAATTATTACAAATAAAAATGATGAAAAAAATAAAATGTTATAAATTATAAACCCAAGTGTACTTCAAGTAATATTTAAAAAAAGTGCTATCAACTAGTAAAAAAAATGATATAAATTTCTGATAAAAACAACGTTATCAAATATAGCTATAAATTCATCCATATAAGATAACAGTTTCGTATTAATAAATAGAACCTAAATCTTGTGATATGTACGCTAAAATAAAAAAATCATTTTTATATGTTGTGAAGGATTGAGATTTTCTGTCTCAATTTCTTATCATTTTTTCTGTCTCTCCATTAATAATTTGACATTTAAAAAAATAAAATTATAAATTATTAATATTTATATTTATCTTTAATATTTGATTGATGAAACTGAAACATTATTTTTTGAAGGAACAAATTTATATCCGGATTCACACATGACGATCAGGCTCATGCTCGCGTGGGAACCTTGAAACGTGCTGACTGTGGAAAAGTATATCCATCCATTACGCATTGTTTGACCAGCCACTAGGCCGGCCTTGCTTGAATACAGCGCCATACATTTTCGAGAGTTGACTCTTCAGGTCACAATGCAGTCTACAGCATGAGCTACACGTAATCAATATGGTGGACGTCCACGTATTAATGAAATACTCCTCCAGATCTATATATAAATAAAAAAAAATTTAATTTCACATATATTAAAAAAAAATAATTATATTAATTTAATTATCTTGATTTGAGTAAAAAATAAGTTATAGTTAATAAACTATCATTTTTTGGAAGTGTATAATGTTCTTGGAAGTTGTGTCTTGAGAATGTATAATGATCTTAAAAAAATAAAAAAAACAGTTAATCAAAGGGTATTTTTGAAACACTAGCATGAAATAAAGTTGTCTTTATTGGCTTTTGTTTATATTTGAGTCCAAAATAATTAGGTATTTTTTTGCTTATATATAGGTCCAGAGAGAATATATCCTTAAATAAATGGAATTGACTGGACATTAAAAAACTGGTTAAAGTAATAATTTGATTCTATAGATAATATTGATTTTTCATTTAATCTCTATATGTAAAAAATTATTAAAAAGGTCTTCATACGTACAATCATTATCTATTTGGTCCCTCCCAATACCTTGTTTCGAATGATCCGTCAACTACTATGTATAGGAACTAAATGAAGAATATGTGTCACGTATAGGTACCCAAAAATTTAGTTTAAAGTAATAATCTGATCCCTACCTGTGACATGAATTCTTCATTTAGTCCCTATATATAGGAGTTAACGGATTATTAGAGAGGACAAGATAACGAGATGGATCAAATGGATAACAACGGCACATATGACCTTTTTAATAATTTTTTATATATGAAGATTAAATGAAGAATCAATATCATTTATAAGAACAAAATTATTACTTTAACCTATCAAAATAAACAACAGGTGTATCTCGATAAATGTAATTACTGCATGAGTACATTGATCGTAGTAAATCCAAATCTATAGTGAGTGTCTCGAGAAACATATTTTTTTAAAGGGTCTAACGAGCATCGGTTAAAGAATCACGAAAAAATAATATTATATATAAAGATTAAAAATAACACTTAATGATAGATTAATTATACCATCTCCTCATGAAATATTATCTTTTAAATTTCTTAATTAATGTCCTTATGACACTTGTTAGCATTTTCTTTATTAATAAAAATTAATTTGGATTTAATGTAACTTATTAGACAAATTTGATAAAAATATAAAAATGGTTTTGATAGGAAAAAATAGTTTTTAAAGAAATTAGAAATCTGAAACTTATTTTAAAAAAATTATTTGATATTATTTTGGAATTGTATAATTAAATATTAAAACAAATATTATTAATTTATCTACACAACTTTAATTATTTTTGTAGTTTAATATATAGAAGAGATTTTTTATATAATTCATATATATTATCTTATAATCGTTTTTCAGTAAATTTATTCAAATATAAAATCAATTATATTATAATAAATTAAAACAACAATCAACTATACATCTAATCAATTATATTAAAATAAATTATTTTTCGCAGCTAATATAAACATATTTTTAATTCTCACAAAATGATTTGCATCTATCACTTTATAACTTATGTCAATCACATTTACTTATATGATTGAATAACTATATAACAATAAGATAAATTAATCATAATTAATGAATGAAATTAATATAAATTTAAAGTGATGTGTGTAAATGTGTATGAGACTGCCCAATAGTGGTTGGTCACAATGCCAGTGAATTGTGGTCTCAAACGATTTTCACCTGCAATGTTAGGAGTTTGAGTCATGGAGTCACTATTCTGGGGGAGGACTCTATGCAACCACTATCATAATCCGATGGCTAGTCTCACATCTTGACTGTGAGGATACCCGATCAACAACCCAAAAAATGTGTGTGAGACCCTTACCTATCTTACTTCGAATCTAAGGTAGTATATATCAAATCTTCGCCCAACTAGAAAAGGTTGGTTGATTAATGAATTGTAAGGGTATTCACAGGTTGTTTTGATTCAATTTTACGAGGGGGAAATCTAAATAAATCAAAATCAATTGGTTCAGTTTGGTTCAAATTTTCAAAATTTTCTACGTTTTGGTTCTACAAAAAAAAAAACTTGGTATAAAAAAGGAAAAAAATGCATAAACTTGTCATAAAAAGTACATGATTAGGAGAAAAAATTTCAAACTATGAAATAAAAATTTTAGATATGAGAATAAAAGTATCACATGTTATTATATATATATATATATATATATATATATATATATATATATATATATATATAATTGGTTCAGTTCGGTTTCATAAAGCTTGAATTCGAGAACCGAACCAATTACTATTTGATCATAATTGGTTCGGTTTGGATTCAACCTGAACACCAAAAATAATTGAACCCGTTTAATTTGTTTGTTTGATTTTTCAAGTTCGTCGAGTTGATCCGAATCAATGAACATCCGTAATGAATTAGGTTGTTATTTTTAATCAAATGAAAAAGGATAAATTAGTTAAGGTGCTCGCCTGTTGAGTGAATCATATAGGGTGTGTTTGATTTGCAAAAAAAAGTAAAATATTGGACAACACAAAAATAATTGTTTCATGTTTGATTTATAAAGTGATCAAGGAACTGGACAAAAAAGATGGTGAGGGATTGACCAAAAATTTAAAATCTTGTCCCTCACTAAACCATGGGACAACCTTTTGTCTCATGGACATACTAAATAAAAAGACAAAATTATCCTTTCTCTCTCATAACGTGTATATATATCCCATAAATTGCTTGGGTGTGATTCCTTAATATGGTGCTTTCAAAGTTAAATTTCCCACATATACACAGGCAATCTAATATATTTCAATCGGTAATATTTATACACATTAACGCGGCAACTTGGGAAAATGGATCTTCAGATGTATTTTTATAAACAAAATTTTAAAATTATTGTGCCTATTTCTTCTTATTTATAATACAAGAAAAAGCTTTTTACGTGGAGTTTTGTTCATATGTTAAAAGTGTGAGCAAAATTTAATCTCAAGAATCAGGGTCGTGGGGAGCCACAGGCGAATATGGCTGACGCTAACCAATTTTCTTTATATCTTTAGTAAATTTTAGTTATTATTAATTTAGGTTATAAGGTAATAAATTTTACTGTGATAAATTAAACTGGAGTCTTTTATATTTTTTATGTCACTACAAAATAAATAATTATCAACACAACAATTGTTATAAATATTCATATACAAAATAGGTTGATTAATCTCGTATATTTTTTTTTTATTTTATACTTCAGTCATATATGTTGTGTTTTTTTTCATTTTGGTCATCTTCATTATGTTCCATCTTCAATGTTAGTCATTTTCATCAATTTTCTCTCTATAATGTCAAATTTAGGACTAACATGAAAGACGGAATATAACGTGTAGAATCAAAATGAAACAAATAAACATTTTATTTTTTTCATTTTGGTCTTATACTTTATGTTTCGTCTTCCATATTATTCTTTTTCACCAATTCCATCTTGACGGTATTAGTTTTAGGACTAACATTAAAGACAAAACATAATGTATATAATAGCAAAATGAAAGAAACAAAACAAATAGAATCAAAGTGAAAAAAAAACATACATAAGACCGATCAACCTATTTCGTCTTCTTTATTTTATATTAATTTATTGTTATAATTTTTCTATAAAAAATAGTCATCAATAATTATATTAATTATCTTTTTTTAAAGATTTATCCTAAGACTTTATTAGCTATATAATATTTTAAATAATGCCCAGTCTCTCTATATCAGACCTGAGTACCTGTGTGTCGTCTTTTCTTCTGTTAACTACTTTGCGGCCATGCGCCTAATGTCATTTCTTCTGTAGTTCTATTTCCTGTTGCAATTGATAGTGGTGTTAACGGAAGGAATTAATATCACAATAGAAGTATTAAATTAGAGTTTAATTATTATATATTGATAACATAAAAAAATTACATTATCAATTAATCATCAATTAAGATATAAATGACCTCTAAAATAGTTAGGATAGGAATAAAAAAAAATACTGACGTGATAATTTATAATTGAATGTCTCTATAAAAAAGATTTCATATTGTCAGTTTATAGAAATTAAACTCATTAAATTATATCAAAAAATTAAATTCTTTCTTGTACAATAATTTTAATAATTCATGTGATTGTTTTTATTATCGAAAGAAGTTTTAAAATTAAAATTGTTTAAATCTTATTTGAGATCAATCATATAGCAAAATAGATTAAATCGATAAGCCATATATCTAATCTATTGGAAGTGCAATATTAGAATTACTTAATTGTAAAACTTTGATATAAACAATTTTGATGCTCAAAAAACTAAAAAAGTAAATAAAAATTGATGAGTCATATTAGTCTAAACCCAAATATAATTTTTGCCTCGATCAAGGGCCCAAAATTGCTACACATGACCCTACTCATAATTAACACAAAAAATCTGTACCAATTCACCGAGATTTAAAATTATAGTTTTTAAACAAACAAAAAATATTATTGCTTTTGCAAACTACATTTCTAATCAAGTTACGTATTAGTTTATAGGAGACGTCAACTCGTTAAGGGTGAGCGACCTTAGCATATCGCTCATCGTGCGATAAATCGTTTTAGCCGTAAGATTTTTGAAAGAAAATTGGACGGACGAGATGATTACATTAATACCAATTCTGTCGATTATCTCACAAATAGATTCAGTGTGATTGAATCGATTAATAGCTCTTGAATGGATTACTTTTCTATTTCCAATCGATTATTTGAGGAAAAAGAGGAAGTTGTATGTTTTTTTAATCGATTACACTGTGCACCCAAATCAGACTCGCTTGTTGCGCGTGTATCACCACGAATCGCCTCCTCCTTCGCTATGCACCACCATGCCACCGCACTCCGTCCAACGACCAACGCCCCACACTACAGTTGCTCGATTCAATATCTAAATCCATGGATAATTTACATGCGTCCATCGAGAATGGATGCAAGATTGGGGATGTAGGATCAATTGCAAATTCCAATTTGATCTTCACTTTCAATCGATTACAAAATTCAATTTGAATTGATTACAAATTCCATCTCTTTCACCTCCTCCCTCAAGCACCACCGTCCAGCCACTGCTCTCTCCGTCGTCGAAAGCCTTTTCCACTACCTTTCCACGTGCACGACACCACCAACTTGTTGGTTTTCGTCAACAAATACCCATGGCTCACAACGAACCCTAATGATTCGACCCGAAACATCATCACGAGGGGCAGAGCTCTAGCAGTTAAGATCTGAACCAATCTCTATTGGAGAAGAGAGGGGGAATGGGACGTACCTTGTTGAACGATGGTGGTGAAGAAAGTGATCCCTAATAATTTCTCGGAACCGTCATCAAGAAATTGAGGGAGATCATGGAGGAACCGTCATATTCGTCGTCGGCAGCGAGATCCAAGGAATTTAGTCGATTAGAGAGCAGAAGAATGCAATTCCAAGACTTCCGACGGTACATGTCTTTCTCCATGGCTTTTGGATTTTAGTTTGACGGTGGTGGAGGAGGAGACCAGGGAGATGTGGATGGTGATGATGTGGAAGATATAATTACTGCCAGGGATGGTGACCGGGAGTGGGATGGGAAAATTGGTTGAGAAAATATGAATTTCATCCGTCCAAATTTTTTTGCAAAATCTAATGATGAATTTAAGTCTCTCATGATGAGCGATTTGTCAAGGTCGTTTATCCAAAAAGTTGCCTTAATTATATACCTACTTTTCAAACCTGGACGAGAAAGGATATTGTTCGTCTTAATTGCTCCGGAGTTCCAATTTTTTCAAACCAATTTGAGATTATTATTTTTCATTACGAATTCACATGGTAGATATTTAACGATTGTGAAGAAATTTGAGTCTGTATATTATATTGCAAGTATCATTCAACTTATATGGACCGGCAATCAATCTATGTGTTATTTCGTTTAAAGGTGTCTTCTTTAATACTTATAATTTTAGCCGAAAAGATATCATGTTCAACAAGAATATATCCTCTCTATCAAATGAATTATATAAGTATCATATAATATTAAATTTTTATCATCTAATTATATCACCTAAATAAGATAAAAGTTATTAGACATAGAGATTTTGTAATTGTTTAATTTGTCGTTGAAAAATTCTAAACATATATTTAAGGTCGAGTAACTATAAAATTTCTTTGGATCAAACCTACTTTTGGATTAAAAAAAACGAAAGATATATTTCACCATGTTCAAATTTCATTCCCGTTTTACTTCTTATCTGCGGGGAATTCTTCCATTATTATGCCTGACTAAATTGGGTGTGCTTTTCCACCCACAACTTTGATTGGAGCTAAAAGTTGTCTCACTCAGATCAGTGCTAGCTGTCTGACTCGGTTTTTCAGCCACGTGCTAAGCTACAAGTCAATGCCGCCCTATTTTTATTTCAATTTTGAGATGAGGACGTGATATTAATTTGACAAATCAAATGATAAGGGGTTTTGTTAACGACAGTGAGAAAGACCTTTCATCATCTTGACGCTTGAGTCTAAATAAACATTCACCGCCCACTCTTCTGCTTAGGGAGTTGGTTGTGTGTTTGAATTAAGGGTGTGTTTGAAATAGTTTATACAAAGTTTATGAAAATAGTTTATGATAATAAATTTAAGCAAATAATTTATAATCTTTTCATAAGTTCTTTTTAGCTTATTTTTATAAGTTTGTCAGAGAAGCTTATGAAAATAAACTGTTTTTAATTTATTTAAAAAAGAGCTTATTGCATAAGCGTCTAAATAAACTGTATACTCAAACGCACCATAAGTGTAAAAAGTATATTATTTTAATAATTCATTGTATGTATAATGGATTATTATTTTATTTGATTATAATATAAACGGTTTTTATGATATTTTTTTTGGTTTGAATTTGGTAAAAAATCATTTTTATATAAAAATAAAAATTACAAAAAAATTATATGAAAATATTTTTATAATTTAATAATATTTATTTAATAATTAATTTTACAGTTTGTAAAGATGGAATGGAAAAATGTGATTGATTACAAAATAATCAACAACTTTTAAAATATGCTTTAAATTTCTAGAATCCCTAAAAATCATTTTTCTCTTTTTTTTTTTCCTAATTTAATCATATTTGTCAAAAATATCATATTAAACTTGAAACATTTTCTCCCGTATAGATTAAATCTGTATAAACATGTTCCACATATATAAGTTTGGACTTGTTATGTAATGTATAGTGTGTATATATACTTTTTATACTATCAATCAATCATGAATTATCACATCATTAAAAATATTTCACTCTTTGGATAACTACCTTAAAAGACACATATAGGATGATTCGTGATTGATTAATATTATAAAAAAAAAGATTTAATTGATATGTACTGTCAATGTAAAGATTTTTTATTTTGTCAACCAATCAGAAGTTGTCACATAAACTAAAGTATTTGACTCTTATGATAACTACCTTAAAAGTCATACATACCATCATTTCTAATTGGTTGACAGTATAAAATACTTTATACGGACAATGCATAACAATTAAACTTTTAAAATTTTTTTCCAAAAATATATCAAAATTAAACTATAAAAATTTTAGTTGGAAAGTGTTTTCTCTAGTATGTATCTTGTTTTTCTAGATAATGTTATTGCTACTTCAAATTAGCTATTCACACATTTCACCAACTAATAATCGTAATTTTAGTTTTTTATTTAATAAAATTATGATAAATTAAAGTGGAGTAGGAATATATAGACAATTAGACTCTTATTTTTAATAGAAGGAGTACGTATCCCTTAAATCATATTTTCTTATTTTTATTGAAGATTTAAAAATATAAATAAAAATAATTATGAAGCCCATAAAAGTTACAAATTGAGAAAATCAAAATCAAAAATATAAATATAAATAATGATAAAAATATAAGAGTTTAATTGCTACGCATCGATATTGTAAACTATTTTACACTCATAATCAATCATTAATCCTCGTTGTATGACTTTTAAGCTAGTCAGGGTAAGATTCAATTTTTTTTACTGATGTGTCAACTTTGGATTGAATGTTTGTATTAAAGGGCTTTACACTATCAATAGATAGCAATTAGACCAGTGTTATTAAAATTGGAATGGGTCAATGGTTCATTGATCCAATCAATGAGTCGCTAGTTGAACCGTATAAACCCGATATATATATTATTGTTTTCGAATATATAACAATAAGATAGCTTGGTCCAGTGGCACGCTCCCTCCGCATCAACACTAAGTGCCTGTTTGGCAAAGCACTTCTACGAGCTTATAGCGGATGAGAAAGTAGCCCCGTTTGGTAAGCGCTTCTGTCAAGAGCTTATAGAGTTTTTTACTAGTTTATAGCATTTTTTCCAGACGCTACTTGAAGTAGCGTTTGAGCTTATAACTTATAGATTATAGCATTTCATTTTTCTTTCCACTTTTATGCTTATTATCTACATTTAATTCTACATTCTCTTCTCTCTCTTTTATGTAAAATCATTAATGAAAATGTCCTTTTATGTCTTTTTATATTTTTCAGCTAGTTCAACCGCTAGTTTTACCAAACACTTCCACAAAAAATAAGCTAGCTTATCCACTATCCACTATCAGCTATCTCATCCGCTATCCGCTATAAACTATCTTATCAGCTAACAGCTAATTTTACCAAACAGGCTCTAAGCAACAAAGTTCGAGTGTCACCTTCTCCATTTTGGACAACTTCCACGTGGTGACGTCAGCATTGACCACATGGTGACGTCAGCAGCCAATTCCGCGAGCCAAGTCGCCAGTTCACGCCGTTTTAAAGCCGAGTTGATGACATCAACACCAATTCATATGTCTATCCGGTTTGACATGCTAGCTGAACTGACTATAGGTTTGATTTCCTCCAATCAGTCGAACCGATCCGATTTTAATTAATAACACTGAATTAAACTCAAAGTATAAAACCCAATTAATGTTTTTTAATTTTATTATTAAATTAAAAAACAATAATTAAACAATGTGTTACTAACTTACTATAGGCTAGGGAAGGCAATGAGGCGGGGCAGGTATGCATAGTAGTCATCCGCCGCCCGCCTTTTCTAATGAAAATCAGCCTTATTCCCACCCTGTATCCATGCGGGTATCCGTTAGCCGGTTTTAGAGGATTTTATGATTATCCGCGAGTATCCACGAATATTTGTGGATATTCATCAACTACAGAGAATAAAATACTACATATTTTTAAAATGAATAATGAAGATAGTATGTCATGATTCTTTTCTATATAATATGAACTTCTAGAAAATATGAAATCACTACACCATATTTTATTTTTAGTGGCAATTATTTAATGGCAATAAACTAATTGCCACTATTGCATTACTTCACTTAAAAATTTTGTGACTAAAAAATATTAGTCACTAAAAATTCAATATTATCGACAATTATACCACAATTTCTTTTGTCCGATTTCTACCTCACACCCCTAAAGCATTGTTTCGGTATCACAAAGGGATCCCTCGCTCACCGATCTACCATTTTTGCTCACTGATCCACTGTTCCTCTTTGCAAATTGCTCACCAATCTACCATCAATCTTCGCAAGTTCTTCCTCTTCTTCTCCTTGCGCGCCGATCTTCGCAGCCTATTGTGAGTAGGTCACTCTCCTCTCTCTCGCTCTTCTCCTCAGTTCCGTCAACCTCAACACTCTTTCTCTCTCTCTCTCGCTCTCTCGCTCTTCTCCTCAGCCAAAATGTGATTTCTTTGCAGAGTTGTTGAAGGATTGCTCAGATTTCACCATCACCTCAATCCGAGCTCTGGAACCATTTTTTGATGCAAATTCGCTGATCTTGTCATATAACAATTTAGCTGGTTGTTAATTCTCTCAAATTGCAATTTGATAGTGAATTCTATCAAATTCTATTTAATATTTACTGATTCTGTTGTACATATGTCAATCATTATAGGTTCTATGTCATTATTACTGATTTATTTGTTTTGCTGAAGTTATATTGATTCTCTGTTTAACTTAAAGGGTCTTGCTAACACTACAATGTAGGGATTTGTTGCTGATAATGCCATGATTTGGAAACTTTAGATTCCATATTGATTGGAAAAGTTCAATCTGAGTGAGATAGCTATGGACTGAGAGATTAGACTGGATGGTCATTTTCCCATGAATTTTTATATAGCTTTTCTGGTGAATATATATATATCTCCAATTTAATGATTTGAATGATCTTTTCTAGAAAATGGCTTTAATTGCCTTAGGGTAATGTCTCAGTCTTACATCTACTTCTATATGTGATATTCCATCTGTTCTATTGAGTTTTAATGTTCCTTATGTTAATTCGAATAAGAGAGGTTTATTAAATGGTGATGGACAATCCTAGAGGCAGAAGATGGATAGAATATGATAGAGTTAGTAAAGAATATTTGGAAGGAGTAGAGAAGTTTTTAGACCATGCCTTTTGTCAAAATCATGGAGAAACAATTTCATGTCCTTGTAAACAATGTGTGCTACACTATTCAGTAAATTGAGCAATGGCATATGATCACCTTCTGGTCAATGGTATTATACCATCATACGATACTTGGTTTTGTCATGGGGAGTCAATAAATGTGCCAAATTGTATTGAAGAAACTAATTGCAGAGAAGAACCTTTTAGGGGTGATAATATGGTAGGAATGATATCTGATGCTTTCGGAGGCTTTACCCAATTCATGGATGATAACATTAGTGAAAGAGATGATATAGAGCCAAACTTGGAAGGAAACACTACTCATTCATCAAGAGATCAACCTCATCCAGAGGCGGAGAGATTCGAACAGTTAATGAAAGATGCGATTGATGAACTATACCCTGGATGCAAGAAATTCAGCAAACTTTCATTTTTACTGCATCTTTACCATATAAAATGGTTGTTCAAATGGACAAATGAGTCTTTTAATGCTTTGCTTGGACTATTGAAGGATGCATTGCCTGAAGGAGAAAAGTTACCTCTTTCCTATTACGAGACTAAAAAGATAGTTGAGGGATTGGGCTTAAAGTATGAAAAGATTCATGCTTGTCCCAATGATTGCATGCTTTTTAGGAAAAAATTGGCTGATAAGGATGTTAATGAATGCTCAATTTGTGGGGCTTCTAGAGCCTACACGAGCAGAAGTTTACATATTAACTCATATAAAACGTAAAGATGGTAAACCTTTGGACGAGGAGTTTGCAAAAACAGTGGTAAGATTTCTAAATTATATTGATTATTTGGTATTTGTTGTTTCCTTTTTCATTTTCACATTTTAAAGAATTGAAATTTCCCATTTCATTGTTTCTATTTCTATTGTTGTCGGTGCCTTGTACTCTTGAACATTATCCTTCACAAGCTCCATAGTCAGGACTCAAGATCTTTTCACTATAGATTCCTTGGAAGATTATTCTAAGTGTTTTGGGAAAATTCCCAGGTCATTAGAGAGTAAGAACATTAGTCTCAGTCCCCAAATGATGATCAAAACCCCAAATTGTCAAACGTATATGGATTCCTTAGAGGCATCTAAGTCTTTACCAAAAGATTTTTGCAAGGTTCCTTATACACAAAATAGATCTATTTTCTGCAAGGGTGAATCCACTGTTCTTTTTGAGATTACATAAATCAGGGCAAAAGGAATTTGCCCGACAGTTTCCTACATGCTATATACCATGCCCCACGTTTCTTATATAATACCTGTCTTCTATCAGATTTTTTTCCTTCCCCACTGTGAAACTTACAGTCAAAATGAAGCTATCTAGTCAATTAGTTTATTTATTATAGTTATGTTGCTAATCATGTAATTGAAACAAATGCTACTCTAACTTTGGTGTTTGAGTGGCTTTGAATTGTAATGTTGATTATACTCAGGATATGATACAAGAAAAGTTGAATAGTGGTGAGACATCTAATCAACAATCTCATGGCAGTGCTGCTTGGGAAGGAGATGTGTATTCCCAAGTGTTGGGAGCCGATAAAAGTGGTTATATTCGTGGTTTAGGCCTTGGTCCAACTCCTTCTATATTGTGGGGTAATAAATCTTCCCTAGGAAATATTACTGTAGTTATGACTGATGAGACAACCCAAAGGTTAGAGAAAGAGATAAATGAGTTAAAGGAAAAACATGATGAAGAAATGAATTTGATGAAACAAAATCAAGCTAAGTTACTTTCAGAAGTATTTTTCTTGAGACAAGTTGTGGAAAAACTTATTCCTGGGGGGTCATTTGTTCCTCCAAACTTTAATGGAAGCTCATTTGGATAGGTTAGATTTTTAAAGCTTTTAAATCTTTTTCTTAAAATTTGATGTTATAAACCATGTTTATTATCTTAAATTGTAATCTTTTATAGGTCCCTGATGCTAATAGTGGCCATGGATGAGAACCACAAGCACCACAGTGCTTTTATGGGATATGCCAGTAAGTAAAATAGTTAAGCAAAAAGATAATAGGTATATTTGATCTTTCCATTGATATTGGCAAGTTCTTACGCTTTGACTGAATATTGCTTGGTTTATGATTACATTTCACATTTGTATCTTATTTTTTAGTAACTTGTATTGTTTTTGTTCTTGCAGAATTAAGTTCAATTGCTTCAATCCTATTGCATTATGTGTTTTTTTACTATTATACATATTGATTCCATAAGTTTTTCAATGTCATTGAACATATTGTGTTCTTTTAGCGTTATACAGTTTGTATCCATAAACCTTTCAGTGACAATGAACAGAATGTAATGTGACTATGTGATTACACAAGTTATTGGACTTAAAATGACACTAGTTATTAGATTCAAATCCATTTTATGTGAAGTTAATAATAGTTGTTATTTTTTTGTTATGAATTTAATGGAATATATTTTGTTTTGATAAAATGAATTTTACTATAATTTATTTTGAATATTTGTATATCATGATTTAAGTGTTTTATGAGTAAATATTGTTGTCGTTAAAACTTTTGTTAATCAAATCATACCTGCTTTGAGTGAGAAATAATCTTAATATTTTATGGTAATAGTAATTGCTGAGAAAAGTCAGTTAGAACTTTTAGCGGCAATAAAAAAAGCTGGTAAATGAACTTGGAAGACAATTCTAAAATCATATTTAGTGGCTATTAAAATTACTGCTAAAGGTCATGATAATTGTCGCTATAACTTTTGACTTCTAGCGGCAATTATTTGGGTTTTTACTAGCTTTTCCTACAATTGTCGAAAAAACTTTTAGCGACACTGGATACACCGACTAATTAATAATTGCCGGTAAAGATTTTGGTGGCTATTATTATTGCCGCTAATGGTTTTAATAATTGCCGCTAAAGGTGCTTTTTGTTGTAGTGTCATCAACATACTTGTATTGTTCTATGTACGTAGTAAAAGTGTTAATATCTAGGAAAAATAGGTTGATTCGTCTCATACGTTTTTTTTCTTTTTCATATTAGTCCTATAAGTTTTTTTTTTCATATATGTTCTATATGTTTATGTTTCACTGACACGTTAGGTCTTTCCGTCAATCCTTACATCACGACGTCAGTTTTAGGACTAACGGGGAAGACGAAACATAACGTATAGGACCAAAATGAGAAGCAATGAAAGGGAACGTACATTTTTTATTTTGGTTTTAAACGTTATATTCTATCTTCCATATTAGTACTTTCTGTCAATTCCTTCTTGACGGCGTAAGTTTTAAGACTATGGTGCTGAAACATAACATATAAGATCAAAATGCAAAAAATAAAACATATAGAACCAAAGTGAAAAATTAAAAAAAAAAAACGTACAGAATCAGTTAACCTATTTTGCCTAATATCTACCAACCTAACTGCATACTACATGACTTTAACTGGGACAAACAAAATAATCATACCTTAAATGTTAGTAATTCTCAAATCATAGTAGGTATATATTTGAACCCAAAAAAAACATTACTCATCCATCCTTCTCATTTTATTTGTCCCATTTGAGATATTTCATTGTCTCAAATTATTTGTCCCTTTAGGAAATCAAGAAGTATTTATTACTTTTTTCTCCAAAAATACCCTTGTATAAAAAGGAGTGAAATGGTTGATGAGTAATTACAACTATCTTAAATAAGGGTAATTTAGTCAAATGTTGTCATTTTGTTATAAAAATTAGTAAACCTAATTATTTTTTTAAGAGGCATGCAAAAGCAAATGAGACAAATAAAATGAGACATAGGAAGTAAAAAAATCTAAAATTGTGTATTTTTTTCGATATCGGATACGAGTACCTCAATATCCATCATGGATCCATTAATAAATGGATAGAGAAAATACCGATTTATCGCGAGTTACCATTAAACTATCCACTCTGTGCCTATTACATATTTTATTCGTCGATATCCACATGGATAGATAAAATTATTATCCTGCTATAACCCAAATAAGTTACTCAAATCAGCCTCCTTTTTTTGGTTTTCAGGTTATCCTCCGCGCATAATTGTAGAAACTAATCACTTGGGATACTAGACGATATTTTAAAATTGATATCTCTCAACAAGGTTCTCTGTACGCAAAAGTCAGGGATCAAATCCCTGACTACTTACTTAAGTATCAAATCCGTTTTGCCTTTAAATATTGCACTATGTCCGTTTCGATTTGTCAGCTACACATTTAAAAATATATGATTAAATGTGAAAGGTTGGCCAGATCGTTCTCCCCCAAATACATGAAGTCAACTTTACCGAAAAATGTGACGAAATTATATACAACTAATCCTTAAATAAAGAATACAAGAGGTACATTAGAGAGATAAAATCAAAACGTTATATTCTTCTTCACACTTTTTTTTATATATTTTTTTACTTATTTACAATTACCCTTAGTATATTTAATTTTCTCTTTTATTTTTTCAAAAATGAGGAAGAGATTTGTGAAAAAAAATCGTAGGAGATATAGCATTCTTTTTTTTCCCCCTCAGAGATATAGCATTTGTTATATTAAGCTTCACTTTTTATATTCTTCTTCACAACTAAGAATGTGAATGCTATACTGCGATCGGAGAAAAACAAGTGAACTATATACAACTAATTCTTAATATAACAAGTGAATCTTATAATTAATAACGATAGATCTATCAGTTATTAATGATGATAAATACTTTATTCATTTAAAGTTGACAAATTTAATTAATTAAAGATGATTAATCTATCCGTTATAAAAATTATGTCTATTTAATTAACAAGACAAGACGTGAACTCTGAAGTCATAATGCCAATTTTCCCGTCCTATGCTTGCTTATATATTGTCTTCAACTATCCACCAAAAAAAATATATATTGTCTTCAACTTCCTTAACCGAGTACCTATATCTACTTGGTAATTATCCACCTGTTCATAAACATGGCAGGTTCCATCGGTGTTCAAGGATGGGGGGACATGAAGAGCCTCACCATCCAAATCATCACCGGACGGTGGCTCGTGGTGTTTGCCTCCTTCCTCATCATGGCAGCCGCCGGAGCCACCTACATGTTTGGCCTCTACTCCCCTGACATAAAAGAGACTCTCGGCTATGACCAAACCACTCTCAATCTCCTTAGTTTCTTCAAGGACTTGGGTAGCAACGTTGGCATCCTCTCTGGCCTAATCAACGAGCTAACTCCACCTTGGGTGGTGCTAGCCATTGGTGGGATACTCAATTTTTTCGGCTACTTCATGATATGGTTATCAGTCACTCAAAAAATATCGAGACCTCACGTATGGCTTATGTGTCTCTACATCTGCATAGGTGCTAACTCTCAGTCTTTTGCCAACACCGGTTCCCTTGTCACTTGCGTCAAGAACTTCCCAGAAAGCCGTGGAGTTGTGTTAGGCATTCTCAAAGGCTATGTGGGTCTTAGTGGTGCAATCATCACACAACTATACTCAGCTATTTACTATGATGACACAAAGGCTTTGATTTTGTTCATAGGTTGGCTTCCAGCTGCTATATCCTTTGCTTTCCTTCGAACCATTCGTTACATAAAGCCTGTTAAGCAGCCTAATGAGCTCAAGGTTTTCTACAACTTTTTGTATATTTCGCTTGGCCTTGCTGGGTTTCTGTTGGTCATGATCACTACACAGAAAAGGGTCAACTTCACTCAGAGCGAGTTCGGTGTAACTGCTGCTATGGTGCTTTTCTTGCTCTTCCTCCCAGTTGCTGTTGTTTGTATTGAAGAATATAAGATCTGGCAGAGTAAAAAGCTTGCATTGGTTGATCCCTCCCCGGTGAAAATAGTTACTCAAGAGGTCAACTCAGATGAGGGTACTAGTGGTAAATCTGTTTCAGCAACCAAAATAAAGGAAACAGTTCCCATGGTGACCCAAGACACTAAATGGTGGCAAAATGTGTTTAGTCCACCAGATAGAGGTGAGGACTACACCATACTTCAAGCTCTATTCAGCATCGACATGTTAATCCTATTCCTAGCTTGCATTTGTGGCATTGGGGGTACTTTGACTGCAATAGACAATCTAGGTCAGATAGGAGCCTCACTTAGATACCCCAAGAAAAGCATAAGCACTTTTGTGTCCTTAGTGAGCATTTGGAATTACCTAGGACGTGTTTTCTCTGGATTTGTTTCTGAGTATGTTCTAACAAAGTACAAATTCCCTCGTCCTCTTATGCTCACTTTGACACTCTTCTTAACGTGTGTTGGTCACCTTCTCATAGCGTTTGATGTGCCGGACGGTCTATATGTGGCTTCAGTAATTATTGGGTTTTGTTTTGGTGCACAGTGGCCTTTACTTTTTGGCATAATATCCGAGCTGTTTGGACTTAAATACTATGCAACTTTGTACAACTTTGGAAGCGCAGCGAGTCCACTTGGGTTATATGTGCTTAATGTGAGGATCACTGGCCATTTGTATGACAAAGAAGCTAAGAAGCAATTAGCAGCATTGGGGCAACAGAGAAAGCAAGGGGAGGAGTTGAATTGTGTTGGGGTCAATTGCTTCAAGTTATCCTTCATTATTATCACAGCTGCAACTTTATTCGGTGCCATTGTTTCACTCATTTTGGTGGCTAGGACAAGAAAGTTTTATAAAAGTGACATATACAAGAGGTTCCGGGAAGAGGCCACAGTGGCGGAAGCTGAAATGGCGGAGGCGGAGAACGGCGGCAAGACAGGGCAAGATGCCAAAGTTGGTCAGCAAGTGGTGCCAACTTAGGATTAGGACAAGAAGTTAATGTGATTAATACATATTATACAATATAGTATGTTACATTATCTGTGCCAAAATTTCTTTGCCGTGTTGTATACTTTTCATTTCCTTTTACGTTAATTGAATGGGGAACTTTCCCTTCCCAGTCACACAAACTGACGTGCCCTTTTCCTTGGCATTTATATTCTAATCGGAACAATTTTTTAAAAGAAAAATGAAAAATGTTTGACTAGTTAATGTAATAGTTGATATATTTTGGATCAAAATCTCTTGTTGCATTTTAGTGTACCACATCATATCCTAATCAATAATATCTTATCATGTATTTTACTTTTTTAATATTGAATAAAATTTTAACTTATATTTCAAGATATTATTAGTTGAGACATAATGTTAGGAAACATAGTAGAGCCCGTAAAAGAATGATGAATAATTAAGAGAGAAAAGTAGAAAATATGAAATTGATAGAATGAGAAGTTAATTACAAATGAGTACATCAAGTATTTATATAGACTAATGATCTAACAACTAAATATTAACAAACTAACTAATCTCTCCAACTAACTATATATCTAATAGCTCCCCGAAAACTAGAAGTGCTAGCACTTCAAGCTTGGGAATTAACAATAATCAAGAAATGAATCTAAACAAAATACAAGCCGGAATTACATTGGCTAATCAATAAAAAAATCTGAAAATGATAGGGGTAACTGCATAAGTTCATAGATCTGAGAAGTCTTCGACCTTCTTTTGGGCCTCGTCGATCTTCTTTAAGTGTCTCCACGGTCTCGTTCCCAAATGAAATGAATTTTGCCAGAATGAACGTTGACAAAAAATGAATTTGTATATTAAATGAGCTGACTCGCTGGAATTAACATCAGTCAAAAGTCGCTCTAAAATGGATTCTATAGGCCTCCAAATATCAATGCCAAATTTTAGGCAAACTCTTGACCACCATCATGGGCAGAAGCAAGAAACAATTATCAATGTTTAAACATTTTTTTTTGTTGCACCAAAGAAAAAGGTCACAAATGGTGACAAGAACTCATAAAAGAAAAAGAAAGATTACAGTGTTCTTAAAAAAAAATGATCATAATAAGAAAAATAGATCAAAAAAAATAAAGTTGGGTCCAACAAGAACAATGAGGGAGAAAAGGGAAAATTCGAGAAGTCCAAAAAATGCAAACCATGGAAGAGAATTGAAGGATGATTGATGGTGAACGACTAGACACACCCAAGACTTCAAAGCTTTCCATTCTAATCTTGTGGAGGAAGAGGCAAAACAACCCAACAATCTTTAGAAGTGTTGTTTCAATCAAGAAAGGATTAGACATCGCTTCCCTCGAGAAGTTTCTTCAGGAGAGAATCAAAGTTTGTGGCAAATTGTTGGTGCACTAGGTAAATCCGTAACTATAACTCATGAAAAGACCAAAATTACTGTCACTTAAGATTCCAAATTCTCCAAACCATATCTGAAATATTTAACCAAGAAGTACTTGAAGAAGCACAACATATGCAGATAGAGAAGGAAAGTGGAATAAAGAAATGGAAAATTGTTTGGAAGGTGACAAAAAGAAAAGAAAAATTGTAGCGAAAAAATTCAAGGTGGTGATATCTCTCTGATATTATGTTAGGAAACATGATAAAGTCTGTAAAAGAAAGATGAATAATTAAGAGAGAACAGTGGGAAATATGAGATTGACAAAATGAGAAGTTAATTACAAATGAGTACATCAAACCTTTCTATAGACTAATGATTTAACAACTAATTATTAACAAACTAATTAATCTCTCCAACTAATTATATATCTAATACATAATGTGGTACATCAAAATGAGACAGGAAATCGATCCATATATTTCTTCACATGGAGGTGGTCCTCGCAAAACTAAATGCATTGTCTTCCTATTAAGGCCATGGGCTGCTATGTTGCTTAAAGGGTTTTTGACCAAACTAGTGTTATTTTAGAAACTATTTACCAAAATGGGGTTATTTTGTAACTATTTATCAAAATAGGGTTGTTTTTACTAGCATGGATTTTTTTATTATTTTTTTGCTGACGTGGAAGGCATCAGTCCAACTGGCGCCTTCCATAAAATGCCACATGTCACACACTCATTGGTCACTCGTCTGCTGTGACCCGTTTGGTGGTCACTTATCCGCTGAGACTCGTCTGCAATTTCACTTGTAGCAGACGAGTGAAAGAGCAGACGAGTGACCAGCAGACAAGTGACCAGCAGACGAGTGAAATTTCAGACGAATCTCAGCGGACAAGTGACCAGCAGGCAGGTCATAACAGACGAGTGAAACATCAGACAAGTGACCAGCAGACGAGTGAAACATCAGACGGGTCACCACCAGACAAGTGTCTCTAGCAGACGGGTCTCAGCGAGGAATGCCGCAGCTTTTGTTTTTTAAAAAATTTCTATAGAATCAATGAGTATGTGACATGTGGTATTTTTATGGAAGGCGCCAGTCCAAGTGGCGCCTTTAAAGGCGCCAGTCCAAAACAATAAAAAAATGATAAAAAATTTCACGCTGTCAAAAATAACCCCATTTTGATAAATTGTTATAAAACAACCCCATTTTGATAAATAGTTTCTAAAATAACACTAATTTAGACAAAAAGCCATTGCTTAAATCATCGAAAGGGACTAAGGAAAGACTTTGTTTTTGATGTAGCAAGTCTAGTTCCACTTGGCACCACCTATCGAGGATGAAAATATTCTGTCTCATTTTCATATCATATTTTCTGTCTCCCACCAATAATAATTTGACACATGAAAAAATAAAATCATAATTCATTAATATTTGTGTTCGATCATTCTTTATATTTGATTAATTAAAGTCATGGAGACATCATTTTTTTGACACGAGATTTTTATCAGCTATGGGGACTCTGCCTGCCTCTGATATGATCGTTGTTGATCAGATTAAGTAATACGTGGGTTTTTGCGAATGGGGATATACTTTTATTAGTTCCATATATGAAAATTGTCTTATATGAATATTCACCCTTGGTTGGAATGGAAGGGTGGCCCAGCATGATACCGTCTGTAAATTTTCACGGTTGATTGGTGGCGAAGAAGCCAATGAGCAGATCTCCAACGTATATTTGGATAACAGTGAGGTGCGGTAGCAGGTGAGCGAGGGAAATCATGACGACGGATCAGGAGGAGGAGGAGAAGGAGTGCTTGTGCGAAGGCGTGGGAAGAGGGTACTGTAGAGGGAACGAACCTAAAGCAGAAACACTGGAAGGAGGTGAAAGAGATCGTGAGCAGCAGAGAGGACTACACGATATCCAGTGCAAGAACAAAATCTGCATATCGTTAATAAGACCCACAAATGAGGCAGGATTCTCTTTTGCGGTATAGCAGTTTGTTCTTACCCATGATACGCAGTATTAAAGGTATGTTGTTTTTTAAATTTAATAACCGAGCAGCTCTCTTCAGCAAACATGAACTAATTGTATAGATAGAGTATGTATGATTTCGCACAACAAGTGCCCATTCCTCAACAGTCCAACCAACAAGATCCTCAATCCTCGGAACCAGTACCGTCTCTACAAATGGAGTTTTTTTTTATTAAAAAAAAAAATTATGGAGCTATTGAGTTTTTTTTGTCATTTAATTAAATTAAAATGATCAAATTGGGTATGATTGTAATTATACACCAGATACAATTCATATTATATACTTTTTAGGGTCATTTTATAAATAAGCATAAACTAATCGTATCTGGTCAAGTAAAGGTTTGAGATTCTCTTCATAAAAAGTTGTTTACATCGACTCTCTCCAATAAACAATTTAAACCATCCATTTAATCCAACAATCCAGATTATCCCAACATTTTGAAACATAAAAAGTATAAAAACCCTAATCAATCATCCAAAATGAAAAGTATGCGAAACTGATATATCATAATCAATCATCCAAATATAGCACCATATTGGGGATATATGTTGCGGAATCAACGGTTATGATGATCAATAATGTGGTGGAGGAAGATGTCGATCAAAACAAGAAAAATGATGAAGAGTCCGCGAACGAGGTTCATGGAGATATCACTCATCAGGACCAACCAAAGAAAGAATATTAGCAGACTAAAATAGAAAATCTCTCTCATTATCATTGTCTCTGTGAACAAGAAGATCATTGTCTCTGTGAACAAGAGATCAAAGAAAGAGAGAATATTAGTCATAAACCCATATATAGGTAAGAGAAAATGAGTATTGACTCATTATCCCCATAATAAACCTTACAAGAACACGCACATACAATTTTACATACAAGTTACAATCATAATGAAAATTTTGCTTTTTATTTTATAAATAGAAAAAAAGAAAACGCAGATCAACTTACAAGTAAACCAGTACAAATGTGAATTTTGAAGTGTACCGTGAGCAATTTTCTTTATAAACGAAAGGAATCTATATCTATATTCTATATTCTATATTTCTATATATAATACATTTGAGAATACATTGGAGAATGTTTTCAAAATGGCAACCTCCCACATGCATGTTAATCATTAATGTATTTGCTCAAAGAATTTTCTCTCACGTGGCAACATCAGGATCTTTCCCTCCTTTTTTGGCTTACGCGTTTTGATGCGGTTCATTTGAAGATAAATATGATTTAATGCTCCGAATCTTTTTAATTAAAAAAATAATCAATAAATTTTGAAAATTGAAATTAAATTGAGGCTCGTATGATATGGAAGAATCAAATGTGGGATATAGAAGTATCAAATATGAAATTAAAGCAATGCATTAATACTCGAGGAATGTTAATCGGAATCAATTTGAAATAATAAAATTACTTTACATTTCGAAATCATAAAAAATATTTTGATGACACTTAATATGGGAATGCTAATGAGAATCAATTTCACATTCAACAATAATGAGATTGCATGCCAAAATTTTACATATGATATGACATATGATATTCCTTCATTGTATTATTTCCCAATTTTTCATCACAATTTTTTTATGCATGCTAAAATTTAGCCCTCCAAATCTGAATTATATTACATTGTCACAAATCACATATACTTTAACAAATCTGAATTGTAAAATATTGTAAGTAGGTGGAACTAGATTTAAAGCAACAACAAATTGGATGCTGATGTGAAAAGTAACCAGCAGTGACCAAATTGGACAAAGCTTGTGGTCCAATTTGCAGGAATATATATGTTCC